>LR824616.2:8942500-11442500 GCA_902829305.4 Spodoptera exigua | reverse complement strand
AGAAACCCGCCACTACTCGTCAGAAGAAGACGGTGAGACCACCTCCTCAGTGGCGGGCACTGATACAGAAGACCTGGAGTTCTGCGACCGCCCCTTCAACAAGGAGCGCTTGAAGGAACAGCTGGAGGCAGGCGGTGGGACTGTGTACAGGTAAATATTAAATTGTTGGAGAACTCAGAATGTATGATATAGAACAGAAAGAGTTGACAGGATGTTTTTTTGTCATTGATCGTGTTTGACTGCACGGTTGGTGCGGTGGCTGGGCAACTGGCTGCCGTGCAACGTGTCGCGGGTTCGATTCCCGCACGGAACAACTCTTTGTGGATCCACAAATTGTTGTTCCGGGTCTGGGTGTCTTGTGTATGTGAAAATGTATGTTTGTAACAGTACCCACGACACAGGAGAAAATACTAATGTGGGGCAACGTTTAAAAAAAAAGAAAAAATAATACGAATCTAATATTCCCTCTCGCCCCAAATGTACTATGATTGTTATGTATGTATGTATGTAGCATTGTATAAAATTTCAAATTTTATACTTATTTACTAGTCTTATTTTATTCTTGTACCCAGATTTAGAAAGGTTGATGTTCAGCAGCAATCGTCTGAATCAACAGCTACTTGCACTTCTTTGAATTTTTATTATGGTATACGTCGGCAAACGGGCAGACGGCTTAACTGATTGTAAGCAATCAGCGTCGCCCATGGACACCCGCATCGCCGGAAGGTAACGAGTGCGTTGCCTGCCTTTTGGGGATAAAGGTTTCGGATATTTCAGGATTAGGAAGGAATGGGAAAAGGGGCAGGTATTGGGCTTCCGGTAACCTCATTCACACGGCGAAACACAACGCTGTGTTTGTTTCACGCCGGTTTTCTGTGAGGCCGTGGAATCACTCCGGTCAAGCCGACCCATTAATCGCCGAAGCTTAACTCTCCCACACTTGTTGTGTTGACATGGTCAATTCCTTAATGTAAAACCATAGAAAATATTTTAAGTGAAACTTTCTCCTCTATCCAGCCACTTCGATGACGTGCCAAAGAACAAGTACCAAGTTTGCAAGCTGATCGCCCCGCGGCCATGTCTGACTGCCAAGTACATTCAGTGCCTGGCTGCGGACATTCGTTCCGTGTCCCACGGCTGGGTCATCATGAGCTGTATCGAAAACTCGCTACATGACATCGACTCCTTCGCACTGCCAGCCGGCTGGTCTATCCTGAAACAGAGGTTTATTAACTGGGTATGTAGTTTTTATAACTTTAAATTAGTGATTGGACCGTATGAAAAAAATGCGGGTGAAATCGCCGGGGAAGATAACCCAAGTAGCATTTTGTTCCATTTAAGAGTACACATTTAGTTCCAAGGTGAACTTAAAGCATTACTACAGTTCACTCGTGATGTATTAGCTGCATTATTGCAATTAATTACACCTATGCCTGTCTAAGGGACTTATAAGAGTGTAGAGTAATACTTTTATACGAATATGGGTGTTATAATACTCTAACAACTATCCTTTAGTCAGCTTTCTGACTAAGAGCATTATAGGAGGGTAGAGATATGGCAACCGCTGTTTAACGGCCTACTTGTTCGATGTTATAGAGCTAGCATTTTAATAGAACACTTGTGGTCATTTAGAAAGAAAATATTATGCCTGAAGCTGAAAGTTCCCTTCAAAATATACAGATATCAGAGTATAGTGATTGCAGTTCTAGTGATAGTGAATACAATTTTGATTTGGATAATTATTTAACCTTTCGCAAAAAAATAAGAACATGGGCTATTGAAAATCGTATTCCTCATTCTGCTTTGAATAAATTGTCAGATATAATAAACGAATTTAAACCAGGAACACTACCGTCTGATGCTAGAACATTAATATGCACTCCCGTTAATGTCATTTTAAAAAATTTAGGAGGAGGTCAATACTGGCACAATGGGATAGCAAAACCTTGAAGAGCATTTTGCTAAATTGGATGGATATTCCAGATATGATTTCAATTAACACAAATGTGGATGGTTTGCCTATTTTTAAAAGTTCCACAAATGAATTTTGGCCTATATTAGGTAACATTTTTGAAAGTCCCAGGATTCGGCCTTTTATTATTGGAGGTTGTTAAAATTTATACTTTAGGTATTCATACTTGACTATTAGTAACTGGGCATTTAACGGACATTAATATTTTTTATTGCGGATTTTTAAAATTTTAGTATTTGAAGAAAGAATTAAAGATACACAATTGTCCTGAACTACATCTTAAAGCTGTACATAAGTTCACATTAGAATAAATTAATTGACATTGGCGCTGTAGTAGTACAAATGTGGGACTTCATATAGATAACAGCATTCTAACAGAACACATGTGAACCTAATATACGCTCACCGCATTAAATAGGAGTTATAACAGTTCACATAGCCGTATTTCATTTCCACCATTTTGTTCTACGTAACCTAAAATATTTACCAAATAAATCTACAAGATTAATGCAGATTTATCACAAAATACGCAGATAGAGCGAATGAGTTTTGGTTGCATGTTAAAATTAATTACCGTAGTATAATTATAATGCCAATAAAATATCAAAAACTGAAAATGAAAATTTTCCTCTCAGCCAGTTTTAAATATTTCAAAATGAATAAAGCGTTTTTACAGAGGCGCGTGAAAATTTTAGTTGTCAATATGTATACATTTCACGATAAAGTTGCATTCCCATGGCATTAACGTGATATAGTATATAAAACAGGTACTTTGACCGCGTGTTATATTATAGTAATAATCCGCCGGAGTTAGTTTGCCCCGAATCCGTGCACTCCGTACAATTGTCAAACTAATATATTGTGGAAATAATTTAGGACACAAGTGAATTTAAGGTAGCTTACTGGAGTACTTTTGTCCGATTTTAACTGTGAAGGCTGTGTATTTAGCCACTTATTACTCTTTATTACACTCATGGACGTTGTATGGTTCACACTGCGTTCCATATAGTGCCGTAAGTCAGCCTTAAGTCCGATGTTACTACTTAAACTGCTATTATAATGCTATTATACTTCTAATGTACAGCCATAGTGAACTTAAGGCTGTATAATTTGTGCCCAAACTGGTTCAATAAAAGCATTATAGCAAGCTATACAGCTCATATACAGCTGACATACACAGCTTCTAGAGTACATGTGAACGACTAGACATCTTATATAGAACCCCGAATGCTACTTGGGAAGTGTATAGGTGGGAAATAGATTACCGTGTCGCGCTTGAAGCGTATGGTTTTCATATATTTATTATGGGTAGAGAGAGATACACGATACACGTGTCGTGTCGTTCAAAACACTAGCTGATACCTGCTGGTGTTGCTATACAAATTTTCGCCTCTTACTTGTTATAATTATGATTTTTTAGTTAATTTGTCGTTTTATCGTGTTATAAGGTCCTCTTTTGCCGCCTGACTGTATATTTATTGAGCGATATAGCGTCTATTGGTATGCTTTTATAATACCTATCGGGAGACATACTAAATTAACTAAAAATAGCGGGCTACTCACGTGTAAATATTGAGAAAAGCTCTACTAGTTTCGAACCACAGAGGGGTTCTTCCTCATGAGCAGCGTGCGCGGACTCGGTGATGTCGCGCAGCCTACACGTCTTTTGATATTGTTGAAATGTGATAATACTTTACATTTTCAGTTTTTTTGTGTCAAATAACTTATTCGCTGATTGCATCACCAGGTTCCGCCATCAGGCAAGCGCAACGCGACGTTCTTCAAAGACAAGATCATACTCCTGTGCGGAGACCAGGACACATTCGTCAAGTTTTGGGAGCGAGTGTGCACCCTGGCCGGGGCCACCACGCGCGTCGTCAACGAGGAGGACCTCAACATGTCCGGCGCCCTGGCCCTCGTCACGGAGTGGGACTGTCCCCACGAAGTACAAAACAAGGCGAACCAAGACAACATCCCCCTCGTCTCGACCACCTGGGTGGTCCAATGCCTAATAGAGGCCCGCGTCATCGCCCCCACCAGCCACGAAAAGTTCTCATTTATGTTTGCGGAGCCAGAATGATCCTGGGACTTTAAAAAGATCCTCATAATACGTGAAAATTGACACTTGAGGTGACGCGACAGTGACGCTTTAGTGATAGTGAAGTGAACCGACTTGCTTGCAGTGGTGTAAACTAATGGTTGATTAAAGTACAAACTTAAAAGTATGTTACGCTAAGCGTGTTATAAACGGCTTCAATGCTTAGATGATTGTAAAGTTTAAACCAAATTTAATATAAAATGCTTAGCTGCAGATTGTTAAAGCGATATTGTTATATGTTGCTATTTTTATAAGCGAAAATTAATGGAGGAAATATTTTATTCGCAATCAATGCTTATACCACTGTATAGCAAGTTAAGTTAAACTATAATTTTAAGTGTAAAAAGAACTGCAAGTGCAGCTGAAGTGGACTTGAGAATTTTATTAAAAATGACAGTCTTGGTGTTTAGTGTTTAAGGATAATGTTTGCAGGTATTTGTAAAATGTATTTATTATGATTTTTATACAATGTTGTCGCGATAGTTGCATATGTATCAAGTATTTGAAAAGACATTTCCCGTTAAAAAGAGAGAGGGCGTCGGTCTCAAGTCGTCTTAAAATGTAAGTAGCGCTTCTTGTGACGAAATACGGGAGATTCCCCTATGAAAATAATTATCTTAAAGATCTAAATATCGTGACAAAATCCTACAACAGATATCATTGTATACGCGTCTCAACAAGACAAGCGAATTTCAAGTTTATAATCAATAAATTAAGATTAATTATTGTTGGTCGATTGCGGCGACTCGACAAACAAGATCTAAAGTCATAAACTTAGATAAAAGTATTCTTTACTTCTTATGATCATAGTGCGACTGATTTCTAAACTTATATCTATTACAATAAATACTAAATTCCTATGCTATGCTTTGCTGTGTGTTTAGGTTTCTGCAAAAAAACAAATCAATTTTGTAGGTACCATATTATATGAAATGTAAAAAGAAAAAGAACTTCATACTTAAGATCAAACCTGAGTTAATAAGTCTCAGAATTTTATTCCAAGATCTACATGTGTCTAGTACTTGCATAAAGGCATATCTGAATATTTCTTCTGTCTATCTGACCCCTTCACTTAGGTACAACTAACTAATCTGATACCATTACACCTATCTCAACAAGACACAAGAGTATTTTCTATCATCTTCTATCTGAACAAGTTAAAATACAAAATGGGATATAAGTTACACATCTATATATGCAAGTTTACTAAACATATTATACTACTTATCAATACTATAGGGCAGATTAATTTTCTTAGCGTCCTAGGCGCCCTTAGAATTTTACTGAGATAGCTCTAATGAGGGAAAACCTTCTAAACGCGCCTATATTTTGGGGAAAAGACTATAGTGAGTGTGAGAATTTAACCTCACTATAACCTCCCCGGTGGCCACCATCAAAACTTATAAGGGACACCGGGACAATTCCAGAGTCCCTACAGTGTGCTAACAAAACCTAGCGCCCTAAACACTTTTCTATGTAGCCTTTGAAATAATGTGACTGTTTTTTAACACTTAGTAAATTCTCATTGTAAAGTTTATAATGCAGAAACCTATACCCAGCATCAAGAGGTTCAAAGACTTTCTGACTTCAAAAGAATGATTATCTAGGTAGCTAAGTATGTATATTAGAATTAAAAAGTCGTATTCAATTTGTATATGGTCTCATTTAGATTTAAGATAATTGTAACAACTGTACAAGTTGGTAAAGTCATCAATTAAATTTCTATCGATTTAAAATCGATGTTTAGCCAAAGCGAGCTAATAAAGTAATGTCGTGAACAATATAAATAATAAGGATCACATAAATCTGTTATTTAATTTTTATTTTATTTGATATATTTTTTGTGTAATGTTTTTTGAACGCCATTGTTACAAATAAATCGACGAAGTAACACGGAATTAACAATCAAATTGATACTTTTAATAGTGTTTATATATTTGTAAAAGTTTTAGTCTATTTGATTCGACACTGCCAAGAATCCTCTTTTCGATTATGGACATTTTCTAATATGAAGATTGCCATTATCACCACGCTTCGAAGATGGGTTGAGGATCAGCAGTTTAATAGTTTTAGCTTTTATTAACGAGTTTTGCTGTCCGTCTCTGTCAAATAAATACTGGCCATTTTTTTGGTGAGGGGAAAATCTCTCAACTTGCTTCTCCCGCCCAGGGTCAGGCGCGAGGGAGTGTCAGACTCTTACTGATGAAAAACACCACCGTTCCTTCTCTTGCTCTGGGCCCAGGTCGGGGTAACTCATTGCGCTTACCCCGCAACCCCAGCTGAACATCAGCCCTATAGGGCCCCGTCAGACCCGCGCTTACTGTGACCGGAGATCGTCTCCCTTAAGTCAACGATTATCATACCTACCACAAGAGCAACGGTGGTCATATTTACGGTCACACGAAATAAATCTTAGATCATTGTCGATGCCCTAACTAGAACTTTGGCGTTCAAAATGTTAAATTTTCAATATAAAATTATGCTTACTATCCTAACTGGTGGTATAAGGAAATAAGACAGTTACATTAATAATTCCTGTTTTTTTTAATACGTATTAACTTGGACATTTAAACTTAGTAATTATAATGATTAAATCATGGACCTTTTTATTGTATTTAATTATTTTTTTATTGTTTTTGACTTTATGTTAGTTGGAGTCACAAAATTAGAATTAACATAACATTTTGTCGATGTTACATGTTTTTTTTTTGTTTGTATAATCGGTATTTTGTTTTTGTTCTATAAGCCTTTGATGTAATTTGGAAATGGTTTTAGAAGGATAGTAAATGTTCTTGATGTCTTTTGTACTAATTTACACAAAGTTATGGATGAGGTGAAGAGTAAATTGTGTGTGTTATCTGTGGATGTTTGAATGTACTATCGACGACATATATTAGTCTATTAAAAAGACTTAACAGCTTCAATATGGGACAAAAATGTTTATGGTACTCTCTCTAAAGATAAGAATAATTTAAAACTAATTTTCAACTACTTGAAAGCAAAGTAGAAAACTAGGTAATTCACGGTTATTTAGTTTTTATATGATGATCATTGTCAGTGGAACAATGAACTTATTTTTGCAACAAATATGACATAAAACGTCACTTTAAAAAACTAGATGAAGCCAGCATTTGCAATCTGACTACTCTGAGAAGAAATGCCGAAACACACTCGGATGATGTCGTAATACTTACTAAATTTATGACGTTTTCAAAGGTGTCTGATGTGTTCCAAGTAACATCAGGGCTCAAGACCATGGCCGACGTATCTTGGCGAGTCTGAAGTTAGCTTTTTGTCTGCGCAATGGATATTTTAGGAACAAAATTGTGTACTGCGCAGCTAATCGGCTAAATTCAGAATCGCCAAGATACGTTGGCGGTATTGTACTGCCTTTATAGGTTGCAAGTCTAGTTTATGGCGCTTAAAAATCATATTATTTAACTTAAAAAATTTGTCCATATGCCTAGTTATTTCGTCGATAGTACAATGATAGAACCCAATCGGCCTTACAACAAAACAAGGTTTTTCTACGTCTAAACAATAGAGCCAGTTTTTCTATTTCAAATTGAAGATAGGTGAAAATAAGATTCAAAATGCATTAACCTGACTCAATGGTTTAAACCTAGACTAAAGATAAATTTTGTTTTATTATAAGGGGAAATAAAGATAAAAGAAATAAGATCGATTTTCGTAAATGTAGTGCTAAATAATGTTGGGATAACTCTCAACTTTATAACAAAAGGCGTAAGGATGATAATTGAATCATAGGTGTATTGAAAAATGTATTATTGACAAACAAATATGATCTCTGTTTAAGGGAACAATTGGTATGTAGTTTATCAAGATTGAATGTAAAAGAGTAAACACGTGTTTTAATAAATTAAAATTGTATTTTACACTGTAATAATGCTGAATGTCTGAAATCCGTAATAATAGTCGACTCAACCGATTTTGAATTCTATTCTGTACACGATAAAGTTTGCAATAACTATGAAACATTGTATACTTCAGGTTTAATACCTTATTGACAAGGCAATAGAACTCAAATTTCGTTGTCGCAATTGTAAGATTCGATCATCATTTTTGTAATAAAATAATACCATTCAACATTATTCCAGTTCTAAAAATCTTTTATCCCTATCTAACATATAAAACAATATATATGTTGACTGGTAATTAGTGACAGATAGTTACACACGTTATTGTACTCATGATAACAAACAACTTTCCCAAAGAAACTTTTTTTCTATTAATTATTTTTATTACAAACTTCGCCCCCGCCGTTCATGGCTCGCGTTAGAATTTTGCACACACGCACACACACACACACACACACACATCAACCTATAAGTCTCCACAGCTGAGCAAAGGCCTCTTCTAACACGGAGAAGGTTTGAGCATAAATCACCACGCTTGCACGAGGCGGATTGGCGATTTCAAACTTATAATTAGAACTAATAAGTCCAGGTATCCTCACGTGTTTTCCTTCACCGTATTTCAGTGGTGTCTAAATATTCATAGATAGTGTATATAACTCGGAGAAAGTCAGATTTGTACTTGCCAGGTTACCCACATTTCATGCATGAGGAGCGGCAATATTGTCATAGTAATAAAAAAAAACTAATGAGTTAGGAGTAGAAAAAAGGTTTCTTTGGGAAATTTGTTTGTTATGAGTATTTAATCAATCACGTATTTAAATATCTGACATTATCACCAGTCACCTTATTAAGTGTGACAGAGACAAGTATACTTAACCCAAAATATCTATATATAGTCAAGGAGTGTTTATCTCGAAGGATGAAGCTGGATTTATGTACAAGTAGATAAATGTTGACAAAAATATTATAATGTATTTTGATCTGAACTGTACATAGTCTATGTAATTTCGTTGTAGCACACACTAGTTCTTTATATACTATTAAATAGGTACATAATTTTAATTATAATTGTTGTGTATATAATGACTGTGTGGTTTTTGATGTCTTACGGCTAGTCTCGATGATCAGTTTTGTCTATAGATTTAGCTGTTAAGGACAGAAGTACTGAAATTATCCGTTCATTCCCCAATGCGGCGTTTTGTCATATGATTAGTTGCCAATTAGACCGAAATAGGCATTTTTGAACGTCAAACAAAGATTTGAAGATAAAGAAAGTGTTAGTCTGTCGTTCTAGAGAAATTATTTTCACGTTCCAAATTGTAGATTGCTATGAAAAAGAACAAGCAAGAAACTCCATGGTTACTCTCTTTCAATCAGTTTCACAATTAAATTTTTTTTTAGTGTAGTTCAAGTTATATTAGTTGACGTATCTTACTTATCGCTGATTGGATTTTAACACAATAAAATATTTAACAAATCAATGATATGAAATATCTTATAAGTGTAGTCGACTACCACAGACAAGTATTTAAATAATCTGTGAAAAAAGAATAATTTACTAATTTATTTCAATCTAAAACTCATCAGCGACAAACATTCAGACAGAAAAATTGTAGAATAAAATTTTAACATTGATCTGAATCCTTTTCTAAATTGAGATCGCTTATTTAATTAGGGCGCCAAGTTACATAAAATAAAGTTTGACTAAATTCTCTTTGTATTACTGAGAGAGGTTCTTGAAAATGGCCGTAAATTAAATAAAAATCGTGCAAGACGTATCAATTTATGATCTACCTGTATATAATGTTTCGTATATGTGTAGTGTATAAATGTCTTATTATTGTAGGTACATTAGTAATATACATACTTAACCCTTTTTTGAGAGTTAATGGTCTAATGGACGACCTATACGTGTCTTCAAACGCCTTCGACAGAACTTGGACCATATAACGGTACCATGACGTGAAAATAATCCATTTTGTTTGACTTTAAGGTCTGTATTTCACGAGAAATTAAGATATAGTATAATAATAAAATTATATGGAAACTGTACAGTAAATAAAATTCATAAAATTTTCAATGTAAATAACATTAGATTTTCAAATTATAAAGCGTGTTTGACTTTAAGTAGCTGTTTGTATTGAATGTATATGAAAATGTGCTAAAAAACTGAATTAATTAAAATTAGGGCTAGTGTGTGCCAATCAAAATTGATGTAAATTTACTTAAAGTGACCTCTAGTTTTAAGAGCATTTTTCGGTAACTGCAATTTTATGTTGTAACTGGTGACGTCATTATGTGTTGCATTTTCTTTTTGATGTTTGTTTTTGTTATTCTATCATTGTATCTTCGTTGTTAAGGAGTCAGATAGGCATGTAATGTGTAAACTATGAATAAAATGATAGAAGTAAGCTCTTTCTTTTATTTTTTTATTGGGAAAACTGAGGTCAAAAGTAATCATTACAGTCTAATGAGAGATCGTGATTCTTTTTAACAGCGACATCTATGTTAGTTTAACGTAAACTACTGGTTCAGAGACACCTAGCGAGTATCTCTTGTACTAATTTGCAACCTATTTCGCCATTAAGTGATAAAGTAGATGTTTTGAAAGCTTAGGTTCAACAGATGTCGTTAGAGTCTCACTTTCGAATTTTAAATTATACTTATTATAATGAAAACCTTTAAGAAATACGTAACCATTATTTTTGACCTAGATCCTTTACAAGTGGAGTCGAAAAACTTGATTGCGTAAAAATTGGTTCAGTTTAATTAGTGTCCATAATTTTGGATTTTTATATTTGTACGAAGATCAGGGCCACATAGAAATTTAATTTAAAGTCGTTCGAACCGAATCAGGGTTGTTAAGTGTAGCGTTTGTGTCCATGTATCAATATTACGTATAAGAATATCTTACAAGTCGTTGACATTTACTAGATAAGAGGGCATTATTGATTTGTACTGCGTCTGTTCGCTTCCTAACTACTTTAAAGATATTAATGTTCCTTATTTTATTACTAACTACTCACGCACGGTTCCATCCGCTTATTTTACGTACCGCGATGTTTATATCGATAAAAGGACTATGCAACACAAGAAGAAATGTTCAATTTGTATTCGTTGAAAAATAAATTCTCAAACAAGCTAAATTAACTGAGAAAAGCTCAACTAGTTTCAAGTTACAACGGGACTCTAATTCATGAGTAGCTTGCGCGTCGTCGCAACGTTATGCTGCTGACGACGCATGTAAGTAAATCGTTATTTTAAATCAACTTAAAATCCAGGCCTCGTCCTAAAGCAGGAGAAGGAACGAGGGGTTTTTAGTCAATAAAGTCTTACACTCTCTTCTCGCCTTACCCTGGGCGGGAGATGCAATTTAAAGATTTTCCCTTGACAAAAAAAAAAACTAGTAGGTACTACCTATGTCTCACGATAGTTACTACAAATTTGAAACTATCCAACATATAAATAAAACGAAAGATAAAGTTATAAAAAGGCGGAATTTATCACAAAACAATGCTGGCTTGTGACCTGGGCCACGATAATGTACTCCGATGCAAAAGTGTATCATTTAACCCTAGGCCAACATAGGGCCAAGCTTAAGGTTACCTATAAAGTATAAAGCATCTTTATACCGTTTTGTAAACACAGTTAACTTTTAACACACGACATTGGTAGTCGTTTGAGGGTTGCTTTCGTGATACACAAAAACAAAGGTTAGAAATGACCTGATTTGTGGAAACTTTATTTTATTGGTGTTAGTTTAGGTTTTCTTTAAAAATAACGTTATTAGAATAATTTAAATTGCACAGGAGTTTATTTTTTAAGTAATTCTTAAAAGTAATCAGTGAAATAGTAAGTGATAAATTCAAAAATAAAATATCGCATTAGTAGCGACATCTAGTGACGGAATTGTGATATTAATTTTGCGAAAAATAATGGTGGTCAAGGTTCTACAGGATTGTAAGATGGACAGAAGTGGAGTGACTTGAAGATTCATTTGTATTAGTGTTGCGAAGTATAATAAATGGATTGCAGTGTTTTAAAGGAATGTGAAGTAAACATGTAAGTACCTAAGTACCTATCTACACCTTGGTAGGAACTCGGTATTTTTAGTAGTAGTTAAGTACTTAAATAAGGGCTAAGAAGATAGATACTCCTTACTATAATTACTATTTACTACTATTACATCCAGTCAGGGTTTCATCAAGCGAAGCGGCTCGGAGCAGGAGAAGATACGGGGTGGTTTTTAGTCAGTAACAGTCTGACACCATCCCCCTCCCTCATCATCTAGGAACTACTCGTAGGAGAAGTAATTTAATGATTTTACCTCTTTAAGAAATGGTACTGTTACCTAGATACGAAGGTACCTACTTTTTATTTGTTACCATCCTGTTTTTTCGGTCGCTTTTTAAAAGACTGTACGGTTGACCTGATGGTTTAGGGATTTAGAGAAGGATGGGCAGTAGGGGAAGGGATTGGAGTTTCGGTCGATTCAGTGTCAAATATTCTTTAGATATTAAAATTAATTGCAACAACAAAGGCAGTTAATGACACAGTTTCAAAATGTTATTCATTAGGAGGCGAAATGAAACAGCGTTATCTACTGTGAACCGTAATTCTTTGGTGTCTGTCACTATCAAACAAGTCAACATTGTATTTATCAGTTACTTAATTATATTAAAAAATTACCATTGTGAGTAGGTATCAACAATCGGTACAAAACAAGAAACGTGCGAACTCCTTTTTAAAATGCCGGCAACGTGCCTTTGACTCCTCTAGAGTTGCAGGTGTCCATAGGCGACGCTGATCACTAACCATCAGGTGATCCGACTGCTCTTTTGCCTCCTATTCCATAAAAAAGGTACCTAAGTTATTGTCTGATCCGGGTAGGGTTGCTATCCGAATAAAGCCGGATATGCCTAGTTTTGATTGCTGGTACATCCAAAATTAAGCCTTCTCCCTTTTTGGAATAGTGGTTGCTGGGACATTAATATCAAGATCGAGACACTTTTTAGTCCTTCTGAAATAAAAATTTCTGAATGTACTTAGAATGTAGCTAGCAACCCAAATAGTGAGTTCAAAGGTCAAATTCAGGTCAGGCTGGACCTCAATACTAACCTCAACATGCCCAATTCTCTAAAAGTGAATGTGGCCTCTTCCAAATTACTTCTAGATCTGCCAGTTTATTTGCGGAATAAATATTTGAATATCTACTGAAATACTAATCACAAATGACGACTTCTGTGGACGATGAGCAAGATCAAGTCCAAAGTAGCGGATAGAGATGTCGACATGAGAGATGGAACAGCGTGGTTTGAAGTCAGTAAGAGTTTGACACTACCTCTCGCCCCCACCGCCCCCAGGGCGGGAGAAGAGAGAAGGCGATGTACGATTTCGCCCACTTAAAAATGGTATGTTTGTAAACGCACTTACACACAGGAGAAAATCCTAGTTTTGGGCAACGATTTTTTTGAATACTTAATCTAAATTATACCTATATATCTGTTTACTTGAGTCTTATTTTTTCTCATTTATGTATGTATGTATATAAAGTCCATGCGCTTGGCACGTCGTATGCTATCAGTACTAAGTAGGCACAGTTGTCAAAGTTTATCATAACAAACCGCATTACAACATCGCTTGCTTCAGTTTTAATTGGGACACTTTATTTAGTATTTTTTTTTATTAATAAATGTATATTTCCTTTAACTGTTTACAATTTATAATGTTTTAGTATGAATTATTGTTGATATTTATCGGTAAACGAGAGTATAATCTTTGCTCGAAATAAAGGGTTTTTTTCACAAGGAAAAAGAACATTTAGGTGTACGAAAATCAATTTAATGGTCTTTAATTATTTTTTTGGGAGTCTTTTCCCGTCCAGGGTGGGGTGTCAGACCTTTACTGACTAAAAACCACTTCTTTCCTTCTCCGCTGCTCCAGGCGGAAGCTGCGGTACATTATTGCGCTAATCCAGCATCATCACTGAAAATAAAACATTGCATAGGTACCTACTTATTTGAAAAGTAACTCAACCAACAAGACTTATAACTACTTAGGTAACTTAATTTTTCAAATATAAAATATTAATAATAAAGTAATGGCGTTATTATCATTATCAAACTAGGCTGATTAAGTGCCAACTGCTGAACAAAGACCTTTTTCCACACAGAATGTTTGAGCATGACCACGCTTGCTCACAGCGAGTTGGTGATTTCAAACTTATAATAAGATATTATAAGTCCAGGTTTCCTCAAGCGCAATGAGGCATCGCGACCTCGGCCTAGAGCAAGAGAAGGAACAGGGGGGTTTTTAGTCAGTAAGAGTCTGACACTCCCTCTCGCCCGGCCCTGGGCGGGAGAAGTCATTTGATGATTTTCTCCTCACAAAAAAAAGGTTTCCTCACGATGATTCTATCACCCTATGTCAGTGGTGTCTAAATAATCATAGAAAGTACTCATATAACTAACTCGGAAAAAGCCACACTGGTACTTGCCAGCTTTCTAACGCGCATCCTCATAAATGAGAAGCGGACGCCATAACCTTCGAATAACCGCGACATTTTCAGCAATGTCAAGTCACATTTTTCGTATGAAAATTGTTTATAAATAGTTTACATAATTACTATAAAGCTGAAGGATAATACAGTCCCATTGTACTATAAAATTTAATCACCAGTTGTCATACGTTTTACGAAAAAAAAAACATCGTAAAACAATGTTGAAAAAGCCGTATAGTAAAGCGAGTGCCGCCAGGGGACACATATAAGCTTACGATAAGCACAAGATATGTCAGTGTAGTAAGATAATGTTTCATATATGTTGTAAATGGTTGGTTGTTTACGTTCCGACTATCGCTAGCGATAACAGGCTCAGATCATTCCGTTTATATTAAATTATTGTGTTATATTAACTTACATATTATATTATGTACTTATGTAGGTAAATACTTATAACAAATAAGTAAAAAGTATCTTACTTGATTTCTTTATTTATGCGTGGGAGAGCCATGCTTCGGCACGACGCACGGGCGTCTCGACCGAAATGATATAAAAATATATAAACAACCACAGCGTTGTGTTTCGCCATGTGAGTGCGGTTACCGGAGGCCAATCCTAACCCCCAAAAGATCGGCATGGCGCCCGAAGGAGTTACTCCTTCGTTGTTACGGGTATCCTAGGTGGTGCCGATTGCTTACCGTCGCGTCGCAACTTAATGCGTCTGCTCTTCTGCAGTCACAAAAAGTCACCTGATG
This sequence comes from Spodoptera exigua, assembly GCA_902829305.4. Lineage (NCBI taxonomy): Eukaryota > Metazoa > Arthropoda > Insecta > Lepidoptera > Noctuidae > Spodoptera > Spodoptera exigua. The sequence goes on along the minus strand of LR824616.2, from coordinate 11,427,298 downwards.
TTTAGCAATAGCCGCCGCCCAAAGGATAGCGGATTTGGAGATTGAGGATGGGGAGGAGGGATGATATTCACAATAACACAGAGAGAGACTGAAAAATATATGACTACAAAACACCTAAGAAACTCAAACATTTTCTTTTTCACATAAGGATTTTCTTCTATGTCGTGGGTGTATTTACAAACATACACCATCACGCCCAGACCCGGAACAACTACTTATTTGTGGATCACACAAAGTGTTGTTCCGTGCGGGAATCGAACCCGCGACACGTCGCGTGGCAGCCAGTTGCCTAGCCACCGCGCCAATCGTGCAGTCAAAGTCAAACTAAATCTATTTATCTTTACCTAAATTTTCGTATGACTAAATTCTACACAAACTCCAGATTTTCCCGCCCTCCATAAAAAACCGAATCACATCCATAAACAAAGCACAGAATATATAAAGCGGGCGTACGTCAACAAGTATCACAGATAAAAAATAAATATAGTGTTAAAACAACCCCCGAAAAAAATTATGTTATAAGGGAAAGTGTCCCATGAGAACAGTGTCCTTATCTATGAACCATTTTAGTATCGAAATATAGTGGCTATGATAGTAAAGTATATTTTTTTGGTGATACTTAGTAAAGATATAAGTATTAGATATAATATATTGGTAGATATATTTCTTGTGTATAGAGTGTTTTGTTTTGGAATTGGAATTTGGTTTCGATTTGACTTTGGCGTTCATGCCATAGTTATATTATAATCTGTATTAAAAGTTTGCAGTGAGTGGTTTTTGAAGTCAAATCAATAACAATTACAGTAAATAATATATAACTTAGTAATACCGTATCGTTATTAAAAGAGATTTCGAGCATGAAATGTAATAAAAAAACAAAACATTTCAAATTAACTGTTCTCTACGCCGTTTAAGAAAAAGAAAAATTTAAAAAGTGTTCTAATCCTTACCACATACAAAAGTGCTATATATAAAACCATAAATGAAATCGTCATAACATAGCAAGAAGCCTATGAAATGTTATCAGTGTGTGTGTGTCGGGTCAGCCAATAGCGACGGGGCGCGGGTCACGACCCCGTGTCATTGGCAGGAGCGCTCTGTGTAATTATTTATGAAAAACGTTTACTTGTGTTACAGTTATACATACGTGTGTAAGTTGGAGTGTTTTCAGCAATGTAGTGTGTGTGAGTTTTTATCTTTTAGTACAAACTTTTTTTAAGGTATAGTTTGTCAAATAAATTATTATTTACCTGATGGTGAGCAATCGGCGCCGCCCATAGACACTCGTGATACCTAGCAAAGGAGTTACTATATGTAGGTTGATGATCTTTTGTGAGTTTAAGAGAGATCCAAGATGGGGGGGGGGGAGGATTCGCCTGTGTTTTGGGCTTTTACAAACACACAGGTATTCTTCTTCTTCTGCAGTCTTTCCGTCCAAATATAATTTAGGTGTCTTCAAGGCTAGAGTGAATAGGCTCTTAATAAACTAGTGCGCCTTACCATCAACGATTGCATCACTGCTTACCATCAGGTGGGATCGCAGTCAAGCACTAGTTTACTGCAAGTAAAAAAGGTACATCATACTCAGACCCGAATCAACAATTCATGGATGACACAAAGTGTTTTTCCGTACGGGAATCAAACCCGCGACACGTTGCACGGCAGTCGGTTGACCAACCACCGTGTCAATTGCACAGTTTTTATTCGTGTAGCTATGTTTCTAAGGTAACGAAAAATTTTATATATTATATTAATATTAACGTAAACGTATTATTCAAAAACTAAAAAAAAAACATTAATTTCTTACCTACTAATAAGGTGTGAGGTTCAAAGACCTCACGTAGCCGATGTAAGTGGTTTGTTGCTACGCTAAATTGGATCTTAACTCTTTCAGTTTTAGGTTTGACGTAGCTTTTTTTCATAGAATTCTGAATTTTCCTGGTAGACATATTATGTATGTAATATGTATTATATATATATTATGCTATATATATTATATACCGTTGTAATGTCAGTGACCTCAAACAGTCATTGGCGTGGCAATTCTTACATACATAAATTAAAAAATAAATTATGTAGTAAGTATATCAATTTTTTATGCAATAAAATATTAAAAAAAAACATTTTTATTCATTGTTTTTTATATGTGATAGGTCAGCAAACGAGCATACAAATGACCTGATGGTAAGCAATTAGCGTCGCCCATGGATACCTGCAATAATCAAAGAGTTACCTACGAGTGCGTTGCCGGCCTTTTGAGGATAAGGGTTCTACTATATTTAACCATTGGGGAGGGAAAGGATCGGGCCTCCGGTAACCTTACTCACACGGCGAAACATAGCGCTGTAGTTGTTTCACGTCGGTTTTCTGTGAAGCAGTGGTATAACTCCGGTCGAGCAGCCTCATAGGCGCCGAAGACTGGCTCTTCCACACTTGATTTCACTTATAAAATATATTTTAATATGTCTTCCGCGTATCCCAAATCAAAATCTCTAAATCACCAAAAGGACCGCAACTCCTTTTGGTGCTGCGGGTGTCCATTGCTTTCCACCAGGTAGAGGGTAATCCGTCTGCTAGTTTGCCGTCCATAAACACACAAAAAAATTCTCTCGCTAGACAGTCACATCTACAATCATTTAACTAGGTAAAAGTTCGGGAGCTTCTACTGAAGAGGTTAGGAGTCGTCACAATAATATTTTTATATGTATATTGTTATATAAGAAATAGTGCATGTAAATATTATATCTAAGTTTATTTCCCATGTACCTATATTTTTATTTATTTTAATAGTATTTATGTAATGTAAGTGTATAAAATATATATTTATCAGTAATATCTCGATTTTGCTTGCTTCTTGCACCTACATCGCCCAAAGTTTCGACTGGGAGAGAATGCCTGTGGCATTAAGTCCACTTTGTACACAGATTTATGTGCAAAAGTCTAAATAAATAAAAAATATTAGTTTTTTACTATTATCTATGGCCAGTAAACGTCCTTAATATTTGGCTCTGCAATGTCAAGGTAGGTGATTTGACCGCAAGGGGGCGCGGGCGGGCTGTGTCCCCGCTCTATTGATTTTCAGCGCCAAGACGGAGCCTCTTTCTATTCGTCGTGAAAATCTCCTGAAAATTTCGTAACCTTATATACTTTACTTTGGTGAGAAGTTTCTTTTATTTGTAGCAAGGATTATTTTTTGTTTCTATTAGAACATTGTTTTTGAATTTAGAATGTGAACTTGAATTTACATAGGCATTTGAGGCATATTATTTTGTATGTATAATAAAAAAAGTTGCAAAGAGTACCTTCGGCGGTCAGTTTTCTTTATTTATTATTATACTTTATAGTATACATAATTGGTCTTTTAATTTATATTAATGGTTTAGTTGGAATATAAAAAATCACGTTTCGTAAAACATAATTAGGTACGACTTACTTATTTATTAAACCTCATTATAAATTATTACTTACAAATATTTCTTTGATTGTTTTTGTAATAAATAACATACTTACTAAATAATCTAAATATATGTAAGTCGGATCTAAATCTAAGTACATTTTTTATGACACACATCTTCTTATTCCGGCATTGATTTTCGCCTTTATTTGCATCAAATGCAGTCCACTAATTTCATTCATTTCTTTTAGCAAAATACTCCTAAGTATGTACCTTTAAATTATTATACAACGAAAAAAAAAAACAATATTCGAATCAACAAATTCTAAATTCAAAAACCAAATATAGACAGTTTAATCAACATAAAGCACGTTACACAAGGAGGTTTAAACCTCTCTAATAATACCAGCTCATACCATTCAGTGTGTACCGACATCAAACGGTCTCGGCCTCATTAGACCTACGCTTTGATCTCGACCTGTATGTAGGCTTATATGAAAAGTACTGCGTGTGTATACAGCCTTATGTTCCGTGTTTATGTTAGTTTTTGAGGTTATGTTTGTTTTATTTGGAGTCAGGCTATCAAAAGAGTCCTTGTTCGAAAATGAGTGAGTTCGTTGCGAAGGGAAATATGCGTCCAATCTATAGGTACTTATATTATAAAGAGGTTAAAGGACATGGCCAAAAAAGTACATTCCACGTACACGAACAAAATTAATACACTGTAAAATACAAATAGAAATATGAATTGTTACGTAGTTTTTAGCCTCTCCAGACCTAACAATTATTATTAAAAAAATGTAAAAGTAATGCAACAAAATCAACTTATCGTTTGTCAAGTTTCGCCATAATAGTCCATAGAGAAAGATAAATAAAAAGACGTTCCAATTCCAAACCACGTGTCTTAAACTACACTCGTAGAAAACCTGTGATATGATCGACAAATGCATTACAACTGTATTCTTTGGTTTTAGTTGCATTTTAAAATATACTCATATTATAATAATATATTATTATGTTTTATTTTTATCCAATTCACCAAAAAAAAAAAAACGAAACGGAACGTGTTTGACACTTTTGACAGCGTGTTTTTGTTAACCTTGCTAATAATAGTGGAGTAACTGTTTTGCGTTTTGGATTTGTTTTGTGGATTACGATGAGGTGCATCAACTGCGGAATAGGCGTACAAAGGCTGCAGAGGCGTCTTATATCCTCGCTTTCTGCACACCATCAAACAAAACTTTCACGTTGGTTAACCATAGCTCAAACCCAGGTATGAAGTCGGAATAGTATAATAGGTACTTAGTCTGTTTTTTTATGCTTTATAATGGTATGCGATTTTAAACAGTGCATCTTTTTTTTAGTAGCCTCTGGGGACATTCATTTGTCTACCACGCTTCTTATTATTGAATACTGAGGCTGGTGAACATGAGAGACTACTGGGGCATAACATGGCTTGCCTTGGTTGTGGAAAATCGGTTCGAAAAATAAGACACCATAATGTCAGTATGGACTTTCCATTGCTAGCTGGCCTAATATCACAAAATACTATTAATGTGGTAAGCATTTTGTTTTTTATTCATTGTTTTATACCTATATCTACTTGTATTTATCTATATTAATCTATAAAAAAAGTACTCATAGTAGGTATGTGTGATTATAATATCTATCTTTATGTATTTTCCATGTTGTTGCATAGACTTCTCTAAAGTAGGCATGTTGTAACATAATACTTCTCACTGTACAATAACATAAAACTTGAAATCATGTGTTTATTCTAACTGGGGTTTATTTTCAGACCTCAAGAAGCAACTATGTTTGTCATGTGTGCTGTATGCGGGCAAATAGACAGAGAGTGCAGGACTTATCACGAAACTTGCAGGAATTGGGTTCGGACAACAATGCAGCAGCCCTTTATATTCAAGTGGTTAGCCCACCAGAACCACCACCATTACCACCTGTTTTAAGCAGGCCGCTTCAAATGGAAGGTACTACCATATTATTACCCAATTATACAGAATATATATTACAAAAACGTACATTCCATACACAAACATAATAAAATACACTTTATAATAAAAATATAAAAGTGAATTATTACGTAGTTTTATTTTATTTGTTCACCTTAATAAATAAATCATTATTCTTTATACATATTCTTTTGTTTTATTTTATAAATAAATAAATAATTAAAACGCCATGGTTTTTAAAAGCAAAATCTTATTTCGTGCACTTATGGCCAGTAATCTGACTAAAGGTTTAGTGAAACTATTTTCGTCTTGTTTGTTATAATTACGAGTTCTTCATGTGTTTTATTTATTTCAATTTAATTTAATAATATTCACGAATGTAAACACCAAAAATCATTGATGTACATTGAATTCAATAACTATGCAAACGCCCATACAAAAGTATACCATGTCCTTTGTAAGTTTAGTAGGATGTAATTTTTGGAACCGCTGGTCGCATTGCCCCGAGATTAGCTAGTATAGTATAAAGTTTTGTTTTCAAAAATGTTGGTCCATAGGTACTAGAATCTTCTCTTGTGTCTTAGGTGTGTTTTAAAATTAATAAAAGTAAGTAATTAAGTAAAACTACCTATAGTTTAACTATGCAAAAAACAATAAATAAACTATGTAGTCAAAGTGTTTTACTAGTTTCCAAATTACTACAGCTGATTCATCTCATTGCCTTATCAATCCGGCCGTTGACCAATGATAAATCACATACCTAATCACGTTTATTGCAAAAACACCTCCATCCGTAGACATAACACTATATCTAGCCCCTAATTTATAACTGTACACATAGCGTATTTTAATCCACATACAAACAGAATAACTAAAAAACTACCAATAAAGGTAATAAAATAGCAATATTTTAATCATTTCAATCGGTCCCTATAACCGGCTGAGGTAAGGGGATGATCCGGTTTAATCCGGTTCGTCATCCATTCATCCCCTATTCATCCGGCCGTCCTTTGATCCGGGTATGAGCCTCGATTGATGTGAATTGAGCTAATGGGCTCGAGTGAGCTTATTGGGCAATATTGGACGAGGCCTACTGGTATTATCAATTTTTTATTTTAAACTAGTTTGCGGCTCGTGTCTTTGTTCGCGTGGAATTTAGATTTCAGTTTTCCAATACTCCTGGAATATAGGAATAAAAAGTATTCTATGGTATCTATACTAATATTATAAAGTCTATTTTATTCCGTGTGATCGCTTACCATCAGGTGATCCGTCTGCTCGTTTGCCACCTATTCCATAAAAAAAAAAATCTAGTTTCTATTAAATCTTTGGAACCACTGGTCGTATTACCAAAATTCTTTCACTGATAGATAGCTACAATGTTCCTAAGTGCTATAGGCTAAATTATACTTGATTTGTGTATTTTAGACAAATTGTAGTTTTTACGGGGCTGTTTTTTAAATTCTAGGATACATTTAGAAAAATCTAGTTGTATTTATCGAGAATAACGACTTAATCATGGACCTAATTAACGGAGAACTTTCTACTACTTTCAACGTACTTTTCATGGTTGCTGAATCGATATCATGTACTAATTTGTAACGTATTAAGTCACATAGTCACATCACAGCAAAATTGAACAACTTTCTAAAAGTCGCAGCTCTCAAATGTTGTTGTACTACGCCGTAGCACTTCGTAGCAAGAGGGTTAGCGTAGATTTTTTTATATGGAATAGTAGCCAAACGAGACGCAGGTGGTAATCAATATTGAACTTTCTGTGTGTGATAAAATACCTTTGCCAAACAGTTGGCACTAAACTTGTAGGCTGATGATGTGATGTGACCAATGTTTGGGAATCAGGATGACCAATCTCAGACTGAAAGGTCGGATATTCCATGCACACGAACGAACCGATTCGTCGACACTTTTCTAACCAGAACCGCCAAGGAGTGGAATTATTTGCCTGAGTCTGTGTTCGTCGAAGGTTATATAAGTAACCTGAGTCTTCAAGGCCCGAAAGAATACATAACCAAAGCTAAGCGTACAAAATAAAAAAAAATTGAAAAAGAACCTTGTTTCACTTTTGTTAAACAAATGTATTAGATTATTTAGCTAATAAATTTTAAGTTGATCATGATTACAAGATGAACCTGCATCAATGTTTGCATGTCAAAATGGTATGGAATGTACAATGAGTCAAGGATACCTTATGAATTTAAATATCACCTTATTACAAATAAATGCATTCTGAGCAAATAAATTATTATTTTATTCTATTCTAGGCTATGTCGTGGTGGCCCGGAGGTTAAGGAGCCCGCTTCTCATGCATGAGGGTGTGGGTTCGAAACCTGGCAAGTACCAATGTTGCTTTTTCCGAGTTATATGAACTTTCTATGATTATTTAGACACCACTGACATAAGGTGAAGGTAACCATCGTGAGGAAACCTGGACTTATAATTTCTAATTATAAGTTTGAAATCGCCAACCCGCATTGAGCAAGCGTGGTGATTAATGCTCAAACCTTCTCCGTGTGAGAAAAGGCCTTTGCTCAGCAGTGGGCACTTATAGGCTGAAGATGATGATGATCCTAGGCTATGGGAAGCCATGCTCCATCGAATGGCCCATCATCACTTACCATCAGGCGAAATAGTGGTCAAACATCGAGGATACATCTACTTCATAATGGGATTAATAACAAACCAGTATAAATGTGTTTGGAAATAAATGATTCACTAAGCACAGTTCTCTCTATGGTTGATACAAAGTTCTACATTCCACAATAAATATTTGCCAAACAACGTATTTGCCGGCACAGTTAATTAGCGGGATTGAACCGCGATACCCGAGTTAAATTACTAACACAACCTGTCGATATTCTGCCAACAAGCTAGTGGAACAACTAAAACTTTGGATTTGGGATACTTTTTATAATAATAATTGGTGGTTTTTCACCACTTTGTTATATATATTTTAATTAAAACAAACAAAATGTACTTTAGACGTAAGCAGGTTTTATCTATACTAATATTATAAAGAGGTAAAGTTTGTAAGTTTGTATGTTTGTAAGTTTGTATGTAGGGGGTAATCCTTGGAACCGCTGGTCGGATTGCCAAAATTCTTTCACTGATAGATAGCTACAATGTTCCTGAGTGCTATAGGCTATAAAAAACACGCTTCGATCAAATGGAGCCAAGCAGCGGGTGAAAACGCGCGAGAGTAGCTAGTGTATCTTAAAAAAAAATTAAAAATAATGTTTATTCTTCAATAAAGGTATTTTTCCAAAGAAGAAGAAGAATCTGTTTAGGTCATTCGGAGGAAAAGCAACAGGGTGGCTTTTCATCGGTAAGAGTCTAATACTTTCTCTCGCTCTGCCAAGGCTGTGAAAGTCAAATGAATCATTAAATTACACAGGACTGAAAAAAATCTTTGATTGATTTTTTTCTATGAAATAGGAGGCAAACGAGCAGACGGATTACCTGATGGTAAGCGATCGGCGCCTCTCATGGACACCTGAAACACCAGAGGATTAACAGGTGCGTTGCAGGCCTTTTAAGAGGGAGTACGCTCGTTTCTTGAAGGTTTGAAGGTCGTATCGGTTCGGGAATACCGCCGCCGGAAGATTATTCTAAAGCTTTGCTGTGCGGGGCAGAAAGTTATGCGAGAATCGCACAGCTGTTGACTGCCAACCATCTATGTGATCAAAGAAAAAGCCATTCTTAATAGCATTTACTAGAAAAACGCCTTAAAACATTGGTTGAACAAGTAGGTATCTTATTAACAACCCTATCTTTTTGATATATAAAAGCAAGTTCCATCTGATGACATAGTCATGAAACACACAAAAATAGATGTTATTTGAATAAATCTGTTATTTGATAAAAATGTCGTGGTGGCCCAGATGTTCAGGAGCCCGTTTCTCATGCATGAGTGTCTGGGTTTCGAAACCTGGCAAGTACCAATATGACTTTTGCCGAGTTATATGTACTTTCTATGATTAGTAAGACACCACTGACATACGGTGAAGGTAAACATCGTGAGGAAACCTGGACTTATAATTTCCAATTATAAGTTTGAAATCGCCAACCCGCATTGAGCAAGCGTGGTGATTAATGCTCTAACCTTATGAGAAGAGGCCTTTGCTCAGCAGTGGGAACTTATCTGATGATGATGATGATGAATAAATCTGAGGGAGAGCCATGCTTCGGCTTCGAATGGGTCGGCTCGACCAGAGTGATACCACGGCCTCACTGAAAACCGGCGTGAAACAACTACCGTTGGTTTTCGCAATGTGAGTGATATTACCAGAGTCCCCGTCCTTCTCCTCCTCCAATCCCTAAATCACTAATCCCCATAACGTACGCCTAACTTCTTCGTTGTTGTGGGTGCCCATGGACGGCGCTGATTGCTTACCATCAGGTAATCCTAAAACCACGAATATTTGAAGAGCTTCAGAGTTTAGCCAGTGAGCAAGCAAACATAGCTGCTAATTGATCGAAATGTATTAGCTCTTTATTGTGATGTGAATTTGTGGCTGATTATATGCCATGGCTTGCATTGGTATTGAATGGACAGACCAATTCATAATTATGACGTCATATCCAGTATTTCAGCAGTTCCAGGGTTACATGTATAGCCTGGGTTTCGAGTTAAGCGCATTACAGTTCCGTGGCCTCGGTCTGGACCAGGGACCAGGGGAAGGAATAGGGTGGATTTTGGTCAGTGCCCAAAATCTTCATTCCATTCCTGCCTGACACTCCCTCTACCAGTAACACAATCTGTCTGTCTTTTCTTCACACTTTAACTACTGAACCTATTTGTATGAAATTTCGCACAGACATATATTTTGGAACTCGAGAAAGGACATATGATAGTGTTTTGTTAACCCTAAATCTGCAGGAAGTCACTATTCCACGCGAACAAAGTCGCGGGCAAAACCTAGTTACAAATACTTCCGACGATATAATTATAATTTCAGATGTCGCGTACGTTTTAAACTGAGCGGTGCGTATGACGTAGTGAGATTCTAAATTTAAAATCATCTTTACTAATTATTTTTTTATACGACCAAAATAAAATAAAATATACGAGTCATTTTTTTTTATTATCTGCCCGACGGCTTAATTATTCAACATAATACAAGGTAGCAAAACCTACATGCAGGCATACTGTTTAGGATTTCCTGCTGATACTACTCGTACTATCTTCAGCCAGCAACCAGAAACCGCATGCTTCACAGTCACACTGGCAAGCACTTCAGCGAGGCAGTATCGAGAAGTTTTTTTTTAATAAATCTTGTAAACAAATTACATTGTAATTTGAATCGCTTCACCGCACACACCGATCAACGATGTAACTCCTTCCCATATTCTAAATTTACACCCCCAAACAGTAATCACAACCACACGACTGGAATGAAATCCAAACATTTTAAGCACAAATAAAGATCGGATAACAAATCGGAACGGTGTGTCGATAAGTGGAGTAAAACCCGTATTATGGCACTACCACTTTATAATGACCCCTATCTGCCAACTGTATTACCGTTTTCCTTTTTCGAAATTGCATCGGAAGGGGAGCAGGGGAGGTCAAGAAAGAATGGTAGTCGATTACGACTCGGATTGTCGAGTCGTCGAGTGTCAGAAAATCGCATCAACGATCGAATAGGGATGAGACTCAAGCGATTTTTTTTTCGGATCTCGTTTGCATTTCGATAGTGAGAGGATTATTCGTAATGCGATCGGATTGCCTGTGTTTGTGTATTTTTTATGTGTGTGAGTGTGTGTGCTAATCGTGTGAAGCATGATGTGATTATGTTTGTTAGACTTTTGAAGAGGATTTGCGTAAATATTGTGATATGTAAGAATAAATGCTTGGGAGTTAGAATTGTTTGATTTTTTTCCATTTGGATTTTCTCCTGTGTCGTGGGTGCGGTTACAAACATACAATTTCACATGCACATGACACACAAAGAGTTGTTCCGTGCGGGAATCGAACCTGCGACACGTTGCACAGCAGCCAGTTGCCCACCCACCGCACCATCCGTGCAGTCATAGTCATTTGAAAGTTAAGAATTAATAAGCTTGTTTTACTAAGACAGGAGAAAAGAAACATCAGTATGGCATTTTAAAATTTATAGGTATGTTAAGGAAAGTACCAAATTATTTTTTTCTGCGGTTGGACACATTGAGCGCTTTCGCACTGCATCCGATCTGAAACCATGACACTATAGTTCTAACAATATTGGGATATTTTCAACTATATTTGCACAGGTCCAGGTAGTATTTCAGATCAGAAATAGTCCCAAAGTGCTCTAACTTTGAATATTTTGCAGACATTTTGAGAAATACCTTTACTATTTATGATTATATTAACAAAATAAGTAACTGTTTACAATTCAGCCCCACCCCACAATGTTAACAGGCGTGATAGTTTAAGTGGTGTAATCTCAAGATTAGTGGTATTTGGACCAACGTTACGGGGGAGTAAGCCCTCCTTATCTTACCCCTTCGCGGTGACAGTTAACGGTTGACTTAGTTTGAAATTCAAAAAAAGAATGCTCAAGTACAAGAATTTAAAATGTTCGTATTGTTTTATGCCAGTTTTATTTACGTCGTATTGTCTTTGGTCTAATTTGATTAGTGTTGCACTATGCTCACATAACAGAACCGACTTAATGATGTAAAAAAGATATGAAATAAGAGTACCTTACTATGGAGTTTCTTGCTCGTTCTTCGCCGTAGTATTCTACACTTTGGAACGAGCAAATAGCTTAACTAGAGGACAGAACGACAGACTGACACACACAAAGTTAAACTTTTTAATTATAGACAAGTGGTCTATTTTAATATAATGTATATAATTAGATATTTAGAATGTGATTGTTTGACACTGTCTAGGACATGCATCTAGAGTTTGAATCCTAGATTCATTCAAGTGTAATTAGGTATTGATTAATAATTTATATGCAGATGCGGTTTTATATTAGAGTTTCATAAGTAGATAATGTATACATATCTACGTAATCCGACGTAACTATCACTAAACACCTATACCTAATACCTACTTAAAAGATCGTATGAACGGACCCTTGAAAAATATTCAATTAGACATTAGTAAACATCTGGCAGGAACTCTGAAATTCAAACCCCAAAATTAAACAAATAACACCCTTATCCCAAGGCTATAACGTTCAAAACAGTTAAAACGAATTCCCCCGAACTGCAATTAGCGACACTCGTACTAACCAAATGTCAAAATTAAAGAAAGTTTATTTTGAATTCGGAAATCCTTGCGCGGCTGAAGTGAACAGTAACGGGAATTCGTACAAAAAGTACGGAATTCCGATGGGCGGAACCACCTGTGCATAATCCGCATACTTTCACATCTCTAGCCTTATACAGGCTGGTTTAAATTTTGAATTTGGAACTTGTTTAGAATAGAATGTTGTTCTAATTGGTATTTTAAATTGTATGATTTTAAATGCGTGTATGTAATGGAAAATGTTAGTCTAATTAGTTTTTTTTTTGTCAAATCAGACTATTCATAGGTAGCACTCTAATTCGATTCATATTCAATTTTAAAAAAAGATGTAGGTAAACCGAATCTCTAATTTCTTATCATTATGAAATCAAAAATATTTATGAACCACAATTGAAAAACATAATTGACAAATTAGTTCGTTCTCAACATTACCTATATATATATTACAAAAGACAAATAAAAAAAACTTTTAGTCCTAGGCAAGTTTTATTTACAAAATAAAAAAAACCGTTCTAGCTTCCTCCTCATAAAAACTAGCCGATGTGTTAAACCAACCAATCTACATACCAAATTTTAATCAAGTCGGTTCAGCTTTTTTTGCATGAAAGATTATTATATCAGGAATTAAACCTCCGTGCAGAATCCAACCACCCTGTATAGAGCAATTTGATCCCGTGGGAGAGCGTTAGTCGCATCATTTCTACCAATATATACCTTAACCAGGAAATAACTGTTTTTGTTGCCTACACTCCCATCCAAGGAATATATTTGTGAACTATCTATGAAAATACAGTTGTGGTAAGATCCAATAGGATTAGATTTTTAATATGATCATGTTTTGCAACTACTACTTAATCTCATGTGGGAACCATTTCGTTATTTTAAATTTAGTATTGTTAAATTAAAATCACAATTATGGCTAGCCTGTCCTAATAATCGTGTTGAAAACATAAAAAAAAACTACGAGAGAAAATGGCCGACAAATTCAATACTTGTTAAACGTACGTGATGTAATATTATCCAATTAGAACAGTTTAAAAATGGTGGTAAACGTTATTCATATTTTAATATTGGAATATACCAATTTACCAATAACAAACACAAACAATAATTACATGTCTCATAACAATCGCCACCCCAACTTTATTATTAGCCACCACTTGTCTATGGGAATGTTGTCCAAACTTTTTTTTAATTTCCTGACGCGTGATTTGTACGCTGTCAGCGAAAACATTTGGTTTTCGAACGTCACCTGTTCGCCGGTTCCCACGAAATGGGTCGCATGTGTTCTAATTACAAAATCTGCATAGAATTCGATTTATTTGAATTTGAGGGCATTGTTCTTCATTTTAATTAATGTTTAACTCGATTTGGATATTTTTTTTTATAATTGTGCGCTTCATTTTGTTTTAAATGATTTATGAATAAAACATTTTGGTTCATTGTTTTCTTCTAGACAGATTATAAAGTCTAAGTTAGCTAACTAAAGTTAATAAAAAAATACCCATCACCTATTTATGGTATCCACCGAGCCAACTCAATTTTCTATAAATTTAGTTGGAAACAGCATGTTGTGCGATCAAAGTTTTGGTTAAGTCAAATGGAATAGGTACTTATTTCTTTTGAATTGCTTATTTGGAGGAACAGACTGTTGAGGAAGTTCCTCGTCCTTCATTGAATAGTGAGTATCCTCCGGCAGACGGCTGTTGTCAGTATTTGTATCTGTTCTAATCGAATTGAGTATCGCGATATATGTTATACCGTGGAGATCTTTTATGTGGTCAGTGCCGTTGCTGGGGTAGATGTCGCTGTAGGTACCCCTATACACATTTTGGTGAATGGGTCGGCTTGACCACCTCACAGAAAACCGGCCTGAAACAAACACAGCGTTGTGTTCGTTGTTCCCTTCCCCAATCCCTAAATCTCCAAATCCCTAATCACCAAATGGCCGACTACGAATTTCTAGCTCCTCTGTTGTTGCGGGTGTACAATGGCCGTCGCTGATTGCTTACCACACCACTAGGTAATCCTCCATAAATAGTTAATTTGATATTTTTATAATTTATTTTTGACTAAGGAAACTACCAATTACATTGATTTAATTAACGTCACTCTTAAGTCGTTAAGTGTGGGAGAGCCTAGCTTCGGCACGAATGGGTCGGTTCGACCGGATTGATACCACGGCCTCACAGAAAACCGGCGTGAAACAACCACAACGTTGTGTTTCGCCGTGTGAGTGAGGTTACCGGAGGCCCAATCCCTTCCCTTGCCTATCCCTTCCCGATCCCTATATCCGCAACCCCTATCCCCAAAAGGCCGGCAACGCACTCGTAACTTCTTTGGTGTTGCGGGTGTCCATAGGCGGCGCCGATAGCATACCATCAGGTAATCCGTCTGCTCGTTTGCCGATTTATACCACAAAAAAAAAAAAAACGATTTTCGTATGCACAAGTCTTTAATTTAAAATAAAAGAATAAACACCAAGTTTTAGTTATGTATACCTACTCTATTAAATCCAATTCAATTTAAATTTGTCACAAAATATGGTCTAAATTCGTTTTACAACATAAACGTTTTATAGCCAATAAAATGATACACTTTAAGTGTTTTTCCAATATTTTATTAAAATACTTACTTACTTACTTCTAAGTCATAAAAATTAAATGCTTAATAGTAAATGTGGTATGTTCATGACAAGATATCTGTCTTATTTGATTTATGGTGTTAGTTTTTTTTTAAGATATATTTTGAAGAAATGGTCGTATTGTTGTTTCTTGTTAGGAAGCCAGGAATGTTGTTATATCTTAGAAAATGTTAAATCTATTATCGAATAATAATGCGAAATGCTTAATGTCGTAATGGCCCCGAAGTTAAGGGGCCCGCTTGTCATCCATGAGGGTGTGGGTTCGAAACCTGGCAAGTACCAATGTGACTTTTTTCGAGTTATATGTACTTTCTATCATTATTTAGACACCACTGACATACGGTGAAGGTAAACATCGTGAGGAAACCTGGACTTATAATTTCTAATTATAAGTTTGAAATCGCCAACCCGCATTGAGCAAGCGTGGTGATTAATGCTCTAACCTTCTCCGTGTGAGAAGAGGCCTTTGCTCAGCAGTGGGCACTTAAGGCTGATGATGATGATGATGAATGCGAAATGCTGACATTTGGAACATAAAGTTTTTTTTGGCTTTTTTCTACGAAACGTCTGAGCAAATAAGCATAGCTAGGTCTATTTGACCTGTTGGTTCTTATGAGAGAAGTTAATCTGAAATCAGATACCTTTTTTTTATTTCTTAAATCAATTAACACATATATGGGTACTTTTAGAGGAAGGAAAATTATGAAATACCTCTCGCCCTGGTTGAGACGAAAGGGAGTGTCAGACTCTTACTGACTAAGAGCCACACCGTTTCTTATCCTGCTCCAGGCAGGGGTTCGCGAAACATTATTACAAAACCCGTCTAATTATTGTGTTAAGACTAACGTTCGATAGTAAAGTAAAAAGTAAATTATGATTCAACAGAAGAAATGGAACAAGATTAGTATCAAATACGCAATTACGCGAATAATCTTATTAGCAAAATATTCCTTAAGCGTCTTATAACCATATTAGTATATTGGCTAGAAAAAAAAAACAACGCAAGCTGTCTATCGTCACTTTATTGTCAGAGATAAGTTACATCCATACATCCGTATGTCCGGGCCAAGACATCAAAGTGCCGGAACACCCACATGCCTCTAGTTTTCCACGACAATTGTACAGAAATATCCATAAAATTAATTGTCACTAATGCTACTACTACTTTCACACGCGTCACGACGACAGAAAAACCGTGACGATCTCATAATTACCAATATCTCTTTTATCTTAAATTACCAAATTATCTTTTCATATACAAAACTAAGAAACATTAAAAAATAACTCCTATTTCGATTGCATAAGGATTAAGGTGTATTAAGTTCAGTGGTAAAATAAAACGTTGCGGTCAATTTGACAACTCAATACTCATTGACAGCTGTGGTCAGCCATATTGAATTTTTGACAGATTTACGATGTCCACCCACATTTTGGCATGCGACCAACTTTTTATGGGCATATTACATGGTCATTATTGCGTTCCTATTGTAGATTTTATTGAAATAACATTATTATATTGTACAATGATAATCATTGATGTCCGTTGACGGTTGACTTTGTTTTTTTTTCTTATAATCTTTGGCACGGGTTTACTGTTAATTATCGTGTCGTTTAAAGGTTTTCCTTTAGGTTTGTTAGGTAGGTTAGGTATGTTTGATATATTAGTAAAGATAACAATTTTTTATGTGGTAGGTCGACAAACGTGTCAAACGGATCAAATGATGGTACATACCTAAGCAATCAGCGCCGCCCATGGACACCCACAACAACTGAGGAGTTACGAGTTTGGGATTGGGAATGGATGTGGAGAGGGTCAGGATTGGGCGTCCAGTAACCTCACTCACACAGCGAAACACAACGCTGTATTGTTTCACTCCGGTTTTCTGTGGGGCCGTGGTAACACTCCGGTCGAGCCGTCCCATTCGTGCTGAAGCATGGCTCTCCCATACATCCATGTCATAAGACTATTACAGAACTAACCACGTCATATATAAAGACCGAATCTTATTAAAATAGTATTAAAGAAGCCGTAGAAACGATTACTAGGGCAGCGTAGTCATTATAAGTACTTAGTAACTATCACTATAATAGAAAAAGTTACCATTTCGTTACCGTCTTTCGTGTCTTTAGTTCCTTTTGCTTGAAGGCTTCTTTGTACGGTGACCATATTGTAATGGGATTGAGGATGTTTTATTTTTTTAAGTGGTGATATTTTTTTATTACGTTGACAGTTTCAAATTGCTTTTTTTTATATCTACCCAGAAATTTGTCAAGGAAACTGATAAGTATTGTCGATATGTGTTTGTCGAAGTGCGGTATGAATCTGCCGCTGGTTAGTCTTGAAGCTGATGTGTTGATGAAGACGACTGCGGAGTGGAAATAAAAAAATGCGGTTTAAAAATCTGTCTTTGAGTGCAACCTTCATGTTACTTCTATAAATTACAATTCCAATATTTTTGCTGCTTCAACTATCATGAAACATATCAAACTTAAATTCATGTTATTAATTGAATTGATTTCCTATGATCATCAGCTCGTTTCCGTCCACTGCTGGATATAAGTCTCTCTTATTGCATGCCATTGAGCTCGATTTTTAGCTCTTTTCATCCAACCACTTCCAGCCACCTTACGGATATCGTCAGAGCAACAAGCTGGAGGGCGCCCTATGTTACGTTTGCCTAGACGTGGTCTCGACTTCAGAACACGTCTACCCCAACGATTAGTTCTTCGACAAATGTGACCTGCCCATAGCTCGCTGTGCGACTTTAAATTGGTGGATCAGTCGCAATGTGAGTGTCTCCGAATGCCAATGCTTGATAGTAGGACGCACTTGTTGAAGACTTTGGTCTTCATTCTTTGCGGTATCCTTGATGAGAAGGCACTACCAAGTTTCCTGTAAGCTGGGAAGCCTAGCTATATCCTTTTGCCAGTCTCCATCTCGATTTCCAAAGAATTATCTAATATTTTTTATAAGAAAGGAAAATAAATCGCGGAATTCTCACTCATGGTACAATTGTGGTTACCCCACAATCACTGGAGTAACCGCAATAGTATTACATGTCAAACGCAATCCTCTTACCCTCCCCCCCTCTTGCGTTTGTCCGTCTTTAACCGCCATTTGTAAGGATTCACGCTAAACTTGAGTGGGTAGGTAGTTGAGTCCCGAATTATTGTTTTCTTTAAGATTTTGGCTGTAGAAGAAAATGTATAACAGATATTTTTTGAAATTAAATTAGCACTGATCGATACGAGGTTTGCCAGGTCGCTAGGCCTTAGAGCCGGACAGACCAGCCCGTTTAGCCGGACATTTGGCTAAAAAGGCCGGACACCCTACGTTCTTAAGGATTTTAGTATCTCAGAATTAATAGGTACGACAAGATTTAATGTAAATCAAGCATTTTTGATTATTGACATAAATCTTGTTGGATTCTTACGAAATAATTAATAAACCTAAGTCTTTCCTTCACTCCAGCCGTGTTCGGTGTTTCGTTTCACTCGTTTGCGATCGTGAAAAGTTTAGGTAAAAATTCTAACAAAAGCCGGACAGGCCGGACACCGATTATTTTGGCCGGACCAGCAATCAAAAAGTCTACCTATGTCCGGCTTTATCCGGACGCCTGGCAACGCAAGATACGTACCTATCTATTGTTTCATCTCCCACTTAATCACTACATAGTATAAACAAAGTCACTTTTTATATCCCTACTAGCAGACCCAGCCACGTGTTGCTGTGGCTAAGGTAAATAATATTGTGACTTTAAATTGAGATGTAAGCTATCCTATCTTTCAAGTTGGATCAAAATGCACACGGAATGCAAATCGGTTTAGTAGTTTAGGAGTCCATCGCGGACAAACACGTAACACGAAATTTTTGTATACATTATCGCTATACGAGTATCCTAATATAGTACGCTTAAACCTTTAAAACTGCGCAACGGATTTTGATGCGATTTTTTGGTAGACACAGTCATTGAAGAGTAAAGATTACATGTTTTATAATATCCATTAAATAGTAGAGAGATATCAGCATTGTAATTGTGCGAAGCCGGGGTGGGTCGCTAGTTGCAATTAAATTGATAAGCGTTTTTACAATGTCATCTCGCGAACTGCTCAGCGCAATTTTAAAGGGTGTCTTTTGCGTTGGAAAAAAATTATTAAATTATTTCACGTGTAGGTACCTACACATCATAGCTTTTTCAAGAATATTTAATCGTTGTAAATGATATATTAGTTATGTAATAACATTGAGATATGAAAATGTTTTGATTATCTTATCAACAGCGTCTTGAAAAGAGATGTGTCTTTAACGTGAAGTATACTGAAATTTAAACTAAATTGAATTCTATCCACATGAATTTAAGACGAAAAGTTCCTCGGCAGCAGGAGCAGGAAGAAGATCTGAGTGATATTTTTGTAGTGAAGAATTCTATGCTTTATTCTGTACAAATAAAGTTTAGACTTTAATAATTAAATAGTTCTAAGCAAACACAAGTCATTTTCAAATTTATTTCAAAGGGAAGAAAGTTGAATTTCGAATGGATTGAAGTTTGAAGTGATTTATGAAGAAAATGAACAAAAATTTATTAATAAACTAAAAGAATTCGAGGGAAGTGAGGTTAGGGGTGAGTTCCGCTATGATGTTTGTGTACATTTGTACGTCTAATGGTGAAAAATATACGGCGGGGTAAAGGTGACGTCAAATTACGCAGAGAGACTACACACATGTCTCCTAAAGCTGATTTTGCGATAGATATAATACCTATAGAAGCGATAGAGTAAAACATAGGTATACATAGTAGAGTATAAAATAGCTTATACTGACCGCGTAGATAAAGAATATTTTAAAGATGTTCATAATTTTTAATATTTCGAAGATGCTCTTAGTATATTGTGTACTCAGAATACAGAACAAACCAGAAGGCGTCAACGCGCTTCATATTAAAGCCACTTAAACCACTCTTAGCTAGAGTAGTATGAAATTTCTACGATCAGTCAAATTTGGCACGTGGCATGTCGTGACGTATTTACGAGTATCTTTTTAAATTTTATTATGCAGTCTTGTGTTATTCCTACGAGTAAAAATGGGGCTGGAATTACGGAAAAAGTGGATAAGATTACATTTCATCTGCAAGCATCGACTGCAATAGTATATTTAATTAATTATTGAATTTTTTTTTATCGATTTATTTTTCTATGACAATGATGCGGCCATTTTGTGAGTGTTGTCATTTTTGGTGAAAATTTTACCCACTTATTTATTTGTTGTGAGTTGTATTGTTGTCCATTGTGGAATCTTTGTCATATTAGTTTTAAAATGGATAAAAAACACATTTCAGTACTATACACGATGTGTATAGTCGGTGTAATTAAAATTAACACAGCCAGAAATCGTCAACTTTTATGATACCTGCATGAAATGTGTAAACAACTAGTCTGTTGCAATTATCGTAAGTTTTCCTATATTTTTTTGGGTTTTCCCAAAGAATATATCTTAACCCCCTTTAGTAAAATTACCCCAAACCAAGGGAATTGTTCCCTGTCGGCAACACTACGCGGGTGGGAAGTGCGGCTGGCGGGGGGATTGACGTATTGTTTTTGGACACATTTGACAACATGCAATAATGAGTGAACGCGGATTCTGGTTTATTCTGTATTCTGAGATTGTGTATGAGTAAAGAGTTTCATTAAAGTCGATTCAGCAGTTTCCATGTTTTTTTAATTAAAAATTTGTTTGGAAACAAAATGTAAGGTTTTATATGTGTATAGTGAGAAAACTGTTGAAATTGTACCTCAGAAATATTATTAACGGGAATATGACCGGAGTCCACGGCCTCATAGAAAACCGGCGTGAAACAACCACAGCGTTGTGTTTGGCAGTGTGAGTGAGGTTATCGGAGATCCAATCCTTCCCCAATCCCAAAATCTCCAAATTCCTAATCCCCTAAAGATCGGCAGCGCACACGTAACTAACTACCCCGTTGCGGCGGGTGTCCACTGACGGCGCTGATTGCTCATCATCATCATCTTCAGCCCATAAATGCCCACTGCTGAGCAAAGGTCTATTTTCACACGAAGAAGGTTTGAGCATTAATCACCACGCTTGCTCAATGCGGGTTGGCGATTTCAAACTTACAATTAGAAATTATAAGTCCAGGTTTCCTCACGATGTTAACCTTCAGCGAATGTCAGTGGTGTCTAAATAATCATAGAAAGTACATATAACTCGGAAAAAGTCACATTGGTACTTGCCAGGTTTCGAATCCACACCCTCATGCATGAGAAGCGGGCTCCTTAACCTCCGGGCGACCACGACATTTTGATTGCTCACCATCATGTTACCCGTCTTCTAGTCCGCCATTCTATAACTTAAAAAATAATAATAACGAACGAAAGGAAATACATACAAAACCTACATAGGTGCAGTAACAGCGAGACACTTGTACGGAAGTGCACGGTTTGACACCGGACACCGCGCCCACGTGCCACTTCCTAGGATAGGTACCTACTTCACTGCTGACCACTTCCAGTAAAGTGAGGGTGCTTCTTATTGATAGGGCGATATTAGGGAGACCCTTTATCGAGATTTAAAAAAATATTCTGCTAGTACTCTCCAATTTCTACTTAATTTCATTGAATGTTTTCCTTTATGTAATATCTCGGCAAACGAGCAGATGGATTACCTGATGGTAAGCAATCAGCGCTAGTCAGCGCCGCCCATGGACATGGACGCAACGGAGGAGTTGCGAGTGCGTTGCCGACCTATTAGGAATTAGGGTTCTGGAGATTTAGGGATTGGGGAGGGATGAGGGATCGGGGGAGGGGAAGGATTGGGCCTTGATAAATACTTAAACAGAGTCCATTGTTCTATTTATTTATTGATTGATCAAATAGGGACATTTTAAGGTTAATGACGTAAAAAATGTCCGACAAAACTATACACATAGTTTATCTGAGGGATCAAAATTTATTAATAATAAGTAAACCTATTATCTTTTCCATAGTTATCATATCCATCAGTCCATAGCAACCCATACCCATAACCCTAGGTATCGATTTTTACCACATTTCGCAATAGTCCTGCATCAACCGGGGATTGTCCTTGGGTGCACTTTCATAGTGCATACAGTATAGTTCTGGTCAAGCGCAATAAGGTACCGCGGCCTCGAATCAGAGTAGAAGACTGAAGTGTGTTCCCTCAGTTTAATAACCACCAGTAGCAAATGCTAAATGTCAAGGCCAGAGCGAGAATTTAATTCGAATATCTTAACGATGAAATAAAACTAATTAATACACTTTTTAATAACTTAAAACTAACTAATAATAATTTAATACCCATTAAATTTAGACATTAAAATTAATTCCAATAAAAAATAATGTCTATGATTTTATAAAACACACGAGTAGGTAGCTATAAAATTCTAATAAAATAAAATGATTCGAAATTTAAAAAAGAATTCTTACAAAGAAATGGTATAACGTTCTCGTAATAAATGTTGTCTTAAAAGCTGCCATTAAAATTCATTGCCGCTGAACATATTTCCCTTTTTACTGGGTTGCACGTTTCAAAAATTTTAAGTCCCGTCGATCTAGTACGATAGTGAGATTTGGTTAAACATTTATCTTTAAAGTTGAAAAATTCTACATTAATTTTCGAATTGCACGTTTTTAAAAAGGAGAAATCACTTAATTTGGTCTTGCATCTAGAAATCGTATTTTGTAGAATTTGAATGGAGTGTCCCTAAGTTAATTATATGGGCAAAATCACTGTCATCCTTTCATATACTTCAATTGAGAAATATAACAAAAGAAAAAAAAACTAGCACATATTCGAGTAAAGTTTCTCAAATCTGGCAACACAGGATTTACTAACAAGACAATTCGTAGTCTTCCCGCCATATTATTTCCATACTTACAGACACAACGACAAACTTACGAATGCGTTTCAAATTTATTTATTTTGTATAAAATAAACCTTATTGTATTGAAATAAGAAGTAATTCTGTGTTAGTAATTGATAAAGATAAGTTTGTTATGGTGTAGTGATATCAAATCGCAAAGACGGGGGCGTAGACGAAATGTGTCAGTTTTATAACCACATTTTAAGGAAAGCCAGAATAATATTAGCCTGAATTGAATTTATTTTATTCATGACTTTGTCTGTTACTTTTAAAGTAGCATAGCATCATCATCAAAAATTCGCCTCTGTTTAGATTCTGAAGAAAGATTCTTTATAGTAAGTATGTACTAGGTACTGTTGACTTGTGAAATATTCGTCTTCGAATTCAAAAACTATTGTATAGTCTACGTTTTACTATTTATGGGAACGAATAAATTTATTTATTTATTATAAGGTACGCTCACAGCTTATGTATACAAGTGGTTTATAGTATTGGTTATAGGCAGTAGGTCATATACATTAGCCAGTTACGAGCTAACCAACATTCTTAAAATTATGCGTTTATACATACAGTCAAAATACATAGAAATTAAAACTAGAACTAATTAAATTAACATAGGTAGAAGAACAGTATTAATCATAGTAAAGTAGGTACTATTAACTAAATAAATTAATAATAAAATTTGATGTGGGCTACCATTTAAAAAAATTGTAAGCATTTAATAAATTTCTTGTGAAATATGTTTTTATGTCATAGTTTAGCAAACGGATTACCTGATGGTAAGCAGTTAACGCCGGGCATGGACACTTGTAGTATCTACCAAAGATGTGCGTTGCGGGCCTCTTGTGGGGGATTAAGGATTTAAGGATAGGATTTGAGGATTGAGGATGGGGGGGAGGAGAATTGGGCCTCCGGTAAGCTCATTCACACGTCAGTATTGCTTCACGCCGGTTTTCTGTGAAGGCTGTGGTATCACTCCGTTCGAGCCAACCTATTCGTGCCGAAGCATATCTCTCCCACACTTAAATGTATAGGTGAAGAATAAGGGTTTATCATAAACATTTTTTACTTAAAACTTACGTCAGCTAAAATGTCGCTTAAGGCCTATACCTAACAAAATGTCTGCATTAAATCGAGTTACATACGCCATACATCGCGTCCCGCGTTCAATGTAGCGGAACGCATCAAATCCATACTTGTAATGGGGCTACGTTCCATTTTTAAATTTATTACGATTTATTGCTTTTTATTTGCACGGTTTCTGAATTCAAATATTTTTGTCTCCCTATATTGTGACCGTAGCGAATCGTCGCGGATTTTAACAGATTTATTAAAAAAATAAAATGTCGTAATATTTCCTTTGTCTGTCTGTTACGTCCGTTAGCCGTAGCCGCATTTGTTATGTAGTATTTTTTTGTACTATTTATATTTGTATATTTTACTGTACTTACTGTGTATTTAAATAAGTTAAAGTTGCCATACTCAAGTTCTAAGAGTGAATCAAATGATTTTCACACACGTCTGCAACAAAATCTGTTATAAGAAAAATATTTCATATTTTATGTAGTCATCTAATGGCTAAACTTATTTTTTATCTATACTCCATATTCAGTCCATAATTACCACAGATAAGCCAAATCCAGACGTGCAACATTATAAAAATATTGTTCCTGAAACTCATCACAAAATGCAGTAGTCGAAAGCTGGTAGATAAGATTACACGTATCTTAAAATATACACTAAGTAAATAGCATTAAAGTTCATATTTCTGACAGCTGGTATCAGTATTCGGTATCCATTAACCCAGGTCAGAAGTCATGGACGCAAGATCTGGCTGCGCGGTTTATTTTTAAATTTAGAAAGAATGAATGAGTGATGTTTTGCGTGTGTCTTTGGCATGAATGGGTGGTTTGTAATTAGAATGTTATTTTTTAGATTTTATAGGAGCGAATGATTTTTTGGCGTTCGTTTTTTAAATGATGACTAGGTACATACTTTATACTATTTAACCAAAAAAGGTAGGTAGCAAAGAAATTGGGAATTCTTTTTTCGAATGTCGTGTTTTATTATTTTCTTTCGTAAAAGATTTCTGTTTTTAAAGTCACGTTAATATTTAATTACATTATCATCTGAAACGTTTTAATATATTCCATCAAGGAGGATACAAATAGTCCTAAAATATTGAATAACACTATAAAATAGCTATGAAAACAACGAAAACGGAACCCAACCTCCCATATTTACACCAAAAACCCTCTTCTTCCAGAAATACATGCTAGCCAAACCACATATGTGCGTATAAAGTCACGGAGCGGCCATTACCCGGGCAGTTTCCCGAAAACCCGAAGTTTATTTTTCTCGTAAGATAAGACGTCACATTAATAGCTATTTGGTCGCCTATCTGAAGCTGAAAGATCTCTTACGGTTTAATGGGGGGTTTTTGTTCAAGGGAGGGGTTAAAGGTGACGGACCAATGGTAGCTCGTGACGTCATGCAGATAAAGAAGTCAGATAGAGTGGGATGAAAGATTTCTATTCTTGAAACGTCTGGGTTTAGTACAGTCGTGTACAGTTTAGATTTAAAATTAAGGAAGAAAATGAGTTTGATGACAAATTTGCGTAACTCGTCTTTTAGTTGGAGGTTACTCCTTTCTAGCTACTGTTACTATTGAAACTATTTTTAATACAATCCTGATTTATAATTTTCTTTGTAATTTGAATATGTTTAAAAGCGTCCAAAATAATACCATAAAATGTTCGTTATTACTGTCAAACCGATAATTGTAATTAATGGTGTCATTAAAGTAGAAATTTCACAATACTTATTTAGGACAGCAAATGTGCAGACGGATTACCTAATTGTCCGCAATTATCGCCATCCAAACGCCCGCAACAACGGACGAGATTAAGGTTTTGGAGATTTAGAGATTGGGGTAGTTCAAGAGGAGAGGAAGGAGTGGGCCTACGGTAACCTTACTCACACGATGAAACAGAACGTAAGTTTTGTTCCAGGCCGGTGTTCTGCGATGCATTCGTGCCGAAAACATGCATCCTTACACTTATATGTTACATATAAGTTAATTATACTGAATTACCAAAATGTACTGGCAAAATTTTACCCCCGTATACCCGTACATAGCGTACCTGAGTACCGTATTATACGGTTCGTGTCTATTATGATCCTTACTGGTATTTTAGAGCATCTAAAATAAAATATTTACGATAGCACTTACGTTAGCGACTGTACTTCAGTTTATTTGCGTCGCACGTTGAGTTGAGCGTTGGCGTCCGTAATG
Organism: Spodoptera exigua; assembly: GCA_902829305.4. Lineage (NCBI taxonomy): Eukaryota > Metazoa > Arthropoda > Insecta > Lepidoptera > Noctuidae > Spodoptera > Spodoptera exigua. The sequence continues at coordinate 11,400,836 of LR824616.2, read as the reverse complement.
GTACTTCTGCATGTTTTTATGTCGTATATCTACTTATATATATATATGTATACATAGGTGTTTAGAGTAGATATATATATTTATATGTTGCAGGTATGTACCGTGTGTATAATTTATAATTAAAATTGGTTCCGAACCGAATATGTGAATTTGAAATGTGCAAAAATGCATGTTAATTTTTCGTCTTATATTTAAAACCCGTTGCTCTGCTACTTTAGGTTTTGTATTCTGTGGTGTAGGTACGTTTACAAACTTACAATAACACACATAAAACATATAAATCACACTCAGACAAGAAACAACAATATGTGGATTACAAGAAGAGTTGTTCCGAGCGGGAATCGAACAAATGACACGCTGAACAGCAGCCAAATGTCCAGCCACCGCATTAACCTTAGAGTACATTGTAACATGGTAAATAAATGAATATAATGTAAACAGAAACTTAAAACTGAACCGAATCACTACATTGTATAAAAAAATCGCTGTATCTGTTCCCATGTATGCTTAACTCTTTAAAACTGCGCAACGAGTTTTTTTAAATAGATAAAGTGATTGAAGAGGAAGGGTTTTTTGTATACTTAACAACACCAATTAAATAGTGGAGAATTTTTGCATCATCATCTTGTGCGAAGCATGGACAGGTCGCAGTCACCCATAAAATCATATGAAATTAGGAAAATGGTAACAATTTAGTTAAGACCCAATCCTCAAAATCACACTCAAATCCTGGCATCAACATAAAAATCACAATTTGTTACTTTAAAAAACGTCAATCGTCAAACGTCTACCATAAAGACGAAATATAGCAATCGTTAAAACGTATCCTTAATTCCGTGCACCCATTTTGGTATATTTCACCAAAAAATCTGTCCCAAGTGAGCCCTTCAGCAGTTCAAACGCTTATGGAAGACACTTCATTTACACTCCAACGTCAAAAGACAACATCCCAATATTTACCGTCGAACAAATCACCGTAAAAAAGCATATAAATAAAATACTCAAACAAAAAACTCATTAAAAAAGTTCCCAGTTATTTAGATTTCCATAAATACTCTTCGGTCGACTAAACTTTTTGAAACACATCTTCCTGAATGCTTTTTTTCGGTAACGAACGGGAACTTACGAAATCGCTTCGCTTTTGTCGGAATTCGAAATTCGAAAGGAGCGATAAGCTTGGCGTTTAATTTTTTTCCGTTTCTTAAGAACGGTGAAATGGTAGTTTCTAATAAGAATTTAACTTTTATGACTGGTTTGATTTTTACAATTTTGGCTGATAACAGTTTGTCTATTTGTCAGACGATATCAAGATATTTTGTATTGACAATACCAACACTTAAATATGTCATAAAATAATATTCATTAAAACGAATGTGAAATATCATTAAACGGTTAGAATTTGGTAGTAACTTGAAAAATCTTAAACTTTAAATACACAATACATAAAAATAGCACTAACTTTCACCGTCCCTTAAAACGTTCGCTATCGAAAACGCGACAGTCCCATACGCTCACCTCATTGTATTTATTTGGATTTCAAATCCTCGCGACAATTTCTGTCGACATAAATCGTACGACCGCGACATTTCCGACAAATACGCGCCTCGCTACACTAACGACGTTTTGTTCACGACTGTACACTCTATTCTTTTCATAGATAATTAAAAGTTTTAAATATAGAATTCGTGTGCGATTTCTTTTTTTTGTTTCTTTTTTTTATTTCAAATACTTATAATATGTCATGGAATGTGATTTAAAATCTAATTTCACCTGCATAAAGTTTTTTCTAATAAACATTACAATCCTATAGATATGTATTTTTTAAACCATATATGTTCATAAATACATCAGAGAAGTTTCGAGTGCGTTCCCGTTCTTTTGGAGATCTAGGGATTAGGGAGAGATTAGGGAGGGGAAGGATTGGACCTTTGATAACCTCAATCACACGACGAAACACAAAGTTGTGGTTGTGTCACGCCAGTTTTCTGTGAGGCCGTGGTATCACTCCAGTCGCGCCGGCCTAAGTATGACTCTGTTACACTTCAAAATCAGAACAATGAAAAAAAGAAAGTGTTGTCTGTTTTTTTTTCATCTGAAAGGTAACTAAGTACTTAAACATTTTGATTTTACTTAAAGTTAAGCCGTTTATTTAACCTTAATTCAATACTTAGTAGCTGGTGGTAATTAATTAGCTTTTTGTGTAGCCGTTCCTGAAACATTAAGTTAGAGTTCTCTGTCAGACGTTTTATTAATTAAGCTAGGTGCTTGATCTAATTTTTACATTCTCGTGGAAGATAAAGAACGAGCGAGTAACTTCATCCATTTTCTTCTCTTGTATATCTTCTTTTTTTAAATATACCTACTATTTATAGTATTGTACTATTATTTCCTCTACACGATTATAGAACCAATCATGAGAATTCGAATAATACTGCGTGAATTAATTTTCCCGCTAAAGGGCATTTTTTTCGCGAACACCAGGGTCAAAGAAAGTAATAAGATTTCCTATTCAAATCTAACGGTCTAAGCAATTAATCACTTGCATTCTATATAAAAAAAAATATGCAACAAACCGGAAGGTCGGGTTCACAATGAAAAACAAGTGGACGAGCGAACTGGACGCGTTTCTCAAAAGCCCCTTGATCAATATTCAAGAACTGCAACTTTTTCTATTCACGCATAAATAATCCGCGACTATTATAAAAGGAATCCGCGATTTTGGACACAAGGACTCGCAAGAACATTAATTATAAATCATGCAACTGACCAAAGGTCATGGTGTGCGTGAGAATCCACTCGACATAAAGAACCCTATTTGAATATGCCCTTCGGCGAAAGAAAACATCGCATTGTAAGCTGTCGGTCAACCATTGTCACCGAATGCAGTTCATATTATTATTTAAATTTGAGCAGGTGACCGGCAACGCTAAACAGAACTGACCTATGTCCATATTTTTTTTGCATACACTCGCAGTAAATTTTTGTACACAATAATACAATTATTGGGTTGCGTGAATTTGAATTTTTGAATTTCGATCTTAGGTAGGTATAGTTTTGAATTTCAATTTTATCGATTTTGTTTTTATTGCCAGGTTTTTGTTCGCATTGAGCAAATAAAATTTTTGAATTTTAAATTTGGAAAATATGCTTCCTTGTTTCGAAAAATATTTTATTAAATGTTATAGGTACGTATATATTTAAAATTCTTAAATAACATTCACCTCCATTAAAAAAAATAAAGAAGCTTTTTTTTATGTAATAGATCGGCAAACGAGTAGACAGATTACCTGATGGTAAGCAATCAGCGCCGCCCATGGACACTCGCAACGGAGGAGTTACGAGTGCGTTGCCGACCTTTTAGGGATTAGGGATTTGGAGATTTAGGGATTGAGGAGGGATTGGGGAAGGGGAAGGATTGGGCCTCCGGTAACCTCACTCACACGGCGAAACACAACGCAGTGACTATTTCACGCTGGTTATTTCACAAGCTTGGCATATTGGCCCTGAATATTTTATTTTTCAATACTTATGAATACAAATTTTATTTCCGAGTGACAGTTTTTGTTTGATGCTTACCTATCATCCATCGCATCGTTTTCCGAAATAATGGAATTACATCACATCGAACAAAAACCGAGTAAGTTGAGCTCTTCTCAACCTATTTACTTAATTAATCCAAAACAAACTATCATAAAAATGAATTTTAATTCAAAAACCACAAAACGCAATATCGCAAACACAATTCATCAAAAATATCTACTTAAGGTCAATACTTATACCCGCCCCCTGTTTTATTAAGATTTTGGGTAAAAATGGGAAAATCCACTATAGGGTCAGTCATCAATCAATATAGATTATCTGTGATCGCTATTTTAATCATTACGAGTATACCCTCGAGGGTTTAAGTTGGGGTATGAAGATATTACTATTTTGAATGTTAGCGTCGGTAATGTTTTGGTATTTTGAGAAAAAGAAGTCTTTTTTGCATGTCCGTTTTTAGGCACGTGTATAGTGGAATAGTTAAGTAGGTAGATATTAATTGAAATGGCGGTACCTTCTTATTATTAAAAAATATAATGTAAAATGAAAAATATTTTCTTATTTAATTTATTTTGCTCAGTCATAGCCTATATAATATATAATCCGAAATCATAAGTAAATAAAAAAAATAAAAATATTATTAAAATCATAATTTATTTTAGATACTTAGTGACATGTTTGATTGAGTACATAGGTATACTTCTTTTCAAATCACATTCCGGAAAAAAAACGAAATCATAGCATAGATTTTAAAACATATCATTCCATATTCGAATTTTTATTTCTTAAAAATCGCCATCTTTACCATAAAACCGCTTAAGCTTGTCAGTGATAAAATTTTACGAGTATCTAGTAGGGAAGGAATCAGTCAGGCGGGAGATTGTGTCCATTATAGAGATTGGACGGACGGTATTTTTAGAATAACGTATGTGTTTTAAAATGCATCGTATTTTTATGTTTAGTTTATATGAAATTGGGTTTTTGTAGCGCAGAGCGGTATGAATTAATCGTAGATTTTTTATGTTTTTCATGTTAATCATTTTTTCTTCCTATTATATGAACACAAAAAAGTGTTAAAATAATCTCACATTACTTCTAAATAAAAAAGAAATAATATAATTATTTTGGAAACCGAGGTAAAAGTGCTCTGCTTTTTAAAATGTTGGTAAGCGTTTTAAATCGTTCGTAAGTTTTTTTTTATTATCTTCAATAAACTTAAACAATAACATATTTGATAATTGTATCTAAATACAAATCAAGTACCGTCGTAAATAAAATCTAGCTTTATTTAACTACCTACCTATTACTGATTGAGATTTCGTCAACCACAAAGAAATATAAGTTCTTATATTCTTGTCTATGGTCAACCATAACCAAATTACAAATCCTTTTTGTAAGTTCGAAGACGGTTAAAAATAAATTACCTTCGTTCATTTTTTCCTACCCTTTCATAACTAATGTGACGTCCAGTGTAAACAACGGACGGACGGACAAACAAACAATGGGCACCAACCCTTTTGTATCCATTCAATGACGTTCTGTCAAAGGGTTGTCCAAATCCCTTGATCTGGCCTCCTTAGCCCATAGCGTGAAGATAACATAAACGATATTTATACTCATTTATGCCAGTTATGCAGTTTGGCGGATTTTTTCTGCCAGTTGCCAGAATGTCGTGAGTTTTTATGGCATGTTTAGTTGGGTTTACGTGTTGGGGTTAGGTTTTGTGTATTGAAATTTTATGGTCCATCGCTTGAGCGTTTGTATGTTGATTGTTCAAAGCCAATATTGTAGTAGCGGAAAATATCTTTTGCTATAGTTTTTATGTATTTTATTGATTTTAATTCTGAATTAAGTATAAAGGAAATAATTTTAAACGTCGATCAAAATACTGAAATTAAAAAAAAAACACGTCAACCAATCACAACATTTCAAAGCCCTACAGAAAACTGGCACGAAATAACTAAGGCAACACGAATGAATACTGAATAATTAACTTTCTTTTTTTTCTTGTAGGCAATTCCTGTTTAAGCTTTTTTTAGAAAGAAATTTTGCCTCTGATTCGAAATTTGAAATTTAAGTTACTAACATTTAAAAGGAGCCATTATGACAAATATTTTTTATTAAAAATATTTTGCTTGCTCATCGTTTATATGTTCTGTTATTTAGTACTATAGTAATATCTATATACATCAAAATCTAGACTAGATTTTAGACCCCACGGTTGTACAAGCGTGTTACAGCGTGATCTCCGATAGTCTTTGACCTTTTATAAGAATATAAATAACAAATCATTTCCTTCAGAACTTCGGTATGTATGTAACAACACCGACTGTTGCACTTAGGGACATTTTTTAATGAACCGAAAAAACTATATTGCTATACATATATGATAGGCCACCAAAAACCACACACCATAACTAGGCTGATATACAAAAAAACTCAAATTTGTCATACCTACACATCACAACAATTTGTAGATCACACAAAGTGTTGTTCCATAATAATTATAGTAATAGAATCAGCGATACGTTGCCTGGCAGCCGGTTGCACAGCCACCTCGCCAACCGAGCAGTCTAAAGGAATGTGGTAACCCAATTTATCGCAACCTTTAAATGTTAATTGCCTAGTAAACTTTTTTTTAAATTAGGTACTCAAAATGCTACTGTTTTCACAAAATATTTGATCATTTATTAAGAAAAATCAAAACAAATAAAACAAAAGAAAATCTCTAGCAAAAGCCATCCATAGCAATCTCAACCCCTAACTTACAAACTCCTTGCGTCCAAGAAATTTTACAGTGCAATTTTATTTATAGCAAAATTATACGGACTTCTGTATGTCCGTGTCCGTGAGAAACGTATGACAACGGGGAAGCCGGACATCGGCTTATTCTTGTAGATTTTGGGATATTTGAATAATGCACCCGATAGTTTTGATAAAATAGGGAGATTCGCTACGATGGGGTCGCGGGATTTTGTTAGCTATTTTTTGCAATTCGAATTTAGAAAGTGGGTTTGAAAAAAGAATTTGCTATTTTCTTTTAGGCCATGACTTTAACATAGGTACAGATAACGAAAAAGGTTAATTGACAATTATTTTCAATAATTTTCTGCCTACGTCTAGAATTTTCCTGAACCAGGATTTGTTTGAATTCTCTTTTAAGAGTTGTATTGACTAGTCTTTTAAGACTGTATTCAATACTACTCTCACTAAATATGGGTCATTTGCAAAGTGCCAATTTTAGTTACTTAAGCTTATATGTTTTATTTCCATTCCACAGATGTGAAAATGTAATTTAAGTTTTTTAGAAGTTAGTGATAGCCTTAAAAAGCCGTCAAGCTGTGCCTGGTATTTTCATTTAAGACCCCTGTTTAGGTACTATCTTAACATGCAAATAAAGAATTTGATTTCGACTTTATCTTATCCCAGCTAGCTTTTTTTTAAAAAAACACAATGGGATTATGATACCTAATATCAACTCATACTCAAAACTAAAGAAGAAAATCCTCAATTTTTGGATAACATTGTAACAGATTATATGTCTTGAACATCTAACATTGGTTGCAACTCTTTCTCAAAGAAAGCGCATCGTTCATACGTAAGTACATAGATACTTCTAAGTATATCTTCCTATAAGTATGTACCTAAGGAGGGGGGGTACTCTGTAAATATTAATCTCGTAAATTTTATGTCAATAGTCTCCCTCGAACCCTCTTTGATGGATAGGGGTACGATATTGATGTAATATATAATAATATTTGCACTAAAATGCTTCATTTTCGGGTTAAAATATTCATAGCTGTACTTTACGATATTTTGATGAAATCGTTGGCTTTTTTTCGATGATTTATCTACACTGCATGTGTTGTTAAAGGCTTGGGTTTAAATAACATTTATGTATTTGATTTTTTGTCGTTAACGTCGTAGTGGCCTGGAAATAATGGCGTCCACTTCTCAAAAAGATGGTTCAAAACCTGACAAGTACCAATGTAACTTGATAAGAGTCAATAGATCTCCATAGACGAGGCCCTCTATAGGGCTGATGTTCAGCCGGGTTTGCGGGGTAGGTGCAATGTGGTCTGGTATCTACCGCGGCCTCGGCCTAAAACAGGAGATGGACCGGGGGAGTTTTTAGTCAGTAAGAGTCTGACACTCTCTCTCGCCTTACCCTGGGCGGGAGATCTCATTTGATGAATTTACCCCAAAAAAAGACACCACTGACGTACAATGAAGGAAAATATGACAGAAGATTAGCAACACTCTGTAAAATCTATATTATAAGTACTCTTGAAGATAATGTTGGGTTGCCAACAACTCTGTGGTACTAAAGACCTTGTTGGTGGTAGATCAGAAAACCAAGTAATACTAAACACATTTTTTTTCTCTATATTCAATTGAAGTAGACCGTTAACTACTTATCTTGAAATCTTTTAAGTAGCCAACCGCTGTTTACACGACCATGTCCACCCTACTTTTTAACAATATTGACAATATATTCATTTTTTTTCCAAAAAAAAGTCCATAAATATTTAATCCATGGACGAGCATCTAAGAAAGCTACAAAAAAATGTTTTCACAGCAATTCACGGTGAATGGTTAACAAATTTGCCCATCTTTTTTGAATTTCGAACTTTTTTCGAATCGAATAGAAAAAAAATATAGAGTGACCGCTAACAAGCTCTATTTAAATTGAGAACACCTCACGCCCTTTTTTGAATCAGTTTTCAAGTTTTTTCGTTTTTTTTTATTTTTATAAGTACACTTTTTTTTTACTTTTCTTGACCAAGGGATGAGAGAAATACAGTTATGAAGTAAGTACAAAATTGGGATATTTTTAACATTTTGGTATGCTAATAAATTATATGAAATTAAAATGTTTAATAAATTACAATTACTGTAATTGAGTGTGTATATCGTGTGAACATAAGCAATAGAATAAGTTACTTCTAATAAATTCTATTTACTGAAAGACTTGAGGCGGTTTCTGCATAGGTAAGTGTGTGTGTTTTATACTAATAACTCGGAAGACAAAGCACTAATATTAATTTAACAATCCCAAACGGCTACGTTACGTCAAACATTTAGTATTGCCCCGCAAAACGTCCCAAACATTATGTTCTTGCAACTTAATTTTTGACACGTCTTACAGTTAATCCGAAATCCAAATTTAAACAAAATATTAAAACGACAGTGTTCCAAAATTCCAATTTTAAAAGATAACGATCTTATTCCATATTCAAAAGCAAAACACGGCACAATAAAGCCGGTGCAGATGACCGCACAAAAGTGCGGGCCTCCATTGTCCAAACTCCTTGCGTAAACTTGGCACAAAATATAATTGATTCGGCCCCCTTCGTAATAAAAAAAGTTTAGAAAAAAAGTAAGATGACATTCCGTATTCAAAACATATGTCAATTTCTGTATCGATATGGCTATTGTTGAATTCGGACGACGCTTATTAGCGGTACCATGAAGTTGCCGACTTTTCCCATGACGATAACAGCTAAATTTTACATTTAAATTTCGAATTATTTTTACGATTTCGTTGACAACAGATCTTTATTGTTGCTTTTCGGAAGTAAAGCGGATTAGTTCCGCTACGCATCGATGCATGTTTATTATTTATTCCGAAAATATATCTTTGCATTAAAATAAAGTGTGAATTTTGGGATTTGCGTAAGGTGGTCCGGTATTTTCTTTATTTGTTACAAAAAGAAGTGTGATTTTAGAACAGTTTAGCTCCTGATTTAAAAACTTTGAAACAGTCGCAAGCTTTGGCTGGAAGACGATAGGTCATTTATAAATATTTATGACGATACAAATAAGTCACAATAATTCAGCCATTTTACCAGTTAAACATATTCCGTACTGAAAAGTAATTTTAATTAAAAATTCATTTCATTGAACAACACTTACTCAGGAAATATTTTTTTATTATTTATAGTATTACCGTTATAGTATAAACATCGTGTCTGTTTACGCTTGGAGCTTTAAAACCACGGGACTGATTTTGGTGCGATTTTTTTGAATAGACACAAAAATTAAAAATAAATGTTTAAGGTGAACTTATATTTTTTAATGTTTGCGCACGAAGTCGCAGGCAGCAAACCAGTTGTTGTTATACTAACTTGGATTATTGGATGTTTTAATTCTGTTTTCTTTTATAGCAAATGACTGCCTATAGGTAAGTATAACCTTATAAAGTCTTCGCATATTAATTATTATGTTTTCGGATTACGTAATAATTTGACGTTATACGCATATTAATTCAATCAAAAATCCTACTTCATAATTTAAACATTATAAATTCATTAGACCCAACGAATCACACTAAAAATATTTCAACTATTTCAACGCTCACAAACAAATATAACATTGAAGAGCCGCGTGTGGGTAAAAACGACCCCATCAGTTAATAATCCTCGTCGATATGACTCTGATTACGTCGTCGACAACAAAAGTCTAGATGTACCAGATAACCCTGCATTGGGGTACATTACACCCCCAGGGTTTGTTGTAGGGTTGTACGTAAAGATGAATTGATGTTATTTTTGAATTTGGAATCTGTAATTAAATTGTTACTCTAACGTATTATTCTTTATTTGAATTTTGTTTTTTTTAATGACGACTCGAACTCGACTCTTTATTAGTTTTTTTTTTATTTTGAAGCGACTCTTTACATGTTGTGTAACTTTAAGATTTTTTTTTATTTTGTAGCCATTAGTGTAAGTAATTGCCATGTAACCTTATCTAGATATCTTTAAATATACGTCATCAAGCCTAATTTTGTTTACAATGCAAATAAAAGGTACACACTTGAAAAGAGACTGACCTCTGAGTTTGTTTCGGCATTTCTTCTCAGAGTAGTCGGATAGGAAAAGCCGGCTTCATCTAGTTTTTCACATATAATTTGACGTGTAAAAGTGCCGTTTTATGGCCTATTTGCAAAAATAAATTCATTGTTTTATTGTTTCATATTGCTATTTCTAACAAAGAAAATATTACCTTTATACTCATCTAATCAGGGATTTTAACTCTAAAAAAATATATTTATTTTATATTGGCAACCCTATTCATACAAAAGGTGACTACACTGGAAACCCACGCAATAAGTGACATAATAACCAAACTACAGATCGCAGATATACTATTAATTTGGCTCAAGTATCCTTTTCCATACCGAAATTATACCCCTAAGTACAAACTTAAATAAACCACTGCCACAAAAACATAAAAACCGTAACAACTAAACATAAGGCACATTTTTCTTTGTATTTAACTTTACAAACAGAAAAATTACGTTGGTTTTTTAATAACCAAGAAATTGATACGTAGCTCTTTTATGTGGCAACACAAAAGCTATATTGTTTTCCCAGCGTTTGAACCGCGAATATGTTATCCTTGATTGGGGCGAGATTATTTGATATGGCAACCCTCTGGTGATTGATTAGTATGGAGATCTATGAGGACTTTTCTTTATGTTGCAATGAAAGAGATTTTTTTTCAGACTTACTTACGTGTTTCTGTTTTGTTTTAGTTTGAATGGAATATAGTAAAAACGCTTACGTTTTCTTTTTTAGTTTACATAATCATTTATTTATTTTTACTTCTAACAGAGAAATCACTTTATATACTAGATAATATTAATAACAGAATATGACCTTGTGCTTCTCCATTTTATAAGAAGCCACAGCATGCAAATATAATATAAGAGCATGAATACAAATTGTTAACGTTGTATTTAATTAAATCCTAAAACAATGTTATATAATATCATACAATGAATTAAGCCATCTAATGACTTCTCCCGCCCTGGATGAGGCGAGATAATCAAATGACTTCTCGAAAGGGAGATTCAGACTCTTACTAACTGAAAGTCGCCTCTTTTTTTCCTGTCTTGACCTGTATTGCGGTACATCATTACGTTTGCTGATTGATTGATCTAATAGAAGTACAAACTTTATATTGCCACGGCCAAATATGAAAGTTTTGGATTAATATTTAGGCATATATATCATGTAGCATTCAGATCACTGTCGTGAGACATAATAAGTAATTAAATTGTTATATTTAATGGCTTACGTGAGTAACTATTTGGAGAGGAACTCCACTAGTTTCAAGTCACGCTAGGCGCTTATACTCTTGGAATCATAATATGTGAGGTTACCGGAGGCCCAATCTTTCCCCTTCCCCAATCCCTCCGCAATCCCTATATCTCCAAATCCCTAATCCCTAAAAGGTCGGCAACGCACTCGTGACTTCTCCGTTGCGCGTGTCCGGGCGGCGCTGATTGCTTACCATCAGGTAATCCGTCTGCTAGTTTGTGGACATATAAAAAAATGTAAGTATTTAAGTCGGTCCACTGATGCTACTTCCACGTTTACGGCCACTAAAACAATGAATGTATATTTGCAAATAGGCCATAAAACCGCGATATTTACGCTAAAATTAATGATAAAAGAACTAGATAAAGTTGACATTTCCTATTTGACTACTCTGAGAAGAAATGCCGAAACAAACTGAGAGGACCGTCTTTTGCAAAGTCCGTTAAACCAAATATCCTTTTTAGGGAGGTTGAAGTTTCTTCCTCATTCTTCACTTTTTGATACGAGCACCTAGCTTTAGCTACGGAAAATTCAATTTTCACGTTATAAAAGTGCTTGTTTTTGGATTAATGGTAATAATTTAACAATATTTAAATTAATTAGGGCTAGTGATTGATTCATTAATAACATTTAAAACACCCTCGTAATTCAAAACTTTTCCTACCAGTACGAACTTTAGATAACAATAAAAAATACAGGACGATTAAACTTATTTCTTCATCTCACAATTATTAGCACAGCGTTTATCTCAGGGATAATTGTTACTTAAGAATATACAATAGCTCCTTATGTACTACCTATGTTTGAAAAGGTCAATTGTCGGTTACTTTACATTAATAAACACGCTGTATATTTGTATTATGTCTAATAACGTGCAAAGGTCTTGTTTTATCTTCTTTGCTAGTTATTTATTAAATAAACTTTTGTTTGTTTGTTTGTATGTGTAGGTAAGCTTGGAAAGTGCATCATTTAAGATATCGGATCGTAATACAATTTCATTTAAATACTTTTTAAACACAACCCATTAGGGGTTAAAGACTACATAAGCGTATGAATGAATCTAGTTAGATAAATCATATAGCTTAGTATTTATGGACATCCAGACTAGACGTGTACCTATAGGTAACAAATTTCTGAAAAAAAAATGTTTAGGATTCCAATTCAGAAGCATACAAAAACATATGCCTACATTTCAATTTAAATAAAAACTTATAAAGTAAGTAAGAATACTGAAAGGCGTAATCACACGTTACATACATATACCTACCTATAGTAGCACTTTGACAACGTGTGACTACGCCTTGCAGTATTCTGAAAATATCTTTTTATACTTTTTTAGCGTCGTTTTTGTGTTAGTTGGGTTTTAATTTTTTTTCTTTTTATTATTCTTTATTGTTAGATGGGCATCTCGGATGCTTAGGACTTAAAGGCAAGATATTAAGTGCCAAATACATTTGATTTTGCGATAGCTAAAATTTTACTATCCGCAAGTAAAGTAGGCTATTTGTCCAAAATCAAAATGTCCGATCTAATAATACAAAAAGGTTTATTTTCGAATTATTTAAATTTCTCGCAAGCGTCGCCGGGTGGAAAGATAATGATATAGACGAAGACAAACGGGGCCATCTGATTAAATAATGTCACGATTACATTGCCTGTAATCTCAGCCTGTATTATTTAGCTGTTTTGGTACAGTTAGGTAGAGGAAAATTGACATAAAATAGGTTTAAGCTAGGCTAGATTTATAGTTTTTGTCTATTTTCTTGTAACCACTAACTTCAATAAAGACTATATTAATCCAAACTATCCAAACTGATATTATAAATGCAATAGTAACTCTGTCTGTCTGTTTGTCTTATCTGGAAGTTAATGGGGGAGGCCTATGTTTAGCAGTGGACGTTCTATGGCTGATTTGACGATGATGATGATGAATCCGTCAGCTCGTTTGCCGACCTATACCATAAAAAAAATAGCAAAAATCATACCTTACCCAAAACTAACGTTTGTGTTATTAATCTTTCAAACGTTCCAAATTCAAATTTCAAATTTCAAATTGAAAAAAGAATAATCCTCACCATGCGCGGGCGTGGTCGTATTGACAAATTTACGACAGTTTTTGCCAATTCCGCGCACCATTTTTTTTTGTCACAAAAATTATTAGTTCCCGTAAGTGTTAGAACGGTTTTTGTTTCTTTTTGGTTTCAAAAGATTATCGAACCTGTCTTTAGGTGTTAAGACAATCTTATCTCAAATGTAGTCTCGCGCTTGACACTTTTTGTAATAAATTGCTCACTTCACTTCGAGTGTAAACAAAATTGATAGGTGTTGGGTTTGAATGGTCTTAACTTTTTCGTATGTTAACGGAATATTATTTTATATTTATATTTTAACGGAAACAGTACTTAAAACTACTTTTCTTGTTTAAGTGGTTTTGAATTGTCCCAATTGCCGATTCAAAATCTTAATTCACATCGTCATTAGTATATTGTTATGTCAATTTAATCCAATTTTGTTTAGTAGTTTTTGCAGAAAACGTAACAAAAATGTTCACCCACCATAATATATCTTCCTCTGTTTGTGTATCTACATAAGAAACGAAAAAAGTTTTCAAATAAAACCAAAATACAAGTGTTACCGTTAATTAGTGACCTCAGAAACCCATATGGGAAACGTTAAGGTCACGTGAATTACATAAACTTGTCAAGTTACACTTTATGACATTTTGCAATCTTGTTGCCATAAACCAAAATAAAAAAAAAATGAAACGATTTATGTAAAAAAATACGTTTACATTTCAATTAATTAAATAAGATTTTAAATCTTTATAAGAATTGGCATTGATTTTTTAATAAAACATTAAATTTACATTACTGTTATCACATTTTAAATGCTGATAACTAACACAAAATTTTGTGCCTCACTTATTAAAAAAACAACATTAAAACGTAATAACATATAACATAATAACCCAATACAAATATCACAATTAAGGGGTTAAAAATACCCTTGATCTGAACAAAACCAAATTTTGAAAGAAACACACACAAATCTCAAAAACCTGTACACTCGTGCCTGTGCGCAGCATCCCAACCCTACCTCTGTTAACCCGAGAACGCGTGCCGGGATCAATAAGACCCACCTTCAAGATACCTCACCCTTATTGTACCCGTTTATCTCGGGTTCATCCCTTTTTATCCCTTTTACGGGGCTAAAGGGTACATGAATCGTGCGCAAGGATTCTGTAGCTATCGCGTGCGTATTGTTCAGATGGAAACAAGATGGTTACCCTAAGTTCGGCAACAGTTAGCCCTTTTTTATGTAGTGTTTAGTTTTGATCTTTTATTGGATAAGGATTGCATAATATATAACAGAGATTACTTGTCTTTTCCGACTAGATATCAAAATGCTAATAATAATTTTGATAATAGAATAATAATAATAATAAAATTGTGATTCTCAGTGCCACCGTTATCGTTCCAAAGTTGATATTCCCAAACGAAATCTAGTTTCAAAAGAACTTCTCTGTCGAATCAAGTTTGTCCGCGATCCGCGACTTTGGAACACATTCGTAACACGTGAACTCGCCCCGTGGGACCACACATGCTCTGAAAGGACCTCTACAATCGGCAATATCCAAAAACCAGATTCCTTTCTTCATCAATATTCACAATATTAGAAGAAGCCCCCTTTTTTTCTTGAGAGTTTTTTCTATAGGGTTGTAAGTTGTAACGTCTTTTTTCTTTGGACGAAAAATACGATGGTAACCCTATGACCCGGCCCTTTGAATGTTCGAAATCTAGTTTGTATGAAAAAAGCGTGTCTGTCTGTTTTGTTGGTTGACAATGAAGTGAATACACGTCCGAGACTGATCGGATGTGGTCGGGGCAGTTATGTCCTGTGAGTAGACTGTGTCTATGTGATGAAGTATGTACCGTAGATAAATATTGTAACGTTCGTTTCGCTGATGTTTTCTTAATAGGGTGACTGAAACGGTTTTAAAAATGGAATGTTATGTACAGCTTATATAAAGAATCGTTAAATCACAGTTAACCTTCATACTAAACGCAAATTTTGTTGATTTTTTTTTCTTGAACTTAATTGTTATAGGTTTTAGTCCAGAGAGACAAAACAAAGACGGTTCCAAACAGAAATGTTGCCCGGTGTTAGAAAAAAAATACATTCTGATAATAGTTACTTTTTCGCAAATAAACAATAGTTTTTAGCTATATTTGCATTAAAATTATTCAAATTCTAGGTTATTTAAGGAGATAAATACACAAAGATTAATGACAAAAGTAACTGATAAAGAATTCGAGTGCTAACGAATACCACACTTCGGTATGAGCTCATCATTAATAATGGGGAATTATCTTAGATCTATTAATAATATTTCTAATCGTAATATACTCGTGCCAACCGTCTCTTTGTATCACGTGTTGCCAAGTAAAAAAAAGCTAACAACTTTTTTACGAAAAAAGTTTTTATGCGAACCTTCCCCTGTGATTCACAAAGACGCTCCCGTTAAGTAACCCAATTTTTACACCATAAATAAAAAGAAAAAAAATGCATGAAAAGGTAACGGTCTTCCGTGTTTCTTTTTTTTTCGAGAAAAAAAGGTCCGAATACGTAAGAATTAATTTATGTTACGCCTCAATGGTTACTCTAAAAATGGGTATTGAGAGCGAAAATTAGGCCACATTCATACGATGGTTTTTTTCTTGGAGTTTTTTTTTCTATTTTTACCTTTTGTGATAATGTTTTGTGACAATATTGACAGATCAGGCCCCGTTGATGCTTTTGACGTGGCGTTCGAGGATTTGTAAATAATCTCATTGAAAATTAATACCGTTTTTTCAAGTTTCTTAGAAGCTGATTGGCCTCATTGTTGAGTGTGTTTTTTTGTGTCCGATTTTCGGTGGCTATGAATTCTGATGAGATTTTTTTTAGTTTTTTAAGGTTGGCATCTAGGACGAGTAGTTGGGTTTTTTCTTGTACATATGTTTCGTGTTTACCGGTTTAGGTGTGAACATTTGAAATTTGAATCAGTGATTAAAGTCATTTCTACTAGCGAGACTTTTCAAAAAATCAGTGTACATTTAAAAAAAATACATGCAAAGTTTTCTTTATAACTTAGAACTTAACTAACCGCTTTGGTTTTAGACATAGAAATTTCTCGAAAACACCCAAAAACACCTTAACAAAAGCAAAGCCATAATATTTCATACAATTACACATCTTAACCCAGTATTAACCCCAAATCTTTATTATAAATAACTTAAGAAAAGAAAACGAGTTCTAAATAGTAAAAAGTTACAGCATCCGTAACCGTTTTAGGGTTAATAATGGTAATGACAACCATAACCCTTATCCACGTGCCGAGATGAGGGTTAAGTTAAAAACGTGAAGATGACAGAAAGGGTGACTTCATGTAATTGTTACTTAAAGTTTATCTTTATAGAATAAAATTCTTTTTAAAGGGTAAATAAAAAAATCCATTTTTTTCTTTGGCTTTCACAAGACGTGTTAAATGGCGGTTGTATGAAAACACGTGCTCAAAGTAGATAGTTCTTTTTTTATAATATTGTTAATTTATCGTCGGGAATTAAGCCTCCGGTAACCTAACTCACATGGCGAAACACAACGCTGTGGTTGTTTCACGCTGGTTTTCTGTGAGGCCGTGGTATCACTCCGGTCGAGCCGACCCATTCGTGCCGAATCTTATCTCTCCCACACTTTTTATGTTACAAATACATATTTGATTTTTATCTTTGCCTTTACTGGATGTTAGCTTAAGATCGGGTCTGCGAACGGCGTTCAAGAAGGTAGCTCGCTTTTTAACCAAAGCTATAAGTAGGTAACTGAGAGTTTACCACTCTCATCGGTCCCTCCCAAAGCAGGAAATCTCATTTGGTGATATCATTTTGGCGGATTGGCGTCCAGACGCGAAACCAAGTTTCCTCACGATTTTTTCCTTCGCCGTATGTCAGTGGTGTCTAAATACTCATAGAAATTACGTATACGTAGGAAAGAGTCATATTGGTATGGGTAGTTCACCACCAGTTTGCGCATAGCATAAGCAGATTATATTCGTACAGGAAAAAGATAAAATCATAATACGGAGCGGTCAAGTAAAGTAACTCCTAATATTGATTAATCCTGACTCATGGGAAATTGATGTTGTCAAGGCCACTTGGATAGACGGGTCGAGCCGTATCTATATAGCTATACATATGTATGTATAGCTATGTAGATATATTAATATAGAAAAGAGGAAATTGTGACTAAAAAGGTGACGGGAAACTTTAACATTTTTATATGTGCCTATAATACAATTAAACTATTTAGTAGATGTTGTTTCTGATTCTTTTTATAATACTTTTCATAGTACTACTAGATAGATCTTCTACTTATTATCTATATCTCGTATTTTCTATATCTGTACTGATATTATAAAGAGGTAAAAATTGTAAGTTTGTATGTTGTATGTAGGGGGTATTCTTTGGAACCGCTGGTCGGATTGCCAAAATTCTTTCACTGATAGATAGCTACAAGGTTCCTGAGTAGTATAGGCTACAAAACATCACGCTACGATTAAATGGAGCTGTGCAGCGAGTGAAACCACGTAGGAGTAGCTAGTATGTAATAAGAGGCAAACGAGCAGGCGGATAACCTGATGGTAAGTTATCAGCGCCGCCCATGGACACCGGCAACACCAGAGGAGTCAGGAAGTTTTGTAGATCTCATCGGTTCGGTAATACCGTCGGCGAAAGTTTTGCTGTGAAATTTTACTTTGCGAGGCAAAAAGTTTCACGAATTATTTTTCTGTTAATAGTCGAACAGAAAAATATTACAAACGTAAAGTGCGCAATAATTCAGACTGATGATTGTTATGAAGAAATAACCAAGTAGGTAATATCTCTAATCATAAAACAAATCACTATTCATAAAATAAGAAATCAAAAAGGCAATCACGAACAGTTATCGAACTCCAATCTACACATGAACAAGGAACGTTCTATCCACAATCCAATAACTGCCACCTTTCAATGCACTCGACTGCTCCTCTTTGCGTTCAGCCGCGAATCAACAGCCCCCGGTTAATCGTTCAGATTAAGTGGCATTAATACTCCTACACAATCCCATCACTTGCCAACAAATCTCATTTCTACTGCACTATAATCCTTTACCACAACTAGAAGCATAAAACTCAAATATTTATCAATGCAACGTCCATTACTTGGGTGGAGTGTAGCTACAGTAATCTGCTTAAACAGATGCAGTAATGTATGACGTGCATAGCTGAATGATTGAGGGTGGGTATCGCTTCCCCCGAAAGCTCTCGCTCGCTAGTCAATTAAGTGATCAGCCCAGGGGTTCTGCACAATTGGTCGCCTCCGCACAAAGCGACGGTGGCGCCGCGCTACGATATTGTATACAACTCGCTACGGTTTTATTAGACGGATTGTGAGGGATGACGCTTTTTTGAAGGATTATTACTGAAGCATATTTAAGGTATTAATATTGAGGGTATTGCGAAGCTAATAATGCACGGATTGAATAGATTTTAATACGCGAATGCACATTAAGTGGCTGTTGTGTTTATACGAAACAGATTATCAGATATTGTTGCGTAAATCCTAAATAGAGTTCCAACATCATCACTAATCTTGAAGAAATAAGTATTGAAACCTGAAACACACTATGTTGAAATTGCCTTTCTGTAGACAGCGTGATCTAACTGTTTCATACAAGGAAAATGTTTAAAAATCTGAAATTTCACACGGTAAACTTTAAATTTTTATCAAATGCTCATCTTTCAGTGAATAAAAAACTGAACCGGATCTATTTTTATCGTAATTTTTTTCGCAATGCAGACGCGACGAGTCGGCGGGCCCCGGGCGTCCGTGCGTGAAATCGGATCATGAACGGGGTACTCGAGCGAAACCAATAGTTGCGAGCCCCTGACCAAGCCATACATTTGAGACTTTTTTCCGGGAAACTTTTAGTTGGAAGTTATGTTTTAAAAGCGTTGGTACAGTTTTGTGTAACCTTTGTTATTGTTTTCAGGCTTTTGCTTAATATACGTTACGTTTTTACATTTTTAAACACAAAACTAAGATTTTAAATTTGCAGCTACACGTATGACACAGCCAACTGGCTCTATCAGTATTGCCTATAGAGCCTTGTTCATTTCTAGTAGCCTATTATTAAGGGTTATAATTCTAACCTACCATATTGGCCAGTAGATTAATAAAAGTCTCTTATCCCTCCAGATTAAGGCCTGAATGAATGATAAATTCAGTCATTCAATCAAATTAGTAGTCACTAGCTACTCTCACGCGGGTTCACTCGCTCCATTTAGCTCGGCTCCATTTCATCCTAGCGTAATGTTTTATAACCTATAGCACTCAGGCACATTGTAGCTATCTATCAGTGAAAGAATTTTGGCAATACCTCTTTGTAATATTAGTATAGAAGTATAGATAAGGCAATTAGTTGAATAGCTGTGTATAATTGTATAGAACTACTAGAAGAGTTCCTGCGAAACAGCTAGTCCAAACTTAACATGTAAATGCGAAAGTAATTCTGTCTGTCTGTCTTTTCTTCACGTTTAAAGTACTCAATCGATTTCCGTGATATTTGGTACAGACATAGTTTGGAACTCGAGAAAGGACATAGGATAGTTTTTATACCAAAAATCCGCAGGAAATCACTATTCCACGCGAACGGAGTCGCGGGCAAAAGCTAGTTATGTATAAAACTATAAAACGTATTGCCGGAAACTACCCATAAAGTATCATACAAATAGGGAAACTTAAAACTATATTCATTATGATATCGAAACAAGACAGGGAAGAATTCTACCAAGTTATTGATAAGGCGCTGCGCATATACAACTTGAAGTCACAAACTGATAACCTTAGACCTTGTCTTATCATTCAAGAAAAATAATCGACCGACTTCCATTGGACAAGAGCTGTATCGACGTTTTATGATTGTGTAATAATTTATTAAGTAGGTTTCTACATATATTCCATTTTTATGTCAATTTTGGGTAGGTAGGTACCTATAGAATTTTTTTTTGCTCCATGCTCCATAAGCGTAGATTCTAGAATTCCCTGCACATATACATATGTAGATCGCTAACGCTTACACATATTTTCGTATCGAAATCAAGCAAGAGAAGAAACAGGTTTTTAGTCAGTAATAGAAGGAAAAGTCATTTGTTAAACAAATTACATTAGCTCAATATTGTTTTATTAAGAGCCCATTGAAACCACAAATCCACATAAAATATCAAAGCATAAATCAGCCAAAAAAGTATAGTAAAATGGCAGACACAGAACCAAAAGCGAGAAGACAAAAAAATATTCAAGAAAAGGTGATAAATACATCATTTTTATAAACAAGCACCGACAGGACACATTGGCAGACGTTCTTAATTTAAACAGTGGCATACAGACAAAGAAACGAACGGACAAACAAACAAACAAGATAAAAGACACGTGATTTAACGCTGACATACTTGGTTCTTGGTACTCGTTTTAACGTATCGATCTTAGTGTAAATTGTAATGTGGACTGATTGATTTATTCGGAGCTCAACTGCAAATATTTCAAATGTTTACCGATGTATTTAGAGGTTCGGATGTCGTTAACGGTTTTTTAGACGATGACGTCAGTCTTTTGTGCGTTTTGTTTCGATTTTTGAAATGTAGGTATCTGTGAATGAATTTGGTTGAGTCTTGTTGCAATCATTTGTTTGTTGTAACGTTAATTTAAATAATAACATTTGGCATAATAATATTTACTAAAACAACTGGTTAAGGATTTTTTGGTTGGAGTGGAAAATCATCAAATGACTTCTCCCGCCCAGGGCCGGGCGGGAGGGAGTGTCAGACTCTTACTGACTAAAAACCCCCTTGTTCCTTCTCCTGCTCTAGGCCGAGGTCGCGGTTCCTCATTGCACTTACCCCGCAACCCCGGCTGAACATCAGCCCTATGGGGCCCCGTCTGTGAACTGGTTAAGGATCTGCTAGATAATTTAAAGGCCGGTAACGCACTCGTAATTCCTTTGGTGTTGCGGGTGTCCATGAGCGGCGCCGATTGCTTACCATCAGGTAATCCGTCTGCTCGTTTGCCGACTTATACCATAAAAAAAGATAAAATCAGTATTTTAATGTAGCTAAGTGAATTATATTTTAATGTGGTAAAGTTATAAGAAACATCACTACTACTAATAAGACATTATTTTAAATTAACTGACACATATTATAGCACTGATACCCACTATTATTCTATTTTGACGTTCCAAAAATACCTGCTGATATTTTTGGTTGTAATAAATGATTTTGACTTTGACTTTGATTATATGGAAGTTATATCAAATTATCCGTCAATTAAATTAACTAAAACATATCCATAATATGATAGGTAACGAAACAATGCCAGCAATTTATTCTTTGTTATAATTTTGTTTGCCATCGCTAGATGGAGCTGTTGTCCGTCGTCCAGATCTCATCGGTGGCGATTGACATATGTGTGTGACGCATTTCCAATCCGTTTTATTTCACAATTTATGTCTCTTACAAAACGTCAAGTACTTTTGAAGTAACTTTGCAATGTCTTCAACTTTTATTTCTTACGGTACCTAAGTGATTTTTTTACTGTCGTTTCAAATGGTCTTGTTCTTTGTTTTTCTGGTTGTGAAATGGCTTGATATTGTACCTATGGAGGTTTTTTATTGCGTAACTTTAATATCGCTTCTCTCCTACTTCTTATCTAATTATACCCTACTAATATGTAGTATGTATGTATATCTATACGTATGAATATTTGTAAGTTTTTCATGCAAAAACGGATGAACCGATTTGGTTGAAATTAGTAGGTATGTGGTTAGGTGATGATAACCTGGATTAACATATTTAACTAGTGGTATGCCGGAGCGCAAAAATACGCGAGACACAACGTGTTTTCTATTGTGTCTCGTATACCGGCAGATGAGAGGTAAAGCTACTTTTTTATCCACCACGCGGGTGAAGCTGCGGGCGGAAGCTAGTTGTTTATAAAGAAAAGTTGTTCTTTTAGACTGCAGCTCAATTACTTCTAATCAATGTAATTGTTAATCCTGGTGCGTAGAGGAAACTAGCTCTAACGAAAAAACTGTGGTAAAGCAACACCTAGATCTTATATTAAATATCAATAAAGTTAAGTAACTTAATTCAAACGATTCTTCAACAGACAAATTTCTATACTAACAAAACACATTTAACAAACCTAATTACTAACCCAACGCAAGCCGCACACATAAAAGCCGCACACACAACATCAAAAACCCTGAAAATAACCGAGAAAAGAAAGAAAGAAGGAATACCTACTGTCGTTTGGCCGGGGTAGTCTCGGGCACTCGGGTACCTGCACCCAATTACTCAGTCACCCAAATGGGGGGAGGGTGGAAGGGAGGTGACACACAGACACCGCTGTCACGATCGATGATAACTCCGGAGATAAGTTTACTGCGGCAACTGCCTTGGAAAGGAGGATCAGAATATGGTTTGAGTTGGCAGATTATTTTATTTATTTTTGTACGAATGAAATTCTGGATAGCTATAAAATGACTATGGTAGTGCATAAAATAAAAATAATGAGTTGTCTATGGTTATTTGATAATACCTATTACTATAGGTTGTTTTTTAAAAATAAAGTCGTGTTCGAAGTTTAAACTGTAATAAGTAATGAGTCCTTTAAAGGGTAGGTTTAAAAAAATTAAATTATGTTCGAAATTTAAAGAGAAATATCAATTTGTTTTTAGGGACATGTTTTACTTATGAGAACCTCGGATTATTTTATTGGTTACCAAAGTAAAAGCATTGAAAAAAGTGGGAAAAAAAACTTGAAGTTCGAAAGTATAATAGTTTTATACAGTTCATATATTATTTCTTATTAGAAGTGAATATGGACAAAATCTTAACGGCCATTATGAAAAGATAACGTATTTATACTAGGAAATTGGTATAGCTAAATTAAATTAAGTATATTTTTAATTATTGGTAACACTCTTTTTAGAAGAAGGTGAAGGAATTAGTTACATATGCCTATCTATACACTTATAGTGTGAACAGAAGAAAACTTTG
This sequence comes from Spodoptera exigua, assembly GCA_902829305.4. NCBI lineage: Eukaryota > Metazoa > Arthropoda > Insecta > Lepidoptera > Noctuidae > Spodoptera > Spodoptera exigua. Next base: position 11,377,058 of record LR824616.2, on the reverse strand, counting down.
TAATTTTGTATGTACATACATGTATGTTTGTCATTAATAAACTCAAAAACTACTATGCTGCTTTTGAAAACTTGTTCAATGTTAGAAAGCTAGATATACCCTGAGTTACATCGACTAAGTCCAGTCTTTTAGAAAATTTAAGATACATGGATCTAGCACTAAGAATGAATCTGGTAATTATTTAACTATTAGGTTAGAATGTTAAAAAAAACCAAAAGACTCATTAAGATTTTTACCTACATAGATGAAATAACAAACAACAGATAAACAATATTAGATCAAGTGTAACGGAATTGAAGAGACGACTTCTTGATTGACTGCCAACGTTTGCGACATTGAGCTATGGGTAAGGAAGTACCTGTGTGACGTATTGAGTGATGATTTGAAGACATTTATTGAAGACTAGTTATACTCCTTGCTTTGCTTGCATGATAAGGTTGATTTAGAGTTGCTTTCCCGTCATATTATTTGACAAAATATTATGTTCTTTGTGTTTCCTTATGTAGATATTGTTTGATTTTTGTTGTCGTCAAGTACAGACATTCTGGCTGATGTAATCATGCGAAAAATGTGTGTCTGCGTGTCTATTTTTTTCGTCTCGTGGTCTTTATGTTGATATTCATATTATATTTAAGTCTGAAGCATTATGTTTTACTTAAGCTACTTACATAAATCAAGATGTAAATTAAAACGTAGTCCAAAAAAATATCTGATACACATATCTGAGAAAGCTATAGGTATATAGGGTGCTCTAAAAATTCAACAGTTTAAATATTACGAGAGACTATTGTCTCTTAATATATATTTATATCAAGTACTTAATTGTATTTAATTAAGTACTCGAAACATCATCACATCTCTTAGAAAACCAGTCAGTAGATAATTACACGTAAACTATATTATAATCTGAAATATAACCTTTTCAGTTTTATTATTTGTAAATCTATCTTACCCTAAATTCTTAAGGACTCAAGGATCGAATCTACCACTTAAAGAATAGTAGCGTTCACATAGCTTACATTGATCGAAGCCCCATATTTAAGTATAGTAGCTCAGAGCTACTGGACCAATGCAACTTATAGCCTCATAGCATTCCTTATTCTCTTCTTTTCTTATTTCAAAAAAAAAAACGTTGCCCCACAGAGTTTTTTCCTGTGTCGTAGGTGCGTTTACAAACATACCCAGACCAACCACGGAACAACAATTTGCGTGCGGGAATCGAGCCCGCGTCACGTTGCCTGGCAGCCAGTTGCCCAGCCACCGCGCCAACCGTACAGTCAGTCAGCGTTATAGCCTTGAAGTGACACACATAGCCAATTATCAAGAGTCAGACCAGTAAAGCTGCGTAGGTGAGGCTGGGCGGGGTCGACCTCTGACCCCGCCCAGCCTCACCTCGCTCACTTCACCCCCGCTCTTTCACCCCGGGGGTGAAAACCAAGGCTTTCTTGTTATTTATTTTTAAAAGGGAAATTTACTTGATGCTTCTTGATGTAAATGGAAACGTTTATGTATAGGTTCGTAGATAGATTGTGTTTCAGTCTGTAAGGCTGATTTGTTAGGCTTTTGTTTTTGAGTTTGTTTTGTTTGTGTTATGAAGAGTGGATGTTTTAGTTTTGTAGTTATTAACTGGGTTTCGTGTAGATATTGGTATGACGTCATTGAAAAGGATTTTCGGTACTTACTTTTCCTTAATGTTCCAATATTACGTAGTTATGTTTTTGTAATTGGTTTCTCAGTTTTTCTTCAAAGACATGTCACTATTTAGGTAAGTTCACGTTTCGAAAAAATAAAATTTATTTAATAGGTATTGGAGTTATTTTTTTTTAAATTTTGTACTTTACATTTTGTAGTCTCTACTACCTACTAGGCAAACATAACAAAGTAATTTAACAAAACAAAGAAGTTTCTAACAAATACACAACTTTATTTTAACAAAAGCCTACTGAATTAATATCTTAGTAGAATCCTTGCGTTACTTAGTCAGATATAATATACATATGTTGATATCTTAAGTATACATACAGTATTCATTATGGGATACAGTCACATATTATCAGTAACACAGTCTTGAAGACACACTCGTCGCGACCACTGAACCTAAGGGCAAGATACTATGACATACTACTGGGTTATAGATATAACATAATCAGTTTATAAGTATCCTACTGCTGAACAAAGGCCCTCTTCTCACATAGAGAAGGTTTGAGCATTAATCACCACACTTGCTCAAAGCTGATTGGCTAATTCAAACTTATAATTAGAAATAACACGTTTAAGAAATCATTTGAAAATATTGATGGATGTCTGTTATTCATTCACGTTAGAACTACTGAATGAATTTTGATGATAATTGACACAGATATAGATTATAGACTTGAATTAAATAGTAGCTGACTACTTTTAAACTCAGAAAATTGATATACCTACAATAGAAATAGTACAAGCATAATTTTTTTTTCGTTGTTATAAAAAACTGTTCTATCAGTGACGTAAAATATTTGAAAAAGAAATCACTATTATTCTTTGAAATATTAGTTTATTAGAAAGCGATACAGAGTTTGTTAGATCACGTTGTATGTTATAAGATTTTTGTAGGTATCCATCTCTATAGAAAAATAGTATTTGAAAACCATCGCTCAATCAAATCAAGGCTATATGTGACAACACGTTAAACAATATAAATATATTTATGTCCTTCAAAAAGGGTTATAACCATTAACTAATATCAAAACGTATTATATCATTACCTAGTAAATGCTTTTAATTAATTAAAATGTTATAATCACTTAGCAATGGACACATTAATAGAATTTTGATAAAGTCGATTGAAAGATTTTCGAATCTAAATAAAACTGAAAATCACCATATACTTCTGTGGCCAATCAACCAATCAAAAGCTTACTAATTATTGGCATAAAAAAAAAACAATCTTACTTCATACAATAATAATTCTTATAAGAATGCACAATATGGATCAAAGTCCAATAAGAATTGTGAAATCAGAATTAATTATTACGCAGTAGTAAGTAACAATGATACGTTGCATTAAATCAAACAATAGACGTTTTCAGTGACTAAAAATACAGCATTTCAGTCAAAATTAATAAATAATTGCATATAGAAAAAGTACTCAAATTAAGTGTTAAGAAATTGAACGTTTCAGGAGATTAATTTATATACAAGTATATTAAAACCTTTTCAATATACTTAAATGTGATATTCATTATGTATGTCAAGAAACAAAAACTTTATATCATGTCATATCTGTTCGTCTACGAACGGTACGTCTCGTTGTGATTATAAAAAATATCGAATCACATTGTCGCGTCGGCGATGCGTCAAACTGAGTCGACGTCACGCTGACAAGTGCGCGGGAGTGCCTCCCCCCCTCCTGCGTGAAGCCACGCCCCCTGCGCACGCGCCGCCTACCGGCCATCTAGATTGATCTAGATCTAAATAACGTAACTCACGTCTTAATGTGAAACGTTGTTCTGTATGTATTGGTATGAAAAAACAAATATATTCATTGAAGTAATCAATATTTTATTGAATTGAAATGCTTACTACATTGATTTATGTTTTCTAAGATCATTGTTCTTGATATTGAGTCATCGTTACAATTTATTAACAATTATTTTGCAAGCGAAATTGAACCGAAATAGCTGAAAGGATAGTAGGAAGCATAACCTACATTCGCTCAGCAGTGTTTGAATGGGCAACATAATAAAACGTACATTACAGTAACAAGGAGAGAGCCACTTGATCACCTGTATGTGGATAGTTAAGTATACGGAGTGCCTATCAGCCCGCAGAAATATGGAGGCAGCGAGAAAGTTGATACAAAGTAGGATTTTCAGGTACCGTCCGAAGCGCAGGCACTGAAATGTCGACCATTATATTTTTCGCGAGAACTTTAGTATATTCAGAGAACTTATATTATTATGTGTATACTGATACTAGTGATATTTTAAATTATTTAATAGTCGTATCGAATTGATTGAATGAAATAGATACATAATAAATAGGGATAAAATATACCCTAAAATACAAAACCCGAAAACGTGGTAAATATACACATGTTATATAAAAAACAGCTACCTAAACAAACGTTAAAAATCGTTATTCAACATTTCATAAACAAGTTTATTCTATTCACAAACTGAGCTAGACAGAGACGGAAATACAATGCATAATAACGCTTTACTCTTCTAAAAACGTTGCACAAATAATAATGTAAGAAGTAAATTTTCTTACCGACGGTACTCGGCTGAAAGATTTCCACCCCGGGTGTCGGGGAGGGGGGCAGCGGTCGAGGTGGCGGGGCCTTCGCTCCCTGCCCCTGCGGGCCACCGGGCCAATGGCGGCGCGGCGCGCCCTGGCCCGACCCGGCTCAGTCGCGGCTGAACCGCGACCCTTGACACACAAGCGCGTCGCGCGGTCTCTTGCCCTGTGACGGCAACCGGCATCATCACGCACGGAGCGCTAGTTTACGGCGGGGTCGGAGGCCCGGGGCTTTGCCCTCCGAGAGCCCCTGACCTCCCGCCTCTCGAACTCGGCTTTCGCGGTAGCTGGCGGGAAGACGAGCTCCTACCGTCTACGCCCGCGAGTCAGGCCGCGTCGACGCAAAGCGGCTCCTCCGCGACGGATAAGGGCCAGAATGTGGAGTGCGTGGTCTGCGGAGACAAGTCCTCGGGGAAGCACTACGGCCAGTTCACTTGTGAGGGTACGTAATCTTGTGTGCAGTGAAAGTGATCCAGTGACGGAGCGACGGAAACTGTCCGTGTGTTTGTGCTGTGGCCCTCGTATTGTGCGGTCCAGGAGTTTGAGTCCGGGCTCCTGGTGTGTGATAACGAGTTTTAGACAAAGTTTTACGCAAACTCAGGACCAAAATTAGGTTAGGTTGTTAAGCTTAAGACGTCAAGTAGGTGCCAAAAACGATTAAACTTTGACTTTTCAAAAACTTTGCTAACTTTTTTTTTTTTGATAAGACGTAGTTAAAAAAAACTTTATACAAAAAATTAATATTGAAAGTGATATTTAAAAAAAGCAATAATAAAAAGACCGTCGATAGAGTATCGGTAACTGGATAATTGTTAACTAAACAAGTTAGGTACAATACGAGAAACTATCTCGTAATAGTTCCGATGATTGATGATCCTACGAAACACCAATTATCGTATCAAAAGCAATGATTACTACGATTTAGCGTATTTTATCGACGGCTGTAAATAACTGTAGGCTATACAATTTTCCCAACATGTCAAATTTGAAACTATCATAAATAAAATAAAAGTTTCTACATACGCCTACATAATTCGCCTTTTTTCATGTCCTCCTTAGAATATTCTTTTATAGTTATAAATTTAAAAAAAGTTATAAACAAGCAAAGACAATTAATTTGAATTAACCATTGACCTTTAAAATCTCAATTAACAAAACTCGGCTCGAGACATTTCTAATCAGAATGCAATAAGAAAGTTTTCACAAAGTGTCTGCTCCTTAAGATAAGGGGTGCCGCAGTTTTAAATGCAAATTTTGCCAAAATTGGTGCTATTTAACTTGTATCGTTTAAGTTTAAGACAAAAGATATAAATGTGAAAAATTAAATAATAAAAATACCTACTTATTAAAATAACAACTAAAAATATAAAAATAAAACTAAAATTAATTAACAAAAAAAATACAAAACTAAAATTCACTGTTAGGTAGGTAGGCACATTAAATAATGTTCAATTTAAATAAAATTAAAAATTAAAATAACCACCAAAATAAATAAAATTACAAAAACTAAAAATAAAAAAAAAATACAAAACTTAAAATTACTGCTGGGTAAGCTACAAGTGAAACGTGTTTAAGTCTCGGCAACTCGTAATCTCGGGTGCATGTCACCAAATAATTATGTTCAAGTGTAGATGATCGTACGCGATCATGCCATGGGAACCACATAGTTATCATTATCACCATATTGTTTGCCAACCTGCTTTCTATAAGGTGATCTGATTACTTTGTTTACCTGACAGTTAATCGTAACAACTTATTTCACCTTCTATGTCGTAATTTCACTTTAAAAATAAGGATTGTTAAGATGAATAGATCTACATATTAATTTGAATTAGGATTTGAAAAGGTTTATTTGCCGATTTGTGTTGTGCTGCTCATTGAGCTAGGTTTTTTTGGGCTGTGAACATCGTTAGTAAAATAAGTCTGTATAGAAAGCGCACTTCTGCTTAATCTTTAAATGTCTTTCTAATTAAATCGGTATAGAAAATTCCTGTTTTTTTAATAGCTATAATCGTTGCTAATTTTCGTTTTGGATCCTTTGTGCGTTTAAATAAATATCCTTTTCTACTAGATATTCCTCTTTACTTTACCCACAATTGGTAAAAAGTGCGATAAATTTAAAAGTTTGCCTTCCGGATTTAAATGATGTTTGAAACATTCCGATTAATTTTAGGTTCCGTTCTAAGACATTTCTTTGAATGGAAACATATTCATAAAAAAATAGTTGATTCGATAATATGCTTAGTGACAAATAGATATTTATGATTAGTTTGACAGACGACGTCTTGGTTTATTTATAATTAACGGATAACATCGCAAAAATATTTTATAACATTTTTGGGTTGTAACGCTTGTTAGTAACAATCTGAGATGAGTGTGTACAAATACAATTTATTGAATAGATGTCCATTTTTTACCTACTAGTCCTAAAACTACATTATTAATAATTAGATTACTATAAACACAAATAATACCAGACGTAAAACCATAGATTTGGAAAGGTATTTGCAAAAAGCAATAAAATAAAAATCAAAGAATAAAAGTAAAAAAATTAATACCGCCGGAATCGCGATAGTTGTCCGACCCGTTGATGACATAATAGTTGGCATCAAGTGTAGTCATTACTGGTCCCAGCCTTGACCCTTGGGCGAGCCAACCTGCATGAACCATACTTTCATGATATGCGCTTGTAAACAAAACGTATACAAAAGGGACGCACTCTTTGTTGTTATCCTTTTTTATTTTTTAAAACTTTTAATTTTTAAACTTGCTTTTTTTTATTTTTACTTTTAGTCGATTTACAATTGACAATAATGCAACTGGTTTTTACATGTTACTCTGTTAGTGTCAATGTTATTTCAAGACACACAGGTTTTGAGAAATAGTATGTACTGTGATTGACTGATTCTACAGGTACAATAAATTATTTTCGTAAGAAGCTTACACTTATGAAGTTAAGATTATTAAAATGGGATCCTAGCTATAGCTTAGACTAGTTTAGACTGATACCTATCATATTAGCAACGATTTACCGTAAGAATGACGGCTGGAACAGTTCTCACCAACCTTATAATTTTGCTTATATTCCTCTAGGTGATTAACTAGAACTCCATCGATTTAGCTTTCCAACAAAAAGTCTATAGTGTTAAAGAAACTGAGGTACACCTAAACTTCACAAAAAATAGCACAGTAAGTAACCGCGGACTCAGACTCAGACCAGCAGTGTGATTCTGTAAGACTTCAGACTTCATTCTAAACTTCGAATCTGAATCTGTTGTGAGTTGTAGACTACACTAGCGCTACATTTGCGAATTGATGACAAAATTTTGATAGATAAAGTACCTATGAGATGACGTTAAATTAAAGTGGCATTCTATAATGTAATTTCCCCGTCACTTTGACGCTCACTTCACACTCAAAATCAAACAAATTTTATAGAATCGACGTCCAGGAGAAGGAATGGGATAGTTTTTAGTCAGAAAGAGTCTGACACTCCTCTCAACCTGGGCAAGAGAGGTCATTTGATGATTTTTCCCCTACAAAATAGTAAATAGTTCTGTACTGTATACTCACTCGAGGAACTCGCCTAATGTTAGGTTGTCCATTCCATTGTCTTCTGACGTGTTAGAACCGTTTATTCATACAATGCTATGGTTGTGGTATTTCGTGCTTTTGTTCCTGGTGTAACTGAGTTACTGGATGTCAGTCAACTTGAAAGTTGAAGTTGTGAAATGGATTAGGATTCCGTGTTTGTTAGTATTAAAGTTAAAAATGTTTTAAACTATTTAGAAGTAGCTTCTGTCAGTGGATTGTTTGTTAGGTATACTAGACTATAATCTGTCTATACTAAATTTCATTCAAATCCGTGCAGCAGTTTTTAGGTGAAAATGTAACAAACGTCCATACTTATAAAACTAATACGTTTAGGTAAAAGTAGTAGGATAGTTATATTCTGAACTGGATAATCTAGATATTAATTGTCTAGATTGTAAAAAGCTAGTTTTTGAGCCACTATGTTATAAACCAAGGTTTGGTCCTTATTTTTTTGTTGCAATTGACTTGGATGGCCGTATTTTAAATTAATCAATCAACTGCAATCTCCACCCTCTATTAAAAACTCCAATTGTCATCTACTGAATTTCGTTGTCAGAGATTTTTTACTTTTAACTTTAACAATCAGAATCTACGTAGTTTAAAAACATGTAGAAAAAATCTTCTTCTCGTTTTTTTTTCTAAAATTGCACCCAACCTTATTGACTAACAGTTTTCCATTCAAAAAACTCAACAGAAAGAAACAAAGCTGACCTCATTCCATTCATTCCGTGTTTATCAATGCGACAAAGAATTCAAAGCTTAAATTTGTACCAAAATAAAAGTCGAGTATCCGGTGTATTTTTTATAAAACTAATTGGTCGCAAACTATTTTTGTTAGAACATTGATAGAGGTGGCGCCACTGGGGTCCCGACCTTTAGTATCAGACACCGAAGGCCCGATAAAATATAATAATATAAGCTAGAAAATTCATTACTGTTGTCTGTGTGTCATTGGTATTATTACGTAATACAGAAGTTGTGTGTGTGTGTGTGTGTGTGTGTTGTGTTTATTGATCACGTTATGTTTGAATGAAGTTTGTTACTAATTAGAAATTGACTTTTTGTGGTTAAAGATATTTTTTAATTGCCTATAGCAACTTTATTATATTCTTATGTTGGTTTTCTGAATTCTAGACTTGAAGGATGTAATTTTTCCCGTATTAAATTAAATTCTTGGTGAATTTAGCGAATATATATTTTTCTATATTGCAATTTTGTTTTCAGTATAAAATAACTAAAAGGTTTTCTAAGTATCTTAGCCTAATGACGTGTGTTAAAAATCTAATCATTTATGACAGTCTGATGTTAAACCAAACATTAAAAAACTTGTGGCTGTATGAACGTATCTACAATACAACCTCACGTACCTATTACCTCAAGTTAAGTAGCTACTATCCAAATGATATTTGTTTCTGTACTAGATATGTAAAAATCCAAGTAAACGCTAAGCTTAATACAAAAAATCTACATAAGTTGTACAATATTTCAGCCACACTATCACACGATAACTCCCTAAGAGTGTATCGATAAAGCGCATTAGTGTTGTGCTCATAAAGTGTTATTTTGATGTCGACAAATCCACTTTATTAGCGACCGGACCCCCCGGTGACGGAATTAGAACCTTGTCGAAGTACGACCGTGCAGTCTCTCAGGTCAACTTGTACTAAAAGTGTTTATAGGCGTTATAACGACAAAGTCCCTGGCAAAGCGCTTCTTTTGACTTAAATGCTCGCGTCTCTGAACGACAATAGTGATCGCAGTTGACACCTGCGTAAAGTGCCGTTCCGTGTCGATAATCAGCTCTTATCGATACATAGCTGTTGAATTTTCATATTTTGTCAACTATACAAATTGACACGATTTATTAAGTCTGCAGTTATAACTTTCATTCAATAAATATCTAGAAAAATTAAATAGCAGATAGTATTTATTATTAAACATGTAAAAATGCGTGCCATTTTGCCCCGCGAGTAATAAACAAAAAAAAACTTTTAAATCGTCTTTAAAATTTTCTAGATTTAAAATAATAAAATGTTAACTTTATCACCTTTACTCTGATAACACACCTCGTAGATCTTCTTTTGAAAACATCGCTTTGTACTGACGCAAAACATGCAATAAATTATTATTTAAATTTCATTATACAAAATAAATATCGCGGCAATGAATTACGGGGCGTCGCGCTATCGACAAGCGGTGGCATCACTATCGAACACTAGAACCGGTCAGTTTATGGTATGTTTTGTCCAGAGATACCGTGGCAGTTAACTCTATCTTTACGAGCGACTCTAAACATAAGTGTCTTTCCGAACTTATTTATTTTTATCTCATTCCGCTTTTTAAATTGAATCCAAGTTCGGCGCGTGTGTGGTTCTCCTCTTTCCACTAAAACTGTCAATAAAACGGTCGAACCTCTTGAATCATGTCGCCTTTTAATGAAAATTTGACTCTTTTTAATATATTATTTATGTGAATTAAACAAGTACTAGCTACGCCTTAATAAGGCAAACATTCGAGCGTGTGACGTTAACGACCATTTTCGAAATTTAAAAGCCGCCATACTGTTAAAGAGTACCCGTGTTTGTCACGTCGTAAATCCAAAATTTATATTTTCTCGTCTCGATAAACGTGAGTAGTTTTATTGAGAATTTATTGGAAATTAATTTTATTGTTGATTTAAAAAGAAAACTTTTATAAATAATGTTGATTGATCAAGAAAATTATGTAGCAATCATTGATATACGATAAAATGGGTATCGAAGTGCCATTGTTGATACATTTATATGTAAATCACGAGCCCCTTGCGTGCGTTGCGTTTTTAATGGTTTATTGTTAAATTATATAAATATTCATTATTTGCTTCATTAAGTATCCGTCCCAACAAATTAAAATACAGGTACTATAGCGAAGGAAATAATATGCAACGAAAAATATACCTAATCAACAAAACTATATCGGGATCCATTTCCGATCCGATTCTAAAAACTTTTATAAGACTATTAATTTGCAATTTAGATTTAGTTTATTTAAATCAGACATAATTTCCTTTTACAATAACCGTAAAACATTATTTAAAATATTTAGATACGATTTTACCTAATTTTTTACACGAAAATAAATTAGTGATGTCATTCATTTTGCTTTTCGAACCTGCTATCGATTTAGATATCTATCGATAAACTTATTCAGATATTCTCATACAGTCAAGTGGCTATCCGCATTAAAATTAATATCAATTGTTCGCCAACACATGTATAATGTGTGTCTGTATATATGCAGACATTCTCAAGAACAGGACCTAGATCATTAAGGCGATCCGATGGGTCATTAAAGTGAGTAATTTTTCATTAGACTCCTTCTTTTGTGCATTCGTGTCTTAATGAAATGATTAAGGGAAGTTGTATATCGATATGTCTGCTGATCTTCGTATGTAGGTAACTACATCACTATTTTTTGTGCGTGCGTTTATTATTATTTGTAAATTACTTTTTCAATTATTATTTTTTTCTTACGTTGGTACCGAAGTAATGCATTTATAAATATAAAGCTTTTTTTTCTTGAACGTATAGAACTCAATGATGATCTACGGCAGTGGAGAGAATAAACAACCATATGCATCGATGCTAGGCACATTTTAATTAAAAAAATAAATCTAACACATTTATGACTCCAAACCCAAACATAATTATTCAGTAAATAAAAATAATTCAATTATCACGATTAAAACACTTTAGTTGCGCATAAATTCTGAAAAAATAATTAAAATATCCTAACGTCAGTAATTGGCAACACTAACTCTATATTATTTTGCATCTGTATTACCTACGATGTCAAGGCCAAAATGGCGGACAATCGGGTATTTGGCCTTAAGACTAATCGAAGGTTTCTAACGACTTGGATCCTAAACTAATGATTGATGGGTGTCTCTAATGATCACAACGAATAATTGATTTACTTCTAATTAAATTTTAGGGTTGTTATGATTTTAATTCGATTCTCTCTCTCTTGTCTGTATGTTAATTGTATTTTCATTGTGTGGCCTTTGTATTATACTTATGTCATATTCAAACTGCAGTGAGAAAGTTTGTTCAAAGAATTAAGAATTTTGACTGTCAATTCAATACTAAATGTCTAACAATAATACTTATTTTAACTTAGAAATAATCACTTATTAATAAATCACAGCTTAAAAGTACAATATTCTTATCAACACTCTTTAGAACGATAAAATCAATTTATTTTTTAATCCCCTCTAAAACAGAATACATAAAATATTCGAGATATCAAACATTAAATTATCTGTGCTGCCACAGATCTATAAATCTGGAAGAAAAGCGGAAACTCTTGTCTTACAAGACAACAGAACTGGCCACTAAATGAAGATTTAATGGCGTTTAGCTATCTTTATTTATTACACTGGCAACACCGACGGGTGCTGTAGATACCTATTATACCAAATTAGGCTTCTATTCTTTATTTAAAAGTGACAGTCGTTTGGTTTATAGAAAATTATTTGTTCATTCATTTCTTTTTCCATACATTTTTTTTGTAATAGGTGATTTGAGCACTTTCGTGAATGATTTTGGGTTTAATACTTAGATTTAGTGCCCAATTCTTAGTGTTATTATGAAATTTGGACATGGCTCTAACAGCAACTATATTAAAACATTATGTGCAATAAAAGACAAGATTTAAGCCTTCGCATAAGCGTTCCCCATTACAAAATTGCTAGTAAAACATGACGAGGTCGCATTCTCAATTAAATCATTACCGTGGATGACTGCATTTATTACAAATCACTTCGGATGGCATTTTTATGGCATACAACTAAATCTTTGTAGGACTTATAACGTCTATGTTATCCTATTACATTGTAGATTATAAAATGTCATTATTTTTGTAATTTTACGGAAAACTAAAACCTTAGTTAATTATACATATTTATCTAATTACTAGCGACCCTCTCCGGTTTCGCACGGATGCAATGATAATATCCACTATTTAATAGATATCTACATACGTATAAACATTCTTCTTCAATCACTCACAATCTATTAAACAAAACCGCATCAAAATCCGTTGCGTAGTTTTAAAGATTAAAACGTACATAGGGATTTAGGGACAGAGAAAGCGACTTTGTTTTATAAATTGTAGTTATTCTCCAGTCCTGTTTTCTATATGCTTCTATCTCTTATGACCATTTCCTTAGGAGACTGACTCGATTTTCAGTTATTTTAATTTGTCTCATTATATTAGCAATACGTGATTACTATACACTTGTGACTACATAAGCGTAAAGTATATAAATAAAAATAAAAAATACCGTTATTCGAAACAATGCCTTTTAGAACATGGATTTGCGTTATTTAGATATGAATGAACTTAATTTCTTCAATGAATATCAATAAAAATATAAAGAATCACAGTAACGTCACAGAATTCAATTGTTGAAGAAATTATGTCGCACATATGCCCGATCAGACGCAAGTCGCATTGCGCAACAACCTGCGACTTTTATTGCGGTGATAACTCATTGTGGCAATAATATTCGCAAGTGACGTCGTAAAGTCGCACTATGCATGGGATGCTTTAACAACTTGCCACTTATAGTTTTCCGAGATGTCTTTGATATGTTGTAAAAGATTTGATTGCGTTCTCATTAGATATATTTTTCTAACTTTAAGAAGCCAATCTTAGCCAGATAAAGATACACTCTTACTTTCCAGTGGATATCTTTGGAGCTGACTCCAAAAACGTACTGCAAAAACGCAGTGACTGCAAGTCAGTCTGAATCAACCGGGGTTGCGGGGCAAACGCGATAAGTCACCGCGACCTCGGCCTAGAGCAGGAGAAGTAACAGGGGGTTTTTAGTCAGTAAGAGTCTGACACTTATCTCTTGCCTTACCCTGGGCGGGAGAAGTCATTTGATGATTTTCCCCTCACAAAAAAAGTCTCTAAATCTCTGATAAATTCTCTGTTAACCTTCATTATCATCATCAGCCTGATGTCGTCCACTGCTGGACATAGGCCTCCCCAATCGCACGCCACTGAGCTCGATGTTCAGCTCTACCAACCCAACCACTGCCAGCCACCCTGCGGATGTCGTCAGTCCACCTAGCTGGTCTCCACTCTCTGATAGATAAAACCTTAACTTTTTAAAATCACTTTTGGCAAGGATATAATTCATGACCTCTAAGATATACGAGGTCGATTGATGATGACAATTATTATGATAAACCTATATGGCAGCCCAAACAAGCACAGTTTTAAAATCCATATCTGTTTTAGTATACGTCACTAAAACCGGTTATTCCAATATCAATAACTACGGTGCAACTAAACTATTCCATCATACATGGATAGTGTTCGTTTTTTAAAACCATCCAATGACTTAAATCCCATCTTCTGTGACGGAGAGAGGTCCTTTACGAGCGTTAGCGTTACTAAAAACCGACTCAGTAGCTCCCGGACGCCGACCGTGGTATATACCTGCGCTTGTGCCCACGCTGCCGCGCCGTCAGACAAGTTAATATACCAAAATGTATTTCAAAAACATTTTCGTCTAAAACTGACCAGCCATTACCAGTGTAGTTACGTCATTACGTCAGATCTCGTGCTATATGTGGGTCAACAGTAACCTGCAATCTAGTCGTCATTAGCTCGCCAATAATTGTGGACACCACTTCACTTGTTGTAGAGTTCCGCATCAGTTGATGATAAAACATTTTTATATTTGGTTTTGCTGTTTGTGAAGCTATTTTGTGGAGTGGAGTTGTAGAATATGGATGGCAACAACACAGAGTCAGAAACGGATTAAAAAATGGTTGCCCTAAGCAAACACCAAAGACTAGACTGGTCATTTCTTTTTCTATATAAGATCTTGTATACTTCCTTTCACGTTCTCTATAGCGTTGCACTACGGTACAGCTGTACAGCTAGAAGGATATAAGTATAATTAAGAATCCTATTATAATTTTACTTAATGTCGTTAATAAGACTTCAATGTCTATTATAATCAATTAGTTCTACATGCAACACGTAAAAAAAGCCCGTGTTATTCCACACTATAATCTATCTCTGTGCCAAATTTCATTCAGATCCATTCACTAGTTTTCACGTGAAAATGTAACAAACATTCATCGTCCATATTTACAGAAACTTTCGCATTTATAATTTCAGTTGGATTGATTGGTGTAACATACAGAACCCAGTGATAACAAAGTTAGCTTGACGCGTTTATTTCTTTATAATATAACGTACGTTCGTCATTGCCAAGTTGACATTCCATCAGCCTGCCGATGTAGGTTTATTCATCTATTGTGCCTTTATCTACATAAATTTTACCTTATTTTTGAGGTTGGAATATCATCAAATAACTTCCCTTGCCCAGGATGAGGCGAGGGGGATACTTTTACTGACTAAGAACCACCCCGTCTCTTGTCCTGCTCCAGGCCGAGGCTGCCCGTGACCCGTGATCCCGGGTGAATACATAAAACCTATATGTATATCGCATTTTGAAATACTGTTCTTAAGTCTCTGTATGTAACATGCAAATTCACTACGATAGGAATGAAAAAATATCAATTATATTTTTTTAAGTTAAGATGACACAATAATAAAAATTCCGGGATGGGACTTAGCTGCACCATTTTTTAGTTTTAAACGAACATAGGTAAAAGAAAAAGTCCATAGGACTCTGTTAAAACTCTGTCAAACCAAACCATTAGGACTCTATTATTGGTTGGGTCTGACAAATTTATAAAATCGCAAATTAGGTATACGTCATGGAATTAATAATTTTATTGCTATTCCAAAGTCAAATTTGATTTTATTTATGAGCAAAAGTTTACTTAGCCATCAAATGTGACAAGCTAATAATTTTTTTAGATTACTATCCTCCTAGAACCGACTAAGTCTAAGACAGCACATAGGATTTTATTTCCCCAAAGAAATTGCCATCCAGTCTAAAATGTAAGTAAAAAGATGTCTTAATGTATCGTAGGTACTCGCTTCCTTTCCTATCTGTGCACCTGATATCAGTTGCAAAAGTAAATTCAATAAATTCCTCCAGTAAAATAAACTCCAGCTATGTGAAATACTTACCCGGCGATCCACTATCACAGCTCTTCCACTTTCTCGTCGACAATCCAGATTTATGTCAAAGAACTTAACTAAATAAGTACCATTACCATTGTTTTTATTTTCAATGAAAATTCTTGTGTCGATGCACTTTTTATCATCTCTCGTGGAATACAATTTGCAAGCAGTGATGTTCCCAACGATAAGTGGTAATTGGGAGGCAGGGTTCCTGAGACGGTCGGCCGTACGCTGGGCAGGGAAACGCTGCGGTTCAAACGCTGAAAGTTAAAGTTGATAATCAAATAATTTAGACTATAATGGACAATTATTAAATTATCTGTCTATCGTTCAGTCTTCAAATGAAGCTATTTGCTCGTTTCAAATTGTAGATGGCTTGTGTGGTAGTCCAGAATCATGTTCATATATGTCTATTGTTAGTGTTATGTTATACGCCTAAATTGCTGTATCAATATTGATTCGGCATAAACGAAAGGTAATAGGAATGGGGGTGTTATTCTAAATTACTGTTATCATTGTCAAGGACAAAATTTGACATCATCCCGTACTTTTAAGCTTATTAATATCAAATCAAAATTTAAAAAAGAATACGTTCTCTTTTTAAATTTTAAACTATTTAGTAACGAGTGCTCATCCACGTGTGGCCAGCCTATGGTAACCGCACAACGGCTTATCTGCACATTGGGTACGTGAGCAAACCTCTAACGGTATCGCAACTAGCAAGAAACCTCGCCTGCCAGCTTTGTTGCCTAAACACTGAATTTTCAGTTGCTTACTTATTTTTAAAAGACGAAGCGACTACCTAAGAATTTTTAACAATAAATACCGATATGCACATGTTTTAAATGTTACTTTTCTTTTTTTTAATGTGTAGGTACATTGGAATTGTAATAGCCGGTTATGAATTGTCATGTCTAATTCAAGGGTAAAAGAAAATTAGGGATTCGAATAAAGAACATGTAAATATTTAAAAAAGTTTACTTCGATGATTCTCTATTCGAAATTTAAAATAGTACCGTTGTCTTAATACAAAAACTTTCCACGCTATACCTACTATATGAATAAAAAAAAAACAATTCTTCACGAAATATTTTACATAAACATAGGTATGTACAATGTATGTACATAGGCTACCGTTTACTCGATACGCGTAAAGCATTATACATTCAGTTTCGAAACACTATTTCCTCATTACT
This sequence comes from Spodoptera exigua, assembly GCA_902829305.4. Taxonomy (NCBI): domain Eukaryota; kingdom Metazoa; phylum Arthropoda; class Insecta; order Lepidoptera; family Noctuidae; genus Spodoptera; species Spodoptera exigua. The sequence goes on along the minus strand of LR824616.2, from coordinate 11,359,890 downwards.
CATTCAAACAGAACAACAAAAGCCTTGTGACAATACTTACTTTATGTAAACTCGGTAAATACTTACACAAGTACATTATATATATACATATATAGGTAGTCTTTATATTAAAAAAAAATGTATTTATATTTCTTAGCTCTGTATTTTTTATCCAAGCTTCTGCCAGCGGTTTCGCTCTCGATATTAAAATGAAAAGTAGCTTATGTTATTTTGACGATATCAATCTGTCTCTGGGCCAATTTTCATCAAAATCTCTTCAGTAGTTTTTAGATAAAAGAGTAACAAAAATTTATCCAAACATACTTAAAAAATTTAGCGTTTATAATATTACCTAGTTTGATAACAATACCTGTCGCTATATTATAAGCCTAGGAGATCATATATATTTTTCTCAAAGTCGAGTATTGAATCTATTATTATATAAGTACTAGGCAGCATTTCCGACTCATCACCATTTTTTTATGGTATAAGTCGGCAAACGATCGAACGGATTACCTGATGGTAAGCAATCGGCGCGGCCCATGGGCACCCGCTAGGTACTCAAACAATTTCTTCTAGTTAGCTAGCGATACAATATTACTCAAAAAACCTATAAATATATATCTATAAAAATAAGTATGTATACCCATGAAATATAAAAAGATCTTCTTCGGAAGTCAAATCGAATCGATTCGATTGTAATTGAATATCGGTTAGTAATCGATCGGTTTCTGCATACAATTTGTAGACGGATCTTCTTTCTGAGCATTCGACTTTCGAATAAAACAAAATGGCTTCCCAATGTAACTTGAAACAACGATAATTTTAACGTGTTGATAGAATTGCATTTTATTTATTGTCAATTATCATTTTATTAATGATTATATTAAAATTGAAAGATTATATATGATTTTTTTATAGATATGGATATTAAAACTGTGGTTTTATTTATGACGACTACGCTTAAGTACGCACAAGTCACCTGTTTTTAAAATAAAAAAAAATGCACACGCAAAAACTAACAATGCCTAAATTGCAAACAAAATATTGATTTTAAAAAATTACCTATACATACTAGGTACATATTTAATAAAATAAGATTACAAATTTCTTCTAGTACATGCTAAAGCGAGTGCTTTTTTGAAAACCAGAAGTTGCATGTTCTTTGGCTATTAAACATGTTTATTAACAGTTATTAAACTGGTGTATATTTCCAAGGAGTTATGTAAACATCTAATCATTTCTGTATTATATGGCAACATTCAAATATCATAGACATTTTATCTACACTTATCTGTAAAATGAAAACAGACTCGATTAGTTTATTTCCTAGATATACTGTGAGAAAATTACTACGTTTCGGCAAGGAACTTATTTAGCTACAAGCCAGTATATTTGTAATTAGAAACTTGATATTACAACAATATTAGGTATACCTAACTTGTTTACGCCATTCGTCATCACGATCAAATCAATAAAATCATGTCAAAATCAGTATTTTTTTAATCTTTTAATCGTGGTAATTCGATACATAAAAGGTGCGCGAACGCCGGCGTTCGCTTGGGGTATTTGATGAATTAAACTAGTTCATATATTATTTAATTTAATCTGTATCGGAATTATAGATAGTCTACAATAAAGTGGATCAGAAAGGACACCGGTGTTCGCTTGGGGACCAGTAGGCAAAATCAGAGATTATGAAGTCAAATTTTTTAAAAGTGCGTTTTACATTAATACAAAAATTCATGCATTTTGTACAGTTTGTTTCTTAAAAAAGCGTTGTACATAAATAAAGATGTTGTTGCATACGTATAGGATGTTTAAAATACTGACAGAAACGAATAGCTTCTTTAAAGACCAAAGAAGCGTTCACAATTGGTCATAACCTTATAAGTTCCAAGAAAATGGCTCCCTAATACTTAATGATCGAAACACGGCTTCATAAGCATTGATATAGTATACACGATATTCCATAAATGATCACGTTCACGTCACAAACAAGATATTTCTCTAAATATTTCACTCCGAGCCGGTGATTTAAGTTTTTACATTCAAAATACGATTTCTTTTCTTAAACGCCAAACTACATGTACAATCCTACCACACATCAAACGATAATCAACCTTATCAACTTCAAAAATCCTCCGTACGTCATTGTAATTCGAGTAAAGACGCCACGTAGCGCTTCTCAAAGCAAATTGTTTCTTATTCTAATATTTACGCATAATATATTCATGAGATTGGTCTTAACTGTCTTAAGATCGTTATGCTGGTATTTTAACTGTTTTATAAATTCATATATATTCGACGCTTCCATACGAATCGTCGTATTTCGATATCGAGTAGCCATTGATATATTGTAATATGCTAATTGGTCTAAGCATTTTAACAAAATAGGTGAACAAGTAATTACTACCGACAATCGTAAAGTATTCTAAGTTATTGGGATATCCCCATGTTTGCATACGGCCACAAACATGGACTCATGTTGACAGAAACGCATATTTTACACGCTGATGATGATATACGAAGAAACTTCCGAATTTTAAACACGCTGTCGTATCAAATACAAATTTATGAAGTGATTATATCATAAATAGCAATTCAAGTCAGAAGCAAGTTATTAAAACCTTTTAAAATTATCGTAGACGACGATAAATTAGCATAACTCGATGATGATTCAGGTGTTGATAATATAAATATTATTACAAATGTAAAATCTCTCCCGCAGGTTGCAAATCCTTTTTCAAGAGGTCCGTGAGAAGGAACCTGACCTACTCCTGCCGAGGAAATAGAAACTGTCCAATCGACCAACATCATAGAAACCAATGCCAGTACTGCAGACTAAGAAAATGTCTCAAAATGGGCATGAGGAGAGAAGGTGAGTCAAAAATATTTTGAAAACAACTCTTTTGAGTGTAAATGAAACAGCATGAATATGGAATTGTTTTTAATGATCAAAATTATAAAGAAATACATACTAACAAAATTGGCAACGTAGATAGAAGAGCAACTAACATTCATGCCTATATTGAGACATTTCATACGCGTTTTAAACTGAAATTTTCTTTTGTTCACCGGTACTTTTTGTCAGTATGTAAGTATTAGGTGATAAGATATCATTTATTATAAATGTGTCAGATTTGTTTTTGCTTTCATTTGTTGATCTATTCATGGATGTTCTCACACCAAATTCTTTGAACGTTTCTTTTGGTGATTTATTTTTGGTTACACATTTCAATTTGTTTAGTCCTATTTTTTTTTTATGCTTTGTTATTTAATTTAAATTGTATAGCTCCACATTTAATTACTATTCTAAATAATTTTGATTGAATTGTGACCTTAGGTCCTGTTAAAATTATAACAAAATTATCGGTTGCTACTGACAGATTATATAACACATCAGTAATATTAGAATGAACTGCGTTCTTAGTACAAAAAGCTCGCTTTAAAGATACATTGATTGTCGCAAGTGTAATTAGTGAAATCATTAATCTTGTCGAGTCATTAGTCAAGAGACTGCCCAAGGGCACTGCTCTAAGTAACTGTTGACGATCAATGCTAATATAAAGTTATAGGCCGTAATAGGTTATTATTACGATGGAATTAATATGGCTGGTTATTGTTTTAAAGACAGCACCGTGATTGATGGTATTCAAGAATTCGTGTGACCTCAAACGTTTGAAGAAGTAGAGAAGAGTTTCTGTAATGGAAAACTAGCTAATGATTTTTGAGTTTGATGGTTGATGGAAAAATACTTTTTTCGCTTTTGTTTACTTAAGTGCGTCATGTTAATAGTTTTCTGTGTGGTCAAGGCCGTTTTCAACTGGGAAAACCTTGACGGACCGTCAGCTTTATGACGTGCGGTACTATTGGCTTCAACAGCCTATTCAATACAACATTGTATGCGGTACATTAACTCATAACGTTCCTTTGTAACGAACAATAATGAACAGAACAAGTAGGGAAGCTGAGTATTTTAATTTCTCAATTTACTGCCCAATCATTTGTAGTCCACGTATCAAATTACCCAAAACTGTCTGTCTATTCAAAATACATATATATCAAGTCCAATATTTTTGGTCGTGCAGCGAAAATTATTTACCCAAAAGTCTAAACGGCACAGGTGCACATTTTAAAAGATAACACGCGACCGAAGTAATTTCCTCATGTCATAAAGGAAACGGTCTTGACGGAGGGCACCGAGGTTGAAGAGTTCATAACGTGGACGGAACACCCGCTGAGGCGCTTATTATACCCATATAGAACCCAATGGCACCCGTTTGACGACCTCTCATATTAAAATTATTATTTTTGTTCTCCAAATTTATTTTTTCTTTGCAAACTGTATTGGCAGCTTTAACGACACCTGCCTTTTATATATGGACTTCTATATTGCCATCTATAACATTTACTACCTACCAAATAAGAACCTCCGCTTCATTAGCCTTCTCTGTATCTGCGATTGCTACAAAACTTTTTACGAGTCCCACCTTTGGGTCATTAGGGCTGCTCCCTTTGATAATACAGAGGCCAGATCGTACCGGAAAGGACACGGTAACCCGCTGCTCTCATTCAACCCTTGAGCACAACATTACATCTCTCGACCCCGTCATATTTTGGGCAACAAACGATTTGTTTGCCCTCAGAACAAAAGAAAGGTGCGAACTCCAGTCTCCTTTTTATATGAGATTAACTGTTAATAGAAAAAAAAGTAAGTGTGCCCCTTTTGTCGCTTTGTAATCGTCTTAGATATCAAACTGGTAGATGCGGAGATTAGAGAAGATCCTTTGTACGTTTTTTATAATATTGTTTCACAGTTGGTGCATGTTTTGTAAAACGTTTTAGCTTTGAAAAGGTCCACTGAGGATGAAGCTACTACCTAATGCGTTTAATTGTGATAGAACTCGATGTAAGAGATACGTTTTTTGTGGGTTCTCCGCTCTTTTGGTTTATGTAACCGTTGTAATGATTGGTCAGTTTTGCTTTTGTCCACTGGACGATTATTTGTTTGCGTTTAAATAACAAGCGATGCTTTATTGTTGTTTTATTCCTTTCAATGGTTATTCAGATTTTGCTTTTCCACTTTCTCCCGATCGTAAAACATGAGAAAGCCTTATAGTCCTAATGACCAACGCTTATGGTTCTAACGGTTGAATATTATTAGTTTCAGTCCATTCAATTTCAGTCATTAATCCTTGTTGGGACATTAATCTATCACTGCAGAATGGGACATAAATAGTCCATAATTTCTGTACAGTTATGATGCTATGCAAATGCAAATATGAAACAAAGCTCACATATGGATTGATTAATTAAACGCATTAGTGGACCGGTTTATTAAAAGTGCATGAAAGGTGTACGTGTCTCGCTCGGGTATGCTCGTCACTGGAACAATGGCTGAGCACCTTTTGTTCAGGGCGCATCAATCACCTCTCATTGTTTGCAGTATCTTAATAAGTTTTTGTGTTAGGCCGGCCATTTAGAAAGATTCCGGGTCCCCCGGGCCTGAATTTTAATGGGCGATTTTTGCGGGTAGATTGAGAAGTATCTTCCGTGTTGTTTTTGGAAACGGTGAGCGATATTTTGGAATAAATTTTAATTAATTTGCGAGGTTCGAACGGTTTGGGAGTTGACGGATCGTTTTTAGATCAATGTTGTTGAAATGGCTGAAGTTTGTTTTTATTAAAATGTTTCAATTGGACCCAAGATTTCTTTTGAGTCCGTTACTGAGAAGCTAGCTCTCATCCATAACTGTAGTCGTAAACATGTTCCATTATCTAATTTTGTTGCCTTATAAACATCAGTTCACTGAGCAACAAAAGTTTTAAGCTTCCTTAAGTTTTCGCGTTCGATATCGTCACAAATGACTTCATGCACAAATAATCGGTGACCATGCACAATATGCATTGTGCTGTGCATGTCAAAAATATCATCTTTATGTTCCCAGGATTGCAAAGGGGCAAAATAGTTGCAATATTTGTCCCTTACGCCTTAAACACGCCTCTTCGTCACAAAGACGTAAAGTCTTCGAGGGTGTTAATTTTTCGGACACCTGGTCTTTGTCGACCAACTGACCGTAAGGGTTTGTTTGGTCTACGGGCCTAGTTCGCAAACATCGTACCGTGAGAATCGTAACGTTTTTGCCACTAATTGATTGCGGTTATGATTTATGGAACAAGATTATGGGTTGAACTGGAACGGATTTGTATTAGTTTTGGCGTGTAAGCTATTAATAGAACGTGAAAAGATTTAAGTTTATATTTTAGAGCAAGCTATTTCGGTATAGGATGAAATTTTAATAATGAAATCCAAACGTAATAGCATACAGCACTCACAAATAGCGTTCTATACGGGTTTATCCACAGATTGATACAACTTAATCGTGTCAACAATCAGTACAAACGCTTTGGACGACGAGAATAACTCAGCACACACACACCGCCTCTGTGTGCGTCATAGCCGAAAGATTATATCTCTTCTAGTGAGCATAATAACTGTGACATGTCTTACGACGCTCTCGGGCTGCGTGTAATGGCCTCTTTCTCGGAAAAACATACTCTTACCAACCAACATAAAGATACAATCGTAAAGCACGCTTTCCCACGGAACGTCGCGAAAACACCCCTAGCCCTGAACACTGGTCAGAAGTTACAACAACAGGCAAAACATTAATTAAAAGGCGAAACATAAACCAGTTTTTGGCAAGGTGCTCGACCCTTCGATACCGGCTAAGCTAATTATATTTCCGCACGTTTTATCACGCATTTGCATGAGAATCAGGGTACAACTACAATAGAAAACGCCACGCAAATCTCTTATAGTAGACATTTTTGTACGCAGGTACGGACGGGTCGCCCGCTCAATAGTTGTTAGAAACTTGATAGGTTTTCACTATAAACATTGGCTTTACAGTGTACGGTAGTGAATATTAAATTTCACATTGCGATGAAAGGAGATTTCATCGAGTTATTGTGCCCTTAAAATAGATAGGTACTTAAGTAACATAGTCTTTATGCTTGTGGCTCGTGCACTTTTCCTTATAAAAAACTCTTTTAGACATCATTCAAAGAGTCAGCTTGAAGTACGCATGATGACGTGGGAGTAAAGTTCATGGTACAAATTCCACAATTGATTGGACGACAAAATCAGACATTGTCTGTAGAATCCCCGACACATCAAAATTTTCAACAATATTAAAATTTCATTTACAGTGAGACTGATTTCGACGGCACACTTCCACTAAACTTTTATTAAATCTAACCCATTCAACATGATCAAAAGGATCTTTTAACATAAAAAGGTGGCCAAGTCCCAACAAATTCAGGTGTACAAAATCCATTTCGAACAAATCGTAAAGTCCGGAGCGAAATGGCGTCACAAAAAGGAATCAAAGTGTAAAATCATTTGTGTCGGATTAAAAAAGGAGCTAGCGAACGAGCGTGAGATGTATACCACTATCAATCAACTGGTGATTTATATTCCTCCGTATGATGTATCGCCGAGCGAGCCACACGAAATGGTAAAAGTATCCGATAATTAACTTTTTAAAATTTGACGGACGCCTTCATCTCGGCCAGGGAAATAAACCTTTTATTTTGATGTAAAAAGACTAACGAGTATTATCGCCGAATGTGGCAGAATGTAAAATTCCTTTGTCTGCTTGAGATGATCGAAAAACCTGTTACATGTGACAAACACGCTGGTATGCGGAATGTGTCTATGTTATCATTTGTAATGGCGCCAACAATAGTTTGTTATTTAATTATTCATTTATGTTCATATATAATTAATGTTACGTGTGTTTGGATGGAATTTAATTAATTGTCACATTTTTTCATAGTTCACTTTACCTAAAATGGTGTGAAAGCTGATATTTATTTTATCTATTTGGCGATCAAAATTATTTGACTTGCGAACTAATATGATGACGTAAGATCTAAACTTGAACATTCTTGAATGAATAATATGATAATTAATTCGTTCTTAATTCAAATATTTATTGACGAAGAAGAATTCTTAGAAAAACTTAGACTTGATTTGGAAGAGCAAGATGGAAGAGGTGATGAAAGTAACAATTTAGAAGTAATACAATAAAATAAAGAAATTCCAGAGTTAAATAAAAGAGCAACCAATCGTAAATTCACCATTCATCAACCTGTACAACATGGCACTGTATCAGCCGTCAAAATATTCTACAGGGGGTTACCTCAATAGCGTTCCACTTGCCGGCACGGGATCGAACGTGGACCCCCGTGGCGCGCAGCCCGTTCCTAACGAACTGTGTAGGTGATTTATCTGAACGTACTCTCACACTCTCGATACTAATTCCTTTACGATGTGTGATGTTGCCACATGAAATATCTCCGCAGCAGATTTAATATCTAATTTACGTTTATCGACATTTATTTTAAAGGTTTATGATGTTTTACTTTCTTTTAAGTTCATTAATATTATCAATGAGAGTATTTAATTCGCATTAAGATTAAAATATTAGCAAAGCCTTCTTGACTTCATTGCCATCGGTAACTACTGATATAAGCTTGAAATCTGCGTTTAATACGAATATAAAACCATAAAAGACGGTCCTACTACACAGAAGATATCATAACATATTTTGTTTATAGCATCCACGTGAAAGGTCGTTTAAATCAACATTGATAGGCTCCTACAGGTGAAATTTTCTCACAGCCAACTCGTTTCGTTCTAACGTCGTATAATCTTGAATAGTTGAGAGTAATGCACGGTCTGTATGTATATTGGTTACTACGTTAGTAGTCTCAGGAAACCTGTTCCGTCTGGTCGTGCCCTCTGTACTGTATCCAGCCACAACACATCTGCAACCAACATTATAGTTTCACTTTATATTTTAACATCGATCCCACTATCAAAAGCTTCAGCTAAGTCATCTCTATCTATAACATTCAAAATTTCCATGTCACATTCAACGACTGATTCTAATCAAGGTCAACCAATAAGGATTCTCTATTATAAATCGCTGACAGCTTAATGGAATACCGAAGCTCCCATCAAAATCACAGATTACGAACAACAGATCGAGATATTTAAAAACAAAAACTAATTTAATATGTTAATGTCAGTGATGGCTCAATAAAATTAACGATAACAGTCTATAATAATCATGACCGTATTTAAAATTGAAACAACTTTTTCTACCGACCTGTCGTTTGGAATTCATCTAGCGTCCGCATCTCTATATGTCAGTCCGTCTGTACGTCCGTCACTACACGTGAATCATCCTCGGTATCGTGCGCTGAGAATTTCGTGAGGTCACAGTTTACTATAGCGGTTTAGGCGCCCTGCGGTCGTTTGCCTGATAGAGACGGCGCCATCCGACTTTCCATGTGCTTGAGAAGGACATAGCATATCTTCTCTGTCTAACGCCGACCGTTTCGTGACCCCACAGCTAATCACATATCTGCAAGCGTATTATGATTATCGCAAGGCTTCGTTTCGTCTTCGTCGCTCGCACGTTGTTGTGGTCAGTGACTCTGTGCACGCTGCCTTCGTTTTATTTATCTCAAACATCATTTCATATGCACCATTTGCTTTAAGATACTGAGGAAATTTATTATACAACTTAGAAGGCTTCTATGGATTTATGAACGGTCTTTTGTTGTCAGACACGAGTAAATATGGATTAAATGAGGGTTAATGCCGTTCATAACGTGTTAAGTAATACGGGCATTAATGTCGTCGTCCGTTTCTGATACATTTGCACGTTCATTTATCAGCAGATGGGTGTAACGAAACAGATTTACCTGTTGCCGGCCTGACATAAATCTCTCGCGGCATTTAATAAGTCGATAATTACAAAAACCCGACGCGAGCTAATGGGGTTGTGGAGCGCTCGACAGGAATGCGCTTAATTCTCAGCACGTGCCTCCCAATAGCTTTATTATACAAATCTTTAATGTTTCCCAACCGAATTTATCTTAACGATAACTTTAATTATTTGATTTGATACTGTTTTGATGTCTTCCGTGTCCGGTTTTTAGTGTTCATTTAGATATGCACTTCGCGGTGGGCGGCTTTGTTTACATTCTTTAGAGTTAACGACTTTCTATCGAATTTCGATATCGGCTCCGACATTCCTTTTCGCTTAAAAGAATCTATATCTACGAGTGGGAGCAACAAATCAAAATCATACGAGTATCGTTCCGTGTCGCACTAATCGAGGCTCTAATCGTGTGTACCATCCGTCACTGACTTTGCGTCTACTACTTTCTACATTAGTAACAGACAAATCTCTAATCTGTATATTAGAAACAATATTTCTCACTGTCGTAAAAGCCGAGAATTTCCTAATGATATCAAAACACAACCGTTAGAGCAACAAAAGGTGGATGGTCGACCATTTGTCGGTGTTCAAGAGTCGGGCGACAAGTCGCGTGCTAGGCTCTTGTTGAAAAATGTTCGACATAAATAACGGATTATCAAGTTGTATCGAGTCGTAACGATATAGTGGCCAACAACTAAAATAAATAGACGAACGGTAAATGAAGTTGTGTACCAAACTTTACAATTTAAAACGTACGTATGATGTATAATATGTGGCCTTTGTAGTAAGTAATGGGCTATGGGATCTCTTCGTTAATGTTACGATTTATAGTTAGTTATTTGTACAAGTTGCTCGGTTTGTTGTGTCTTTACCGTGAAATGTTATCTTGATTAGTGTCTGTGTGATGATCGGAATGATTACTTATTTAGATGACGTTATTAACTTTTATGGCTTTTTAATCAATCTGTGTGTGTTGTTTACCATCTTGTTCTTTGGACATCTGATTATCTTAGAATTCCCATTGAAGTTCATTGGAGTTAGAATTTAATGCCATCGAAAAAGGGTTTGCAGTTTTTAAAGTTTTTACAATACTATCAGTATTACATTTTCTTACAAGAATCTTTTAGTTGCATTGAATTGATTAGTCAAAAAACTCATTACACGATTTGGCAGTCGTATCTAACCTTTGTGTAAGATGCCATCGAAATATGTCTGTCAGTTTTTGAGCAAAGAACAAACATACGCTTTCGCATTAACAACAGTAGAGAGTATTGTCTCATATTTTATCTCACGTTTATTAACTTCATCATCATCAATCTTATCTTCTAGGTCATAACGTCTATTATCACTTATTTTTTCAATTATTTGTCCTTTCTTAGCAATGTTAGTTATTGTAGAAGGAATTAAATTATTACGTTGGATTGCTGTAGCCTTAATATGCATATTGTTATCAACTTCTTCTTGGGAAATAATTAAAATTGTTCTGTAATCATTTTTCTTTAAGTAATTTTATGTTTTTGCATTGTCATATGTAAGACACGTGTAGTTTATAGTATTAGACTCTGATTGTAGGCAGAGCTTTCTAACATTTGGCTGTGTTAGTTGGACTTTGGTCATGTGAATCGGTTTACTGATCAGTCTGCCAAAATTTTCGGGGATTTATACTACGTATATTACAATGAGTCTAGCCCCTAGAACTGATTTGTGTAAGTAAACAATTATGAATTAGAATAGATGATAGGAAATGTTCAAATATATTTTTTTGTTTGGTTTATGACCGTGGAGAAATATATCAAGGTTTTTCTCTAAATAGTTCATGATAATGGATATAAAATACTAGTATTTAAATTTCTTTTGTTATTGTTTGCTAGTCGTTAATTTAAAAGACATTTACGGTAGTATGAAGCTTAGATAAGCATAACCAAAAATTATGCAAGTCTCTTAAATGCGAGCTAAGATTTTTAAATTTGATTTGGTTGAATTTTAGAATTTTAGAAATGTTGACTTGTTTCGTTTTGTCTCTTAGCTTATTTAAGTAGGTAACAGTTTAGCTTTTATTAATATTAAATTTGATAATCGTAATTTGGAATAGTTATCGGCAACTCGAATGATATGTTGACATTTTAACATCTTCGAATTTTAAAATCTAGATGGCATACAAGTGAAAATGAACCATCCACGTAGGTTTTAATGCAGATTTCTTTTTACAATATCGATCATAATGTTTTTGAGTATTAAAAGAAAAAAATATCGTAATTTTTCCGTAAAATAGTTTGGGGGTATTAAATTACTGCGTGTATTCAGAAACAGACCAAAGCTAGTAGTGCTAATACCTATGTATGTATGTATTATATAATTCTACGTTAAGCTATGCAAATACTAGTTTATTGAGAACTGATATAATATTCATTCTTCTTGGCATCCGTGGCGTTGTTGTCGATACTATAAATTAGTACAGGGCCGGTCCAATAGGGTTGTCCATAAAAATATTAATAATTAATGATATTATTAGCGATCCAATTACTATATTTTTGTTATATATAAAGAGTATGTCTGACGCAAAAACGTACGCAAGTTCAGCTGTATTAAAAGTGACGACTAACTGAGAGAAGCTCGACTAGTTTCAAGTCACAGTGGGACTCATTCGTTCTCGTTTCCTCTTTCTCTTTCACTCTTGTATGTTGTCCTATGTTGTGGGTACAAACATACGGTTTCACAAACACCTCATACCGAAAGAACAATTTGTAATCACACAAAGATTGCCATGTACGAATTGTAACCGCGGCAAGATGTAAAAGACGTAGAATAATCGACTTAATACCTCCAGAAAGTAGAATAAAAGTTGTGTCACAATTTAACAGAATATAGACTTCACATTGCGAAGTTCAAAGTTGATAAAATATTGCTATACAGGTCGGTGCATCTTCCTTTCTATCTGTGACCTTTCCCTTCGTGTGTTGCAGGCATTAGGCATTCAATTCTTTAGACAATTTCTATTTGTTGAATATAAATCTGTTTTATACGGAGTTTATACTTTCAATTTAGGTAATGTGATAAAGCGAGTTATTTTTCTTTTTCTTTAAGTGAATTATGTAGTAGACTCCATTTTCTTTTTTAAATCGTTCGAAGAGATACAATGGTTGCGATCACATTGTTATGTTACGATGTTTTAGGAAAATTTGCTTAAAAGAGGTTTCTAAGGGAGATACGAAGATCAAGTCTTTTAAATAGACTTTTTAGACGCTCGAGTATTATGTAAATATACTCCCTAAGATTATTGACAAACGCTAAAGGAAAATATCGTAAAGAAAACAAGAATTATAATTTCTTAATTATAAGTTTAAATACGCCAATTCGTTTTGAGAAAGCCTCGTGAATAATGCTCAATACTTGCCTAGCAGTGTGAACTTAAAGGCTGGTTATAAGGATGTCTAAATACGTATAAACTTTTTGGTTGATAATTTTTGCCAACCCTGACATAATTGGTCGGCCATTGAAATAGTTATGAACGTTACGCTAACAGTGGCTACTTTATAAGTACTTACAATAGTTAATTGTAGCAAATTATGTATATTCTAGTATACCTATCTAGGCTACCTAGTGCACTTGGAGACATCGATCTATATTGACTCATAGGATGTTTTTGTATTCCAATCCTCCATGGCAGACAAGAAATATACACAAACATTCTGTTTATTATAATTTTTCGTTAAATGTGTGATGTACAATGAAGAATAAATAAATAAAAAATATTAAGATCAGCTAATGCCTTGCATCTAGGCGAGAATTGCGACTGCAAACTATTTTTATTTACTTAAGTAAAGTAAGCATTAAAAACGTCGACTTAAAACTACAGATAAACTAAATTAAGTACTATCTTTCAAACTTAAAGCCATCAATTTTATTAATTAATAAATACAAATATCACATAACATTCTTAATTAAAATATACCTACGGTATTTTGGCGCCAGTCCAATAATAATTCAACCTCTTTTTTATATCGCTGTTCTTTTTTCAAATAGCTATAAGGATACAATGATAACCTTTGACTCTAAACAGCCAGCACGTTGACGTTCTTAAAAAAAAACTGTTTAGCTATTTTAGGTCAGTAGATAGTCGAGTCAGTATTTGTTGTGTAAATGTAAACTTACAGACTAATTAGTTTACTTATAAACTACTTAAATGTCTGAAAAGGAAGACCTAGATGTGAATAAAATTAATTTAACTTCTTTGGACTGATTTTAAAACCTTACTGTCAATTTATTGTAGCTTTTCGGAAGTCTAGATGCACGAAATATCTGTTAGAATATTTTATAAAAATTGCGGCTTTTCTCAGAAATCTAAGCAGTTAATTTAAAATAGGGCTTTTCTATAATTGCTAAAGGTGTTGTTAAATGATCTCCTCGTACATAGATACTCGTAATGCCTCAAGTTTGGCAAACGGAATACAAAAACATCAATCGAGTCGTCAAAGTTACGTACCTATCAACAAAAAAAAAAGTAAAGATTATACAACATTAGTTACCTAAATTAAATTTTGCAACTTCATACTATCCATAGACTATAGCTATCAAAATGTCATCTATACACATACTTATAAAGTTTTTTTTTTTACTTTTGTAATAAGTACCTAAGTTTTCGCTATAGAGGTGTCAATATGTCACTCACTCGTAGTGATGTGACGTGATATCGCAAAAAAATGAGTATCTACATACATATGTTATGTTACGCTAACGGTAATAGTTTTAGATTAAAATAATTAAATCCTAAATATTTTTATATTGCTTTTAGACGCAGAGTATAAGTATCTCATGAATTTTGCCTAAAATATACTTAGATGTCCGTAATTCATGTCGCTGGGACGCTGAGACTTCAATGTTCCGCTGTTTTCATAGTTGTATCTTCTGTAGATCTTGACTGACAAGAGTTATAGGTTTTGGGAGGTGGTGGTGGGATTGTCCTAAAATAATAATAAGACGTAGATCTTAATGGTTCAATTCGGATTTTAAGTCATTTTTAGCATTGAACATCATACCATCCTGTATATAGATGATTTAGCAGTTTGGGCCAATAGATGGAAAAGCTATAAAATTAAAAGTTTTGGCTGTATTTGTAAGTTATTTAGCGACAGTACATGACAACACTGCATCTCCAAAATGACATGACACATTGTTTCCTCTGCCCAATCTGTGTCAAGATCACGTCAATCAATCCAGGGCCTTGTCTTCAACCACCCTAAGCTAAAGGTCATAGAGTCGAAAATATCTAAAACGAAACGAAAATAATAACTTTGTTTTTATCTTGGTACGAAACTCGAATAAAAATAATGTAAACAGTACATTTAGTGTAGCCGCCACGTAAATAGGTTGGACGTGTCAAGATTTTAAATCTTATGTCGCAATCTTAAATGCTTCTACATCTTTCCCTTAAAAAGATGCTGCAAAACAATAACAATGCTATCATCCAAAATTAAATTCAATAGTTTTGTAAACAAGGATGTTTCTAAACGTTACCTTTGCCATTTTAACTTTTTTTTACTTATGACTCACCTTTGACCATAAACAATTATAATAACAACAACCTCCTTCCTTTCCATTAAAAAAAAAGTATTATCAATTTTTTATTTGCTAAACTGTCTCGTTATTAACTCACCGTTATCAGGTAGCTATTTAATTTATAATAAACACATTGCTAATTTTCATTTAATCCCGTAAAGTATGCGTTGTGGGTGCCGAACGATTTAATCAACGTTATTTATACAAGAGAAATCCGAAATGAGACGTAGCCATATGCAAATCACAACTAATGGACCTAGACGTATTAACCTTACGGGATGCCCACTCATATTAACGCAAATTTACATTAATTTCCATTCATAAATTCCCATCTGTCAATGATCAGAATCGATTCCATAAACTTGAAACAAATTAAGAAAATATTTAGTTTAAAATGACGAGCGCGACGTTTTCGCGCGTTCGAAATCCGAATCGTAATTAGTGTTGAGCGCGATCGAACAATCGCTTTGTTGGAGTCGCGCCGAGTGGTCATCGATTATATGAGCTGATAGTGATGTTCCGTCGATGTCGAGAGGTACCGGAGATGTATCGGCAGATAGTGTAATGACGCGCTATTAGGCTAGGTGTCGACGCGGCGCGGCGTGGGAGAGCTCGCGGCCTACATTTCCTTCTGAAACCGGCTAATCACGCGCGCAATTACTCTAATTCAAACGGAATTATTCCGGCAATGTAACACTTTAATTGAATTGTTGATGCGAGCCATAATTCGTGAATGCGTGTTATTTCGATGATTGGTATCGTGATATTTTGTTGGTAAATATCGATTTTGAACATATCGCTATGAATCTATGTGTAATCGCTCCGTATAATAATCCGAATCTAAGAAATCAAATGTCATAACAATTTATACTTAGAAACAAAATTAAGTTAGTTTTACTGTGGGAAGCGCTCGTTACGAAACAACCGTGGGGCGAATTCCAGTCATGTTGTCATTCAAGGAAAAAATAATAATACAACCTGTTTACGCGTTCATTTTTTTCTTGTTGTACTGGCAAGAAATAAAAAGGCGGTACGCGCGTGCGCGGGCATTCGCGCCGGCCCGCGATGCGTTCCCGCCAAAAAACGTGGCGCGCTCGGAATGCTTGGCGCGCTGTACATTTTTGTTCCCCTGTGAGCATTTCCGAATGAGCGATTAGAAGCGACGATTCCGCGTTTTCACGTCGATTCGTCTCGGATAGTATCGATGATTTGTGGCGTCACGATCTTTGAAATGCCTCGTTGTACTATGAAACAACAGGTTAATTCTTTAACGTCTGTGAAGTGGACTTGTAATTTAGAATCGACTAAAACAAATGTTGTCCATTATAGTAATAGATACTAGGTTTCGGAATCGAGATTTTTGCATTTTTCTAATAGCTATCGATTTATAAATGTTTGGTTTAGAAAATGGTCCCGTTATATTCGATTTTTTATTTGAATCTGTATAGGCTTCACTCATTTGCATGCTATTCACTTGTTTGATGAATTCGTGATTGCCAACTCCAAAAAACCTATGCATTTTTTTTTCGCTGAATTTGAATTCGAAAATGGAACTAATTTGAAAAATTTTTTACTGCCTATAGACAACCTAACTGTTAAATTCATATTTGTGTCAACGGTACTAGGTACCTAATAAGTTTATTAAAAACATTATTTTCTTTTATATTTATATCTAGCCTGTTTTACTGTATAATATTGAAAGCTGTAAGAATTACTTTTTAATTAAACCAAAGTCATTAATGATTTCGAATAACTTAATTTTATCACGTTTATGAGCTATCCTAACCTAGAGAAAAAAAGATCCTTAATTTAGTTCTTATCTTAATTAAAAACGTTAGGTTTTCAAATTAACACTAACAGCGGTTTGGCATAATTACATAATATATTAATAAAACTTAATAGAGACTATACAAATTGACGTTGAATTTTATGTGACCATCAAAGAAACCTAAAAAGATAATAGGTACTATTCTCTATAAATATTAAAATCATATAAAACTAAACTTTTACGTTACCGTGTTGATAAATATATCGTGTAGGTACCAAAGAGAACGTTTTTTTTTTTAAATTCCATTTTGTATTCTAAATTCAAATACAAATTCGGTTAGGCCTTTACTTGGTCATTAATAAATTATGAAGAATTTTCAATACAAAATGCATTAAGTATACCAAAATATTAAGAAAGTAGGTATTCGTACTCGTTAGTCGCGGATATAATATAAAAATAGAGATACACAAAATACTCATTAAAGTCGGCATTATACCTGAATACAGATATTTACTATGTAGATATTGATTAAAATACTCACGTACTTTACCTATTGTAAATATTTACAAGTAATTGAACCTTAATAGCAGCTTGTGAACAAATCAATCATAATTGTCGTTTTTATTGAATGAGACTTACATTAAACACGTGTTTAGTTTTTGTTTGAATAACTTAGGTAGGGGTAACTAATACTTAAAGTTTTGTAAGAACTTTTAAATATAAAATTAATAAAAAATATAAATATTTTTAAACGAATAATACATTTTCATCCTTAATTATTATCAGTTGAGACTGAAAATAATCTTAGCACCCTAAAGTGTAGGCCAGTTCAAGATTTTTGCGCGCGCAACAAAGGTAAAAGTATCTTTACCAGTAGTACAGTCATAGAAATTAATAAATAAAAACATAATTATAATAGGTAGATACTGAATTTTTCAACCACTTTAAAAATAGGCTCAGCCGTACACGTGCTAATTAATTGTATTAGTACTAAAAACGTATTATATGACAATTTTATGACACTATGAACATCGCCTTGTTGTGAAAATAATTTTAAAAACATTTATTTGATCCTATTTAATGATCGAATTTATATTAAAGTTGTCATTGAATACCCGGGTCCAGTCGTAAAAGGGCCTGACAAGAGAACTGCCCGCTGTTTTAGTACGGATTATTGTATTTACGACATAACCTGCGCTAATTGCAAACATTAAATTAATAATGCTCCAATTAATTTACACCGTGGCTATTGTAGAGGTGGCACAGGTAGTGTTACATGGAATGTTAACTAAAGAGTTATTGGGTGCGCACTCAGAGTTCAACTTGGTGTAATCGAGATTTGTGAGAGTTAAATGTGGTCGTTCGATATGGAATATATGGTGTGAGAACTTTAGCCAATGCTTCCTAGACTTAGGTGATTTATAGTTGTAAGTGCGCGGAGTTTCATTCCTAACCAGTGTTTTGTTTGTTTTGTTGCAGCTGTGCAGCGAGGGCGAGTGCCCCCGACGCAACCCGCGGGGCTCGCGCTGCCCGGCCAGTACGCGCTGGCCAACGGCGATCCCTCAGCTGGACTCAACAGCCACCCTTACCTCTCCTCCTACATCTCCCTGCTCCTCCGAGCAGAGCCTTACCCCACCTCCCGGTACGGGCAGTGCGTCCAGCCAGCCAACGTGATGGGAATAGACAATATCTGCGAATTAGCTGCCAGACTACTCTTCTCCGCCGTAGAATGGGCGCGGAACATCCCCTTTTTCCCCGAACTCCAAGTGACCGACCAGGTCGCGTTGTTAAGACTCGTCTGGTCAGAACTGTTCGTCCTCAACGCATCTCAGTGCTCCATGCCCCTCCACGTGGCGCCGTTACTGGCGGCCGCGGGACTCCACGCGTCGCCGATGGCGGCCGACCGAGTCGTCGCCTTCATGGACCACATCAGGATCTTCCAGGAGCAAGTGGAGAAGCTGAAAGCGCTCCACGTCGACTCGGCGGAGTATTCCTGTCTGAAGGCCATCGTCCTCTTCACGACAGGTAAAATTTTAGACAGTCTTTTTGGGGAAGCGCGGTTGTTGCTTTACAGAGTGGCGGGAGCTGGCGGCTCTGTCACCAACTACGGAGAGTTGCTCGTGCTGGTCAGGACACACTTGGACGCGTACGCCGAGGCGGCTCGCGTACAGATACAGCAGCCGCCAGCTCCAGCGCCATCTGCTGCTTCATCCGGGTACTATTCCACTTTGGACACGTCTCTCGGTGTCAACTCCTCGTTGTCGTATGGTAGTTTCCTATCAACTCCCTCTAGATTACCAACTAATTACACTAGTAGTCCTAGAATGCCTGAGGCTAGTACATCATCACCTTTCAAGTTATGGGAAGGGAGTGGGAAGCTTCCAAGGACTGATCAAGGAGGTTGACGCCGTGCCGCATCGGTTACGGGTCGGAACTGAGGTGTTGGATTAAGACGGAACGCTTGGCGTATGTTCGGAGGCGCTCGCGTATTTAACCGTTGACGTTTCGTAGAATGTTTGTACATGGGGATAATAACTCTCGCTCCCCGAAGCGGTCGGACTCATTCGTCCGGGGAGTATGCGACTTATTGTTCTCGAAGATTCTTTCACGTGTCTCGCGTTATTGTAAATATTACGTATAAAATATGTGATATACTAGGAGTAGTGCTCGGTCAAGACGATATTTAATCTCGTCGAGACGTCATTACGAGTTAAGTTTAATTTATTTCCATGTAGATATAACTACTTTTATTATGAATACACGCGCGTAATATATTACTAAATACTTTCGTTTTATTTTCATTTTATGTCTTTGACCCTTTTTATTAATTTAATTAAGCCCACGATGATAAATTTGGATTAACGATGTTTTATAAATATGTTGATTTTGGCAAAAATGTTTGTAATTAACAGATATTTATTGGGAAGAAGAATTATAAATCAGTTTCTATGCTGTTTATAGTCAGTTGGCAACAGATTTATGAAGTCAATACATCGTTTTGGGGATTAGTCGACTACCGAAATTACAATTCATGCTTTGCTTTGATTTATGTGTCTCGATTTTTGATACACTATACTAATCATATTGTAATGAGGAAGTTTATTAAGAAATGTCTACTTTGGAATGTGTTTCAAATTTCGTAATGTTGTGCAATCACAATTTTTATCGCAATATCCGAAAGCGGATTTATCCGACTAATTTAAGATATATATTTTTTTCATCGCAGTATTAATAGTTCAGATTAATATAACCTTATTTTTTTATGAATATAGTAAAATCTTTTACTCGAATATCGAAGAAATTGATACTACACGCTTAACTTAAATTATACTCATTGTAAAACCCTAGTACGTATTATTAAACAAGTACTGTGCAGTAACTTAGCTAGAAATTAATATACAAATAGGCAATAAACTTTCGCTTTCCCAGGCTTACGATGGTGGAGTTCGAAATTTCCAGTTTTACTACATATTAAAAGTCTTTGACAAATTTTAATGCCTACTTGTATAATTTTATACGACGTTAAAGTTTTAGGGTTGTACCGACGCGTAATGCGGTTATTTAGCGGTTGTTATGACGAATTTTAATTTCTTTTTAATTTGCGTAGATAATTTTGAAGTTGAATTTGTAGGTTTCAATGTGGAATAATAAGTTTTATGTCATTTTTATTACACACTTTCGAGATTTAATTATCTTTATCTGATTATTTTTATTGTAATACGATTTTGTTTACACTTTTTTAATACTTTTAAAAAGTATAAAATATGCTGACACGGGTAAAAATTATGTGTTAATATATTTATGCCTCCTACTAAATCAGAATATCGATGGCTCAATGACGTTCAAACATCATAATTAAAGCCGCAAATAAGATGTAAACAAATTCGTAAAACAAGATGTTTCGTATAATTAATAAGCTTGTATTTATTAATAAACTCAATTATACGAGATCACATTTCACTCGGGCGCCATTTTTTAAACGTACCGTTAATTTGACACCGGTCTCGTAATATTAAGCTTTTTTTAATTTCTCGTAATATTAAGCTTTTTTTAATTTTATAAATCCTAAGTTTTAGTCAACAAGAATGAAAGTCGGTTTTATTTCCAAACCGAATATCTATACCTATTATGCACTAGGTACCCAAGTTAAAGTATAGGTAACAATCAATAATAGGTAATACTCGTAAACTAGTTATTTTACATCTCATATTAAAATTAAAGTCTAATAAAGGCGTACGTATACCTAGTTACAAATAAGTAGATACAGTTATTCAGTTCCTCAACTTTACGGTATTTTGTTTCGCCAACACTAGCACGTCCCCTACGATTGTTCGCACAAAACTCGTCTCGTTCTCGTCGTCGTCTCGTTGTTCGATAATCTCACGAGCGCGTGACGAGACGCTTCCGACTTGCCGACGTGTTGGCGACACTTTTGCTACATATTGTGCAATAGGAATAGGTGTGCTAGGAAAATGTGTTTTAATGTACGTGTGTTTTGAGTTTGAAATTAAATAAATTGATGTGAGTGTCTAAATTTGGGGCTTATTTATATAAAAAAAATAAACGCTCTGTTTAAACTTTTGTTTTGTATTCGATTGGTAGCTAACCTATTCGATAATATTTATGTCCTATTACAACAAAAACAGCAACAATATTGTTAGTGTACTATTTTAATACTAAACTTCAATATTTTTATTGTCAACACTAACTCAAGAAACAATCAAAATGTCGATTTCAATTACGTACTTACTATGCGGAGAAGCACAATTAAAATTGGACTTTATTACTTCAGTAATGATTATAATTTAGTGGTGTATCACAGTTTTAGTGGTCGTTTGCAACTTGCAATGTAGTTGAGGCAACGGTAGTAAACATTTGAATGCGTAAAGTTAGCAGACGGGTTGTGAATTGTGATTGAAGGATATTCGTATAAGTTCGGATATATCCGAGATGTGAACACTGCACGTCACTATTGTCAAATGACAGTAGCATTGGAACGCTTGCCCGAATGTTCGATTTACGAATTTCGAATTTGAATTTCGAATTACATTCTATGTTTTTTAATTTTATTAATTTGGTTTTCTATGGTAGGTACTTGTTACAACTTAGTTATTTGAGTTGGTGCTCATAAGTATTTTTGGATTGAAAAGGTATATTTTTGAAATAATTAAAATAGGTTTTAAGGCTCAATTGTGAAGGATTTTTTCATGCTTATAGATTTGATAGCCTTAAAACTCAAATTAATTGTGATTTGAAACCAGATCTTATATTTTTACACACGAGATTTCTCCAGTAACTCATACATTTCCCGATCATTATCACGATATAGCATAACAGATATAAGAACGACACCTAACACAACACTGTCACTACACTAAACTAAATATAAAACTAGTTACAAGTAAGTACTGAAAGACCAATGTAACTTGAGCTTTTATACTTCCCTGAAGGTATGAATAAGTGCTAAGAGTAAAGGGTTTGTATGTTCCATGAGGGATCTTGTACCACTGGTGTGGTATTACGCCCGGGGGTACGTTGAATATGCAACACCAATAAATGTAGTTTTATCCACGGCGGCTAACTTTCTCCGTCCATGAGCCCAACTCAACTCGGTCGGGTAATAGTTGCACGAACTAACTTTGCAACGTAGTTGGATTATCGCAGATTGATTTTTTAATTTTAATCGTGCAAGTGGATTCAGGTTCCATTTTTAAATTGAAATAATCAATGAGTTATTGATTAATTTTGAAGTAGCTCGCTTGAAAAGTTATTAGTTGCTTAGAATCATAAGAAAATATTTAATTTGGATAGTATTGGTATGAGTCATACTGTCCATTTATTTATTGCTTTGACTTACGATAAAATCGAATTTGACAAAATAATCTTGTTTTAAGAAATCATTTGATTTTAGTTATTAATAAAATACTGTGAAATATGTTTGATACTTAATTATTTAATGTATTGATTTTGCGAAATGTATCTGTGTCGGACAACAGCGACGTTGTGTTGTTCTGTGTATTTAATATATGCATTTAGTAGGTATAATATAACTTTTAATTATAATTTACGCTCAGAACTGAATGAACAGTTTTTATTACATGACTTGGCTTAATCATTATTTACTTACAACAGGAAAAACAGCTAGTTATGAGATACGACATTATTACAGACTAACCAACGCTTAACAAGCTTATCAATTTATTCAATTTTTCGCAGAAAACAAACGAAGGTAATTTATATGAAAAAAATTACCATAAACGTCAAAATCCGTTAAGTATTCAATATTTTTAGTCACAATGTTTTTTTTTGGATTTCTATTCGTGACGGATGAACATTGACTAACATGAGTAAGTAGGCAAGTAGCCAATTGAAGAGATAAACACATTTTACGATAAATGAAAAAAATATGTTTTGCAAGTTCAATTCATAATATATTACCTCTGTTCATATGCTACGGTTACCTAAAATAAACATGCGGTAAATACCTACGGTGATTTTTCGCGAATATTATTAATCGAATTTCGGTCGCAGGTCAATAAATTACATTTTATTACGTTTAAGTTATCATTTATTTCATATAGTTATAAAACAGTTAGTAAGTATACGTATATATCAAAAAAACTATTTAAAAAAAGAACGCCAGTATTATGTTGTACCGTGCAGCATTTATTTTTTTAATTTATTTTTCGTGACAGCGTATCGATCGAGGTTTTATTAATAAAATTGAGTCGATAATTTATTGCTTGTTTGATTAAATAAATCTAAATCGATACGCTTGGGATTTAACACCTAGTAATCAATAAGATATTTAAATAAAATATCGATTGGGAATATTATCGATTCATTTGATATGTCTATCTTTTTTCGTAAAGCTTTTGTTGTAGAAATTTCTTGGTAGTAAATATGTGATGACTTTTTAGTCAATTTTAATTAAATTTTTATCAATTTTTAATCATGATGCTAAAAAAATTACTTTATAGACCAGTTTGCCAAATCTATTGTGCATATTTAAGTTTTTTTTATAACAGACAATATAACCTAACTTAGGTACCTTTATCTAACGATAGCAGATTTATTAAAAAAATCCAACCTCATCTCAACAAAATAATATATCTACTTCAATCAAGTATCTATAGTATGCAAAAATGGCGTCATTGATATCTATAAGTATTCGACCATTTCATCTTAGATTACAATATGATCAAATGGCCCGTCACCATGACAACGCACAAACAGAATTCACAATTACAACTTATGAGACAGGAATCAATGTAATAATTGTTCTTATATGGCCGACCACCATTGAATTTCTCATACAAGTTATAAACAGTTACGTAATTTCAAATTGCTTTGAGATTTGTTTTTTTTTAGTTTTTCCCGCGCTAATTTTGATAAATATTTTCTTAGTGGTTTTGCATCTCACCCCAACCTTAAGCTAATGGAATATATTTGATTTTAATTAAAATAGGTAACAGCAAAAGACAAGAAGGAACTAGTAGTAATTTCTTAAACATTAATAAATACTTAGTTTTCCATGAAATAAAATATCAACAATGAGTACACCTCATTTAAACCAATTTGAATTCTATCGCTACTAAAATAAGACAACGACAACTGCACTTTGCATCTCTTTAATTTCAATTATATTGTACTGTATGTCTACGGAAATAAAACTTAAAAGCTATTGTTCATATTTCAATTTCTTTTTATTTAAATATCATTAAAGAAAACATTTTATCAATATTCTATTTTCGAATTTTTGAATCGCAGTTCCGCGTCTAATAATTTGGTACCTACTAAGTATTTTATTTAAAAACAAAGATTGTTCCTTCGAGCTTAGCTGTATCCTTCAGGTTTGAAGGCGGTGGTGACAGATGTATCTATCTCTGTCTAGCGTATAGTTAGCAGGTTGGTGTGAGTAGTATGTATGTCTGGATAACGGTACAGAGTTCGTGACGACGAGGCCGCGGGACGAGTCACGATTTGAAAAAGTGTCGGCCGACGGGACCAAGTCCCTACGTTCCGAGATGATACTGGTTGGTGCAAGACGAAGGAAATGTGGGCATAGATTAAAAATTATAGAGAATGTGCTCAGATAGACCAATTAAAAAAATAGGTGATTGATTATTTACTATGTTAAAAAAATGTTTTCTTTAGACAAACCAACTAGGATATTAAAAAAAATCTATTAAGTTTGCAAAGAAATAAACGACTCAAGGTGTATAGCTATAGAAAAGGTATTTTGGTGACGAATTTTAAACACACATATTTTTTTTTCTTTTCATAATTAACGCAATAAAGCACAAAACTATTTTCTTTCTATTAATAGTACATTATTGTTGACACTTAAAAGAGAGTTTGAAGTCTTTCGCATATAACTTAGACCACGCTTAGCTACACAATAACAGTATAAAAGTATCTTATATCAACTTCACTTTAAACTTTAATACATGAAGCTCTGAACATTGTGCTGTGAAGAAAATTCACTATTATGTACTTACCTAGTTAAAAGTCTTATAAATATATCTTTCTTATAAAGAAAGTTTTCAGCCTTCGCTTTTTAAGGCTAGTAACACTAATTATGTAAAAACCCAAACACCGTACTCATTATTACCTAAGGATAACGGAATATAAAAAAAAAACTCAATAATTCTCTTCTTCATCTGGATAAAATGACGAAGAGAATTATTGAGTTTCTTCCCTAGAAATTGCACTCAAAATCTTTCAACATTATTGGCATTAAGTTGGTGTTAAATTGTACCGGGATTCAGAAATAATTTGGCAAAATGTTGTTTCTGGTATTAACGTAGTCAATATTTTCGTAGCATAATCATGGCGTAGTAGTTGTGACTACGCATGTGCTACGCGACGACTACGCTGTGGTTTACGTCAGTTGTGTACGCTACGCAGCGTATTCGTATCAATTACATAATTTTATTTCAGTTGAATAACATCTTTAAGTGCTATGAAATAAAACTCAAAATTGATTGTCTATACTCAATTATTAATTACATGACTGTATCCCAGAGAAAATTCAACTATCACTGCCCTAAAATATGGTATATTTTTGCATTATTTTTTTTTCCATACATCTTTGAGTTCTATAAGTCTTTACAAATGCATTTATATTGTAACCATCTCAATACAATGTTCGCATAACAGCAATACTCCTTAACATGTCACTTAGAAGATAGCCGATAGTCTATGAACGTGTCTATAGCCTGGCCGATAGCCTCTAGTCCCCGGGAACTTGTTCAAGCGGTTCTCTTTAACAAATTGCACGAAATATATTGATATTGAATCTTAATTTAGATATGTATGCTTTAGGAATAAATTTTAATGAAGTGTGAATCCTTTTGGTACAAACATATTTATTTTTCTTTTTAAGACTGTTTAGTAATGGCTAAAACAACCTAATAAATCTGTTGTGTGCTCGGCAGATGCCGCTACTGTCAATCTCTTGTATTTTCGTACCTTAGAAAATTTTCTAGTATCCATTTTACATTAAATTTTCAATCAAAATATGTACACACATAACCAAAATTCTGTAGGTTATAACAACGAGATCATATTTTAAAATAGTTAAAATATATCGACTATAATAATACCGATACAAAAAAAGTCAACAATAGATTTCATACAATTAAATACTTACACAAATCAAACATAACATTAGTGGATTTGATAATTTAAAAAACCTTAAAGAAGTATTTCATACTTTTAATAGAAACTTAAACACGTGCAGTAAATAAATTATGGACCAACGTATTGAACACAATAAGGTTGCTCCAAATAGTCCTTACAACAAACCAACATTCTAAACACAATCTGAATGACAAATCAAAAACTTTTTAAATTCTTCACAAAGTCCAAAATTGGCGTATTGTTGGCCGTACCGTGTTGGTTACCAACCTTCCTTCCTGACCGCGCCAATCACCAACCCATTGTACCCAAGATTACTTGCAAATTCTATTAAAATAACACCGAAGAATTTTTGCATAACCGAAATATTTCAACAACCATTGCTAGTTATGTTCTATAGAACATTTTATACGGAAGAACTAAACAATCAATGAACACGGTAGTGAGCAAAATAATTGAATAACGGCGACCCAACATGTGGTTTTGTGGTCAAGATATATGGATGTACTATGACTATCGAGTTTGTGATTGAAATGTCAGATACACGATGTATGATAGGAATTCGTTGAGAAATTGATTTTATAGCTATTATTCTTGGTACCTTAAAATAACTAACGGATAGCGATATTGTAATAAATATTACTATGATCACTGAAGAAGATAATATTAGGTAATATTAGCTGGTTACAATACTGCTAATATTAGGGATGAAGTACTTACATACTGCGTAGTTTTTTTAGGAAGCAAGTACGAAAAAAATAATCCTTTCATAGACAGTAACTTTTCTTGGCCTACGAGGCGATCAATGCTTACAAAATTGTGGTAGACTGGTTCTAAAAAGCCATATCATTTAGTGTAACAATAGCTACTGTTTATATACTAAGTTAACATTTATTTTATTATCTTCGACTCTACATAAAGGACAATTTTCATAGAATTCATGTCATTTGAAATTTAATAAAAAAGAAATACAATGTATTGTTTTTGCCACAGCTTTTAGGTTATTAAAGAAAATGCAGTAACACGCACATTTCCACAAATACAGCTACACAATAACAAATGAAATGCGTCAATAGGGAGACACGCAATAAAACACACAGATGCGTACCAAATCCCGAGGTCATTCGTTGCATAATATTAATATAACACACGGAAAAAAACACAACACATTTCGGAAAAATTCACCCGTTTCCAATCGTACCCTCGTCACAACGTGTCAAATAACCAAATAAAGAAATTGCAATTTTCACCACAAAAGAAAATGCACCCTAATTTCTAGCTTTTAAACTACAATTTTATATACACCTAATAATTGAAATAAATCGATCCGAAATCATTATTGGAATAAGGTCGCAACTTTTATCGCTGACAATTAAACAAGGACTTTATTTTGGATGGGATAGAATTGTCATTTGTATGTTTGGAAAGAGTTTAACCCTAAAAAGATGAATGCAAATATTAATCAGGATGATAAGTGTGGGGTGTTACATTCTTGTTCGGATTGCGTTTGTCTGTTTATCTGATGACATCTCGTGACGGGTTTGGTAAGGGTTGTAACAATAACACGTGCAGGTTTTATCAGTGACCAGAGATAATTCGCTTCAACGCTTGAAATAAAAGACCTTTTTGGTGTTTACTTTTTTTGAATTCATTCATCTTGGTGACTTCGAAATACAATGAGTTTTTCATGGACCTGTGGGTACGTGGGTGGGCTTTTTTTCGTCGTTTAAAAGCATAGAAATATTAACATTTTATGACTATATGCAATTTGTGACTAATTAATCAAATACATTTATATTTTTTCATTTGTTGTTTCTACTAGATTTTACTTATTACAGACTAAAAACGTCTTAAGAATATTAACTAAATAAAGCACTTAGCATTATACACAAAAAATACACTACACCAACACAGTTTTACTGTAATTCCTTTAAAAAAATCACATAATCCCTAATCTCGTATTCAAAAACATTCGCCCTTAAAATATCTCTACCTCAGATAACACAATCGGCTCAAAGGTACTTGGAACACTTGAAACCAAATAACGCCGAACATTAGTCGGAGCCAATATTAATTAGTAGATGTTTATCTTATTATTTAGAGCCTGCATTGTATGTCCGCTTGACCTGGCCTGGGTCGTCTTTATACCACTACGGCGATATAGGGTTAGAGTCCACAGAATATACTACAGAGTGTTAAGTTGTCGAGTGATAATATATTATGTGGATATTGTACCTACGATTTTGTTGGCGTCTGCGTATTAAATGCTTAGTAATTTTAGGTAAAAAAATTAGAGTACTTACATTTTTTTTTAATTGTATTAAAATAAAACTTTTTAATTCTATTAAGTACTTCGTAGTTAGTGATTTTTGGATAATACGACACGTGATTTGTTTTTAATGTTTACACATAGAGATTTTTTTGACGTGCTTATCCGAAAATAGATGAATATGTAGGTACATAAAACTTCTAAGTTTTTTCAGTTCTTCAATATAGTGACTTAGATCAGTCAACAACACAAAATGCAATGTTGCCATTCCACTAAAACACTAAACTCCTATTAAGGACGAAAATAGGTCCCTATTGACCTTTTAATGGCGGATGGGTACTTACTTTGTATTGTTACTTGTTTTAGTACTAAGTACTAGCTTATGGGTACATCGTAAGTTCGTAAGATCGTACGGTAACTTGAAACAGGTTGTGATTACATCGTTTGACCTAGATCGCCATAGTTTACTGATTTAACCGGCCATTTTTTTCACTTAACGGACAAAAAAGGTTACTATAATCGTTTCATATGTGTATTATAGATATTTCTACACATTTTTTTGTGTATTAATTTTGCCGATTACTGATTTAACCGGCCATTTTTTTCACTTAACGGACAAAAAAGGTTACTATAATCGTTTCATATGTGTATTATAGATATTTCTACACATTTTTTTGTGTATTAATTTTGCCGAACTAACTTAAAATTTGTTTAGGCAAAATCGCTTAAAACAAAAACTATTCTTTGAAATCGAATATGTAAATTAAATTTCGAACTATTTTAGGATTACGAACATACACATAAATTAATTGTATTTTTTTATTTAAAGAAAACCTACATGCATTTGAAATTCGAATAATAATGTTCTTTAACATTTTTTTTTTTTGTTTTTTTGTCACGTCATGATTTGCAATGAAAGAAATGTGTTTTTTTTGTAAACTTAGTATACTTAGGGTAAGAGAATTCAATAGCATTGAATACATCACGTGTAAGTCAAGTGGAATAATGTCAAATATTTTATCGGCCATTGTTTTCAGGTCAGTCACATTATTGACAATTTATTTAATAGTTTTTCGTTTATAATAAATAAATACATGCCCTGAAGGTCTACCTACCATTTCACTTGCAATATTTGAGTTTATCTAAAGAATGTATTAAGCATAAATTTAGAACAACAGAGTTATAAAAGAGTACACAAAAAATTCACGAATGCATGTTCAGATAAAAAATCCGTGCAATAATAAAAACAAAATTTTTTACTCCTTCATCAAAGGCAACAGAATGGTAATAAAGTACCAAGTACAACATATAATTAATAGCAGTTAAATAAACTATAATCATAATAAATTACTGCTCAGTTAACCCTAAAACGCGTTCGTACGTGATAGGTTAGCTACGGGCTCAAAAGATCCGATCTTTAACCTAAAACGGATAGATCCGGTACGCAATATCTAATGACGGATTTTTGACGTGAATTTTACTGTCAAAGCGTTTAATTTTTGCTAATAAACTCTTGAATTATATAATCCTCTTCAATTAATCATCCTTTCTATGCTTAAATTAATCAAAATTCGTCCAGTTATTTACTATGTGCATATGGAATAATAAATTAAAAAATAGGAAATCATTAGAAATTTAATGTAATTTAGGAATGCGTTTAGTTTCATTCGTGTGTACAATATGATAGTTAATAATAAAGTACTCTATGGTCTATCAGTTGAGGTGGTTAACTAAACGTGAACCATCTTGGTTATTTTAAATCTTTATATAATAAAGAGGACGTATGAAATACATACAAAGATTATTTAAATTTAGTTTATTAGCTAACATCGATTAAGTTACATACCTAATTATAAACATTTTTACAAACAAGTTGTAGACATATTTTAGATTAAAAGTCATGCCAAGATTTTTTACATATAGGGCTGATTTTTCAATCGTTAGACAAAAGTTATCTGTGGAATAATTATAATGCTGTCGCGTCACAATGTTTGTTTAAGACAGAGACAGCAACAATTTTATTCCTCGGATAACATTTCTGACATCTGACTATTGAAAAACCAGCCTATAGTTGATTACCTATTGCAAGTATAAATAATATTTCAATGTGGCTACATTAAATCAATAATGTATTTACTTACAACACTAAAGCATTGGTTTTGTGTTTTGTGATTTACATTAGCTACTCTTCGTCCGATTACACTTCAAACAGTGACCTTTTGACATTTACATTAACATACGCGACGCCGACGTTTCGTATTTTACGATGTTTAACATAAACATCATTCAGGCTAGGCAGAGGTATTAGGTAGGTACAACTGGAAACATCTTTTGGATTGTAATCCATGTTTTAAATCCCATTTTATAAGTAAATTAAAACAGTTCACGCCATGGTTGAATAACGAGCGATATAGTATGTAAGCTAGACATTGAGGTGCGTGTGAATTTGTAAAATTGTTGGGAAAAATAAAAAAGAATATTACATGAAATAAAGGTGTTGTCTAGATACCCCTCTAAGTGTACAATTAGAAAAATAATCTGGAGATCTAACTAAAAGTTCATGCTTAACTATCATACAGGATAAAGAAGAAGTACCTACATAAAATAATTTACTGCGTTTTTATCAAGAATAAAAAAAATAGAAATCAATAAACAAATAAACATAATTATCCGTAACCCATCAACTGCGATCGATAAATGAGAGTCTAAAAACGGAGAGTCAAGGGGTCGTTGGGACCGAGACAATGGCGTAGGGTTGCGGTCACAGATGTCGTTTATCGGACGCTCGCCTAATCTTTAACCCTCCTAGTATTTGCAGGGTTGTGTTTACCAAAACGGTACATGATTTAGATAATTTTATAGTAAGTAGGCTTTAATATATTTTGAGTTCTATCTTGGTAAATTTTGTTTTTTCATAAGCATCGAATTTGTTATGATTAAGTCGGCATACCGATATAACTTTTTATATGGCACATAGTCAAACTATTAAACTGTCACAATAAATCATTAACAAATATTGATTAAATAAAAATCAAAATCCACTATCATAATGGAACAATGAATTTATTTTTGCCTTAAAACAGGACTTTAACACGTAAAAAAATTCATATACCTTTTACCATCGAAAAAAATTAGAGAAAAAATCATCAAATAATATTCATTTAACCCTTCACAGACTGTGGCTGTACGCAAATACCCTTGTACAATGATAGCGGTATAACTTTTTAGACGTTGTTTGTTCAAATCACTATGGCAAGGGGTGACCACATTAATTGAATTACGTGTCGCTTCGCATTATGGCTGCGTTCGCTATATTTGAGTTTACTTTGAGATCACTCACATAAATTGGTGTAAGGTGTATTTTCGTGGTATTATTATCGTTAGAATTTGTTTAAAGAAAAACTTATTAGTTAAATATTCTTAGCATTAACCTCAAAGTTGTTTACTACAGTCAAATGTGTGACTGGTAGAATTAAGAACCGTTCATTCAAAGGAATATAATAAAAGATGCTATTATTAAAAAATAAAAAAATCCCAGTTGAAAAAGTTCGAAGAAAAGAGAATGATTATATTTAAACAGATAAAAGTAAGAAACTTGCTCAAAATTCAAAATGAATAATGTATTTTCCTATCTGTTGACAGTGAAACTCCCTTTTAATTCACACCGATTAGATGATTGTACGTGCTTACCCCACTAGTTCCGTGCCAAACAATCCGAACGGAATGATTCTGCCCAAAGTAAGGACAGACGTCACAAACTACTTGTATCTTGCCATTGTCTTCGACCGCCGAAGTTCGGGTCTGATAAGGAGATGGGCCCACAATGTATAGGTCCCAAGTTTGTTAACATGGGGATTTGAAAAGCCGTTGAAACCGTTTAGACGTTGCAAAACAGACAGGTGAACGCTTTTCTTTGCTTATCTACGCGTTTTACACCGATAAATACGGAATAAGGCGCGAGACATTTCCAGTTCCACATTTATATTCGTGTTCCATTTTCGAATATATGTAGGTATTCTTTGTTGCCAGTAAAAACAGTAATTCGATTTTGGAATCATATTTGAACATCTATAAATAAACAAATGAAAGCAGTTGCATTACTCTGACAGAAGTTTAAACATCAAAACGTCTAAGTAAAATACGACAATTTTAGTTTTTACGACACAGCGAACAAGAAATTACATTTCCCATAATATGAAAACGACAATTGACACTTGTCGCTTAAGAATAAATTAGAAAAATAATTGGATTCGTCGTAACTACGTGTGTGACAAAAAGTTATAGTATAAAAAATGCGTTGTAAAGTCGTAATGTTCTCGTAAACTGTGTGTAACAACAGTTCGAGTCGTAAAAGGGTATAAAGTGAAGAGTGGGATACTTTACGAATATGCCCGCTGACGGCACCCTGGGGCTCGCATTAACACCGATACTACTATTATCACAGTTTATTTCATATTAATACGTCGAGGTAACATTAACCAAACTACCGCGGCCGAAGGGTTAAGTCTTTGATTTAATACAGAATACGTTTGTTCTACTACTAAATAGTTTTATTATAAAACTACGCAAGTAGGTACGTCAGAAATAAATTCCATTATGCATTTAAGTCTTAAAAAATTTAAATCTATAATTTATATTGAGTAACTAGATAGAACAAGCAAAAAATATATTATAAAAATCAAAAATGTTATTGCTAAATGCACTTAAGTTCTATATTTATTTTATAAAGATAAGAAATGAACGAGGTTTTATAAATGCGACTAAAATAGGCGAGTTTTTAAATTAATAAAATTATTACCTATCATATTTTTTAAACAAAATATTTTTATATAATTTTTACTCCACGACGTATCGCCGCCATTTTGAAAACAAATACACAAATATCCCTTACGCGTAGACTTTGTTTTACACATTCGCTGGTTACACAACTAAGCATTGTTCACAAGGGTCGAGGTTTGCATTTAGCTGACCCCTAATTGATTTGTGTCGGGCTTAAACACAGCTTACTGTCATTACGAGCTAATCAAATGATAGTTGAGCTTATCGCTTTAATGATGTCCATTAAGTATTAAGGGTCGTAGTGCTAACGAATTATAGGTTTCTTTTACCTACCTATTACTGTTGTTCGTTTTTTAATTTGTTTATCTATTTGAGGTTAATTAAATAGGTAAGTTACTTTTTTCTCCTTGTCTCTGTATGATTGGAATTGTTTATGGATTAAAAATCGACTAATTTAGTTTTTTTGGTAATCAATTTGGTTCCTGTTGTTATAATAAAGTCATATATTAGATAAATCGACTTCAACCGCTTCTTTCTAATCTTCAATCAAAAAACCACAACACGACTAATACGCACTACGAAAACAAATTTAATTTGACATATGACCACAGCACTATCTTAATATCAATTATAATTCAGTACCTGGCCACAATGACCACGTAAACGGCCATTAGGGGGTTAACAGCCCTACACGAAACAAGAATAGCCACAAATCAGGCAGATATTCAATCTCGGGTACAATAACATTAGAATATCGGCTAAACTAAGGGGATTTAGCCACATTACGATAGCCGAGGGTTTTGTCTATGATTTTGGCGCTGGAAATGACATTGTTTAGGATGACATTAGTGTCTGTATGAATAGTGTCCCGTGCCTAAAGCGGTGCATGAAATAAATAGTTTCGAATTTTGAAATCTTTTGGTTTATTTTTTGTAGTCTTTTAGAATGGAATATGTAATGTTTGTATTGTTTAGAACCAAATTTTGTTTTTTAAAATTTAAAATATATTGTAATGTTGAATTTAATCATAAAAATTAGAGTAGATAAACAGAAAAAAGGCATCCTTACAGAAGAATTTAAAGATAGGTACTGTTAGTCACACAAAATTAAGTAATTTAAACGCCTAGCTTAATATTATTGTTACTAAATAATATTCATTTTTTTTTAAATACATTTTGTGAATATTATCATTAACTAAATGCTATTATTCAACACAAAAACCTACAAAATCCTTGAACACAACAATATAAACAGATTCAATGCCCATCTAGTTCCTCTAATTCCTAACTTAACGATCTGTAAAGGGGTCGAAGGATAGGATAGGTAAAGGGCTACGAACAAATTAAGGGTGCCTAATGGTTATCGTTTGGGATCTACAGTAGGTAATGTTTAAACTGGCCCTTAGACGCACGGGATGAATTTTAATGCCCCCTTTTACTCCTAGTGTGATGTTCGATACGTTATTTCAAGATGGTGGCTGTGTTTACAATGTTGTGACGTCATTACGTGTATGTTTTGAGGATTAGTGGTTGTTAAGTTTCAATTTTCTGTTTGTTGACGGAAGAAGAGAGTTTGAGTTGATATGTTTTTAGAAGTTTTGGTGTTCTTATAAAATATTTTAGTTTTTTACCTTTTTTTAGTATGATTCCCTGATACATTTTAGTTTGTACTGCATAGGAACATAGTACCTACCTAGATAGGTATGTATTATCATGTTAAAAAAGTTACAGGGTACGTTGCGGATTTTTTTTCTTTATAGCTCTACCTCACTCTAACTTTCTCTCTGTCTCTCTCTGTCATCAATCTTTCAAGTCTGGATCTACAAGTAAGATGGAAAAACAAATCAACATCACAAGCTTCTTGTTAAAATTGCAACTTAGATACCAATGTAGTATCTACACCGGTCGTAAATAATTGTGTCAGCCATTTTAATTAAGTCGTTGTCTTAATTTCAAGATGTGCTATTCATCTTCCGAGTCTTAAACTCGTGTGTCGTAATTATTCAAATTATCTTCTTATCAGGTCAAAACAGTTTTCCAAGCACCCTCTGTAAATTAACACAAGTAACACGTTAATATCACCTTTGTAACTGAGTGTTTAAGGTTGGTATTCGAATATTGCGGTTGCGAATTTTTGTTTTGCAAATGTCTCCTTTATCAGTGGAGCTTTGATATTTTAATTTACAGTTTTGTTTTAATTAATCGCTGTTTTCGTAGTGTTATGGTTTTGCTTTTGTATTGCGGTGGTTTAATTTCGTTTTGTTTGTTATTTTGAACTTTATTGACGCCATGATCAGTGCGGTTGTAATAAAGATCTTGTTGAAGCAAAAAAAAATTGAATACCTATGGAACGTGTCTTTTTTCTAGTAGCTAGATGTTGGGAGATTTTATTTTTAATTGAATAGGTTTTTTTTAACACTTGCACAATGCTGAAAGCGTATATTATGATTTTAGATTGACCTCATTTTGACTGAATTATTATTTTTCCATGTATTAAGTAATAAACAAAGGAGTTGAAAAAAAATACCCAGCTAACCTCACCGCCTGATGCGAGTTTCCTTTACTTTAAGGCGACCGAACACTGTTATGACGTTTAGAGCTCTGATTGGTCTACTCCAATTTAACAAACCAATCAGAGAGCTGAACGCGATAACGTTTCGATAGTGTTAACGTAAATAAAAATTACATACATAAAATCAATTTTCAAATCTCTTATTCAACTATAATTATTATTACAATAAGCATAAAAGTCACAATAAAAATACCTTCACAATTACTTATAGTTACCATAGCAACGAAGCAACATAAGAAACTCATTTGTATGTTAAAATGCAAGTAGTCTCGACATCTAGTATCTTAGGCCATAAGTTACACCCGATACCGAGATATCGATCTAATCTATCGATTCACGTTTATCGAGTCGTTTGAATCGATACAAACTTATCGATACTGCATTTGTCACGAACACTCATTGCGGCCGGACAAATCTTGTTAAGGGGCAGGTATTTTGGTTAATTGTAATTACTTTGACTTGATATATTGGGAGTTCGAGTTCGTTGCCTAGTTTGCATGCTAATGTTATGTGCCTTGAGTTGTACTGAGGTGTTTAATTAGTTCATTCGTAATCAGATATTTTACTAAGATTTCTTATCTTTATGTTAGTGAATTGGCACCGGATGGAGACTTTTGATATTTCAAATTCAAACTCTTAAATAACTTCAGCTTTTTCATTCAGGGTTAATATTTAATATTTTTTGTTTTAATAGCACTTTTAAATCCTATTATGTTGAAGTCGAAATACCGGGTTATAGAACGCCTTAATACGAACAAGTTTATTAAAAGTTTGCAGTCATAAGTATCTATCTATTCAGGAAATTTTATTAAAATCGGTTCATCGGTTTTGGTGTAAATTTCTACAACGTTTACTTATTCAAAACATATAAGATTTCCTAAATAAGTGTTTCATCTTAAAATTGACATAAACAAAGAATCCTAAGATATATTTAAAAGACACCGCTTCGATGTAGATTCAATCGATGCTCCATTGTTTCAATTTATTCGATTCACAGATCGATATAATGCGAGCATGTATACGATTATCGAGCGTGGGATAATCGATTATTATTATGCTCATATAGATATTTAGAACGGAGAAGGTTGAAGTAGATTTTAATTTATTAAAAACTTTATCTTAAGTAGTTATAGGGTTGATTTTTAGATGGAATAGTTTAGTTTGTAAAGATATAAACAATAATTGTACCTATTATAGACTTTTTTAATCAAGGGCTTAAAATTATTTTAAGGTAAAAATTAAAACATACAATTTTAAAGATTATTCCAATCTGTAAACAATTAAAAAAACAGAATATGTCATCGACACGAAGTCAGTTTTATTCTAAAAATTTATACAAAAATGGATCTTATAGTTTTAAACATAAAGGTGTTGTCGAATGCACTTGTGTTTGACGATGTATATCTACCTATGTAACACCAAGATAACCCCGAGTTAATTACTCAAAAAAACAACGTTATCTTAAGATCAGCGCATAGTGCCTATGTTTTATAGTTTTGGTTTTAGATGTGGTGCTTGACATAAGCGGCAGCGATTTGGAGTCCTGATAATATTTTCATAAATTATTACAAAAAAAATTTGAAAATAAGACGAAGAAAATAAAGACAAAAACACGAGAAAAGAAATGGAAATCTATTCAAAAATAAATATAGTGTTTTTTTTTAATTTCAAAAACAGCGCCGTGATCCGAGTAAAATAATTTTTGATATCATTTAATCTAATGAATATGATTAAGTTAATATAAATCAATTTAATAATAAATGTTCTCAAGAGGCAGAACCATAGTCAAGAATGAAGTCTGATGTATTGTGACTACTTTTAACATACCAATTAACAACATGACTTACAATTTTAAATTAATTATTCTGCACTAGTTATTCCCTCACCGTTTCGCTAGCTGCTCGGCACCTTGATATTTTAGCTTATAAGTAGTCATCCCCAATAAATGATCTATCAAATATAAAAAGAATCACCCAATTCGAACCAGCAGTTCCGGAGAATAGCGCATTCAAACAAACAAACATTTTTCATTCAGCTTTATAATAATAATATATAAGTACGTAATCTTGATACTGTGATTTCACATATGTATACAGATAAATTGCTCCGTGTATGTGCATACTCATCAAAATTTATCGGTTACAACAGATGGCAATATCGGATGAAGAAATATTACGGAATGTGTTTGGCAAGCACATTTTTGACCATAAAGTTTCTAATATAGGTAAAATTTGCGCAAAATCATGTTTCTGCACATCAGCTGCAATTGAAGTGGGTGCCCTTACGTTAACAACTCTTTTCTCCTTTCTTAACTCACATTCTCCACCTAGCTATAGCTATATACACATTCGCAAACCACATTAAATATCTTCGTTCATCTAATAATCGGCTCCTCAACTGTCCAACTTATCATTCAAAATTTCTCCTCTTCTCTTTTTTGTTCAGGCTATTCTTCTGTGATAATGCTCCCTTCCGATATAGATAACGGATACTTAAAGTTCTATGAAATAGTTTCCTTAATTAATCCTTACCAATGTGTTTTAACAATTGGCCAATTTGTGACCTATGTATCTATACTTACAATTATAGGTATAAAAAGGAGACCTCATTTTCCTTGATTATCTCATGTAAATGGCTAAAGCGATTAGAATAATTCGAACTATTATGTATGTAATAAAGGAGAAAGTTATAATGAAAAAAAGCAGAGGGCCATATCGGTGAATTGCTTTCCTTTTGGTGCATACCGGATAATCCACTTAACACCTTTTTTCCATTTTTTATATATTTATTTAATAAACATATTGCATAACATCCAGGTCTTGCATTTTATTTAAAATTCGAGTATTCAATCAACTACAACTATAAAAATACAAATTATTCTACAAAAAAAAAACAATAGAACTAAAAACAAAATATATAACTATATAAAATTCCTCATTCCTTGCACTGGACACACCACACGCCGCGTCTGTCCGTCTGTCAGAACGACGTTGACAGGTGTTAAATCGTACGCAGAGCGGTGCGCGTACGCACGTAATTAGTTGAGTCATGGCTATTAAGTAATACCTGTTTGGCTTTCAAATGTAGCGTGGATATAGCAGAGATTTTGAGGTTATGTTTTGGTATTTTAAGACTATGCTGTTAAAACACCATAATATGTTTATCTATAAGGTCGGCAACGAGCCTATGTCTTCTCTGGTATTGCGGGTGTCCATGATCACTTACCGTGATCCGGCTGCTCGTTTGCCCCCTGTTCCATAAAGAAAACTAAAATCATGACCAGACAGTCAGAATCAGAGTCTCGATAATTCAATGTGAAGCTTAATTTGCCAAAAGAACATCCTGTTATTTATTATGCCGTTTGAATTTTTCTCTGAAATTAATAAACTTTAAAAAAATATGATGTTTTATTTAGCAAACTAAGCACAATTATTTTTTCGTTTTTTTACCCACACTAGCATTTGTAATTGTACTCATCACTATTAGATTTGATGTAAAATATATAGACAAAACTCATTAAAATCACAGTGAAATGATCGTGTCAATATATTAAATGATAACATAAATATTTAGTTCACTATCAACAAAATTTCTTGAATCCACGATGTTACTGATACCCTTACAAACTCCGCAAGCCTTCCACCCGCCTAACGGCTTGTACCAATAAAGCGTAGATCAAATGAGCATATCTGAGCGCAGGGCATCCATTCACGCTGCTTACCTATTAAATCAATGTCCACCGTATATGTAGTACAGTACAGTCTATCTGTCTGTCACGCGATACGAAGAAACATTGGCGCTCAGCGAGCCCCTGACTCGAACAGATGTTCCAACTTATACATTTCTATTTTACTCAACAATTCTAAGTATTATTGCAATGAAAGATTGCTCCGACCAGCGAAAT
This sequence comes from Spodoptera exigua, assembly GCA_902829305.4. Lineage (NCBI taxonomy): Eukaryota > Metazoa > Arthropoda > Insecta > Lepidoptera > Noctuidae > Spodoptera > Spodoptera exigua. The sequence continues at coordinate 11,319,620 of LR824616.2, read as the reverse complement.
ATATAAATAATTTTACGGACAAAACAAAAGAGAGAACTGTTACAAGTATTGATTTACGACCCTCAAATGGCCGTATGGTCCGTTGAAACGATGATACACCACAATTTAAACAATAATATACCATCTTCTATGGCGTAGAACAAAAGGCGTGACCCAATATGAATAATCATAAAACCACATTAAGGAATTAGACGTTGCACGCCCAATAACTCTATCTTAACATCTACAGCACGACCGATTGAAATAGTCATCAACAAACAAACAATATAGTACACCTGACACACCAACATAACACAGCAGGTTAATGTAAGTTCACACGTGAACCTAAGGTGAGAGCGATCCACCGGCGGCAAGGCCGAGAAAACCGATCAATTTAAAATGAAACCTACCTGACACGTAATAAGGTCAACATTCCCACGGTCGATGTTTAAAACACAATTAAGAAAGTATCCAATAAGGCTCGGAATGTGTGGTTGGAATGTGGACTGTATTAGAAGGTGGTAAAGTTGTTATTGTGAGGATCCTTGTTCGCGAACCGGTTGGATCGGTCGCGAACTTTTACCTATAAATTTGTGTCGGCTAGCCGGCATGCGGCGGGCGTGCTCCGTGTCTAGAAGCTCTTGTGTACGTGTGTCTTATGTTATAGGAAATTAGAGATGTAAAGCTGAAGTCACATTTGGACAAACAGAACTAGCAAAACCAAACATCATTAGCATTCACAAACAAGAATTAAAATTTCACACATCGGAAAAAAATTTAAAGAAAAACTTATTACACTCCATCACAAATTAATTGTCAATTCTCAATATCCATTTTCAAATGCAAAAAAAAACTCTTAAAACCATCAAAATTCACAACTTTATGGACGGTACAACGAAACAATTGAAAGTCGCTCAGCTTGTCACTCAGACCACACCCCAAAACTAAGGGTCTGATGCGTTTCACAACAAGTTAATTCTAGGCAACATCATTACTGCAATCAGTTTTTACTGAGCATTGCTGTATGTTAGTACTAAACTTTCTTATGGATAAGATTCCATGACAGGGACAGAAGTAGCTATATTTTGTACTAGCTTCCGTTACTTATGTTTATATTGATAAAAAGCAGCCTCTGTGTTGTCATCCATCTATATGTCAAATTTGAAACGAATCGGTTCAGCTGTTTTTGCGTGTAAGAATCGATAACAAACGTACATCCGACCGTAAAAACTGTCACATTAATAATATTAGTAGGATCAGGAAAAAACTCTACAATACTCTAATATAAATCTTTTAAATGAATAGTAATGCAATTTTTTCTATAGAATAGAACAGAATAGCAATTCGTATTTCGAAGCTTGCGTAGAGTAGGTAAATCCTGATGTTAAGTTTTGAATGAAACAAAAACGAAGCGCTCAAATGGGCTTTTTTGGCTCTTTAGTGTTTACACTTAGAGGAAAAGTCTATAATATTGTAAAAACACATCCGTATTAAGATATTCTCACCTCAAATTTCTTCGCAAAAAACAATCGAAATTTTCTACAAGATTTGGTACACTCACAATTTCTTTTTTAGCTGCATTTAGTTTAAAATTAATCTACAACATAGTATCTTGAACCTCCTTTGTAATATTTCTAATATTCTGTGACCAAGCAGATGTTATCTGATTTATATTTCACTACGACTCGATTACTATCGAAGATTACTGCAGCCAATTATTGCTCGATAGGATTATAAACCCAGTTATAAAAGGCAAAGTTTACCTCGTTATTTCTATGTTTGAACTTAAATATGTATTTAAGTATGTAATAAACTGAATAATATAGTTTTGAAGGACCTTTTTTGTGAATGGAAAATCATCAAATGACTTCTATCGCAATTCTCGAGAGGGACGAGAGAGAGTGTCAAACTCTCACAGACTAAAAACCCCTGTTTCTTCTCCTGCACTAGGCGGTACCTTATTCCGGCTAAACATCTGCCTTATTAGGCCTCATCTGTGGTGGTCTATAGGCTTTTTGAGGAACGCGCGAAGCCCATACCCCGTTCCAGGGTCAGGTTCTAGTTGGGCGGTGAGCTACCCTTGCTCGCTCGCTCGCTCGTCCTCACAACCGGCCCTTACGATGGCCAGACCCAGGCTTATACATATAATATTCTACACGTCATAGAAAAAAAAACACGGAAAATAAATTTTCAAACAGACAGTTTTGCTTTCAGTTTTTCCACATCAATGTCATGTACATTGTTGGCAACTAAAAAATGGTTTCTCTGGTACTGCGGCCTATACCGCTCTGGAAGAATCTAGTATTAAAATATATTCCAGTTTCTAGTAACGAAACGTTTCTTAGTTCCCATCACATGTGTGCCACTTGATACCATACTTAATCAGTCGTTTACGAACATCGCTAAGATACGAAGTAAGATCACTGTGATATATTTTCAACATCTAGAGAAAGATTTACTGTTAAACGGTGTTTTAAATATAGAACTGTCGAGAGGTCAGGATGGTCTTAATAAGTTTATAGTACCTATAGACAAAATAAATTAATACGCTAAATTTATACACTGATAATAAAATTGGTAGGTACCAACTAAATACCTATTAATGTAGTTATGACGACAATAATGAACAGTTATAAACTTAGTAGGAAACGTTTTTTTACGCGATATTATAAAAAAATAAAGATAAGAAACCAATCCTTAAGTATAGTTTAAAAATATTTTCTTGTCCATAGCATGAGTAAATTAAAAAAAAAAACGTTGACTTATTTTTTCTTTTGTTCTTAAGTAACAACTATGAAAACAAGAAATGATTTACACAACCACAAAATATATGTTTTAATATAATTTATTTAAGTAAGAGCCCTTCTTATAACATGCAGTGTGAACGCACTTAGTGCTAAAAGCCTAATTCTTTATGCACCCTTACGGCTTTTTGGCGCGAATCGCCATTTTACTTTGTCCAAGTGTTCGAGTTATTTATCGCAAGGTTTTAGATTATTTCGCTAAGAGATTGGTGGAAAATGGGGATCGTTTTTTATTTAGTTGTCTTTTTGACAACGAATTTAACAAGACAACAGAGAAAATACAATTTTTACCAGTTTAAAACCAATTCTAACACTACATTTTTTTAATCTAAATCATATTCATTTCGATACTGTACACTTAATATTAAAAATATAGAGTTTATTTTTTTCAGAGCGTTCGTTGCACAAAGACAAATACACCTAAAAGTTAAGACGAATTAACATTGAATATAATAAAAATAAAATAAAAAACAATAGCACAATTCGCCATCTTGGCTCTAAGCACACTAGCGCCATTGCTATTGACGTTCGACCATTGATTTATACGCGGCAACCCCCAGAATGAATAAAGAACTAACGGCCCCGAGCGGCCATTTGTCTCTATCCTTTATGGTAAATGTGAGATTTAGGAGTTTTTATTTACTGGTAAGAAAACTTGCCAGTGGACAACGTTGGATACAAGAGTACATAACATTTTTATTAAACTCCGTACTTTTTAGCACGCTGCCTGAAGTTACGCTAATTGCTATAAACTCCCTAAGGCTTTGCTTATATTAATTTCAATTTCCAAAACTCAGTGAGTAATAGATACCTATCTTCTAATTGTTTACGAATAGTTTGTTACTACAGCTGTAAAAAAGCCTGTGGCAGCCATAAAGTTGTATTTTCATAATGTGATTATATTTCCGTTAACAATCGCTTTGCAATTTAAAATGTGGTGCACACGAACAAACATAAAACATACATTTGCGACTTTCCACGAAAAAAACCCACAGATTTTTATGAAACAAAATGACAAATGGTGCTGGCAGATCGCCTATATTTCATCAAAAGAACATTTTAAAAACTGCAATACGAAAAAGCATTAATAACTAAGTGAAAATATAATGTCCCCTCGCATTCCGCGACTCCCCCAAACTATATTCCGAAAAACAAGAGGAAACTATTTTCGTCGAACAAAAAAATGTTTCCGGCAGAAGATTTATAGGCCACCTTACTCACAGCATAGGCCCTCTTCGTATAAAACGCGTGAAATGAAGTGTTTCCCTCCCCCTTTGGTTTTTTCCTCACTTTTTCCTTAGCCACAGATTTTTTATTGCTCAATTAATCCAATAAATTCGCGTTGATGTGCGTTTTGACTCGTGTAACTGGGCTTTTAAATTTTTTATTTCTTCTTTTTCTTTTCAAAATGGAACGCTGTTTATACAGATCATTAGCAGCTGTCAGATTTGAATGAGGAATTGATTTCAACTGTTTTTTGATTTTTTACTTTGGTAATTTGAATTTGTGTTGTAATTGGAAATCTGCACTATACTATAAAATACTTACGACATCGCTTTTAAAATTACTTTTATAGTTATTTTATACATTATATTCCCCCTCTGAGGACAAGAATAGGAAATGCTACCCGGGTATGGGTATCAAACTTTCGAATATCATGTGGTCAGTCAATAAAAAGCCACCAATAGTCATTCCCATCACGTACGCCCTCACTTGTCGCTATGCCCATTGCTGAAATTGATATACATCACTCGCCAATATCAGAAACATTTCGAATAACTCTTAACACAATGGAATAAAAGTCACATTTGTAACACACGCACGCAGCAATGAATTTGCCGCATAACCTATGCCCAAAATTGCTTGACCTCTCTCTTACGTTTTTCAATTCGTGAACGTGGAATATCTGTAACAGTGAGAAAGGTCTTGTTGGAATGGTGTCTCTTAAGGCTTGACCGCACTTCCTTCAGTGGTCTGAGCGCCTGGTACCAATTGCTTGAGAAATATTATTAGTAAGGAGGTCTGGGTACCGTCGTTGATAAAATAAAAAAGTTCCAATTGAATTTCCTCTTTTTTCCTTTAAGTAAAATGATACAGGCATAAAATTGAGCATATTTTTCTCAGAGCGTTCGTTGCACAGAGACGGATTCTATTTTTAAGTTTTTGAAAAATATGCCCCAAATTTAGATGTCATTTAGATTTTCAATAAGCTATCGAGCCTCTTCCATTCGTGTTTATGATTAAAATGGAGAACTTATTGCATGGCAATGAGACAAAAATTATTACTACGAAGTTTAAAACATAGTCACCTTTTCTGTCACTGTAATAGTAAGAGTTATTAAAGAGGAATATTTTAATAACATCTATTAAAATATAGTGGACAAATTTAGTGTCAACATTGCACCCGAGCGAAGCCGGAACGTGTCACTAGTGATTAATAAAATATAGCACGTATCTAGGTACAAAATATTGCATTAATACCTACGGTAGGTACGTCGAAATCAACCCATTCGCCGCCACGATAAAAATCGTATCTTAACATTAACAGATTTTGTCCAAAGATAAATATTATGGACACGACGTAGGCGGCGCCGGGGGCGTCACCCAGTGATATATGATAGCCGACAACGATTGTATCGATTCAATTAATTAACATATCTATATGTAACATATTTGTATTACAAATAACCATACGAAACAACTTTCTATAATTTATATTCCATAATATCCAAATAAAGAACTTTTTCATCGAATCAAATGACGTCTTAAAAATAATATTAAATAAATTATGTCCCCAACGACTATATGAACTTTCATATAAAATATTTTGTTATAAATAAAATTACTGTCAAAATAAACCATACTTAAAATTTTAAAAATGCTCTTTTAATTCTCTCTATTAACGTTATAAACATCGAAATGGTTTTATTAAGTTCGTTTAAATTCAATAAGACTATACTTTTACACTAATATTATTTCTAATTATTAATTCATATCGATTAGTTTTGTATATTTATTCAAAAATATTAGAAATAATGAATAAATTAGATCGAAAAAGCTAATATACTTAGTGAAACCTGTTATTTTTAACTTCTTGCTAATTTAATGTTATATTTGGAATGAATGAAATTACGTATAGATTTAGCTGTTTGATTTTAGGCCTTAACACATTCGTACCTCCAACCTCCATATATTAATGTATATATACATTAATCCATTTATACATTAAATAGTCTGTTATTAAGAAACTTGGACAACAAATACAACGCGACGCACGTCAATGACCTTTCTTTCCATAAAACTGACGCAAAATAAATATGGCAAGTGTCTTTTGCTCAATGCGTGGAAATAGAACATTCTTAATCCACCAATAGCGTACCAGAATTTCCGTGACAGTCACAGATTATACTATCTGTCACGAAAATGCTCGGCCGATTTCACGGCTAATGTAAGATGGCAAAAGTTGCTTAAAGAGGTAATAATTAATTATAAACAGTGTGTTTACGTTGTAATTTTGTGTAACAATCATTAATTGTGTGACGAAATTTTAAGTCATTTTTTTATTTACAACCAGTCTCAGCAATTAATTTTTCGATAAACTTGGCTATTTTTACGGTACAATGTTAATACATTTTCAATGTAACTTGTTTCAATATTTGTTTGCCAAATCTATCGACAAATAGATTACTGAGACGGTAATAGTTTTCGAATAAATGTTTAGTTTCTGTTGGTGGTGGTTTTTGGATTTTGATTTATACTTTGATGCCTTTGTTTATTAATTTTAACACATCATAATAATAACATAACAAAGCATAGAACATGGGATGTTACGACTAAATGAGAATTGAATTATGACAACTGATTTGCTTTTGAGCATTAAGCTTTCTATATTTTGCAATATTCCTTTTTTGAATGAACAGAGGCCGAACTTGGAACAGGCTGACAATAATGATACAACGTTTTTTTGTATATTTCTTTTAACTTTTTTATAGTAGCTTGGCTATTGCATGTGTTTTTATGTTTTTTTTTATGGTTTTTGCATGAGCTTATCTTCTTGGTGACGGTCACTCTTGGTGCTGGTAAATGTTTTAATCATGATAACCCTGCACTAACCACAATCTCTTCTGTTATGAGTTCTATTCACCTAAAGTAACCAGTCCACTGTAGCACTGTCAGTCACTAACATTCAAGCATCGGAACAAGGGGTACAATCGACCGACACCATTATTGTAAGTATACAACACATTAACCCATTTAAACAGGGTCGATTGAAGCAAATTATCAAAAATCATAAGTTATTTAAAATTTTTTATTGATTTCATAATAAATGGTTAATTTATTATGTCATTTTACTTTATTTGCTTTGATCGACCCTGAAACTTTATCTTAATGTTCTTAATTTAAAGTTTAAATTAATACAATCTGCAATATTACAAGTAATCAAAGAAATCAACATGATAATGTTTTGGAACTGATTTAAAAAAAAATATGTTTGTTTTTTTTAAATGACAATACTTGATAATATTGCACGTTGCATTTTTTATTTTAGTAAATATTAGTACTTTTAGTTACAAATGCTTTTTATATTTAGTTGCATTTCATCAAAATAATAAGTGAAATAGCCAAATAACCATTTCACTTCACACTCAAAAATGTTTTAAAAAATACTAACAAGTCAGAAACTAACCCTATTTTGCGGGAGCGGGTCCAAGCGGCCCCGATAGGGTACCGCGGCTAATAAGTGAAACAGAGATTTATGAGTGCACAGATATGCAAATAGAAATTTGCGGTCCCCCGCCGATAAAAAGACGTCGAGTCCCCGCGGGGTTCTGTTTGTCCAAATGTCGGGGGATGAAGGCGGTCTAATTATTTTGCATCATACATCTATAGTCTTCCATATTTAATGTTTGTATTGATATAAAAAATGTTTTAAATATGAAAATTGAAAACCGTTCCTTAAATTACTAATCAAAGCAAGTCCTTTTTCAATAAAATCGCGTTTCTTTTAATTAAAACATGAAGAACAGAGTTCTTTATTATTATTAAAGCGAAAACATGGAGAATCTCTAAAGAGCCACTTCAAGTGGTCTCCTATCTCCGGCCATAAGTTGACTTGTAGATAATTTACTATTTAGTTCTAAACTAAACCTTCCGAGCGAGGTGTTAACTCGGGACTATCTTACGAACGTATCAGTAATCCTTGTATTTAATGGTTTTTATCAAACATGGCGCTATCTCCCCACTGAGGTTATCATGTAATTCGTGAAACTTGTTAAGCCTAGATTCAGTTATCTCGCTCAACGCTCTTACTTTGTAAGGGAATTGCTAATTATTCGCACCGGAGGTAGAAGGTGACGGTTCCCTAACAAGATTATGTTATTTCATTCGTTCCCGTTAATCTCGTTCCTGTTTTGAAGCACGGAAGTTTTAGTGTTAGATTAGATGTTTTCAAGTGTTTTGAGAAGATATTTCAGTGTTCCGGGGAAGTGAATGTAATTGGTGCTTCAGTTTCTACTTGAGATAAGACCCAAGTTTTATTACAAGAAGATAAAATTTTGTAAGCTTTCGGCGTTGTAAGTACTTGTAAAGCATTCGACCAAAAAATAACACAACAGAATCGAAGAACTAATTGATTGAACTAAAAAAAAACAGACGAAAAATTAAAAGATCAAACAAAAATGAAACCAATTCCCGTCGGTATAAAATACAAACTTGGCAATTTAAGTGAATCAAAGCGGATTTTAGCAATGTAAACACTAAGAGTGCGGTAGAGCATGCGATACATGTCCCGTGTCCCGTGTTTCATGTCCACGTTTGAGCTTGTTTGCTCATTAGTGGCAGGGAAGGGAGCATCGGCCTGTCACAGCCTGTCACCACTAGACTGTCACCTCCGTAGATCTATGAATAGTTGATTGATATGTGAAATTAGTATTCAAAGGATACTTGTTTAGCACTAAATGTTTTATATCTTTTTGAACAAGTTGTCTCAGCTTTTTTGTACTTAATTGGGAAAATGATCCTTAATGACGATTAGCCTTATAGTGCGGAGTCGCAAAGTGAAGTTTTAAGTATTTCTGGATTTTCTATAATCATACCTACTTAAAAACTTACCTAGGGAATATTTTTTATAACCATATTAATCCATTAAAACCAAACAAAAGCTACTACCAGTACAGTAAACATTCAACGAAGTTGCCAGAAAATGTAATCCAAAAACATAACTATATACAAAGCAGCCACGGTGTAAAATTCTAGTAGCAAATAAATCCGGGATGCTGAACCCTTCGGCGACAGATTGTTAATACTGACCGTCGACGACCTAACGAGCTGTGACCGACATGAATATGCAAAACCCGGCCGCTACAAGGACGAATTAATTAAATTTGTCCACACCTATCCATGGACCATGCAATGTATCGGTTTTAAAAAGTGTTCTAAAATTGAAAGGATTTCGGACGATTTGACATGTGATTTGGTCCTTTATTAACTTTATATATTTAGTTATATTAAAAATGAGACAGCTTTTTAGAACGTTAGTATACAGAAAGTTAATGAGAATACATTTGAAGCTAAAGATGTCATCAAAGAAATGGTAATTCAGGTTTTACTTCGAAGAAAATGAATGTCGTTGCTGTGTTTGACGTCACATGCCTAAAATTATACCTTTAAATAAGTAAGGACGCCTCTGTAGTAATCTTGAAGTAGTTAAATTTAGAAAGCTTCTTCTAACTTAACGGTTGCTTCTATCATGTTATCTTGGTAATCATCATAAATAGGTATATATTTAAGTTTCTATGATCTCCTTAATGTGCACAAACGATGGTGCCTTATCGAGAAACTATTGCCATTACCAACAGAACAGATAAAGAGCCTTGTTTTTTATCAAAGCTCATAAAAGTTACGAGTTTTGCATCGTCTATTTCTTTATCTCAATTACAGAAATGTAGATTTTTTTATTATTATTCGTAAAACTAAAATGTGTCACAATAACAAAACAGTGGCAAGTAGGCGGTGCTCTTTGTTCGAACAAAAACATAATAAAGCATGCGCCCGCGCAATTCCAGTGGCGGCGCCGCCAGCGACATCTGTCCGTACCCGCAATTATGGCGGATTTATAAGTTAATCGCGCGTTTGACGCGTGAGATTAATACCTTGTGAAAATAATCACATGGTTTTTTGTCTTGTGTGTAATCAACAGTAAATGGGAAGCTGTAATTTTATTTTTTTCGCGCGGTCGTTCTGACGCGTGCCCTGCAGCGTAGGGTTGCTTGATCATTGGTTGCGAAGTTTTCTGTTGTGGTTATAAGTTACAAGTCCCCTATAGAATACGATTTTTTAATACCACAGCCCACAATATTCAATTTAACACTTAATAATGGTTATCAGAAATCGTACTTTTGAAAAGTTATGATCAATGATTAGTGGTCAGAGAGTGTAGGGGTGTCAACTCGACGTGTCGCGACTCAAGTGACGTGTGTGCGGATATGATTATCCACACCCCTAGGGGTGACGGATAAAAAACTGCATACATGCATGCGTTGGTCGGGGATAAATCTGATGATATTTATCACACATCTTTGAGTGTTTTTTACTGGACGGCGTTTTTGAAGACGGTTGCCTTTTTCGCTATCAACACTGTTTTTTTTTTCTATAAAATGATCAATATGTTATTATATTTTGTATCTTCATTGAGAGTAACTCGTTACCATTATGTGGAAATTCATGGTTGAAGCCAAAACCATACACATGAATATGTAAGCGAATAAAATACATATTACAGAAAAAGTCATCCTTATTAACATTAATTAATTGAAAAGAAAAGAACATCAGATTTATCCCACTTATACCACCCATGTGTCAACCGGGATTGTAAAGGCAAAAGTCGCGGTAGATGCCAGATTGGCGACCGCGCGATGGTTTCGACCGGCGAGGGTCGCACCCCGCGTGTTAGGGTTACAAGTTTTGTGGCTTGTCGCACTTTAGGCATTCGGGTTATCCCATCGAATGAGGTTTACGGCTATTTTAGGGTTAACACAGACATTTTATGGAGTGCATTCAATTCAAAGAAAATTTATTGTTTAGTCAACAAGTACTTTTATTGAAGTAATTAAAATACTTCTTTTTTAATTTATCTAATGTTAGGGACGTTTTATTAGTTGTTCTAAAATAGAAATGTATTCTAAATGTATTCTACACACTACATAATGACAGACTCAACGATATTTTTCCTCTAATAAAGTTGTAATTAATATAGTTTATTTTATGTATATATTTTATAGATACTTATTGATACTTATCTCATTCAGCCTATGTATGTACTTCATAAAGTTTTAATAAAAGTAATGAAATACAATACTGGCAGTTGACGATGCATCTATAAGAGTTGCTACTTAATTAACAGAAAACTATAAACAATAATACGCACATTTATTTCTTTATTTGAAAATCGAAACAGGTGTCAAATGTAACTAGAAACTATAACGTTATTAATACAACATTGGACGCGTTCAATTTGAAAAAAGAATCGGTTCGGTTAAAAATAAAAAATAAAGTTCGCAAAACAACAAAACGTAAATCCCGTTATGTCCCGCAAGTATAAAAGTTCAAAAACGAAAATCCCTAAAAAGCTCATTAAAAGTATCATCAGTGTAATATGGAATCGTGATTTCCGTTGTCGTTGAACTTCTTCTTTTGTGCTGTTTAATTGTGAAGCTACAGGCAACACACGGGGAATTAACCAAATGAGGGCGCTGCAGTGCATCGAGCTTGGACTCTTTACCTTTAGTACAATCGGAACCAACTTAGAAATGGGGAATATTTCCCCCTATTTGGCAAGGAAACTGTTCCTTCCACTTTGGTTTTATTTCGTTCGTGTATACCACACACATTAATAGACTTTATTTTACATTCAAGATTATTATTATCTATTCATTTTCTTATTAAAGAATATAATTAAAAATCAATAAAATATGACACCTACATCATAAAAAAATCATCAAATTATTGACGAAAACGTAACATGATCTCATATGACACTAAATCACCTTGTAAAACCCATAATTAGTACTAAAACCTAATGCGTTGCCCACACAGGGGCTTATCGGGAGCCCATCTCGGTAGAACTGTACAATTAAACAAAAGAACTCTCGTGATCAGCGCTTGCGCTCACGAAGCCGCCATTAGCGCTGTACCGTGGGCGTAATTAAAAGAGTTACAATACAGTACTGGCGAATTAAAAACAATTAACTGGGACCCGAATTGAGCACAATGGTCGTCCTGTGCACGACTTACGCAGAATGTTCAGCCGTAAGGCCAGCGAACAAGGGCCCGACCGTGTTCTCGCGTGAAATGTTGCCCGTGCGACGCGGAAGACTTTGTTTGTTTCGTGAAATTAATTTCGTAATAAGTGATTTTTATGTGCTACTTATACATACTTATAAGAAATTATTACACATTTTTTTTACACGGTTCGTGATTCGTTGATGTCTTTATAATGAAAAAAACATGTTTAGGCGGAGTTGTCAAGTTTTTATTATTTAATGATTTCATTATTAGTAGCCTCTAACTACACTTCACCGCAAACTGTGACGCCGCTTAGTGCGGTATATCACAAAAATCAATCACTTAACGCGAATAAAAAACCCGACTGTGCTAATCGAGCCGTCAAATTGGGTTTTCAACGTTTAAGCTTATTCTGTAAAAGTGCTGAATCGCACTGACACCCCACGTACAGGGTGAGGGTGTAACGTCACTAGCATTTTTCTCTTTTTTCACGGTACTGCGATTCTATTACCGCCACAATCTACCCGCATTGGTCCACTGACGTCATTAGAATCAGTCACGCTTGACATTTTTATTAATTTTCAAAATTCGAACTGTGATACGGTTATGGTTTGAAATTATTTTTTATTTAATTAAGTGGCAACTCTAATGAGGGTTGCCGCAGTGTCGTATTTCGTTGTAGAAATGTGAGTTTGAGGGTGCCTGAGGCCAACTCTTATTGTTGTGTCCCTCATTTTAAATTATCGGTTATCAGTGCTGTATCGTTTTACAGTTAGTGAAGTTTTTTGTTGCGGTAAAATACATATGGACCCCTATGAAGCGTATAAAAATTAGGATTAAAAAAATATACTCGCGTGCCAAGAATACAAAAAATAACCATTCAAATGCGATGGTATTTCGACTAAAAAAAAACAGCTAACACTTTTTTTTAAATGGACGCTTGATATTATTATCTATATATTCTTAAGCACCCATTTCTAAGTTCTTGGTCGAAAATAATGTTAACATCTTTCAAACTGTACACATGACTTAATAAGCTTGATTTCCATTCAATTATCGGTGTCACAAACGTAAGTCATTTGAAATTGATAAAACATTACAAGTAGTTCTCAAATAAATTTAATTGAATTTGTCACTTCAGCTCTTTCGACGACGGCCAGCTACATACAGTAAAAACAATACATTAAATAACATCTCTCCAAAGCTAGGCATCCGATCAAAAAAGCGAAAAAACCGACTGAATAGTCTGGCGAAAAAATCGTGCGGTATATATGACTACATCGTGTAGTACCACGACTGACGACAATGCGACTTTTTTGTCGGACGGTCCATGGCTTTTTGAACTGGAATTTTTTCACTCCATTCGGTCGACGGGCAGGAGAGCTTTATTTCACCCCGTCAGCGGTTAGGGTTGATCGTGTTTTGTTTTTTACATTTTTATTTTTTAAGAAAATAATTCGATTATTGCTTTTTTCGATGTCCGTTTTTACTAACTTGCGCTTTGTATTATAATAGATTGTAGCTATAAATTTTTAGGTAGACATTAAGTTTGGGTTATAGAATTTTGCATTGAATTACAATATTCACAAACTGACAAAAATGTTTTTATAAACTTTAATATCGCAACCAAAACATAACCTTAACAAAACATTCGTTAATCACCAAGTAATTGCCTACAAACTTGGTTCAACATACCCTTCTGAGAAAATATAAAAGCTCTTATCTTAAAACAACATGGAAAAACTATTTCTTAATTGGCAGCCCTAACCGTGCGTTAGTTTCCAACTCGGACAGTAGCCGTCCTCCCGTTCCGTGTAGGTACAGTCGTGCTCAGCTAAACACTAAGTGTTAGCCATGTCACAAATGAAACAGTAGCTGTGCGCGACTGTACATTACAATACACTATAAACATTGTGCGTTTATTTTTTTAAATAAAAATAATTACAACCATAAAAGGACACATCTTTTTCATTCATTCTAAATTCAAATTGACCCTATTTACGTTACTAGGCTACTCGTAATTAGAGCGGATAAAATCGATAATAATCCACCATTCAGGCACGTAACACAATCAGTTCAAGTTACATCATAATAAAAAAGATAAAGCACTTGTTAATTCCATTAAAAACACAATAGAAAACATCGAATGAGCAATAATCGAGTTTAATCTCTTAAATTGAGCAACAATTATTTTGTTATTGAACCGATAAAATCTCTGATCTTAAACAATACCATAACATTTTCGTTCCTAAATTAAAAGGTTGTGCGATAATCGACTAAAAAAGTATCGATAAAGATCGAATAGAAGCACGTGTTACACGTTTTAGACAATACGTTAAGCTGAGCACTTTCGTTCCGCTCGAAGTGACTTTGTCAAGAGGTATCGTCGGTGTCAAGTGCGCACTGATCTCCGTCGATCGCCACTACAAAGCTTGTAGTACGTGATTAAACCGCGAATGTCAAAGTGCAAAGATCGGCCCTTTGTTGCGCCTCCATCAGTCAATGCTTCCCGTACTGATGTGTTCATTCATCAAAAATTCGCTCGCGGCAAGTAATATGTGTGTTCTATGAGGGCTTAATGGAAACTTGTGATAGGGAGATAGTGTGTTTGAAAACACATAAAGTAAAATCTAAGATTACATCACAGAATAAGCGAAGCGAAGAGAGTGTAGACGTAGATTGTAACAACATAAAGTAACGCAACCGAATCACATTTATTGACCCAATCTGAAAAAATATTCATTTTAGAAATAAAAATCTACTTAATGCCTGTCAGTTAACGAGTTATTCCAAACGGGTATTCATTACAAGCTAATAAATTCTGGCTTTTAATGCTTTTATTTACATTCCTGCCACATATCATAATCGGTGGCTCGCCCCCGAATACGAGTGTGTGTCAATCTTTCGTTTTTCCGCCACAAGCGCGCGGTCAGACCTCTTTGTTATTCAAATTAAACACGCCCAGATGGACAGACGCGCACAGGGGAATAATTAACTTATGTATTTTAAAAATGCCTTTTCACGGCTTAAATGGAAATATTTTAGTATAAAAGTGACCTTAATAGCCAGGTGGTCGTGTCAATAATTTCAGTCGCTATTTGTACAGTTACAGTTTCATAATTCATTGTGGACATAAATTTCATGTGTGGTACAAATCAACGGCATAAAACAAGCCTTGTGCGTCGTGTGATTTAAACTTACTTTAAATTTAATCTTCCTACTAAAGCTAGGATCCAGCCTAACAGGTGATTTACTCCATCGTTAGTGAAGGCTAATTCTTCCGCGTTCTCGCGTATCTGCGTTGTTTCTATCTCGCTCTCGCGATGCGGGGCAGGTTTACGACGTCATTAATGTTATCACAACGATGCGATGGGACGCCGTGCGCCGCTACAAACTCACAGCGTGCGGAACTTGCGTTAGTTGGCGTCCGGCTATGAAATAATGTTATGATATTTGTTTCGGTTTTCTCGCACGTAGCATTTTTCCTTATTAGGTTATTTACGTTATTGTAATCGGTATATTGTTGGCTGTGGTATTTGTAGCGTAACTTAATCTGTGTTTCGCTTATTGGTCTCCCAGCGAGCTTGTCACATCGCCCGTTGAAAGTTTATGCGAAAACGATAGGCTGGGTTATAGTCGCGCTGTACTGCAGTTTGATTATGCGCTATTTATATTCGTTACGTATCATTAGAGATAAAATTTATACGTTTTAATGAAATAAAAAGCAAATTTAAATAGAAGTATGTGATTCAATGTTCATTTTAAAATTGATTGCTGCTATTTGAATGTATATGAGGTGTTTACAACTTCTTATTGAATAGTATATAAAAGAAAAAAGGTTTGAATGACTATCGTAAAATGCGAAGTAGGTTATCCTAAATACCATCATTATCACTGCGATGGTAATAAACTTTCTATAATATAATACTGGCACAAAATAATCGATGACAGCCATGTTGAAATATTTTTATTATTTAATTGGTACTTGTCACAAGATATATTTTCGAATAACTTACTAACTAACGAAATCGACTAAAAATGTCACCTCTCTAATTGTGTCACAACATTTTTAATCTATTCTTTCCTTTTTGACATTTCATATACTAATACAAAAGTTGGAACATTAATCTATGGTCATTATAGATATTATTCCCAATCATTTCTCTGTTTCTAATTGGCTTTATAATCAACGATGCAGTTTTTAAATTAAAATATATATTTTCTATAATTGTAATCATCATAAAATACGAATCAATCAGATCCAATCAACGCAGCGGTAAAGAACTACTGCTTAACATTTCTATGTTTAAAAACATCATTATTAATTAATTATTTAAATAGAATGGCCCGATCAATTAATACTTAATCAATGAAATAGGAATGCCTCTTTTAATAAACTTATTTGATTTTCACCTGGCGGTTAGAGCTGAAAGGTTAATTAATGAAATTTACAGTGTGAAAAAGAAATGTATAAATTATGTTATCTTGAAGATAATTATCTAACTGTACGCTGTCTTTAAAAATAAATAACTTTTTTGGTTGCCGGTCTTTTCGGGATAAGGGTTTCGGATATTTAAGGATTAGGAAGGGTTAGGAGAGGTGGAGGTATTGGGCCTCCGGTAACCTCACTCACACGGCGAAACACTACAAAACAAAGTTTCGATATAAAGCTGCGTACACACTGACCGCATTCCGTCTTGCAGTGTCAGCGTGCTATTATGCGGGACAAAGTCGCGGGACCTCGCTATCAGTGACGTGACACCGGACCAGTGTTGTGAACGACTCCCTGACCCACTTGCTAACTGTATTGTTCTTTTGTCAGTCAAATGACTGTTCGGGAGGATGCGCTTTGTAATGTGACGGCGGGTATGACCTGACAGGTCAAGTCTTGCCCTTTCTGAATAGGTAAGAGATTGAGGGAAATGTAGGGACCTATGTATCTTAATGGAATTGCTTTTACATTGTGGGGTTAGTATTATAATATATTAGGTGATAAACATTTTGTACGAAACCATTACTTTAATTCAAGCATAATACTATTACATGTACGGACATAAATATGAGACAGCGTAAAAAATGTTTTCTTGCCATTTATTCGAAACATAAATGTGTATAATTTAAAATAAAAACAAAAAACTTAAAAACCTCATATTACTTCAACCACGTTATACAGTTACGCAATAAACTTTACAGACTAGATCTTGAAATTCTCCAAAAAAATATCAAATCCCGTTACAATATGACTCTATTAAAAAGACAGTTCCACGGTAACTGCAACGCATTCTCTGCATACACATCTTGAAATTATGTAGGTATGTCATTCAAGAAGCCGTTACGAAATCATTACGTTCAAAGAATTCACATAAAAATGCCGAAAAATATATTCATCTACGTTTCTTTGTAATTTCTTCATCAGTTTTTTAACTGATTTTGTGGTAGCGTGTGTTTTTGTGACGTCGTAAAGTTTGTTTGGTACATCCGTGCGTCGGTAGCGCCACCCGCCGCGTAGTTTATGCCGCGCGATCGTGCGATATCGCGCCAATGTAATGTGCACGCACCTTTATAGTATTATGTTACCTACGTACCAAAGTTATACGCGATTTGCTTTAAAATATTCGCAAACCGTATTAGGTAAATCTAATTTGCAGATTTAATTTACAGTTGGACTGTGTATTCTCGTTTATGACGGCGCCTTGTAAAATATTAAACGGCTTCCCACCTAAAATGGTAAACGATAGCTGACCATTGACAATAAATGCCTTATTAGTATTATTTATGGAATGCTTACTTATCAATTTTCCATAAACAATTTCAGATGTAAAGATTAAACGGTTTTTGTCTGTTTAATACAAATCGGAATTGA
The DNA here is from genome assembly GCA_902829305.4 of Spodoptera exigua. Lineage (NCBI taxonomy): Eukaryota > Metazoa > Arthropoda > Insecta > Lepidoptera > Noctuidae > Spodoptera > Spodoptera exigua. Next base: position 11,301,692 of record LR824616.2, on the reverse strand, counting down.
TTTTATGACTTTTTTATTGTGACTCAAGCGATTATTGGTTGAATAGACATAATCTTCTTACTCTTAACTGGATAAGCTTTAACGAAGTTTACCTACGTTCGGCGAGAATTAGAAAAAATGCAATATGTGGGTTCAATTTTTCATAATAACTTGTACTTACTTACCTACAAATCGTTAGGCTTTGTCCAAATTTACAATTCAAACGGCGATTTGAAAAGCACGAGGCAATATTACGAGATTGTCTGACAACACCCCCACAGGCAACCGTTGTACAAAATACCATTGTAATAACAACAAAAACCTATTTACAAATACTCCGCTAACGCCCACTCAAAAGGTGTTTATTTAAAATTTTATAGCACAATGCTAAAATGTCACATTTTTTCACTTTTCGCGCCATTTGATGCCCGTTGTCATTACCAAATAATTTATTGCGCTTCCCTCAACCTTTGCCAAATAAATTACATCCTTCCTGCTTCGATTTAAGAATGTCGCAATACGAATTAAGATTTTCTTAACGGAAAATTTAAAGTTGTTCGATAACGCTGGCCGTCTTTCATTTTTTTTCTTTCGGACACGTGTCTATGGTACCTATGGACGTCCAATTTGTGTCTATTGATCTATTGTTATGAATCTTTTGAATTTTAATACCTTTCAATGATATTATCTGTCATAAAAGTTAGATATATTTTTTTCTTTTATCTTTCTTTGAATCATTTTGCCGATGTCTGTGTGCGAAATGTGTTCAAATGAATCTTACTCTGCAATAATTAAAATATATTTTTGGTCTCATGTTTATGACGCCCTGTATGAGCCCTCGTCATTTAAAAATCTGGTCAAAAACAACAAAAATAAACACGCAAGTATCCTTAACATATTTACAACAAATTATAAATTTAAGTAAACGTCTAGTAGGCATCAGATAGTGGGGTGTTATTCTCAAGATCGGAATCTCAGTGACAAACACCGGGGCCTATTGTGGTAGCTAAATTCGCTCCGCTATTTCCGATCTACTTAGAAGATTATTTTATTATTGTCAAACCGTTCGAGATTTTATCGGTTGGAGCGTGCCCTAAAATACGGGATCCAATGTCTTTCGAGAAATAGGTTAGCTATAGAAATCTTCGTACAATATGGTTCAGATGGCGCCCTCTATAAATATTTCAAATATGGAACAAGGTGCAGTATGTTGTTATAAGTTGTACTGTATTAAAAGAAATCATTCAACAGAAAAATAATATTTTTAGATTAACTTTTTATGTGCGTTCAATATTAAATAATCAACCAATTTAATCTTCAAAACTTATAAAAATGAATTTTTGTTTCATATTATTCTTTCAAAATGTAAATATCTATTCACATCAGCTTAAAAGCTTTCTTAAACACAATTTTTAATTCAAAATCGCATCAGAAACCAAATCTCACTAGCTCAAGATATTATAACAAAGCCTCATTGTTAGTTTTTGTATTGTTCACCTATGCCTTGCATCAACCTTTGTCCTATTGTCGGACATACAAGACGCAAGCAGATCAACCTATCCATAACTATCCAATCATTTTCAACTTTAACTCAATTGGATACGGTTGAAAATCCTTTCTAGTTGTTTGGTATATTAGTTTACTTTGAGCTGCAAGCGTTTGTACTGCGGCTATCTTTGAACCATAAACAAACATCTGCTTTTCCCGCCTACAGTTTAGTTTACCGCCTACAACGCCTCCTTGGTTCATAGAATTCGTTTTTAAAAAAAACTATTTCATTAAAATCTGTGGTGGTTGGTCAATGGACACACATTAATAACTAAATATTGCAATTTAAGTCATTAAATAGTGAAAATAGGCATAATTTAAATAAAAGTTTTAGTAAAATTGATAGTTTTAGATTTTAATACGAAACAAAAAGTTTATTGTGAATATGTATATACTCTGTATTGTATCATAGAAAAAACAACATATCTAGTTTATTCAAACCATATGATTTTCTGAAAAATTTGTCTGAAACATGTTTTGTAAAATAGAAAGTAAGAAAAGAATTACATACAAATAAAAACTATACAGCAGTCATTACCTAAATTACTTTTAAACAAATACACACTAGTCCGCTAACTAACAAACATCAAATATTTAAAATTCTTAACAAACAATTGCTCGTACATTAAAAATTAAACTTTTTACGTTAACGAGCGTTCAGTTCAATTGGTAACGGGCAATACTCGATTAATTACACGGCCAATTACAATCACTATAAACTTCCAAACGATAAAAAATACTCCAATCACACAGAAAAATATACAAAACACAGATTATATACAATCAACAAAACTATGAATTAAAAAAAAAACGTTTCGTATAAAAACCGTGTCACTAAAACACCCGCATAACCCGTAAATCGACTAATGAGTGACGATTATTTTTATTTTCATAAACGATACACTCGCTCGATGCGGGCCATCGATTTAATTCTCGATTATCACCCTTTAGTCGATTGTTTAATGAGAGTCAATGAGATTCGTCACACTGAAATCTGGAGGGCAAGCTGTTAGTTCAATAACGATTTATTTATATTCTATCTCGTTATATCGAGGTTGATTAAATAAATTGTTGATTCTACAGAGGAGAAAGGTCACTCGTCTTCAAATATTGCTACCATTTACATATACTCGTAAATCTGTTTTAACAAACTCTTTTTGGACACTTACGCAAGATACATGTCATAAAAGATCAAAATCAATGAAGACGTATGTTGATCCATTCGTCTATGGAACCCATAGAGAAATCAATCTCACAACTCCGCCCGGGTTCGCAGGCGTATAAAAGAAAAGTATCCCGGGATTCAAAAAAACAGCGTTTATAGCGATAGCTCGATTAAACTACCCAAATCAAGCATAATTTATAGCCTATAGCACTAAGCTCACATTGTTGCTATCTATCAGTGAAAGGGTTTTCAAAATCCGACCAGCGGTTCCATAGATTACCACTTACATACTTACATACAAACTTACAAATATTAACTCTTTATAATATTAGTATAGATGAAGTGAAATGTCATATTAATTTGCTATCATTACCGGGGTGTTAATAAACGCACATCTTAGTACAAAACAAAAACAAAGTCCAAAATCCACTGGTTTAATTATGATTGATACATTAAATTACTTGAGCTTGCTAACCACCAATTATTATGACCTCTGCTGTATGTGCTAAATTATTGCAAAAAGCAATCCTTCAACCACTTCTAAATTAATCTATCTAATGTATGGTTACGTTGTATTTGTTGAACATTGTGCTAACATTATTATCAATTAGAAAACCTAATTTTAATACAAGTAACTAACCAAAAAATTAATTGCCATTATGATTAGAAAAACCTTAACTGTTATATTCCAAGTTAGAGTTAATTTTCTTATTACCATACCTACCTATTAAATTTAAAATACAAATAAAAAATACGAAAACAGAATATGATTGATAATTTTAGGCATTCTGAAGCAACATAAGTGGTTAAGTCAAATCATTGAAAAATATTCATAAGTCGTCGATTTCAAGAATGATCATAAATTAGAACAAAGCTAGAAAAAAAAACACCTTCATGCAGGTATTTTATGTTAACACGTTCCCTGTCCGCGTATAAAATCGTGATCATACCTACATGTCCACTTCAGATTTCGATTTTAATAGCATATTATCGGTCCAAGTAATACAGTTTAGATGTTATTTATTTTTCATTTCTTTTTGTTTTTTTTTTATTGGCCAAAATCTTAATGAGGTCAACCCCGACCTCACGGACGTGTCAGTATGAAATTTGACCGAAAATTGATCTTATTTCTTAAAAATGTCTATAGTTTTTAAATAAACTGATGTAATTTCGGTTTTTAAAAATAGAAACACACAAATTCAAGTATCTCTGTGAAAAAAACGGACGTTTTTGGGCATAACTTCTAAAAAGTTTAAATTCAGTTTCATAGTTACGGTTTAAGTTGGATTTAACTTTCTAAACTAAGTTTTACTGTGTTACTGCAACATGGCTAAAGTGAAGGATGACAATATTATCAATATTTTAATGAACATTGACAGTGAAACAGATGACGATAATTTTTGTTTTTCATACAATTAAAGTCTATTTATGATTTTTTTGTTTTATTTTAAAGGCCTAAAATCCAATTCAATTGATAAAAAAAAACGAATGTTTTTGCTTATCTATGGTCCACAGACTATAAACTTTTGATTTTCATCCGTTAATACTAAATTCTACTCACACGTTCAGAAAAAAAATCTAATTTCTCTAACGGGGTGTCGTGAGGTAAGAGTGACCTCATGCACGTGTCAGTAGAAGCCCCCAATGAGGTCAGGGTTAACCTCATGGACAGTGAACGTGTTAACTTCTAAATAAATATTTTGAACTAGCTTCCACCCACGGCTTCGCCTGCGTGGTATGTTGAAAAAAAGTAGCCTAAGTCCTATTCCGGAGTGTATCCTATACTTGTGCCAAATTTCATCCAGATCTGTCCCGCCGTATTGGCGTGATTGATTAACAAACATCCAAAAATCTTAACTTTCGCATTTATAATAGGTATTAGTAAGATTAGCATTACCATTGCAATACCTCCGATAAAAAATCTTCAACAAAGCAAAGCATAGTTGTAAACACAGCGTTGATATAATTTAAGCCCTCGACACATCGGCGCCAACAATAAGTATATAAGAATTCATTGCTCATGATAGAACATTGATTCCCTGGGTCATATCTGTTGACACTACCATCAATACTGCTTAACGTTGGTATCGAATCACGCTCATGAAGGGTTTTATTAGTGTGCGCTGCTCGTCCATATTGGGTCCATTTTGAAAGTGTTTGAGTGTGCTTTTTGAGATAGATCATGTATTGTTTTGGTCGTGAATTCAATAATGTGGAGTATCTGTACAATTTGTTCCATACTACCTATAAAAAAATATTACAAATATGTCCAAAAGATTACCTTCATCACCAGCTTTATATTTAAAACTTCGTTAAAATATATTTTCTAATAAAGTATGGGACGTAACCATGTTGTAGAATTTGTAGCATTCCAAGTAAAAAATCAATTAGACCCTTACATGTAGTTTATAACGTCAAACATAGTGTTAGGTTTATCGAAAACAATAACACTGTCCTTAAACAAATCCACATGAAACCCAATCAACAAATTACGCAACGAACAAATGACGTCATTCATTCAAAACCTACTTAAAAATTTAACACGACACTCCTTCATCCATTCAATTAGGTTCACTCGTTCATTCCGTCCAATATTTACTGCATCTACGGCGGGGTCGTTTCAATTAAAATATATTACATTGTTACGATGTCCGGCGGGCGCAGGGTTAATTGCTATTGCACCGTCTTTGCCTGATCTTTGGTCTTTTGGATCATTGTCGTACACCTTTCGATTTGATAGTGCAGGGTTGAGATTATCGACCCTCGGAATTTTTCTAGGAACGATTTATGAGATTCTTTCACTTTGCTAGCTTTCCTCATTTCGATATTATTTATTTTTGTTTTATCTATTACTGAAATATTTATATTCTTTCACTTAAAAAGAATCTTCTTCACCATCAACGTTATCATTTCTTTCTTCTTTTTCTCCATAAAAATCTATACTAGCATTTAAAATCCACCTAGAATCAAATCCAAAATTCTCAAAATACTAATACCAGTTTCCAAATTTCTAACCATCTTTGCCCATCCTCTTTTAGCAATTCTTTAACTGTTATACAATCTGAATGAGGTTTCTAAGCTGGACAATCATCTAGTCGACAATAGATAGCTCTATTAGACCTATTAAGGACCAGTTAAATGGAGTCGCCACCTGCTTCATCTTGCCTAATCTTGACCTCTTTCGTGCGTCTTCTCATCTTCATTGTTAACTGGCTTAGTTTTATGAGATGGTTCTAAACTGTCAATTACTTTTTCGATAGTTTTATTTCTTTCTTTTTCTTGTTGATACAAATTAGCTGGTGGATCAGAACACGGTTTTGGATTATAATTGTCGTTCGTAATAAGTTCGTCTTTCAACTTTATTGCAAAAATTATATTTGATACTTTTATTAAGATGGTTTTTTCTCATACATTTGCTTTGGCTGTGTTAACTAGTAAGCTGTGGCCATCACAATGCTGTAGTATATAAACAATACCATCTCACTCCCTCTTTATGTGCGGAAATGCAAATTACAAAACTTATTGTCCAGCTTACAAACAAACGCCTCACAACATCCTTTAATACGCACAAAATAACCACATTCAAATTTCAACTTTAACATCCAAAGCTCAAACCTTACAATTCTTTCGACAGATTTTTCAGTTCTTTTCTTATTACTCTGCCAAGTGATATCAAACTTAGAAGTTGTAAATATAAGGTGGAGATTCAATTGTTGGTTGGGAGTGTATCAATTACGAAGCAGCTGTCACCATTTAGTGGCATCGCTGGAACAATTAGGACAAGTGACCACAATTATGGTGGCAGGATTGCGTCATAGCGTCCCAAGACGTTTACAAGCGTAGACACACGAATTAGAATTAATAGTTGCCGTTTTATTGAATGAAAATGTAGGTTGTTAGTTCGGGCCCCTTATGACGTCATTGTAGCTGATAACTTGATAGTGCTATGTTGTTGATGATGATAGATATGTAGATGCCATTGTATCACTAACTGAAACTGCAGTAATCAATACAATATGTATGCACAGGATGAGATGTGCTCAGACAGGTCATTGAGTTTGTTACCTAATTAATCTTTTAGATCTCAAACTTAATCACAATCTGAAATGATATCTAATTCCGAGATTCTCTCAACGCAAATACAAATTCACTTGTACTTTGACAGACTGAATTAAAAGTGTACAAAGCTTGTTAAAATATTATTTGCTTAGACTGTTGAAAAAACATAAATTAACTCCCGATATACAGTAATTAACAGATGAACTAGCCATATTTTTCATAATAAGACTCTCTGAAAACTTCACAAGAATTACAATCCTAACAAGAAATAAAATAAAAGAAAAACATATAACCCTAAAACGCTTTCCCATAGCAACAAAGACCCGTGAAGCTACATAAAAGGCAATAGAACAAGTTGTATGTTCAACTAACATTAAAACTGACGTGCAACCATGATGTGTAATTATAAATTAACCTAGTTGTCCGATGAGAATGCTCCAAGTGGGTAAGACAATTAACTGATTGTTAATTCAGGTTTGTACTGGACCAACGATCTACATGTAAATTAAATGATGCTTTAAATTGCTATGAAGTCAGTTCGAACCATTGTTTTAAATAGAACTACAGAGGTCTTAACTTTACTTCCTAAATATGCCTACATTAGCGTTCTTTACGGATCTATACATCTCTGAAGTTATTCATCGAAATCGGATCAGCAATTTTTAGTGTTAAAACGATGCAAACAGACAGCATTGAAATTTATTATTAATTTCATACACAGTATCCAAAATCACATAAAGCAGAACCTAATATCCACGAATCTAAAAGAAAATAACTTTACGATAAACAATGACGTCACAACACTAACATTAACCTTTTTCGCCCAAAATAAAGGGGATGGTCTGGACAGTAATTACGCTCCAGAGCCACTGAAGCGGACATCTGGCAGGCATCATAACGACAGTGATGTTTACCGAGCCATATCTTACTATATAACAATAAAAAATATTAATGTGCCGAGTAAATGTGGCGCCCTAATCGCATTACGCACTACGGTCCCTAAGATCCCCGCGAGCGTTCAAGGGTTATAATACTTATTCATTTTTATTTTGAGGGTTGCAAGGATTAATCTTTTCTTTGTTTCGAACGTCTTTAAGATTTTGAATTTCGAAAGTGGAACGGTTTTTGAAAGGGTTGGATTATGGTCATAAATTTGTATTATCTGTTTTAGCATTCAAACTTTTTGCATTTAAAAGTAGAATGTGCAAATGTAGGACAGATATTTGAATAGTTTCAAATAAGTGTCACTTTTGTACAACGAAGTCTCGTAACATAGAAGTGCTGCATAATATAACTGAAGTAGGTAATACAAGTTAAACCAATTTATAAGAAAGTAACGTGCTAAACTAAAATAAACTCTATTACTAATAGCACTTAAATCAATGAACAAAAAGCTCCTCAAAATTCTAATTTGGAACGCATCCACCAATATTACAACATAATTATAAAATTTCCTTCATAATATTATTACCATGTAACAACACTTGCTTAACACTAAGTTGAATCATGACAATCTTAGTAAACGAACATAACACTGCAAACGCCACCTCGCAACTATTTAACACCTATGTGCTAATAGACCCAACACAAAAGCTTTCGCTATAACATTACAAAACGGAGCCTTAATAAGGTCTTAAAACCTCACTAATAACTAATTAGAATCTCTAAGTGTTACCACATAATAATAAAAATATATAAATGCATTGGCAACCCAGATTGATTTGAATGTCAGTAAATATTGATAGATAGAAACGTCTAAATAACAAAAAAAAAAACAGTAGAATGTTTAAAGGAACCGTATTCTTAATCTACTTCATTATTGACATTATAAAATAAGCAAAAATCACCAAGTTAAATGTAGCAAACAGTTTTTCTGTTACATTTAACCTTTTTTGATGGCAACATTAGTTAATGTAAGCACAGGTACTTTCTGCGTTATAGGGAAATAAAATGAATTTATGACGCGTTAAAAACAATAATAATAAGAGATTAGGACGATGATTCCAAGTTACAATGGAAAATGGAAAAGAAAAGGAGTTTCAATGCTTTTACTTATTTGTTGTCGTAAAACTCAAAACAAACTTCTAGATCCCCAAAAGATTTTTGACAATCTTGATCTTACTCACTGTAGAAATAAAGAAGCATTTGGAAATAAAGCCACATATTAATGTGTACATTTCTTCCTTCCAGATGCGTGCGGTCTATCAGACGTACCGCACATAGAAAGCCTACAAGAAAAGTCCCAGTGCGCCCTCGAGGAGTACTGCAGAAGCCAGTACCCGAATCAGCCCACGAGGTTCGGCAAGCTCCTCCTAAGACTACCTTCGTTACGGACAGTCAGCTCACAAGTTATAGAACAGCTCTTCTTTGTGCGGTTAGTCGGGAAAACTCCCATCGAGACCCTGATCAGAGACATGCTGCTCTCCGGGAACTCATTCTCATGGCCGTACATGGCGACCATGTGACATACGATGTGGAGGCAGCTGGCAGCGGCATGATCCACGCCTTACGGCTTCCCGCCGTACCTGCCGAGCCAGCGGTTCGACCCTTTCCAAAGGTACCAGCGCGAAGCCCAGCCTGAGGACGCAGTGACCTCCTCAAGCGAATTCCACGAAACAGAAGCGAGCGAAGAGTACTTCGGGTCCAGAACCAGCAGGGAAAGCGAGAGAGCCGATCCCTCTTTCGATCCCATATCTGCTTTCTACGCTCCGAAATCGACCGAGGAGTTCGAGACGACTTCGGAGACTCAAAAGAGCGCGCAAAAATCCCTGATGATAGACAATCTATTAAATATACGGCAAGAGTGTAGTATGCCAGACATGAAGTAACATTCAATGGGGTCCGTAGTGTATTAGTTCAAGTTTTTGTTCCTCTGTAAAAATAGTTTACTATTTAATATTGTAAATAAAATGTTTTTATTATTGTAAATTGATAGTTAAGAGTTTTTCTACGATGATGGATGGATTTTTTATTTTATTTTTTATTAATTATTATTAATATTGTATTTTTTTCGAATTCTTTCTTTTTGTAGAGAATGTATAAAATCAATTTCGGATTGATAACGCAATAAGATTTGCATCGGTCGTGCAATGTCGGTGTGTAGTTGTATGCATGTTAGAAATAGAGAAAGGTTTTCAACGACTAAGAAAACTTTTATACGACTAAATAGATGTGAAGAATCCTCAATGATTTTAAACTGGGAATGGAGTGTGTTCATATTCATATCAGAAAAGAGCGAAATGTGTTCAAGTAATAACTTAGGTAGCGGCTGGCAATGAGACTTCTTGTAAATAAACTTTTTTCGTCATTTTGTTTTAAGTTTTCTCCATTTTGTTTGGTCTTTATATAACATTCCCAGTTTAAAATCATGATCAAAGAGTTTTTTATCTACAAATATGATTGGACGAGGTTCTTTCTTTTTTATTTTCCACTGGTGCTGTCATTACTCAAATATTTACGTAGGATTACGTATTTTTCTTATTTTATCGATTCCGTAAAGCATTTATGTAGATATGTATCGTTCCTTTGAAAAGGTTATTTTGAAAAAAAATATTTTTAGTAAAATACATGAAACGTAGTTGAGTAAAATTGTTTTTTTCTTTTACGTCTTTGTTTATGTATAAACAATAGTGAGAAATACAAATTATGTAAGCTATAGTAACTACAAAATGATTTTATTTATATTTCTAATAATCTTTTTTTATAAAAACAATTTTTTATGTTATAATTCTTTTTTGTATGTCAATAGTCATTATAGATACTTTTGAATTTGTAAAATAATTTAAAATTATGGAATTGAATTATGATGATTATTCTAAAACATATGCTTGTGAAAATACATTTTTCTTAAAAATAATTGAACTATTTTATATTTCAAATATGTGAAATGGAAAGCAATAATAGAATTTTCTATAAATCAATTTTAAAGATAAATAATTTTCACAAACAAATGTTTCAAATTTCTGCACACAATTTGATAGTTTTATTTTTTAAAAAAATGAAGAAACAATTTATAAACAATTAGTAAAAGAGAAGCAATGTATTTATTCGCAATAAATGTACAGTGAACGGTTGTAAAATATTGTCGGTGTGTGTATGAGAATGTATGGAGGTGTATAAAAAATAAATATTAATGAGGAATAAAATATGTCTCTCTGGATTTCTTTTTTTTTTATTAATATTGTTTAATTCCCCTATCTATTTTCAAAAAGTAAAACAAAAGGGGTATTTCAGTTCAGTTTATTTTTCAAGTTATGCATTCACAACACATTTATACCTGATACATGCAGTCGAATCTATGTTAGGTTGATATTTTAAACAATAACAAATACAATAGTTATACAGAAAAATCGATGATTTTGTATAAAACAATTTGAATTATTAAGATAGACATTAGACAATGACTGAATTAGATGTTACATATACTACGAAGTATAAACCATAAAAAAACCTATAAACAACTAATTATCATTTGAAAGTAGAAAACCAATCACAGGTGTAGTAGAAAGACAAAATTTATCACTCACACAATAAAAAAATCAGTGACAAATATCTAAATCATCATATCAAAATCAACCCTCCCCTATCGAAAACAAAAGTCAAAATCAAATCGCGTCGCACGGAAGCCACAGCTTACACTAATCACCCAATTATATGTAAACAGCAGTCTATCCGGTGCCGTAGTAAAGGTACACACAGTAAAACAAAGTCAAGCTTAACTGTATTATAGTTAAATTACATTTCATAGTAATACCAATTTCATATTAACGCAATGAACTTTTTGACTCAAATTTGTTTTTCTTTTAGTAAAATATTATTTTGTTACTGTATTAAAAATTAAATTTTTAATATTTCAATTCAAACAGTAGTTGAAAAGACAGTTCATGAGCACAATTTAGAACTGCTGTCATTGTTCGAAAATGCATATTTTAGTGAAAATTACATTTTTAGTTTTTTGGCACATGTTAAACAAAACAATAATAAAAAATAAAAAAAAAACACATTCGAAATTTTTCTTACAGGTTAGGTAGAGCTGATAACACTATCAGCTAATAACGCTAGTCCATATTAAGGTTCACTTTTCAAATCTCTACGACATACCAAAAACAATAAAAAAGCAGCTCACAGTATCCAGAAGTCCAATATACTGAACCTTCTGACCAATGTCCACTTACTGACCCCGTGTGAAACTACAAGTGCGCGTGAGAGTGTCGGCGGTGTGCGCACACGCAGGTGGCCGGCGCTGCGCACGCGATCCCTGATTCCATTTACGTGGGAAATGTACCTGTTGCAATTAATTTGTAGTGATTAGTGCAATTAATTTGTCGAGAGTGAAATTTGGTCTCACTTTTGTTAGAAGTTGACGTGTTAAGATGTTTGTTGAGATAGGGATTAATGGATGATTAGCAGTACTTATCTGTATTTATACGTAAGTGTGTGTGTTTAGTTCTCTGTAAGGATATTTGAAGATAAGTTATGTTAAGAAGCCCAAGTAAGGCCGAGGTGGCCCGAAGGCTGGCAAGTTCCAATGTGACTTCTTCCGAGTTATATGTATTTATTAAGTTCATTATGACACCACTGACATACGGTGAAGGAACTTCGGGAGGAAACCTGGTGATTTATAGTTTATGATAATAAGTTTAAAATCGCCAATCCACCTTGAGCAAGCGTGATGATTAATATTCAAACCTTCTTCGTGTAAGAAGAGGTCTTTGCTTTGCATTTGGCACTTATAGGCCATGATCATGATGAAGGATATTTGAAAATGATGATGATGATGAGTGATTAGATATGATAAGAAGCCCACGTAAAAATATAAATCGGTCGGGGTTATGAGATCAAGCGCAGTGGCAGTCAGGGCTGCGGATGGATACCACCAAAGAGTAACAAGTGCTTTGCCGGCCTATTGAGGGTAAGGGTGCCGGCCTAAGATCCCTAATCTTAGGACAAAGAATGGGAGAATTGGACCGCCCTTTACTCACAAGACAAAACACAACGCAGGCTTTTTCGCCCGTATTTTGTGAAGATATTGTAGGTGTGAAGGTATCACTCCGATCAAGTCAAATTTGTTTCGAAACATGGCTCTCTCACACCTAAACGATCCCTAACCTACGACAATGTTTTTAATAACAGTTCATTACTAAAAATATAAAATTCCCATGGAACCATGGAATCACGAACGTTGCACGGAAGTCACAATGTCATTTAGCCAAAGTAGGTACGTACACCTGTGTCCGGGGTTGTGATTGAGGGAACATTGTGTTGAATCCCAGTTGGGGTAACGCATTGTTTCACGCAACGTTATTTAATTACTTACGTGGTAAAATATTTTTTATTTTCAATAATTACTTTTTTGTTTTTTCGTCTCCCCAAATAATATCTTCTGATTTATTTCATTGCTGGATCCAAGACGGTCATTCACGTCCTTATGACGCGCCGGACTTCAGTGTTCCGGTGTTTACATGGTCTTCTGTAGATCCTGGTTTATCGGAGTTGCAGCTGTTTTGAGAGTACATGTCCTGTTAAAACAAAGGAAAATAATAGTTAGGTGCTTTAATGTTGGAAAACACACATACATATTGGCTATTAGATTAAAACTACCGTTTTAAAACTAGTACCTACTTGCAAAAAACAGTTAAAAAAGGCATCTTTATTTATTAAAAACGGTAGATACAAAATACACTAATTAACTTTTTCCCCTACTATAAGTACCTACAACAACGAAATTGCAAACACGCTACATTTGTCACGTCGAGTAACCCACTCAATCACGCTACTGACACCTGTAACCTACTAATTGTGACGTGACAAACTATTTAATAGGTTATGCTGGTTAAATTAATTACTTGTGGTTGAGTAAAGTAGGTAAAATATCTTTGCTGATACGTAAAAAAATTAAGATAAAAACCCGAGTTCCAAAAGATAATACCGCATAGAATACAATATACATACTCGCAAACGAGCTTACGTATTACCTAATGGTAAGCAATCGGCGCCACCCATGGACCAGAGAAGTTACCTGTGCGTTACGGGCCTCATCAGAACAATGGCTTTGAAGATTAGGGGATCGGGAAGGGGAAGGGATGGGAAAGCATTGGGCTTCCTGTAACCTCACTTACAAGACGAAATACAACGCTACGATTGTTCCAGTATGAGTTTTCTGTGAGGTCCTGGTGTCACGCCTGCCGATCCTGTGGTAAATTATTGTGCTTGCATCTGTAAACTCTTTGACAATAACTACCAAATGAACAATTTATTAATCGACTCTTAGGATACTTACCCGTTTTTTTAAATGACTTCTCTCGCCCGGGTTGAAGCGAGAGTGTCAGTCACTTACTGACTAAAAACCAACTCGTTTCTTCTCCTGCTCCAGGTCGAGGCCGCTATATCTTATTGAGCTTTTATTTTATAGATTTTTTTCTGTTTTTTTTTTTTAATAAAAAACTTTGCCCCAGTCTAGGATCTTCACCTATGTCGTGGGTTCGATCCGTTTTCAAACATACACATCACACCCAGCCCCGGAACAACAACGTTACGCGGCAGACAATTTGCTTAGCTACCGCGCCAACCATGCAATCCTTGAGCTACCTTATTTTGCTTGAAACAATGAAATAATGAATTTATTTTTGCAAAGAGGCCATAACACGGCACTTTTACACGTCAATTTATATGTGAAAAACTAGATGAAGCCGGCATTTCCTATCTGACTACTCTGAGAAGAAATGCCGAAACAAACTTGCGTCCGTAACCCTGGCTTTTTCAATTTCCGTAAAGAAGAGAACGATTTTTGACAAATGTATACAAATTACTCACTCGAGGTAATTAATTAAAAAAAACTAGTTTTACTAAATGAAAAGTGTGATAATTTGTACAGGAATATTTTTTATTTGTTGTTAATGTGTCAAAGATATTAACAACACCGCAGGTGATCCGAGTGTTGAAGTTATGGCGGTACCGAGCGATTATTCTTCAATAAAATTAAATGATTCATTAAATCAATTTCTTTGATTTGTGTTTGCAGTTTAAGAAAATATTATTTTTGTTGGAATCGGCTTCAATGCTATAATAATAAGGTAAATTCAACATTTCTTTTTTTTATGTAATAGGTCGGCAAACGAGCAGACGGATTACCTGATGGTAAGCAATCAGCGCCGCACATGGACACTCGCAACGGAGGAGTTACGAGTGCGTTGCCGACCTTTTAGGGATTAGGGATTTGGAGATTTAGGGATTGAGGAGGGATTGGGGAAGGGGAAGGATTGGGCCTCCGATAACCTCACTCACACGGCGAAACACAATGGTTATTTCACGCTGGTTTTCTGTGAGGCCGTGGTATCACTCCGGTCGAGCCGACCCATTCGTGCCGAAACATGACTCTCCCACACTTAGCATCATCTTTCTTATAATCCTGTCTCCCTCTTTCTTATTTATTCACAAACTAGCTATTCTTTCGTCGTTTCACACGTTGCTCGGCTCCATTTAATCGTAGCGTGACGTTTTATAGCCTATAGCACTCAGGAACATTGTAGCTATCTATCAGTGAAAGAATTTTGGAAATCCGATTCCAAAGATTACCCCCTACATACAAACTTACAAATTTTACCTCTTTATAATATTAGTATAGATGATGTACCTAATAAACTTTGAATTAACGACTAATGCCAATAATAAAATACAAAACTAAGAAGCAAATGACCGAAATGACCGAATGAAGAAATACCCTATAGACACGAGACATTGTTTTACAAAAACGGACTTAAAAAAAATTATACATTTGATTTATTTTTGAACAGTAAGAGAAAATCATTTGTACTATTTCTGTGTGTATACACACAGAAATATTCCCACAATATAGAACGCATTTTTTAAGAACTATTCAGATACATTTATCAAGTAGGTATGTACATGAAAATGGGTGAAAAGCGTATTATAAAACATGCCGCTATCTTGCAAATATGTAGAAAGGTAGGTGCCTAAAATAAAGCCCAAGAAGTTCATACAGATCTCACGCAGCGTGACAAATGGAAGTGACACTTCACTCACGCAGCGTGACCCACCTTTAGCTCCCAAAAAAGTGTGTTTAATAAAAAACATTCCGTTTAAAACAGGTGTGTATGACAATCTGAGCTTTAGGTTAAAAGGTCATTAACGATCTATCTTTTAGAAAATAACTACTTAGTAACTCTTACTGAATTCGGTTTAAATCTATAATAACTTTAGTAAGTACTTTTTTGTCAGGGAAAAAGCATCAAATGGCTTCTCCCGCCCAGGGTAAGGCGAGAGAGAGTGTCAGACTCTTACTTACCAAAACACCCCCGTTCCTTCTCCTGCTCTGGGCCGAGGCCGCGGTGACTCATTGCGCTTAACCCGCAACCCCGGATGATGACATCAGTACCTAAGCTTGAAAGTCAAGGAAAAAAGAACCAATGTGCCACATTTAGATCTCTTCAGTAATGGCTTCTTTAAACTTTCTTTTGTATTGTTTATGATATTAGTAGGACAGGCTTATAAACGGGCCTTCTTCAGACAGGGTCGTTAATGTTCGGTAGAAAAGAAACTGATAAGAATGGTTAGATATTAAAAACTAAGAATCGAAGTTTATTATTGTTATTTAATAAATTTCGTAAAACATACTAAATTTATTGCAAATCTTATAAATAAACTTTATGAAGCACATAAGTTGTGTAGATATTTATTTTAATCGATTGATATAACCGCTTATAAAACAAAAGTTATCATTCACAACGAAAAAAAACAAAAAAATATTAATTTTAACAGTCATACGCACAATATTAATTATATATTTACGTGCTAAACAAATGAATGTATGTATGTATACATATAAGCAAATTGTCCTCATTCTATCCTTCTTCAGAGGTTTCAGGGAGTTTCAGTGAGGTATAGGGCGGTGGGCGTGTCAAAGGTCGCCCAATAAGGTCGGAGGTCGCGACCCTCCGACCTCCGGAACGACCCGCGAGTTCGCGCATACTCTTCACGTGAAAAGCGATTGATTCGTGCCTGCTATGACGCCCCTACAACGAAGGCTATAGAAGCTATGTGCGACTGTGTAGCTATGTAAACTGTAATGAGGTATGTATTCCCTTTAGACGTTTTGAAGGTGTTGTAAGAAGCAATTCTTGCAATTTTAAACTTTACTACAATTCTTAGGCGGTTTTGTTGTGTTTTGTACATGCGAAAATTGTCAAGTAAGACAGACTACGATTAAAAAGCGTAGAAGATATAAAACATTAATTCGTCAAACTCCAAGCGAACGCCGGCGTTCGCGAACATATTGTTCTTCTATTGTGTCTCAAATTACCACGGTTGAAAGTTTAAGGGTTTTCTTTTTTATTTCCTATAAGTACTTTCAACGAAAGTGACGGTTGGAGCGGTGGCTACTGTTGTTCCGGGTCTGGGTGTGATATGTATGTGAAATTGTATGTTTGTAAACGATACAGGAGAAAAACCTAGTGTGGGCTAACGTTTTTTTTTTAATGCACCTAACTCTAATTACATTTTTAATTTAAAAATGTTCAAAATTACTTTAAGTACCTATTAGCTTCCGCCCACGGCTTAAAGGAAGATATATGTTAATCCAGGGTATCACCTACACCAAAATAACAAACATACCTAAATCCATACATTCTCACAAACTTTCACATTTATAATGTAAGTAGGGTATAAGTAGGAAGTGGGAAGAAATCGGATAAAATGCTATTACAATTAATATTAAAGCTACCTTTATGATTTGATCGATCCAAAGGTAGGTAATCACTCTTGACAATATTTATATATTTTTTGTTAATCTATAGAATCAGGCGTTACTTTGCGGTAATCCATGACATTATTATTAGAAAAAATATTTAGTTTTTTTTTGTTATAAATCGGCAAACGAGCTGACGGATTGCCTGATGGAAAGCAATCAACGCCGCTCATGGACACCCGCAAATACAGAGCAATTACGAGTGCGTTACCGACCTTCTGGAGATTGGGGAATTGGAGATTTAGGGATTGGGGGAGGAGAAGGATTGGGCCTCCGGTAACCTCACTCACACGGCGAAACACAACGCTGTGGTTGTTTCACGCTGGTTATCTGTGAGGCCGTGGTATCATTCTGGTCGAGACGATCCATTCGTGCCGAAGCATGGCTCTCCCACATTTAAACATAATAAGTGTTATTTTCCAGTACATTCGTTACGCAACGAAATCGATAATCCGATAGCCCAGAATATAGGTGACACATAGACACATGCTGATCGAAAACCAAATTCGCGAGAAACAATACACATACTCCCCATACCCGGATAACCGGGATCAGGCTGAGATTCATTATAATACCCAGCTACGGACGACTAACGGTTAACACAAGCCCAAACAGTATATTGTGAAAATCAAAAATATTGTTTTCTTCGTCCATTGTGAGGTGTGGAGATAGAAGCGATAAGACGGACAGACAGACAGATATCTGGTAAACGTGGTGCTTGTACACCTAGATGATTAGGAATAGAGGTGGTGTGGAGTCGCGTTCGTTTAATAAAATAAAGTAATTTTTTTAACACGTTTCTTCAAACAAAATTTTTTTAATAAGTCATCTAATCGTCATCCCCTATCTTAATTAGCGATGCTAAATAAACAATTTTTTAAACACTTTAACGACTGCACGGTTGGTGCGGTGGCTGGGCAACTGGCTGCCATGCAACGTGTCGAGGTTTCGATTCCCGCACGGAACAACTCTTGGTGTGACCCACAAATTGTTGTTCCGGGAGTGGGTGTCATGTGCATGTGAAATTGTATGTTTGTAACCGCACCCACGACACAAGAGAAAATCCTGGTATGGGGCAACGTTTTTCAAAAACAAAACAAAACAAACAGAAATCTGGATGGGAAGTTATTAACGACATACTATATATACAACAAAGTCGCTTTCTCTATCCCTATGTAAGCTTAAATCTTTTAAACTGCGCAATGGATTTTGATGCCGTATTTAATACATAGAGTGATTGAAGAGGAAGGTTTATATGTATAATAACATCCGTTAAATAGTGGAGAAATTTAGTATCAGCGTTGCACCTAACTTTTAAACGTCAAGCCTACCAAGGTATTCAAATTATAATTTTCCGCGTTAATACCCGCGTAAATATAGCGTTGCACCTGTTTGAAGCCGGGTCCAGTCGCTAGTTTTATATAAAAATATACAAGTAATATCGACTCCTAAGTTTCCACATTCACTATCCCGCGCCTAATCGTGCGGGTGGTCGAGCCTGATTGTGATTGACAACACGACGTCACAGCAACGAATTGAACACAACACTAACCTACCAAATCGCACTGTACACCATCCATTACCCGTCTAACTTGATACAAACTTTACACACTCTAACAAAATCACCAATGCATAGTGTGTTAGAGATTTTTGTATGATTTTAAATGGGTGCTTTTAGATAGTGAGGTTTTGAATGTGCCTTTTGAATGTTGGTTTCTTCAAAGTGTCGGGGCCCGTAATGCATGAGTCTGACAGCTCTGTGAGACTAAAGAGTACCTCAGTGAGTGGCGGGTTTATAAAAAGGTGGATCATAATAGGAAAGGAGGTATGTAGCGTATGTGGTGATCGTACCTTAAATTGGTAGTTTCATAGTTTAGTAGTTAAACATGTTGAAGAGAAAAGTGAAGAGATTCAAGATATCTCCGGGTTTTATTATTAAGGGACAAAACCCATTCGGTTGCTTCTGCCGTGTGTCCATTGTCAGACTCTTGCTTTGAAAGAAGGTTGCGGTACGTCATAACCCTTTGCCTGCAACCTTGGCCCTAAGGTTTGTTTGGCTTGAGGTTATTGTTTCAAAAACTATGGCAAATGAGCACACAGATTACTTGATTATAAGCAGTCGGCGCCACCATAGTAACCTGCAACACCAAAGTAGTTGCAAATATGTTGCCAACATTTTAGGTATCTAGGAATTGGAGCGGAATGGGGGGAAGGGAAGTATTGGATGTACAGTAACCTCTATTACAGAGCGAAACACAACGCTGTGGTTGTTTCACGCTGGTTTTCTATGAGGCCGTGGTACCACTCTGCCCGCTATTATTTGTACCAAAGCATGGCTCTCCTAAACTTAAATACATAGGTTTTCGACCACTAGGATCTAGGTCAGGTTTCCAACTGGGTGTTATTAAAACTTGGTAATTTGCAATGATAAAATGTTCAGTGTAACTCCACTCCACTATCCTAAACTCCTAAACGCCACATTCCATATCCAAAATACAACAAAAAAGAAAATCCCCTAAAACAATAAACACTTAGAGAAAAATAATAAAACAGCTAATCCTGAGTACTATCGACGGTGACAATTTATGGCACGGTTCTACCCTACGTCACGAGCCGTGGCAGCCCTGCGCCGCCCTACGCCACCTTACGCCGCCCGCCTAAGACAGTTTACTACGGACGCACGACCCTAATGAAATTGACGAGATGTGAAACACATGAGTATGTGGACTGCTGATGTATCTGAAGATAAATATAGTTTTACACCTTCAAGATTAATGAATCAAAACTTACGATATATTTATCTGTATTTTTTTTGTGGCTTTTGAGATTAATTTAGCGATAACCTTCTTTATACAATTAACATTCCAGTTCATAATTCATAGTGTTATATACACTGTGATAAACCAAAAAAAAACGGATAAATATTTCACTTGTCCAAAAGGTCTGGAAAAGGATTCGAAATAGGTATAACAATTTATCTGAACTGTCTTAAAAACAGCAACACAGCAACAAACTTACATAAATTTTATCTTCCGAGATTGCGGGGTAAGCATATAAAGTACCGTGGCCTTGGCCTGAAGCTGGAAAAGGAACGGTGGGGTTTTAGTCAGTTAGAGTCTAAGACTCCCTCTCACCTCACTTTGGCTACCTAGAGAAGGTAATTCGATGATTTTTATCAAATAAAAAAAAATCCTATTTAAAATTTTATCTTA
This sequence comes from Spodoptera exigua, assembly GCA_902829305.4. Taxonomy (NCBI): domain Eukaryota; kingdom Metazoa; phylum Arthropoda; class Insecta; order Lepidoptera; family Noctuidae; genus Spodoptera; species Spodoptera exigua. The sequence goes on along the minus strand of LR824616.2, from coordinate 11,280,967 downwards.
TGTCTCTTCCCTCGTGTATGACAGACCACATGACACAAGAATTGCTGCGGACGTGTAAAAACAAACGTCTCCCCTGTCCGCTTATCCGCACTTTTTGCGGACATCCGTGACGTCATCCACTTAACGCTAAAATATATCCGCACTTTTTACGGCGATAATAAGGAAAACCTGTTGGTTTTGTTTGTGCTAGTACCTCTTACTATTATTTAAGAATCAAAAATTGTAGTGTGTTCAAATTGGTTGAATTTTTGCCTTGCTATAGAAGTTAACGTAATGTTGAGAATCTTATAATTAGTTTAGATTTTGACTGATAGGTTTTTATAGCTTAAATCTATCTTTGGATATTTATTTGAATGTATGTTGGCCTGTGTGACAAAAACCATTTGTTAAAGATCGCAATTTTTACGCTAATTTAAGAAAATAGATTCACTAAAACTTCTTCTTCAAAATAATTATTATATTTAAAAAATCATTCGTTTTATAAAAATGCCCGTCTGTCAGGAGTCAGGATCACAAATAATTTCAAAGCTAAATAAAAATACACATATGGCAAAATTGGTCACTACCCACACACTACATAATCCAATACAGCGAAAATACCTGAAAAATTACAATCGCATTAGCTAATAGGTACCAATATTACATAGTCAATTATTAGTCTTAAGTGTTAGGTTGATTTAATAAAACAACAAAATAGCCCCAAAAATATTTTTTTGTCTCCAAAAAAACTTCACTATTCATCACCTAGAACTCATCCCCTCCCTATACAAATATTACCTACGTACGTGTGTATAACAACTTTTGAAAATATCTTCATCCAAGATACACACGTTGCCAACATTTGCAAATTACCGACAAATGTCAATAACACACGATATCCACTTTTATTGTTTTCTATCACGTCAATATGTGGCCCAATAAAATCGGTACTACCAACAAAAAAAAAGAAAAACAGTAAATAGCCTTTCCAATTTTACCTCAACAGATGTTACTAAAATTTTGACATTTACTTAAACCTCTTTAGAGAAAAGTTTTCTGCTGTGAATTGGTTCAATTTACATAGTCATAAATATATTTGATTCTTGACTGCATTGGAGTTTTCCGTGGGGTAAAAAGTACCCCTCGGGTTTTTTTTTCTACCCTTAAGATAAGACATGTCAAGTCTTGACAGATGTCACGGTGTTCGTCGGGTAAAACAAGAGATTGTCAGCTTTTCAGTCCCCAGAATCGTGTTCTCGCTTTTTCCTGGGTGATAAAGAAAAAACAAAAAGTTAATTAGTTGTTTTTGTGGTTTGAGTTGAAAAAAAAAGTATTTATTCAAAGTGTTTCTTTTTTCAAACAATAATTTACATTTGGGTTGGGAATTCTATGCTTGAATTTCGATTTTTGAATTTTTTTTTTAATCACGTTGTTCAGCTGCAAGTAACTTCGAAATATTACATTTCAAATTCAAACTGTTCTATTTGTGCGTTCTATATTTTGTTTAAATGTGTAATAGATTATTTTTTTTATCTGCATTAATGATAATTTATTATAAGATATATGCGGGCTTGATATCTACAGGTCACAGAAAATAATATGTAAATTATTTTGAATTTTCTTATCACAACTTTCTACATCTGCCCACCCATCGATATCAGATCGACATCCAAAACTATTATGTCCATCAAACCAAATATAAATTCTTCAACACAATATATCATAGAACTCCGAATAAATCGATTCATGGCATCGTCACTCCTAAATCCAAAGTCATAAGCCACAAATTTCCATCCACACCAAATCTAAAACCATTTCCACCGAGATTCCCATATTTGCTTTAAGCAAAAAAAAGACAACTTTTGTCAAGCAAGATACCGTCCGAAATCTTTGATTAATGATATCAACCCGCCACCGCCGACGGGGTACAAAAAGACCCTTTAAGAAAACAAACGAATATTCTAATGATACGTTTAATGTGTCCGTGTAATTGTTGTTAAAACCATTAGCAGAACGGTTCGCTTTAAGAATGACCTGTTTACTTTGCGATGGCCAGTTGAACAAATATGTCTGTCGTGACATCATTAATTATTACCTTTGTTAACCAATATTCGCACGGATCCCGTAGGCGGCTGTGTAAGATACGTTAGCACCCTTCCCTTTGATGTCATTTGACCGAAATAATTGCATTCTGAAATATTAATTTTAGGTTATATTACACATCTTCGTACATAAAAAAGTATAGCTTATGTATTTAAAGATCTGTCCAATTTAACTGACCCTGCAAGTTCTGCCTTTTTTTAAAATCGACAACAAAATGGCGAGATTTCAATATTACAACCAAAACAGGCATCGTCAGTCCTTACATAGTAGAACACAGCAAATGATTTCATACTATTTTCTTCCAAGCGCAATCCATCAACTGCTACCGATTAGCATCTTATGAAACACTTAACGCTAATTGCGTTCACCCTTCAGTACATTTACAAGCCACATATGTCTCAAGCATTCAAGAGTTAAAAATGGCCGCCTTATGATCTTGTTTGCGTTACATTCCTCTTTCCACCAGTATAAATTTAGTTACAGATCCAAACATACCCAGAAATGGATCGAGAACATATATTTCGAGATGAAGATCAGGAGGAAAGTTGCACAGCCCTTGTTTAAAACCACCAAAACGACGAGAGTTGTCATCAAATACGCATCCTTGGAGGGCGGGAATCAGTTTTAAAAGCCATTAGAGGACGAAGGGGACGAGGCTGTAATTAGACTGCGTTAATATTTAACAAGTGCGACGCCACACAGATTAGCGTAATGCCGTCCCAGCTGCGTCCAGACTCCGGACACCTTCTGTGACTCGAGCTTTTAAAAAAGCCACTCTGTCAACGGGATCGTCAAAAATTAATTACGTTATAGCCTGCTCCGTAAAAGTAAAAAGGACATTCAGAGCTAATGGCTTTGTGATAACCTCCACACAAGCAAACACTGAAAGAATAACTAAACAACCATCTTTACGGACCGAACAACGCCGCGGGACAGAATCAATATTTTCCTTTCATTACGAAAGATTCAAAGTTACACCTTTACGAAAATATGGAAGCTAATTAATTCACGGAAAGTAAGGTACGAAGTTTGAACAGATTCGGGTAAAATCGGCCAAGTGTAATCCTTTTACCCTTTCTGTGCAATTAGAATTAGAGGCAAGACGGGCTCGACATCTGCGGGTTAACTAATGGCGAATGCATTATTAAAGCCGTCCGCAGCGCGCGAAGGGTTGGGGACAGATTATGTTATTATGGATTTAGGTTTCTGTTTAATATGCTGATGTGTGATGATGGAGTACTTGTAGAATTGCATCAATTTTTACTAAGCATCGCTTCTCGTAAATGGCGTCACGAAGTGACTTCCATTAAGATAATAAAATTTGGTATTAAATGAAATGACACAAAACTTATAAAAAGTTACTGCTTCTCTTCCCAGCCTCTATAATTCACATTGTAATTATCGTTTAAACTGTTTTAAAATCTGCGAAAATCCATTGTTAATACAGTATTTTGAAGTCAAAAGCATTATATTTTTTTGTATATTAATAACTACATTCTTTGGTCTATCATATATACTTACATATCTAAATAAACTTACTCAAAACCAACTTGAGTTAAACACGCAACAACCATCTCAGAATTGATTAATAGACTTCCTCACTTCCCACATCCAACAGGTTTTCAAGTTTCAAGCTGCAATATACGGAAATTTGTCAAGTCATACAGTGTGACGTTTCTCATCATTACTGACCGTCACCCCGCCATGAGAATCTCGAGCTAATCAGTCACACTTTCCACCCGGAACCAGGATTAGCATACGCAAAAATAACAATGGAGACCTGGAGAAGTTAATGGGATGTCCCTTACGTAACAAAAGGGTTAAACAAAAGCGAAAGGTATAAAAAGTCATATTAATGCGATAGACGAATCATCCGGGGTCCGTTAGACCGGTCGTAGACGTTTTAGTGTTAAGTCCATTAAGGTAACTTGTATGTTTGTTTAAGTGATTATTTCTTTCTTTTGCTTATAGTTTTAAAGATTTATTCTGTTACGCCGATTTGTATTGTTTTCAGGTGTGACTTTTATCGTTATTTGAAAATGTAAGACTGTATTTTTAAGAATGTGGCTGTAAAATTATGACCGTTTTTTCTGCAGTCGGTTGCAATTGAAGATTTTAATTATCTCACAAGTCTTCTAGGTGTGATAAGTTAAAGAAACAAAACAAAGAAGGCTTTCAAGCATTTGAATCCTTTCTAAACTTGTATGAGAAAACCTGAAAATGTTTAAATAGTAGATTAATGTACTAGGAAATACTTATCTACTAGGAAATTGAGAATTTCCTCCTAAGCAATTAAAATTAACTAAGTCAATGTACTTAACTATAGCTGGTTCTTTCATTAAAAATACGAAACTTCCAATGAAACACAAAAGAAAATAATGAATTCCAAGTTCAATCATCAAAAAGAAACTTACCTATACACAATACAATAGAAAGTAATCTCTAAATACTAGAACATGAAACAAGTCGAGACGTATCAGGTATCATTATAATAGGCAATTAGAACTATGAAGAAGTAGATAAAATACCAGCAGACGAAGACCCTTTCAAAAGACCAGATGCCTTAGCCGACAGAGACCATGTTATAATGGAGATTATAGCCAAAGTAGAGAGAACTCCGTGAGCAATGAATGGTAAAGTATATTGGGGGTCTTGTTATAGTTGATGGTCTAAAGATGGGGTTGTTACTTATACTAAAAAGGGCTATTTGTTTTCATCCGTCACTTTTTAGTAAAACAAACAATGAATAAATGCGAAGGACTTTTGTAATGTTTCCCATAGCTTCTATTGTATGTATTGTCACCTTTGTGCCCCGTTGTGTAGACTTTTTGTTGTCTTTTGTTGGCCAACCGGGATTGTCTGGTTGTATGACGCTACTGTTGGTTAATTAACCACTGTTAAATTTTCGGTTCCTTTTTCAGGTTTAGCTATGATCAGTTTTGTTGACTGTTATTGTAATTTTACGATTGTTAATGTTGCATTGTCATTAATTTTAAAAAGCTATCTTGCAATTAGTTTGCATTTAAGCTCTCATTTACACAACGTTATGTTAAAATAACGCACACAGTAAGCCTTGAAACTTTACATAACCAAACATTAAAATAACAACAAAAATACAAAAATAGTCACTCATAAATATTAACGAAACACAAAAATATTTACAGTAGTTAACAAAACTACAACAACAATTAGAAAACATAGTCGGAATTCTCCAAATTTCTCCGGCTGCGCGCGTCATACAAACGTCAATCAAAAACCTCTTTGGGTGGCAGAGGTCGCTGATCATCGTATTCTACAAAATATACCATCGTTCTTAGGAGCCAGATAGCCACAGAATTCAAGCAATACTAGTCTTTACTGCATGGTGTTAGTAGAAAATTTAGCCTTTCCAACAGCATCATTGTCTTTGCAAGAGCAAAATGCTGTAAGGCCCTTTTTTGCTTCTAAACGTTCATGTCATTCTGTAGAATAAACAAGTCGACGCAACGCTTACTCACTATCCCTTTTTATTAATATCAGTGGCTGAATACACACAAAGGGTTTTGTACTCATTATACGTAATCGGAACAGCTCAGGTGTTATATTATAGTAATAATAGGGTTATAGATAAAGGACCGCAAATGAAGGGCTTTCATGGGCGGTTTTCGCTTTATTGACGATTTTGGTGGTTAGTTTACTTTTTAATACAAGTTTTGTTCATTCGAGTCTTGAGTATTCATCTTCAAATCCAAACCAATATTATAAATACGAAAGTAACTCTTTCTGTCTATCTGTGTGTCTGTCTTTTCTTCACGCCTAAACTACTGAACCGATTTCTGTGAAATTTGGTACAGACATAGTTTGGAACTTGAGAAAGGACATAGGATAGATTTTATACCAAAAATCTGCAGAAAGTCGCTATTCCATGCGAATGGTGTCGCGGGCAAAAGCTGTTAGCAATATAAAATACTTTTACCAAAAACTTAGACCCTTTATTACCTTTTTACTTGCTTGCTACTAAAATATGATAAGTTATTTTTATGGTGTTTTGTACATTTTTGCATCACCTTTCAGGATTTCCAAATTTTGATCATTCTAGAAATGACCGTTAAGAAAATTATGCGTTGTAAAATATTAGAAATTCCTTTAGTACCATTCCAGAGAGAAAGCCATCAGAGTCTAAAGTACATAATACATATATATTTGCTGTGTGCAAGCATATCGTTGAGGATTACGATTAGCCTTCTAAAACAAAGAACATCAAAGTCGCGATCAAAAAACTTTTTCAATTTATATCGGAAAGAAGGTCCTCAAAGAGATTTGCATGAGGTCCGCACAATGAACGGTGTATTTTGCAATATTTTCAATACCCCAGCATGGGTCCAAACTACTCGGGGGTCTTTCTTTTGTCCTCCACTTTAATATCTGTGGGAATGGACATACCGACTCCATTTAGGTAATTTATCATTCTTAAACGAGTGAGGAGACCATCTTCTATTATCCTTCGTCGTGTAGTCTTTCTAGTCTGGAAAGGGCGCAGTCTTCGCCCTTTGTCCGGACTTGTTCAAATTAATGACGTATTTGGCCCCAACGGGTTTTGGTATTAGCGATTTTGAGCACCGGACACAGAGGTCCGGTGTCCAATATTATGAATTATTAGCTATTTCGGGTTCCCATAAAATCTATGTGCCGCTATTTACGTGGCCGGACAAGGGTCAGTCTTACAAAACATTACTATTTTGATTTATTTTTTCGGACCTTCAAATTGTGACCACGAATTTGCATAATACGAAAATAACGGACAATTTATAGTAATAAAATGAGTTTCCAAAATTATGCCAAGAAAGAAGGAAAAATTTATTCAAATAGCCTAATTTAGTTTAAAGATGTCAAGTAAATATAAATGACGACTACAAATTTTACAATCAACGTCTCTCATTCAGAGTTAAACAGCGTAAAAAATGCGAAGACTATAAACATTAACATATCAATGTAGGGTCAGTATAAAGAAGCGAGATGACCACAGCATCCCTGGGTCAGAGGTCAGACGCAGGTGCCACGAGCCGCGCACGCTTTCTTTACAAATTCCCGATAAAGCTGGGGATGACATCGAAATTTAGATGTTTTTTAATGTCCAGTAGTGACAGTGGACACGAGGCAACTTAAAAAATGGGGAGATGAACGAATTATAAGAGATTTGAAAGTAAAATGTATGTGATGCGGGAATTATAACAGATTGACATTAGCATAACTTGGACGCCGCATGACGCTTGCTATAATGATAATGTCACTTGACGTATGAGGTAATTTATTGATACAAGACTTTTTTTCTTTATATTCAAAGCTTTTTCGTATTTCGAAGAGATTACTTACTTGTTTTATAAAACCAGTGTTAATATATTATGAATAAGAAAAGAGAAATGATATTGGAAATATACCTAATATGAAAGTGAAGTTTAATATAAATTTTATGAATGGTTGTAATAAAATTTAGCATGAACACGAGTAGCGTATCGAAACAAACAATCTGGAAGCTATATAAAATGCAATTAATATACATGATGCAGACATAATGATAGAACAAATTTAGCGTACAATAAACGCTTCAGACGGATTCCCTAAAGAATTCAATGTAGGAAAGAAATTAATGATGATCCGCGACAAGACCGGTCTGTTTGTCCGTCCGTTAATTTATTACACGTAAACATTTCCCGATGACCGTTACGCCATGATGAAGAATAGTAAAATTTAAATAGAAAGTAAACAACGATGTATATGTAGATATGTACATGTAGATAGTACGTGAGTTTTATAAAAGTGTCAAAGCTTATATTGCTGTTGTTAAATTTATATGCAGCTAAAACGATGAAGTCGAAGGCTGTTTCGAATGTCAATTTTACTTGGAATCTCTAAAGATTATTTTAATACCAGCTTTATAGTGATTAGTTTAATCTGACTCGTTATTCATGGTTCGTTAACATGATAGCTTAGCGTAGCGGTTTTTTTGATACTGAGTTAAGTAAAATATTGCGTTTTAATATATTTTGATATTCTTAACAGTAGTGGGTACTCTGCTTTTGGTTCCGTTGGTAAGGTAAAAAGTTTGTCCTATGTAACGCTGGAGTTAGACTGATCAATATTTTTATAAATATAATTGGGTAGTTTCCTAGGTCAACAAATTAATTCGACGTTTTAATACAATAAAATGTTAAAAAATAACTATACTTTTATTCATCGATCGATCGATGATTTAGATATTTTAGATATTTAGCAGCTAATTTTTAAGAAATAAGTGAGCTACTTGCCGCAAAAATACTATGACGTCATAACGCAGTGTTTCATACAAATTTCATGGAAAAGTATCGTTTTTGACACTTGAATTTGACTAGTTGGAAACTATCGTATTGTGGAGAGCTATGTTTCGGCACGAATGTGTCGGCTTGACCGGAGTGATACCACGGCCTCACAGAAAACCAGCTTTGAGCAAACCTTACGTTGTGTTTCGCCGTATGTGTGAGATTACCAGAGGCCCAATCTCCCAACCCATCCTCTATCTTCAAATCTCATATCCTTGAATTCCTAATAACCCATAAGAGGCCGACAAACCTCTTGTGGACACATTACGAGTGTCAATGAACGGCGCTGGTTGCTTACCATCAGGTAATCCGTCTGCTCATTTTGCGACCTATCACTTAAAACTAAGTAACTGTGCTACTTGAAGCAATAATTTTAAAGGATGATTAGGATGATGTCAAAATTATCTCATAACAAATTAATAAAAAACTATCGTTTTGCAAGTTTCAATAAAACTCTTGTATTTTTTGTTGTAGTTGGCTGATTAAAATTTGTATAGAAATTACATACTTACGTTACCGGCTTACCATATCACGGTCATCATCATCAGCCTGTTGTCGTCCACTGCTGGACATAGGCCTCCCCAATTGCCATATCACGGTCTTTACTTGTTAATAGCATAAACACACTTTTTGAGAAAAACCTTATCATATGTCTCTGGTGGTCTATTACTTTTCTTATTCCCGGTATTTTACCAAATGTTTAACATTACAATACTGCCGATACCATCTGCATGTGACAGTATAATGTTGTATAATACTATCATTAGTGGAGTCATGTCATTTGTCAACCTCCTGACTGAAGTCCATGGCTTTTGCTTTGATTAGCCTTCTTAATGGTTCGCCAAAGGAATTTCGATTATTCTTAGTATAGGGATGATGTTTTTTTATCTATCTATATAAAGGTTAACAGGATTCTTATCAGTTTTAATAAAAACAACATTGGTCTGGGGACTAGAACATATGTATGTCTATACTAATAGTATAAAGAGGTAAAATTTGTAAGTTTGTATGTAGGGGGTAATTTTTGGAACCGCTGCCTGGTCGGATTGCCAAAATTCTTCCACTGATAGATAGCTACAATGTTTCTGAGTGCTATAGGCAAAAACATCTCGCTACGATGAAATGGAGCTGAGCAGCGGATGAAACCGCGTGAGAGTAACTTGTATATTATATGGCAACAGGCTATTTTGTGATGGGGTGGGGGGAGGTTACGGAATCAACCAATAACTTCTCCCGCGTTGGGCGGAGGAATAGTTTTCATGTTGTTTTTAAAAAATTGCCAAATTTCGATACCACACGCGAATATGTAGATGAAAGTGGACGCCTTACACTCCGGATCGGTACGACATGTATTGTGATTGACCACAGAAATAAAATAATTGTTAATTTTCATGTCATTTAAATGTCTTTGTGGTTTGAAGTTTAAGGCACCCGCTTCTCATGCATGAGGATTCACAACCTGACCAGTACTAATGTGACTTTTTCCAAGTTATACATATGTAGGTACTTTCTATGATTATTAAGACACCACTGATATACGATGAAGGAAAACATCGTGAGGAAACCTGAACTAAAAATTTCTAACTATATGTTTCAAATCGTCAATGCGCCTTGTGCAAGCGTGGTGATTAAATCTCAAACCTTCTCTGTGTGAGAAGAAGCCTTTTGCTCAGCACGGCACTTATAGGGTGATGATGTGATGTATGTGATTATTAATTCTCAAAGACACATCCATTTCGAACCTCAACCCTTTCACTCCAAAAGCAAACTTCTAATCAACGCCACCACATATCAAATTAACATTTCAATTTAAATTTTTTGCGGTCACACGAAACCCTTCATTAATTGGGTTACGGAGGGTTATACCTCGAGGGAGGGAAGGGGTTATTCCTCAGGGAGGACACAATTGATTGAGATAGATGTTGTCAACGGACAAATTCGGAGACATTTTTATTTTTCACTTTTTTACAACCCCTTCCTTACCTATACTTATTTCTTTTTAATCTTTTTGTTTTTTTTTATTAACGGTTCGGGTTATTGTCGTTTTGGTTTTCTAACCAACCAGTAAGGTTGTTAATTATTTTTAAACTTCTTGAGTGGTTTTTACGATTGGCTATGATGGTCTTTTTGTTTTTTAATTGGACTAGTTAAGAGGGGAGTTATAATGGAGTTGAGAAGTTGCTATTGATGTTTTTTGTTTTTTTTTATGTAATAGATCGGCAAACGAGCAGACGGATTACCTGATGGTAAGTAATCAACGCCGCCCATGGACACCCGCTACTGAGGAGTTACGAGTGCGTTGCCGACATTTTAGGGATTAGGGATTTGGAGATTTATGGATTGAGGAGGGATTGGGGGTGGGGAAGGATTGGGCCTCCGGTAACCTCACTCACACGGCGAAACACAACGCTGTGGTTGTTTCACGCCGGTTTTCTGTAAGGCCGTGGTATCACTCCGGTCGAGCCGACCCATTCGTGACGAAGCATGGCTCTTCCACACTTGTGGTTGCTTGTTCCTATTTTTAAATATGTAATTTTATTTGGTTCTGTACTTTACAATGATTCATGTAGGTAAGTATCATTCAAAAGTATCTACCTACTACTTAATTTTAAACACCTCAAAACAAACATCTGACATCACAATTCACACACAAAAAATTAAAACAAAAACAACAATTTTACAAGGAAATCGTACCCACTAGCTACAAACTACGAACGAACAACTAAACAATCTATCAAAATCATCTGTCAAGACATTATACACAGGCCTTAGAAATAACACAATTGAAAACCAAATATCAGACAAAATAAATACATTTCAAAATCGATCGATCGATCACACAGCTGCCTAGATATGGACAGCAGCACATACAGATATACCTACCGGTATATCTACAGGATGTCATTGACTAATCCTAATAGAATATTTTATATGAAGTTTTTTTTAATCGGAAAATATCATGCAATGTTTTCAACCGTCTTGAGTGAGGTGAGAAAGAGTGTCAGACGCTTATTGTCTAAAACCCACCTCAATTTGTCTCCTAATCTAGGCCATGCTGTGGTAGATTATTGTGCTTTCGCGCAGCCTCGGCTGGATATGAACCTTAGAAGACACCATAGAAGGAACAGGGAGTTTTTAGTCAGTAAGAGTCTGACACTCCCGCCCGGCCCTGGGTGGGAGAAGTCATTTGATGATTATCCCCTCACAAAAAAAAAGAGGACACCATCTGTGGTGATCTGAAGGTTCTTTGAAAAGCGTGGTCTGGTTCAGGTCGGCAAGTAAGCTGAAATGTTATCTTTAGTATACATATCTTGGTTAATATAGTTAAAAAAAGGTCATAGCTGAACTAGGTATTTTTTTCAAAATTGCATTCTCCAGCATTGACAGCAAACGCACCAAAGCGCTAACTTAACTCTAAGATGTTGTCCTGTGTTTACACACCAAGATCCGGACTAAAAATTCGAGGAGCACACGAAGAATTATTTCGTAAAAAAACCGCGAAATAGTGAACGTCAACCAATAGTCTAGCTACAGCGCCATCTATCGATATTTTTAATAATATACAAAATATCTCAAATTGTTATCTCTTTTTAGCATATCTACATATAAACACACACATTATAGATAAGTCTTAATGCTTTATATTACAATACCTATATAATGCCATGGTACTGTATTATGTCATCAAAATCTATTCAGTAGTTTTTAAGTAAAAGAGTAACAAAAATACACACACAGTAATAGGAAGTAGTTTAGTAAAATACAATTTAAACTTAATAACAAAAGCATAAAGTTAAAAATTGATTATTGATATATGAAAATCTAGTATATTTTCACGTGCTGCGTATTGAACAATGCCCATAGTTCGGACGGACTATCGAGAGATGCAATCTGATAGAGCACGCTTTACATAAATGCCTTGTGTAAGTAAGATCACGCTTCTGCCAGCCTAATCTTTTGCAAACACTAGTGACGTTTTACAACGAGATATTCATGAAGTTCAGTGTTCATTGCTTGTCGTCAATTTATAGAATGAGGAGTAGAAACCTAAACAAAATTTCAGTTCGGAGAAAGAATTATAATTATGTCGATATTTTAATTCATAAAAACGCCATCTTTCGGATAGAACTTAAATCGAAAGCATACGTTTCTTGACGTATCGTGAAGCGCCAATAGCATGAAGGTTTATTATATTTAATATGGTTAGAGATATACTTGTTTGTCCCGTCATATCGTCATACCACTTATATGAGACTAATACATTCTATCGAGTTAAGAAACGCTACAACCATTTAAGTATGTTTCCTGGTTTCCATATTTACTGCTAAACCAGATCCAAACCCGGCTACATCTTAAGTCAAACCCTTCGTAGGATAAGAATTGTTTTCGTCATCATCAGCTGATCTGGAAGACGTCCTCTCCCATGAGTAAGATGACGTTGATAATGATGTGTACCTATACCCTTCTCCACAAAAAAGAAAATGCGAAATGATTATCAACAAAAACGGCAATGGACACGCTACATTGATCTACACTCGTTCGTATCGAGTCAGTAAGAGACAGATGTGAGATAACCCCAGATAATCCTGAGATAAAATCGTATACGATTTGCCTTGGCGCACGGTAGTAAAGCAAGTATCGGTCCAGTAGAAGTTTAATAATAATATTGATATTTGATAGGTTCTTTTAGTCCTTGAGATTAATTTCTTTTTCAGATGCGGATAATAGAACAGGCTATATGATGTGAAGAAAAATAAACTGTGAGACTGGTTGAAAAAGAGTAACCAAGGAGTTTCTTGCTTCTCCATAGAAATCTACACTCTGGAACGAGCAAATAGCTCCACTAGAGGACAGACGGATAAAGTGGCACATAAAGTTGAATCTTTTGATCACATTGTTTTTTTCGTTTGACGTCGAATAGTGAATTTTGTGGTTAAAAACAAATGATTTGTCTTTGATTTTGGACATCAAAACAAGAAATGTCAATGATGATGTCCAAAATCAAAGACAAATCATTTGTTTTTAAATTTGGAAATCATCATTGACATTTGGTAAACGAGTGACGGTTGACGATGTAAATATTAGCATCATTATTCTAAATTTAAAAATTGATAAGTAGCCATACCAATGAGGCTATACTATTATGAAAGAATGTATTTAAGACTTCTATTGCTAAAACAAAAATTTTAAGACAAGATTTAATATATTAGCTAAGTAGTGGTTGATGAATTAAATCTAGTCTTGTCTATCAAGCTCGAAAAATAATGCTGGCTTTTTTAAAAGTCATTTTCTAAAGAAGAAATGTCCAGACTCCTTGGTGGAAGCGTTGATTTCGATGACGAAGAACTTAAATAAACAATTCTATACAACCTGGAAATCAATACCTCTTTTTAAAATCTTTCGTCCCAGCCTACTGAACCATCTTTGAATAAATAATTAACTTTACCAGTACATCCTATCTAAAAGATTAAAATAAATTCACAACAAATTCATGCGAATTTCAACCTTATAAACGAATGTAAAGGAAGATACATAAATAAAATGGCGTGTTTCTGATCAATAGTGCACGCAACAAACTGTCATCTTGTCGCTAGAGTGGTGACTAAACGATCGCGTGTTTGATTCTAAAGTTGTTAATAGAAACGATTTTTTTTATGATATACATAGGTCGGCAAACGAGCTCACGGACTACCTGATGGTAAGCAAAAGAGGAGTTAGGAGTGCGTTGTGAACCTTTAGGGGATTCGAAGATTGGGGGAGAGGAAGGATTGGGCCTTCGGTATGAAACCGAAAACCAGTGTGAAATAACTACAGCGTTACGTTTTGCTATGTTAGTGAGGTTACCGGAGGCCAAATCCCTCTTTCTCATTCCCCAATCCCTACACCTCCAAAACCCTAATCCCCAAAAATCCGACAACAAATCGCAGGTCCTCTAGAGTAACAGGTCTATGGACAACGCCGAATTGCTTACCATCAGGTAATCCGCGTGCTCGTTTGCCGAACTACCTATACAATGGAAAAAAAAACCTCTTAACTTAATATAAAATAAAAATGAATTTGAATAAAATTCTTTGAAATTTATGTACGTTACATGAAATAAATATAATAAAATTAGCATAAACATATGATTCGAGTGATGCAATCGTTTATCTTTTATCTCTGTGGATATCATGAAGACGACACCTCGTCTGTCACAGTGGAATAAATACTTTATCAAGAATACTATTTTTAAATTTCTTAAATTTTTAAATTTGTTTTATTTTTGACATTCTGCTCTTTTGAAAAATGAGGTATTTATACAAGTACTGCTAGCGAAGAAAAAGGTCCATGTTTTAATTCAAACTTTAATTAATCTAGCCAATAGACCACAACAGGCGAGGCTCTATATGGCTGATGTTCAGCCGGGGTTGCGGGGTAAGCGCAATGAGGCACCGCGGCCTCGGCCCAGAACAGGAGAAGAAGCTTAAGGAGAGGTTTAAAGTCAGTAAGAGTCTGACACTCTCTCTTTTCTTACCCTGGGCGGGAGAAGTCATTTAATGTTTTTAACTTGACCAAAAAAAATACTATATTTAATATATCTCTGTAACAGAGTTCATTCAAATCCATTCAGTACTTTGTTCCTAAGTGAAAGAGTAACAAACAGCTTTCCATTCGTACTTAAAACTTAGATAGATCAATTTTGAACTCCAAAAAAAATATATAACTATCAGAAAACACTTCATCTAGCATTTCAGCTAAGCGGTCTTGATAAAATAAATGATTATCTCAAGTAATAACCCTATCTAACATCCCACCCAGATCACAATCCCACTTATACCACCATCCCACTTATATCAATACCACTTCAAAATAAACACGTAACATTTATAAAAAGCCAGCACAATAGGGTTTGATTAGCGGTGATTGGGCTTCGAGTCCGGGTAGGGTACTGACCCAATACAATTAAAAATTCAAAGTATGTCCCGACGCCAAAACTTCTTAAATGACATTGTTTGTGTCAATTTCTTGAAGTTTTTGATTTGACTGCCATTTTGATTTTTGATTTAATTCCATTTGTTAAGATTGGGAGACTTGTTTGAAAGCGATCAGCAATGTTTTGTTCTAATTAATGGAGAGGTTTTGATTTGGAGTACAATTGTTATATATCTATACTAATATTATAAAGAGGCAAAATTTGTAAGTTTGTATGTAGGAGGAAATGTTTGGAACCACTGGTCGGATTTCCAAAACTCTTTCACTCTCATTTATTGATAGCTACAATGTTGCTGAGTGCTATAGGCTATAAAACATCACGCTACGATCAAATGGAGCCGAGCAGCGAGTGATACCGCGTGGGAGTAGCTAGTCTTGTATAAAATGAAAATATGTTTTGTTCAATTTTTACGGGCGGAAATCATCCTATGGTATATAATATACTTCTCTTACCCTGGGTAAAGCGAGAGGGAGTACCTATCAGACTTTTACTGACTAAAAACCTTTGATTCTCCAGCTCCAGGACACCAGCTTGAGGACATTATGGCACTTGCAGGCTAGATTTCATGACGAAAACCCCGTTTCAAATAACCCCATCATCATCAGCCTATAAGTGCCCACTGCTGAGCAAAAAGGTTAGAGTATTAATCACCACGCTTGTTCAATGCGAGTTGCCGATTTTAAACTTATAATTAGAAATTACAAGTCCAGATTTCCTCACGATGTTTACCTTCACCGTATGTCAGTGGTGTCTAAATAATCATAGAAAGTACATATAACTCGGAAAAGTCACATTGGTACTTGCCAGATTTCGAACCCACACCCTCATGCATGAGAAGCGGGCTCCTTAACCTCCGGGCCACACGACTAATACCCAGTATATACGCAACTACATAGGTAAAATTTCTAACTTTTTTCACCCACATGTAATGCTTTCCAAGGACAAACAATGAGGCCTCCCCAGGCCACTAACAGCCACAAAGGACTCAAAGAGCGAGGGCCATATTAAAATTTCCTTCGAAATAATCCGTACACAACACAATATCAAAATTTAATATCATTTTAATCTTAATTCTCCTTATTAATGTTGGCTAAGGAGGGGCGTTAGGGGTGCTCGCGTTTACAAGTGTGTTTTGCGAGACAGGTAAAATTTTAGATTAAAAATAATTTCTTATTATTTATTTTTACCATACCAAAGAATAGTAGATACTGTTTTAGTATTTAATTCGTAATTTTATGTAGTTTTTTTTTTCAGGTTCTTTTTCTTTCTCGTTTTACTATTTGTCAAGTATAATTATGTTGATCTAATATTCATAAGGCAAGCACTATTGCAATCGTTATTACGCTGTAACAATGTGAGTTATAGTTGTCAAAAAAATACAATTATTATTTTTTTATATTTCTTGTTGGCTCATTACGTATTGGCTGTAGTTTGAAAACCTGTATCTTTTAGAAAAACGATTAAAGATTTAAAATTAAGCACAAAAATAAATAATGTTTCTATTAACATTACAAATCAAAATGTTACCCAATTATAAATATAAAATAACAAATTTCCTAGAAATGGTAACCCTAGAAAATTGTGGAAATCTTCGCTTTCTAACCCAAGCTTACAAAAGGCTACCCTAAAACCTTAGGAAGACGGTTTAAAATTCTTTAAGCACCCAAATATCTTTAGGAAAAGGTAGAAAGCTTTGAAACGAAGGTAAGTTTAAAAGATAAGTCTTGTCTTTCTTCGAACGAGGCTTAATTAGGTCGAATTACCTTTATGGAAATGTTTGGGATTAACATTTTATGATTCCGTATTATCCAGCAGTTCAAACAGACAATGGCGAGATTAGATAGTATATATTATCAAGTATATATTTAGCGTAGAAGGAATTATTTTTGTATATCTCTACGTGGACTTGGTAAGGTAAAGATTGTCTCATAGATAGATCTAATTTCGATTTAGATATAGGTCGAATTGCATCGTTAAAGCCACAACCATAAGTGTGAAGAGCCATGCTTCAGCACGAATGGGTCGGCTAGATCAGAGTGATACCACGGCCTCACAAAAACCAGTGTGAAAAAACCACAACGTTGTGTTGCACTGTTTGAGTGAGGTTACCGGAGACCCTATCCTTCCCCTCCCCCAACCCCTCCCTAATACCTAAATCTTCAAAACTCTAATCCCCAAAAGGTCGGCAACGTACTCGTAACTCTGTTGTTGCGGGTGTCCATGGACGGCGCTGATTGCTTACCATCAGGTAATAAGGCTGAACCGTCGTTTGCCGTCATGACAGATAGACCTACTCAATACATTGTAAAACAGTCCCTCTATCAGTTCATTACTCATAAAAAGGGGTGAACACTGTCACACTCGTTCACGAGGTGGATTCTTTAATTAAAACATCGATGGCATCCCCTGATGGATCGCTGGACTCGCTAATTGATGGGCTTTGTGTGTACCGAGTTCGAATCCCGAACGTATTTAATTATATTAACTTTTTACACCTCTTCCTCGCGTTACTGATGTAGATCCACTAGCTATTGAAATGGTTATGTGTGTGTGGGTTTTTTGACTAAAATGTATACCTAATATTTTTGTTTAGAAAATTTGAAAAAGAATGAGGGCACGAATGGTTCAGCTCGACCGGAGTGATACCAAGGCCTCACAGAAAACCGGCGTGAAACAATCACAGCGTTGTTTCGCTGTGTGAGCTACCGGTTAGCAGAGGCTCAATCCTTCCCTCTCCCAAGCCCCCTAAAATCCCTAATAGGGATAAGACAGGATATGGGATAAGGGTTGGCAACGCACTCATAACTCCTCTGTTGTTACGGGTATCCATGAGTGGCGCTGATTGTTTAGTATCAGGAAATCCGTCTGTTCGTATACCGTCCTTTTACATAAAAGAAGCTTAGGCATCACTAAACAGACATGCATTAGTATCATGAAAACTAAAAACCGCTCACGAAAAAAATTAAACAAACCACCAACAAAATACTTCCACAGTATCAAAACGCAGAATCCCTAGATAATCAACTCGTGAATGTCACTGCATTCGATCAAACGTGAGCTAAACATAAGGCAGGTTCCACATGATTACTCCGTGAATAGCTTTGGGAGACAAAACGCGAGTTATTAAAGAACCCATCAGCACACAATGCGGCCATGACAAAACTCTTACTTTGAACTCCTTCCTAATCGCAGGGAAAACTTTATTTTGTGGACGCACACTCGCGTTTAGGTGGTTGCGTTTGATACTGATGACTCTTTTGTTATTATTTGAGTTGTGCATTTAAATAAAGTTAATTAATATGGGTCAATTCTAGTTATAAAAATGGGTAAATTATTATTGACTAAATAATTGACAACAACTACAGCGTTGTATTTCGCCGTGTGAGTTAGGTTACCGAAGGCCCAATCCTTCCCCTCCCCCAATCCCTTAATCTCCAAATCCCTAATCCCCAAAAGATCGGCAACGCACTCGTAACTCCTCTGCTGTTAGTAATTCATCTGCTCGCTTGCTCGTTTATCACATAAAAAACAGGTTTTCAAAAGAATAAATCGATTCAAATCTCAGTATTTGTGAAATAACAGTAACTAACTATGGTATGTCATAAATACTTAGAAACTATAAAAATAATTAACAACTATTATCAAAGTGTAGAACGAAGCATAAACGTATAATACACGTACTAAATTCTTTATAAACAATATATTAATATCATCTTTATTACATGTAAATAGCGTTAAGAGAGGTTACACCCTCTCTCATCTCTCTCTCTCTCTCATCAATCAATGTTTATGGATAAGAAAAGTCTATAAAAGTTCACACACAGGCTATTACATAACTACACCTTGGAGACAGTGATGTCGTCAGACCACTTCAATGCCATCCCATCGTAAACTTACATTACAATGTGTTTTGTTTCGTTTTATTTTATTAAAAGTTACCGTAACTGTTCATATTTTAAAAAAGTAGTTATAAAGATATTCCGATTAATAATGTGTGTCATGGTGGCGCTGCTGTCGTTTTTCGCTGATATGTTTAAGTTAAATGAAATCGTGTACCATTACCTAAACTATCATTAAAATTCAATTACTTATGCTCCTCATACTTGATTTTTTTTTTTTTTTTTTGTATGTTCACCGATTACTCCGCCTTTTATGAACCGATTTCTGGGCCCATTTTCATGAGGTCAGGATCTGATGATGGAATCCTAAGGAAACGGAGGGGAACTACTTGGCACCGACTTCAAGATTATAAAATGGTTATTAATATTATTTTCTGTTTAAGTAAATGAAAACATGTATTGATTTGTACAAAGAAAATTTATTTTTTGATTTTTGTTAACTTTTTGAAGTCGGATTATTTTTGTAAAAAATTAAAAACATTTTTATTTATGGATAGGTCGATAAACAGGTTCCGTATCTCCTGATAGACACAGACACCTGTATCACTACAGGAATAAAGTAAGTTAGTAAAGTAAGAGTCTGACACTCTCTCTCGCCTTACCCTGGGCGGGAGAAGTATTTGATGATTTTCCCTGAAAAAAAGAAACTGGCCTCTTGTTGGTTGCTAGCATTGCAGATGAGCTTCAGACAGTGAAACACAACACACTAGCTTTGTTTCCAATTCCAGACTTAAAGTCCTTGATTAAGGACAATATTTTTAGGCAAACCTACTAATATTATAATTAATGTAAAAGTTAGTGAGAATGTATGGATGTACATATTATGTTTGTTATTTTTTCACGCAAAAACGGCTGGACTGATTTGGTTGACACTTAGCTTTTTATTTACTTTTTATCGATATGCCAAGCAGGCGAAACCGCACGCGGAATGAAGTTTATAATTTGGAGTTCAAATCGTAAAATCGTTTACAAATCAGTGTAAACATTCCTTACCATACCAGGAGTGCATAAAACCGCAATGGTTACGAGACAATACCGCCATGGTTTTGTTCGACATCGAAGAGGGGCGCCGGGCGGACGGTAATGAAAAACATGGGAGCCACCGCCCCATGTCCCGATTGACTTGCACATCGATTCGCCACTCGATTCAATGATTTTAATTAGAATCTTTAAAATATTACGTTTACTAATTTTTTAAAATTTTGCTTGATATCCAGAAAATATTTTTTGACAATCGAAATTAAAATTTTCACAATTCTAAATGTGACTTTTTCCGAGGTATATGTAAGTACTTTCTAAGACTATTTCGACACCACTGACATACGATGAAGGTAAACATCGTGAGGAAACCTGGACTTATAATTTCTTATTATAATTTTCATTTGCTAATCCGCCTTGATTAAGCGTGGTGATTAATGCTCAAATCTTCTCCGTGTTAGAAGAGGCCTTTGCTCAGCAGTCAGCACTTATAAGCTGATAATGTAATGTAAATTTGGTTGATATTTAACAACTAATCAAAAGCTATACTTTAGTTCCAATTGTCTGTGACGTCATGTGTCAATGGCATACTTACGTATAGCTCATAAATAAGTTAGAAAAACACGTGTTACTGATATTTTTTTAAATGAACGTTACCCCACACTAGGATTTTCTTCCGTGTCGTGGGTGCGGTTACAAACATACAATTTCACATACACATTACACCCAGACCCGAAACAACAATTTAACCTCGCATGGCAGCCAGTTGCCCAGCCACTCCGCCAACCGAGCAGTCAACAGTATATGGAGTATATCGTAACACCGATGTTTTTTTTTATTGTATCGAAACTCCTTTGAGTTAAACTCCTCCTTTTAGAAGTAAAAGATGCTCAACTAATTCTAGATCTAGGTCCTAAATTCTAAATTCACATCTATCGGGGATGTAACTCAGTGGTAGAGTGTCTGCTTCGCATGCTGAAAGTCCTGGGTTCAAATCCCAGCATCTCCAAAGCTCTTTTTTGGTTATCATGAGTAATTTTAAAATCATTTCCATGCTGACTTATTTTTTTATTTTCTAAGAAAATATTGTTATTTATATTTGCTACAGAGAGAATAGTCTTAAAAATCTTTATAGCTGCTTAGCTATAAAAAAACAAGAAGTCACTGCTTGTTCATGTGAAATCCTAGACCTAATCCAATCCAACTTTGCAACTCCAACCAAATTCCAGATCCTCAAATCCCTGATCCTCAAAAGACGGCAATCGACTCGGCACCAACTTCTCTGGCTTATCGCGTATTAAAACCCCCAATTCTTAAATATCTAAACTCCAAAAGACAGCAATTCGTCTGGTGCCTAATTTTTTGTGAGGGGAAAATCATCAAATGACTTCTCCCGCCCAGGGCGGGCGTGAGGGAGTGTCAGACTCTTACTGTCTAAAAACCCCCTGTTCCTTCTCCTGCTCTGGGCCACAGGTGGCGCGGTGGTCGCGGTGCCTCATCGCGCTTACACCGCAACCCCGGCTGATAAATCTAACGTCACGCGGTATTCCCAGGCAGTCACTCATCCAAGTACTTACCGCGCCCGATGTTGCTTAACTCGGTGATCGGACGAGAACCGGTGCTTTCAACATGGTATGGACGTTGGCTTCTGGTGTCTATAAGCGACCCTCAGGTGACCCGTATGTCAGTTTGTCACTCTCCCACTTACAAGAAACATAATTCTTACACTGAAATCCAGTTTATTAATAAACACAAGGGAGAAAGAAAAGAAACTTCAACCAACTAACCTAACTTCAAAATAAATTCTTCCTAAAATCAAAGAAGATTTTTTTTAACCAAGATTCTACATGGCTAACATGACTACTCGAGTTGTGTCGAGTACCTATGCTGAGTTGCATTGAGTGCATCGGTGGAACAATACGCGTACAATGAATGTTTGTGGCTGTATATCATCGCGGCTCCAACGAACAATGGCGCCCGCAGCCGGCGCTTGCGCATGCCTGCAGTTTACGTGGTTTTGATACTTGAAGATTTTTCTCTGTGTAGATCAGTTTTTGATGTAAAGTGTGATTTGTTTTGATAGTGTAATCAAGTTTTTATAAGTAGTTTTAGGTTGTTTATAAAAACTTTATCGACGATAACCTCTAAGTCGATTGCCTCAAATTCCAAATTATTTGTCTCATTTGTTTTTTTAACAAAAATTTAATTAGATGAAAATATGTAGGTATATACCTTTAATTTAATCTGCCTAATTAATCATAAATTCAATTTTTGATGGTCAAAATATATGAATATGACATTTAATATGACATTTTTTATATTAAGTTTTACATACTATGTAAAACTCAATATAAAAAAATCAAGTATCAAAACCATTTTGCCTTTTGTTGTAAGTCCACTAAATACCGTGTTATAAACTAACCGCCGATGTCCGGCGGTCAATAATACATTCGAAACTTAAATACTGAAAACACCCTCACTTCCCATGACCCATAGACATTGTGTCGCGAAACAATCGAAACTGTCTCAAAAATACCAAGATCACAAAACTAAACGTACACTTGCAAAAACTCCTACGCACCTTCACATCGAACACATACGGTCCAAAGTTGCGCAACTTTAACATACCCAGCTGCAAAGTTACTTTTGTAAGTAACAAAAGAGGTTTTGTCCGAATCGTGTAGTAGTCTAAACACAGCAAGGAGGTTTTTGTTTCCAAGGGTCTGTCTATGGTTAGCCGCGATTTATGGCATGTAGGCGCAGGATTAGTGTTGCAATGTGTTTAAATATTATTTAAGTGTCGTGGGAACTTAGTATAGGCAATAGAATCGCGATCTTTTGACAGTTAAGCTGCTAAATGGGTCGGAATGGCCTTTTGTTGTTCTTTGATTTGATACAGATGTTGGCGGTCGAGATTTTAATATTGCGGTCTTAAATGGGAAGACCGGTGGCGATCTTGGAGATAATATAAAAAGGAAAGAGAATAATGGATAGAAAGATATGAGACTAGTTTAAACGATTGATAATGAACAGAGCTTACAAACATAATTTCACACACACATTACAACAACAACTGTGATACACATGTACACATCTAACACATTGACAACATAACCTCCATTGTATAATTGGTCATATGCATTACCAATAAAATATTATGGCCCCCTAATAGCGTTCACAATTATGCATTGCTCGCTAGATCATCACTGCCCACCGAGAAACAGCAGGACTTTTATGAATATCTGTCTCTTACGATATGCTGTTTTGCTGGTACATATTTTGATTACTTGAAATCAGGGCCGGATAAAAAATGGCTGAGAAGGCTACTGTTAGGGGAGCCTAGGCCACCAAGAAAAGCATTCCCTCTTTTCGAAGACGCTAAAAATTCAATCTGTTAAACAATTCATTAAAGAACAGCATGAGCAGAACCCTGTCTGGGTTAATTCAGCTCTGCTTAGAATCATTTAATTAGTTTAATATACATAATTATACTAATCGCTTGGTTTTGTGTCGAGAAATCTATACACATATGGCCTGGTTTACTAGAACCGATTGACCGATCAACTAAATAGTCTAAACAAAACAGGTGACATTGATTTTTATAATATTTATAGACGACTAACTCTAATACTTTTTACTAATGAGATCAATATTATTTCGATCGCTCTAATTTTTACTTTGTTACTAACTTATGAGTTATAATGTCTCAAACATCCGAACCGGTTCCAAGTACAGCAAATTCTGATTTATTTGAAATTCACAATACTAACATAGACTCTTTAACTGCATTTAATCCATTGCTATCTACATCTACAAAACATCCTTCCTTCCTTCTTTAACTATAATAAACACTCTCTCCTTCATCAACAAAGCCTTTAAAACCATCGGTACTCTCATCATCACCCCAAAACCTTGACACTTCAATAAAACAATTAACTCCCCATGGATGTATGTGGTAGGGGGGACCATCGACCACATGTAAATGGTAATACATCAATAGCCCGCGGCGCTAATTGATTTCTATTTGTTGCTCTTTAATTGTTGCGTATGATTCGCTTTCCTCTGAATTATTCATTTCGATCCCGTGAATATGTATTTGATCGTAAAAATGCATTCGTTCGTATTGCATTTTAGGTTGTTTCTGTTTGGAAGTTCAAGTTTTGAAATTTGTTTTTTTTGGAATTATAGTCTTGAAGACAGTTGAGTTTAGTTGACGGCTTGACTGTTGAAACTGCTACTTGACAAAGGTCTTGTCATCGCACAGTTCGATGTTCAGCTCCTCATGTCCAAAAACTCGTCACTTAACCTAGCTGGAAGGCGTCCTACACTGCCTAAACCAGATTTCCACTCACACGTCTAATCGTCAAATATCATCAGATGTTCGAATTTGAGAACTAGAAGGTTAAATTGTAACAATCTATTAAAGAAAAGGAACCATTCGTAATTCGAAAAATTATTCTTGCTAAAAAGTAAACTTCGTTTGCATTCTCCATCACTATGATCTAATCAAGACAAATTCTAAATTGCTAGAAGGAAGGAATTAAAAAGCTATTACTCAAATACATCGAAGCAGAAGCAACTTTTTTAGCAGAATCCCTAAAGAACTAAGATCATCTAAAATTACTTACTCAAACCAAAACTATTTGAAACACAGAAACTATGCCTGAGGGGGATGAACGCAAAAATTGTTATTTTATTGCATCTGGGTACACACATGTCATATTTTATTCTCCACTCGGAATTTTGTGGATTTGCAACTTCCCTTCTTACTAGCAAGGACAAAGAAATTTTGTCCCACTCCATGACTCTTATGACCTTGGTAATAAAGACTTTTATAAAACATTGGAGAATTTTCTAGAATTTTCGAAACTTTGCGATTTTCGTGCGTGTCCTTATACGCACGGATAAGTAGTATATCATTTTCTTTGTACAAATGGTCTGTGGGATTCTGTGAGGCGTTCTAATCTACTAGAATATAAACAATGCCATCGTCTGTCTGTCTGTCTGCCATTTCGTCTGCGAGGAAATGAGATGCGATTTACATTCCAGTTTGGTTCGTGTTGCTAAATTATGTGTCCATTTTTTTTTTGGTTTTGTTCAACGCATATGAATTGAGTAACGTGCGTGGCTTATTTCGAATTAAATCACGCTCTTCTCATTTTTGGTGAACTGGTGAATTTTGGTGTTTATTATCTTATCCTTGAACGACGCAATGCAACGCTGTACAATTATCGTTATTTCTAGAAAAGATCTACTAAAGTAAACTCAATAACTTGTCTTACTTTGGGTCAGAAAAAGAGCCTTACCTTATGTAATTTTTTGGACCATTTCATACTGTATTCCTGGTAGATCTCCTTTCTAAATTATATGCCTAAAACTTATTAGTTCTAATAGATGCTAGGTAAAGTAGCTGTCAAAGTCATGTCTAGACGGTTTTCGAATTAGAATTTAAATTCAATCATTTTAATTTCCTAGAAACATTGTGATTGTTCCTGTCCACTCAGTGGCCGGGCTACTGGCTGCTGTGCAACCGGTCGCGGATTCGACTCCCGCACGGGACAACATTTTTGTGTGATCCACCAATTGTTGGTACAGGTCTAGGTGGCTTGTGTGTGTCAATTTGTGTGTAGTAAACGACTACGACACATGAGAAAATCAAAGTTGAGGTACAACGTCTTTAGTTCAAAAAAGGTTTTATTTATATATTTATCGTTATCGTTACGATTTCAACAAATGTGATCACAACACAATACCTATACAAAACATTTCTGCCGTCCAGTCATCAGGCTATTTTTACACAGCCGGGAATCGAAGCCGCGACACCGCTCGTAAATCACCAAAGGTATAAGCACTAATGTCGTGGAACTAACACTGAATTTCACGCTCCATCGCAACTGTTAATGTGGACCAAATAATGTTTTGCTCACCAAACGAAAGCAATGGAACCCATTTCTTATTGGAATCAAATTATTTAACGGTTTTTTTTAAAAACAGAATATGAATATGGCCACCTGTCAAAATAAGTGGATTGGACGATATTTTATGTACTTTTTTAAGAATGGAATTTGGAATCTCGGTTATTTAGCTTGTAAAAATAGTTTTCTTTAGTTTTTTTTTTTTTTTTTACTTGCAATAAACCAGTGCTTGACTGCGATCCCACCTGATGTTAAGCAGTGATGCAATCGTTGATGGTAAGGCGCACTAGTTTATTAAGAGCCTATTCACTCTAGCCTTGAAGACACTCTAGTTTATTGCTACTGTTTGTCATGGGAATAATTGCTGTTGATTTCAAAAACAATGGATGTAAAATATTGAATGTAAACTATTGAAAATTTCATATTTTTTTCAAAAAACCTTTATTCTTGTGTCCCATCCGAAATAAAACTATCATAAACATAAGCACCCTTTTCAACTAGTTAAAACTGGTTAAAAAGAACCATGTTCAACATAAATAGTTCTTAATCCAATAAGAAGGAACTATACTACCAACAAACAAGAATTTGTTTCATAGAATATCCCTAAGATTCCTATTAGACATATCAGTTCCTAATCAATTACAAGATCTATATTGCCTACAAAACATATCGAATTAAGTGAAGGTACATTTAAATAAACATTTACACATCATCAAGTTATAATAACCCACTGCTGAGCAAAGGCCTCTTCTCACAGGGAGAAGGTTTGAGCGATCATCACCACGCTTGCTCAACGTAGATTAGATCGGCGATTTCAATACACATTCAGATACTTATAGCAAATTCCTAATGGAATTTCTTCCTGCAGACCTACAACAGGAAATGTCAGACATAGACACATGTTTTATGAATTACCCTTTATGAATTCCTTTTTAAATAGGCCTATCAGATAGGCTATATATTCCCAAAATCACCATAGCCTATAGCCGATGGCAAAGCCGTGGTAAACTCATAACATCTCACCCGAGAGCATTCACCCCTGACCCCTAACTGCCTCTGGTCATCTCGAGACGTGCGCCCTCTCGCTCGCACTTTCATGTAAGTTCGTATGTACATCCTTGTCTCGCCGTGCACGATCCGATCCGAGTGGATCCGGGTATATCCTCAGAATTGCAGTATGTTATTCGGTTCAAGAATTGTGGAATTGTTTAGATGACTATTTTATTAAAATTTATTGAAATATTATTTGTTATAATACAGTTATAAAATATTGATAAGAAATAAAGTAAGTTTATTAAAAGAATTATATCTTTTTACCTACGGTTCTAAATAATTGTATTGTTATGATTCATTCCAAAATCAAATTTTAATAATTCGATTTTTGAATGGATTATACATTTATACATTATCTTTAGTGGAACTGATTGAAAAAGTGACATGCACGAAAATCTTAAACTCCAATTATGTTAGTAGTTTCTAGAAAAAAAATACCTAAATAATGTAGACAAATTATTTTAATATGGTCATATTTTCATTAATTGATTTTGTCGATATTCCAAATGTTAGATATTTGCTACCTTTTTTAGAAAAAAATAAGTATTATAAAAATATATGATACGGTTTCATACAAAATTCATAGAAAAAAAACATTTTTGACATCACAATAAATGTAATGAATTTTACTTGCTTACTGCGGAAACTTATTGTGTTACACAATAATAGAATTCATTATTATGCTTAGTGGTACCAATTAGACACAACTAGTTAGAAAAACATTTATACACCAACAAGATATACCGAACCAAAAATCGATGTAAAAAAACGCCATCTATCGTCCAAACTTTTGAACTACAACTTCTCAATTTGCGAACCGTGTTACTATCAAAACTGAAGACGCGCTTACCGCTCGGCGTTCACACACATACACATTAACTGTACACCAAGTAAACACGTACTTGGGTACCTATTTATTATATTCATGTATCTACCTACCTTACCTAGGTACTTCATTTACTAAAGTATTTGACAAAAGTAAAGCGCATTAATAAGGCTTTGTGGGATGGCGAATTAATAAGCCAATTAGGAATCAACGATGGGCAGGCAAATATTGATGGATGTTAACGACAAATTATTTTTTTGTATATCCTACTAATCTTACTTCCTACTAATAATAATAAATGTGAAAGTTTGTGAAAATGTGTCGATGGCTGTTTGTTATTCTTTCACACAAAAACGGCTGGACCTATTCCCAAATTGTAAGACGACGACGGACGGAAGTGTGGGAAAGCCATGCTTCGGCACGAATCGGTTGGCTCGATCGGAGTGATCGGCCGGGTGATGGCCTCACAGCAAAACTGGCGTGAAACAACGACCACGTTGTGTGTCTCCGTATGAGTGAGGTTACCGGAGGACCAATCCTTCACCTCCTCCGATCCCTCCCCAATCCCTAAATCTAAAGAACCCTAATCCCTAAAAGGTCGGCAACGCCCTTATAACTTCTCCGTTGCGGGTGTCCATGGGCGGCGCTGATTGCTTACCATCAGGTAATCCGTCTGCTCGTTTGCCTAGCTATTACATAAAAAACGATATATTTTCTATTACTGGTCGATAAAATTAAATTTAAAAAGTATTATTTCTATTATTGCGGCGACGATAATGAGACAGCCCCTACATTGTAATTACATCAAACTTTGACATAAGGGGTTGTGTGGGGGATGCCACAGACAACAAAAGAGGCGCGCAATGATTTTTACGTTTGTGATTTTCACGCATCGCCGAGTAGGCACAGGAAATGCTATTATGCCAAAGTTAATACTTTTTGTTTGTCTATGGATTTGTTAGTTGCATTTTATAATTGTATTTTTTTTTTATTGCAAAGGTTTTTTGGTGCATTTTATAACGAGATGGATTAGCTAAAGAAATATATTATGAAAATATCGTAGTAGGTATATACAATGTCATTGCGCTATGTATTTCTATCGATTCCTATCAGACATAGGTATGAGTGTACATGTAAAAGTTGGCTTTATAAGAATTGGCTAGGCAAAAGAACAGAGAACCATAGGTGCTCCCATCACAAGAGAAGTTACAAGTGCGTTGTTGTCAGTCTTTTAGGGAGTTGAGTATTGGACCTTTGGATTGCTTTTCCATGGTTAATCCATGTAAACAACTACGATGTTCGTTAAATGTAAAGTAATACTCAAATATTCCATGAATTAATACTCTTAGGTCATTAGCGCAACAATTAAAGACAAAATAAAACAGAAAAAAAACCTAGAAAATAGTGCACTGCAGTCTAATTGTTTACAGCGCCATCTAACGGAATATTTATGACACTAACTTTAAAATAAAATTGCACAATTATTTGTTTATTTAAAATATTTGATGTTTATTTATTAAAAAATAAGAAATAATATAGTTTTATAGTATCTAACACCTTTTTAAATAATTGTAAATAAATTATGGGATACTTCTTAACGCAGAAGTATTGACATTGTGTCACGTATAATTAAGAAAAATAAATCAAAGCGCCTACCCACTTTGTATAATACACTTGCATGGTACCTATCATAGGTAACTCAAATACTCAACTATTTCGCCATTTCTGTCACCGGGGATGTAACTCAGTGGTAGAGTGTCTGCTTCGCATGCTGAAAGTCCTGGGTTCAAATCCCAGCATCTCCAAAGCTCTTTTTGTTCGTTAATTCCTTACACAAAAACACTTTTTAATTATTTTCATATATTTTAACCCTAAAAAACGCATATTTGGAGACTTATAACATTTTTTTATAGTTTTCTTAACTAATAATTCACCGAACAAAATAATTGCTCTCATTACCCTATCAAAAGGACTTCATTATAAAAAAATATACATACATACAAAATCACAACTGTCTGTCAGTCATTCACGGACCGATGGAGCGAGAAACCGCGACACGTGGACGTTTATTATTAGAGATTCAGCACCTGGACAAACGGACAATTTAATTAAATGAGTGACCAATTGGATACAGTATTTATTTTGGACTTCGCACGTGCCGATAAAATCAGTGATTCACCAGCTGCTTTGCCGCAAGTCTGCGGACGGCGAGTTAGGGTAGCTCGCCGACCAGAACCAGACCCGAGCGTACCTACAGAGCGTAGCGCGCGCCTCAAAGAGCTAATAAACCACCACAGACGGGGCCCTATAGAGCTGATGTTCAGCCGGGGTTGCAGGGAAGCGCACTGAGGTACGGCCTCGGCCTGGATCAGGAACGGAGCATTTTTAGCCAGTAAGAATCTGACACACCCTCTGGGCGAGGAAAGTTGTTTATAATGACTTTCCCTCCTCAAAAAAGCTGCTGCTTAATTTTAGAGGTTACTTTTCATTGTTTTCTATGTTTTAGGTTTGCCATCTGACTACCGCAGATGGGGCCAATTTGGGCCATTATCCAGCCAGCGTTACGGGTACCAGGAGGAGCAGGAGCAACAACGGGTTGGTTGTTAGTCAGTAAGAGCTATCTCTCTCTCGCCTCATGCAGAACGGGAGGCGTAATTCGGTGAGGGTCCCATTCATGCTGCTAATAGTATTAAGTTGAAAAACTGTTTAAACCAAGATCGAAGGTACTTACTGGAAACTCCACACACACATTCGCAACTATTAGCCATCTTATTAACTAAGCCAAGAACCTTTTCTAAGTAACCTCTTCATTTATTCTTTAGCACAAATTGATCGAACAAAAAAACTAAAATGTCGACCTATTAACACAAGCAGAAAGCAATCAAAACAAACCATAGCGAGTAAAAGGTCAGGCCATCATTCCGAAATGTGGCAGTGACCACGGTGGTCCGTGATAGCCTTCCTTGCCACCATTCTTATAGGTAAACCCATTAAATACATGAACCAGCAAATCAAACTCCTCCTATCTGTAATTTTTTGTCAATGGATTTTCGCCTGTATCTAAAAACAAATAAAGTTAAAAATCGAATAAGTGATCTTGATAGAAAGGTATACGTTGACCTGCTCCCGATACCCGGTATGAAATGAATTCTTGATGGTAACCAAAATGTCAGGGCAAATGGAATTAGTGATGAGCCTTCATCAACCGAAAGCGTAGTCAATATTTTACAGGGTGATTATTTTGTGTTCCCGGTCGCCTATCGGTGAATAGATTTTATGTATCTGTGGTTTTTGTTTTTTGATTTTAGAATAGTATGAAAGGATCGCATGAAGGCCGATTTCGTGTAACCTTCTTTGTTGTTTTTTTTTGTTTTATTGACGAAATTTAAAATTTATTCTTTACTTTTCACACTTCGAATAAGGTGGCAAACGAGCTAACGTCACCTGATGGTAAGCAATCGGTGCCGCCCATAGACATTCGAAACACCAAGAGAACTCTTTTGGCGTTGTCAGGTTGGGAGATAGGAATTGAGGGAGTCGCGACCTCAGCCCGAAGCAAGATTAGTATATGAATTTGATAATTTTCCCCTCTCAAAAATAAAAACCTCAAAAATGGTTTATTTTATTTTTTATTTTTATAAATTAATCATACAAAAATACAAAGAAAACAAGTACTTATAAAAAAGAATTATATATTATTATTTATTTTAAAGGTTGAGAGCATTAACCTCCAAGACACGACCTTTCATCTTATCACGGTTCCAAAAAGTTAGCTTTACGTTAGTCTAAGATCTAATTTTCTAGTTCTTTTAATAGGCATAATATCAATGGCTTTATAATTAACACCATAACTACAACTGGCGTTACAAACAGACAAGATTAGCTGACAAAAATATACGCGAACGCAACCGTACCTATCCAATGAAAACTTTGCTCGACTCAGGAAATGAAGCTGCGACTCAATTTCCACGGCAGCAAATAATCCGTACGGAAATCTAACGCGAGAATATCGCACCTTTTGCCTTTTTGTTATTTATCTGAATATAGATACGAATGGACTTTTTTTACATATTTCCAATCAATTTCAGAGGTAACGGTAAAAAAAATGGCTTGTCAACTCAATCTGCCGGAGTTTTTAATTAAATTTTCATACAATGAATGTTTGTTGAAACTCATCGGAGTAATTGAGTGCTTGGGGATTAATTCTTATCCGTGTGGCCCGCAGGTTAAGGCGCCCGCTTCTCGTGTATGAGCGGGTTCGAAACCTGACAAATACAAAGTTTTCCACATTATACATATGTACTTTCTATGATTAATTAGACACCCCTGACATACGGTAAAAGAAAAAACCGTGAGGAAACCTGGACTTCTAAATTATAAATTTGAAACTGCTAATCCGTCATGAGCAAGCGTGGTGATTAATGCTCAAACCTTATTCTTGTGAGAAGAGGCACTCAGCAGTAAGCACTTTTAGGCTGGTGATAATGATGAATCGAATGCCATATTTATCGAGTGTTCGTAGGTACATTTACTAAGAATGAAGGTTTTGACTACGATTAAGGGTTTAGAGGTTAGGTTCTTGTTCCTCCTTCATGCCAAGAAACTTATGGAGTCTTTTGTTTAAGGCGGCAAACTCATAGAATGCCTTCTGGAGCTTTGGGTTTCAGACTAGAAACGATACGCCACTGAGCTGCACCGGCAACCCGGGCTGGATATTGGCTCTTGTCTATCCTACCTGAGTTTCTTGCCATCTGCGGATCCGTACTTACGGAGCAACGCCCAAAGCACCTACTAGGAGGTCTGGGACGTGAGAAGAAAGATGTCCTTACGCGCTCAGTCAGTAAAGAAGGTGACTGATTCCAAATTGCTCACGCTCTTCACTGTGGCCTCATTTACACAAAAGCGGCGTGTTTTATTCTGCGTTTGTCGTACACTGCTGCAGAAGACCGCTTCACCACCCTCGCAATATGAACATTACGCTCAATTTGCGAGGAACAGCACAAAGCGCCGCATCTCCAAAATTACGGCTTAAGTATAATAATAAGCTTACAACCGAATC
Source organism: Spodoptera exigua (assembly GCA_902829305.4). Lineage (NCBI taxonomy): Eukaryota > Metazoa > Arthropoda > Insecta > Lepidoptera > Noctuidae > Spodoptera > Spodoptera exigua. The sequence continues at coordinate 11,247,847 of LR824616.2, read as the reverse complement.
TACATGTGTCGTATCGAACTTAACACCAATCATTTAGGTACTAATATCGGTAACTACATACCTATTACTGTCTTTTTAATTCGACAATACAAGACAATTCTTACCAGCTGATCATCTACAGCTACCTTAAAAATCCATTTTGCACCATGTACGTCCGATGTTAAGGTTTAAGTTTCCTTGTTAAGGACATCTAGCCGTCAGCAGTACACGAGTATCAGTCAATTGTTTCTTGTTATGCACTTAAGTCGTTATCTACCGTTTACAGTTCGCACCTTGTAGTGACTACATGAACCAGTATAAAGTGGCCATTGGATGTGCCGAAAGATCAAACAAAGCGAGGCCATGATAAACTGGTGGTTTGTAGTAAAGATATGCAAAGATTTATGTCGAAGAAACCCATTTTAGTTTAGAAGTTAAGGTGAATTGTTCTCTTTATATGTGTCTTTAGAGACAATAAAGATGACGTCAATTAATTAAGTGCTTAACTACTTTTTGAAATGTCAATAAAGGATACTTTTCTATGAGTTTTTTAAGAGATTACAAAATGGAGACGTCATTGTGTCTGTTTCAAATGAATACTTGTTTCTCTTCTATAGATTAGCTAGAAAAATAGTGAATTCAAGCTTAAACTTTAAATTAATATTTGAAAGCTCCTTTTGAATTGAATAAATGTTTAGATAAGTACTTCAGCTAATTGATTTATTGGAAGTAAAATATTATTTTTGACTTGAACATGACTGTTATTAAGTTATGGCTTAGGAGAGATACTCAACACAGGTCTCCATATGAAGATACTACTCTAATAATAGGTCTTTACCTATGAAATTGCCGTTCTGCAGTACTGGCCATTTCAAATCAAAATAGTTTTTGTTAGGCTAAGGCTAATTAATTTTGTTTTAAAAACATGGGATTCTTTTTCCAAAAGTAGTCATTTGTTTATTGATTAGTGTTACATTTTCATCGCATTTCAAATCAAACAATTCGTTTAAATTTTTTCATGCAAAACGGCAATTTCATAGGTAAAGTAAAGACCTATTATCATGAAAATTAATGAACCGGATTTAATCAAACTTGATATCATACGCAATATATGAAGGTCTAAAGACTTGACTGAAAGAGAGGGAAAGAAAGAGAGAGAGAGAGAGAGAGACAGAACGCGGTTTTTTGGTTAAAAACTACCATATGTTCTTTTTCAAACTGTCTGTACCAAATTTCAAATAAATAAGCTATTTAAGTAAGTATATGAAATTTGGTACACACAGGTAGATTAGGCGTGAGGAAAAGACAGACAAACAAACAGACAGAGTTGCTTTTGCATTTTTATAATATTAGTTTAGTTTTGGATTTCCCAAACGTACCCAATTTTGTTTTCAGATTTCAGTACAAAGAATGATTGAAATCGCTTCTGTAGTTCTTATTGGTTCGGAGCAAAAGCTGCTTATTTTAACATATAAAATTAATACGTTTTTAAAATTAAGTTATCCTGAATTCCCGACAAATTCTTTAAAACAAATACTTTACTGTTAGCTTCAACTAAACGTAGGAATACAGGACACTTAGACAAACCAAACCCGTTCCTGTATGTGGTACCTAAAGCGTCACATTCCTGAGATATTTGTAGGTAATATCGCTAGCTAGGGGACTTGCCGGTGTTGCGATCCGGAACAGGAGTGCTTTTTGGTCAGTAAGAGTCTGACACTCCCTTTCGACACACTCAAGATAAGTCATTTTTTATGTACTAGATCGGCAAACGAGCAGACGGATTACCTGATGGTAAGCAATCAGCGCCGCCCATGGACACCCTCAACGGAGGAGTTACGAATGCGTTACCGACCTCTTAGGAATTAGGGTTTTGGAGATTAAGGGATTGGGGAGGGATCGGGGGAGGAGAAGGATTGGGCCTCCGGTAACCTCACTCACACGGCGAACAACAACGCTGTGGTTGTTTCACGACGGTTTTCTGTGAGGCCGTGGTATCACTCCGGTCGAGCCGACCCAATCTGAAGCATGGCTCTCCCACACTTAAATTTAATAACTACCTATCCCCATAAAATGGGGGAAAATTATGAAATAACTTGTGGGTCGGGAGGGATAGAGAGAGAGAGAGAGAGTGTCAGACTTTTATGGTATGTACAGTCAGCTGCAGAGAAAAGGATCCCCCTATGCAGATAGCAGCATACATATTTGTTCTTCAGGGGGGGTCCATTTCTTTGCAGCTGCCTGTACTATAATGACCATCCCGTTTCTTCCCTGCTCCAGGTCGAGGCCACGGGAAATTATTTTGCTTGACAGAACTGAACAAAAAGGGGAGTCTTATGTCCAATTTCTGAGTCAGGAAAAACTGTTATTCGGTTCTTCTTTTTTAGAAATTCGTCACAGAAGGCCAGATACAGGCTACCTATAAGTTAATTGTGGTGGCCCGGATATAAAAACCGCTTCTCATGTATGGGGCTCAGGTTTGAAACGTGTTAGTACCAATACCAATGTGATTTCTGCTTAGTCATCACTGACACACGGTGACTCATGGTGACGGAAAGAATTGTGAGGAAATCTGAACTTAAAGTTTCAAATCGCCATTGACTTGCGCAACTGTGGCCATTTTTACTGCATACGGAAAAAGAACTATCAGCTCAGCAGTGAGAACTTATAGGTTAGTAATCAAATAGGTTTGTTCCTGACTCCTGATATACGAACCAGAATAAATCTTTAGAGGTATGAGAGAACAGGGTGGAAAGTTCCTCATCCTTTCCGAGAAAGTTCCTTTAAGGACGGGCAGTAGCCCACCAGGCACGAACACCCGCCTGGTCGGAGTATTTTTTTTATGTAATAGGTCGATAAATGAGCAGACGGATTACCTGATGGTAAGCAATCAGCGCCGCCCATGGACACCCGCAACGGAGGAGTTACGAGTGCGTTGGCGACCTTTTGGGGATTAGGGAAAGGGAAGGATTGGATATTGTAGGACGCATGATCCCTTACAAACAGACAAGAAAGTGGTCATATTATCAACATGCCTACTTCCAAATAAAATAGTTTTTTTCTATCACTGCAACGGGTAATCATCTCAGCTAGCCATCCAGATGGCTAAAGTCGTCAACTCCCCATAGGGGGGTGTAACTCAGTGGTTAGAGTTTCTGCTTCTAATGCTGAATGTCCTGGGTTCAAATCCCAGCACCTCCATTAAGTTATTTTTGTACAAATGGATACTTAATTTGTTTTGTGAGCACGTTTCTATTTGTTTTCGTTTTTGTTGTAAAAAATATTGACATTGAGAAAAAACTTATGTTTTTAAAAATTAAAAAATATTTTAATTTTTTTTTTTAATTTGCAGAATTTGTGCCGGATATATGTTTGTACGTATTTAGAGTTTTCGCTAAGGAAACACAATAAAATAGTTTATTAGGTAGGTAATTAAAAAAACAAAAATACTTACATATGAAACAAAAGAATAACGCCACTAACAAATTGTGCAGAAGCAGTAGAAATCAGATTTCTTAGTGTCTAGAACTGTCTCTCATGACTTTTTTAACTCCATACGAAAAGTAGTTTTAATAGAAATCAGACTTCTTCATCATCATCATCGTCATCATCATCTGTCCACTACTGGAGATAGGCTTCCCCAATTGCACGCCACTGAGCTCGATGTTCAGCTCTTCTCATCCAAGCACTGCCAGTCACCCTGCGGATATCGTCAGTCCATTTCATCATAAAAATTGAACTTTCAAACTAAGGAATTGTATTCATACAAGAACCAATTAAAATCTTTATGCACCTATTTCAATTCCTAAAGCCAAAAATAAGTATCATGAAACCTTACCCTAAAATTACCGTAAAAATCATTTTTTTCAAAATCCAACAAACATACACACACACTAATAAAAACGTCTTCGAAAAGGAAATCACGGCACGTCGTTTATACATTAAGGTAGGGGGCGCCACTGTCGATATGATTGACAGTTAATAACTGAAGATTTCCCATGGGAATGCACGATTTGTCCCCTACCCCCATGGGTTTTCCATAGACTCATAGACAACGGCTATGGTTTTTGAGCATGTAGGTTATATTATGTGAAGAAATGTCTATGGTTTCCGTGCACTTTTATTAAAATTTCCAAAAAAAGTGTTAATGCCTTCGGTCTGCAACTTAGAGATTGTCCTTGACCTCGGCCCTGTCAATAGTCAAGGATATCTAGTGAAATTAATTTTTTCTCATTACCTACATAAAAATTAAAATTAAATTTTAAAATACTGTTAGATAATATTATTAACTAAACGCCTACTCAATAATTATTAGCAACTAACATAATTATGCATCGATTTAATATTTGCTACTTGTCTTTTTACCCGACTACGGCAAAACAAAAGGAGGTTTATGATTATGACAGGCTATGTATACATACATAAATGTATACTTATAAAAAACGACGCTGAAAAGTATAAAAAACGATTTCCAGAATACTGAAAGGCGTAGTCACACGTTGTCAAATTGCAGGTATGGTAGGTAAATGTGCGTCGTTTTTCGTCGTAGTTCGGTTTTAGTTTTTATATTTTTTATTATTAACTAATTAATTTTAACATTAAAAACAAGTTTTGATCATAAGAAGTTTAGATCACATTAGATTTTGTACATAAATTATTTGTATACCTATCTACTGATTAATTTATTACCCTCCTTAGCTTCTGACCGCGGCTTCACACGCGTATTAAAGTGATGTAACCCGAGATTTTAAAAACAGCAGCTTACAAAGCGATAGCTCGACTAAAATACATAAATGAAGCAAAATTCTATAAGTGATACAGTGAAAGAATATTTTGTAAATGCGACCAGCGGTTCTGAAGATTAACTTACCCCTACATACAAACGTACATACCTCTTTAGGTATAATATTTGTAGATTTATCAGTTTTATAACGATACAAAACCAATTGTTATTCATGCAATTTAGAGATGTAACATAAATCGTTTTAAATAAATAAACAAACTGGATTAATGATCTAGGGAGATAATATACAATAAACTGGCCACCTCTCCCATCGGGGATGTAACTCAGTGGTAGAGTGTCTGCTTCGCATGCTGAAAGTCCTGGGTTCAAATCCCAGCATCTCCAAATTTTATAAAACTTTTTTTTAGGTATCTACATTTATCCAAAAAAATACCAATATGTTATGGGTTTTTGGTCCTGCTTTGGAATCAAACGTCATACTTAAAGCTGTAACTTTCAAATACCTAACTGTGCAGTATATTTGTTTATATGTATAATGTACCTATATTTATTTTACTCGTACAATATTAATAGCAGATCATTACAGAGAGAACTTTTCACGCGAACAAACAGACCGACTGATAGGCAATCTCTCAGAAATCATAGATGACAAAGCACTGGAAGAGCTAAGTACTTTTTCGATATGATTAAAATCTGTCCTGACATTTTTATAGCAAGAATGGAGTCGGCACTGACTTCTTTCTATATTTTGCTTAAAGTCTACCTTAAGTTACTGTACGTGGAACGATTAATATGTGACCACTTCTATAATTTGCCGGCTTTTTTTTCTTTAAAAACGTTGCCCCTCAGTTGTTAGGATTTTCTGTGTCGTGGATGCTGTTACAAACATACAATTTCACATACACATGGCACCCAGACCCGAAACAACTATTTGTGGATCACATAAAGAGTTGTTCCGTGCGGGAATCGAACCCGCGACACGTTGCACGGCAGCCAGTTGCCCAGCCCGTGCAGTCGGCTTGGTATGTTGAAAAGGATAGCTTAAAAAGATCTGTTCTTTTTTTTTGAAACGTTCTGCCAACGTTTTAACCAGATTTCGAGAAAGAACAAGGTGGCAAGAGTCTGACACTCCCTCTCGCCTCGCCCAAGACGAGAGTGTTATTGGATGATTTTCTATCCTGACAAAATAAGTTGAGATTGTGACGAAATCAATGTACTACAATCTGCTTTATGTACGTGATTTGTAAGATTTAACAAAAATTCTAACACCTTCTGAACTACGCTCAAAATCGAAAAGCTTGTCTCTTCCAGTCTCCCTACATCTTGACTCTCTAACTAATCATAAGCTGGTCATTGGGCACAGCTATAAATCGTGCACCATCACTATAACTCAGTGCTACCCCTAATTAGGGGTAGCGGTATAATAATTACCTGCCATTTCTATCTTATATTCTAACCAATAAAATAGTTGGACGTCAATTTGTATTCATATACATACTACTACATATGTAGCTTTTGGTATCGAGTTTAACTCAAAATATTGCTGACTTTTTAAAATTCTAAATTTCTGTATAAGTGGGCCATGCTCCTGTAGGAATGGAGTGATACCAGTCTCACAGAAAACAACCACAGCGTTGTGTTTCATCGTTTGAGATAGGTTACCGCAGACTCAATCAACTTCCCCAATCCCTAAATCTCCGAAACTCTAATTCCCAATAGCCCGACAACTCACTTGTAAAGCCTTTGTTGTTGCGGATGTACATGGGCACCGCCGCTTGCTTACCATCAGCTAATAGCCACACGAAGAGTTGCAAGTGCATTGCAGGCTTCTTGTAGGTCGTTAGGAATTCAAAGTTTGAGGATTTGGTGATGGGGAGATTGGACCTCCGGTCACCTCCACGCTGGTATTATTCCTGTATCATTCCGTCCAAGTCAGCCCTTTAATTCTAAATAGCTTCGGGATAATACCAGTATTTTACATACAAATAACTGACTTACGCACCAGTAAAAATCCTTAAATGATCCCTTAAATCCTTTGAAACATCAATATAACATAAAAAAGTGTAAAGAATAATAAAATTATATATTAAGATTTACAACCCAAATGTTGCCAAGCCTAAGTCTACATTCGGAACAATTAAAATATAATAAAATAATTTAACGTTTGTCTGTATTTTAGTAGCTAACATCAAAACCAACAATTTATTCGTAGGATCGTTAATTAAGCTGTGATATAGTGTCATATAATTTCTACCAAACGTTTTAAAGCAGATGTAATTGTTATACTGTATTTTTACTGATTTACATCGAAAAAAAATGCTATTACCTAATACAAGTTTTCATCCGGCCTGAAGAAAGAAGGAACGGGTTGCAGTAAGAGTCTGAGAAGCAGTGCAATTATTTTCCACTCTCAAAAAGAATGTGGATCAATATGATCCTAATAGTGAAGACACATTTTTATGGATATTGTGTGAAGTAATTCAGCTAAGCATTCATCAGTTCGTTAGTCTCGCTTAAACGTAACAAAGGCTGGACCGACATGGCTTATTGTGGTATTGAAATAGTCCTGAATATAGAGGGAAGGTATAAAAGTACACAAAAAAAAATATTACTTATATTTGAAGCGATACGAAGTTTGCCGTACCAGCTTGAACAATACATATAAATACAAGTAAAAGGCTATCTGACGAAATTAGTAAAAACTTTATCCCCTTTCTTATACAAATTGTAATGTCGTTAAACGGTTCAATTCAAAATGACAGCTATAAACTGACAGACAGACATACAGTGTAATTATGACAGCTAACCCTTCCCCGCCGTGTATTAATTAGTGACTGCCTTACACGATGCTTGACAAATAAGTCCCAACATATTTGTAGCAATGGAATGGCGTGTGCGTATTGTAGAGTGTTTAGGCAGTCCAATAAAATTATTATACGCGTCATGTTTTCTTATAACTTCATATACTCCAAATATTAAATAGCTAATTTTTTTTATTAAAATATTTCGGTCCGTGTTTTTACCCGACTGCCAAAGAAGGAGGGTAATGTTTTTCGGGTGTATGTAAGTATGTATGTATGTCTTTTCCTTTGTGACCTCCTGTAGCCTAAACGGCTTGATGGATTTTGATGTACGAGGTATCGTTAGATTTGTCTTGATTACGGAAGTGTCATAGGATACATTTTATCCTAAAAGTCCCACGGGATAAGGACATAATAATATTTTTTCTAAATTTCCCTTTAAAAAAATATGTATGCGGTATCATTAGATTCATTTCAATCACGGGAGTAATTAATATAGGATACGTTTTTTCTCAAAATTCCCACGGGAAAAAGTTATAAATAAAAAAATTTATTTATATAAATTTATTTATATTATTATTATTAAAAAAACAAAATACCCGACTGCACACTAAAAAAAGAGTAAAACAAGCCCCACAATACAAATTTACTGAATATAATTTATAAATGTTGATGGAAAGCATCGCAGGCGGGGACCACCTTGACCGCCACCAACGAAAATTCTGCTAAATGGTGCACAACAGAAATGACTATAAATAAGCCTCTGTTGGTCCCCGCCTGCGATGCTTTCCATCAACATTTATAAATTATATTCAGTAAATTTGTATTGTGGGGCTTGTTTTACTCTTTTTTTAGTGTGCAGTCGGGTATTTTGTTTTTTTAATAATATTTTTTTTATTAATTGAAAAAACCGCACGCATAATCATCACCTCATCAGCCTATAAGTGCCCACTGCTGCGCAAAGGCCTCTTCTCACAAGTAGAAGGTTTAAGTATTAATCACCAAGCTTGCTCAAGGCGGATTGGCGATTTCAAACTTATAATTAGAACTTATAAGTCCAGGTTTCCTCACGATGATTTCCTTCACCGTATGTCAGTGGTGTCCAAATAATCATAAAAAGTACATATAACTCGAAAAAAGTCACATTGGTACTTACCAGGTTTCGAACCCGCTTCCATCATGAGAAGCGGGTGTCACGACGTCGAACACAACTGACTAACTGAATGTGAAATTATATTGTTTTTTGGCAACACGGCTGCCAAATTATTCAAAGAGAATCAAAAACACTGACTATCTACCTACTTATACGTTTCAAAGGAGTAAAAATGGACTGCTAAATTGATAATCTGGACAACCCCAACTTCCTACCACAATAAACAGACAAATTTATCAAGATAATATTGAACATAACAGGAACATACACGACGCAATTAAAATCAACTTAATGCGAAACATCAGATCATAGCATGGGTCGTTTGTACCCAGTATCGTACCGTCGGCTGCCGTGTATTAATTGGTGGCTCTCCGAACAACGGCGCGATAATGTTTGATTGATGCTGTCGATACCGGTCCGTAAGGGTGCGTTTATGTGTGCTATATTTTAATGCGACTTGTGCGACTAAATGTAAATGAATAAACGCAACATTAACAGTTTTATAATAATGATTATTGATTCATTTTTTATAAAATAGATATGGATAATACTTAAAGTAGGCGCATATATTTTTTTTATAAAATAAGTCTCCAATCGAGCTCGCTTATTTCCTGATAGTTAGCAATCAGCGCCGCTTATTGACACCGGCAATAATGGAGAAATTACAAGCGTTGCCGACCTTTTGGAGATTAGGAATTAGGAGTTTGCTTTTTTTAAACAAAGCCCCACATTAAGATTTTCTCCTATGTCGTGGGTGCAGTTACAAATATACAATTTCACATACACATGACACCCAGACCCGGAACAACAATTTGTAAATCACACAAAGAGCTGTTCTGTGCGGGAATCGAACCCCCGACAGGTTGTACGGCAGCCAGTTGCCCAGCCACCGCACCACCCGTGCAGTCGGCATTTTTGGCAGCCTCGGCCTGGTGCAGGAGAAGGAACGAGTGATTTTTACTCAATATGAGTCTGACACTCCCTCTTGGTTCACCCTAGGTGATAAACAGACAACTAATGATATTGCACCATCAAAAAAAAAAACATCCTGGCCTTGACTTACTCATAAGAACCTGATTGTAAGTTCATCAAACTTTGAGAAAAAGCCTGTCACCCAATCCAAAAAAACAACTTCAGTAAATCAAATACTTAAAACCATAATGACAAGACAACGGTAAGAAAAATAAAACAGTAACAGCAAAACTTTAAGAAAATACATTTACAAATCGCTGCGACTTTTAATCGCAACCCTACAAGTCCTCTTTGTACGCACCCTTAGTATCCATATTATCCACAAGGATATTCAGTTACACGCGTCATTAAGGCTTGGCACACGTTATAGAGAACATTGAAGGGTTATCACAGCACTTTGATTACTGATACGTAATCAACTTGTAATCAATTACTATGGTATGTTAGCATATGTTAGTTATATGTAGTTAGCTATAATGTAAATACAGTTTAAATATTTGTGTCTATAATATCAAAATGAATCGCAAAATATATTAGTAAGCCCATATTTCATCAACGCCTAGACCAATTTTGCTAATTATTTTGAGTTGTGTTTGGTATAGTCAGGTGAATGATAGAAAAGTAGAGGAGAAATAAATAGTTTTAAATTTCAAGAAATCATTATTTTTATATAACAGATATATATATTCATGGCTTGAAATTCCTTTTGTTAAACGCATGTAAAAAGCCTATGTGTTATTGCAAATTATAATCTATCTCTGTACCATCTTTCATTTAGATATATTGAATCATTTTTTAAAAAAGATCCATTCATCCATCCATACACGTTTTCGCGATTATAATATTAGGTATGAACTCGAACATTTACATTATGTAGTTAGACTATTTTAAGCCTTTGACCGCCTAAAAGAAACTAATAAAGGTGAATTCTTAGCTACCGTAGGTCACCCGTGACCCACGTGCCAATTCATATATTAACAAACAGACATTAAGTTGTATCGTAGTGAAAGAAACACCCATTTCATAGTAGCATTTACGAAAACATAGAGTACCAACGCAAATAAAAAAACAGTGTAATTTATCACAATAACAGTAATTAAAATTGTCACTAACAGAGACTGTAGTCACGCCACCCAGGACCAGACTTAATATGTTAATTTATCTATTAATTAAAATAACAACAATAATTGAACATGCGAGTCCACCACGCGAATTTCTAATTAGTATCTTTAATTGTGGAATGAGGGTATTTTGTTTAATGTGTCAAATTAAAAAGTTCCTCGAGTTGAGAGACCATGTTTTTTAAATCACCTTGGGGTATTTCTTCACGCCTAAGTCAAAAATATTTCAACCTTTTTTTATTTACTTTTTAACTTACATGTTTTAGCAGGACTGTGGTTGCAAGTGCAACATTGTACCAGCGCCAAGGCTCAGAGCAGGAGAAGGAACGAAGTGGTTTTTATTCAGTAAGAGTCAGACACTGCCTCTTGCCCCATCTAGGACGGGAGAAGTCATTCGATGACGGTCCCGCTCAAAAAAATTGTTATCTGGCTAAGTAATTTTAAAACCATAACCATAGGACATGGAGCTCAAGATGATGGATTACATTTTTTGTTTTCAATTAAATTAACTTTTTTCGAGGAGCGAAAATCATCAAATGACATCTCAACTATCAGCAGACTTACTAAAAAAACCCCGTTTCCTGCTGCAGGCCGAGGCCGTGGTACCTTTTTGTCCTTGACACCTCATAAGCTGAACTTGAACCTAAATACCGGAATCCAATACAAAAATATTCCAAAAATGTTTGCATAAGGATCTAATAAAAGTACATAATATTAATGTTTTGTCCGACACAACGCAACTCACTGACAATTATTAACTTCTTCAGATCAAATTAAAATTCTGCACACAAACTTGAATTTCAAATTTCTCCCGGAATCAATTCTCCGCCGATGTCATTATCCCCAAAAGACGCGGTTACCCCACCACACATATGTGTAATCCTCTAATTTGATACTGGTTTTAATTAAACAATTTAACTTGGCGGTCTCGTCGCATCCCCCCTTTGTCGGTACACCCAACGGTATCGCTCAGGAGATTTATTACTGACACACCTGGATGTAAAAGAACATAGACATGTTACGATATCTTTGCGGATGTCGGTGGTAATATGTAAATAGGACGACATATTTGATTTTGGACCTTATGTGATGAGACCAAAAAGATAATTTACATTCGCGGTTTCAATTTATTCAATATTTCCCATTTGTTCGGGTCATCACTTATTATTTCAAAAAATATAAAAACTATAACTGAGAAACTCTTGCATGTAAACTATATAACTTCTTTGAAAAAAAAACATCTTTAATCACAATTAATCAAATTGAAAGCTGTCAAAGTTTACGAAATAAGGATGTCATCGCGTTTGGTGTATATTTTATAGTAATTTATTATTTTGTAATCGATTTACAAATATGATTTCAATTTACACGTGCACTTTCATACTTACGGCAATGTGTGCAGTCATTGCTCTAGAGCAGCGAGACTTCGCACCAAACGTAGGAACGGTATTGTTCACTGCCAAAGACCTTCATAAGAAACAGTGGAGCAAAAGTGAAATAGCATTACTAAGGGCCAGAAGGTACTTTCAAACTCTTCTCCCACCACCAGTTTTCATCAACAACTTCAACGAAGACTATGTCAACATATTAATCGGATACTTCAGAGATGCCTACCATGCTATCAGAAGAGAAGCTCCTGACCGCGAAACTGATGCCATTATGACCACGGCACTTTCTGATGCAATAGGCGGCTACCTTAAAGTTTGGGTGCTACCAGTAGCAAAACTCGACTACTATGGAGGCACGGTATCCCAAGATAACATTGTCAAGCTTTTTCAGCTCTACGATGAGTTAAAAAGATACTTAGAGACTGATGGTGTCGGATGGCGCGAGCCTGATGAAAAGGTTCTCAACTCTATGACCATCAATGTTGCTCCATTGAAGATAGTAACAAACACTAGAAGCATGAAAGATCCCTGTGATAATTTAGCTTACTTTGAAAAGACTGAAACAGGATTGGGTATACCCATTCCTAATGTGAATTGGAATGATAGATCTAGTACAATGTTTATACCTTTGAAGAATTCATCTTTGATAAGAATGAATACTCCAAATTCTTCACAAAATCTGATTAAATACTACGATGCAGCAAAGAATTGTATACAATCCAGTAATCCTAAGGAACAAGAGAAATTCGATGAAAAGTTTCAAGATTGGCTGGCTAATGAAGTTGTACCACACTTAAAAGACGAAAATTTGTATCTGGCACTGGGAAGTGTGCTCACATTAGTAAACAAAACACGAGATCTGTGCAATAACGTCATTGACTTATACGGTAATAGATTCAACGTATGTAAAAAACCCCCTTCACACCCTTTAATCGATTTCTCATGTAAAAAGATGTGGATAATATGTTTAATACTACTTATAGAAGTGGCCTGGTGCATACCAGCTTTAATATACATATTATGTGCTAGAAAAATTAAAAAAAAAGATCGTACAAGTAACGTGTATCTCTTTATAGATAATAATAAGATGGACAAAAAGGGTAAAGGAGTCTTCAAAGGTAAGACAAGTTACTTAGTTGAGGATACTTGCACATTACCAGAAGTCAATTCCTATGACACGACTTCCGATAATAAACCGGAAATAAAATTATTTCGTAGATCTCATTTGACTGACGTGGAAGGTGAAGGACAAATGCCCACATCAAAAATTGTCAAAACGGTTGGAATCGGATCCAATGTGTGTTGTGTTCCATCGTCTCCTGTAGCATACAAGATGACTAGCGAAGTTCCCAAGCAGACTGACGTTATCATAAAAAAATCGTCGCTAAAAAAGCCAAATCTAAATGTGTATTCAGATCAACGTAATTCTATGCAACTGTTGGCTCTATCAAGTCAGGATCAGGGCTTCAGCTGTAGTTCGAAACCTACTCAAAGTGGAACCAGTTTCTCAACTGTGCAAAATGCGCCAAAAAATTTACGAGGAGGCAGTGCATCAGACCACAGAAATAGAAAAAAACAAGGAAAATTTGATTATAGAAGATGTGATGATCGTAGAAAATCAGAGGATTGTTGTCGGATTCCTTGTGAAGTAAGTAGCAGTCGGTTACATGAAGAACAAAGAAGATTCGAAGAACTGAGAAAAGCAGAAGAATATAAGAAACTTGAAGAACGGCGTAGGGCAGAAGAATTAAAAAAACTAGAGGAACGTAGAAGAGCTGAAGAATGTAAACAATTAGAGGAACGTAAAAAAATAGAAGAGCGTAAAAGGGCAGAAGAATATAGGAAACAAGAAGAACGCAGAAGAGCAGAAGAATATAAGAGACTTGAAGAACTTCGGAAGGCAGAAGAATGCAAGAGAATAGAAGAGCTAAAAAAAGCCGAGGAACGCAGAAAACTAGAAGAGCGTAAACGTATAGAAGAATGTAAGAAATTAGAAGAGCGCCGTAAGGCAGAAGAACTCAAGATGGCGGAAGACCGTAGAAAGGCCGAAGAATTAAAAAAAATAGAGGAACGTCAGAAGGCAGAAGAATATAGGAAACTTGAAGAACGGCGAAGGATAGAAGAATATAAAAAACAAGAAGAACGTAGAAGAGCTCAAGAAAATAAAAACGCAGGAGAATTAAATAAAATAAAAGAACAGACAAAGGCAGAAGAGTGTCAACAATTGAATCAATATAGAAAACTTGAAGACCACAGAAGCACAGACGAGGCCCGAATGGTAAAAAATCGCAGAAGAGCCGAAGAATGTAGGATGATGGAAAAACAGGACAACTGTAAACTAGTAGAGGGTGGAATGCTAGAAAAACTTGAAGAATGCAGGAGTATTGAGGAACGCATCAAAGAACCAAATGATGAACAAAGAGAACTTGAAAAGTTTCGGAAACAAATGCCAGATGATTCTAAACCCTTTAGTGAAGACCAAAACCTTGAAGAAGTTAGACATCTTGAGGAATATAAGATTCACGAGGGGACTGTAAAATATGATGAATTGAGAAAATATGATGAGACGATGAAATATGATGAGGTTAAAAATAACAATGAAATAAACTACGACGCTAAAAATCATAATGACGTGAGAAATTATGATGAAGCCAATAAATTTAACATCAGAAGACATGAGGATTTCGAGAAATATGATAAACCAAGAGAGCATACCAACTACAAAGAAAATAATGAACATAAAAATCTAGAAAACTATAGAGATATCGATAATTGTCGACCGTTTGAAGCGCATAGAGATAGCAAAGAAGGTATTGATGGCAACAAAAAATCTGATAGTCTTACAAACTTATTTTCAGGCTCTGAAATATACAACGAATTTAGAAAATCAGAGGATCGAATCGTGCAAGATAGTAACTCGTATATGACTGTCAGCGGAGGTGTCCGAGCTAGTGTCCATTCTAATAATATCGATGACCCCATCGCCCAAAAAGGTAGTCATTCTTGCCATACTGACCAAGCAGTACGAGACGGTGGCTGCTGTAATAACACAGGCGGCCGTGGAGGTTACGAAGGTAACTGTTGTAGCACAATAGTGGACAGAGTAGCACAAAAAAGTAGCTGTTGTAATAGTAAGACAGATGAAAGAGAATTACGAGGATTTAGTTGTTCCCGTAAGACAGATGACCCATTAGCACGCGAGCGCTACTGTGCACGACCAGGTCACAAGTGGCAAGACGATAACAGCTGTGATAAGATTGAAAACCGAAGGGAGCGAGAGAATAGCTGTATTAAAAAGACAGAAAATCGAAAAGAGCGAAACAGCAGCATTCATTCATTTGAAAATCGGAAAGCACGACAGAACAGCTTTTATTTAAGAACTAAAGATAAGAAAGACAATAGTAAGATGAATGAAGGTACGAACCTTGTCAATGAAGTTAGATATGAGACTTTGGAAAGCAAAGCTTCGGAATATGCAGACTACAACACCCAATTAGTAGAGTCTCGAGACACGGTACCAAGCCAGCTTCATAAAAATCCTTGCCCTTGTAAGGATTGCGTTGAAAACTGCGATTCACAATCGACCTCAACAACTTGTCGCGAAGTGAAATCAAGCAGTGTTTCAAACAAACCTGTACCAAGAAAGACGACTCGCTTTCAAGTCATGAAAGAAAAGACGCCTGCAAAAGACAGAGCAAAAAGTAAAAACAAAGTTGAAGTGAAAACTGGAAAATCGCCTTACTTGGAGATTACTATAGATAGGCCTACGACAGAGATTTGTGTGGATATGGGCAAACCGCATTATTCGTCGTTTAAACCAAGTAAGATACCTAAACGCGCCGGTAATGTGCAACCTTTTCATAATAGGAAAGAATCAGATCCACCTGAGAAACAAAAGAGCCTTATTCCTCAGCTTAAGAAGAAAACGCTTGATGACATAGCGCTGGCCCAGTGCGGATGTCCCAGATCGAATGACAGATTAAATGACACGTTTTGATGACTCCAAGTTCCATCAGATGGGAATTAGTTTAATCGTAATTGATATTAAAATAATTTTAGCTGTACGATTATTGTTGTAATTGATTTGATAACGTTATTAATATATTTGTATTTAAGTATAATTTTTGTCTCTTTTCCCGTTACATTAGACAATATTTCACAAATATAATTGGCATAATATGTATAAGAACTTTTTACATGCTCCAACAGTACAGGACTTGCTACAATAAATATTGCTTTACGTTTGCCAAAAACAAATTAATTTAGAATAAACATTCTATTTACATTACGCTTCCTATCAATAATTCCACCTAAAACAAACGGACTCACTTCATAACTAGAAGAGTACCCCACTCCACATAATTCCAGTGAGTACCACACTAATCACAGTGACGAATTTATTGGCTCGATCCGGGTGAATTAGGGGGGATCCTGAATTATTGCATATTTTGCCCAGCTCAGGTGGCCGGCACCGCTGCTAATCTGTCATTAGACCAACCCAGTAGCCACTTTGCGAATTATGTGTCGGACTTTTGTGGTAGGCGTTTAGAAATAATACGCTCGGTTCGTAAAATCATTAATGGTAAATGACTGTATTCTAAAAACACATTCCAAGCCAAAAGACAAAGTCTATCGCATCGTAAACATAGATTTTGAATTGACAAAAAAACCGACGTTTTGATCAAGCAATTGCTTTGCGTGTAGTTTGACGTGTTTTTGCTCTTTTATACTCTTCTGCCTTTAAATATACATAATTCATAAACGAATTCAAGTTTGTGATATAAATATATTACCGAGCCACCCCTTCGGACGTTTTACTTTTTTCTTCGATCACTCTGTCTATTAAAACAAACCGCATCAAAATCCGTTGAGGAATTTTAAAGATTTAGGTAAGCATACATAGGTATATAGGGACAGAGAGAGCTACCTTGTTTTGTACTATTAATGATATAAACTAAAGTTTGTAATTTATATATTAATATGTCATGCATGTAACTAAGTTTTCTTTTTCTTGCGACTACCCGTAAAATAACCAACAAACGCTATGCTCTCTTTCTTTCGACGCCGACGTCAATACGAACTTTTTACTAAGAAGAACTTTTTAAAAACTTTTAAAGTGTTCTCCAAAGTTGTGTACCTAACAAAAAATATTTATGAACTTGTTACCCAGTTCTTTTCCATTACAAAATTTTGAGACTTCAGTGAAGAAACAAAAAATGTCCTAAACTTTAATATTTTAAGACTACTTTTCCCTTAACATTTAGTGCCTAGTAGTTAAGTACTAGTAAGTTTAAATAAGTTCGATAATTATTCGACCATAAAAATCTCAGTGAAATAATTAGAATTTCATTTTGAACAGATTGATGTTAGCCTCGATCCAATCGGGATTTTGTTATTTAAATCACTCAATAGTATAAAACAAAGTCGCTTTCTCAGTCGCTGTATTTTGATGCGGGTTTTTTGAATAGATAGAGTGATTGAAGAGAAAGATATGTATGTAACCGTGCGAATTCGGGTCGGATCGGTAGCTGTATATAAAACACAATTTTATCTAATATAATCCTATACTGATAATCCTACTGATATTATTAATGTGAAAGTTTGTGAGAATGTATTGATGTTTATTTGTTATTCTTTCACGCAAAAACGGCTGTACCGATTTGGTTAAAATTTGGTATGTAGTTATCTGATATCCTTGATTAACATGTAGGCTGCTTTTTGCCAATAACACGCTAGCGCAGCCGCGTCTAAAACACATTTCAGATAATATAATTTGAAAAAAAATACGACAAGCAACAGGCACTTTATCTACTTACTTTACATACCGAAACTTTTCCAGTGCCAACACATGGCTCATATCACTTCTTAATTAACCCCCCAAAAAGGGAACAAAACAACTAATCAGTTAGAACTTCAAGGTCAAATAATATATTGTAATCTCGAAGACCAACGATATAGGGTGACCACACCCCAATAAATATTAGAATCCGGTAAATTGGTGCAGTGTTGTGGGATTACCACGTTTACTACCAATTGTCCGGATAATCCCCGATTGACAGGGATTATGGGACAAATTACCAGTGTTCCTATTTAATTTATAGGTGACCTCTAAAAGGTTATTAGAAGACATCTGTGTATAACTTTGGGTAATTCCAATAAATCTGTGAGTGGGCCTTCTAATTATGGAAGGTCAAATGTTTAAGACATTAGATGCAATTCAGCCATATGGCAAAATGAGCTTCAAAGTAAAAATCATTTTTTTTCGACTTAGTCGCTCTACTGGCAACATTCTTCTGCTGTATAAATCTTATTTTCCGTATGTAATAAAATAAAATAAATACTTACAAAGAAATAAAAAAAAATAACGCCCATACAACAACATTTTAGCTACACAAACAAAATATTACATTCAAAACAATCGCCTAAAACCCCTCGAATCAATCCTTTATTAATTGAAATGTTTAATACTTAGAGATTAATGGGTACCAATGAAATAAACATAATACTTCAGGGCTCCAAGTTCAGGCCTGATTTATAGGCTGGACCTCAAAACGGACTTCGGACCCCAGGATTATAATGTCCAACGCTAATCCTCCTGATAAAGTACTAGTACGGATCCGATGTATAAAAGTATGACAAATTTATCTGGCTTCTTTTTTTGAATCGGATGTGTAGAATAATATTTAGAATTTTATAAATTATTTCCGTCGTGGTATATGTATAGGTACTTTAAGTGGTGATGTTTCAATGATCAACATTTGTTATATAGGACATTGTTTCTTGTTTCCTGCTTATAAAGAGTTATATTTCTGTTAAAAAGAAAAAAAGCATATCAATGGTTTATTGATTAAATGCTACGGATTACCTTGTTCAGAGTCTTCAAATTAAATTCTTTAGGATGGAAGGAAGTATTAAATAGTACGCCCTGAGTATTCAGACAAAGAAGTCTTACTTCCTACTACTCTTAATATTATAAATGCGAAAGTTACGATGTTTGGATGTTTGTTACTCAATCATGCCAGAACGGGTGGACAGATCTAAATGAAATTTGGCACAGGCATAGGATACACTCCGGAATAGCACATAGGTCGCGTGTATAAGCTAGTTTTCTATAACCAAAGTACTGGTGATCATGACCACCAGTAGCTCAGATTAGATACTGTTGTATTTAAAATAGTATGCTCAAATTTAAAACGTAAATAAAAGATTTGATTGATGAATGCAATTGTTCTTAATAATTATTCTCAATATATTTTTCATTAGTTACGTCTATTTTTATAAATAAATACAACCCAATACTGACACTACTAATTTTGAACCCTTACCTACTATATAGTTTACTACATTTTTAAAGCGTTAATCAAACAGACGAGAATCCCTGCAAAACGCAAAAGCAACAGAAAGAATAATGAATTTATGAACTCCTTTATCAAGACAAGACGGAACAAAAAGAAGTATTTCTTAAATTAACCCGTTGACAAAGCAATTGCCGCCCCTGTCGGCGGGTTGGGGGCCATAACTTAAGCAAACCCACCCCTAACCGAAACGAACCCAAGATTTTAACCCATTTGTAACCCCTTATCTGGCTGATGGAGGAAGGAATGGGTAACGAAGGATAAGGAATTGCTCTTACTTGGCTAAGATTGTGACATCGGAAGGGACGGTGAGATGTTTGGATTATTTGTTGTGGTTATACAAAATTGGCAAGCAATTTGGTAAAAGCTCTTTTATTTTTAACGAGCAACCCAGCGGGCTTCGCACGCGTGCAATGTTTCTAAATTTCTCCACTATTTAATTGAAGAAAGAAAGAAAGAAAGATAGAAGAAAGAAAATAATTTTATTTTGTATCATTACACGTATAAACTTAATTGATATTATTACACGTATAAACTTTCATAGTCTTCAATCGCTCCATCTATTAAAAACCCTGCATCAAAATCCGTTGCGTAGTTTTAAAGAATTTAGGGACATTGGGATAGAGAAAGCAACTGTGTTTTACACTTTGTAGTGATATTAGTATCAGTATATATTGTTTCAACAAGACTATATCTCTTGTTCATTGTATTGTCAACGTTTTTATTTGTGTAATTTCTCTTTAATTCATAATACTTTACTGTGTTTATGTAAGCATGTATCCACCGGAAAATACAGGCGTCCTCACCATCAATTTTATTTTTTAATTTATTCAATATATTGAATACAATTTCTGAGTACGCATAGTCCTTTACATCAAAGTTTTTCTCGTCAAGACCGAAGCCTTATCGGTAAATGGTAATAATTTTGAAAAATGATTGGTAGGTAGACATGTAAATATGTCTCATTATCAATCGCAATCATTATTGCGAACGTTATCTTAGAATCCATACCTGAAGAGAATCAGATTCTCTTCCAGTTCCAATATTTAAATTTACAATTACATTCCAATCTTGCCTTAACATAATCAGTAATCACACACCATAAACCAACCTCCATTCAGACCGTACCCACCACCTCTTCGGGTAAGCAAATAACTCGTGCTTTCTAATTGAAGCAGATAGGTGTCCCCATAATTATAGCGGTGTAACAAGCTCCCTAGGGACTTGTGAGATACCGTTAAGACGATACCCTTCCGTGGCAGATGCTGCGTGAAAAACGAACCGGGAGCTAAAGCGGGATCACGTAGGATGTACCTTGTACTTTTGTTTTGGGTCTTGGAATTTCATTTGCAAATCTTATCGTTAGATTTTTTAATTACCTAAGTTGAATTATTAGCAGTTTGAATCAAAGACAAAGTCTAAATAATTTATTTCAATGAGACCCATACAGGCACTTTTGAACGTCAAACAAAATTTAAAGAGATACCTACAGTGTTAGTCTGTGGGTCAGTTCTTTTAGTGAAGCTATTTGCTCGTTCCAAGCTGTAGATTCCGATTGAAAATCCTGTTGACACTTTATGGCAAAAATTATTTACTTACTTAAGTTTTTTTATGGAATAGGAGGCAAGCGGATTGCCTGATGGTTAGTGATCAACGACGCCTTTGGACATTTGCAGCATCAGAGGAGCCACAGGCACGTTGCCGGAGTTTTAAAAAGGAGTAAGCTAGTTTCTTGAAAGTTCGAAGGTACTATAAAGGATCGGTAGTTATTATTTTATTTTTCTTTAAATTTTCACCCTAACTTCCTTATACTCAACTTCAAATAACTTGAAACTCGTTGAAGCAAAAGAAACAAACACGTATAATTACTTCTTAGCAAACATCTCGCGAATTCCACTATTTATTGAGCACCCAATGTCAACTAACCAAATAAGCAAGGAATTTTAGGAGCACCGCAACCATTTTAGCATGACCCCTCTTTTTCCATACCTTATCTTTAGTTATGTAGAGTTTGTTAGTGAAAAGGGGGGCGAGGGAGATCAGGAAATAGTTGTTGATGACAAATTACACGGTAGGGGAGTTAAACAAATTAATCACGGAGTCCAATTTAGCGGAAAACAATGTGGGGCGATGTGATGGTCGGATTTTGTCATGGTGTACCATGTCGAGTCTACCAGTCGAGATAAATTGGATGCCGTCTTCCTGTGCAGGCACTTGTTACTGTGATTATTAAGGAATTAAATATTATTTAATTAAACGAAAGTATTGGTTTAAAAGCACTTCTTAAAAGCTAATTAATCAATGCAGAAAATCATTATGGCATTTTTATAATATGTATATACTAGCTATTCCCGCGCGGTTTCACTCGTTGCTCGGCTCCATTTGATTGAAGCGTGATGTTTTATATGCCTATAGCTAACATAACTCGGGAAGATTGTAGCAATCTATAAGTGAAAGAATTTTGGGAATCCGTCCAGTGGTTCCAAAGATTTCCCCCTACATACAAACTTACAAATTTTACCTCTTTACAATATTAGTAAAGATATGCTGTTACCTTTTTTGAAAACTATACCATTTAATGTGGTGTCTAAATAGTCATAGAAAGGACATATTAACACAGTAACACTGCTTAACAAGCTTAACAAATCCGTATTCCTACAATGTCACAATTTAAGAAACTACAGTAATGGCTCCCATCCTGTTTGTAGCCGCGGAACAATAACGCTTCATATTCGTTCACAGCGTCTTAATTTATATTTCCTGCTAACACTACTTTGTTAAGACATCGTCATTAGTCAAGATTATTATTATTATTATTGGCTAAATTGGAGATTTTAAGTGTGGGAGAGCCATGCTTCGGCACGAATAGGTCGGCTCGACCGGAGTGATACCACGGCCTCACAGAAAACCGGCGTGAAACAATAGCGTTCTGTTTCGCTGTGCGAGTGAGGTTACCGGAGGGTCAATACTTCCCCTCCCCTAATCCCTGTATCTCCAAATCTCTAATCCACAAAACGTCCGCAACGCACTCCTAACATCTCTGTTCTTGCGGCTGTCCATGAGCGGCGCTTATTGCTTACCATCAGGTAATCTGTCTGCTCGTTTGCCGACCCACCACTTAAAAAAATCTTTACTAAAAAGTCACCACCTCGTCACGAGTATATATACTACATCCTCTCTCTGTTTTAATACTTGAGTGTTCAAGTATTAAAACAGAGAGAGGTAATAAGAGTAATAAGAGAAGTGAGAGAGGTAAATAATAAAATAAAAATATCAATATACCTAAATAAGTTTAGTAGGAACATAAGGAATAGGTAGGCTTTCCTTACAAATTTCTTTTTTTTTACAATAAAACTTTGCCCCACACTAAGATTTTCTCCTGTGTCGTGACACATGACACCCAGACTCGAAACAACAATTTGTGGATCACACAAAACACAAAGTGTTATTTCGTGTGGAAATCGAACCCGCGACACGTCGCACGGCAGCCAGTTGCCCAGCCACCGTGCCAACCGTGCAGTCTAAATGAACGGCGCATTGTATTCCTAACAGTATCTCCAGATCAAACTGATAAAATCAACAATAATAAAGACCACAATAAAAATTATCATTATAACATCCGAAATACATATCAATATAAAAAAATCAAAGTCTATTATTTACTAAACACCTGGCGGAAACCGCAGCGCCTTCAACTTCGAAATGCAATAATTAAAAAAATATATCGGCCGGAAGTTAGTTCCGCTCTAGTGGCCGTTTCCGCCTGCCATTGGCGGACACCTTTGACCCCACCCCACGTGAGGGTAGGCCCACCCTCCCACTCACGTGTGATGACGTCATACCTCACCGGACCCTCCGTTTGCTAGCACTTTCTATATTTATTTTAGTTACTTTTGTTTCACTGTCAAGACTAGATAAGGGGTGATTTGATCATTATTTTTTTGTTAGTGATAATCACTACATAATATAAAACTAAGTCGCTTTTTATACATCCCCTATGTACGCTTAAATATTTAAAACTACGCAACAGTTTTTGATGCGGTTTTTTTATAGATAGACTAGTTGAAGAGGAATGTTTATATGTATAATAGTGACGAAATTTAGTATCAGCTTTGAATCCGTGCGAAGCTGGAGCGGAGTCGCTAGTTATTCTATATATTGGACCGAATGAAGTGTCGAGCTTTGATTTTCAGGTCGAGTAATGTACATAATAAGTATATTTACTTATATATATCTTTTTCTATGTATAAGTATTCCTATATATGTACCTACTTAACTGTAAGCTGTAGCTGTTTATACTGATATGTAAGTGGGTATACTCGTATGTAGGTATGTATATAGGGCAGGTTTCTGCAAACGATTTTGGCCGCATTAGGCCAAAATCGTTTTTGGCCGATTTTTGGTCGATTTTGGCCTAATGCGGCCAAAATCGTTTGCGTAGGCCTAGAAATAGTGTCAATGAATTGGAAAAGATTTCTTAATACATATTTTCATAGTGATAATATCGGGGTTTGAAAATTATAAATGTATTAAGTCCGTCAAAAAAATTGGTAGGTACTAGATGTACGCATTTTTATAACCTAATCGTGATATCAAACGATATCTAAAAAAAAATGCTGTCCAAATATTTGATTCCGAAAGAAAAGAAAAAACACGTAAGTATCTAAATTTAATCCAAAACAAGGAAATTATAAGTCGTTATCTTTATTACCACTGCTAACGCTCATAGAAATCGCATTAACAAACGAAAAAAAACTTTAAAACCATATTAAAAAACATAGACCATTCTATTTTCGAAAAAATCTAAATTTAAAATTCATTATGTGTGTATGGCGCATTCTACAGTGCGCACACGCAAGATAAAACTTCAAACACAACGATAGTTAGAGAGTGCTTCGAAATGGATGGAGATAAACAAATTAATGGAGATATGATAGTGGAATCTCATAACTCATTGTTAGATAATGATTATATCTTGGAACTGTTTAAGATGTACCTACTTAACGGTAGACTAGCAGGAGTAGGTATAAGTATAAATGTAAATAAAAAATATAGAAATATCTATACTAATATTATAATGACGTAAAATTTGTAAGTTTGTATGTAGGAGGTACCTAATCTTCGGAGCCTGTGGTTGGATTTCCTTCACTGTTAGACAGTTACCATGTTCCTGAATGCTAAAGGTTATTAAACTATACTTGATTTGCGTATTTTAGTGGAACTGTCGCTTTAAACAGTCCGTTTTTAAAATCCCAGAAAACATTACTTTTATATACGAGCAAAGCTGCGGGTGGAAGATAGTTTCCTATAAGATTCATTTCGATTTTCATAAATATTATTTGGACTGGATACATAAGTACATGATGAACTTAATCTCGGGTAATGTCAGATTCTTAGTGACTAAAAACCCCCTATCCTTCTCCTGCTTTAGGCCGAGGTCGCAGTGCCCTCTTGCGCTATCCTCGCAACCCCGGCTGATTTAATTAACCCTTAATTTAACTTTATTAATTTTAACCATACACACTGAAGTTCACACAAGTCTTAAACGAAACTTGCGCAAATTGATTACAAATTGTTATTATATGACATTGAATAAAGGAAATAAACTAATTCACAAGATAAATTAGAGGAAGGATTTTCAATAAACGAGAAATTAGCACAAGAGTCGTCTGCTGAATATTATTATGGTGAATTTTACAGCAATGTGAAATTCAAGGAGCACGCAGGCAATATAACTATTCCTTATGGCATCGAGCGCATATTTCAAACAATTAGATGGGCCAATCGCGGCCAATTTGAGCCTCCGACGACCGCCATCCACCGCCATGTTGCATAAAGTAATCCATTATCAGGATTTTCGACGTCTTTCTAGAATACTTCAAATCGATACTTTTCTGCTTGATAATATTTATTTTATTAGCTAATGATTTTGTCTTGGGTGCGTTTACAAATATAAATTTTATATACAGACACACAGACTATCTTACAAAGAGTATTTCCGTGCGGAAATCAAACTAAACTCAACACGGTGCACGGAATTTGGTAGCCTAATTGTTACATGTTTTAAATTTGTCGCCTTTTTCGACTACTATAGTGTAGCATAGATAATATGAAATGGTCTATGACCACCGTTCTATACTCTGTGCGTTTTGCGCTTGTCATCTTTCTCTTTGCAATACGCATCCATACAAACATGTTGTAAATTCTCAAGCTACTAAATAAAACTATTTATATCTTTCAAATCGTCGTTTAATTCATCAGGTTATGGGCCCAGGATGCTGAAACATTGAAAGATAAATTAAATTCCGTGAATAGTTTTGAGATTGCATATAACTCACTTTGCAAACCGGCCTGACATCGATTTTTCTAGAAAATTATGGGTTCGAACAACATGAACAATATGACCCTGATAGAAAGATTGACCGGCAGAGATAATTTTGCAAGCTGGAAGTTCGCAGTCAAGACGTATTTGGAGCATGAGGATCTGTGGGAATGCGTATCAGGCACCGGTGAGGTCGATCTAAAGAAAGACGTCAAGGCGAAGTCAAAAATAATACTTCTAGTTGATCCCATCAACTATGTCCACGTTCAGGAAGCCAACAGTGCTAAAGAAGTATGGGAAAAGCTCTGTAAAGCTTTTGATGACTCGGGGCTGACACGTCGAGTTGGATTGCTACGAGACCTCATAACGACAACACTAGAAAATTGTCAAAGTATTGAAGAATACGTGAACAAGATCATGACTACGGCACACAAGCTTCGGAACATCGGGTTCAAGGTCGACGACGAGTGGCTAGGCACGTTGTTACTTGCGGGACTCCCTGATGAATACAAGCCAATGATTATGGCAATAGAAAGCTCCGGTGTGGCCATAACAGCAGACTCAATTAAAAGTAAACTGTTACAGGAAGTGAAAAATCGTGATCCAGGTGTATTCTTTGTAAACAAGAGCAAGAATAATAAGCAACCTATCAAACAAAAGTCAAAAGGGCCAAGATGTTATACTTGTAACAAGTACGGACACATCGGCAAAAACTGTAAAGTGAAGAATAACAAGAAACAAAGTGATAACTCTTTTGTAGCCGTTTTCTCAGCAACATCTAGCTATGATTTCGGATGGTATGTGGATTCAGGCGCAGCAATGCACATGACAATGAATAGGGCTTGGATTTATGATGAAAAACCACCACCAATCAAAACTATCCGAGTAGCCAACAACAAGGAGCTGCGAGTCGAGTCCTGTGGTAAGGTGAACATTCATGTTAAAAGCACAAACGGATCTACAAACAGAATACAGGTAACAAATGTCCTTTATGTACCAGAGTTATCAACCAATCTTCTCTCAGTCAGTAACATTGTGAATAATAAATGTAATGTAAAGTTTGACTGTAAAGGTTGTTATTTGTATAATAAAGATAATGTTGAAGTTGCAATGGCAACACTTGTTAATAATATGTACAAGCTGAATGTTGTCTCCGTGCAAGCATTTCTGTCAACAACTAATGATGACTTTTATCTCTGGCATCAGCGACTAGCTCATCTGAACTACAATGACATGAAGAAGCTGAAAGACCACACTGAGGGTGTGAAAATACCTCAGACCAGCGAGCTAACCTGCATACCGTGCATCAAAGGAAAACAGGCAAGGTCACCATTTCCAAGTGAAGGTTCCAGGGCAAGTCAACTGCTAGAAATCATTCACTCAGATATATGTGGACCTATGGAGGTGAACTCTCTCGGAAATGCAAGGTATTTTCTTACATTTACTGATGATTTTTCTAGGAAAGTGTGTGTCTTTACTATCAAATCAAAGTCAGAATGTCTAGATAAATTTAAGGAATATAAGTCATATGTTGAAAACAGACTTAATACTAAAATTAAGACACTACGAACAGATAATGGAACTGAGTACACAAGTAAGAACTTTACTGATTATTTAAAGTTACATGGAATTAAACACCAAACATCAATCCCATATACTCCACAACAAAATGGTCTCTCAGAGCGCATGAACAGAACTCTACTTGAAAAAGCCAGATGTATGTTAATAAATGCTAATTTACAGAAAAATTTATGGGCTGAAGCAGTTAGAACAGCTGCATACATCATCAATCGTTCACCGACGCGAGCTCTGAACTATAAGACACCAGAGGAAGTATGGAGTGGCTGTAAACCTGACTTGAGTCACATGAGGATATTTGGTTGCCAAGCTATGGTGCAGATACCTCAAGAAAAACTGAAGAAATGGGACGCCAAGTCAAGTAAGATGATTTTTGTAGGATATTGTGAAGATAGCAAAGGGTACAGGCTACTTGATCCTAAAACAAAAATAGTAACTAAAAGCAGAGATGTTGTGTTTCTGGAAAATTCCATAAAACCAGATACAGTACCAGTTACCTTATCTGATGCTGAAAGACAAGAACATGTAAGCAGTAAGAGACTGTCTGAAAGTAGTGACTGTAGTACAGATTTGTCTACTCATACTGCTGTGGAAATGAGTGAAAATGATGATGATGAGGAATATGTGCCCGAGCAGTCAATTGAAGTTCAGCAGCCCTCAACCATGACTCTCCGTCCACGTAACAGACCAATCCCAACCATGGAACCTAAATCATATATATGTATGGCCGATGTACCACAGACATATGAAGAAGCACTCTCCTCTGAAGACTCTGAAATGTGGATAAAGTCTATTAAGGAAGAATTGCAAGCACATGAGGACAATGGTACTTGGGAGATTGTGAAGAAACCAGACAATGCGAGACTATTAGACTGTAAGTGGGTGTTTCGTGTGAAAAGTGAACCAACAGGTCCTAGGTACAAAGCCAGACTGTGTGCCAAAGGCTTTGCACAGAAAAGTGGCATCGATTACACAGAAACATTCTCTCCGACGGTCAGGTATGACTCCATTCGCTTATTATTGTCTATTGCAGCCGAGAAATGCATGACTTTAAAGCAATTTGATATTAAAACTGCTTTCCTGTATGGTGAATTGCAAGAGAAAATATACATGAAAATCCCTGAAGGATTGAATGTTGAAAATGGCATGGCTTGCAAGCTTATCAAATCCTTATATGGATTGAAACAGGCACCACGCTGTTGGAATGCTAAATTTAATTCAGTTTTAATTAAATATGGCTTTGTGAACTGTCACGCTGATAAATGTGTGTATGTGAGTTTTAATAGAGAAGCTCTAGTATATCTTTTGCTTTATGTGGATGATGGATTGTTATGTTCTACAAATCCAACAATAATAACTGAAGTCCTGAATGATCTTCAGAAAGAATTTAATGTTAAGATTTGTGAAGCTTTGAATTTTATTGGTATACAGATAGAACAATGTAAGGATTACATTTTCATACACCAAAGAAAATATATTGAGAAAATGTTATCAAAATTTAACTTAGATAATGCTAACCCTAATAGTATACCAGCTGATCCGCATGTTACTTTACAGAAAAGCACAGTGCTTGAGGATAAAAAATATTTTCCTTACAGAGAGGCAGTGGGATCGCTTATGTTTGCTGCTATAGTCACCAGACCAGACATTATGTATGCAGTAAGCACTGTGAGCCGGTATCTCAACAGCCATGATCAAAGTCACTGGAATGCTGTCAAGAGAATCTTGAAGTACTTAAAAGGGACACTGTGTTTTGGACTCTGTTACAGGTCAAATGAAAGTAACACTCTGGTATCCTATTCTGATGCTGATTATGCCAATGATCCTGTGACAAGACGGTCTACCACTGGATATGTTTTTATGAAGAACGGGGCAGCAGTGACATGGAACAGTCACCTTCAAACGACTGTCGCGTTGTCCACCACTGAAGCAGAGTTTATGGCGTCATGCTGTGCCACCAAAGAAGCTCTCTGGGTTAGACAGTTATTGTTAGATATAGGTCATTATAATCAAGATTGTATTACACTAAATATTGATAATCAGAGTGCTATATGTGTGATTAAAAATTCTGAATATCACAAAAGATGTAAACATATTGATGTGAAATATAATTTTGTAAAAGAAAAGTATACTGAAAAGATAATTGATCTCAAGTATATTAGTACTGATAAACAGTTAGCTGATATCTTTACTAAACCTTTGTCTAAAGTTAAATTTGAGTACTTTAGAAATAAGTTAGGTTTAATTGAGAACCCAAAGGAATGTAAAACCTAAGAATGTTTGTCTTTTATATTTCAGTTCATTTATGTTTGCAATTCAGTTGTTATGCTTGAAGCTCTGTTGATTTAGTTTAAAGTTTTGTATTGGGTTTAATACATACTGTAATCATTTGATTAATATGTACCCAATATAATATTGTGATAAGATGGCCAGTATGCACAAAATATGTTTCTCTATGTATGTAAAGTTAATAGAACAAGGCTAAAATTTAGAGGGAGTGTTACATGTTTTAAATTTGTCGCCTTTTTCGACTACTATAGTGTAGCATAGATAATATGAAATGGTCTATGACCACCGTTCTATACTCTGTGCCTTTTGCGCTTGTCATCTTTCTCTTTGCAATACGCATCCATACAAACATGTTGTAAATTCTCAAGCTACTAAATAAAACTATTTATATCTTTCAAATCGTCGTTTAATTCATCACTAATCACCCGGGACAAATGTGCAGTTATCAATATAAACTTTAAATAAACTGAAGCTGTTTTTACTCAGTAACAGGTTGAATTTACCAACTAGCTTAGTTCACCGTGTTTATTTAATTAACTTCTAATTAAATGATAACTTCACCAAACCCGCGTCATCTCACTTCTCACTCAACAAAATTTTCGGCAAACATTAAACAATCTATTTCGTTTAAAAAGTACCCATTTATGGTTTAGTTGGAATAAATGATTTTGACTTTGACATTTTTTTAATAATTTTATAATAAAAAAACACTCCTACTTATAATAAACACAATTAGCGTAACTTAATAAAAAGATAAATGTTTTAATAGATACCAAATACAAAATCCAGACATTTTGTACTTTTCCCGATTTCCGAACAGCCCCTTTATCATCTACCGACCACGCCATACGTCCAGTGGCCATAACTCAATGAACAATGGCCAGCATTCTAATCCAGCCTAGCCCTGGTGGCTGGGTAATGAAATTCCCGGGTTGTATGCCCGGGGCACGCCACTGTCATCATAACAATTAGTTGGGCCAGTAGGCGACAGCTGTGATAGGTACTGTTTTGTATACATCTATTCATATAACGATTTTCACGCCTGCTAAAAGTAACAATTTGAATTTTAAAACGACAATTTATGATATTATAAGTAAAATGATATGTATAGGTTACATAAACAACATCACACATTCGATTTTCAAAAACGACACACTAATGCACACATGAATAAATCGTATGATACACGTTAAAGTGGGATGGCATGATTCAATAATCGAAAAAGAGACAAATATGAAAAAGTGTAGCTAATTAGCCACATTTTAATGTATCACTTGCTGAGCGCTTGTAAGTTGTAACCTATCTACACCTATTTACTTATAATATCATTGATGACAATAGTTTTAAAGTACTCAATTTACTGATTAAGAGAAAATTATGGTTTTTGTATCGGCTTCAACAGCAATATCAGAAGATTATCCATATCTTTACCGAATTCAAAAAAAGAATGAGTGTTTCGTTCGTTCGTTTTTTTTTTTTTTGTTTATGTTCAGTAATAAGGCCGAATATAAGATTGCAAGCTAAACATTGGGACGAGTACCTCTTTATTCGAATTTTAAATTTGAAAATTCTTTAGCTCAGCATTCCTTTTAACATTTTTGTAAATACTAGTTTGTTTCTGAACTAAAAAGAGCATTTTTCGTGTACCTATCTTAAAACCTTTATGCTATAATAAACAATACTCTTAAGTTCAAACAAATTCAATACAAAACACCATCAATTAATTCCAAAACAAATTACAGACGAATGTTTCATTCAACACAGCATACATTGCTGTGTGTGGCCAACCTTCCGTTATGCACTTAATATATTCGTCCAATTGAGACCTCACTGTATATTAAATATGAATAATGATCGCTTGTACAACGACGGAATACTAAACACTGAATATCCCCGTGTCATCATCATCACATCAGGACGGTCATAAATTTTGAAGAACATTCGTAATTGATATAAGGATTATGTCCCGTAGTTGTAAATAAGTAAAAGACAAAAGTCAAAAGTCAAAAATCATTTATTCCAATTAGACCTTTACAGGCACTTTTGAACGTCAAACAAAATTTTGAAAATATAGTGTCAGTCTGTCGGTCAGTCCTCTTAGTGAAGCAATTTGCTCGTTCCAAAGTGTAGATTCCGATGGAGAAGAACGAGTAAGAAACTCCATGGTTACTCTTTTTAAATCAGTTTCACATACAGATTCCTTTTACAAACAGTTGGTTCAATTATGTAGTAATGGAGAAGGTATAATAATTATTACATAACTAACAGAACAGTGTTGTGTTTCGCCGAGTGAGGCTACCCCCCAATCCCTAAATCTTCAAATCCCTTATCCCCAAAAGGTTTGCAGCGCACTCGTAACTCCTCTGGTTTTGCGTGTGTCCTTGAACGGCGCCGATTGCTTACCATTAGGTAATCAAATTGATTCTTTGTCGTCCTATCCCATAAAAGAAACAATATAAGACGTAGTCCTTGAAGAAACTATACGTTCCATACTTTCCATTTATTTATTTGTATTAGGTATATGGCTTTGATGAGAGAGAGAGAGAGAGAGAGAGAGAGAGAGAAAGAGAGAGAGAGAGAGAAAGAGAGAGAGAGAGAAAGAGAGAGAGAGAGAAAGAGAGAGAGAGAGAATTATATATTTATATTATATATTCTTCCGATTTCAAAGTTCTCGCGTAGCTGTCACATACATAGAAATATAAGCCAGTATTAAAGCATAAAATTGGCAGTTTATATAAATGAATGCACCCACATAATGTAAGCTAACTAACCCGTTAAAGAAATAGATTAAATTCACAAAATCCGCCACATCTTCGGTCAACGGTCGAACCTCATCTCAACTTATCAGCTGTCATAATTTTTGCAAACACCATCCTCTTCTAACACAACGTGAATCTATACAAAAGAAAAGGATAGAGGTACGGTACTTAATAATTTTCGCGACAATGAAACAGTATCGTTCGCGAGAGATTTATACGCTCATTTGTAAATAATGAAGGCGCCACTCATTGAGATTGAAGTTCCATTGATGGCGACCTAACCACACCCCTGCGCTCAGGGCTGGCACGTAGCACATCTTCAGTTTTAAATTCCGCTGTATGACGTAATATGTCAGAGTAAACAGTTCTGTGGAAGAAGTGAAGCCTCTGAACTGAGAAGTAAGGACTTAGATTAAAGGACTTTGAGAATTAGGGCTTCACAAAAGAGTCTAAAATGTCTCACAAGAGGGAAAGGCTGAGCTAGAATTCTGTAGACCCCATCATACTACTAAGGGAATACTGAAAAAGACCGGGTGACAACATTCTCTGATTAACCTGAGTTGTTAAACTGCAGATAGGAGTGATTCCACGGCCTCACTGATAAACCGGCGTGTAACAACTACATGGTTGTGTTGCGATGTGTGAGTCAGGTTACCGAAAGCCCAATCCGTAACTCCTCCGTTTTTGCGAGTGCCCATGAGCGGCGCTGATTGCTTAGCTTACCATCAGATAATAAGTGAGCTCGTATGTCATCCTTTAATATAAAAAAAATGTCGGGCTGTTTTTGGTATTAAAAGTACAAGACCTAATAGCTCCTTATTACAAAACAAAATTTATCTTTAGTCTATGTTTAAACCATTGAGTCAGATTTTGTATTTTGAATCTTATTCTCATCTACCATCAATTTGAAATACAAAAACTGGCTCAATGGTTTAGATCTAGGTATATTTTGTAATAAAGCCGTTGAAGTTTTTTAAAGGCATTTTTGTCAGGAGCCAGCCCTATTTTAAGGCCAATTACTTAAAGTCAGTATGCATAACGGCCTAGACAAGTACACCTGCTATTGTCTGCAGCTTAATACGTGGCGCCCCCTGCCAGACTCTTACTTACAACTCATGTGAGCACTTTGTACAATTAGCAAGCTATTTTAAATTAACACCTGACAAGGGTTTTGATTTTAGAACAGTTTAGATCTCGCTCTATGCTCTCTGCTCAATGTTGTCTATGTTTACAAGAAATAATGTTTTTTTATTGTACTAATGATTGAATACGGTAGTTTTCAACTAGTCAAATTAAATACTTTTATCCAAATGTCAAAAACGACACATTGCCTTCGTTCCTTCTCCTGCTTAAGGCCGAGGCCGCGGTGACTTATTGTGTTTGCCCCTGCAACCCTGGCAAAAATATCACACCTTTTTTTGATCTTAATAGAAAATGACTTTGATCCTGACCCTGATCTCGCGACCATAGTGTCAGACTCTTACTGACTAACCCTACCCCCCTCCCCCCGTTCCTTATCCTCCGCTGGGCCGAGGCCGCGATTGCGCTTATCCCGCAACTTGGGCTGATCACACCTGGACTTGGAACAATATTTGTTGCTTGATTAATATAAGCAGATTCGTCATATTGCGATCGTCAGGTCACTCAGCCACTGTGCCAACCGAACAGTAAAAATTTACTTAGTTTTGGCCACAAAAAACAGGACTTATAACTCTCCTAACGACCAGTATTGTTTTTTATACCCAAAAACGTTTGGAGGTAAATAGTACATACTTATACCTATGCATCTACATTTTCGTTAATTTACTACGTTCTTACCTATTACGATAAAATAGTTCAATAACCTTTGCTAACTAAACAATGTTATCCTTATGGACGTGGTTTTCTTAATTAACCTAATTCCTGTCATTAATATAATTAGGTAGTAGTTCATTAAAAACGGCGAATAATCGACTAAAATAGGTTGTACTACGCCTTAATCTAATTCGTAGTAGGCTACGGTTGCTACGAATTTTGTATCACTTCATTGCTTCAGAGTGGATTATTATTACGTAATAAATACTGTACCTACTTCATAATATTTCCATATAAACGACGACGTCAAAACCCAAATAACCGCGAAAATCTCTGGTACATTTTTATTTCTTAACTGATTAAACCACAGATAAAAAATATTTCCTCTTTAAAAAAACCCAACAGGAATGAGGTGCGTATTCTCAAGTCAACAACGTCTTAAAACGATTACCGACAGTCTTCAAGGTGTGAAGGGGAGTGCGACACGTAAATCGCATTAGATATGTTAAATCCCGGTCCTAAGGGAGCTAGGAGGCGGTTGAGACGATATTTTTATTCGTATCGCTTACTTTCGTGATTATTGTTCGGCGGCCATTTGCATTGCGCGGGAATGTGTACTTAGATACGGGGTGGCGGTTTTGATCATTTTCTGATTATTTTACCGTGTAAGTGATATTTTATAAAATAGTAGGTATATTTTATAAGATTAATAATGGATATTTAATACTAGACGTGTATTCAGGCAATTAGTTTGATAAATTGTTTACTTTGTAGTTACATTGTAAAGTTTCTATAGGTTGACGGGCGCCGTGCACCGCACGTTCAGCTTCATGCGAGCTGGCCGGGCGCCGTCCGTGCCAGACCCGCCGGATACTACTGAAACCTTCAATGTAGTACAGGGAGTTTATTGTATTCTTTAGTCATTCTTTAACTCATTCCAAAAACTATATTAAAAATACATATTTATAATATAGTAATTATCAAAATACAAAATAATGAGGTTTTCAATAAATGAGCCTGTATTGATTCACTTGTGTGAATCAATAGTTCCACAAGTGTGGGAGAGATATGCTTCGGCACGAATGGGTCGGCTCGACCGGAGTGATACCTCGGCCTCACAGAAAACTGGCGTGAAAAAACCACAGCGTTGTGTTTCGCCGTATGAGTGAGGTTACCGGAGGCCCAATCCTTCCCCTCCCCCAATCCCTCCTAAATCCCTAAATCTCCAAATCCCTAATCCCTAAAAGGTCGGCAACGCACTCGTAACTCCTCCGTTGCTAGTGTCCATGGGCGGCGCTAATTGCTTACCATCAGGTAATAAGTCTGCTCGTTTGCCGACCTATTAAATAAAAAAATAAAAAAACTTTCTTGGTCTTTCTTGGCAATACCTACCCCAATTTTAAAGTTTTAGTACTGCTTATGTCCTATAATCTTTACAGGTATTGTTTTTGTCATAGTTTTAATATTTATCTAAAATCTTCCAAGTATCTTGTAGATTGATTTACCTATCTTAATTTGTCATAATATTCAGCAACATTTGTATCAAATGAATATTATTATTTTGAGGTTAACTAACTTAATGTTAAAATTTAGAAAAATATTATCAAGTATCAAAACGTCTCAACGCGACGTCACAGGTGACATTTCCATGATTTTCCCGCCAGAAGCGTGACGTAAAAAAACCCCAAGACGCAAAGCAAAGTCAACGACTCCACAGAATGTTGAAAGCGGGTTTTTTTATTCACTTTCATATTTATACAGTCGCTACTTGTCTGTCTTGTCAATTTGGGAGTGTCACAGATCTTTTACTTACGACTATAGATAATAATTGACTACATTCTGTTGTGGGCGAGTGTTTTGCTCTTACTTTGTGTGTAGGCGCTGTGAACAATTGCAGGGGAAGATTTTATGACTTTTTTAAACTATCTATTAACTTCTTGTCTGCCGGTATGTGAGGGACAATAGAAAACACATTGTGTTTCGCGTATATCCGCGTTCGACATACCACGGGTTAAGGTATTATGTAATGTCATCAAATTAAATTAAATTAAATTAAATTAAATTTAATGGAAAAGCATGGTTACTTAGTTTTCCTATGATTTTAATCTGTGTACCTACACTGTTCATATTAATAAAAACCAGAGATTCGGTAACGACTGGTGTATTAAAAATCTTAACCAACCCGAGTACCAAAATAAACCAAAGCACTAATGATCTAGGACATTATCATAGAATAAAAATACAACAAAATAAATAGTTGAACACAATAAGCAATGTCTCTTTATATCTCCCCTCGAATTGTCTCGAAATATTTGATATTTTTAAAAGTCGTCGCCTCAGATATGTTCAGTTGAGTTAACGATTTATTCACAACCCTCTTACCCTTTTGTGTTCCATCCATGTATATGAACAGAACAGTGTACATTTGATTCAATGTTAATTTTTCTTCGCTTCGTATTTATGTAGGTACTATTTGCGAATTGGGAATTAATCGAGCAAGAAGTTTGCATACTAACGTAACTTTATATAGTAATAGGATAAAAATTACTGGCTGAAAACAAAGTAAAAAATGAAGATATTCAAAATCAAAATTCGAAGATTGTGTTTTTTTTTATCCAGTAAATTGCCTATTGTTTGTGTTTTTGTTAGTGATTGATTATACTTCTTGATTACCTATACTTCTCCTTGAGTGGGGCATCAATGTTAAAATCAATTTAATATTCCACTATTGAGAAAAAGTCTCTGTTGACACGGTGACGGAATGAATAAGTATTCAAGTTTTTATGTGAATGTTTTTATAGTACTATAAAAAACAATATACTATAAAGTTACTTAACTTTTGTGACACACACACTTAATTCATTGAAAATAATTACTTACTCACGTGTATTAACTGAGAAGAGTCGAACGAACTGAGTCAGCCGGCTGCTCGAAGTCATCGCAACGCGCACAAGTCTCATGAATAAGAGTCCCGTTGTGACTTGAAACAAGTCGAGACAAAGAGAGCAGAGACAACTTTTCTCGGTTAATTTACGTGAGTAAGTCGTTATTTCAGATTTTCAAAAAAAAAATTTAATGTTGTAAAAGCGTTATTTATGAAAAATCAAATGCCTGAAATGAAAATGTCGATATATTTTTTATAGTACTTTCATCTTGGTTCAATGAGTTACGGAATAGGGAAAAAGTCCGCGATAATTTAATTTCGCAGATTAACAAATCAATAAAAAAATACAATAACAAGTTGTACTGTAACTACGTCTAATTGAGGAATTCAGACAAAATAATCGAAACATCTTAGAACGAGAACTTTTAATAATACAAAATGAACAAACAAACCGACTCGTAATAAAAGAACCGAAAGCCATTAAACAGAACTGGCTTGTTCCCATTTATATCTAAGTCACAGGTGTCAATAATTACCCAAAAGAAAGGGTTCTTTCATGATCCTTGCAATATTGTCAAGCCATTTCTTCTACAATCACCTTTATCCTAAACCTCATTAAGGTTTTATTTCCCTAATCAAAATAAGTTCAATACATTCCTTGATTAAAGACAAGACCATAATAAAATGAACTAACATATCACATTCAATGTTTCATTTTTGTATTGATACCGGGAAAAGGGGAGGTCAATGTTAATTGGTTGATAACTCATACTACAAATTCCGAGTTTTGATGAAAAGGTGGTGGTTTTTGTAATAATAAAATAGCAATTTATGAAGATAATCTCACTTGTTAGCGAATCTGTGCTAAATATGATGGCAAAGATGGTTTATGTCTGTGCTTTATTAGTTTAAAACTCAATGACGCCATATTAGATCGTCTATTCTTCATCCTTGATTCAGCACCTTCATATAAATTCTCTATAAACGTTTATAGCTCATAGTTCATACAAGTAATTGGGTAGTTTCCTAGGTCAAAAATAAATTTATTCGACGTTTCAATACAATAAAGTACTGAAAAATAACTATACTTTTATTCACCTATCGATAGATACACTAAATTTTTGATATTTTTTAGCTACTCATTAAGAAATAAGTAAGCAATTTGACGCCAAAATACTATGACGTCATAACTCACCTTTTCATAGGTACAAATTTCATAGAAAAGTATCGTTTTTAACATTTGGATAAAAGTATTGAATTTGACTAGTTGGAAACTACCGTATTATATTATGTTTTAAATTCAAAATATTTTTTTCCATACTGACTAGGTACGACACAGACATTGTTATTTTTGGCTATTCGAAGCTGAAGGAACGTAAAACTAATGCTATGTTTTTTTTCAGCAATAATGAATTTGGAACGATTGTTTACCCATTTTTTGTTTTCGAAATCTTACATCTAAGGTGTTTTCCTTTAGAAAATGTGTTTTATCATTGACAATGATCGTATTACCATTGGTTCCAAGCTGGCGAATAACTCAATAATACATAATTTGTGCTGCCAGTTGAGAGAATGGGTTAACAAAATTGATTTTGGAACGTTTTTCAATTATACATAGATCGAGTGTCCATTCACTATTTTGAAAACGTTCATTCTTCGATGTATTTCCGCAAAATGTCCCAAACGACAAGTGTGTTAAAGAGAATCTACTTTATTATCCTTGGATCTTGGACTTTTTAGCAAAACTAAAAAGAGCAGAAACATAAAATCTATACTAATACGAGTATTATAAATACGAAAGTAACTCTGTCTGTCTTTTCTTCACGCCTAAAGTACCTACTGAACTGATTTCTGTGAAATATGGTACAGACACAGGTAGTTTGGGGCTCGAGAAATGACATAGGATAGTTTTTATACCAAAAATCTGCAGGAAGTCACTATTCCACGCGAACAGAGTCGCGGGTAAAAGCTAGTTATCTCTAAATGTCTATAAACCTATACAATACCAATTCCATAATCCAAGTGCCACTTTGCCCCATAAATTGGCAAAAATGTCACCACTATAAAGAAGACCGCATAGGTTTTATGTTTTTCGCGCCCTTTGCGGAATCATCACCATATCCTCGGAAAGGTCGCGACCCCATAGACAAATGTCGTGCCCTTTGCGCTTTGGCCCCATAGGAATACCATAAACACAGCCGCTAAACACAATCGGGCGAAAGTTATGGCTGGATTGGGAGAATACTAGAGTTATGCTGTATTCGTAGGATCAACTTGAATGGAAGAAATCAGATGAGATACGCCATCTGTAGTACCGAAAATCTACGTACTAATTAGGTCTTATCCAATCTCAAGGACGTACGAATCAATTCCTTGTTCAAACTTCAAACTAGTATTTTTTTAGGATTCGTACGTTTGTTTGCCCATTTTTTAATTTTAATTTTCAACTTATATCACACAATATTTATTGCCCGAATTGAATCAACAAACTCGCTAGTAAAGATAATACGTATTCATATTTTGAAGCATGATATAAAATAGCTAGATCACCTGTGCGATCCGATAAGCCATTTATTTAAAAAAAAACCGAATCACAAAATGAACTAAAACCTCACAAAAGTTACAATTTCGAAAATGGATTGCGTGCAATTCGAAATTTAAACTGTCCAATGTCGTCCCTCGCCCCGATGACGTATGGCACCCGCGGGGGTGATCAACTCCACTGTAAATTGCAAACTTTAACATGCACTTAGAAATTTGAAATTTAAACCTTATATTTAAAAGCGTAGGGTGATTTTAAGTGTATGGAAAAGTTTGCAAGTAAGTTGTATGACGAATCTGTACTGTCAAGGAGGTATGCAATTATTAATGTGTGTGCTAGGTGGGTGACGAAGTCACGTGTAGGGATTAAGGAACAAGTGTTGTGGGCTGAGGACATTAATCTCTTTGTCTGTTTGTTTTAAGGGAACAATTTAGCGATTGAGAAGTGTACTTTATGGTTTGTCTGGGTCGCAAAAGTAAACTGTGTGATTGGACATGCATTAGATACCTATAACATGTGATTCGGGAAATTGTCACTTATATGTATCGTGCAATAGAGGATTGAATTCCTCGTCACCTCTAGTAACATTTTTATGACGGTTTGATCCACAATGTCATGGTGATGTTAAGGCGCTTACTTTTCAGGTATGAGGCTAAAAAGATAATTTTCCCGTTCTTTCTCCTGCTCTGGGCCGAGGTCGCGGTGCCTCATTGCGCTTACCCTGCAACCCCGGCTGAACTGATGTTCAGCTGCAGATGAGCGCTGATGCGCTATAGGATCTATTGGCTCTTTGAGGCGCGCGCGGAACGCTACGCGCCGTACGCTCGGGTCTGGTTCTGGTAGGGTCAGGTATGAGGGTGAGGTTTCAAATCCTGGCAAGTACCAATGTGATTTTTCTCTGGATCTAGGTATGTACTGTCTAAGAGTCAGGAAATCATCGGGAAACCTAGACTTTTTTTTAATTTCTAATTATAAGTTTGAAATCGCCAATCTGCCATGAGCAAGAGTGGTGATTAATGCTCAAAACCTCGAGAGAAGGTGCATTTGCTCAGCAGTGGCCACTTATAGGACATGATGATAAAAGACAATCAGGTGCCATTAAACAAAAAAAAAAAACAATATAGAAAGAAAGTTCATCTAAACCATATAAAGGGAACACAAAACAGTATCAAGTGCAATAATTATAATTAGTGGTAATAATTGGATGGGTCGCGGAGGGCCGCCTCGGCCGTCGGAGGGTTGTAATTGAATAAAACTCTATGATGGATCACACCCGCACTCTACAGAGGTTGTTACGTGTGAAATATATTACTTTATGGCTTCGTATCATTTATATATACAGGCTAATTATTACTAGCTGTGTTTTTACTAGTTGTTTATCATCATTATCATCCCGCTTTCGTCCACTGCTGGACATAGGCCTCTTCAATTGCACGCCACTGAGCTCGATGTTCAGCTCTTCTCGTCAAAACACTATCAGCCACCATCCGGATATCATCAGCCCACCTAGCTGGAGGACGCCCTACACCACATTTACCTAGACGCGGGTCAACTCCAATGTCTACTCCAACGGTCATCGGTTCTTTTGACGAGACGTGAAATGTGACCTGCCCACTGCCACTTTAGTTTGCTAATCTGTACTAATATTATAAAGAGGTAAAAATTTTAAGTTTGTATGTAGGGGGTAATCTTTGGTACCGCTGGTCGGATTGCCAAAATTCTTTCATTGGTAGATAGCTGCAATCTTATAATCTGTAACATTTATAGCCTATAGCACCCAGGAAGATTGTGTTATAGTATAAAACATCACACTACGATCAAATGGAGCCGAGGAGCTGGTGAAACCGCACGAGAGTAGCTAGTGAATAATAAGTATATTTCCTTGTGTGATTTTTAAGATAGAACTAAGGATTTTTTGCGTTTTTTTGCGTCTTGAATCTATAAGACATTTAAGACTAATTTACAATTTTTTAGCCTCAATAAATCGCATTTTCGTACAAAAAAATAGTTGGTTTCTAAATATCCAAAATGATTAAAACACTTTAAAGTAACGCTATTCAAAACCAAAAGAAATGTAAACCCAAATGATCAACATCGTAAATGCAAATTATAAAATGTAAGTATAATATTATGTCTTTTATTCGTCGCGCTAATTAATTTTCCTGCCGCAGGTCTAAAGAAAGAAGTTCGTTTAACAATATTCAGTACCTTTGTACCTCTGTACATTAAGTACATGTATTGTGTTTAAAATATTAACCCCTTAATCTCCAAAACCCTAATCCCTAAAAGGTCGGCAACGCACTCGTAACTCCTCCGTTGCGGGTGTCCATGGTAGGCGCTGATTGTTTACCATCAGATAATCCGTATGCTGGTTTGCCGACCTATTACATAAAAAGAAAATATTTTGTGTGCATAAATAAATAAATATTTATTTTTATAGGAAAATCTCCCTTTCTCGAATGCAATAATAATACTAACATTGAATTTTTAAACGATAAAACGCGTAAACGCGTTCTGATTCAGTGTTCCCGTGAGGGGGGGTATGTGCGCCATTGTTCGGCCTTCACATGACACTAAAGGGGTTTTCGAGTGTGCTTTTCAATTTGCCTCAGGCGAGGCGGACAGGGAGATGCGTTGAGACGATTTATAAATAGTTTATTTTTCAATACTT
Organism: Spodoptera exigua; assembly: GCA_902829305.4. Classification (NCBI taxonomy): domain Eukaryota; kingdom Metazoa; phylum Arthropoda; class Insecta; order Lepidoptera; family Noctuidae; genus Spodoptera; species Spodoptera exigua. The sequence continues at coordinate 11,205,495 of LR824616.2, read as the reverse complement.
TAATGATAGAGTGTAGGTATGTAGGTTACAAATCATGCATCGAAGCAATTGAGTGACTGAATAGCTTTCTGTTTCAATACTTTTTTAATGTGATATGTCGGTAAAATCTTTAATCTTTAATAATCTTTATTGTTCAGAAAAGAAACACAGTTACATCAATTAAATCACTGGTCTCCACACTAGGATTCCCTGTGTCGTGGAGGCCAGTCTCTTTCATCTTGGTTCACAAAAACAAAATAGATAATATAAAGATAATACAGAAGAAAAGTTAAATAAGTATTATAGGCATCTTGCAGTGAGAGTGTGCGAAGGTAAGAAATAGTGTGGTGTGTGTGTGAAGGTGAGAGTGTGTGTGTGTGAGGGGGTGTATGTGTGTGAGTATGTGAGTATGTGTGTGTGTTATGATGTATGTATGTAATTGTGTGCGCTCATGTAATGTTTCCAATAATATAAATTTTAAAAAGCATCAGTTAGTAATTTTTCTGTGTCATCATAATCCAAACTTTTTATGTAATTTTTGATGTGAGTTTTACATTTGAATCTCGTCATAGGTAATAAATTAAGTTTGTTGTTGAGTTTATTATAAAGGAAAACGAGCAAACGGACCTGGTGTTAAGCAATCAGCGCCGCTCCTGAACACCCGCAACAACGCAGTAGTTGCGAGTGCCTTTTGGGGATAAGGGATTTGGACATTTTGGGATTGGTTTTTTGCCGGTTTTCACCCGGGTCGAACCGACCCATTTGTGCCACGTAGAACTTACGCTCTAAAGGCACTATCTAGAACCCTAGGATGCGAAATATCTCAATGTTTTTCTTATTACGTACTATTGTTGTGGAAATGTAAAGCAAATCTACTAAAAATATCCTCAACTTGAGGAAAAACTCGGTATATATTTTAATGTTATTAGTGTACTTTAAAAAAAAAATTTAATGATTTAAATTCTTCTATGTTGTTTAATTTATAATCAAATACCTAAAATTTAAAGATCGAATAATACCTATTCTTAGGAAATACATTTTTATTTAAATAATTAACACAACACTCCACAGTTTCAACTGTTCTTGGTCAAATCAAGTTCGTGTAATAGTGAAACTTTTTTTTACAATGGATCCGTTCAAAAACCTCTCGCATCGCGAACAGAGTGCAACGGAAATGAAACGGAGCATGTGTCGATGAAATCGGCCAGCGAACTATTGTCGCGTGCCCACGTTCCCGGACGAAACGACACTTGTCAAGCGTGGCGGGAATTTAGAAAAAAATATCAACGTCATCAATCGAAATTCGAAATACGGAAAAAAGGAACGCACCTGCGACGCACCGATAGGTGTACCTACACCAATGTTCTGCGTTGAAATGAAATCGAATTTTAAAGGTTGCAAAAGGAAAGTTAATTCAATAAAACCAAATAAGAATTAAATAAATAAATAAACTTAAATAAATAAATAAATAAATAAATAGTAAGAATAAAATAAATAAATAAAAGAAATAATTGAAAATAAAATTGTCCTATTACATAATTGATTTGTAGCAACCTAAAAATTGCCTATTTACAACTGAAAAATCCTCCCAAATCGTGCTCATTTGCCACCTATTACATATTTTTCGTCAGTATTTTGTAAGGAAGTTTCTAGTTTCTACTTGAATTTTATTAAACAGTTAATATTGACACGTATAATATTTTCTATTCCATTATCTCGTCATAGCCTACAAATGTTCAGACAGTAGTAAAATGTAGATTTCTTTGAGGATATAAAAAGAAAGGATACTCTTTGAGAATTTTATTTTCATACGCACTATGAATAAATATAAAAACACCGTGAGTGTGCTCTGTTTACGAAATAAATATTGTTTTGAAGTAAACAAATCCTTATTATGGTAGTTTTTCACATTGAGTTACGTTCGATTGTTTTTAAACATCTCTCAATTGTATTTGGGTATTTTAAATAAAGAATGATTTCGATTTCCAATTTAAATTTCACTTGAAACTGTCAAGAATTTCATTTTTTTGCTGCACAAAAAACTTGTAGGTAATTTCTTCATTAAAAAAAGAAGTAGGTAACTAATTGCCAAAAAAAGGGAATACAAATCACTACATTAATTTACGTTGAAAACTAATTTAAATTAAGAAAGCAACGCCCTCCGGCCAAACGTGCATCTAAGTTAAATGAGAAATTAGTAGGAAAAAATTGAAACAGCAATTCGTAAATGAAAAATTAAAAAAGTCCCCGCCGGATGCGGAAACGCGGCCATGTTTCACGAACGACGAACGGCCTTAATTACGGCCAGAGACAAACAAACCGACGAAACATTTATTGTCTTTGATCGAATTAATACTGACTTCGCCTAACGTCGGGATTTTGGTTCTAATTAAGAAAAGTCTGATTGGTTTGTTTGTTGTTTTAGGTCGAACAAAGTAGGATATTTTAGGACTTACAGACAAAGATTATTTTTTCCTAATGTACATATGATTTTTGTATTTTGCATTGTCTTAACTAATCCTGTTTTATGAACCCAACATTGTAAAGCTGATTGCAAAAAACTAAACATTTTTGCACACCTTTTTCTTAATAGTTACTAAGGGAGTAATATACAGACCCATAGCTTCACTAACTGGGCTGATCGACAGAATGAAACTTTACATCTTCAAAATTTTATCTCTCGTTCAAAAGTGCCTATAAATGATTTTGACTTTTGACTTACGAAGCGTAACCCTCCAGCACTTAAATTAATCTCTTACATAACTAAGAACTATAATATCGTGATCTATATGTATCGTTTATTCTTAAAGTGCATTGTAATGGGAAACGCCTCATTGGTCTTCCATATTATTAATACTGTTTTATAAATAAATAAGTATCTAATTGTTATGCGTAACATAAGCTCAGCCTCCTGGGTGTCTTTGTGCATATAATAACAATAATATTTTCAATTAAACTGATAGAGATGTTACTAGAATATGTATTACGAATGACATAATGATAAAATGACTAAAAAACTGGTTCCTTCTCCTGCTCTAAGCCGATGATTCTCCTGGTTAATGCTTACCCCACAACCCCGGCTAAACATCATTCCTATATGGGCTCTTTAAATCATGCGTGGAACGCTACTATATAACGAATAGGGTTTGTTTTTTTAATTCATCAAACCCCAAGCGGACGCCGGCGTTTACAACAGTTTACGTGGAAGCCAGCCCAGCCACCACTCCAACCATGCAGTCAAATACAAAATGCGTTACAAAGCAATAAAATAATTAAAACCAATTCTAACTCAATCCACGAACGTTGAAGTACTAAATAATAATTATAAAAAAATAATTCGGAGGGTAGGTGTAAAATATGAGAATGCATTATGTGGGTAGGTACATGTCCCGAGTGCTCCGGTGACTTCCGGCGACACTGAGATGACACTACACGCAACCCAGTTACCGCGTAGGGTTGTCACGCACTGAAACAATGGCGAATTATTCAAACACAAAAAAAAATCCAAGGAGGTGTACTAATATCTATATGCATTTTATGGATCTCTAAGTACCCACAAATAAACGTTTTGAAACCAGCAAATCGGTGAACTTTGTACGGCCTCAAATAAAACCAATACCTATCTCAAAGTTTTCTATTGCCAGTTTTGTTCTTTGCCAAATATAAATCTAATATCAGTTATAGAACAGTCTGTACAGGAAAGGCAACTGTTTTTTGTTTACTATCCTCGTGTTTCTTCCTCAAATAATTCATGTCTAAATTTATTCAAATTGGTTCAGCCATTCCCGAATTTAAGTGAGACTAACGAACAACAATTAATATAAAATAGAAGCTTAAATATTGCTTTTAAATTTATTGATAAATTACTAATGGCACGGTCAATATAGCAAAAGTGAGAAAAAATCTTTTAATATACCTTTTCTCTCTACTTTTAATTTTACCTGTACTTGTTAAATAACGGTCTGCACAGCCTTACAATAAGCTGTTCAGAGACTATTGGTACACTTAATAAATTTATGATTTCTAATAAAGACACAGTTTTTTTAACTACTGGTGGATTCAGTAGCCAAACAATGGTTATAGTCTCCGTACGGAATCGATATTTATTTTTTCTTAATTAGGTTCCAAATAACTGCGCATATTGTAACCTTTGTTTTATGTACATAACTATTATAATTATATTATACGCCATATCATAATTAAAATACGTCTGGTAAATAGGAATAAAATACACTACGAGGTAGGTAAGTGCCAACCCTAGACCAAAGACATCATTATTGTAATGGATGTCACGGGCTGCAACTCCACAAGTGCTCTAGAAAGTAGTGGCTTTACCACCAACCATCCCCCTAACACAAGCAAAAACCAACCCTTTTCCCTAACTAATAGACCAAACTGCAATGCAAAACAAAGTTTGCAGTTTCGAAGACTAGATGGTGCGACAATCGCGAGAGCAACACATTAGCGACATCTCTTGGTGAGTGAGAAAATTACAGAGGAATTATGATGTCGGTGAGTGTTGAAGCTTTTAGAGATGTGTAGGTGCAGTACTTTTAAGGATTTTTTAAGTGTCACGCTCATAAATACTTGGAGAATTATTATGGTAACGTTTTAAGTGTATATTATATTCAGAAAACAACATAAACAAGCTAAAAAGCTAAGTTTATAAGTTATACTAGCTTTTGCCCGCGACTCTGTTCGCGTGGAATGGTGATTTCCTGAAGATTTTTGGTACAAAAATGGCCTATGTCCTTTCTTGAGTTCCAAACTATGTCTGTTTTACCAAATTTCACAAAAATCGGTTGAGTAGTTTAGGCGTGAAGAAAAGACAGACAAACAGACAGAATTACTTTCGCATTTATAATATTAGTTCGGATTAAATATCACAGATAGTATTTACAGTTAATAGACTTTACTAGAAGATTAATGTAAGTAAGATCACTAACCTAAGATGTCCTTCATCTCACGCCCTGGCGTATAAGGCAAGCGGCCCACAAATCCACATAGCTCGAACTTTTCTAGGCTACCTAGTCCTACTACTAAAATTTACATCAAGTACTGTCAGTCTAACTGATAAGTAATGTTAGATTATAGGTTACAAAGTTCCTTTAACACCACACAGGCTCAACTGTATGACGTAGTAAATCAACTGAACAGGGAAATATCGTTCAATCCACTCTTTGTGTGATCCACAAATAGTTGTTTCGGGTCTGTATGTCATATGTCATGTGTTTTTAAACGCACCTGACATGACACAGTAAATCCTAGTGTTGGGCACGCTACTCATGAATAAGAGTCCCGTTGTGTTTCGAAACTAGTAGAGCATTTCTCAGTTGATTCACATGAATTCAATTTAGTATGTCTCACGATAGTTAGATACTATTTAAAAAAAGGAACTATACACTGTATATTTATTTACATCATTATTTACTTGTACAAACGAAGTTATTTACTTGGTGTTTGACTGTACTTACACCTACCTGGCCAGCTTACTACAGCACCATAAGAACTACATAAGTGTGGCACATTATACATTCGAATTCATCAATTACAGGTTACCGGTGCTGGTTTTATAATGCACATAAACTGCGCAGATACTGTGCAATCACGTCAACTTGACATTTTATTACAATTTAGTCGATTTATTTATCTATGTTTAAAAGTTGCTTGCGTTGCTTGGCGGCTAGCTGACCCTGTGAAACTGATTAAAAAGAGTAACCATGGAGTTTCTTGCTCGTTCTTCTCCTTAGGAATTTTCACTTACGAATTTAGATCAATTGGTCTACTCGTCTCATCTGTTTTTTTTATCGATCGGCAAACGAACAGACGGATTACCTGACGGTAAGCAATCAGCACCGCCCATGGACATCCGCAACGGAAAAGTTGCGAGTGCGTTGCCGACCATTTAGGGATTTGGGATTTGGAGATTTAGGGATTGGGGGAGGGGAAGGATTGGGCCTCCGTCTGTTAATGACGATGGTAAACTTTGAATACATAATCAACCCACCACAAATACTCCTATTAGAAATTAATGAATTAATACTAAACTGTATTAGTTCTCTCATTAACCCCGTCCATAATGAAGTAATTATGCTAATGCAGTCGAACAATAAAAGAAAGAAATACAAGTGATAAGCTTATCACCAATTTCTAATCGACTGTGTGTGGGATTGTTTACGGAGAGGATATTTAAACCGATTCTGTTATCTTTTGTAAATATTATCTATTTATACTACCTATACTAGTGACCCGCCCTGGCTTCGCACGGATGCAAAGCTAGTACTAACTTTCTCTACTATTTACAATACCGCCAACGTATCTTGGCGAGTCTGAAGTTAGCCGATTAGCTGCGCAGTACACAATATTGTTCCTAAAAGATCCATTGCACAGACAAACGGCTAACTTCAGACTCGCCAAGATACGTCGGCCGTACTGTAATGGATGTTAATATACATATAAGTCTTACTTTTAATCACTCTATCTATAATGAAGCCGCATGTAGTGATGTTACTGAGGTCCATGGCTTGCCTACAAATACTTTATTCTGTGAAGTTGGGAAATGAAGCCTTTTCCCAGCAATGGGAAGGTTACAGATTGATATAAAGTTGGTTAAAAAAAGAGAGAAAATGGGAAAATAATCTTTATTCGAGCCCTTTAATATAAAAAAGACATACCAAGATCGTTTACCTTTCGCTTAGCATAATAAACACTAGGGACAATTGAATCTATATTAATATTATAAAGAGGTAAAATTTGTAAGTTTGTATGTAGGCGGTAAACTTTGGAACTGCTGGTCGGATTTCCAAAATTCTTTCACTGATAGATAGCTATAATGTTCCTGAGTGCTATAGGCTATAAAACATCCCGCTACGATTAAATCGAGCTGAGCAGCGGGTAAAACCGCGCGAGAATAGCTAGTATGGAATAAAACCAATCTTCAATTTAAAAAACAAACTGGTTGCTTTTTTTCCATTGAGTTCTGTAAATATTGACAGACATTCGCGATATTGTTTTGTAACAAAAATTCACAATTTACTTTTAATTTCAATTAAGTTGTAAACATGTGCTAAGATAACACATTTTTGTTTATATTTCTCCGATTCGTGTTTAGGTACTTTCAATTTTAATCATTACGTAGGTAAGAAGTATTGTTGTCAACAATGTTATAATTGTATTCATGCTAACTTGCATTACTTTTGAGTCTGTAGGAATCAGGGCAGGGAAAAAAACAGATTTTATATTTACTTAGGTATTCTTCTTTTTTATGGTGAAATTCATTATTGGTGAACATGAATGATATTCTAAATTTAAAAGGGGTACCTATTAATACGAGTATAAAACCTGAATATAGAGGTTTTTAGGTATTTTTAGGTTTTTAAACCAGAAAAAGAATGTGATTTATTATTGTCTTTAGATTTATATATTGTTTAACAAATAACGTTTAGTAAATAACAGTTATTTCGTATTGTGTGATATTTATTCTAGATTTTCTTAATATACGTAGGTATCATCTAGCTAGTATTTTCAAAAATAGTTAAAAGAAGCTAAAAATAACAAGGACCTAAAGAATCCCTGGTATATGATAATATCATCTGGTATTTAACCAGACATCTAAGCATCAATCCATCTATTGACAGTCAGTTAAGCGTAAAAGGAAAACAATGATAACACAAATATTTATATAAATACTTTATTGTTTATAATTTATAATTAAATATTTCCGCGGGGAATTAAAGCACTAGAGCATAGGCAGTAATACATTCAATGCGTGACGTTGGATATCGCATACATATTCATATAGCGACATATTATTACATGTTATTGTCGCGGTGGGATTCAAGCGCTTACTTCTCATTCTCATGAACAACTTGCGGCTTGTAGTCCAGCTCCAGAACCTTGCTGAGGCTGCTGACGTACATGTCAAGACGCTGGGTCATGTAGTAGCAACGTCTGTCCTTAATTTGCCTGTTCTTGTTCAAGTCCATCACGGCAATCAGCAACCCATCCTTGGTACGCGAAAGTCCAGGACACCGCACGCCGTCCGGACCAGTGAAGTAGCTAGACCCGTAGAAAAGTCCCAGGTCCTTGTGAGCTGGCTTCCCATCAGCCGAAGTAAATTCGTTAGGGAACTCTTCATACCCAACTCTGTTGATCGCCGCCGTGTAGTAGCAGTTCGTGATGGCAGCGTTTCTAGCTTCGATGTTCCACATGTACTCACTGCCAGCTTCAGCAGCAATAGTAGCTGATGGGTTGAACACAATCTCCGCTCCATTCTGGCCGAACATCATCCAGTTCAGCACGTGATGACGGCCGAAGCAAATGTTCACAGCAATCTTACCGTACCGGGTCGCGAAGACAGGGTGACCAGTGTTACCCTCCATGTAGTAGTTGGACTCATTGAAGTCCCCTACTCTTGGAATATGGTTCTTGCGGTGTTTGCCAATAACGCTACCGGTGTCACTGATAATCACTGCTGTGTTCCACAAAATGTCGGAGTGGTTCTCATCTCTTTCGAGAATGGATGACACGAATACCATGGCGTATTTAGCAGCCAACTCACTCAAGAATCTCGTAGTAGGGCCCTCTTCGGCTGATTCGGCGAATTCGCACCAAGGTTGTTTCTCCCTTGTGCAGAAGGCGAAAGGCATGTTCCATAGTTCCTGGAAGCATATAATGTTGACGCCTTCCTGGCCGGCGACATCGATAATCTTCTTGACTTTGTCAAAGATGGCTTTCTTCTGCTCGTTGACGGGGCGATCGGTGGGCGCGGCGATGGAGTGCTGGATGACACCAACTTTCACAATCCTGGGTGGTCTTGTCTGTTCTTTCTTGGCGGGGAAAGCGTAAGCAGCTATTTCGAAGTCTGCTTCCTTAGCGGCAGCGATAGAAGATTCCTTTAGCTTGACTTCATGGTTGTCAGTTCTTCCGTAGTAGATCCTGTTGAACTCTTCGAGATCACGGCCATTTAGGTTGTTGTTGATGATGGATTCAAGGCTGACTGTTTCGTTCTCCATTTCTAAGTTTTGTGCGTATTTGACTGTTCTCTAGGATAGCTCGTCAACGACTGCGCTTTTCAGCCTGCGCTCGCGTTTAAATACCTTCAAGTTCGTTAGTGATGCATTAACCGTAGGTTTGTTTATCTGTGTGGTCCGACTGCTGCGGGCGACCTTCGACCCTAAGCGATAAGTTTAGAAGCGGCTCTGAAAAATATTTGGTTATCTTCAACCTGACTACGTGACCGGAGGAGCAGGACCATTGCGGGGTGTCATAATATGATAATTTAATGTGAAAATAACTTATCATGAAAATATGCCTGGCTACTATCTAACTAATCGGTGTTATTGTGTATTTTTTTCTTTATTTTGTTTAATTGTTTTTTTTTATTCTGTTTATGGTTTGATATTTGGAAGATTTTCTATTTTATTGTATCAAAACAATTTGTTCCTGCATGACAACCAGTCCCGCTCTTTCTCTCCCGTTTCTCCTATAGCCTTTTTCGATGAATTGATTAGAACACAAAAATAATACTTAAAGCATTAATTTAAGAGAATAATTGATGAGATTTTATAACTAAGATATATGGAAAAGGTAGTCCATATATCTTAGTTATAAAATCTCATCTCCACGTAACTCGGTAGGGTCTCCGCAGCTGCTGTTTCGGTTTCAAAATGCATTGAGAATATCAAATATTGTGGCGACTGGCACTATACGATCCTTTTATTATCTGATACAGTAACCACAGAACGCCCTAGATTTAAAAGCAGCTAAGTATCACCTCATCATATAATTAATATCATAATATATACATAGCATAAACAAAGTCGTTTTTTATTCCTATATCCCGATGCATGCTTCAATCTTTAAAACTACGCAACAGATTTTGATGTTGTTTTTTAACAGATAGAGTGATTGAATATAATAATAGTAAGGGAAATTATCTGCATCGCACCCTTACGGAGCCGGGCCGGGTCGCTAGTTAACCATTTATCATTAAAAAATACAAAATAGATACTCAATTTACAAATTACTTATATACTCAATTCATTTGCAAAGTAAGCTGGAAATGGCTCTCTTCATCTGTTGTTGCTGGTTTTTTTACGGGATAAGATGACGGATCCACTGATGGTAAGCAATCAGCGCCGCCTAGCGCCTATGGACAACACCGGAGGCGTTGCAAGTGCGTTGCCAGAAGGTGGGGTTGTCTAAGATGGTATAGCTCACAAATCCTATATCGTCGTGAGCTACTTGGACTCTAAGAAATCCTTTATTTTTAATTTTCAAAGAAAAGAAACCCCACTGAACCAAAAAACCGCCCTGGTACTAAGTACTTAGGTAGTTAGTTCTTTATCATTTTATGGTGTAATAAACCTACAATAAAGACTTTTAATGTAATATGTATTACAACTGATTATCTTATGAAGAAAAGATGAAAGTAGTTAATGGAAATATCTATAGGTAAGTGAAATATCGCAGATTTACTCTTTTAGACTTCTTTATTAAATTTAAATTACACCGAGACGTCTTATTCGTTTTACAGTTGTCGCCATCTTCCTTTTTCCCGTCTATCCTTCCTCTCTCTCACACACATACGTCGTCTCGCTCATGTGTCACTCATGCTCATATTCTAGAATCATATTCTAGAATCATATTCTAGAATCCTACAACTCACCTTTAGATACGCATACCGTTTAGAGATTCGATAGGAATATCCAGGTATTGAAAGTAGGAAAGTTAATTCTTGCTGGGTCTGTCGTGTACAAATGTCTAGTCTAATTAACTTTCTCTAATGGTTATCTCATGTGGGGTTACGCAGAGCAGATGAGCTGCTCAATGGTGAAGTAGTTGTAAGATCGACTGTTTATCACTGAGCTTAGACACAGAATAACACACAAGTGTGTATTTTTATTTCTAAATAACTACTCAGTAGACACTAAAGAGTTACCGATGTGATGTTTTATTACGCCTAAAGTTGGCCGTTGGGAAAATCGTCAAATGACCTTTCCCGCCCAGGGTAAGGCGAGAGAGAGTGTCAGACTCTTACTGACCAAAAACCCCCCCGTTCCTTCTCCTGCTCTGGGCCGAGGCCGCGGTGACTCATTGCGCTTAACCCGCAATCCTAACTGAAGATGTAAGGGATACAAGCGCAAAAACGCGGAACGCAGCAAGAAAAGGAACAGGGTAGTTTCAAATCAGAAAGAGTTTGTCTGTGCATCTCGCTCCCCCCGAGTGGCGGTGGAGAGAGACGACAATATACCTACCTAATGATTTTTCCCTTATTAAACAAAATAGGTTGTTCTCAACATGGGAATACAAAAGCTATAACCTTATATAGGTAGGTATATGTAAAATGTCGGCGTTTCTTTTAGGTAGGTAATTGTAACTTTGCATACCCGTTCTAGAATTACAGAGCTCAAAATAAGTTAGTTAAGTATTAACAACGAAGTTCTAGAAAAAAAGACAAAAACAATAAGTATCTTCATGTTGGCATTGGCACTTTACAAGTACCAACTTAACGTAAACAAATCTTTAATCAAATGTTGACCAATCTGGAATAATACATTAGTGTTAATTCATAACGAGTCGCGCGCCAACATGTTAAACATCGATTAGTTACACAAGCCACGATTATTTACATCGTCCACAACGTTACGTAACGTTTATCAATCTTGTTTATATACTAAAAGCTATTTATAATTATCACATAGCAGATATGGCCACCCAGTCACTCCATTTGGACGAAATTATTAAGAATAAATTAAATACTGAACAGTTGAAGGAGTATAACAGAATTCATTATGGAAGAATCGATAATTGTGAGATAAAACTTCAAGATTCCACCTTAGAAGCAGGTAAGCTGCATGATTTTGAAGTCGCTGCATACTCCTTCAGTGCAGCCAAAGAGGTTAGAAATCCTAGACTCGTCAAGGTCGGTTTGATTCAACATTCAATTGTTTTACCGACCAGTGAGCCAATAGAAAAGCAGAGAAATGCTATATTTGATAAAGTCCAGAAAATTATTGAAACTGCTGCTTCGGAAGGCGTTCAGATCCTTTGTCTACAAGAAGCATGGTATATGCCATTTTTCCTGTGCACTCGTGAGAAAGAAGAATGGAAAGAATTTGTCGAATCCGCAGATAATGGCCCTAGCTTTATATTTTTGAGTAAATTGGCTAAGAAGTTCAATCTGGTTGTCATATCGCCAATTTTAGAGAATGACAATGGCGTTTGGTGGAATACTGCAGTTGTAATCGATGAGAATGGACATTACGTGGGAAAACATCGCAAGAATCATTTACCCAGTGTCGGGAGTTTTAGTGAAACCGCTTATTATTTACCTGGCAACACCGGCCATCCAGTTTTCGAAACGAAATACGCAAAGATCGCTATTAATATTTGTTATGGCCGTCATCATGCTATGAACTGGTTGATGTTTGGACTCAATGGAGCTGAAATTGTTTTTAATCCTGCTGCAACAATTTCTGAATTTGGAGAATCGTTTTGGGGCATAGAAGCCCGGAATGCTACCATTGCCAATAGCTACTATACTTGCAGTCTCAACAGAGTAGGAACAGAAGATTTCACTACCAGAAGTACTCAGAAAAACATATCGAGAAGTTACTATGGATCTAGTTACATCACAGCTCCTAATGGGTGCCGAACTCCGAGCCTGTCAAGAGACAAAGATGGACTTCTTATTGTCGACATGGATTTAAACCTATGTCGTCAAGTCAAGGACCACTGGGGTTTTAACATGACGGCCCGACTGGACATGTATGCTAAAGAACTAAAAAATATACATCCCACTCCAAACCTGTTGTAAAAATATTTGTCTTGTCTTGTGTGCCGTTTAATATATTCAATAATCATTGTGTTAGAAGTAACTTGCAAAAAATATAAATCTGCTTTATAAAAATCAAATGTTGACTATTTTCTTTTTAAATATTCTCGTCTATTTATTGTCACTCAACCAATAATTAATCTAAAGAATTGTACCTTTTTATTTGGCTTAAAGAACTTGTATCCAGGCCATAAACTCCAAAAAAATATGCCTTTATTTATTATCTGTGTGAAAAATTGTCGCCGATGAATTGTCACTTTTTCGGTTTCCCGTGTAAAGTTTATTGCCGTATTTTTATTAGAAAATAGCTGGATTTATTTACATAAAGCAAAATGGTAAGCATATTTTGCAATCCTTTACTCTTTATTTGTGTTTTATTGTTTTAAACAAGAGAACAAAATAGGAAATTGGTTATGATAGCGTCATGAACATTACGATGCATAATTTGTATTTTGTTGTGCTAAAACTTAGCTTTCTGCTGCAATTAGACTAAAAAACTTAATAATCAATATAGATTAATGGAAATTCGATGTCTCAAAAGATGTTTTTCTAATTATTGCTGTAAATACCTGTGTTGGAATATTATAAGAATATCAGTGCACCTAACTGCTATGTCTTGTTTGTTTTTAGTCTATTTTAGCTTATAACGGAGGTGCTGTGGTCGCCATGAAAGGCAAGGACTGCGTGGCGATCGCAACAGACAAACGGTTTGGTATCCAGGCCCAAACTGTTTCAACCAACTTCCCCAAGGTGTATCAAATGGGCCCCACATTGTATGTCGGCCTTCCCGGTCTTGCTACTGATACACAGACCGTGTTCCAGAGATTAAAATTTAGGTAAGAAACTATGAACCTACAATCTTGAACCATTCACACTACTGCAAGATGCTTGTAATGGCTTTGGCTAATTAATAAACTTTCTTCAAATTCTTGTTAATCAGTGAACTCTAGCAAATCTGTAATACTTAGCATTATACACTTAAAAAAATACCGAAATATACAAAATGTAAAAAACTGTAATATAGTATTTGACTACACAAGAAATGTAACCATATCATAACAGTCACTCTTTTACATCTCATTCCAGAATGAACCTCTACGAACTCAAGGAGAACAGAATGATGAGACCTAAGACATTCTCAGCAATGCTCTCCAACCTGCTGTATGAGAGGCGTTTTGGACCTTACTTCATTGAGCCCGTCATTGCCGGACTTGACCCCTATGATAACCAGCCCTATGTGTGCAATATGGATCTGGTAAGATATATTCCATTATTAGATGTTAAAATGTTGATGATTCTTATATTCTATTCCAATAAATAATTTTAAGTTTTATTAGTTTACACAAAATTTTAACCCTACAGTTATATTTTACAAACCAAAAAGAATTGCTCTCTGGTAACGATTATATCTTTTACAATGTTTAATTTAACTTGCAACATTGTGTGTTGGTGAAGTGAAATCTTGAAGATAATATTGAAGCTGATTTCCATGGCCTACATAATTATGCATAGAACACCCACTTTTCACCAATACATGATGAATCCTCTAATAGAGGCTTTATTATATTCCAGCTCAGAATTGCCACATCTTACTTGCTGCAGAGTTCAGTCAAACTTGTCACAAGTCTGCCACCGATTTAGCAAACATATTGAAACAATCCCTACACTAATAAAAAAAATGTGTATAGATTGTGTGTTATGAAATTTTCCTAGTTTCATTAAATCCAAACTGCGAAAGTAACTTTGTCTGTCTGTCTTTTCTTCACGCCTAAACTACTGAACCAATTTCTGTGAAATTTGGTACAGACTTAGTTTGGAACTCGAGAAAGGACATAGGATGCGCAAGCAAACGCTAGTGGGAAAGTATATATTACTAACAATGGTATTGCTTTGCAGATTGGCTGTCCCAATGAGCCTGAAGACTTCGTAGTGTCAGGTACCTGCTCAGAACAGCTGTATGGTATGTGTGAAGCTCTGTGGGAACCCAACCTGTCTCCTGATGAGCTGTTTGAAACTATCTCACAGGTAAGAACCAAAACATCCAACTTTTTTTTTTGCGTCTTTTACACACATTGTAATGTTTCAGAGTATTTAATTTTAGTGTACCTACATAAGATATTTCATGCCTTAAATTAAATTATAAAAAAAATATGATCTCTACGGTAATATAAAACAAAACCACGTCAAAACCAATAAAGAAAAAAAATGTTATTTTCTCTTTATTTAAAATTAATCTTCTTGCTTATTGAAACTTCCAGGCGCTAGTGAACGCAGCCGACCGTGACGCTATCTCCGGTTGGGGTGCGGTCGTCTACATCATTGAGAAAGACAAGATTACTGAGAAACACGTCAAGACGAGGATGGACTAATTTGTTGTAAGATATGTCGGTCTGGGGAGTTTTTACTAATAAAATTATTTTAAAACTTATTTGCACTTTCATTGATTCTTATGTGCCTCTTCAATAGCACTCCAGTTGCTACTGAGCTCGATATTTAACTCTTCAATCCGAACACCGCCAATAAAAAATAATGATTGGTTTAAATCCAAAATCTTCAGATATAGATTGATTTAGTCTCGTCAAATTGTCGTGGTGGCCCGTAGGTTACAGCTTCTCTAGCATGGAGGGTGTGGGTGCGAAGCTAGGCAAGTACCAATGTGATGTGTTTCTTCGAGTTATACGTACTTTCTATGATTATTTAGACACCTCATATATACGGTGCAGGAAAATATGGAGAAACCTAGACTATATTTGTAATTAAAGTTTGAAAACGCCAATCTGTGTTGAGCAAGCTTGGTGATATACTCAAACCTCCATGTGGGAACAGACCTTTGCTCAGCAGTGGGCACTTATATGCTAATCCTCCTTACTTAGGCACTTATAGGCGCTAATGATGATGTAATCAAGATGATCCAAAGTTTTTGATAGTTGACTTCGGCCGATAGGCACTCCACTTATTCAGCGAAGATTATTAATGATATAGGCTTAGTAACCGAGTAGTTAGTAGGGGAACGGTGTAAGAAATAAATAAAAACTTTTATAATGCAGAATCTTTATAAACCGAATATTTAAAAAATTAAGTTTATTTAATTTTTCATACATTTTTTTTTGTCTTTACAAGAGTAGTAGACTAGAGAATTAACATTTCAACCGTGTTGCTTACATGCCGAATATGTTTTTGTAGCGAAGCTATCGTTTTAATAAATATATGCCGTACGTTGCGGGCTCGTGGCTTCAACCGTCACCAATAACAAGATAAAACCTATTCGAAATAACATAACTACAAATTAAAATTATCGACCTAAACAATGGCAACACATATGACGTAATTTGAATCATTTCATGACTAACACATTGTTCAGGAATATTAAGACAGGGTCCGGGATAAAATAAAAAAAAATCCTCTCCTCTGAGAGGGTAACAAAGGATTTCTAAACACTAGAAGCCAACCACTTCGTAACAAAACAGTACTTATTTCGTTCGTTATCAATTTAGAAATCAGAAGTGGTTACCTCGAATCTAATATAAAATTAATATCTAAAAGTAAACAATATCTATCACAAAAAAAACTAACATCTGACAAAATCATTTCAAATCGTTGGCAAACCAAATGGAGCCTTAAATACTGATTTCCGTGAATCTTGTAATATTTCCTGATAGACAATAAACAGTTAAAAGAATTACAGCGACATTATTCTGAGGTCAGTTGAACATTCGATATGGCGTAGCCCGGACACGTGTCGAGACCGCTAGAGACTACGCGTAAAGTATAAAATTTACCAATATATTTAGTACACCGTAAACGGCACATGAATTTTCACAGAATAAATCACAAAGACTTCATAACAATCCAAGTCTTATTCGAAATATAGAATAATAAATAACAAAACCTTACATTATACTATTAAAAACACTACTCTAGACAGAACTAAGCGAACTAGGTATGGGTATATTGGCAAAAACGACGTTATGTATTGGGTGAAACACCGAACCTTAACAATGGCCGTTTCTTTATACAACTCTGGACCTTACTGCCCATTTTATAGAATACATAATTAACTGTTATTTAACGAGTACAATACCGAATACATTGTATAACAGTTTGATCTGGGTACAAGACAATTATGAGCTTTATTGACCACTGAAATATTTCCACAATTAAGTTTAATACCTAAATGTTTTCAATGTTTCAATAATACTCAGACTTGTCAACAAAGTATGGATCAACACAAATGATAAAATTTTCGTGAACAACATTTCTAATGTACTCTAAAATCACATTTAAAAATGAAATACCAAAAACTTTTTATTGACAAATTTCATAAGTTCGTACGAATCGAGTCGATCCATACTTCCCAGGCAATCACAACTTTTATTATGAACAAAACGTGTGTACTTGAAACAATATACAATATTATAGAAGGCATTATAATAAGATACAATACAACGGCCAATAATATTAGTATACATGTATTTGATAAAGTTTAATTAGCCAACCGTAACACGTCAACATCCTAATCCAATGATATTTTAACATTTTTTTTTATTAATATTATTAATTCATTATAATTTGTCAATTACTAAACTACGCGTTAGCGGAACATTATAAAAAGCTAATAACGAGTTATGAAAATTATTGCGAAAGTGCTTTTTAGAGGATTATAAGTTTTTATTGTATTCTGAGGCAAAAACTGCAGTTTTTTCCTTCAATTATTCTTTAAGACGGGGTGAATAGAATTCGATTGGTATATAGACACAGAAAAAGAAGTTAATACAAGAAGGGAAATTATCCATAACCTTCTGCATTAATTCATCGCTCGAATTCCATTCACCCTGTTTTACCATATGTTTAATCAGAATTTAGGTACATGATATATTGACAAACACAATACACGTTGATTTTGAATACAGGAGACACGCATAACGTATAAAATGGAGTGCGCAATGTATTAATCTCACACCCAAATTATGCATACGATGTTCAAAGAATTGTGCTTTTATGAAACACAAAGAAAATCCGCTTTGTCAATATATGCGTGTTCACAACATTGATTTTTGTAACAGTTTACAATTACAACTACATTTTGGTGTTTCGACGAAGAAAAATGAGCGATACACTGCAAGTGTTTAAAGTGATACTCGTCGTTTGGGTAACAGGAAAGTGCGCAGTAGCAGGAATGCTACATTTGAGATTGCCTCGACATGCCTTGTACGTCAAATACAAGACCTATATTAATTTTGTATTGTCGTTTTATCATCTCCGTTAACATAGAGAATGTTTTACATGCCGAAATATAGTGTTTTATAGTAAAATATTAAATATGCTCGTTACTTTCCCAAAATGTTTACACCATCGATTGTAAAACTAGCTAAACTACATCGGTGTAAAATCTGCTAACAGTCTTAATTGATAACACAAGCCAATCTCAAACGTAGCACTGTAACAATAAGATTCTAAGCACAAAACAGGGACTCAGAGTGAGAATAAAACGTGAATATTGTCAAAAGGGTCCGCTTATTATTATTATTATTGCAAATATCAAGACGAAAGTGTAGAATTATTATTATTATTAAAAATATGGGTCCCGAACAACCCGTTCTGTCCCTGTTTCGGACAATGACCGACCTGGATACAGCTTGAGTCGTGCTAAAGTCTGCTAAACCGTAGAATACCAACGTCACGAGTGTACTAGGCATTCGTCGATAACTAGGGGTACATTTTTCGAGCGAAATTTCCGTTAACAACCTCGGTTTGCGCTTTCCACGATATAGTACAAATCAGCCTTTAATCATGTCTATTGCACAATGTTCAATTCAATTCGCACGCGAAGCGAATAAAATACGATATCATAATTTTAATTTCGATAAAAATTACAAACTTCACGCGAATTGTCCGATCGTTTCGCATAAACGCTAATATCAATACATGCCTCTTCACTACGATTTAAACATTAGAATTTTATTTATTTGCATTTTATATTCTCAATAAGAATCGACGTTATTACACTTACTGTATCGTGGGACTTGTCTTAGACAAGATAATAACAATTGAGCGGTGCTTCTTTCAGTACCTAACAACATGAACGAAAATGTCAAAAGAAAACAAATAACCCAGGTAAGCTAGACAAAAGTATATTGCCACATTTGAACTGATAACTCGTCTACATAAACTACCCAGGCCTTTACAATCTACATCACCCTGTAAACTCCAATAATTTACTAACAAGGGCCGATGAGTGAACTTAAATCGGTGTATTGAATGATCTAGCTGAAACTAAACGATATAGCTAAAACATTCAGAACTCCATTGAGATCGTCCGTACACTACCTTGATTTCTTCTTGAAATAACATTGAAAATTTAAAATACATCAAAAGAAAGTAAAGAAAATGTGTCTGCTCAGTCCAAAGTATTCGTTGATGGGCACCATGTCCTGTGCAAATAATTTAGTAAAAGAGAAAATATAAATCATTTTGTACCTATGTAAATTAACTCCAAATCACATAGAAATAAAATAATAATGTGCCAATTACGAGATAATAATATAAAAGTGAACGTTAGGCAATGTTGTACAAATTTCAAGACACGGACACGCCATCTTTCCATCTTTAAGCATAATAACAAAGAGAAATAAACAAATGGAGTGCTTATATGCGGACATCGCCAACTACCCTTCAGCTCATGTAACAATTTATAGCAAGAAAAAAGAATCTGGCAAATAGAAGAAAAAGGAATAAGATACTTTGATCATGATGATGATTGAGACGGACGAGTTTCCGCCTTCAATAACTTGAGATATTAGCACTCCATTGCCTATCGAATCCTTGTCAGACAATAATATTGAGTATAAGTACTAAAAGAAGCACCGTTGTGCGGCTGTGAACCTAGTTGCCCTCGATGGCCTTGGCTACAAACTCTATGAACCGTTTCCCGTACTGCTCGGGGTCGCAGGTCGATATACCGTCCACGTTGCTGCCGTATTTAACAGTCTTCGCTGCTTTCGCCGCCTGAAAAATAAAGACATGGATAAGTGATGATGTTTTAATTACATTTTTTTTTTGTCAGAGGAAAATCATCAAATGTATGCTGCCCGCAAGATAAGACGAAAGGAAATGTCAGACTCTTACTGACTTAATACTCCCGTTCCTTCTCCTGCTCTAGGCCGAGGTCGCGGTGCCTCATTACGCTTGCCCCGCAACCAAATTTTAACACGTAGAAATACATATATGTGAATGACTTCTATATGGTAAGAAACTTTTACTATGTTATAAAGCAGCTTGGAAATCGAGAATTTCTTATAATTCTTTACAATAGAATTTGTCTTCATCTCATTTTAATATCCCATCGAAAATTATTAAATATTAATATTATTGTCATACCTGTTTCTTTACACCATAATGCGTCAGCACGTCAATCAAAGCGACGAAGTAAATCTCTTTTTTGGGAGCACCTGGAACACAATAAATGGCCTTTATTAATAATATTACATTATTCAGTGAATTTTTATGTAGCTAAAATTAATAATACTTAAATTATTTAAGATTTGTAGACAAAGAATTGCATAGTTTTCTGAATCAAAAATAAATTACTTAAAGTTGAGAGAAAATACTTAAAATAATCACACTTTTATTTAAAGATTTCATATACCTAACTTTGTTTTTTCCTTGGCAATTTAAGAAACATGAGCATACTTTTTGATGCAAAAAGTTATAGCATCGTAACTTGCTGTGTCTTACAAAATTAATAGCAACTGAGGACTACCAAAACTTCAGCCTTTTAGTGAATGTTTTAAATAAATAAATAAATATATTATATCCTCAAGATTATTTCTTACTTAACAGATAGATATAGTAACTTATTACAAATACTCACTCTCTTGGCTGGGTATGGCGTAGATGTCCAGCTCGGGTATGATACCCTCGTACCTCAGCGACGACTGTCGCGCGAAACCACGAGGACTATCAGGAGGCGTGTTGTAACCCCATCTGTGCAAAAACAAGAATTAATTAGCTTTTTTGTCAGGCGAAAATCATCAAATGACTTCTCCCGCCCAGGGTAAGTGTCAGACTCTTACTGACTAAAAACCCGCCTGTTCCTTCTCCTGTTCTGGGCCGAGGTCGCGGTGCCACATTGCCTTTGCCCCGCAACCCCGGCTGAACATCAGCCCTGTAGGGCCCCGTCAGTGGTGGTTTGTTGGATCTTTGAGGCGCGCGCGGAACACTACGCGCCGTACGCTCGGGTCTGGTTCTGGTCGGGCGGCGAGCTGCCCTTACTCGCCGACCGCAGACCCGCGCTTACGGTGGCCGGAGAGAATCTCTCAAGTATAAGTAGTTAAGATACACGATTCGGAAGTGTGGGAGAGCCATGCTTCGGCACGAATGGGTCGGCTCGACCGGAGTGATACCACGGCCTCACAGAAAACCGGCGTGAAACAACCACAGCGTTTTGTTATGCCATGTGAGTGAGGTTACGGAGGCCCAATCCTTCCCCTCCTCCAATCTCTCCTCAATCCCTAAATGTCCAAATCCCTAATCCCTAAAAGGTCGGCAACGCACTCGTAACTCCTCCGTTGCGGGTGTCCATGGGCGGCACTGATTACTTACCATCAGGTAATCCATCTGTTCGTTTACCTAGCTATTACATAAAAAAACTAACCTGTCTCCATGATGCCTATTATCGGTGTCACTATCAGTATCAGAGTCCTGGTTATCGGAGTCGTTCTCAGCATCCCTCTGCCGGGCAGCCTCGGCCTCCGCCTCGCCACGCCCACACTCGTGCATGCCCAGCAACAGGGAGTAGTCCATCAGGTGGAGCTTCGTTAGGAACTGTGTACACAAACATGCGTATTTAAATTTACATGTATTTATTACTAGATAATCTCATGCGATTTCATCCGCTGCTCTGCTCCTACAGATCGTAGCGTGATGTTTTATAGCCTAGCTAGAGCCTTCCTCGATAAATGGACTAACAAACAAAAAAAGAAATGTTCCATTTGAACCAGTAGTTTCGGAGATAAGCGTGCTCAAACAAACAAAATCTTTATACAGGGTGTCCGGTAAAGAATGGATAACCTTGCAATACCTTTAAGTATATCTTATGGCCATTCAAAAAATATACAAAAAAAAAAAATAAGAAAAAAAAATATATCTTGCAAATTTTATTTTTAAAGCAATGTTTAATCATCGTGGTTGTGCAGTAATGTAATGAACGTAAATGTTAAAGGATCATTTTGTATTACCTCTAGCCCCAGTTATTTTACTTCAAGACATTATAATTTAGGTACTACCTATGATACTTTCCTTTTCGTTGTTTTTTATGAATGGCCAAAGGATATCCTAAAAGGCATTTCAAGGTTATCCATTCTTTACCGGACACCCTGTATACACAAATATAAACAGCTTTATAATTTTAGTATAGATTACACCGCTTTTTTGGAGGGGACTAATTTATAACATGACTTCTTCCACCCTAAATAAAACTACACACACAGGACTAGAAAAGACTAAAAAGGTCTTGTGGCTGTTAATATTCGTTTGAATATATTTAGATGCTAAAATGATAGCCTGCCACAGTAACGCTATCAAATACTTATCATTGAAGATACAGAACAGAACACAGAAACACATCGCATTGTTCTTAGAGGGGAAAAAAATTAAAAATTATAAAAGCAATATCTCCCATAATCGAATACTTGGCTTTTTACCTAAATATTTCTAAACACATCATTAATACGCTAACTCAACAGTTTCTCATCACAAATCACAAAATCGATTCTCAACTGTAACTAACAAAAAAATATCTCACCTCTACATCAGCAGTGAGTGTCTCCAATAACTTCTCTTTGGCTGCATCACCGATATCAATGCGGACTCCTTGCTTGATAAAGTCGTTGTCCTTGAGCGTCGGCAGATCCTTTTCGAGCTCCTTCTCAGACGCCTCACGGTCTACCGTCGAACCTTTTAAGTCGTATTTCCTTGAAAGAAATTAGCATTAAATTATTTTAGGTGTCATGTCAGGCAGAAGTCATTGGGGTAGGACTAGTCTCTGCAGTTGATATCTTATAGCTGATGTGGTTGAAAGTAGGTATTGTAGAAGGGTTTATTTTCTTTTTAAACAACGTTGATGTGATCACAAATTAATATAACCTACATCTGACACTGACCCTAAACAACAATTAACAGATCACACAAACAGTTGTACCGCGCGGGAATCAAACCCGCGACCCGTTGTACCTCAGCTGTTTTCCAAGCTACCGCGCAAAGCGTATACTTAATATAAAATACGGTATAAGGCATTCCGTTTCATAAAAGGGAATTATTTGGAAACCCTTTTGATTATTAATTGGCTTTGCCATTAGAGTAATCAATATAACAAAGACACTCAATAAATTTTATCAAAACCTGAAAAAAGTATATATCGTTCAAAAAAGTTTTGTTATAAAAATAGAGGTTTCGTCACCCAACATCTAAATTGATTTAATAACAAATTTCAATACATTGAGACCAGTTATTCAAAACCTTATCTAAAAGGCAATATGCTAACAGCAAACTTTTGAATCCCTTTACAACTCGTCACAGGCCATTTTAAGTTAACCCTGAATGACCATATCGACTTGCCTATATGTAAATTATCTTAAGAAGATTAAGTACAAATGCACCGACAATAATAATAATAATTTCACAGTAACAAGTGCACATGCACTAACCAAGATGATTGACATTTCATTAAGCATAAGATTCATATTAATACAATGATAAGAAACCTTATCATTACAACTTGTACCTTGTATAATTGAATTTATTTTCAATTGTGTGAGTTGGCAACTGGAAAGGTAAGTTAGAACTTCAGCAATAAATATCGAAATGGCACTGATTTTTGTAGCAAAAATAGGTCCTTGTAGTTGATAAATTGAGATTATTAAAACCAATAATTTTAAATGATTTTGTTTTTTTTTTATGATCTGTCCCACACTGGTTTTCTTCGTCATATCAATGTTAAAATCAATTTTAACCTCTTTTCGAGTAATCTGATTGGTTGACTGAATTTTCAACAACCAATCAGATGACTTGATACATAGTTAGTTGATTATAAAATTGGTCGGGCTTTCGGAAACCGGGCAATAATTTCACATAGATACACTCATACATACACTTCACACTTAAACTCAGAATAATATTATGTGGATAAAAAAACCTACTGCAATTTTGAATCTTTGGATGACTACAATAAGACACATCTTAAAATAAATAGCACAGATAGATAACATGAGAATTTCACTCGTGCAAATAATAATGCATGAATAAGATTTCGAATATTGTGTTAAGCAAATAATGTAATGTCTGGTGAATATTTTTTAAATTACGTCATAATATTTATTAGGCTTATGACGACTACTTCTTCGAATTTTTAGTTCTTATCTTGAAAAAGAACTCGTTAACATGGATCCTATTTAAAATTACTATTTCTGCTTGATATCTTGATCCTATTTAAAAGAACTATGTGTGAAGTGTGGGAGAGCCATGCTTCGGCACGAATGGGTCGGCTCGACCGGAGTGATACCACGGCCTCACAGAAAACCGGCGTGAAACAACAACAGCGTTGTGTTTCGCCGAGTGAGTGAGGTTACCGGAGGCCCAACCCTTCCCTTCCCCCAATCCCTAAAAGGTCGGCAACGCACTCGTAACTCCTCCATCAGGAAATCCGTCTCCTCGTTTGCCGACCTATTACATAAAAAAACTATTGCTGCTGATTCTGACACGGCTGTATTGAAGTCACCTACCTAATTATATATCTTAATTTAGGTTTACAGAATATGTACAGTCGGGGTTGCGTTGTAAGTTAAGTTAAGTTACCAAGCGCAATAAGTTACCGCAGCCTCGGCCTAGAGCAGGAGAAGGAACGAGGGGGTTTTAGCCAGTAAAACTGACACTCCCTCTTGCCATAAGCCTTACGAAATAAAAGCACATTACTCCACAATGCACGAAGTAGTCTTTGAAAGAACTTATAGTGAAGTATCGAGCTTCAGGATGACCAGAGGGAGTTTACGATCAGCAGATATCGGTCGCTGATCTGGCAACGCATTTGTCGCGGTAATGATGATAGAACTTCTCGGTCGGTTAAAAATGAACCTTAATAAGACGCTTTTAGAATTCAGTTTAGCTTGAATTACCTGTGGATATTGAGGTGGTTGGAGAATACGTTTCTAGTAGCGACTAGGTAGTGTTCGATTCCGTCGACGGTCAGCCGGTACATGCCGAGGTACTGAGGCAGCAGGGTCTTGCCATGACGCTCCACGATGTACTGAAAATATGAGAACAATTATTATATTTGTGTAAGTTTTATGTGAGATTCTTTGGAGTTAGTTGCCTTTGCACTCAAGTAAAAATAAAGGTTGATTTCAGATAGAGTAATCAATCATTGGTTTGCTATTGAGCCAAAGATTTGACTTGATTAAACAATTCACCAATGTAATAATTAGATACTGGCTCATGGTCATTTTCTGACTTGCATATCATATAGCTTTATAAGTTTAACTTAGTTTAACATACAATATTATTATCCGATTGCAACGTTTACGTACAAACAAACCAGCCTATAATAACATCGTGGAAAGTTAAATGTGGAAGCGCCATGCTTGTTTCGGCACGAATGGGTAAGCTCGACCGGAGTGATACCACGGTTCCACAGACAACCGGCGAGGAACAAACACAGTGTTGTGTTTCGCTGTCAGAATGAGATTATCGGAGGCCTAATCTTTCTTTCACCTCTTCAATCCCTAAACCTCCGTAACCCTAATCCCCAAAAAGACCAGCAACGCTTTTTATGTGTATAATAACATCTAATAAATAGTGGAGAATCTGTGTATAAGCATTACACCCATGTGAAGCCGGGGTGGGTCGCTATTAACATAATTATAAAGTATATACTATAGGAAGTAAAAACATTATATATCTACTTTTTACGATAAGATAGCAAAGAGAAAATGATATGTACAACTTATCTTTGTATTGTATACATGCCAATAGATAAATCTTTCAATGATATTGCTATCTCAGAAATTATGTAGTTGACATGGAAGATAAATATCACGTTTTTATTTTGTTTGTATGCAATTTTATAGTAGTCGCATCACCTGGTGTTAATCGATCAGAGTTGCTATTGACACTCAGAACACTAAGAATTACAAGGAACTTTGGGGATATGGAGATTTGGGGATTTGGAGAAGATTAAACCTTCGGTCGATCCACACCACAAAACACAAAGCAAGGGTTCTCTCTCATTTCCTGAGAAGCTGGCTTCGGTCGTGGACACCCATACGTGTTGAAGCATAGCTTGCCCACATTTTAATATTTACATATTTAGGTGTTAGTTATAATTACTTTCAATCAGGATTATCAGGATCAGGTCGTAGCCATTGCGGTAGGGATTTAGTTTTATGGTGAATGTATTGTGATCATTATAATGAAGACAAACTTTTTTATTCGCCACAATTCAATTTAAGTTTGGTACCTTAGGTTTTATCAGGCAAAAACGGGTGACACCAAGATCCTTACACTTATAAACTTTATAATGATACTTACAGGATGATAATGCTTTAGGAACGAGTGCATCCTTTCCACCTCCTCAGAAGTCAGGGTCTTCAGGATGAAGAGCCTATCATAGCTCTGGTAGAACTTCGCGCCAGACTTGCCTGACGAGTCATCCGGGATTGGCTGAGATCTGTCAACAATTTATCGTGTATTAGTTAAGAATTCCTTTCTTATTTTTTTTAAGTCTGATTTTTCAATGGTTAGATAAAAGTTATCTGAGGAATAAAATTGTTGCTGTCACTGTCTTTTACAAACATTCTGACGCGACAGCATCATAATTATTCCCCAGAGAACTTTTATCTAACCATTGAAAAATCTGTCCTGTAGTGTGATATTGTGTGGCATACGATTTGTATGTTCTTAACATTTTCTATTCTTATTCTGTACAATAAGTTTATATATATAAACACGATTTATTTTATATATAATGTAGATATAAATACCTACTTAATACAAAATTAAAAACAGTATTATTGTTTGTTTTCCTTTATACATTATACTCGTAAGTCGTACCTTCGTTTTCTTGTTGTCCGTTGTCCTTTACCTTCATTTTTGTAGGTAAAAACCAACGCAGAAAACTTATATTAATGTATTATAATATTGCCTATTTATATACAACAGTGAAATAAGAAAATATTTTGCTACACAGGTGATGCAGCTGGGCAACAACTCTTTGTATGATTTACAAATTGTTGTTCCGAGTCAGGGTGTCATGTGTATGTCGCAGGGATATGATAAAATCAGGGATTTGGCCAAATCCCTAAGGGATTTGATCAAATCACGGAGGATGTTAAAATAACAACACGTTTTTATCATTTCCCTAAGCAAATCTAGTGATTTGACAAATCTCACTAAAGAAATCTAGTGATTTGAGCAAATCCAGAAATTGGTTCAGTGAAATGACAAATATAACTTTTGTGATATTTTTAAGGTTTATTTTCTAAGATTACCTACATAATTATAATAATAATGTGTATCACAATGCAATACTTATCTCAAAAATCACCACTAGAACATTATTAATTGAAAAAAGAGAAACAAAAATAAAAAAAATATAAGTGGAATAACTTAACATATCATACGTTAAGTTTAAGTTAAGGCGCGGTCACTGACAAGCAAGTGCGAGCGCGACGTTTTAATAGGTCGGCAAACGAGCAGACAGATTACCTGATGGTAAGCAATCAGCAAGCAACGGAGGAGTTACGAGTGCGTTGCCGACAATTTAGGGATTAGGGATTTGGAGATTTAGGGATTGGGGGAGGGGAAGGATTGGTCCTCCGGTAACCTCACTCACACGGCGAAACACAACGCTGTGGTTGTTTCACGCCGGTTTTCTGTGAGGCCGTGGTATCACTCCGGTCGAGCCGACCCAATCGAGCCGAAGCATAGCTCTCCCACACTTCGTAAACAAGAACTGGACATGTTTTATTATCATTTCACTAAATAAATTTAGGGATTTGTTCAAATCACTAGATTTGCTTAGGGAAATGATAAAAACGTGTTGTTATTTTAACATCCTCCGTGATTTGGTCAAATCCCTTAGGGATTTGGCCAAATCCCTGATTTTATCATATCCCTGCGACATGTATATCAAATTGTATAAAAACTTAGCGATAGGCAAAGTTTCTTTAAAAAAAAACAAACGCGGTACGGCTTATTAGAATCATCTTTACAATTATTTAAATTAATCAATCTCATAATAAAAATGAGATTTTTTAAATGTCTCAAAATAGAACCCTTGTGTGACATATTTTCTTTGTAATGTACACTTCAAACTCCAGATAATTATTATAAGCACATGTTGTTTTGAGAACATTTTTAAATAATATTATCTGAAGCCCCATAGCCACCCCATTGATTTTTTCAAGACACAACCTAGCCTGTCACCTTACATGATTTAAGGATTCCAACAATCTATACTATACTATTTACCAGATTGTATGTTTATAAGTTTGTATGTAGGGGGTAATCTTTAAAAAACATCACGGTAGGATGGAGCCGAGCAGCGGGTGAAACCCAGCGAGAGTAGCCATATGCTATACATATGTCTAATTCTGCCTAGGTGTTTATAAGTTACAATGTAAAAAAGAAAAATCACATACACACATGAACCCTAAAAACGAACACTCCTTTTTTTGAGCAGTCGTGTAAAAAGAAGACATTTAAAACTATTTTAATATAGGATAGTAACAATCGATGAACTTAGTACGTAATGACATATATGCTAATATTATAAAGAGGTAAAATTTGTAAGTTGTATGTAGGGGATAATGTTTGGAACCGTTGGTCGGATTTCCGAAATTCTTTCACTGATAGATAGCTACAATGTTCCTGAGTGCTATAGGCTATTAAACATCACGCTACGATCCGTAGGAGCCGAGCAGCGGGTGAAACCGCGAGAGAGTAGCTAGTCTATATATAAAAATGGATCGCAGAATGATAAGCGCATTACCTACTCAACAACGACTGGACCAATTTTGCTAATTCATATTTTGTTGTGTTTGCTATTGTCAGGAAAAGGTTCTTATCAAAGAAAATATTAGAATAGTAGAGGGGAAGATTACGAAAAGTGACCCTTTAATAGCGAGATAGTTGGACCCGTGCGAAACGGGGGCGGGCCGCTAGTTTTTTTTTTATATACAGATAAATATCACAAGACTTATATATAAAAAATAACAATCATTATATTAATGTATTTCTATAGAGGTATACTACAGGTAAACATAAAATTATATTGTAAATGGAATATAAATTACAATGTTTGATAGCCGTTACTACAAAAGAAATAGCCTGCCTGTTTATGGGGCTATTACGCTTGTAGTATAGATAAATAGCCGGTTTATAGGCAATAGACTCAGTTATTCAGATAGATCTTTATTTAGGTCTTAAAACGCAGGCATTAGTTTCTTTGTTATATTAGACATCATAGCGTATCGGCCTTTTAAACATGAGTAGGTAATGGATAATTTTCATGTCAAGATGGGCTCCAGACTTGAAAGTATTTTTTACACGCGACAAGAGAGCCTAGGGCTAAACACTGGGCACAATCCCCGGGCTTATTTATAGTGTAAGAAGGCAAACTAACACCTGGTTATACGCAATCGTAGCTAGCGATTTGAAGATTAAAGATTTGGAGAATGGGGGACTGGTTGATTGGGGTTGAGGTGATTGTGATTAGGTCACCAATAACCTCACTCTTCATCACCATCAGCCGGAAAACATCCACTGCCGGACAAAGGTCTCCTCCAATTAAAGCATTGTTGTCCCACACTACATGTGAAGGAGAATATTTTAAATACTTATTTTAATACAGTATCCCTTTCTACATATTAACGTTCTTATACATATACGTTGTTAACGCTTAAAAAATTAACAAGTTTTAATAAACAACCAAAATGGGTCGTTTCGTCAACAACAACTTAAGTTAGTGCGTACAAACAAAGAACCAATGACTCACAAGGCATACGTCAATATAATCTTACGTATCTATAAACATATTTATATTACGTCATTTTTTATTATAATGAAGTCTTTGATAAGCTTCTTAATTCTTACTTCTTTGTTTTAAAATAACAGAAAAATAACTACTACCTACATAATATTTAAAGTCACGTTTTAGTGGCCCGGACTTTAAGGCGCCCGCTTCTCAGGGTTCGAAACCTAGCAAGTACCAATGTGACTCTTTCAGAGGTACATGTACTTTCTGTGACTATTTAGAGACCACTAACATACGGTGAAGAAAAAATAAATTTGAGCAAGCCGTATTTTTTTTTTTTTTTTTGGTGAGGCAAATATCCTCAGACTATTTCTCTCGTCCAGTGACGGCGGTCGGGCGGCGAGCGACCCTTAATCGCCGTCTGCAGACTCGCGCTTACGGAGGCCGGAGATCGCCTTTAGATCTCCGACGCCCGGAGTGTCGCCTACAGCGGCGGCTGGGACGTGAGGAGGAGTATGCACACTATCACGAGGTCCACCTACTTTCCGACTTTCCGAGCATAACTGCTTCACAGAAAGAGGCGTCCCAATTCCTGTCACTCGTGGCCTCGGCTAAGGACGGGCGCGAAAACCTTATCCGTGTGAGACGAGGCATTTGTTGTGACGATGTATTTCAAAGTTTAATAATTGGCAATTTTGTACCTTATCAGGATATCGCTTGAAAAGCATTTATATGAGAAAGAAAATTGATGTTTAACCTTTTACACCTTATCAGTACTTTAACAAATAAATATTTCAAGACCACTGAATCTAATTTCTACAAAATCATGTGTATAGTAACACTGTCCGTACAAAATTATATCGAATTACTCTGATATAACTAAAGAGTCGCTCACACTTGGACTTGCGTAAATCCTACTAATCCACAACCTTCCTCAGACTTACTGCATTAACGAGATTAACACGAGTAAATAAAACTAAAACACTAAACTTCTCTTTTTATTCAACAACAAATAACTATAAAAAAAATAATGACAGGGTTTAAAATTCAAATTTCGAATCAGTCCTTCAGGTACTCACCTACTTAGTAAAAAAATAATAGACACGTTTTTTTTTTATTTTATCGTAATCGAAAACAATATTCGTTTAAATCTGAATTAAGTTTGGGAAGTTACTATCTCACCCCTCAGTATAAAATATACTATATACTGAGTCGTGACGTCGTACGATATTTTTGTTATCAAAACTTTATTTATTCTTCATATACCATAGGTTTCATAACTTCCCAACCAAAGTAGAGGGCATGTTTGAAAATAGAAACTCATTTGCTGATGTCTCTTAAATAGAACAGAATCAGTCTCAACTAGCTTCAATATTTGATCAGTTGATACATGAATTTAATAGCCAAATCCATCAACAGAACAGACATACCAATTAATGGGTCCAATTGGGCTCTTGACAACGAATAATATTTAAAACATGTGTACAACATTCGAAGTGACAAAATGGTCATATTTATATTAAATCTGTGCGAGACTGTATATTGTGACGTGACGTTTTTCACGTATTTAAACTAATATTTTATTACGTATCACTACATAGTCTAAAACAAAATCGCCTTCTTTGTCGATATATCCCTATGTATGCTTAAATCTTTAAAACTACGCAACGGAATTTGATGTGATTTTTTTATAGATAGTGTTGATGAGGAAGGTTTATATATGTATAATAACATCCATTAAATAGTGGACCCGTGCGAAACCGAGGCGGGTGGCTAATAAGGAAAAAATAAAATACTTAAGTAGCTATGTCGCAAACTAAAATTAATGAAAGTAAGTATTATTATTTTATAACTATGTATTTCACTGCATTACAAAACGAACCCAATTGGATCACACATAACGAATATTTTCCAAGAGGAATCTAATTCGCGCTAGAACTTAAACAAGATTGTCGCAAACCCGACCTTACCTTGACCTAAACATTGATTGTAATTAAGCAAGGAAAAAATTAACGAACCCGGAAATTGTTTTATCTTTTAAATGAATCAAATACTTCGTAATTTAGTTTGGTGCTAGAGTTTTTTTTGTCAGGGAAAGTCATCAAATGACTTCTCCCGCCCAAAATAAGGCGAGAGAGTGTCAGACCCTTACTGACTAAAAACCCCCCAGTTCGTTCCTGTTCTGAGCCGAGGCCACGGTGCCTCATTGCGCTTACCCCGCAACCCCGGTTGAACATCAGCCCTATAGGGCCCCGTCTGTGGTTGTCTATTGGCTCTTTGAGCCAAACGCTCGGGTCTGGTTCTGGTCGGGCGGCGAGCTACCCTTACTCGCCGTCCGCAGACCCGTGCTTACGGTGGCCGGCCGGAGATCGTCTCTCGTTGGTGCTCAGACCTAAGGCCCGGTTTTGTACAAATTAAAATCGTGTAGGGTATCAATTAGGTACATGGCATCACTATATTTTCATTTTTTTTTATACAAGTAGGTAGTGTTGATATCGTGTCTACTCACTTTGCATTTCGTTAAGGCATAATATAATTAAATATAATTTAGTAATTAGTAAAACGTACCATAATCAACCCAATGATCAAAGTAATCTAGGTAAAGGTTATGTGTATCACCGAAAAAGTAATTCCAGTATAAAATAATGGGTAATTAGTTCACACAATCTCTAAATATCATTTTATAAATTCATCGTGTGTGTAAAATTAGAATTAAGTTACCAGTGTGATATAGTGAATCGTGAATGAATTTGTGATAACAATCTTGCACATCCTAACAAGTGAAAATTAAGGATACTCAAAGAAAATTACAGATGTTCGCAGATTACAGACTTTTGTGAGAAACTCGTTATGACTCAATTCAACCTCATTTCTCTATTTGTCTTCAATCTACATAGACAGCATTATAAAAACATCCTATATACAAGTAGCTGCGTCTTAATTTAACACTTATGTCCTCGGTCCTTGAGTTTCCTTTCATTTGTCAAGTAACATAATGCAATTTGATTCATGTGATGACTCCTCATTAGTCGTGTAAGTGCGTAAAGATGCCAATTAACATAATACTTACCAACCGGTGAAAGTGCACATGAATGTGCTTGCAGCATTAATGTGCACATGTCGTGTTAATGTTCAAAACATAAATATACATAAGTAGATACATATATATGATATATTAAGTAATCAAGACGTATGGGACAATTGCAGAGGTTAAGGAACGTAATATGAGGTCACGGTCAATCAAGGATCGAGGCACTCTTGACACCCATTTAACCTAAACTGGAATGGACAAACGGGAGAATGGGCATACAGTAACCAAAATCCAATAAAAATATCCAATTCCATCCAAACATGGAGACCATCTCTCATGGAGGCCCCTTACAAGCAGTTAGACAAGGGAAATGACTTCACAATACAGCCAGTGAACGTGGTATAATGCTATGCTCGCCGTGTCAGTTCGAAAGGCACACTACATACTGTTATTTGAGAAAAAATAAAACTGAAAAAAAAATCGTACAGCTGCTTAGTAAAACTCCGCTGACCTCAGGCGTTTTATCGTCAGCCCTCGTTTGACGAACTCGCTTGCATCGTGGAATATGCTCTCTTGGTGCGTTTCATTTTTCATGTTGGCAACCCCGTTGGGCGCCGTCGCCGATCGCCGCAGCAAGCTGGTAGGCCTCTTGTGGGGCCTCGAACACAGGTAGTTATCTGGCTTTCTAAACCTAGGGACCACAGGATGGGATGTGGGATGGAGGACGGCAGATAATACATATGGGAATAAACATAAACATAAATAAATATATATTCAATAAAGAAAATCAGAATTATCGTTAGCGTATCACTCGTGCCATCCACTTGACGTCGGGTATTGGCTAAGGCCAGGTCTTATAGATAGGGTTGTACCTTGTTAGGGACTCCTTGTAGTCGAGATCATCGATTCCGAACCTCTCCCGAAGGTTCCTGAACACCAGGGGGCAGTACTCCTTGACCTTGAAGTGAGATGGCATGTTTTCTCTGAAACAATCATTGATAAATATGAAATCACTCTTATATTCAGTACCTAAAGATCATGACATGATTATGTACATTGCAGAATTTGAGGTTAGATATGTATGAAAAAAAAAATTTAGAAGTAACCTAGCTGCAGAACTATCTGACGATATGCAGCTACCTGTCTACTTCTGTTACGATATCGTATTTAAAATATACGCAGACTCATTATAGTATAATTAACTGGTTAACCCGACTGACATCTCATTTTTTTCTCGAACCAATTTGAAAAATCTTTCAAATTGCCGAATTGGCCCACTCTCCTTTAATTTTGCGCTTAGCAACACTTTTTGCAATTCATACTTTTACATAGATTTATGATAACCACTTATAGTCTCTGTAAGCTGATTGATTTTATTCAGACACATCATAAGTACATATTGTGGCTAGATGCTTCGGCCCGAATGGATCGGCGACCGGAGTGATACAACGGCCTCACAGAAAACCGGCGTGAAACAACCACAGCGTTGTGTTTCGCCGTGTGAGTGAGGTTACCAGAGGCCCAATCCTTCCCCTCCCCCAATCCCTAAATCTCCGAATACCTAAGCCCCAAAAGGTCGGCAACGCACTCGTTACTCCTCTGTTGTTGCGGGTGTCCATGGGCGGTGCTGATTGCTTACCATCAGGTAATAAGTACGCTCTTTTGCCGACCTATCACATAAAAAAAGCCTTTATCTATGAATAAAAAATAAAGAATGTAAAAGTCTTGAATCTTAAAATAAACCATCATTTGAGTATCCGGACATTTATCATTCAACTGACTCACATGTCATACTGTTTCCAAATTACCATACGTAGGTAAATCCTTTGTGCGATAACAGCGAAATTTTATTTCGCGGAAAAGATAAACAGTGTATTAAAGCTATATCGATATTAACAATAACGCCTGCATTTTATGCCTTATCTAGGAGGAAACTCTATTCAATAATAGTGTTATAACTTATAAACGCAAAACTAGCTCTACCAACGACTTCGCCCGTGTTACCCGGATGAAAAGAAGTCTATGTTATTCAAGGGTATAATCTATAACCGTCACGATTCTCATCAAAATCCATTCAGTAGTTTTTTGCGTGAATGAGTAACAAACATCCATCTATCAATCCATACTTATAAATTAATATTACCTAGTAGGATATATAAAAATCATGATAAAAGTACACTTGGTTTTTCATGCCTAATCCTTCCCAGATGAATATTAAACATGCGTAAAGGTATTAAGAATAATGACATTATACAAATAATTTTGTTGCATCAATTAAATATTGACGCACCATGTAGGTTTATTAGTAAAGAGATTATAAATGGTTTAATAGACCTTAATTGCTCTTAGATTAATGATTATAATGATAGTAGTTCCTATTTATGAATAGCTAGCTAGCATCGAACCGCGGTTATATGTAGGTATAACCGCGGTTCTAATAGCGCTAATCCTAAGCATCGTAAAGTCCTACAGGATCGTCAGAATTTGCCGAATGGCCATGAGGTGTACGTAAATTGTATCTACAGAAGAAAGTCATATGACTGCACAGTTTACGCGGTGGCTGGGCAACTGGCTATTGCCGCATAATACAGCTCTTTTTGTAGTCCACAAATTGCTGTACGGGTTTTTGTTAAGAGTAACAGAAGAAAATCAGTAAATAGCGCCGCCCACAAACCAAGAGGAGTCAGCCAGCCAACCTTTCAACAAGTACGCTCGTTTCTTGAAGGTTTCAAACCTTATTCGTCGTATTGGTTCGAAGATAACGCCTATTAAAATATTTGCGAGTGCGAGGCAGAAAGCTTCGCGAACGTCGCTGACTGACTGCCATCCATCTATATAATGGGTATGGAAGTGTTTTCACGCGGATCAATAGTAAAAACAAGCGGCGGGGATTACAGCGAATAATTTCTCGGAGCACTCTTCGTGGTATAAGCACAAGAGAATAAATAGCGAGACTACATCCTTACGCAGCGCCAAACAGCCCAGTTTTTTTTTAAGAATACCGAAAAGTTTTTACTTTGCCCTTTTATGGCCTGCAAGTACTAAATACTACTCCAAACAAAAACGTACTTAAGGAAGTCAGATTATAGATAACAATGTTTTCATATTATCCTTATATTCCACTATCACAATCAAGTTTTCACATTATGCTTATAAGCTTCTCAGTAATAGATTGCTTATCAAAATAATTCTGATACATATTACTAGTTCATATTATTTATCTACCTGTACTATTCATAAAAGTTAATAAGTTGTTGAGTCATCCAACTATTGAAGAATTAAAATCTCTAATAATAATGTAAAACCGAAGTCTGATTGTTTATTTGATTGAACATGCCAACCTCTAGAACTACTGGTTGATACTTCAACAATTCTTTGTGTGGGATAGTCTATTTATTAAGAAAGGCTAGAGGCTTTATAAATGCAGAATGGATTATCGTCGAGCTATCTCGACTAGTTTCAACCCACAACTAGGGCTCATAATCATGAGCAGCAAGCACAGCAACGTCATACACATTAGCCAGCTAACGTCATTGTAAGCCCATGGTGCCCCATAGAAAATAGAATTTGTCTCATTTTGAATGTAATAGAATGCCATTACATCAGAACAATTAGGATGAAACAAAAGATCTATTGTTAGTTTTACATTTATATAGAACATTTACAAAAAACCATTAATATTCCAATTTTAAATTTTCCTAATAGTTGTAACATTCTAAATAGCTAAGGTAATATTTTTTTTAATCAAAAAAGAGGTTAATTAGTGCCTATGCATGAAGTAATCAATTTCCTTTGTCCTCATTTTTAAGGCATTAAGTGACAAATGGGAAGTAACTGCTAATACATATTTTTGTACATACTTACACTTATTAAATGATTACAGAGGAAAAAAGTTTATTTTAATTGAGATAATTGAAGCACCTTTATTATTAATAAATATATTTTTTCTATTCTATGATAATTTTAAAATGATTTCTTAAGGCTTTACATTAAAAAACAAGTTGTTCTTTCAAATAACACTTACCCACCACTTAGGTACTGTTGCAGGCAAATACTCTACTAATAATATTTTTTTTAATTTAAAAATTAAAAAGCTTAAAACATACTTTCATCCACATGTCCTTGTGATCACAAGTAATGGCCCTAACTAATGATGCTAAACTTAATTCTTACTAGCAAGCAGGCAATCCAAAGTTCCCTCGGGCACCTTCTGATTCCAGTAGGTGACCATCTCAATGGTACTATATAAAAATAATATTGTAAGGTCATCTAATCTACAAATATTTCCCAAGTTTCATGATGATGCAACAATTATAATTTTATATTATTTAGATTCTTCAATTTTATTACATAGTTTATTCCCGGTCAACCTAATAAAAGGGTTTTAAAAATCATCCTACAACATCCTACACAACTAAGATTCTACTGCAACCAGGAAATCACTAAACAGGTATTTATATTTCTTACATTTTCTATGCATTATCCTTTATCCTTAATTTTTATTGTCAGCTTTATTAAAACTCACTACTTCCTAGAAGGAAAATCTATGTAATAGTTGTATGCAATATTGTAAAACATACTACAGACTAGCAATAACTAGCATGGAAATAATATAGTGTCCTTGAATATGTGTCTATGTTTACAGTACAGGCAAATTGTAAATTCTCTCAAATTTATTTTTGAACTAAAATCTAATGTAGGTATGTTTTCTTGTGTTCTTTTTACAATGGGATGGTGTTGCATTCTAAATTTGAACTCTGGCTCCTTTTGTTTGAAACCTATTGTTAGAGTTGTGAATAAAGAGTTGCAATGAGAATTTAATAACCAGTATTACAATGACTACAGTCTAATCATAGACAACCAGACCAATCATCAAAGCTCTTATTTAAATACAATCCAAAAATCGGGCAGTTTACAGTTAAATTTTGAATAATTTAAAAATATAAAATAATACTAAAAAAACATTGTTCTTTTAAAATAATTTGTTATTTAAGATGTATGATTTAAAATTAGAATTTATATCTTACTTGTTAAATAAGTGGTTGTCAACTTTGAGCTTAGAATAAGCTCTGAAGTCATCAGGGAGCAGCATGACTGGAATTGTGACATGACTTAGCTCGTTAATCTGGAAAAAAGTAGTTACCATTAATCCTAACTACATTTTATGCTAATATTGTTGTCACCTATATTTTCGAATATATCGAATCTATGTCCAACGCAATAAAGTTTAATAGTCTATTTATATTCAATGGCAAGGAGACACATAAAAACAGTGTATTGACAAAGTGCCAGAACTTACAATGGGATATTGAGCCTAAATGAAAAAAATTTTGTTAGGTAAAAATCCGAATGTAAACATTGTAAAACCACAACAAACCAGTTGTGGGGGAAATGACATAATAATGATGCTTCGTTCGCTGAGATAGTTTCAAATAGGATTATACACCCGCCATACTATTGCAATTAGTGCATAAAATATCAAGTAATTACCGTGTGATTCACACCCCACATAAACACAGACAGTAATGGTTCATTTGCACGAAACAGTTTCACTTTTTGGTGTTTTACACGAATATGTTTCTTCTTCAATTTGCTCAATCCAGTGCTAGGAACGGACATTTTGGAATTGTTTACAACTTTTACCAGAGTCAAAAAACCACCACTGTACGTAATTTAAAGCGCGAGACAATAATTAAACCATTTTTAGTTAACGGAGAATCTTTTAAATCACAAAGAAAGACGGTCAAAATGAGAAATTTATAGAAACTCGACACCCATCAACAGCAGCAAACGGCTTTTTGACAGACAGAGTCAGACACAGAATGAAAAACTCAGTAAGTACCTTCATACATGAAGTGCGAATAAAATGTGAATCGACTAAATAGAGATGTTACCTTTTAAAAGTAAATGGTAGATTTTTTTGAATTGTTGGTAGAAATCAATTTCACATTCGATCATAAAATTATTTTAAATCTGTTCATTTGCCATTTTATCTAGATAACTAAAAAATATAAGCATCGTCTCAATCACCACCATCACACGACGAGACTTATTTGAGAAAATCAGTCTCGCATTGTCTTTCGTGATTTTGTGAATCAGAAGTCCATAAATACATCTTATAAATAATACCAAGCATAAGCAAATATTTTCACAGACGTATATGACTTCTGTGATAGTATTGTATGCATAATTATTGCATAGTTACAAATAATATTCAACAAGTATAATCACAAGACCACAATCCACCAAGTTAATTTTTGAGCTGGCAACAAAGTTTAGTTATGGTTTTGAGCTTTGAGCCGGTCGTTGCTATCGGCGGGGGGGTTGATAGTTGATACTTTGATAGACAACGATTTGATTGACAGTTAGAAAATATTTTACTTCTAATGGTCAATTTATTGTACAGTGGACATTGAATTATTAATTAAACACTCCTGTATATTTTATAGTAGTGTGTGACAAACGAAACAATGATAATTCCAAGCCCGTTTGTTTACTGGGCCCAAACTGAGAGTACCATTTCATTAAAGATAGAATTAAAAAATGTTGTTGATCCTGATGTGAAAGTTCTCGAAAATAATGTAAAATTCTCAGCTCAAGGAGTTGGTGCCCGTGGCGAGAGTTTATACGAATTTAATTTGGATTTATTTTCATCTGTAAAAAATGTAAGTATCACGTTCTTATCAAATAATTTTATGCTAAACTAAATCCGGTTTATCTACGATTTAAATAGATTAATATTCGTTGATTGTTTAATTCTCGTTGCTATGAGAATTTACATGTATTAGTAGAGAGAGACTTTCGAAAATATGTGATACTCTAATATTCAGACAAAATATTTATTTATCTTTTCTCTATAGAATAAGATATTAAATAATAATCATATTATCCTGTAAATGGGGACATAATGAGTGAATGAGATAAACCTAATTAAATACTGTAAAGCGAAGAAAATACAATCTTTTATGTTACCAAAAAAAAAAACATCACCTGTATTTTATATTTCTATTCATATTAAAATTTTGTCATACATTAAAAACATATTATAAACAAGGTAATTGTTTGAACAATAGTTACATAAAACTTGAAGGCCAAATTATTATTAAACAGGAAATTATTTATACTAGTTTTTATGCTTTGCAAAACAAAACTCAATCATACTTTAAGGATTAAAAATCCATATTTAGTAATGGTTAGAATATGTTTCTTTGTTTGTGTTTCCCTCACATTACATTCATGAGACCTTGATTATGGTGTAATTTTGTTACTGGTGATTCAAAAGTGTTACTATGTTATTCATTTAATTGGAACAAATATTAAAAGTCACACTTTGAGTGTTAAAGGTTTCGTAATGAGCATATTATACAATCAAAAATAAATAAAAGTAAAACCAGGTTTTTACCATACATACAAACAAACATAGGTAATATCAATAAACTCTGTCTAAAACAAATTTCAAAATTAATATTATCTGCGTTTAATT
The DNA here is from genome assembly GCA_902829305.4 of Spodoptera exigua. Lineage (NCBI taxonomy): Eukaryota > Metazoa > Arthropoda > Insecta > Lepidoptera > Noctuidae > Spodoptera > Spodoptera exigua. The sequence continues at coordinate 11,165,141 of LR824616.2, read as the reverse complement.
CCAGGCGGAAAACAATCATGTTACCACAGTCCGTGTGTTTGAGAACCGAGTGGACATTGTCTTGCAAAAAGAGAAGGTAGCATGGTGGCCCCGATTGACTGCTCAGCCACAGAAACCAGCATGGCTAAAGGTAAAACTTATTAAGAAAATAATCACTTATAATAAAAAGAATTGATAGATATCATCAACAGAAGTCCATTTCTTTCACAACCAATATTATCCAATAAAATAGTGGTTGCACTATACAATGTAATCGGGTACACAATCGGATATCTCAACTAGTCAAATTCAATACTGTTTTCAATTTTTATTTATTGAATGGGTTTTGACATACTTTCAATTAAATTAATAATCATAACGGCAAGAACAAAGCTATTATAAAAAGTTATAAGCAATATATCAAAAATTAATCAGTCAGCAATTTGTGATTTAGTCTCGTCTCTAATTTAGTTATTTCGTCTTTCTAAATTCTGTTTCGGTCATGATATAAATATCAGCATTTATCAATTACGAAGTTACTTTAAAATTGGTTCAATAGCTTCCATATTTTAGACCCGAAAGTTTCTGTGAAAATCAGTGCAGCATAAGTAATCTCAACTTAAAAGTATTATATGCAAAACACTGTCGAAACTACGCGAAATTTATGTTATATTAGAATATACAGAAAGATATTCACTATTTAGATGTTATTTTATCAAGCATCACTAATTGACTTATCTAATACATATTATAAAGATTAGAACTCCGTAACGATTGGGATGCTTATCATAAATATTTGCAATCAACATGATAGCAATTAATATATAATACATAGCCTTACATAGGAACAGTTACATAATGTGTATGTGAAATTTTTGTAGCTCTATAATTTGCTGAGGAACAAGGCTTTGAGTAATAATATAAATAATGACTGGTCAATTATTATTATTACTCTCTTAAACTATGTGTATAATTAGGTAATAATTAAATATGGCTGTGTAATGTGCAACATAATAATTTTTATTTTGCTAACTGACCTTGTATTAGTTTATCCTTACAATAACAATACAATGACAGTATTTACAGTTTTGTTTTCTATGTATCTGACACAACCTGACCTATGCCATGGTTAAACTCTTCGATTTTTACTTCCAAGTTTTGTCAAAAACCAATCCTCAATAATTGTTTTGGAGTTTGTAGGAAACATACAATCTACAAAACAGCTAGTTTGGAGTGGGAGAGTTATGTTTCGGCACGAGCCGGCTTGACCTGAATGATACCACGGCCTTAGAGAAAACCGGCAGCAAAACTTAAGTAGTGTTTTGCCATTTGAGTGAGATTATCGGAGTCCCAAAGATCTCCCCCCCCCCATTCTCAATCCTCAAATTCCCTATCCTTAAATCCCTAATAACCCACAAGAGGCGGGCAAGGGCAACGCACTTTTAGGGTAACTCCTTTAGAAATAATTACGAGTGTCCGTGGGCGGCGCTGATTGCTTACTAAGTATCATAATAATCGGCCAGCTGGTTAGGCGACCAGTGACATAAAAAAATTTTATGAAAATTACTCTTGCATTTGTCATTTTCTTGATCTTTACATAGATTGTGCTGAGTTGTGTGTGAACTAATGTTCAGAGAGCTTATTATAAAAAAAAAACATTATTAATTTACAGATAAACTTCGATTTATGGAAGTCAGAAGACGCGGCTGACAGTGAGGACGAGAAACGCGACGTGATGAAGGACTATCCGGGGATGTACGACAAACTGCATAAAGAGGAACTGGGATACAGGAGAGGTTTGTTGGATTTTTTGTTTGGTACCTTTGGGATTGAGGGCCAACTAGAGCTTTTTTTATATAATAATTCGGCGAACGAGGAGACGGATTACCTGATGGTAAGCAATCAGCGCCGCCCATGGACACCCGCAACGGAGGAGTTACAAGTGCGTTGCCGATCTATTAGGGATTGGGGAAGGGTCCGGGAAGGGGAAGGATTGGGCCTACGGTAACCTCACTCACACGGCGAAACACGACGTTGTGGTTGTTTCACGCCGGTTTTCTGTGAGGCCGTGGTATCATTCCGGTCGAGCCGACCCATTCGTTCCGAAGCATGGCTCTCACACACTTCTTTTTTCATTTGCCGCACATGCCATGTATTCCAGCATCGCCAGAACCAGATGAGTTTGTTGTTGCCGACCTTTTATAGAGGGCTCGGTTTTGCAAACTTAATATTGAAGTCATTCACTAAAAAAAAACATATTATGACGAGGAGTAGGATATACTGTCATAAATAAATTAGTATTACCTAGTAGTACCCCTGATCGTCTTTTTTTGTGGGCAATTATTATCACATGATTTAACTCGCCCTGTTAGTCTTGCGCTTAACCTCATTGAGCCCCGCCTGTGGTGTTCTGTTGGCTCTTTGAGGCAAATTTTTTGCAAAATTTTGTCATCGCAATAATAAAATGTACATTTTTGTTTATAAATCCGTAGGATATTATGTTAAGGCAATCAACAAAGCAATGCCTAATGAATAATCACTCAAATGTCATTCGAAATTGTGGCACGAGTGTAAAGAATTTCATAAACAAAATGTCTGGTGATGAAACGTACTTAGCTTATAGTTTGGGCTTCTGGCTCTTCACTTTAAATGGCTAAAAACAACATAGTGTTGTTTCAAGCCGGTTTTCTGTGAGGTTGTGATATCCCTCCGGTTGAGCCCGCCAATTCGAGCCTAAGCATGGCTACTTTAGTTAGCATGATACAAAACAATTGTGTTCTACTTATATTATCTACTAGCTAATCTCGCGCGGTTTCACTCGGTGATCTGCTCCATTTTATCGTAGCGTGATGTTTTATAGCCTATAGCACTCAGGAACATTGTAGCCACCTATCAATGAAAGAATTTTCGCATTATGATTAGCGGTTCCAAGGAATAACCCCCCTACATACAAACTTACAAATACCTCTTTATAATATTAGTATAAAAGTATAGATAAACGCAAAAGTTTGAAGTATGAATGGATGGGTGGATTTTTGTTACTCTTCCACGTAAAAAATAATGAATGCATTTTGATGAAATTTGACACAGACTTACATCATAGTCTGGAATACCTTTATCCAGGGAACCGTAAATTCGCTGGCTAAAACTAGAACATTTATATACTTAAATGGTATGTGTATATACCTATAAGTTTTTTGTAGAAATGCTATCTGTACTTACTCGTATATACCAGTTTACCTAAATAATGTGCATTTCGACACTTGATTTGAATAGAATGGCAATGAATATGTTTGCATAAAGTATGAATATTTCAAGTATTCGTTAAAATGAGTTTCTTACTTGTGTATTCTTCCTGTTATGTACAACAACTAAGTTGATTTGGAATTCGAAGTAACTAAATTGGCTTTAGTTTTTCACTGCAGTTGGATTTATTATGTCTGGGTATATCCGTACATGAACTCCTGTGTTGTATCTAAGGCGTTCTATTTCAATAATGTCCTTTATGTAGGCCAATCACTCACTCGTCCTTGACACCATTTACATATAATTAAATATAACACGTATAATGAAAGGCAAATGCTTAGTTAATTGCGAACTATGACTTTACAATTAATGTTGCACACGTATTTTTGTACAGTAACTATCACATATAATGTGTGTATATGTATATAATTCACAAAATATAACTAGATACTTATATTTTTTACTCAGAGAAGAGGTTTAGTTACTTTAAGAAATCTTGTATTTAATTAAAATAACATTACATTGTACCCTCAAGCATGAGGATGGGGTTTCGATAGCTGACGGATACCATTTTGTTTTAGTTATAAAATGTGTAGTTTCTAAAATTAAATATTAAATAATTTTAGAAACTACAGATTTTCACACACCAATGACGGAAAAAATCACTAATTCGCCTTGGGCAAATACAGCGATTAATATTCAAACCTTCTCTATATGAGCCTTTACTCAGCAGCGGATACTTGTAGGTTGATGATAATGCGTGAATGTAAATCTTCCGTTACAGAGGACCTCAAGAAAGTCTACCTGAAACTATACAACCTATTCCAATTCATCGGCTATATGTACGTGTTGACTGTAATGGCGATACGGTACGCTAAACTGGATTACGACTCTGTAGCTGATACTTATGAACATGTTGGACCTGCCATGAAGTTCTTACAGCTGCTTCAGTATTTAGAAGTCATGCATCCATTGTTCGGGTACACTAGGGTGAGTTGTTGTATAAAAATTATTCTGAATATTTGTTTAATAAGGTTCAAAATTAAAGTTCATACGCTCCATAATACAACTCCTTGTAATTGTAGCTTTTGCTATCTTATTGAGGTATCAAACAACGTAAAGGATGGATAGGAGGATTAATTTGAGGGGTAAATAGATACAGAAAACAGCTAAATACATACAGGAAAGGGGTGAATAGATACAGAAAAGAGGTGAATAGGTATAGAACAGGGGTGATTTTTTTTTTATGTAATAGGTCGGCAAACGAGCAGACGGATTACCTGATGGTAAGCAATCAGCGCCGCCCATGGACACTCGCAACGGAGGAGTTACGAGTGCGTTGCCGACCTTTTAGGGATTAGGGATTAGGGATTGGGGAAGGGGAAGGATTGGGCCTCCGGTAACCTCACTCACACGGCGAAACACAACGCAGTGGTTATTTCACGCCGGTTTTCTGTGAGGCCGTGGTATCACTCCGATCGAGCCGACCCATTCGTGCCGAAGCATGGCTTTCCCACACTTGAGAAATGGCTGAATTTACATCTATAGTTAGATTTCCTTGCCGCATCGGTGTTTTTTTTTTCTATTTTATGTCTGCTGCCTACATAGTATAGTAAGGTTTGGTCAAATATGAATGTAGAATACCTACATTTTTGTCTAAGTTTTATTATAAAAATTCCAGGGTGGTGTACTGGTGCCGTTCTTACAAGTGAGTGGGCGAGCGTTCGTGTTATTTGTAATGATCGAAGCGGAGCCCCGCATGCACACTAAACCCGTGGTCTTCTACCTGTTCGTCATGTGGAGCATGATCGAAGTCGTCAGGTGAGATCTTTACTATAAGAACATAGTTGACCAGCTCGCTAGGAGCCAGGTTCATATACACACCGTCCAAATTTGCTTCCCAATATGACTTAAGTTAGATATTGCAAGTATAGGGCAACTATCGTTGGACAGAGACAGAAGTCTTCATATAGAAGTGAAAGAAATGTAATAATAATACTGTTCCTATAAAATGCAGGAAATCGTATAAAAAAGACTAAAGACCCATTACGTACTCCACCCTATCCCTTAAACTCCTAATTTTCACAAAACCCCAATCCACAATTTTTCTATCCTTAAAACGTGAAATAAAAAAACTCGATATTTGTCTATAATACGACCCAATAATAAAAATAAAACTTACAAAAACTCCAAAATTAAAATTATGACTTGACTTATACTTTTTACTTTTAAATTCCAGGTATCCCTACTACATATCACAGCTATACAAAAAGGACTTCTACATCCTAACCTGGCTGCGTTACACCATGTGGATCCCACTCTACCCAATAGGTATCATCTGCGAAGCCATAGTCATTCTCCGTAACATACCGTACTTTGAGGAAACACAGCGGTTTACTGTCTCCTTACCAAATGAGTGGAACTTTGCTTTCCATATGCCAACCTTCCTTAGAGTATACCTTCTCTTCCTGACCTTCCCTGGAATGTATTTCGTAATGAGTCACATGCACAAACTACGTACCGTCAAGCTGAAGCCAAAGATTGTCATTAAGAAATCCAAATAAGTAAGACTTTTACATGAAATTTAATATTCTATGGTATATGGGGTAATAGATGTTTTAGTCAAATTCAAAAAAGCATTTATGGTCGTGGATAGAACTTAGGATTATAATTTTTATATTGTTTACATGGTATATGCGGCTTTATCACATAATCGAGGAGTGTGCGAGTAGTTTCGAGCCACGATAGGTTTTATAGGCCCTGGCGTTACTTGAAATTATTCGAGTAAATAATTGTAATAACTTTCATGAATATATGCCATTAGCATGCCTCGAGATAGCTTTGGGAAAAAAAAACAATTTTACTTTGCATTCTTAATATTATGCTCAAATCTGTTTTGTGCGTCTATCAGTTTAACTATAGATAACAAATACATATATGCAATTAAAACCTGTATATGTGAGTCGGCCATTTCTCCTGCCATTTAGCCTTTCAAATTAGAATAGTATTGCCGAGCTTTGTAAAATATAGCCAAAATCGATAGGCAGTGTTATTAAATGTTCAGTATTCTGTATGTGCTATTGATTAGCAATTTGCACATTATTATAAAATACAACTTATTTATTGGGTTTGTATAGTCTAGAAAAGATCTATTATTCTACAAATTGAGTTGAATTCCATGCTTAATGAGATATTATTACAAGTAACATGACCGATTACGAATTTCCTTATGTTTGTGGAATGAAAAAATAAATAATAAGTAAAAAGTTGATTTTGCAACATTTTTTCTTTTAATGTCGTATTTATGCCTACATAATAGAAGTTCAAATCTATTGAATGGCAAATAAAAAAGGTTATTTGTGTTTGAAAAAATTGGCATTGAAATTATTATTTATTTTATTAAAAAAGGTCAATTTATGCTGGTATTGTCTATGATTACAAATTATTTATTTATTTAAATAATCAAGGATAAGGTGCGCAATTACTTTGGGAGCCTACAGGTAGGCAATTATGTCTCAAATTTAAAAACTTCCATTTTTTATATAGTCTTGGAAATTATGAAAATACAGTCTTGTCCCTTTTACACTTTAAGAAAAAAATTAATATATAAATAGATATAATAATTGTACATAGTTGTTGCATTTGAGTGGGAAACTTATTGGGAATTGAGCTTTATGTGTGTGTGATACAGTTACTAACAGCTTGTACCACTCAATTGCATAATTTTTATCAAATATATGGTATTAAGAAGCTTACATAAGTATGATTTGCTGGAGTAATTTCATTTCAATGAAGTGATGAATTTATTTAAAATGTTTATATTGTTATTTATTTATTGATATGGATTTGTAATAAATATTCATATCAGTAAATAAATAATGGGAAATGTATGGAGTGATAATTTATAAGTATTTAATATTTATGTTTACATTTTTCTATACTCGATGGTATGGTGACAGTAATAAATGTTTTGTTAATAAAATTTGATATTGTTTTATTGATACAAATACATAAACAAATTTATGACTTTACAAGACCTCCTTTTTCATACAAACTAAACTACTACATAAATAAAATAAAACACACAATATCATCCTATGTTTTATTAAAATGAAATCAACCTACAAATCAATTCACAGTAACTGCACTTGTTTTTATCAAGTAACTTCACAAAAAGGAATTAAGATCACCAGAAGCTGTAACCAGCGTTACCTTCTTAAGAGCGCAGCTTGAGGTATGCACGTTGGAACCACTCCCAGGTTCCAGAGTGGGCGTAGTACTCATGGAAGATGGGCTCAACCAGAGTGTCAGGGGGAAGGAGCTTGTATACCTTCTCACCGTAGTAGGTACCCACCTGAAAAGAAATCGAACCTTTAGTAATGGGGATTAATTCAACGGACGCCGGCGTCCGAGCACCTATTGTTCTTATATTGTGTCTCGAATTACCACACACGGTAGTTTCCAACTAGTCTAATTCAATACTTTTATCCAAATGTCAAAAACTATTCTTTTGATGAATAAATGATCTTCTTGATGATCTTTTGATGATTCGATTGATGAATAAAAGTATAGTTCTTTTTCAATATTTTACTGTATTGAAACATCGAATTAATTTATTTTTGACCTAGGAAACTACCCATTTAAAAGGTTAAAGTTTAAAGGATTATATTGGTAGATTACTTTTCGACATTAGATACATATTTTTTCTTTTCTTACTAAATCTAAGATTTTCGATGATACATTGCTCCGAAATAATTTGAAAAGTCATATACATTTTTATAATAATTGTAGAAGCAAGTAGACTTCTTACTTGTAAACTTTGTTTTACCAACCCATTATTTATTCAAACATCATCATCATTATTTAAAATACCTTTATGGGATCTCAGATTACTGGAATGTTAAGAAAGAGATCTAAAACCTGACTAACAAATTAGTTAATTTTATTGTAATTACTGATGTTATACGAAATAAGTTAAAAAATTGTTTTTAGAATTAAATATATTGTTATTTCACTAAATAACAATAAAAGTAAACAGTTTCAGCTTTAGATTTTAAACAAGAGTTTGTTTATAGAATAAATTTTACACACAGTAGGGAACTGTGTGTCAAGTTTAGTGTATTAATTGTTGAAAGAATGTAAATAAACATAAGTTTATAAACCTTCACTTTAATTCATCAAACCCCAAGGAAACGCTGCATTTACACACCTATTGTACTCGAATTGTGACTCAAATTACGACAATATGAAAGGTTAATAAGTCTAACTATTTGGATGAATACTCACCTCCCATCCAGGCACATCCTTCATGAGCTCCGCCTCTGCATCACGGTTCTTACGGAGCTGCTTCAGGTAAGCCCTGTCTCTTTCAGCCAGCAACATTGGGTATATTGCCATCTTGGCAGAACGCATCTCAATTTGATCCCTCACTATTTGTTTGTAATTGAGGCTGTACAGGTACATTGCAAATGCTGTTATACCAAAGTAACCAGCAAACATAGTATACCCTGAAAAACAAACAAATATATTAGTAATCATGCGAATATTTTAAATTCAGATCATTTTTAGTGTGAATATTTTATAAGTTGGTGAAGATATCTCTTATAAATTAGTTTTATCACAGTAATCAATAAATATTAGAGGTCATTGACAGTCAGTTGCAATGGTGTTTACTATTAAAAAGGCATAAATATTAGCCGTTTTATTGTCATATTAAGGCATAAAATAGAAGTTAATTTGACACAACATTAAAAGAAAGAATGAACATAGGAGCCTGAGGAGTAGAGAAAACAAAACAACCTAACCTAAAAATGCAAGTTACATAATCTGATATTAGTCTTATTTAGAGAGTAAATTTTGTAAAAGTTATATTATACTCACCGCTAAATAAGGTTTTTGCAGGTATTCTTTTGTAAGGAATTGGCTTGTAGCCCCCCGGAGGGGGCAAATCTTGTTTTCGGGCTACCTGACAAGCCTGATCCATCTTTCGATTTGACACAAGCCTAAAAATCAAATCAACAGCTGACTGACAATTCTCCTATAAGACGTTCCAATTCTCACAAAATCTTAATCAATTGCTTAATTTTCAGATGTGAACGTCGAAACATAATAAGTTTTAGATTTGTGTTTTTATAATAAATGAATATTATGAATCTTAACTAAGTAAATAATATAAAAGATTTACTCACACCTGTTACAAAAATATGTACTGCTGTACTTAGATTATAATGAGAATCACCTATAAACGGAAAAGTTTCCCTAGCAACTTGTAACAATATTTTGTCAATCATTTGTGTAATAATACATTATTTTTCGCGTAGTAAAAACTCAAAGTAAACTAAAATGAACCCCGTTGACAACAATGTAGGCGTTCAAGCTGATATACCTGAACCTGAACATGAGGAAGAAACTTTGAAACTTAGACCTTTAGAAAGAATTAAACTCCCTCCGAAAGCTCCCGTTGAAGAGAGTAGTTATGGTAAAGGAAAGAATTTCAGCCGACCATGGATCCTACAAGACGGACGTGAAGCTCCTGACAAAGGAAGCGAAATGCGTCGCTGCTATCAAATACCGAAAAAACCACACCGCGCGGAAGGTATTGGCAAGAACTTTTTAATGTAGACTTTCGGCAGTTCCTTCTAATTTTTGCAAAGCACAAGATTCAATGCTTAAATTGTGTCACTCGCCATCACAGCATCTAATACCTGAAAGAGCGACAGGGCAGAAGGTACTGCATCGTGATTTTAGTTAGGTACCCACTTTTTCCCACTACCTACGTTCTCAATTCCATGTGATGGGAGGTCAGCCTTTACTCTATCCCGACTTCGTGCGATCACCGATTTTCTCCAAAATCCGAAAAAGTTTACGACTTACGAAACAGTCTTTCCACTCCATGTTCTTTTCAGGTATTCGTAAAAGAATGTTGACTGATTTTTTTTGGGAACAAATGTTGGACGAAGTTATCGACGAGTTGGCTACAACTCAGCAAGATTCGGATTTTTGCACGGAATATGACACTAATTACATCAAGGAAAACTTTGAACCTCGTAATTTGGAAGTTACTGCTGACAAAAATGTAAGATGGTTTATCAAGATTAAAATGTTTTATATTATAACTACCAGACCATAGTACCTATATAGATCATAATTAAACATCATGGTCTTTATGTCAAGTGATCTGTTTCGGTAATTTTTGCTGTAAGTAAGTGATAAAATATTGCTTGGTTCTTTACTTTCAGATGCATCTCAAATTTCCTTTATACGGTACTGGATCCAGCGCTATCACTTTTTACAGCGAAACCATAAAGAAAACTGGTCCAGTAAGTAACATTACTTACCTAGTCCTAATCAATTTAGATAACTATTTATTTATTTTGCTCGGGGACACCCGGCTTAAAGTTCTTACGACGTGTAAGAAAAGAATGCAACGTCGTATCTACATCTGGTGCTGCGGGTGGCCATGGACGATGTGATCGCTTACCGCTAGGTGTTATTTATTTTTGGGATGTTCGTACTTCATTTGCCTCCTATTCCATAATAAAGACTGTTTTTTCATTACAGGGAGAGATTTTAGAGAAGTTTCGAAGATGTCAGTATTTTACTCGTCCTATGGAAGAGAGATTGGATGATGGCTGGGTTTTGTAGATGAATTTATTAGCTTCCATACATGTTCCAAGTTAATTAGATACTTAAATTCAATTGTAGTTGTATTCAATAAATTTGTCATGAAAGCTTTTTTCCCTAATGATCAAAGTCAAAGTCAAAGTCCTATATGACTACATGCGTACCTACGTAGTTAGGTAGGTGATGTGTTTTTACCGATCTATAACAAGCGCGTACCTTAATTAAGGGTGCATGTAGGTGGTTCTAACTCACAGGGCTCTAAGATAAGAATGGGCGTTCCGCAGGGTTCAATATTGGGTCCGTTTCTCTTTTTTTATGTATATGCTTAGCGCATTTGGTACTTGACCCGAATCCAGAAAGCATGCATATTATTAAAAGAATATTGTACGTAATTGTTTGCAAGACCGTTAGGCTAAGAACTCACGGAGCGATTTTCGCCCGCGTCCGCTGCGGTTGTGGGCCCGCAGCTTCTGTAGGATTCAAATATTTATATAAAAAATTAAAGAACTTTTCACGACGCGTTTTACGCCCGCGGTGTACGCGGTTGTATGCGGCTCCCGCTGTGCCGGCGGGCAACTAGTAGAATCGCGCGGGCCGCGGTTACCCGCAGCCTCGGCGGGTGGCACCCGCGCGCTTTGCGATCGGTTGGCGAGCGACCGCAGGGGCCGGCGGGTCTTCCGTGAAGTAAATATAAGGTAACGGCTCGTTTCTGGTGTGTGTCCATGGCGGTCTGGACCTCAACTGATCGTTAACCGCCCGTCTTGCAATCTTGCAATCATCGCCCGCCACGTTTGCGGGCGATCATCGCAACCACGGCGGCTGTGTAACCGCGCAAATAACCGGTCTCGTGAGTTTGGAAATAAAACCGCAGTTCCGCTACCGCGGCGGGCACGGTTCAAAATCGCTCCGTGAGTTCTTAGCCTTAGTAAAGCTACATAAGTCTTGGAGTAGGTACCTACCTAAATTAGTTTTGTCGGTTTGTTAAGATAACGAAGTAACTACCTACCCAAAAACTTACATAAGACAGTAGGTACCCTCATTGATGGTGAATAAAAAATCTATAGAAAAAGTTATAGAAAGGTTTGTAAAAGAAAACAAAAAAGTCTTTAATATTTAAATAATAAATATACTGAAGAAAAAACAAACGCATTATCACCTACTTACATAGCATAATTAAAATAAATAAAATAAAACATGCTCAGCCACTACCTACGCTTTACAAGTTAAGCTTAAAATAGGAGATCATCATCATCCCAGTTGTGTGGATAACAGACGGGCTTGAAGTCACCAGATTCCGTGGTGGTGGATAATGAGGAGCATGCCAGGATGCTGGTCAGACATTCTATCGGCTCGCACTGAGGAGGCAGATCTGGCTCTGCTTCTGTGTAAAATAGGGTAACATTATATTTATATTTTCAAGGAACTTGGTAAAGCGTGGTATTAAGTGTGGAATAGCCATGCTTCGGCACGAATGGGTCGGCCCGACCGGAGTGATACCACGGCCTCACATAAAACGGTGAGTGAGGTTACCGGAGGCCCAATCCTTCCCGTCCCCCGGTACCTACCTAAATCTCCAAATTCCTAATCCCCAGAAGGTCGGCAACGCACTAGTAACTCCCCTGATGTTGCGGGTGTCCATGGGCGGTGCTGATTGCTTACCATCAGGTAATAAGTACGCTCTTTTGCCGACCTATCACATAAAAAAAGCCTTTATCTATGAATAGAACAATGATTGTCACTTTATAACTCGAAAATGGTTCTATCTATCCACCAAAAAAATGTTTATGGTTTGATCAGAGATTATAAGTAGGTAACTACCGACCCCTCTCTGCTTCGCACCGTTGCAATGCTGATGCTATCTTAATTTCTCCATTATTTGATGGAGGTCACATATTATTATAGGAAACACATCAAAATCTGTAGCGGCATACATAAGGATATAGGGACAGAAAAAGCGACTGGTTTTCAACTATATACTGATCAGATATCATACTTAACTAAGGCTATCTATACCTACTAATATAGGTGCTGCATGTGTATCAAGACTTTTTCCTGTATTGTGGGTGTTCAATTTTTCAATAGTTTTTACGTGACATGGTACCTAGGTGGCAAATATAACTATCTCTATAACTTGAATGGGACTTTCGAAATTGGAACAGCTCTTTCTGTGATTCACCGAGTCTGGGTGTCATTAATTGTTTTTGTAAACGCACCCACGACACAGGGAAAATATAAGTGTGAAACAAGGTTTGAAAAAATAAAATTGATTACTATGATGTCTTTATATACCATCGCCTTCTCCCGTTTCACCAGCGCCTCCAAAACTGGCCGACTGACGCAGTTGTACGGCGCGCGCCTGATTTTTAACCTTCTTAGCTTTCACCATTTTTAAACGATGAAATTCTTCTCTCTCCTATTTTAGGAAATAAGTTAATGTACCTATGTGGATATCTTTTCAGAGGTAGAAACTGTGCACATATTTAATAGTTTAAATGAAGAGTTACCCTTTCATCCATTTCCATCAATATGTAAGTTTCAGTGTTGCGTAATTTCGGCATGATAACTTTTTCAATACCATTCACTTTTCTGTTGACATTTTATCAAAAAATTATTTAAAAATGTTCTAGTTTTAAGATAAAATAATATAACAACAGTGGTAGGTAAAACGGGGTGAATGGACGCTGAAAAGGGGTGAATAGAGACTGGGAAAATTCGTCAACATCTATATAAGTACCCCGTTTTACGGTAAAATATCCAAATAACAAAGCAAAAATACATCAAGGGATAATATTTCACCTTAGAGTAGACCTAATGGATTCATCCAAAAGGATACAAGTGTTTCTCAATGAGGCAAACTTGACGAGAGTTCGCACGGCCTCCCTGAATGCTTTCTTGGCCTCACTGGTGCGATGGCCACCAGCTCCAAGGCCTGCATAGCACATTGAGTCCCAAGCCCCCACTTCTTCTAAAGCTTGAAGGGAAATGGTGGCCACACCTGATATGTTTTCCGGTATACGCTGCACTCGAATTTGAGCCTGTATGTAAGATTACCTAACATCTTATTTAGATAGTTTCAAGCCCAAGCAACACAAGTTGGGGCGAATGCCGCGCAGTCAACTGCGCAGTGGCTTAATATATAATTAATTTATATGTCTCATGAAAGCTATAATACAAAAACGATTACCAAAAGGTTTTTGGCAATTGACTTCGGACGGTAGACTGTTTATGAACGATGGACATGTCACATAAGTATTTTGGAAACTTTTATGAAGGTATTAAAATGGGCGCTAAGTATATTTTGTGAACATAATATCTCACTTGACCAATATTCTCAAGCACCAATGCATTCGACTCGCCGTTAGTAAACTTTATAGCAGCCAATGATATGTAAGCTTCTCTCAAAATATGGCCCAGAATGGCCTGCGTCGAGGCCAATTCTGAGGCCGCCTGTCTACCCCTCATGCGAAGAGCTTCAGCCTTTCTCTTCAGGAGCTGGTACCCGCGATTTACTTGCTCCTGTCTGTGTTTTATTTCCTTCAACATAAAAAGAGACGCAGTCACAGGATAGCGATTATCAGTATTCATTTTCGAAAATAATTCCGTAATCAGACTATTCTACGATAACGTCTTTCAATCAATGCCAACTTACCAGGGCAAATGACTTTTTGTCGAAAAAGTAAAAAACATGTGTCAGTTTTTCGTACTAGAAACTTTTTTGATATTAAAAATTGTATTTGACATTAGTTGTAGGTACGTGGCGCTAGTGAGACGTAAGGTCTTTTTGTTGTTTTTTTATATTATTAAGCAATTGATCAGTCAATTTTATTATTTACATCTACCTCGTGGTTGGACCTTATGCCTCATTAGTGTACATTACACATCGAGCACTTTCATTAATGTAGAATTAAAAGATAGAATGCAGTGAACAGATCTTGTGCTTTCGGAAAATATTTCTTAGTGACTATTTATATTGGATACAAGTTATTGTTTGTCACGACTTATAATCCTATTTAGTAAAATGACAATGGCTACAGAGAATTTGTAAAAATAAAATACAATCTCTTAATTGATCTTTTTCATTCTCATCCAATGTAGGTACAGCCTTTGAATAAGTTTTTTATTTTAAGGAAAAAATATGGAAATTGTAAACAGTGACAGCGATATCGATTACTCAGATTATTCACAATCTTTGACCAACTTATTCGTTTCATGAAATCTTTATTAGCAATTCATCAGCCTATACTTATCCTTTTGTGGACATGTTGGAAATATTATTACTGAATCGAATTAAAAGTCGGTGTATAGTGTTCCTTTACTGTTACGCAGGTTCATTCACATCAAGAGTAATGAGTCGGATTCAATATCTTACATGTTTTGTCTATTACTTGTGAACTTCTGCACGACATCAAGTGTTAAAACTACTAAGGTGTAAGCCTCTATTTTTATTTTATTGTTTGACATTAACAATCGCATTGACACCACTGCTATTGATATTACACTGGTATACAAAGAAAGTTAAGACGACGCTTTATCCTTACAATAAAACGAAAAAATATAGGAAATACTCATTATTTCTGTCTAAGTTCTAAAATATTTCTTTACATTTTATAAATGTATATTTATAAAGCAGTCTCTCTTATTACAAATTATTCTACAGTTATCACTGGTCAAATTCAGTCCCAATAATACTTTCTAAGTCTCAGCTGTCCGGCCAATAGTTATAGCTTCCTGAGGGAGGGGGCACGGGCATGGGCGGCCCATTAGGGGGCGGCCCCGTGCCCGCGCTGTAGGGGGACCCTTGTGGGGACCCGTACCGCGGCCTGAACCAAGGTCTGCTGGTGTACTGGTACTGGTTACTCGCGTAAGCTGCCAAGTTTTGTCCCGTGGCGTTTGGATAAGGATTCTGTGGTGACTGGTTCGGAGCGAACGCAACGTTCGGCATGTTAGGGAGATTCGCTGTTGGATACGTCTGTGGCGCCGGCGTTGTCGACGGAGAGAACGACGTTTGAGAATTCTGTGATGTCGGTGTACTCGGTGGCGCATACGTCTGACTGGAGTTTGGAGTGGACCCGTTCGTCGGGTTGTAGGCGGGAGGCGGTTGTGTCGTGGGCGTCTGGCTCACGTATGCTGTTGTCTGGTTTCCATTCGACGTACCGTACGTCGCAGTGCCATTCTGGTTGGCCGGTGTAAACCCCGTCGTCTGCGTCGACTGTCCATCGGACGTGAACGTTTGCTGATTTTGCACTGTTCCCGTCAACGTGTACCCGTTGTCTTGTGATGAAGAAGTGATGTAATTGGTTTGACCATTAGCTCCGTTCGATTCAGTCTCTGTAGCCGTGGATTGTCCGTTGCCATTAGTAGGCGTGGTCTGTGAGACAGGTATACTGTATTGTACCGTCGCATTGTTTGTTGGTACTGTGATAGTTCCTGAGTTGCCTTGCATCATGTACTGCTGAGGTAGACCAGTGTACTGTGAGGTGGGGGTTATGAAAGAGTTTGGAACTATTTGCTGTAATGGAGGCTGTGTGCCGGGGATCGTCTGCGCTGAATTCGTCAAGGGAGACGATGGGGGCGGGGCTTGCACTATAGGTATAGTCCCTAGACTGGGGTTTAGTTGATGTCCTGCGAGAGCTGCGTTCAGTTGCTGTGCGGATAGCTGCGTGTTGAGGTTGATGCCCGTGGGCATGTATTGGGAGGTAGCTGGCATGTTCATGGGCATTAATGGCACGTTGTATTGTACTCCAGCGGGCATACCCAACTGGTTGGGTTGCATGACCGTGACGTTCTGACCAGGCTGAAGAACTTGCTGGAAGCCGGGAGGCAGAGCACTTTGCATGAGGTTCGGATGGTTGGCAGGTATCATGTACACCTGACTGTTGGGTGGGCCAAGCATGGTGGGGACTTGGCTTATGTTCAGGGGATTCTGTAGTACTGTCATGCCTTGTGGAACAGTGATCATTTGCACGTTCTGTGCGGTGTTCTGGACTTTGCTGAGGTCTTGCTTCTGTCCGTCTTTGCTAGTTTGTATTTGTATCGCGTTTCTATCGATCTGGCGAATGTACATTCCCGTAGCGTCTGGGCCTAGACCGGGCGAAGACACACTGTGGACAAAGTCACGTTTAGAATTTGTTTTTTTTACATGTTAAATTTATTATAGTTATATTAATTTTAGCTTTGCTTACTTCGTCTGTTGTCCCGAAGAAACTTGGATGATGGTCCCGTGTGCTGGATTGATTTTCATTCCCATGCTAACGATGGTGTTGTCTTTACCTGCGAAATGTTTCAGTTATAGAGCATGTTCTGTAAGTTAATTTAATCGCTCCGCTTTAAGCTTGTGCAAGAGATGCTACTCTGTTAGTTTAGGGGAAATTATCACTTAGGAACGCATTGCAAATAAACCTCTTTCAGATTGAGACTCTCCACAGTAAAGTAATCCTGTAAAGATATTATTGTGCATGTCATTTACGCCTTAATAACTAGATAATGACCAAAGCTTCAAAACCTAAACATACGCAAAAAGCATTGCATTGAATTATTATCTGACGCAGAACAGCTTATATCTGATTCGTTTGAACATGTTATAAAACAAACGCTTTGGAGGTATCTGGCTGGAACTCTCCTCTCTCTTCCTGTGGAACTAACTGCCCAAAAAAGTGTGACAAGATAATTAAAAAGAAAAATAATTTCTCTCCCCTCCGCTCAGGTCATATTTTAAGGTATCTGCTGTGTTATTACATAGTTCTGTAAGAAAAGCTTTTTATTAAAAGGTAGCATGCAGTTTAAAGATGGCGGTGTACACGAAGAATTTTGCCCCACGATGGTATTTGACTAAGAAAGAAGTCTAAAGTTCGTAAAGTGTTTGTTTAAGTAGTATGTTAATTTTTTTTACAAAAACTACATTTAAAAAGTGCCTGCCCAAAATATTAGACTTACGAAAATAAAGCAAAAAATTGAGTTTTACGCTACTGCGAAGTATTAGTCCATTTATAGCGAAAAGTAACTCCTCAAGTTAATTGTACTTGCTAATAATCTCCAATTGAAAATTTTACGAACAGTAAAGAACTAAAAAAAATAAAGCAATTTAAGGAGAATCATGCTTCCGCAGTCTCGAGCCAGCTCGCCGCTTATCTGGAACTGGGATGCTTGGCCTTGTGAGTGGGTTTTACCAGAGGCCCAATCTTTCCCTTGCCGATCATCAAAAACTTCCGTCAAATCCCTATGTGCAAAAACGCTGACAAAACACTTACGACTCATGGATGTTCATGTGTCCGACTGCACGGTTCCCGCCAGTTCCCGCCCTACCTCATAAAAAAATAGTTTGCCTTTTTATTTACGCTTATGCTTATAAAAAACCAAATGAAACGTTTGTACTTATATTACGCTTTTATCAGTGCTCAATTTATCATAACCATTTTTGTGTGAAATCATATTATAAATTTTATTGTTTAATAAACCTAAGTTATACGCTACGCTGCGTAGATGAGTTTAACAAAAAAAGTCAAAAGTATTATATATAAATAATAATAAACGCCTCTACTACGCATACGCAATGTGCGAAAGAGAACATTATAGAAAATATTGAACATCCAATTTCAAATAGAAAATTGATGAAATTTCCTCTTCTGCGTAAAATCAGGTTGTTTATAGGAAGGCATGCCCCATGTTCCATCGCGCATCGTACCACTAGGTTAGTGGCAAAATAATGATCTAACCAGCTCAAGAGAAGACCCCAATCTACATCATCGCTACAAATCAACAGCTAATCAATACAAACCTCTCGATGTTATTTAAACCACATTATAATACATAATAACAAATGCCGACCGGCTCGGCTCCAACTGCGTAGATCTTTTTTACTGTGCAAACTTACGGCACCCCTTTTTTTCTAGAATAAAATATAGCCTATTTTACTCGTGGATAATGTAGCTTTCGAATAGTGAAAGAATGATTAATATCTATCCAGTACTTTTTGTGCATCATTACAAATAAACTGACTAAGTTTTCCTCCTTATAATACTACTGTAGAATACTTCATACAGCCAGAAGTCACAAATCGAAGCCGAATCTTCACTCAGCCCTTGAAATCTGGAAGCTAAATTGGAAAAAGTTACGCAATGTAGCCGCTTTCTTACTGCTAGAAAACAAATATAAGCTTGATTTAAGGAATATACAACAATTAATTCTAAAACAGCAGGGAACCAGCGATGCGGGGAATGATGACTTTAAAAGCGTGCTGGATCGTGCGCTTTCAAAAAAGAAAAATAACTAAGCGACACTTAGCAAATATGTATTTGAATCTTACGCTTTTGCTTCAACATAAATGTATATGCAGATCAAGCAATCCCCAAAAGCTCTATTACAAAACCAATTTATTAAGTTGAAAATCTAAGTGTGACGTCACGAGTTGTCACATGATTGGGTAAATTTAATTTTTGACAGCTTCAGTGATTGGAGAGCAACAGTTTGCTATCAATTGAAGCGATTGAAAGGTTACCGTTTAGCTCTCTGATTGGTTGGTTAACTTTTGAATCAAACCAATCAGAGCGCCGAATGTATCGATCGGAATCGTAAAGCAAATTTGCCATTAGCCATCGGGCCCCGAAAGTCGCCCGACTACCCCAAAGATCTCGCCTGCTCTTGCAGGTAGCGAGCGAAACCACCAAGACAGGCGTCGGCCTGGATCGCGCGACCTCACGCCCCCAGTCGGGGACGGTGAGCAGACCACTACGACGACGATGCAAATTTGCACTAGGCACTCAGACCTCACGCTTCCATCAAGGGGGCAAAACAACGGTAGCAAATTGGGATAGCTTAATATGTAAGTGCACTTAAAAATATACAAATTACTGCAGAAGTTTCAATCTCGTTGTATTACGGCGGCTACCTGTATAAAAAGAAAATTTCGCAAAACGCTTCGTCGAAAACGTTTGAAGTATTTGTTTGTCGACGTTTCAACTAACACCGACCAAAATAATTTGCGAATGAAGCATTAATTGGTTGTAAGTAAGCGGGTGTCGGGTGCTGATTACGATACAAATAATATTTATTTATATATACAAGAGATGACTTGAGCTTTAATACTCCCATAATTTTAAAACAATGTAAAAGTGATTTTTTTTTTGCGTCGAAAGCCATGATTTCCCTAGTAAGCGATGTGTTGTTACGCAAACATAATAATATATTAGGTACGCTACTGCCAATTCGCAAAATAAAGGTACGCTTTGCAAATGAAATACGCAAGTTTTTGTGGTGAGATGGCAAATATTTGTAACTCTATACGCAAAATCTGCTGATGAACGCTTGATGAAATTTTGAATAGTTATCGCAAGCAGAATAATCGTGTTTAACTTCTTGAAAGAAGATCTTGACTAAAAAAACTAGAACTTTTGCATGAAGTTTTAATAATTAAATAAGATCGTTATTTAAGTTAAGATATCGGTACGTTTTCCGGAAAACGATTAGTCAAAATATTACGCTGTCGCGGGTAGAATGCTTATTTTTACTAAAGACTCTTAGAGGTATGTAATACATATGTAAATGGGTAGTATAAAGTTCAAATCATCTCGTATAAAAACAGCAGTAATCTTCAATGTACCTGGGGCCGCGGTCCAGGTGCGGGAATCTCTCGTCGAGTTCTTGTCATGGCTCACATGCGACCTGGAGCATCACATCGTTTCAATACACGCACACAATATTAAAAAAAAAAACACAAAAAATCTTCAATAAATTTCTCGGTGTATCTGTTGAGAGAATTTAATCTGTGGTTTCCGTGGCTTAAAAGACTTGTAGTCAAGGAAAATAATCCGTCTTGTAGATCTGCAGGCTGGTATGTAGAAATATAAAATAGTGGTATTCCGACTTTTGATTTCTTTTATTTGTTTAGCTTAGCAGCTTTGCTTTGCAGGTATTTTGTTTAAAAGTTAGGTTTAATCTCGAGATAAGAAATAGGTAGATAGGTAGATAGGTAAACTCAAAATTTGTATTTACTAAATAAATACAAATTTTGAGTTTGCTACAAAATTAAAAGTCAGAATATGTTTAAATATATAATTTTCATTTCTATTTTGAATAATACTATCAAAATGAGATATTAATAGAAAAATATGTGATTGTAGTGGCAATTTTATAAATTGTTTGTCAAAATAGCAATGAAAAATAAAAATTTAAATTATTTCTTCATTCTTCTTTGGTTCCCAATTCCCAGCTGTGGTTTTGAGCAGCTTCTATTTGAGCAAGATTTTAAAATTTGCAAAGAATTCTTATTTTTTAAACGTAACGCCAATTGCTTGACTTATATAGACTAAAACGAATTTTGAAATTAATTTTCTGTTCATAAATTTTTTGCAAACATTAAAATCTCTTAGAAAAGATGTTTGCTTTGTTTGGACATAAATAGCTACCGAAATTATTTGAAGACTTTATGACTTTTTGACCGATTACTGGAAGGCAAGTGCCACTTTGATAGCGAATTTTGATAGCAAACATTTTTCCTAACTAAATCCAGGTCTGAAAAAAGTCTGTATTAGCTCTTTATAATATTAATGGGCTAGTTTTACCTCTCTCATAAGCTCCAGATCAATAAAACTGATACAGATAATCTATACAAATTATCATAAGTATTTATTAAGTAGATAGTGGTTATCGAGATCCAGCAAAACTAGCCTTAAATATTAAATTGAGACACTTACACTGCCGGCGCTATGGGTCTCAATTGCAATTGACTCGGAGTGCCATCGGACAACCTCTTCTGACCTCTGGATTCCTGGCTGACACTCTTCGAAGGAGTAGATGTATTCTGTAATGTAAATAAGACTTTTAAGATGTACATATTTAATAGAAGTTAATTTTATGAAAGTTAATAAGGGTTGAAGCAATTGTTATCAAGTATGATTGAAAAATAAGGGAGAATTATGCTGAAAATTAAAAGGAAGCTTTTATGATTAGAAGTGGCATGGTTAGATATTATATTATTTGTTTCTTTTTTATATTGTGATTACAAAACACACCTACATTTGCCAACAAACTGTTCTGTAGTTTGTCAGAAGCGAGAATGTTAATTATTTAACTATTCCAACTAAAAACTTTTTTGACTTTTTATTTGTTATGACTATGAGTTATTGCATTGTTTAGTTCAAACATAAAAATGTGTTACAGTAAGAATCTTACCTAAAGACCTTAGATATGGTTTGATTAGTTGAATTCAATTTGTTTGTATTTATCTGACTACACCACTACAAATACTTTTTAATAATGGATCCCAATAACCTATTCATCTCTGGTAAGTAGGTACATAATTTGTATGTTAAAAATGAGTAATGGAAGATGTAACATTTTTTTTTCAGTTTCTTCATATTTTTTTTATTAGTACGGCCGTCGTATCTTTGCGAGTCTGAAGTTAGCCATTTGTCTGCGCAATAGATCTTTTAGGAACAAAATTGTGTACTGCGCAGCTAATCGGCTAACTTCAGTCAGACTCGCCAAGATATGTTGACGGTATTGTAAGTAATATTATATTATTATACTAAACTATAGTTATAGGTCTTTAGCTATTACATTGATGGAAAAGTTACTGGGTTTTAAAGAAAAGACACATGTAAGTACAGCTAAAAAAAATCTCAAAACTAACAATAACTCGGGATACAATGAAGGCTGCATTGAAAAAACGACATAAAACTGCAAAATAAATCTGCGAAAATAAACCCTATGCCAAACCACCGAAGGAATGTGAGGGGAAAGCTGCATTAGTAGTCTGTGCTAATATTAAAACCTAATGCTCACAGATATTATTTGTGGCGACGACGCTTGTCCAGTCGATATAATGTTTATCAAAGAAGCACTGCTTGCTATTGGCTGTAGGAAAAATTATCATCAATAAAATTTTTAAATAGCCCTAGATATTGTATTTAAAACTATACATCCTGTATTTAATTGTAGGTACATGGATACATTTAAAACTGTTTCTTCTTGTACAAAAATATAAGTAAGTATACATAAAATCTGGATAATTTATCAATGGAATGTCTGTATTGTATGTTTATTAATCAAAACAAAGAATTCTTTTAGGAGTAGAACTTATTGTTTTAGCTTGTATATGTTAAAATAAATCATCTATGTTACATAAGTATACATAATATACAATTGTTACCATAGTAAACTTTTTAATTACAATGATTGTAGTTTAACAACTAATTTCCTATATTAATAAAATATTAATTACAAAAGTACAATTTATGTTACCTTTTGATTTAGCTGCATAAATGTTCCTGTTGCCTGTAACTGCTGTAATTGTCCAGCGGTCAGAGGAAGTGATGTTTGAGGCAGACTGCCGGCTGGAGCTATCTGCAAGATACATTACAAAAAATTGGATAAAGTCAAAATAAATAATTTATATTTCAAATCGTCGAGTCAACATCTCCTGAGGATGCCCTGTGGAGGGGCGAAACACGTGTCGAGTATAGGTTTGATTGCGTGGCATGTTTTTCCGTTTTGTGTATGTGTGCATATGCATGTTACCCTTGCTACATGTGCATATGCATGATTGCATAGGAGTGGGATTGCATCCTGCAACAAGCCTGGATTTTTGTCACGGAATTAAAACTAAATATTTTCCCTAACATTTAATTTATATTTTATATAAAAATTATTTATACTTTTCAATACTGTGAATTATTAAAATATAATCATACTTTCATTCATTGATTTGATGGTATGCTTCATTTTAGTTTTTTTTTTATTTAGATTTAGGGATGATTTTTCATTGATTAGATAAAAGCTATCTGGGGAATAATATGATGCTGTCACATCAGAATGTTTGTATAAGACAGTGACAGAAACAATTTTATTCATTAGATAACATTTATCTGACTATTGAAAAATCAGCCCTTATGCTAGCAATATATTCAGATATAGGTAAGTGCTATTTGACATAAATGCATCACATCATTTGTTGCAATTTCATACTAAATTCATGGGAAGGATTTAAAATAGATTAGTTGGAAACTACTCTATTAATATTATAGGCACTTATATTTTAAACTATTTTTTACATTCATCTATTTTCTGTCTATATAATATTATTATGTACAGTTCAATTCCATCCAAATGAAGAGATTGCTTTTTTTAACAATAAGACTGCCTTTTATACTCATACATATTACTATGTATTTCTATCGTTTTGTTTTGTCCCGATGATATACAATAAAGAATGCAAAATACTATAAAAATATATGAGCCACAATAGAAAAAACATTGTTTTCCTTAGGTCATGAATACCACAGGTTAAAAATATACAGCAAGCATATCATTAATGTAGGTGTACATTGGTTTTAGTGATTTCATCATATGACTAACATTAGATACTTTGAAAATTAATGAATGTGAGATCATAATGCAGCTTAATAGTTCTTTTAATTCGCAAATAGTTTTCTTATACATCTTATACATAAAATTAAAAAAAAATGAGACATTAGCTTAATTTGAGGTTAAATAGGTAATAAGCAGTATACTTACAGACACAAACTGTTGAGGTTGAAAGTTTGTCAAGCCTGGTTGACCTCCCGTTAAGTCTTGTAGCTGCTGGTATGGTATCAACATAGTTTGAGAGCCAGGTACTGTCCACTGCACAGTATCAGCCCCTTGTATGTGATATTTAATATCTTTATCTCCCTTGTCAGTACTGTATAAGATCTTTTGACATGAGTTAGTACTCTGTGCAGCACAAACAACCGGAGTAGATGTTGCCGTGCTCACAGTTGTGCTGTCCGATGTCGAAAGACTTGCTTGAGGAAACGTTAGACCATTAGGTAATATCATTGACATAGAAGATGGTACACCACTAAGTCTTAATTGTGTCACATTCACTGGCTGCATACTTGATATATCCACTATCTGTGTCCCAAAATTTGGTTGCTGTAAACTTAAAGTTTGGCCAAGAGGCAATGATGTAAAGTTTGCATTTGAAACCTGCATCCCAGGTTGTACTATAGGTATTAGCTGCCCATTTTCCTGGTTTAGAACATATTGCTGCTGAGGTTGGAGGAGTTGTAACATTGTGGGTTGGCGCACTGTCATCAAAGGAGTTGTCGCAGGAGCTACACTCACTACTGGAGGGATGACGGCGGGGTGCGCAGTCGATGTTAACGTTGGCGGAGTCGACAGAGCTGCGGTCACGACAGGTGGCGGCACGGGCGGTGGCGCACTAGTCGTCGTCAGCGTCGGCGGAGGAACATTCAAAGCTGGCGGCGGCCCTCCAGCCTGAGCCGCACTCCATTGGGCCAATTCTGCCCGTATAGTCTCTATCAAATTCTGTGCTAGAGACCTGGCACCCGCCAAAGCTTCAGACCTGGTATGATGTAAGGCCAAATGCAATGGCTCAAGTTTATCACCTTTCAATACAGCTACCACACCAGTTTCCGATCGAATGTATTCTAAGTTGGTTCCATTCTGAAATAAAAGGTTTATTGTTTTATACGAGTTAGAATGCTGTAATGTATTATATGTATACGAAAACTTACGGGGCCTAGAATACGTCCTTTTATGTCAAATGCGGCCGGCGCATTATCCAGACCTATATAAACTTTATCTATAAGACCACCAGACATCATTTAAAATAGTTTTTTGAAGTATTTTATTACATTCAGGTAATTTTTGCGAAAAGCATCTTTCTTCCGCAGGAGGGAGAAAATGCGCTTTTGACATACAAGCGCGTCGTTCCGAAATACCAGTTAAGAAACCAATATTGATTTTCGTTATAAAGATAGTCATGAATATTGTATTCAAATAAATAAATAAATTCAAATTTATTGCTTATACATAAAATTATGTATTATGCTGTCTTACAATTATAACTTAATTTAAAATCTTGTTAAGCATGATAGTTTCTAAACGAAATGTAAAGGGATGGAATTCTCGACAACTGAATAAAAACTAAAATTCTCGACTAACTAACGCGCTAAGCACTTTATAGCAAAGATCTACACTTGATATTATAAAAAGATGTTTAAAGAAAAAAGATAAAGAGATGTTTAAAAAGACGTTGTAAGTTTGTATGTAGGGGCTAACCTTTGGAACCGCTCGTCGGATTGCCAAAATTCTTTCACTGATAAATAGCTACAATGTTCCTGAGTGCTAAAGGCTATAAAACATTACCTACGCTACGTTCAAATGGCGCTGAGCAGCGGGTGAAACCGCGCGAGAGTAGCTAGTTTTATTATAATTCTGATACGATCTTCGCTATTTCTTAAAGACATGTAATCATCAAATGGCGTCTCTCACCCAGGATATGGCGACAGGGAGTGTTAGAGTCTTATGAATAAAAAACCTCAGCTCCTCCTATACGATGCCGAGGCCGCAGTATTTTATTATATCTAATAAATATCGGCCTGGTTGGGCCCCATCTGTGGTGGTCTATTGGATTACACTGCGACGTACCTAGGCTCGAGTCTGGTTTTGGTCGGGTGGCCCTTGCTCGCCGTCCGCAGACCCACGCTTACATAGCGAGGATAGCTCCAACACGCAATCCGCCTCCTTTTTTGAGAGCATCACTGCATCGCAGTTCCTCTCGCTCCGCAACATGGCCTCGACTAACGCCGCTGATTACCTACTTCCATGAGGACACGGCGGTGCTCCGTGCAAGCAAGACTATATACCGCCACCTTATGCTCCACCGTTCTTCGGGTAGTCCTTACAATGACGGCACCTGGGCGTTTCCGTGTCCGGTAAGCATCTGCGTCAGTCTGAAGGAGAGCCACTCCTCAAAGAGGGGCCCTACCGCTAGTATAACAGCGTGCCCGATGTATCCATGTATATGTAGGTTGTAGATATCATCAGCATATCAACATCATCAGCCATTAATTCATCAAACCACAAGTGAACGCGTTCGCGCACATATGGTCTTACTATTGTGTCCCCAAATACTTACCACGATGGTTAAAGAGGTATATTACCTCACCAAAGAGGGTATGGAGGAGGGTTCATCTCATCAAAAATTATGGGAAAACTACCTAAGAGCGCTTCTGCTTCCCATTCTTAGGTGCATAACATACTTTGAAGGAAATAAGACAAAGTACAAGACAAGTAACTCCCATTGTAGTAGAAATATAATAGATACTTACTTTTTTATTTCCCAAAAATAGTTTTGTATTACCTACATTAATCTTGTCCTATATAAAGAACTGGAGTCCTTATTGTTTATACTGATGCGACAAGGAATTTAGTTAGGCTTTATATGCAATCAAAATCAATTGAATTAAATGACGCTGGTGCCCCGAGTATTTAATGTTAGCAGCAGGGGAAGACACGGGCTGCTATTGTGCCCATTATTAATTTAACAAACCCTACGTTTGAACCCTTTAATCTCCGATGCAAACCGAGGGACGTCGTGGTTGTATCATTGAAGGGGTCGATTAAAGCGGAGATGACAAAAAAAGCAGGGTGACGTGTAAAAATTAATATTTCGTTGACTTCGTCGTTCAACAGTCAAAACAAAATAGGTATGGCATACGGCCATGAATTCGGCGGCTACACGAATCATGTAAGATGGTAATTTCTAACTACTTATTCAACTAATGTTGTATGAAATCTCAACATAATTATTACCTATTATGTCATCATGTTATTTACAACTTCTAATAGCATAACGGAATAATGAAAAATAAAATAATAATATAAGCAGCGGTAGGCAAAAAAACCCCTCTTTGAGGGGGTGGCTAGAGAGACGCCATGGCGTCTTCGACCATGGCCGAAGTGGTAGAACCGATACGACCTTAAAAAATTCAAGCAACGAGCATACACCTTCTTAAAAACCGGGCAGCGCGCCTACCTGTGACTTCTCTGGTGTTGCAGGTGTTGGGCAGCGCTGATCACTTACCATCAGGGGCTTCAATTCCATAAAAAACGTAGGTATCACTGCGTGGTAGGTTACCACGTAGTACATTTAAAAATAATAGATATATTTTTTGTTTTTGCTCTCATTTTGTTTTTGGAACTCGGTTTTTCTGCATTACGTTGAGATGATGTCTGTCATAAAAATGCAATATTAGAGTTTTCGTCAGTGTAATTGATTCAGGCGAAACGAAGTTTTAATAAGAGGAAATAGAGACGACCGTTAAAGATTTTTTTTATGTAAGCACCTATTAATAAATTAATTTTGTGAATTAAAAAACTGTGAGCATCTTTTTTCATTTAGTGGACCTAGTTGCTACTTACATAAGGCGAAAGAATTTCGGATTTCTACCTAAAGGTGATCCAATAAATCCTCTTCTTCTACAGGCGCACTTGTAGGAAACCTAAAACATTGTATAAGAAAAATAAAAGGAAAGGGATAAATAAATACAATCACATTGCATATGTAATATCAATTTATATTTCTACAAAACATGATATGCTGTATCTATATTGTTAAACATTTATGAAAAAATATTACATCTCTGATTTGAACATGGGTTATAGTGTACAATTTTATACGAAACACAGTTATATTTGTCATGATTTCTCACATAAATATTATATTACACAGATCTATTTAAGTTTCACATTATCTATAGAACTTACTTGGGCTCGAAGTCTCGATAATTATAACAAAAATCGGTCGCAAACTTTTCATTTATAGGTTTTCGACTTTATTTCGGGACGTTAAGGTAGAAAATGGATTAAAGAAACTAGCAACTGAATTTTTGACGTAATTAATGTCGGGACTGCCAACCCAGTACAATTAGTTAATGAACCATTAAGAAGGTGGAAGATAAGTTTGAAACAATTAACAAAAACATAAACAACTTGATCACACTATGCAACTGATTTAAACATATAATTAGTTTCAGTAATTAATTAATTACTGCTTAAAACTATCACATTAATAACTAATTATTCTATTTTATGGGACTAGAAGATCAATTTTTACAATAAAGGCTTTTTATGTATTATTCGTAAAAAATATTTAATCCTATTTTAACTATTGAGATATTTAATTTATCTCTTTCAGAAGAATTCTTACCAAACAACACATAATGGTATTTCAGACTGAAAGACTCAATAATACTTTGCATAAACTGATCCATATGATCGAAGTAACACTACATAGTTATATACTTTACATATTTTTTTCTGAATAATACATTTTTTTTTTAAT
Organism: Spodoptera exigua; assembly: GCA_902829305.4. NCBI lineage: Eukaryota > Metazoa > Arthropoda > Insecta > Lepidoptera > Noctuidae > Spodoptera > Spodoptera exigua. The sequence goes on along the minus strand of LR824616.2, from coordinate 11,136,166 downwards.
TTACCACTACCAAACATTTATATAGATATTTTTTTTAGTTCAAAACCTACACTTTTAGTTCAGCAGTAGGTAAATATAGCCTTGTATACATATATGTATTATATATATTTCTTAAACCAGCAACTCAAGGACGGAGACGAACTCCAAGCTCGTTTTTTTATTGGATAGGATATAACTACTAGGTTTTTTATTACATTAGGATTTTTGAGTGTGTCACAATTACCCTGAGTCCAAAATATATCTGGAAATCATGATTGATCGAGATACTAAAGTTTTTTTTTAAATATACTGTTATAGAGTTTTCTAGAACTTTCTTCACTTTCCCTACACGACATTGGAAGCACTTCTTTAATATTTCAATCAGCCGTACTTAATTTTTTTCTTTCTTTTTATCACTACACCGCTGCATGAGGTAGACGGATGATAAAAAATGAAAAAATATACATTTGTTTATTTGTACATAACCTCTAAATCACAATTCCAAAAGGCTATGGGTCAATTTAAGCTGCAATAGAACCTACTTACAGTAGGATAGTCATAAATATAAACTCTTCCTAAACATTTATAATAGGAATCAGCCATTTTGTATGCAGGTAAGCGAATAAAGATTTTATTCGTACTCAAGTCAAGCATAGTATTTTTTATTGGGTAATAAACGACCAGACAGATTACATGCTAGGTTATCACCGCTAGAGTTTGTTTTGAGAATTGGGAATTTTGGGAGTTTTGATGGTAGGGGGGAGGTTTGGTCCTAATGTTACATTTTTGTTTTTAAAAAGTTTGGCTATCACTTTAATTAATCTTCTAATCTGTATAACAGAATCAACACAACAATATATGGATCATACAGAGTGGGAATAGAATCTGAGGCATGTCTGGTATCTTAGCTACTGCATTAACAGTGAATTCAAATGATTTGTAAGTTTTGAACGAAGTCAAATATATTCCCATTGGTTGGTTTGGTAATAACCAAAAGTAACTTTATTTGTTACAAATCAACGTTTATTTCCATACCTGCACACCAAAATAACTTGGCTAACAATACATATAACTGATAAATATATTTTTATAACAATCTCCTTTACCATCCTATCTATCCTTATAAGTTTGAAAATTTAGCCGCCAATATATATAATATAACATTTATATATTTATAAGACTGTAATAAAATATTAATATGGTACTGGAGCAGACAGATTTGCCTGATCTTAAATAGACAATTTTGTTTGTACACGATGAGAGATTCGTTCTCTATCTCTTTCTCTAGCTCTCTAGGCCCCGCCCACGTGACCTTGAATTGACGAATACACAGAATGCGTCCACTAAGCTGGGAAGTGTATTTTGTATTTTTTGTTAGATGGCAATGGCAACTATATGGGGGCGTGGCTTAAAACTTTAACAGTGTTCAACCAAAAAAATTTTAAACTGATAAGGCGAGTCTGTCCGCTATAGTACACCAAGCTATAAAAACCAGTATAAATTGACCGTTGTATAATGAAAGATAATACATAGCTGGATCATGATATACTGGTTATTCAGCTGTGGTCGTATATTATTTCAAAGTGAGAAGACACGATCTTAAAAGGCTACGAAGTATTAAATAGTTTTCTTGAGATATATTTAATTAATTATTATGTTTAACGGTTTACTCATGTAACTTGTTGACGAGTATTCGGAATAGTTTTAAGGCAAAACTAAGTTGGTTTTTGATATGTCTATAGTGGTATATTTGCAACGCTAGGCGCTTATCATATTCGTGAGCATATTGCGCGGTACGGTAAACGTCACGAAGCTAATTTAACTCGTCCTAAAGTTACCTGAGTAATTAATTAACTGAAAATAACGTTACTCACGCGAATAAACTAAGAAAGGCTGGCGACGCGCACGCTTCTGATGAATAAGAGTCCCGTTGTGACTTGAAACTAGTCGAGATTTTCTCAGTTTATTCCCGTCAGTAAGTCGTTTAGGTATATATCACGATAGTTACTATTCAGAAATAGTTACGTGGAGAACCGTTAAATATAAAAAATATAGTTTACACAGTTGGTGTCTAAACAGATTTCACCCTGTTATATAATATAATATAAGTATACTGAACATTATGTTATATAATATATAAATTTTAAAACTCTACACACACAAAATGTAATGATACAAAATGTTGCCGTATTGTCCAAAATTTTACCTTTCCTTTCACCATCCTGGCACTGAATTCTGAACACATATGTTTTTTCTTAAACCATTACCCATAGACATAGTTATACTTTCAATCGAATACTTTTTTTAAATACGTTTAGAAGCCACTTTTTGGCACTTGATCATTAAATAACAGTCGCGTAGGTCATAGACCACAGGCGTATTATAAGGGGAAGACTGGTACTGTTAAATGGAAACTTTTTACAAGTTTTGTTAAAAAAAAACATCAAGAGTAACTACAGAATGTTTGAAAATAAATAAAGTTTTTTTAATATTTTAAACATACGTTCATACGCCCATGGTTAGTTTTAATGGTAATGTGAATTAATTACTCAATTTTAGACGTTATTCACTTAATTATTATTATGCTTATTAAGTATTAATAATGGTGGGGCAAACACAAAGGTGACTTATCAAATCTAAGTAACAATAAAAATATCACCCACGCAAACAGTAAGTATTAGGTACTTTTAAAATAATAATAATTAATTATTAAAGTAATAAAACTTAATTCGAACGTTACGTTAAAACTTAACGACCTAACTTCGTGTTAGTGAGAGACGAAAATAATCATTAAAAAAATTTCGTAAAAAAAATCTTAATAATTTCTAAGTTTATCTGTAATACTTCCCGTACAGAAATATAATAGATAAAATTTAAGTCGAATAAGGCTATAGATAGACTGACTGTATATTAACTGCACTCAGACTGAAAACAAATAGTGTATTTTAATGTCAAAACGTTTACCTTTAGTAATCACTAGATGGCGTTAAATTATATTTTAGCTGTCAAAAATTGACTGTTTTTTTTTAAATTTGGAACACAACTTTTTCGTCGTTAGCAATCGTAATGACGAAATTATACGCAATAGTTCAGCGTATGGGCCGTGTGCTGACTGGAAATTAATAGTCAGAGCGTAGTTTGTATACAGTCAATCGAATTAAGCCCTTAAGTAAACTAACCTAGGAGTTTATCACACTTACTGTAGCCGGGAGCATCGTGAGCAGTAGTCCCCATTGGCAGGGCTGCCGTAGTACATGCAGAGCGGAGCCCTGCAGGGCTTGGGCTCGGCGGGCCGGTCGTCGTAGAACGTGGAGCGACTTAAGTACAGCGTCCGGTCTGGCGGCGCGCGCGCGCCCTGCGAGCTGGCAACAGCGCGCGGTTGCTCCGATGACGATGACGATGAAGATGTCGCTGTTGTACTCGGCCGTTCTGCTTCCGCGTAGAACTGGGACCGTCCCGTACCGTAGCGCGGTTGGCTGGGACCTACTGGTTCTTTGCGATTCTTCTCGGCTGTGTATCTGGAGATTGCAAAGATTAGTTTTATAGAGCTTGCTTATTATACAATTGCTGTCATTAAAAGTAGAATTATGGAACTACAACCTCACTTAAAACTGTCGTAAAATAGTATTGTTTTCGTCAAGTGAATGAGGTTAGGCCCAATCTATCTTCAATTTAGAAAGCCCCCGATCCACAAAACCTTACTGCGATGTACTTGTCACTCTTTTACGATGCGGGCAATCAGCACAGTCCATGAACTGTGCCGATTGCTTTCCATCAAGTGAACAGTCTTCTTGTTTGCCGACCTATCTCATATAAAGAGACAAATCAACGATGGTGTAGCATTATGTTTTAATCTCTATCCAAACATGCCACAAAAAGTTCATGTTCTAAACAGAATAGACTCAATCGAGAGTTTACGAGGTAAGGTATGTGTGTATTATAACTTTGCCTAAAACAACTATAAGAGATTGAAATGTAAAGCTTACCCGATCCAAGCCTCGTTAAGGTAATTCTTGACCATCTCCTCCTGCACTGGAGCCCTGGCCGCCAACACCCTGCAGCATAAAACCTCGCAGGTGGACTGCCTCGTCATCAAAGTCTCCTCAGGGTTACTATGACTTCCACTACTTTTACCCGCCAACTTCGCCATGGAACCAAAGTTCTTCTTCAGCTTACTGCTCATTGACCTACCAATACTTCCAAATTGTTTGGCGACAGAGTTCAACTGCTTTGAACTTTTGGTGGACAGGGCGTCCAAGGATCTTCGCAGTTCTTCAGGAGGTTGGTTCAGGGAGATGCACTCGATTCTCTCAAGGTCGAGGTACGCTGCCAACATGGCTGAGCGCTGGTACTCGTCAGGGAGGATGTTGTTTATCGTCTTTTGATCAGGCTCCACATCCCAGGGGAAATCTTCACCAGGATCTACGTTGAATCTGTAATTGGAGATATAGAGATAGTATTGGTCAATATGAGGGTATTTTGGGACTATTTGTAGATCAAATTGGCAAAAAGTTAAGGAAATTAAGTAATAATTAATTAAAAACTAAAAGTAAAGACTTCATATTAATTATTTCTAAAGCCTGAATATAGTTAGTGTTAATAATAATTTGCAGTTTAAAAACTTAACAACGATGCAACGTTAGTTCGGAGGCCCAATCCCTCACCCATCATATATCGGCAACCCATATCCCCATAGGCCGGCAACACACTCTTTCGGTATTGCGGGTGTCCATGGTAGGCGCTGATTGCTTACCATCAGGTAGTCTGTCTGCTCGTCTGCCAAACTATACCATAAAAAAATGAGACTAAAAACTAAATTAATTTATAAATAAATAGTTACAATACCTTATAGGCATAGGATTTCCAGCACTATCCTCTAAGGGCACACGAGCGCCATCTGACGGTAATGGTTCGCAGGGTACGAGTGCGGAGAAATGTCCCGCGTCATACGCCAGCAGTATGGGCGTCTTACTGCAAACTTCCGGAGATAACTCCAAGGGAAGATACACCCCACCGAATGGGATTGGAGCTATTGGGTCACCTCGGAAATCCTGTAATAAATGAGAAGACAGAATTGGTTAGAAATTGCACTTTTAATAGTTGAACGAAAGATTTAAAAATGGATATTTGGCTTTTTAATCTTTACGGTAAAAGTTTGTAACCAATTTGAATCCTGAGTATCTAGTACGAAGATAATTCTAATCAAAAAATTAATGTTTTGCCATAATATAATATAATAATACCAATTAAAGACATGACGCAAAATAGTCTTGCACATCATCTCTAAACCAATCCTCAAATCCCCCCAAATATGTAAGTTTACTAAAGTTGTGTGTCCATAGAAGGTGTTGATTGCTTATTATCAGACTATCCGCCTATTCGTCTGGTAGTTTTTGACATTCAGATAGATACGACTATACACAGTTACTAATTTCGGGCGGTTTTACTCGCTGCTCAACTCCTATAGATCGTAGTGTGATGTTTTATAGCACTCAGGTACATTGTAGCTTTTTAACAGAGAAATAATTTTGGATATTCGATCTTTGGTAGCAAAGATTACCCCCTACATACAAACTTACAAATTTTACCTCTTTATAATATTAGTATAGATTATAGATGTCATTAGTAATGTAAACTCAGGTTGAATCAGGATTACTCAGCATTGCTCTCGTAAAGTCCCATCAGTGGGATTGCGTAAAGGGAAAATGTACTTGCGTCGAGTATAGTGATTCAATCAAATCATGAGACAATAATTGACCTCATCACATTCATAAAATTACGCGCGATCTAACGTTAAATGAGTAATCTAACGTTATATTCACGTATAAAAGGGAAGTTTTCTAGGTTTTTGATATTTTTTATTTTTATTTTACAAGGCAATTATAACAGGTAGGTAGCATTCGACATGATATATCGTCTTTTCCGCAACAAGTATTATATTTGATGTCAAAACATTGTTACATCATATGTTCCTATTTTAATTCGTTTTATACTTCGCCATTTGCAAAATTGCTTCCGGCCCCGTTTCTATTGGCACTTTAACTTTACTTACAGGTCCGGCGGCGAGCTAACCTTACCGTCCGCATACCCGCGCTTACGGTGGCCGGAGATCGTCTCTTCCGACGCCCGGAGTATCTATCGCCTACTGCGGCGGCTGGGGCGTGAGGAGGATAATAGCTTCCTCACGCGGTCCGCCTCTTTCTATGCGAACATAACTGCTTCACAGAAAGAGGGGACGGTGTCCCAGTTCCTCTCGCTCCGCACTACGATCTCCGTGTGAGAAGAGACCTGCAGTGGGGACTTATATGCTGACGATGTTGACTTACCCTTAGTGCGACATCAGCGAAGACGATGACGGGCCTCCGCATGACGTGTGCGAGCGCGAAGACGTGGAGGTGTTCGAGCGCGGCGTAGTGCGGCGCGGCGGCGGGCGCGGCGCGCGCCGGCTCCGGCGACGCGGCCGACACGCACTGCGCCCACTCGCGCTCCCACTCCCCCTCCGACGGCGTCAGCCCCGCCGACCGCAGCGATATGCTCTCCGACCAACGCCATCGACGTTTTATTGCGTCTGCAAGGGATTCGAGAAATGACTTAGGACTGCACGGTTGACGCATTGGCTGGGCAATTGCCTGCCGAGCAACGACTCGCGGGTTCCATTCCCGCATGGACCAACTCGCTCTTTACGCGCGCGCCTCACAGAGCCAATGGACCACCATAGACGGGGCTCTATGGGGCTGATGTTCAAGTGGGGTTGGGGGGTAAGCGCTATGAGACACCGCGACCTCGGCCCAGAACAGGAGAAGAAACGAGGGGGTTTTTAGTCAGTAAGAATCTGACACTCTCTCTCTCTCTCCTTAACCTGGCGGGAGAAGTCATTAGATGATTTTCCCCTGACAATAAAAGGTCTAGGTGTCATGTGTATGTGAATTTGTATGTTTGTAAACGCAACCACAGCAACAGACAAAATAAAAAAAAAAATCTAGGAGAAATCAATATATTGAAAATAATGACTTTCTCACGTAAACGAACTGACAAAAGCCCTACCAGTTTCAAGTCATAAGGGGACTCTCATTCATCATCAGCGTACGAGTCTGCTCTGTGAGACTCACGAGAGTAAATGCTGTGTCAAACTGCGCCAGAACGTCTACAAATATAGAGAGATGGCGAAAGATCGTGAGGAAAGCCGTGTCTAAAGTGTGTATGGTATGTGTGCCAAAAAGAAAAAAACAGAGAAGAAACAGTTAATGAAAAACCAAAGGGGGCCTAAAAGCAAAAAGACTTAATATTCTCCAACACTTACTCGTAAGTACTTCGCCGCCCTCTCCAGACAGTAGAGCCTGAACTTTGGTCCGCAGCGCGAGGAGTCTGTCGTGGAATCCATAGGCGGCGAGCGAAGCCGCATGAGGCAAGCAGTTGCCGTCTCCCGAAGTGGCGAGAGGCAGGAGACGAGGGGCGCCAGGCACTCTACCGTGGCGCCACCAGTTCAATATATTCGCTGACTCTAGAGTCACTAGAGTCGCAGTTTCCAGAAGGTCCTTCTCCAAGAAAGTTCTGGAAAAAAGGTGATCATGTTTCATGTAAAGCTGTACTAAAACTAAAGGTCATAACAGACTATAAGCTTCAAAACCCACTTGAAAAATCTATCAATATACATAACGTCGACGATATCCATGACTACTTATTTGGTTTATTATATTCGATCAAAAATTAAAACCGAAAATTAAGCACAATAATATATTTTCATTCGCGGACCGTCAGCTGCTATCGGTAAAATCAATGGCCACTGTTGGTTTCATGTCTCCGAAACACGAAAAGGTTAAAGAACGGTAAACAATAACAGAAAGTTCAACGGCAGACACAAACGGTTGGGTTGCGTGTGCAACGTTAATGAATGTTGGCTAGCTGCCGACCGTATGTACGCAGGTACGCTGCGAAACGGTACGTTACCACTATAACACTATATTTGTCATACGTGACTAATTTAAAGGGCACTATTCCAAAAAAATGCAAATATTAACACCCGTGCCACTGCCACCGCTTTATTTCACTATCTAGCAAGTCATTCGTTATTTTTATACTATTATACTAACGCCGAATGAATGTCCAAATGATGAGTTTCGTTATGTAAATAACTCTGCAGCAATAAATCAAAACGAAAAGAAAACCCATTTATAACAATTGAAACAATGGCGGGCGGAGTGGCCCTGTTTTTGGATAGTGATGACCTGTCCTCAGTTTTCGCTAAACAAAACATACCTATGATGGCCTTGCGTCGAAAATAGCTGGCAATCCAATTTTAGTACGAGATTAAGTAGGAAAGCCCCTTCTTAGTCCATGTCCGTGCAGATAATATTGAATTACAAAGATTCGATGTATGTATATTGTGACGGAAACTGACACCGACCCTTCGTTATGTGATTTTGGAAATTTCAGTGTTGTAATTTTCCGCATCCTTGATTTGTGTATAATTTTCCTTTCCTTAATGTCGCTCATATATTACACCTACAGATTTTTGCCATAATTGGCAACTTAGCAAAAAGTACAAAGCGCCAAATTGGCCCATAAGAGACGTAGTTTTAGGAGCTATTTTACCAAATGCTTTTCAATATGAACTTACCTGAAATCAGGTGGGTATACAGTAATATCAGGGAGCAACAGTATGTGGTCCGAATTGATTGTGTTCGGCTCTGGTTCGGTATTGTTGCGCAACGCCCACACGAGACCCTCATTGTCTGTCGCGCGGGAGATACCACGCGAGAGCTTGCGACCTGATGGAAATAAATTGAGGTCAGAAATATTTAAAGGGCACACACCTTAAATTGTTGAGTTTGGGATGGTGTTGAAATAGAAATGAACTCACTTTAGGACAACCTAAAGTGAGTTTGATATTTTGTAAAAAATGGATGGAATCAAGATAGTCCTATTCTTGTGCTCATTACTGCCATATTGCTATTGTCTACTGCGGGCTGAGAGACGAACGACTCTTTAACAACATGCCACCAGAGACCTTACGCCTAAAAAATTCGGACCCGAATGGGGGTCCGAATTTTTTTTTCTGGACTTTGCAGATATCATCAAATGCCTAGCTGAAGTGATGAAAACTTAGGTGCTGTTCATACGTAGCCTTAGCTATTTAGGTCATAATAATTGTATTCCAGTTTTTTCCTTCTACTATTGCATTTCAAGGGACTCGATCTATGGAAAAATATAATTTAAAATATTCGTAGCATAATTTTGTAGTTAGACTTACATTCAGGCGCAGGTGTGAGCACCAGGTTTGAAGGGGCCGTGAAAGACATGTTAAGGTCGAGAGTGCCGACGGAGCGCTCGGGAGAAATGACGTCACCACCCGCCCGCGCCTTCAACGATGCGCCGTGCACTCTTTCTGAAAGAAACACTCCGTAATCAAATAACGCATCACTTGTGTTACGTACCAACGTATTTATATCCAACACTGAATCATGTTATAAATTTTACTTCATACATCTCGGTTATTTTTAGTTTAGATATTCAAAACATGAGTCAAAACTTAATGTTTTGCCATTACAAAGAACATACCACTTCTCTCGTCACTCATTTAGCGATCCTAAGTGCTACTTTAACTCCTAATTTAAATAATTGGTGTTTAAAACAGGCTATTGTTAAAATTAGGTGACTGTATTACAATAAGTGTTCAGATTTAAATGCACAATACTTCAACTGCACACGGACAAGCAAACAGTTGAACTGGACTTCGTAATGAGGATATAAAATTCCATTTTATGAATAAAATTCATAATTATTTACAGAAAAAAACCCAGACAATCAATACATTATTTCTAGGACGTTGTTAATCAGTACTTTTGGATAAGTTGAGGAAATGTGTCGTAATACTAAGAGGAAAGTTAAATAATGAACAATCGATTGCATGGAAATGACATTTACCGGTTGAGCTACACATTTACTGGATAAGTAGCTGCAAGCCTTTTGGATTTTTATTGGATACATTTCGAAGAGTGTGCTGCACGACTTGATTCTTCCCAGTCCTACCAGCAGACTATCGGTCTAACGTCAGCGGTTCATTGTGAAAATTTCACCCGCAAGCGCATATAATGATCAAGATCGGACGCGATGGCGGAGCATTGCGGATGCACCCCATCTAGGGGATATAGGACTCAAAGTCATGTCAAGTCAAGTACATCTTTACACATTTTCGTGTCACGTGTTTGTCCGCTATGGGTAAAATTATGACGATTTTACGAGGAAAGTATATTAAAGTCTCCCTAAAAAGCTTAAATGTCGATAAAACAGCCCAGATGGCGAATTTGGGGCACAAAACCCAAATTGATTTATCAGTGGCGCCATATCATGATGTTTCCTATACACAAATAAGAGACGAATACAATAGAAGCGATGGAGCAAGACTGAACGACCGGATTGACAACATGAATGGCCAATCTGAATAATGCTGGCCATTCAAACTCATCGGATCACGATACGCTACATTGCCTCTTTGTAAATCGTTTGTTTCAATTTAAAAGGCAATTTGCACATTTAATTTTTTGCGTTGGATCTGATCAAGGATGTAATTTTGGAGGACAGGTGGAAATGTTTTTCCAATTACTTGCAAAACTGTCGTAGTGAAAAGACAAGTTTTATCACGGATTTCTTGATGATAAGCAATTGGCGCAGCTCATGGACACCCGCAATACTAAAGGAGTCACGAGTGCGTTGCCAACCTTTTTAGGTCCTAAGGGTTTCGGATATTTAAGAATTTTGGGAAGGGGTAGTGATTGGGTCTCCGGTAACCTCACTCACGCAACACAACGGTGTAGTTGTTTTTGAACTATGCAGGAGATATTTGAACTAAGTACATAATGTAGTAAAATGTTTATGTAGGGACACAAACCTATAACAAAAAGGAACAATAATAGTTCTTGGAGCTATTTTCTAAGAATGTCTCTCGAGTAAAACAAAATCTTTCTGTAAAGGACGTCTTTTGGTGTGCGGTCCAATGGAGGTATCCCTTAAACTTAACCTATATTTTATAAGCCGGTTTGTAAAATGATTATAGTAAAACAATTCTTAGCAACTTCCAGTATTATTTAAAAGTAAAAGTAAAATGAATGTTTAAATAGACACACGCAATATCAATAAAAATGTTATGTGCAACCAACAGCCTCGTTAGCCGTCGTCGTAATTGCACAAGTGTGACAGTTGAGTACACGTGAATATGTGATTTTGAAATTGGAAGAAACAGCTTGAAATCTGAACTTATGCACCGTATTCGTCTATAGTATCAAAAGTATTCGTTTATATAGGTATTTGGAATATCAGGTCTTAATACCTTTAATCCTAAAGGACTAATTAGAAATCCGTCTAACTTTTTCGAGGTATTTGACAAGGTTATACAGTGGGAACGAGATATGGATCAATATTACCAGAAAAGGGCACTAACTTTCACGCCTATCACTATTTTTATAAAACGAATAGTTCCATGTTCTTTCTGAATTTAGAGGATACATTTAATCTCTTAAATATAGAGACAATTAGATAACAACCGTCAAATGCTATGTTAGTACCCCTATGTCCTCTTTTTAAAAAAAATAGACCAAAATACAAATGGATGCCAAAAAGTGAAACAGCATTCAAAAATATAGGTTAGACACTGATATTTATGAAAATGTTAACTAGCCAGGAAGACTAAGATAGAATGCTAGCCGTAACTACAAATCACGGGGAACATCAAAAGCGTTGTCTGTCTGTCTGTCTCTGATTTGTGTTCCGATAATTTAGTTTCCGTTACTGCGAATTTGAATCAAATGGTCGGTTCGTGTAGCACGAGGTCGGGGTCGGTGGAAACAGGAAGTTTGGAAATGGCCAATAGACTTGCCTTCTATTAAAATGGGACTGATCCAATTAGTGTGTTGAAAAGTATACTTTTGGGTGTGATATCAAAAGTATAAGAGGAATTAGGTTCTGTTCGGTTATTAGAAAGTGTATGTATGTAGTAAAGGACTATTACAGAAAGGAGATAGAGATAGATAGGAAGAGTGATCGATTGGAATACTGTAGTTTTCAATACTTTTATCGAAATGTCAAAAACGATAATTTTATATGAATCTTTTTTGAAATAGCACGTTGTGACGTCATTATATTTCAACGTCAAATATTATACTTATTTATCTTGAATTGACAATAAAAATACGAACACCGAGTATATCGCAAAATAATGAATGAAGGTATGATTGTTTTTCAGTATTTTTATAGTTTTATACGTTGAAATAAGTAATTTATTTTTGATTGAGGATACAAGCCAATTGTAATAGAAGGTAAATATATATTAATAGCCGATCTTGTAACCAAATAAGGTAAACGGGTGGTATATATACCTAATAATGCGTGGGAAATAACTGACATAATTAGAAGCACATCCTTTGAACGAAAAGGAAGTATGTCTCACTGTGTGACGTGCTACTTGAGACAGTTTATAAATATAGAGGCAAAACAGTTTGTTTCAGAAATAGATTTTATCGACACATTCCTCACGAGTGTAAAAACATTGTTATCAAGTTTCCTTCTAATAATAAAACTAGGAAATACTTCGATAGCCGTAACATAACTGATTGCGGTCGAGCTCTCAGAATAATTCCATTACCCTTCATATATGTTGATAAATATAATCTGTAAGATATTGTTTACGCGAAAATATGATTCATAAATATTGTGAGTGTTAGACATGTAGAGCAAAAATATATTGCTATTTTTATTATTAATCCAGAATCCTCTTAAACTAAATATTCTAATCCTTCTCTCCGCTTCAGAATCCCTAGACCACAAACCTCTAATCTCCAAAAGGCCGCCAACGGCCTTACCACCAGGAATCATCTCCATCTTTGTCGCCGTATCCCACAACAGAAGGAATTACGTATACAGATCTACGTTTGAAGAGAATCGAACAGAAATCTCTTGCTTGCCTCACTAACAACAAGGCCATCAAGCCATGATTCATTTGCGCGACAAAAACTGTCTATAACCGGCCAGACATTCAAACAAAACGGATTAGGGTACGTGCCTAGTATCGTATAGATCAGAGATTTAGGCCAATGACTTAGCAAGTGAAAGATATGGGAGGCAAGGAAATAGGACGACGGGCGTCAATTGGGACATGACGCGCGTGACACATGTTATTAATTCTGTGTAGCAACTAGATTACATAATAAATCATTTCATACATGTATTTAATGCTCTTAATGAGATTGAGCTTGAAAATAGAATCCATGTCCCAGAAATTTTCGAGGGCTAATTTACCAGGACTTTTCCGAAGGCTTTGAAACCAAAAGTTTAGTAAAAATAATCCATGAAATAAACCAAGAATTTACATATTTGTATTTGTGTAGTAGAAATATGTAAATGTGAACGACTACAAATAGAAGTATAACGCTAAGAATTCTGAATACTTCTAGTGTTATTGCGATTTAAGTGCTCGATAAATTACTTTCTGGCAGTCAAAATGACCTCGGCATCATTCAATTATAGGCCTCAGTCTTCTGTACCGAAATGCCAAAATTAAATAAAACTTCTTGATAGAACGTGCTAGAATTATTGATGGAATATTTACCATCATTATGTTTGCCAGCAATGGGGTCGGCTTCCATCACCATCCCGGACTACCTACCCTGCAACAAAAGATGTTCTTCAAATCGTATCGTGAATTTTACGCCAATGTCACAAAAAATATTTAAGTCCTCGTCAAGGCAAGTTGAATGTAAATCGATAGTAGGTACCTCAGTTGCCAACAAGCAAACTGCGCCAACCACATGCACACGAAACAAGTCAAATAATATTTCGTTATTTATTGGACAAAAAACAGTGTTTACAGTGTGCCTTGCCAGCGCTGAAAATGACGAATTAAGTCCAGAAATATCATCGTGAGCAATAATGACACGTAGCACCACCCACATAGGATTTTAAATAGATTTAAATTACCAGTTCTGATCGTCCAGTTAATTGTTTTCTCGGGGACACACATGATATTGCTTACGGCACGTTTACGCTTTGTTTAGAAGTCAACGAGGCGGGGGATAAAGGTCTTTATGAACTTGTCTCTTGTTTGTGTCCGGTGACGATTGCGGAGACGACATCGAACAACAAATCTAATTAGAATACCAATTTGAATGCATGAATGATTTCCCTAGTACGCTAACGTAACGTATACTTGAAGCATCTTTATTTAATCATCTACAGCTGTATTTACATATTATACGAGTACAGATTTAATTTATTGGTCGGAGCGTAACCAAACATTTAAATTTTACTTAGGTATAAATAATAAGTTTTAATAGCATGTTGAGCCGTTAGTAATGCAGGTAGTCAAAGTCAAATTTTATTATAAAAGTCTGACAAACAACCGCTTAACGTACAGTCAAACAAAGGTTAGCAAAATAAATAACAAATGTATCTGTTTATCATATATACACTACAGTGTAGTCTAATACGGTAATACATCCTACGAAACGACACCTACGTTATAGAAGTTCGCAGATTGGCCATAAAAGCAGATCTTGGCTGGAACACTGTAGGCATCACGTGTTTCTGTATGTATTTGTTTTTGTATGTATATTCTAATGGTTTAACTGATACGGAATATTTTACGTATGGACAAACATGTATAGCAGGTAGCTAAACAAGGACATATTTTTCTTAAGTTTACCAGTCAACGAATCATTAGAATGTTATCTTTATAACAGTTGACAATAAGGTCCATAATTCAATAAGGATATTAAAATTCAGAAGTTATGGAAGACAGCATGATAAAGATTCGAGAGGAATTAAATCGCGTCTCGTCGAGATCTAGGCTATGACTCATGTTTGTATTCGTTTTTTGCTATCAAAACATAAGGAAACGAACCGACATCGCCTTCCTCGAAGAAAAAAAAACAATAACAAAGCAATAAAGAAGGAAATATGGAGGTCAGTTTTACTAATTGGCCGTACGGCGGAGAACTGAAAGCGATATGTTTCCCAAATTGAGCAATCTAACAATCCTGAGTGCGTTCTTGTTTACTTAATTAGAGCTTCAGTGCTAAGAATGTGGCCGTAAGAATATTATTACAATTAGCGTCACTTATTATGTAAGTGTCTGGGTTAGACTTAAGGTCTAAAGTTCCACTGGTATTTAGTTCTTCAAGGTGTTTGTTTGGGTCTGGTAATGCAATCAGATTTGGTTTCATAACGTTGATAAAGCATATCAAAATTGTTGTTAGTGTTGTAGGCCTTGCTATTTACAGAACAAGGTTAGATTTGTTTTTGAATTTAGAATTAGGATTATCAGTATAAACCTTTGATCGAGTTGATTTAGTTGAGAGTAGTTAATAGCTGCAAAGTTTAGCAAATGGGACGTATTTTTTAGTTTACTTTTAGCAATGGCAGTGGTTAAGATCTGACCTCGACACAGCGAAAATAATATTAATTCCAATACTAATAAAAGTCATTTTTCCGGCCTTTTTACAGGACAAAATTGGGACTTATGACGTCAATATTTAAATAAGGATAATGTGGTAGAATAAACATAAATCCTTTAAAAAACAAGTGGACAGTGATTCATGAACACATAACATTCCAGTTTAAGGCGTTCGAGTAAAAATATTGAAAGGGATGACGTGTATGACGCCGGATACGTCACAGCCAGATTAATAAAACGACCAAACCATGAATGGGGGTGACATTGAAATTGCAATGCGAGACAGAGCAGAGCTGTATAATATTACTTTTTTATGGTGATGAAGTGGTTGGAATATTAATCCAATGCAGATGGGATGTAGAGACCAGAGAACAAAAAAATGTGGGAACGGATTATCCTTTCAACAAGGAACAAGCATCACATGGTTAAAACTTTATTTTTATCCTTTTGCAGAAGTTTCCCTCCATCTTTCTTCCATACCTACATATAGGACTGACGCTCGTCATGTCTGTATTTGTTTTTAGTTTTTTTATATTATTTTTATTTATAGAACGGTCCGTTGTTCCAGCTCAACGTCATAAACTATCTTTTTATAGCAAGCATGGGAGGGCATTGTGAGCATAAAATTATGTTTATTTTAATTTTTATAAGATATTCTCTTTCTAACACTTACCACCACTTGTTTTATACCTTAGGTTAGTTGCCTATTGACTAATACCTCGTCTTATATGTTTAATTAGCTGTAAGTATTGATTTTTAGCGTGCGTAAGCAAATTTCTTTACAGCAATTCAACCTTGCTTAATGAATGCTTGAGGGTCAACGAATTCGCCGTGAACGCAATTAAGAATCAAGAGAATGCCTTCTAAAAAGTCAGCTTTGAATTACTTTTTTTCGATCTTCGATAAAAAGTAAAATTAACAAGGACGCTTGAGAAATATCAAAGACTTTATTCAATTTGGCCGTATTAGTTCGCTAGGAAGTATGTTGAAACGCTGGCGTTCAGCCAAGTGTTCATCACCAATTTTATGTCGATAACAACCATGACTTTCAGATGTTTCGGTGTCATCGTGGCGTTTGATCGTACTTGTGTTTTATTGAATTCTTTATTGGTGCAGACGTTAACACTTTCTCAACGTTTTTATTTCAAATCTCAAGCTGTTCTGATATTCTCACAGTGGAATAATAGCCTCGTATTGGCTCCAATCATGCAATATGCTTCTTATGTCACGAACTAAGATAGCAAAATTCACACAGTTCTCAGTATTAAGTTCTTGGGTTCTGGTTGACGGCGCTGCAGGAATCTTTGACCTTAATATGCATGGCTTGTCACGGTCGAATGTTGTTTTGAGCCCTGCTTAGGACTTAGGCGAGCGGATCGATGAATAGACACATCCAATTGATTAAGTCGTCATAATGGAAGTGTGGGAGAGCCATGCTTCGGTAAGAATGGGCTGGTTTGACCGGAGTGATACCACAGCCTCGCAGAAAAACGGCGGGAAGCAACATCTATGTTGTGTTTCGCCGTGTGAGTGAGGTCAACGAATACCCAATCCTTCTCTCCTATCCACAAATTCCTAACACAAGAGGCGGGCTACGGACTTGCAGAAACTCCTTCGGTATTACGAGTATCCATGGGAGGCGCCGATTGCTTACCATCAGGTAATTTTTCAGCTCGTTTGTCGACGTTTGCCATAGAAAAAGTTATTCTAAGATTTGGAACAAATTATTTTAGATTTTTTAAACAATTTTTTGGCACTCATAAAGTATAGATATCATAATTTTAACCAGGCACTCCTTACTTCTGAGATAATCAGAGTCAGAGTCAGTCTATTCAAGGTAATTAAGGCACAAGATTTCCACACTTATACAGCAGATAAGCTTTCCATGATCCACTACACACGAACAACTTTCGCATCGACTTTTTGTGAGCCGAGCGATGGTTATTGCAAGCCGATTCGTATTTCCACACATGTCATTGTATAGGAGAAAGTTGTATTGTATTAGGCATTGGTATGCGGTACTTGTTACTATGCTGCTTATTGTTCCTATTGGAACATGGGCTATGAGAGGATGTGCTGTTTTATTCGTGGTTTATTTATCCAGGAGTTAATGTGAGTTAAGCGTAGTTGGGGGTTTGCGTTCGACAAGAAAGGGTATCAATGCGCATTAATGATCCATCAGAGAACCAAAGTTAGTGTCCAATAAGGCCAATGGTTTACCTCGGCTCAACTCGGAGTAGGAAAAGGAACCGGGTTTTTAGCCAGCAAGAGTCTAATGCTTACGTCTCGCCCCAGCCAGGGCAGAAGATATCATTGCATGAGAGTTAGGTATTGGATATTTTTGAGTCGCTATTTTAGTATTAAGAAAAGCAAAACCTTCAAATGAATGGTCCATAGTAGAATTTACATCAAACGCATCGCTTGAAGTTCATATAAGCACTTTACTCCCATGCCACTGCATGTTTTATTGTAAGACCCAAACTACAAAAGTTGCAGCAGCTGGCAAAATGCACCTTATCATCTGCTGTAAGATGTGCGATCCTTAAACTTTTTTTTTGTCTAAAAAAGGTTCAAACACAAGACACAGCTGTTTTACTGAGAGCATTCAACTTTTCGCATTACAAAGATAGTCAGGTGATTTTCGTTTTAAGGCATAGCATCTACATAGTTGGTGAATTTCACATAATTTTTTTAAGTTTTTTTTTGATGCGTGACCGAAGCACGTGCCTAAGTTACGATAAAGATTAAGTATAAGTAAAATTGGTACGTACGTATTATGGAATAGGTATAACATAATCTAATCAAATAATGATTAAAAATTGCCAGCGTTTATACCTACGTTTGATGTCGTTTCTTATCTTGTTAAAAACTGAATGGTTTTCCGACAATTACGTTATCAATACGTCAATTCACTTTAATTTTAGCGACAATTATGAAGAAGTTTTGTCCTCATGGCTGCAATTTCGATCAGAGAATACGCTTAGTTTTATACTTCAAGTTGAGTTTATTTATTTATTATAAGGTACGCTCACAGCTTATGTATACAAGTGGTTTAAAGTATTGGTTATAGGCAGTAGGTCATATACATTAGCCAGTTACGAGCTAACCAACATTCTAAAAATTATGCGTTTATACAGTAAAAATCCTGAGTTTGGAAGTATTGGATAAGAAAAAAGATGAAAGACGAAGTAAAGCTATGACCTTGGCCATTGTTTAAGTACCCAGCATCAAGGCAGTCCAAAAGTACGTTGGGTAGATATAAACTTTCGCTATCCCAAGCGTATGGCGCGTAGCGTTCTACGCCCGACTCATAGAGTCAATAGACTTCCACAGACGGGGTCCTATAGAGCTGATGTTGTAGCATGTTGAGGCACCGCGGCCTTGGCCTAGAGCAGAAGAAGGAGCGGTCGGCTTTTAAGCCAGTAAGAGTCTGACTTTCCTGGGCGAGAGAAGTCATTTGATGATGTTCCCTACACAAAAAAACCTTTCGTCGGTTAAATAAGTACCTAAGTAGAAGAAAGTAGACAAGAGAAAAGAGAGATTCGAAGCTCATATGACGTGGTTACAGAGTTGAAACATTTTCAGTAAATACAAGTCATTTAAACAAAGTTACAAATAAGTTTAAAAATAAACAAACGAGAAAACAAAGTGTGTTTAAAAATGTGTTCTCTGACAAACTCAGGATATCGCCAGACGTTTTTATGACATGTGATAATGACGTCACTCGTTTACAGATTATTTACAAAGTTTATGAAAAATAAACTTTATGTAGGTACCTAAACGTTTTTACATTACATTTTATATTTTTGTTACTTTTGAGGGCAGGCAAGAATGGTCGATTTAAATTAATTTGGTTATTTTTTTAGGGTCTAATTTATTCTGAATTCAAATTAATGAGTAATTTTATTTAATTAAGTATGTTGCCAGCAAATATTGACCCATTACCTACCTTAGAATTGAGATTCTATATTGTTTTGTAATAAGGTACTTATTTGAATGTCCTTCGCTTCTTACATAGCACTTGTGTAATTAGAATTACATACACAGGTATTGAGTTATCAATGGATTAATCATTTATTTGGTTTTATTAATTACATCATTATGTACATATTTGGTATATGGACCTGTACGAACTTGACTGATAAGAATTTTTATAGCAAAGATTGAGTGGTTTTTTGTGTAAAACTAAAACTGCAGCCTTAATTTACAGGTCGTGGGTACAAGTCACTGGTATCGTCACGTAAACAAAGACTCATAAAGTCACAAAATATTGATTTATTATTACAAATTAAGCTGAACAGTACCTGGTACTTCTATGGGGTCTCAAATTTTTTTCGATGGAAGAATTGCGCAAAGAGACTTGGCTCTTTTAACATTGAATGTTTTTGGTGGGTCCTCAATTTCTAAACATCCAAAAATTAAACTTGGTCTTACAACAAGTTTTATTCTTTGGTTAAATAAATTGCATATTCCTTTTAAATACATTCCGTTTGAGTTTAATCTATACTAATATAATAAAGGTTAAGTTTGTTTGAACACCCTAATCTCAGGAACTACTGGTTTGGATTGGAAAAAATATTTTTCAGTTTGATAGACCATTAATTGAGGAAGGCTTTAGGCTATAAAACATCACGCTACAATCTGTAGGAACCGAGCTAGTATGATTATAAGCTAGTGTAGGTTTATCAAATAATCAAAGATATTGAACAAATCTAAGAAAAAAGGCCAAGATTTTATGCCCTTCAGCCAGCACACACAGACAATAGCTGATTACCAAGACCAATCTCTTTGAATTCTATTTATTGTGTTCCATTCTGCTGCAAAACATGAGTCATATTATTGTTTAAACAACCTTATCATCTTATCAATAGGTATCATATTTGTGTACCACTTTTTTACTTTATTTGCTTGGTAAGTGACATGTTATAATGCATCATTCGGTGCCTGATTACTAGTCTTATCTATATGGCAGGTGAATGAAATAGGAATACTTACTATATTAAAGTATTTTGTTGAGTGTAGATGTGGTATGAATTTTTATACAAACTTTCAAGTAAAAAGGCATGAAAACTACTGAACCGATTTTAGTAAACCTTAGTCTAAAACTTAATGTATTTTCGAAAAGAATATAGAGAGACGGATAGCATCAATTTTATATATTATATATTGCATACAGACGCATTTCATATATTTTTTAAGAAAATGTTTATAGTTAACTTTTTAGACCTTGATTGATATTGGGCATAAGAATCAAGTTTCATTAAAATTGGTTCAGTAGTTTCCATCATTTATTAATCAGTTAATGAGTAAGTTTATATGCACACCATTGCCTTGTAAGCAATCTTAACAGTCACTTTTAATAACCTACCAAATCTAAACCTAGAGATAGATATCCTATATCGTAAATGCATGGTGAGGCAAGAAGCAGCGTAAGACTAAAACTCTTGCTTTAAGCCGAGGCAGCAGTGCCTTATAGTGCTTGCCCTGCATTTCTGACTGAAAATCAACACATATATGGCCTCATCTGTGGTAGTCTATAGGCGGAAATGAATGGTGGTAGTTATTGTTTGTACCTCGTCAAGACAAAGTCTACAAAATAGATTTTAATACATTTAGTTTGAAATAATGCATAGGAGATATTTCATCTACAAAAGCCACAAGCAAAACCCAGTTTGATAATTTTAATTGAAGTAAAAAATTCTACTGACATTGCTTTTCGTCATAAAAAAATAAGAATGAGTTTCCTTCTTCTACTTGTGTCTGGAATCCAAGAGTTCTTATCAATATGACCATTATAAAGAATGTGGCTGTTTGATACAGAGGATGATCTGAGATAATTGGAATCTCTTTTACCTTATTAGCATTTTGAATGAGTCTTATTACAAATTTCAACTACACAGTGTTTGTTGTAAATAAGCATCATTTGAAAATTTTAAATTGATTAAGTATTATTTTTTCTTTAGTATGGACTAAAGCATGGAAATGGTAATTTCAATTACTTTAGTCTGACAAAAAAAAAACTAAAAACTAGTGTTTTACTCTTTTAACTAAAAATAACAAAACCTTTTCTACAACAAAGGTGTTGACAGAATAAATTCCAGAATGAAATGTCTAAAACCACAGAGTATCTATTTCATGTTGGTATTATGTTACTGGCCAGTAAGAGCTTGCAAAGTGCTAACTTACAACACTGTGGCAAGTTATTTTATTTTATATAATTGCACTTCTGAATGCTTTTTTTTAAATTTATAGGACAAAAATATATTTTTTTAGCCTGTGTCACTATAGGTTAACATCAACTGCCTTTTAAAAATAGTTTCTAATAAAAACTGATGAATTGCTAATTAACCATAATTACAGAATTTATTAAGTAAACATTTGAAAGATCAGGGCAATTACTTAGCGTAATTCACACAGCATAATGGAAATGAACTAATCAAATAAGCAATAGTTCTTCTTGTACACATGTTTCATAGCAAAAAGCATGCCATAAGGTGATAATTAACTCAATTTCATATGTTGTGAATTGGATTTAATAGTCTAATGAAGATTATCTGTACTGCAGTAAAGAAGACTGGTAGTTTCTGATTTAATTAGGTAGTGGATTGTTTTAGGTAATCTTCCACTATTAGCATTTTGTAATGTGACTTTAAAAAAAAAAAAAAAAATTTTTAATTCACACAGGCCGTAAAGAAACTGCACCATACCCACTTTTCTTTTTTTTCTTCTCTTAATACCTGCTTATTGTATTTACAAACAAAAGAATATCTACAAGAAAACGTTTTATAACGCGTGCGTGTTATGAATTGCTAGTTTTCTCTTTAAGTACATACTCAAAGTATTTACGTCGCCTTATAAATACTTGTAGGGCACAAGCCGAATTAGACGATGACACTCCGCTTCGCTCACTCAAGGTTACACGAAACAGCGCAACTGGACGACGTTCCAGACAAAACAAGAGATTTAAAATAGTTACGAAATCATAACGACCCTATATCTAACAATGAATTGCATTAACTTTAAAAAATACGTACAATACGACAGGTGTTTGATCATCATTCACTAATAACTCACCTTATAAAACGAAAAATGTCCTTATTGTACGATGTTTTCCCATAAAACACTGTCACTTTCGTTATTATCACGAATCAATTGGTAAACACACGAAAATATGAATATTTACAATTTTACAATATTTACAAATAAACACCACTTTCTACTGCGCGCAGAACTTGTAAAAACCAAAAACAAAATAGACTGATCGTGTTTGACAGCACAGATTTAGTGTTGGGCATCATAATAATGACATTTTGATATCGAGTGGAATCGATTACAATCGATGGTGTTTTAAAAATAGTTTTTTTTAATTGCAAACGTATAAACATTATTGGTTAAGTTTTAAATAGCTTCTTATATTATAAATAACCAAATTTCATTCATTAAAATTTCTATTATTATGATGAATGTTAAGTCGCCTTATCGACATTTTAATTACCATAGTTCAATGAGTGGTCTATGTCACATCACATTGTCTATGGATATAATGTTGCCACGAAAAGAAATCTCCTCTAATGCATGGAGTTTTAAATTATTGTCATGATTGTAAAATATATTTTTTAATTTAGGTTTTATAAAATACTAGCTTCCACCCTTGCCTTCGACCACGTAGTATGTTAAAAAAAACGTCTAGAGTATTACGTACCAAATTTCAAACAAATCGGTTTAGCCGTTTTTGCGTGAAAGAATAACAGACATACATACATACAATTCTCACAAACTGACACAATATTAACAAGGTATTCGCCACTTTTGGTTATAGATGAAATCACGAATTAAATTAAATATGTACTTAAATCCTTGCAATTTACATACATTCACTTATCAGTCGTTTTATTATTTTATATTTCAAATGTAATAAGCCCTTAATAAGATACAGTCTACGTTTAAGATATAGGAGTGAACATTTTATTTATGAAATTTAGCGTTTGACAGCTTTTTCAGGCAAAAAGCTTTATAAAGTAGCAACACTGAACGTAATTTCCGGGTTCCTGTCGGGCGGGCCGATACGGCTAGGAGGTCCAATCAAATCATTCAGCTCGTGGTTCTATGTGGGCGATACCTATCAAAACAACGTCTCCGTGTTGTAGACCGCGCGTGTTATTTACAAATTGAAAACATTGACTGAAAATATTTAGCTTTTAACGTTTATAGTAATGCAGTGATATATTAAAGTGTTATCTGTTGTAATACGAGTAGACTTTTGATTTATTGACTGTATGCGAATATTAATTTGGTGCCGAAAATGACCGCTTCTACGATGATTGAGTTGGAATCCTGGATAATCTACCAGTGTGTGCTGAATGAATGTCATGTGTCCAGCAGCTGTAAGTAGCACTTGTATCAATTATTATGATAATTAATTCATAAGGTATACGCTGCACGACAATGCGCGTGTTTAATCACGTCAAAATATTTTTTTTTAATGATTTGTTTTCGTTAGTCAGTCGTAAAAATACTAGTTCACAATTTCCTTAATTTATTTATGTTATAATTGTTTTTTTCCGCTTTGAGATATTGCGGTGAATAATTATATTTCAAACATGCACGTTTCTTATGTACCCGATACAAAAAACATTGGTAATTTGGTACGTAAATTCGTAAAGCTGCAAAATCTTATTGACGAGTCTTTTTGAGAATAGTAAATAGTAATTACCTAAATGTTTCTAAAAGACGTTAAGTAATTAATTCCTATTTAATAAAAAAAAAAACAATATTTATTTTTCTTTTTAAAAACAAAAGGTCATCTTTAATTGTGTTAAAAATATTTCATTTTCAAGTAGAATTTCAGATATTACGATACTAAAACGATGTTTTATTTAATTATTCAACTACGCAACTACACTTTTGCATATGAGGTTGCTTGTAGTTTCAAATACACATACATATACACCTACAAGCATTATTACTCGTGATTATAAACATTAAAACCTTTTTTCTCCAACCTCACCGTTTTTCACCTACCACCTAGGTTCCTAGGTACCTATTGGTGTCGTCTGAACCGCAGTAGGCATATACATATACCTACCGGTTGGGAATTACGTCCAATTCAATGACTCACATGAACTAAATTAATTGCATTTCATATTAATTTACTTGTAGTACAAGCTAGGCCTTTTGTAGGTTAATACAATTGTAGCCAGGAAGATCGAAGAGCGACCTATGGGATTTTACGAGGTTATCTAGTCGACTTTATGACTAAGCTAGTCTTTTGAGATTGTTGAATAAATAATTTAGGTTAATGTTATTATTTTAATACTGATCTAATTTAGGCACATGAGTAACATAAGCATGGGTTCTTAAAAAACGCGTAGGTATGCAGTAGGCAATAAAATTCTTTATGGTCGTCACAAGTCAGCAACGCATTCGTGATATACAAATCAACATATACTTTGATTAATCTAATTTACGAAGAAGCATGAAGTTCAAGTACTTCTATTTCGATTATAAGATTGGTAGGTCCTTAAAACAAATCAATATTAATGACCTTCTATAAACATCAGTTCTTCATTGAATGCCTCGGCTCCATGGACGATAAGAGCCTCTTACACACAAGTAATGATCACAAGCAATCGTGAACGTTTGAACGGGACGCCTAATTAATGTTAATTGCGTACCATCTTCATAACACATGCCCTGTCCGGCGCAGTGTCTGTTGCTCCTCAGTTGAATGTATTTGGAAGCGTGCTGCTTATTCTACTTCGAATAAGAACATTGTTTAGGATGCTCGGTTTTGGAGAATGTATCTGATATTTGATTACCTTGCCAATAACTGCGATTTTAGAATTTTCGACCTTCTAAGTGCGTTCATTTCTTACAGTTGAATAAGACAAGAAATAAACGGTAATGCGGATAATATTTTTAGTCCAAACACAACGCTTGAATAATTGTAATGGATAGCGACTTCAAATATTTGTTACGTATTCTAGAAATGTACTGAAATCGGTATATAGTCTTGTTAGCAATAAATTAATACGAAGATCGTTAACAGCCCGCAACAAGTACACGAACAGGCTGCCCGGAAGAGGCTATTAATCGGCACCAATCACGTTCGATACCAATCTGAGACATGCTCTCGATTTCTGTAGCGTGTTGCGATTTTCTATTACACCGTCTTCATGCTAAGATTCTAGATAACACTCGTCTACAAATCGTGAGTCAGTTTAGCAATACTAGAATTGGCGAAAATCTATGCCATGTATGTTTTACAAAGCGTTCTCTCGTATATTTTTAAGGGTGTGCACAACGATGCGAAAATTGTACAGAAAACACTGTACACGAAAACTGAGTTAGCTATAAAACTAGATTATGTATGTAGGCTACTTCGCGCTGGTTGTGAAGGGCATAAATTTTGGAGTGTTTTGAAGGTAAACCGTGGATCGATTGAGTCTTCTTGACACACAGGAGCTTCACGAAGGACGCGGCCTTGGGTCCGGGCAGCGCTTTACGACGCCACCAACATGGAGCGTGTAGACGTTATAGAGTTTTATGTTTACTGTGGCATACTCAATAAATATGCCAATGTCATAGTTAGAGGTTATTACTCCCTTGTATGTATGTTTCAGCATACACACACCCCTTTGTTGACAATTCATATGGACATCTATGTCTATAGTATGACGCATTTTCCCCAGCCGCATCAAAAAAACGTTTTCCGACTTGCGACTCGGCGTTTCCTTCCTTTTGCTCCAGATAGCGAATATTTTTGCATATTTTCAAATCGTTTACGTATCTAAAATGTCGTTCCCTAAAAGGGTTCCGTTGAAATAAGTGGTAACAAAATCAGACATAGGGTACAATCTGCGTGCGGCTCAAGAGTAATTTCCTACATTGATCAAGTCCCGCCTAATAATTACGATACTTAAACTTAATGGGGAACTTGATTATCGTAGAAAATAATTAAATACATTTATGTACTAAGGAGTTTTATGGGACGACTGCATTATATTCACGGTTTATAGTCGATCCTTGTGTTCCAAAGCTCATACCGAAAGCAATAAAAAATATTTTGCTAAATACGAATGAAAACTTACAAAGTAAAGCATAGGTAATAAAAAGTGTATTTTTCTCTTTGATATGAATGCAAGGGTAGTTAATGTTATCAATAAGCAGATTGCAATAAAAATACCACTATCCAGAGAGGTGAAGACGAAGAGATATTTAAGACTAAATTGACAATTTTGTTAGCAGGCGATGGAAATATCGTGGCTGACATAATGTTTAATAAGCTATTTTTTAAAAGAAACCTCTTTTAAATTTTAGATAACGTAGTATATTTTTACATTAAGAAACGTCTCCTTTAAATCACTATAAGAAAAAATATGGGATGAATAATAATTTCTACGTTATGAACAATGAAAAAAGTTAAGACAGTATTTAAGATATAAAATGGTACAGATTTCATGCGTAAATTGATACTTTATTAACAATTTCCATCAAACGTAGGGAAGATTTATCATTCACAACTTTGTGAGTAAGTAGCAAATTTGAGACGTTATGAAGACAAATTAATTTTCAAACTAACTACAGATGGAAGTCTGGTTTTGTTGATTGTTTACCAAGTTGATCAGATTTCAAAGGATTGGATTAAACTTTTATGTACTTAAGATAATCTGTTAGTACCTATATTTGCTTATCTATTTGTAAAACACTATTAAAAATTTGGTTCGGTTTTTAGTCTGGAGCCCATTATTTGGATGTATGTTATTTATTTATTAAGAATATTTACATATACAACATTGCAGCTTACGCCATTAAGTTGTATTGTTAGTTTTATATATAAATACTATCATAGGTACTTAAAAAATAGGTCGGTAAAGAGTATACGATTCACACGACGGCTAGAAATCGGCGCTGTCCACGGACACTCACAGTAACAAGCGTGTTGTCGATTTTTTAGGACTTGTTATTGGATTTGTGAATTGGGGAGGATTAGGGCCTTAGTAATATTATTTAAGCCAACTAAATTAATTTTGTGAGTGTTAGATAGATATTTTTAGCCCACAGAAAATTAGGGCAACTAGGTGTAATTGGCGTGACAATAAAGGATAGTAGAAACTAGACCTAGCATTTGAACAGAAACAATTTCGTGTTGATCCAGTATACCCTATGTTTTTTAACTTCAATGAACAAGTCAATATTACAAGGGAGTACACTGAAAAAATAGATTGTAGACCGTAAAACAATACTGTTTTAAGAGCGAAGGGTGTTTTTAAATTTGCCGTATATTTTCTCGAAATTTCTCTATAGGCGTAGAGTTAATAACTCTAAATGAATATCGCAATTCACCGGCTTGACCGCAATTTACCGAAGTGCTCTCGCCCAAGGATTACTCTGGATTCCATGTGTGGAATGCTAAAGGTCACGAGCTTTTGTCAAGTATTCCCATTCGATATATTATCACTGCATATTCTTACACTGCGTACTTTTTTAGTTTTTTTGTTTCATTAGGAATTAATCTTACTACCTGTTATTGTTGTTAAAGTCGGTTTTCGGTTAAAAGTAGTTTTTTTTATTTCATATAGACTGTCTCTGTCGCCAACAAAACCAAAATATCGGATCACCTTTCTCAAATTATAATTTAACCTTCTTATGATAGAGTCCAAAATCTATTGAAATGTTGTTGGTAACAAAGTCACCCTTTTGTAAGAAGTATAAAGTCTTTATCGTAAGGCGTTCCTTGCTCAGCTGTTGTATGGCAGGTGCGCTCCCAGCTGCTCGACCCATCGGTTTTAACGGTCGCTCGCTCGTGCGACTTCGCCCTTTTGGTTTCAAAATTTCAAATATAGAAACAGTGAGCTTCCAATAAACAGTAGGTCGACAACACTGGTCAAAAATAAAAGGTGGACAAAGACTTATAACCAAATAACATTTTTTTTTATTTTCCCTTATTTTTTTTATTTCTGTTATAAAATTTTTAAATTCGAATTGAAAATTTTGTGTACCTATTGTTGGAATTGGAATTGGAATGATGATATCAATTCAACATTTTGGGCCTATCTTTCTTCTCTTCCTATTCTATTCTATTTGCGTACAATCTACGCAGGTCTTTTAAAAATTAAAAAGTTACCAACGTCCTACGTGTAAAACCTTTCAATTTTATTATTTACAATGTCAACTTCGGTTTTTATTTTCTTTAGCACTGCGACACAACGCTGACTAAGCAAGTATGAATTTTAATTGGAATATGGCTGACTTGCGAACCTTGTGTTGTTTAGAATTCGATCTCGATATTATGAAAATTCAAGAGCTAGATGTTTAAAATGTCTGTAAGACTTTAATCTCAAGAATTTGTAGAGGAATCTTAATTAGAATAAATTAAATGTTAATTTCCAATCGATATGGGTATGATTAAAATTCTTTTCGGTCACTCCTGAGGAATTTTGCCCGTAGGTACTAAAGGTATGTTCTGTCTGTATTTAAATGTTTCAAGTGATTGGAATTCATTGAGTCCACAGTTTTAATGAAAGTATGTACGTACACAGAGTTAATAAATGGTTATTTAGATCACATCACATAATCTATAAGTGCCCACTGCTGACCAAAGGCCTTTAATCAACGTATTTCTTCACCGTATGTCAGTGGTGTCTAAATAATCATAGAAAGTAGATAATATAGCTCCGAAAAAGTGTCATTGGTGCTTGCCAGATTTCGAGACCTCCGGGCCACCACGATTGGTGCTACTCAACCGAGCAATAGAATCCGAACACGATCGTTACTAAGAAAAAGTTTGAGTTAACATTATATACATCTGAGTACCTACGGAAGTAAAATACACTTAATATAACTGTTTATATTTTAATGTTTTTCTTCTAAAAACTTCATTAGTGTGAACTCGACCAATTTCTCACGTTCCGTTTCACTGTACCTAATGAGGGTCGAGTCGACTTGTCATTTTAGTTCAAGTTTCGTTTCTAGTTCCATCTTAACTAAACGCATTACATTTACAACGGATTTTGCACTTTGAATATAATATTATCTAGGTGAAGATTTTGATTGTCGAGCCGTGCTAGTCTCCGAAACTACTAGCTCGATTTGATAAATTGCTTTTTCATTGCATAGTACCTATGTATATTATTATTAATCTAGGAAGGCTAGCTAGAAAGATAGTCTATAACATTAAGCTACTATCTCTACCATTTTCGCTAAATGTAAAAGTCCGGCAATTTTTTTGCGATATCCATATTCAATTTCTTACTATCAGTATGTCAGCGGGTTTACCAACCATTCCATAAAAAAATGCAGAACATGTTTGCTATGAATGGCCTGTCTTGATTGGAATGATACTAGAAGTTACCGAAGGGCAAATGCTCCCCTTATCTATAACTACCCCAAAGGCTAACATCGCTCTTGGATCTCCTCTATTGTCACGGGTCTCCATAGGGTCGTCGATAGCTTAACATTAGGGAATCTGTCTTTCCTAGAAAAGTCACTTCAAAGGCTTTTCATCGAAATCTTACGCAACCATTTTACCATTACCATAAACATGTTACCATTGCGCAAGCATGTGTGCTATTTTTATATTTCTAAATACTTCTATTATCTTGTAGGTACATACCTAGGTAAAGAATTTCCATTGTTCCAATAAATCCCAACCATCCTAGGTAAGATTCTTAATTAAATAACTTAGTTCTATCCATCCATCCGTCGGTAAAGTCATTAATATTGGGATCCGATATCTAGGCTTTATGGTGATCGATTCCTATTAAGTTCAAATATTAGTAACATTTCTAAGATTGAATTTGTCCCTTTATGCCAACTTTGTGAGACTAGACTAGAAGTTTATTTGTCGTTGGATAGAAATATTCGACACTACTTTTCCTATCGCAGCTTCGCCCACATAGAATATTTTGTGTAATGGTAAATAATTTGATGAATTAACGAAATGTCAGTGCATATATGTAGGTTTTCCAGTGCAAGCGTAATACTGTACTCGCGGCTCCGGCATTGACCAGAGGAAAGTACCGGGTAGTTTTTAGTCAGGAAAAGTCTGACACTACCTATAGCCGACCCGAGTTAGAAGAAGAAATTTGATAATAAGAAAACTTGAATAAAATGTAGTTGTCCCTAGGTCGCACTTTGACCTCTTGTTCCAAAGTAAAAATAGTTAAAAAGTCTATTACATACCTTAACACTTTTATATCTCGACCCTTAACGAACTATATATGTGATAAAACATACGATTCTGATTTAAACACACTTCTGATTGTTTTTATCATTATACATATAATTTGATCATTGTTTAGAAATTTGATAACCATGCTATATGATAGTATCATCGACCTGGGTCCGGTCATTAAATTCCTCCATCTATCAAGTTTGGGGCTCATAAGTGATGTCAATTTCGCTTAATAACGAGGTGTACGACGAATACTTGTTTGTAGGTTCCTCTAACTACTGACTAGTCTGGGCCTTTTGCTGAAAAACTTATAATATTAGTGTTTGTAACGTATAAAATTTTATAAGACTCTTAAATGCAAAGTGTAGCACTTCGATCATTGGCGTCGACAATGTTTCATGACCCAATAATGATCCCAGGTCAGGGTCGCCCAGTATACCGTTAAATACCATTATGAAAATCAATAGCAACATCCATCCTTCAGTTTGTCGTCACATTATGGAGATTTCGAATATGGCCGCTTGAAAAAATACCTGATGTTTGTGAATACTTTTTTGTAAAATTTCGATGCTAAAAACTAAAATTGATATTTTAAAAAGTAGAGTGTATATATGACAGTTAATTATTTAGGATATTTTCTTGTAATAATTACAACGTTTCGACTTTCACTTTTTTATTATTTGACGCCTTCGTTGTTGTAACTATTACACCCGCTGCACTGCGCAGCTTCTATAGGTTGTAGTGTGTTTAGTAATTGTTTAATTCGAACCGGAGAACAAAGCATTAAATCAAACAAACAAACTTTATAACAGTTCTTTAGGTTTAAATAATAGTGATGACATGTAAGGAGAGCTCACAACTATTCTTGCATCTGGTCTACTCCATCATTAACGCGTGAGATTTTTCTGCTGGATTTAAAAGGCGAGCAAGGGTAAGGTTTAGCTTTCCGCGCTCGAGTCTAAGAGCCAATCACTATAATAGACCACCGTAGACAGGGCCCCACAGGGCCAATGTTTAGCCGGGGTTGCGGGACAAACGCACCAAGGTACTGCAACCTCAGCCTAAAGCAGTGTTGTATTGTCTATGATTAGTATTACTAATCAATGTTGCACTATTATTGTCTATGTTGTCATATCACTATAAAGAGGGTGGCCGAGCAAGTGTCGGCCATTGACAATGTAACTCTGGTGCAGTGAGCTGCAGGACTGTGTACTGTATAAATAAAGTCAAGTATCCAAGATCCAAGTCTTTCAATCATATTACATGGTGTCAGAAGTGGGATTCGAACCCACGCCCACGAAAGGCAGTGTCAGTAACAATCTGACACTCCCTCCCGTCTCACCTTGGTCGAGAGAAGTCATTTGATGATTTTCTCCTGACAAAAAAAGTCTTGTAGTCTATGTGTGACTAGCTACTCTCGGGAGGGTTTCACCCGCTGCTCGGCTCAATTTAATCATAGCGTGATGTTTTATAGCCTATAGCACTCAGGAACATTGTAGCTATCTATCAATGAAAGAATTTTGGCAATGCGACCAGCGGTTCCAAAGATTACCCCCTACATACAAACTTACAAATTTTACCTCTTTATAATATTAGTACAGATGACAAGGACAAGTGGATTCTACTCTCTTATCTTCACACGGCTTCTAGTACGCATAGAACAATTTGCAATGTCGACCAATGCGCAAGGGAACGGCGCGTCAGGTATCCTTATTAATAAAATTCTTGTGTCCGTCTGTATTGGAATATAATAAATTCATTGTCACGTGCCGCGTTCGTAATGAATCATTATTAACGAACTAACACTGCACATTCTTAATATTGTACATATCAATAATAATCTTTATTTATATAATTTTTTCCGATCTTATGATCAGTTTTGCTAATCTTGCCGTACTTAGATGAACTTGTTTCTTGTGTTCGAGTGTATTAGTAAGTTTTATAAATGTTAGTGTATGTGAGATATTCCTTTTGCACTAATGTTTGTTGATAGTGCAAATAATTATACTAATAATTATAATGCAGAGCATGTCAGTGTGATCAAGTTTCGAAGAATTTCTAAGCAAGTAATCTTTTTATTTAATTATCTGTGATTCAAAAAAAAATACTTGTATATCCTTAATTCTTTTAGTGTAAAAAATATTAAAATACAGTCAATATTTATTTCTTTAATTGTACGCGGCTGCATGTCAATGTTATGTGTAAATTTCAATGTATTTTTTTAAATATTGTTTGAAAATTTCTTCGACCTTCGCTGCTAAAGCAATGACCCTTTGAATTGTGTCAAGTATGAGCATAAATAGTACTTAATTTAATGAAAAGGTTTTGTATACTTAACTACACGCGATATTTTTTAAATTCTCCAATGACTCGGGTCCAGTAATTTATCAGAGTGTTCGGGATTAACTATAATCAAACTTTTTGCTGAGTTTAGCTCTTTAATGCATGCATTAGCCGCCAGTGTCTCATGTTCTAAAATTGAAATTGATAAAAAAAACCAGATTTCTTTAGTTTATTATCAACCTCTTTTGTTTTGTTGGTCATTGTTTACTGTTTTTAACATTGACCTTGAATGCCCTAGCTTTCTGTACCTAAATGGTCATATTTTGCTTTTAATTATCCCAAACAGGGTACCAAAAATAGACCTAGACGTAAACTAATAATACAATTTCTTTGAGGTAATAGGGCTTTTCGGGAGGTTATTTCAAAACTCAATCGTAGTTGGCAAACAAAAAGTTTGATTGGTTTCTTCACGAGTTCTTGGCTCCAGCAATCAGATCAGATGGCTTTCCGAGCTTAAGGATCTTATTGAACTACGTCTTTAGTGCTAACCGATGTTCTATTTGAACTGTCTTGATTTAAGTGGTTAAAGCAGCTGAATAATCTTTATCTTGAATAATTTTTGAATTTTATTGTGATAAAATATTTGAAGTTAATCTCAAAATTGCTTTTTGTTTTCTGTTTTATTCTCGAAGGGCATATTTATAATTGCATGACTGATAAAAAGCCATGGTGCTAAAAGGACTTAAAATACTACTTATACGTTTTTAAACTGATGTTATAAGAACTCTAATGTTGTTCTACAGTAATATAGAGAGTAATACCGTAAGAGGCAACATACAAATTATATTTGAACACATAGTTGCGTTGATCATTAGTAGAAATACCGAAAGTGAATGGTTGGGTCGTGACATCATTTTACTTATTGTTTCTTTCGTTATTCTTGCGAGTCTATTGTTTGTGGCTCGAAATATAACACTTCTAGACACCTTGTAAGTGTGATTTAAAATTGGAACTGGTTAGGAAGCTAACATAGAGGTTTATTTTTTTTAGTTCTTTATTCAAGTGTTTTTTTTTGTAAGGTTAGCTATCGATGTCTTCTGGATAGACCTTAGGACTTTTTTTTTGTGAGGGGAAATTCATCAAATGACTTCTCCTGCCCAGGGCCGGGCTGGAGGGAGTGTCAGACTCTTACTGACTAAAAACCCCCCTGTTCCTTCTCCTGCTCTATGCCGAGGTCGCGGTACCTCATTGCGCTTACCCCGTAACCTTAGGACGTTACCGTCCTGACATTACATGACATGCCTGACATTAATGTTTCTCCGTAAAAGTAGAAAAATAGTTTTTGGGGTGTTAAACCTTCTCAGCAATAGTCAGCGAAATGTTTAGATGTATACTTTTTTGTTCAATGGTGTGATAATCTATATTTTCGTAAAAAGTAAATGTGTAGTACTTATTGTATGTTCTTGATTAAAAAAAGGAATGATCCAAATCTACAAGTGGTTTACTGTTGTTGAACTGGGACGACTTATCTTTATTACTCATTACAAGCAAACTGTTTTACAAACGATGTTGAAATTATTTGCTTATCTGGAGCGAAAAAAATGGCGTCTTTACTTGTTAGAACATGTATGGCGGAATAAGTAACACATACAGGTTTTACTAAACCGATAAGTTTCTTGCCAGCTCAATGTTAACTAGTCACTTCATGACACATTGTATGATGCAGTCATTTCCTTGCTTCATAACTAACGTATTAGAAAGGAAATATGTATATACTTATCTTTTTTACAACAACAATATAAATTTAAAATAGAAGATTCATAATTTGTTTAAAGTTATAGCCGAATCCTTCCCCTTCCCTAATCCCTTCCCAGTTCCTAAATCTCCAAATCAATAATCCCTAAAAGGTCGGCAACGCACTCGTAACTCCTCCGTTGCGGGTGTCCATGGGCGGCGCTGATTGCTTACCATCAGGTAATCCGTCTGCTCGTTTGCCGACCTATTACATAAAAAAAAAGTTTCAAAGCTTAAGGAGAAGATTCTAGAAAATCCTTACTCTAGAAGTGTATTCTAAATTCTAACTGACTGTTGATGGGATGGGACAGTTTATGGCTCAAAATAAAACACTTCTTGTCACCTCGTAAGCGTGATTTGAAAGAAGAGCTAGGAAGGAAGCCTTCTCGATAACCTTAGGATGGTTAGGGATAGTTAGCAATAACGAGACAGTCCGTATTTTCAATGTTATGTTTCTTCAGTCTGCCTTAAATAGAAAGAGTTTCTGGGGTAAATCTTCTCAGCAATATCCAGCATAATGTTCTGATTTAAAAACAATACGATAAAGAAATAGTCGTTATAAATAAATTCGGCCAATGCTTTTTTACACCTTGATTTGGCAATAAAAATTAAGCTGCGAAATATTTGTTGGTCAGTACCAAATGACCGTTAGATTTCTGGTTTTTGTAAGTATACCTATACGTATAAATGTATTCATATATTGCGTCTAGCGTTTGAGTAGATCCGATCGATTTGAAACGCTGACTACCGTTGTTAACCTTTGCACTTACGTTGTAAAGTCTATTTTGGTCTTGTCTGTTCTGCTTTTGTGACGATGAAGATGATTTATTAGTTTTTTATTTGTATCTTCTCTATTTACAATAATTGGTGACGTTCGAGAAAGTGCTTGGCGACCATTTTCCATAACCTATCTATGTGTAGATTTTACTTTGTTTAGGTACTAGATATTTAACATAAGTTCTATAACTTATAATGTTTCAAAATTCTATATCTAGCAACTAAATCCTAGGGTTACCTAAAATTTGTTTTTTTTTGTTTTTAAAAAAACGTTGCCCCGCACTATGATTTTCTCCTGTGTCGTGAGTGTGTTTACAAACATACAAATTCACATACACATCACCTCCAGACCCGGAACAACAATTTGTGGATTACACAAATAGTTGTTCCGTGCGAGAATCGAACCTGCGACACGTTGCACAGCAGCCAGTTGCCCAGCCACCGCACCAACCGTGCAGTCCATGTTAGTTTCGATGTGATTGTTTTAAAAACAATTAGCTTACGAAATTTTGGAATTTCTTCCGTGTAACAAGTTCTCGGCGATATAATGATGTATAAATCAGAATCAAATGTAAGTAAGTACTATTGCTAATAATATTTTAAATTTGAAATTTGTGTTCCATATCCATATACCGCAATTAGGTTGGTACAATTAATCACAGTATGAATGAATAATTCCCGAGTTATCATACGATTAGCAAACAATGATATGAAATTCGAGGAAGAAAGGCTTGCTATGAGTAAGCACACTAATGCGGTATGTCCTGTCCACGGTCCACGATTAAATAGTAAGTACCTACACAACTAAATCATATTTCCAAAGACGACTGTTGTAGCTTTTACCGTCATAATTTTCTAATTTAGAACCGTTCGATATTTATGCTCAATCATCATAATGCAGGCATAATGATCGAGTGCCTATTAGTTTTTATAACACAGGTTATGAAAATGCGCGATGCGATGCTTATAAACAAGATTCTGTAACAGTAATGGTAACGGTAGGTAATTTTTGGGCCACACTGCGCCCGCGCCGGTCAGCTTAATTGGTTATTCCGCTTCAGTATCAAACTGTTCCGATGGTTCTGTGAAATTGACCGTCACATTCGAGTGTCATGTGTTTTTGTTTGATCAATACTTGCACATGGCGGTTTTAAATAATTTGTTTTTGTGATCTGGCGCCTCGATTCTTGGTACTGCAATGTTTCTTTCGCGATTAATCGATTTGTAAACGAAAAGAGTCTGTTGTTACTCAGACCATTTATTTATTGACTTGTTCATTGTAAATATCTCTTCACAGTTTACAGTGTACGGTGTCTAACCTATAAATTAGCTGTATGAATTAGCATTTCTCGAAGCTTTTATCCGAAACTACCTATTGTTTGTAAAAGAACCATCCCTCTACATATCTACATTACACAACATACTCGGATACTTGATAGCCTCATTGTCACCACAATGTTGGCCTTTGTTATGCGAAGGTTTGTATTACAATACTGTAAGACTAGCTGCCTTGTTCCGGGTTGCCGATCCACGACACACTTCCGAAATAAAACATTAATTCTTTTTGATGATAAGCAAGTCCGCCATCATTATATTCAGTTTTCTGTATCATCGTTATCTTGATATTCTGTTATCCTATTACCAATGTTAACGGCTGATTTTACTGCAAATTTTCGAGTTTACTATAGGCACATTTTATAATAGAAGTTGATAATTTTCTTTAGTTTTATAGACTGTCCGGGCAATCTCAATCCAATGCTCCCATTCCGGTTTCTTCGTTCAAATAATTCGATTTATCATCTCGTTCCTTGTCCTGCGGAATGACGCCAACTTTAAATTTATTTTAATGTCGTATATTCCAGTTTGTTAGTCAGACAAATTAAATCCACAATACTCGTATAAAAAAAGTCTTAGACATCGGCATGTCTGCTTTTTGTTAGGGAAATATTTTTTTTTATTTTTTCGTAACAAATTATTTTGCTCAGTCATTTTACTTAATTGCTCATTTCGTTTCTTTCTTTTCTTATGCAATAATTTTACACGATTTTCTACGACTTTTGTTCGTCCGGACTTAAAAAGCTGGAAATTGTCCCTAATTCGTGAAAAAAAATGAATTATTTGTAGTTCTATAGTTACCTAAATACACAGCCCTATACAGAGGAATAGGTAGTTCAAAGCTAGGGTAAAACATTTAATGATGAAATAGGGACTTTTAGCTTTGTAGGTAACGATACAAAGGGAGACCATTAGTCTGATATAGAGAGCGTAACATC
The DNA here is from genome assembly GCA_902829305.4 of Spodoptera exigua. Classification (NCBI taxonomy): domain Eukaryota; kingdom Metazoa; phylum Arthropoda; class Insecta; order Lepidoptera; family Noctuidae; genus Spodoptera; species Spodoptera exigua. The sequence continues at coordinate 11,098,443 of LR824616.2, read as the reverse complement.
GTTTTTATTTGCCGGTAGACTAGCTTTCATACGCTTTCATGTCTGACAGGATGTCAAGGGAAATGTTTGCGACGCTTCGATGTCACGCTTCTGAGAATCACTAAAGTGATTTACTCAAGTTATACGCTAGTCTGCTATACATTTTATGTTAAGTGATTCTGTCGGTTGTTTAAATGTAAGTACGTGCAAACATCACCTGTAGTATTCCAAGTAACTCTGGCAAACATGACTCATTTCTCCATGTTATCCAACTTGTGGATTTTACGATATTGTGTGTATATTTACTTTTGTATAATCATAATTTTTATAGCACTTAACATTGTACCGCGGTATTTGTTTTAGTAATCGATGTTATCTTTACGATTATATGCCACTAGCCCTAACATTTGATTACGTTTATCGAGACAGTTATAGTCTCGTTTATTCATCTAAAGATTCTGGTCTGGTTCGGTTTGTGAGAAATGTGTGTATAAATAAAAAGTTAAAGAGATGCTGTCTCGTTCTATTTAACATATGTTAGCAAGAAGCGTATTAATGTCTGCTTCAAGTATAATTGCAACCGCGTTGCTCTTATGAGACGTAATATGAGCGTCGTCGTCTTCTTATTGTTAAACATCTCTCACGATTTTACTTGTTTCTCGAAAGTCGGGGGAAATAATTCATTTATTATGTTTGTAGTAGTAGACAGTGTTTCCGCTGTTATTTAATTGACAGACTCCGTCTTCGCTTTCGATACGATCTTCTTGTGCTAATTGAACAGATCGAGGTTTATTGTCTGGACTGAAAGCAATAACTGTTCTTTATTGAAACTTTGTACTACTTTACTTGGCTTTAATACTAACTCTAATATTGGAAAGTTTTATAAAAAGATGTACTTAATGCAAAGTAACATAATATTCAAATGCCATCTAATCTCATTTGCTTGTAACCGGACTCGCAAGAAACTTGTCAATGCACGAACAACAGCGGAACGAGTTTTTGCTCCACATATGGCAATGACCGCGTCGATAATGTTGTAATTAAATATGCAGTCTAATCTTAAGGACCGAACATCTATATTTGCGAAGAAAACCGGAATGTGAAGGGTTAGGGCTGTTGAATGCTCTCACGTAACAATTCTCTTTTCATGGTTGTACCCTTTAAGAATATGAATTGTGTTATTAAAAGTTGAATAGATTCAAATATCGAAGGGGGCTGGAGACAGGAAGTAAATGGAGTGCAGCTGGCAGTAGATTTGACTTAATTCTAGATCATGTTAATGCGAATAGAAGTGTCTAAAACTTACCATCTAGCTGTAGGTTCGATATCACCAAGAAGTTGTGGTAGTCATAAAAATAATATGCAAAATATAGCAACCATAATAAACCTTCTTATTGTACACAGAATTACTGGATGAATAAAGCAGGGCAGTTGAAATTATACCTTGTATAGTTTATTACGCCTGAATGTATTTTTGCAACTTAATTGGTGACGCTTTTTGTATTTTTTGCACAGTTTCTTCCAGGCGTAATTAATCTCGGCTTTTGTCAGCCAGCGCGTCCGGCTTAATCTTTTTCGCTTCGCTATCGCGTTTGCCACTCATATTTTCTTTCTTTTTTGAAACTGTTGATATTATCTTTTTGTCGTTAAGTTAAACTGTTTAAAGTAAGGATTTAGTCCCGAAGTTGCTGACATTATCTAAACGTCTAGTCATAATAATGTATTAAAATACCTATATCGATTCGTCTTGTACAGATCTTTAACTTCTTTTAACATACCAAACATTTCAATTCATGTAAATAGCAAGTTGCCACAATTCGGAACCTGGATCATTGTACACAATATGTCAAAATGGCGCTATATTCGCCGTGATCAAAGGAATAAGAATGCCTATGTAATTGGATGGGATCTCATTCGACCGTACTGTACTATGGCCCGACATTATGTGTCTATGGGCCGAAGGGATTTCCTCAGGTACCTTTTTACCTTATTGAAGTAAGTACTGGCTGGCGTTTCTACCTCGTATTGAACGTTTTGTATTCCAAATTCGAATTGGTCTTTACTTTTTTATTCATTGTCAAGTTTCCTGCCTTGTAATAATGCTTTTTTAGTTCTGTTAGGTTCATTTTGGTATGTTTTTTTCACAATGTCGTCGTTTTTCCAAGGTTATTGCTTGTTTGTGGTCTATTTTTATCTTGTTGGATTCTTATTTTGAAATAGGTTCATTTGAACTTTTCTTTTCTATGTGAAGCTCTGAATTTGGCTTTTTGTGGAAGTAAGGGTATACTTTTTTTAACACTTTACCACATGCATATCGTACCCGGACCCGAAACAACAATTTGTAGATCACACAAAGAGTTGTTCCGTGCGGGAATCGCACCCACGACACGTTGTCCAGCTACCGCGCCAACCGTGCAGTCAAAATACTGTGAAGTCAGGGTAATTGTCGTATATTGTAGATCTATCAACTATATCTATAACTATATTAACGTTCACTCGGATGAAAGTGTCAACGTAGTATCCCCTATGTTGTTGTGGGAAAGCTAGGTTAAAAACTACACACATATACTCAATATCACAATAACACCTAATGAGTTTATGAAGACATGCATTATAATGAGTTATAAAGTATTTAAATTATGTATTATATGAATTACAAAACCGACTGCATAACAGCAATGTTGGTACGAATGCTGATTATTTATTAATGTATTATTCAATCAGAAATAATGTTTACGTGATTTTATCTCATTCTATTAACTTAAATCTTTCAGGTTTTTGTTTCATACTTCACAATTCTATTCGTCTCACAAAATAAGTTATAGCTCAACTTTAAAAATGGTCACAAACTAATTTTTTCAGAAGTTAATGTTTGCATAGCTAGTAATTTTTTTTTTTTTTTATGTAATTGGTCGGCAAACGAGCAGACGGATTACCTGATGGTAAGCAATCAGCGCCGCCCATGGAAACCCGCAACGGAGGAGTTACGAGTGCGTTGCTAACCTTTTAGGGATTAGGGATTTGGAGATTTAGGGATTCAGGAGGGATTGGGGGCGGGGAAGGATTGGGCCTCCGGTAACCTCACTCACACGGCGAAACACAACGCTTAGGTTGTTTCACGCCGGTCTTCTGTGAGGCCGTGGTATCACTCCGGTCGAGCCGACCCATTCGTGCCGAAGCATGGCTCTCCCACACTTAATTGTAGATAGATTCCTTAAATTTTAATAATACTTATCTGCTTCAAATGTTAGTAGGTACACATCAATTTCCTTCATGTAACGCCAAACGTTGCGTCGGAAGCCAACCGACTGGGTTCGATTGATGCAAATTTTCTTTTTGTTACGATGTGTTACTTGTATGTAAATTCTTTTGTTACACTACGTTTGTAGGTACCTATCTTATAGAGTAAGTTTATTCCTAACTTGTTATTGTGTTCGAACAAATCATCCGATTTGTGGTCACTCATACACAGCTAGGACATTATTTTCTGTCTCATTCATTTCATATACAATAAAACATTTACAAGGAAAACGGTGACCCCAATAATCTTTATTGTACCAACGTCAAATGAAACCGTACAAAAATAGCATAAAGTTGAACGCAGTGGCAGATGCTTGTGTGTCCAATTCAAGGATGGTGTAAACAATGATTAAGTCACCGTTACGATGTCTGTGACTCACCAAATGTGTGTTTGTGTGAGTGGTGGTGCCGTGAAGGCTGAGAGTGTTATAGTAGAATCCTTTTACATGACTGGCTAGCTTATTCGCTTTTACGTCATCTCATGCTTATAATTCCACGTTGGTGCCATTGTTGGTTTGACCATGACTTTGAAAAAAAGGGGAAGTTTTTGAATGACGTTGATTATTCTTTCGATCTTTAGTTTCAGCTTCTGAGACAGTTTTCCTACCTTTCGATTCTCTTTTGTCTTCTTTGTCATCAATAGTCCTATCTATGTTATAATTCGACAGATTTTTTATTGTAATTATTATGTTTCCTCCTCCATGGGTCAGTTCTTTGTGAACTTCATTATGTAGTACTACTTCATAGTTTAGTATGAAATCCAATATCATCAAGGCAAAATTAAAATCGTCACTAGCTATAAGTTTGTTATCAAATCACATTATATCGTCTGCATTATTATTTGTTTAAAAGCTTCATACATCTAATCTCTCAAAGGCCATTCAGATGATTCATATAAAATTAACGTGCATTTGTCTGTTTGTATATGTGTTTATGCATTTTTGTCTTGCCCAGTCATCTGAGACGCCTTTGTAGTTTGTCTTTCATTGATACTTGAAGAGCTTGGATTTTTGTAAATGTTGTAATTATTTTATTGACTTTTAAACTTTCGCGTTTCGTGTTTACAAAAAGGGGTATTTATTCATATTAAATTAAAACATATAATTACGGGGGTATTAACGCGAAAATTGAGTCTGCTTGCGACCACGACCTGTGCAACCAGGTCAAAACGTCAAGCCTTCGAAGGTATTTAAAGAATTATTTTTCGCGTTAGTACCCGCGTAATTATACTCCTTTTTAGTAGTGTATTTATTTATATATTTGCTGGAGGAAAATTATGCATATATAATTCTATTTTAATAACATATTTTATTATATCATGTTCCATCAATTTTACTTTCAATTCTGTCCCAATCTATAAATAAAACATTAATTTTGAAGCATCTTAGTTTTTTTGGCCTGAAGATAAAATTTCGTGGTAAGACACTTCAGATGAATGATTTAGCATCGCATTATAAGTTTTATATCTTCGGCATAACACATATAATCCCGTGAAACATGAGTCTGCGTTGCAAAAGAAAGGATTTAAACTTATAAATCAATCTGAAGTTCGCTAATGTATTTAAATGTTTCCGATGAAATGGCGTGGGCTCCTCGAGTATTTTTCTTCGTATTTTTAGATACGAATCATTCGATTTGTTTTTTAGGTCAATCAGTTTTTATTGGCAGTTTTCAGTTTAGAGCATGAAAGAAGAAAGAAAAAGTATTTGTTCGCGACTAGGAAGCACATAACACACACAAAAAAAACAAGTGTATAAACATGAGACGAAAAAAAAACATGGTTATACAAGTATCTTCTCCATAGAATTGTCCAATCACTACATAGTAGTAGTACCTATAAAACAAAGTTGGTTGCTCTGTCCCTATATCCCTATGTATGCTTAAATCTTCAAATCTACGTATCGGATTTAGATGCGGTTTTTTAACAGATAGATTGATAAAAGGGGAAGGTTTATATATTAAAATATAACATCCATTAAATAGTGGAGGAATTTAGTATCAGCATTGCATTCGAAACTGGGGCGGGCTCGCTAATATAAATAACATTCAGGTAATTTGAAGGATATAAATTATAGTATATTTAGAACTTTATTTACTTAGGTATTGTGTTTTGTGCGAGGTTATCCTTTAACCAAACACATATATTATGTACCGAGGTGTGTGCTGTGCGTGGACAAACAAAACAGAATTTATACCTATTCCTGTCTGAGCAAACCTACACGATCCACGTGCCATCAGTTCGTATTTAATATCGATTCCCTTATTTACTCGATTAAATCGAAAACCTGTCTAGTGTGAATCCGAATCCATACATGGAGGATGAGTGGCACGTTTGTCAATTGAAATGTGAGCTTCCAGTCCCATTTCACAAATAAACAAGAATAAGATAAAAATAGAATTGAAATAGAACACATGGATGTCTAGGTACGCGTATTGTTTACACTGGTTATATTAAAATTTTCTACAAATATTCAGTAAACATTCTTTGGTACGGAAATTGTAAATTTTCCCCGGTAACATAAAGCGCTTTTTTACTTCTTGTACGCATACACAGGGCTAACACGATAAAGCGATTAAGCTGCTCTAGGCGTTTGTCAGAAACTGCGTCGCATGTGGCATCGACCGCAGGGTGCATTTTCTTTTTTTTTTTATTCCGTGACCACGATACGGCATCCGGACGCAACTGGCGACGACGCGCGAGATAAAAGGATTTTAAATATAGAACGGGGAAAATGTAACGGCTATTTTGTTACTCATGTGGCTTGTTAGTTAAAAAGCTTGGATTACCGCAATATGCTGTTTGAAGTGGTGCAAATGAAACTATACTTTGTAATATTGTATCAGGTATCATTTTACATTGCGTTTTAATATGTGGCAACATGAAAGTCATTTGTGAATCATGTCTGTTGATATTTTCGTTTGAGTTGTTTACGTTTTAACTGAACGTTTAAATGGAGATTGTCTGTGTGATTAAACGTTGAACGAATCCATAGCATTAATTAAGTTTAAAAAAGCAATGTTTGTTGTTGTTTTTCTTTGATTAGAATTTTACATTTGCACAGCGAATGTAATGGTTCAACAGTTCAACCCTAATGTACCTTTATGCAGACTGTTTTCTTTTAATTTTATTTTCTATTTATTTTATTTTATGTTAATTTTCTTTTTTGTTTTTCTTTACAGGAGCTGGATGTGTAGCTGAACTGTTTTTTTTATTTGGCACAAGTTTCTTTAAATTATCGCCATGGTTTCATGTAAGTTTTATTTTTATTTTTTTTCTGTTTGTTAATTTTAATTTAAGTTAACTGTTTTTTTTGTTTTGTTATTATTATTTTACTGACGTTTTGCACTTATGAATAACCTCTGGTACAACGTTTCTTATGTGTAGATGCCAAAGACTTTAGGTAAATGTGAAAGGTAATGTAAATATTAGAAGGCTGGTTACTCTTTCACTTTAGTGTACAAGAAGCAGTTGAAGATTTTAATCATTTATTTATTTACATACTCCATTTAATGTCTTTCCAGTAAATTCTACAAAATTGCCAAAGAAATTATCAACAAAACCATAGAACTGCAAGTGTTGTTTACTATTAAGAATTTTCTTACCAAAAAGGAAAACAACAGTTACCGAAAAAAAGTGTGATTTTTACGTCGAATATCAGCGTATAGTGACACGCGGAATTTTTCCATTTCCTCAATGGGACCCAATGTGACCCCATGCGGCACACCTAGGACAATTCAATTTGACGTTATTTTCTAGATGCTTGACACAAACACGCCCTGACGAGAGAACCTGTAAAAATAATTCCGGGAACGTTCACTATTCCGTCTTTTCGGATCCATCAGGATTAGGGTTTCTGAGCTGTTGTCCTGATAGAACGTCAGGCAGGATTCTGTTGATATTAGTATTGACAAAGGAGATGAGATTAAATATTGTAATTCGTTTTGTGTATAGAAACAGTATAATCTTTTTATTACGAAAAGGAACCAACTTATTGGTTTATGTGGAATATTTTACATTGAGCAAAAATGTAAAATATGAATCAGTGACTATTGAAATGTAATTTTTCATTAGTCATTGATTCATTAGATTCTAGAAAACGTTATCAGTTTAACTAGATTAACAAACTTCAATAGGTAATCATTGTCATTAACTTATAGACGTTGTTTGTTGCTGAACATTAACCTGTTCAATTTTATTACAACACCCTATACTTGTCCTTGATTGTCGTGGTGGCCCGAAGGGTAAGGAGCCCGCTTTTCATGCATGAGGGTGTGGGTCCGAAACCTGGCAAGTACCAATGTGACTTTTTCCGAGTTATAAGTACTTTCTATGATTATTCAGACACCACCGGCATACGGGGAAGGTAAACATCGTGAGGAAACCTGGACTTATAATTTCTAATTATAAGTTTGAAATCACCAACCCGCATCGAGCAAGCGTGGTGATTAATGCTCTAACCTTCTCGGTGTGATAAGAGGCCTTTGCTCAGCAGTGGGCACTTATAGGCTGATAATGATGATCCTTGACGACTCCTATACCCATCCCTATTAATTATAGACATATATACCAATCTAAAACTACTTACAAGCAACAATCACCCTAAAAGTCATAAAAAACAAAAGCCATTCAAAAATAATGACATGACAAAAGTAATACGGAAGTGTGTGGTAATTTCTGCACGTTTTTTATTGACCATAAAACTCCCCAATGGTTGGGTCTCCTTGATGGTGCCGTAGCCAGGGCAATAAGCTTCCGCCCCGGAAGGTCCAAGGTCTCTGCAATACTGACGTAGTTCCGTAAAAGGGCATTAATTTATTCGCAATCTTTTATGATTTATTGTTGCTTTAATATAATTCAAAGTATTTGCTAGGTTATAACTCATAGCTATCAGAGGTTGGCAATCTTTTTCCTTATTCGATGCGAGTATTCGATTACTTAAAATGAATTTATTTGATTAAATCTTCAAGGCGTGGTCTACCCGACTGTTTTTTTTTATGTCTTTAATTTAAACTGTTATGTTCTATGACAATCCATCAATTTAATGTTCTTTTACCGCTGCGTGGGATTTGCTACTAAAAAAGTTTGCCTAAAACCGCCTAAAAGTATCAAAATATCAGATTTACAAAGGATTTTCCTTCCAGAAAGTAATTATTAAACTCTAATTGGGAACTTTAGTTTGGCTAGATAGTTCGTCTTCATTAAGGGAAGTGCTCTTAATCCTTTTACATTGAATTTGATAGTTTAGGATATTTTTTTGTTAATATACATTTCTTTTTTTGAGCACGGAAATTAATAATGTTCCTTCTGACGCCTAGGGTATAGCGAGAGGAAGTGTCAGACCCTTACTGAGCAAACCCCGATCCTTCTCCTTTTCCAGGCCGAGGCCACGGTAGGTACCATAGTCCGCAAACTCATCTATACTTAGGTATTAGATAAACTGCCAATAAATTATAAAAATTAACTGTGTAACTAGAGAAATACCACAAAAATACCCCATTGAAAGTAATGTTTCTGATCATCAGAGCTGCAAGATGATGCTGTACTTAGTTTGTAGCTCAATGATAATGTGTATCATCATCGTTACTTTTACTACTATTCTGTTATATTGTAAGGTCTTGAAGCATTAATACATGCATGCTGGTCATGGTCACCTAAGAGTATCCACTATGCACAAAATTGACCTCAAGTACAACAATTAGTCTCGAAACTGCAGCCATATATTTCAAAACTTACTGCATTGAATAAATTCTTAGGCAGTTAAACAACTAACATAATATTAATCCTTGCAGCCGAAGGTTTAAAGTAGCAATTAGAACGACGCATCCTTGACACGCCCGCGGTGACCGCATCACGTTTGTCAAGGAAACGTACGGCAAACATTGATATGGTAAATTGTATGTAACATGGGTTCAGGGTTTCCTGAACAAAAGGTTCTTTGAATTATTAGTGTTTTTATAAGTACTATTTGGTGAGACTAATATTGCTTTAGCAGGATTTTAAAATAATGAAGATTAAAACTATTCATTCACGTCGACGACGTCATTCGATTAGTTTCAAGCTATGTCCGGGCCCATAATTGTGTTCAACTGCATTCGTTTACGACTTTAAGATCTTGTTGTCAGTGCCAACTGATTATATGTATAAGGCTGTACACATTTTCTATGTGTGTGTGTATACCTATATCTACAATAATTCGTCACGCCAATGATTTCCAAAATAAAAAAAGTGTAACAATTATTTTCAATAAAAATAAACATCTTATGAAACAGTCGCGTGCAAAAACAACCTCTACGAGTTAGAAAAAAGGAATCAATTAGCTAAAATAAATTTGAAATTTATCAAAACAAGTACTTGTGACGTGACTGTAGTTGATTTCGGTTGGTTGAATATTGTTTTAATATCATATTCATTGACAACACGTGACTCGTGAACGCTTTGTTTTTGAGAATTTTGAATGTTATGATCAGAAAGCAATTAAAACTTACAAAGTTAAACTTTTAAACGCGTGTTTTGTTATTAGAAATAAAATTGTTTTTTGGAATAAGTACCATTTACATTTTTGGTGATTTTCAAAACTGTTTGTATCACGTAACGCGAAATCATAAAGGATGGAACCCGCACAGTAGAGCCGTGGTGCTACCCGGGGTTGCAGGTTAAGCGCAATAGCATACTGCAGCATGACCTGGAGTAGGAATTGAGATAAGATGGTTTTTAGAATCTGACACACCCTGCCTCACCCAGGGCAGCAGGAGAGTCAAAAAAGTCACTCAATAAATCAAAACAAAAAAGGCGATCGACCATTTTTGAGTAGTAATTTACAAACTGCTTATAACTGGCGAAATTGAGAGCTGTGGATACATTAAATATACTTAATAAATATGCATCGCTCTGTGTGTAAATATTAATTGCATATATCAGACGTGAATACGGTTGTTTCCAACTAGTCAAATTCAATACTTTTATCCAAATGTCAAAAACGATACTTTTCTATGAAAGTTGTATGAAACATTGAATTATGACGTCATAGCATTTTTGCGTCAAATAGCTAACTTATTTTTAAAAAATTAGCTAAAAAATATCTTAAACTTAGTGTATCGATCGATCGATGAATAAAAGTATAGTTATTTTTCAATATTTTATCATATTAAAACGTCAAATTAATTTATTTTTGACCTAGGAAACTACCCAATTCTATTTCTCGAACTATTATTATTCTGAAGTTGATTAAAAACTTTCTGTTTCCCGGAAATTTAATCTAAGAAATAGAGCCGTATCTGAATAACAGGGTCTAACTATTACGACTTACATATCCTGTTAAGTTACATCATCCAGGTTATTAGCTTATTCCAAGGTTGCAGAGGATTACCTTGAATTTCGGATTATGGAATACTTATAGAATACTACCTATAAGGTCACGAACGTATTAGTAGCTGGATGAATGAAAATCTATTTTCGTTGTTACCGTAAATTTTTGTAACTACTTTTTTCTCGACTGATGGTTGTGGTCAACCGATTCGTTTTGACTTATAACATTGCTTTAGGCATTTTTATTAAGGAAAGGGTTTGCAAAAAACTAACGTTACATCCACTTTACATTCATTTCATGTTTAAGTGTTACAGTCTTGCCTCGACGCAAATGAGAGGTCACCACAGTGTCATAGAATACCGGCGTAAAGTAAGTGTGCGTTGAGTTTCGCCTCGTGAGTAAGGTTACTGGAGGCATTCTTTATCCCTCTGTTTCCCGATCCCAAAATCCCTAACAAGCCACAAAATACAAGCTGGTGTAACTCTTGGTGTTGTTGGTGTCCATGGCTGGGGCTCCCAGCACCGTGTTTGTACGGAGCAAAAATTATCAAAAACAATTCAAATCCCTAATAATGCTTTGTTTGAGCCACAACCATTTGCCCAATTGTTCAATCAAATACCAGGAAATGTTTTATTGATCCACAAAATATTACATATTTAACGCCATTAATTATCAAACTACGGCATCCTGAATCCTGCTTTGAGAGAAAATCAATTATTTGCAAATGAAAGCCTGGAAGAATTTCTTGGAAGGCTCATATAAAAGGGAGGTTCTCGGAAACGTAACTAGAAAACGACTCAACAAGACCATTATTCATATCGCCTGCTACAAGAGTATTAACACAAAACAATAAACAGTCACTGCAAATGAGACTGTTTAATTAATTAAACTCAGAAATGCAATATACATTTCAATATACCTAAACCTTTGTTTTTCTTGCTACAATCGTAGAGCTGTCTGAAACAGCATTTGCCAATTTAATTTACAATTTACCTTGATAAAATTTCACAGACGGATACTTTTAATATTGTTCGCACGTAGAAAAATGTGAGTACTTTTTTATAAGGGAGGGCAAAATAAAAATACCGTCTCGACGTCTAATATAATCCGAAAAAATTAAGTGTACATATAATATTCCCTCGCTTCTGTAATATCTCGTGGAATATGATAAGGTTTTGTTGGCAGGTCGTTAAGGGTATCCTTGGAGATTCGAAGCCTCGAAAGCAGCTCGTGCAGGGTTAGATAAGGCCTCCTGGATATAGATACCAGCGGATTCAATTAAATGCGCCGTTTTTAGGGTTGGGTGCGTGCTTATCTTGATTGGATCGTAATGTGGAAGGTTTGTGATAAATTCTGTTTTACAGCGTCTATTTTGGTTTGTTTAGATAGTAATTGATGTCTTGGACAATCTTTTGCAATAAGTTCTGATTGTTTGCATTTATATTATTTTATTCATCAGTTGCTGAGTTTTAATTCAAATTCAGTACAGGTCAAGAGTAGGTAGCGTACGTGTTATTTCAGACTATTTCTGTGTATCTTTACGTGAAAAAATAACAATCTTAAAAACTTACTACACACTTACTACAATCTTAAAAACAAGTACTTGTAACGTGACTGAAGTTGATTTCGGTTGGTTGAATATTGTTTTAAAATCATATTCATTGACACGTGACTCGTGATCGCTTTGTATTGGAGAATTTTGAGTGTTATGATCAGCAAGCAATTAAATCTTACAAAGTTAAACTTTAAAACGCGTGTTTTGTTATTAGAAATAAAATTGATTTTTGGAATAAGTACCATTTACATTTTTGGTGATTTTCAAAACTGTATCACGTAACGCGAAACCATAAAGGATGGAACCCGCACAGTACATCCGGGTTACTATCGGCATACTGCAGCATGATCTGGAGCAGGAATTGAGATAAGATGGTTTTTAGAATCTGACACACCCAGCCTCACCCAGAGCAGCAGGAGAGTCAAAAAAGTCACTCAATATATCAGAACAAAAAAGGCGATCGGTCATTTTTGAGTAGTAATTTACAAACTGCTTATAACTGGCGAAATTGAGAGCTGTGGATACATTAAATACACTAATAAATATGCATCGCTCTGTGTGTAAATATTAATTGCATATATCAGACGTGAATTCTATTTCCCGAACTATTATTACTTCGAAGTTGATTAAAAACTTTCTGTTTCCTGGAAATTTAATCTAAGAAATAGAGCCGTATCTGCATAACAGGGTCTAACTATTACGACTTACATAATAATATCCTGTAAAGTTACATCATCCAGGTTATTAGCTTATTCCAAGGTTGCAGAGGATTACCTTGAATTTCGGATTATGGAATACTTATAGAATACTACCTATAAGGTCACGAACGTATTAGTAGCTGGATGAATGAAAATCTATTTTCGTCGTTACCGTAAATTTTTGTAACAACTTTTTTTTCGGCTGATGGTTGTTGTCAACCGATTCTTATACTGACTTGTAACATTGCTTTAGGCATTTTTATTAAGGAAAGGGTTTGCAAAAAACTAACGTTACATCCACTTTACATTCATTTCATGTTTAAGTGTTACAGTCATGTTTCGACGCAAATGAGAGGTCACCACGGTCTCATAATAATACCGGCGTATAGTAAGTTTGCGCTGTGTTTCGTCGTGTGAGTAAGGTTAATGGAGGTATCATTTATCCCTCTGTTCCCCGATCCCCAAATTCGCAATCCCTAACAACCCACAAAATACAAGCTTCGCACTTGTAACTCTTGGTGTTGTTGGTGTCCATGGCTGGGGCTCCCAGCACCGTGTTTGTACGGAACAATTATTTTCAAAAACAATTCAAATCCCTAATAATGCTTTGTTTGAGCCAAAACCATTTGCCCATTGTCCAATAAAATACCAGGAAATGTTATATTGATCCACAAGATATTACTTAATTAACGCCATTAATTATCAAACTACGGCTTCCTGAATCCTGCTTTTAGAGAAAACCAATTATTTGCAAATGAAAGCCTGGAAGAATTTCTTGGAAGGCTCATATAAAAGGTAGGTTCTTGGAAACGTAACAAGAAAACGACTCAACAAGACCATTATTCATATCGCCTGCAACAAGAGTATTAACACAAAACAATAAACAGTCACTGCAAATGAGACTGTTTAATTAATTAAACTCAGAAATGCAATATACATTTCAATATAATCTAAACCTTTGTTTTTCTTACTACAATCGTAGAGCTGTCTGAAACAGCATTTGCCAATTTAATTTACAATTTACCTTGATAAAATTTCACAGACGGATACTTTTAATATTGTTCGCACGTAGAAAAATGTGAGCACTTTTTTATAAGGGAGGGCAAAATAAAAATACCGTCTCGACGTCTAATATAATCCGAAAAAATTAAGTGTACATATAATATTCCCTCGCTTCTGTAATATCTCGTTGAATATGATAAGGTTTTGTTGGCAGGTCGTTAAGGGTATCCTTGGAGATTCGAAGCCTCGAAAGCAGCTCGTGCAGGGTTAGATAAGGCCTCCTGGATATAGATACCAGCGGATTCAATTAAATGCGCCGTTTTTAGGGTTGGGTGCGTGCTTATCTTGATTGGATCGTGATGTGGAAGGCTTGTGATAAATTCTGTTTTACAGCGTCTATTTTGGTTTGTTTCTTTCGACAGTAATAGATGTCTTGGTCTATGTTTTGCAATAAGTTCTGATTATTTGCATTTATATTATTTTATTCATCAGTTGCTCACTTTTAATTCCAGTTCAGTACAGGTCAAGAGTAGGTAGCGTACGTGTTATTTCAGACTATTTTTGTGTATTTATATTAGTTGAGTGGTTTTTATGTGAAAAAATTACAATATTAAAAACTTTCTCATTTATAATATCAGTAGGATTTGCCACTCATTCTACAATTTGGTATACATATTTCATATTATTTGTCAACAATTATATGTATAGATTTTTCTCGAGTGCAAACCGAACCGAGTTCCATAACAAAGCCAGGCAATACAACGTAACACATGATTTATCTTTAATCGGCTGGTGCCTACGGAACCTTTGACTTAGAGCTTAGGCACGCTCACCCACCCACACGCAATGTTCATACTCTTTGTAAGAAAATTGATTTTCTCTAATATGTTTTTTAAAACAATGCTTAATACAATGAATAAAACCGATCTTCGAGTACGATATAAATTGTGTGAGACATTTTTTTTTCGTTTTAAAAGCTGTTGTAAGTATTTAGTCAAGTTTTATTTCTAATGTGATATTATTATTGGCAATAAATTATAAATCAATTTTCCGGTTATTTAACATTAAAATGCGACTACGTCTAAAATCAAAAAGACTTGAGGTTTTGTAAAACTTAATTCTAAATAAGCTAGTAAGGTAAAATCGACGTGAAAATTATACTATAATGGGTGAAATTACAAGTTTCTAGTTATTTTTCTAGCGATTAGATCAACATTTTCTTATCCATAAATTTTAATTAAGATATGTGCATCTATAGAACTATGAACGAGAAAACAAAAGACTATTTAAATATGCACAGCACAGACTAGAATATAAATAAATCTGAAAAGAAAATAAAGTAGATAAAGTATTGTCCCTAACATCATAACTCAAATATATTGTTTGGTATAATTTTTCCGCAAAATTTTGCAGTCTGTTCGCGAAATCTTGTTGAATTTGCCCTTCTTGATAATAACGATATTTACAAACTTTATAATTGGATAAAAGACAAATTATTGGAGAAAATAAATGACACGTCGAAGTTGAGAGGTTTTTATAAAGCTTTTTGTTTGATAAGGATGGAAACTATGAGATGCGAAGAAAATTTAATAAGACCTTACCTCATTAATAAGGCTTTGTTTGTTGACATTTCGTAGGTGCCTTACCTAATAATATTTATTTATTCTTTCAGGATAAATAGGTGTCTTATATCTTTTTCAATCTTTTGTTTCCATATACATCAAATTACGTAAATCTTCTACCAATAAGCTTTATGAAGTTACTGAGAATTTAATTCAAGGATTATTTTTTTTAACTTTTTATGTTAGTTCCGCCATTTCATACTTACACGTTCCATGATCCAGAACTCTGCTAGCAGTTAATTCCCCTCTATGCTATTTCTAAGAATCTTGAAATAGTTACCTCAGTAATGTTTGAGCTAAGTCTAACATAACTTAGGTTTGTTATGGCCCGAAGGGTGTAGTTCCTATACATTAAGTAGTACTTCCAGGAGAGGATAATGAAATTGTTAAAGCGTTAGTTATAATAAAGATCATCTTCCATTGTAAATCATTTTTATCATCATTATCATCAAGCTTTTGCTGAACCAAGGTGTCTTAAGAAGAGACAACCTGCAGCACCAGAGTTACGAGTACGATGCCTTTTAGTAATTAAAATTTTGGAGATTTATGGGCTAGCGAACGATGGGGAAAGGGGAAGGATTGTACCTTACTCACGCAGCTAAACACAACGCTATGATTGCTTCACGTCGGTTTTCTGTGAGGCTGGTATCAATCCGGTCGAGCCGACCAATTCGAAGGCAGACTGCGGATTGGAGATGAAATGGAGATAATTAAGCTCGGTTGCTTAATGGCTGACTTATGTACCTACTAAGAAGGTCGTTGTTGTTGAGAGCCGACCTGCCCATAACATGCAGGTCCTGCCAATACAGAATGGAGATCCAATATCCCTCAGTATTGACTTATATAAGGGGTGTAGTAAGTATTGTATTTCTCCAGAACAGTCAAGGCACATTAATGACACCTGTCTTAGAGGACAATTCAATTTCACCCCTCCATGTAACTTCAGATGAGAGTGGCTTAGGTTCGTTGAATGAAATTGCTTTCGGACGCCTGTTACGTAGGTAGAAAAGAAAGGCAGTTTACTAGTTTACATTTTTTACGATGAAAATTTTCCCTTGTAATATGAATGTTTGTTCTAGAAGTTGTTTAATATTAGTTTGTAAACTTCTTTAAGACTTACGTCTTAAGTAGCGTCTGTATTGTTCTGGTCAGTTTTGTGAAATTGTATTGCTAAAGTTTTTGTTAGTTTATTATTGGGTTTAGGTGGGATAAGTAGTATGTTATAGCTTGATCTGTATTTATTTATTTATTATAAGATAGGCTCACAGCTTATGTATTAAAGTATTGGTTATAGGCAGTAGGTCATATACATTAGCCAGTAACGAGCTAACCAACATTCTAAAAATTATGCGTTTATACAGTAAAAATATATAGAAATTTAAACTAGAACTAATTAAATTAACATAGGTAGGACAACAGTATTAATCATAGTAAAGTACTAACTAATTAATATAAAAAATAAAAATAAAAATGGATCGCAAAATATGTTGGTAAGCGCATAACTCAACAATGCCTGAACCAATTTTGATAATTCTTTTTTTGTTGTGTTTGTTATTGTCAGGAGAAGGTTCTTATGAAAGAAAATTTTAGAAAAGTAGAGTGGGGAGTTTGGTAATAGGGACCCGTGCGAAGCAGGGGCGAACTGCTAGTAAAAAATAAAATTTGATATGGACTACTATTTATAAATTTAGATTTATGCTACATGAACGTATTGTATTTAGAACAAGGAACAGAGTTGAGGCGAATTTGAGCTGCAAGATACAGGATGTGTTTAGTTTGAAGCTCAATGATAATGTTTATCTTTGTATTTATTAGCTTTTCCCAAATTAATGAACTCTCTTACTTTTTTATATTGTGAAATGTTGAGGAAACCTATTTGTACGTAAGGAATGGAAATGTAGATTCGTCTACATTATGGAACGTACCTACACTTAAGTTTTATTGATGTACAGATTGACAGACATTTCTATTTTTGAATTTAAATCAATAAGTATCTACTTTGAAGTTGACGTCAAGTATTGCAAGTTTTTTATTTATAATTACTAAGGGCTTATTTGTCAATATGCTAGGTCTCTGAGGAATAAAATTGTTGTTGTCACTGTCTTTACAAACATTCTGACGCGACAGCATAAAAATTATTCCTCAGATAACTTTTGTTTGAGGATTGAAAAAGCACCCCTTATGAAATAAAATTCTTGACAAATTCATTCTAAATATATGTATGTATGTACTTACTACTCTGAAAAACTTCCTATAAACACGAAGGACCAACATTAAAATATTTCAAAAATATTTCAGGCCGTCAGCAATGGTTCATTGAGGCTAAATTGGAGAAAGGATTATCGGAGGTCATTGAACCGGTGTTGCTACCCATTGCTCCCATCCTTGGGTCCCTACCACTTGACAAAATAAATTCGAAGAGAGAGCTTTAAATTCTATTACGGCGCCCTTTTTTGCGTTGTTTTTGTAATGAAGTTTTTCTCTTATTTGTAGGTACCTACTGTTTTTATTTAGTAAAGGTACATCATGTATATTAAAGTAAGCAGCTGTATTATTCTTTTTTAGGTAGTTATATTAAATTTTGCTGCGAGCTCATAATGATGGATATTCCTTTGTTTTTCTACAACCCCTTCTAGAAATTTCGTTCGCATTCTACTCTTAGACAAAGATACTTCCAGATTACAACTAAACAAACGGACAAGACTGAGAGCTAGGCTAAGACATGTATGAGGGTTGGAAACCTGGCAAGTACCAATGTGACTTTTTCCGAGTTACATATACTTTCTATGATTATTTAGACGCTACTGACATACGGTGAAGGAAACATCGTGAGGAAAGCTGGACTTATAATTTCTAATTTGAAATCGATTCGCCTTGAGTAAGCAATGTGATTAATGCCCATACCGTCTCGTTATGAGAAGAGACCTTTGCTCAGCAGTGGGCACTGATAGGCTGATGATGTGTAACGGACAAATCAGTAAATCCATATTTATCTTTAGTGTGTAGGTGTTATACTCATTCTAGTAACAAGGACACAATAAACAGAGCAACCCAAACTCCTAAACTTCACCAATCTTTACAACTCCTATGGGAAATGTATGGGGAGTTTCTATTTTTAGCTGCAAACAGACGACAATATACATCTAACTAGCAAAACCAACCTTCTTCCTTTACAATACGAATAAAACTCCCGTAACTCCAATGTTAAGGAAGCCAGTGTTACGGAAGGCAGTTTAGTTATTAACTATTTTTGTCACTCAATAGGTATTGGACAGTTTGCGTTGAAGTAGTTTGAAGTTTATAGCTAACTGCATAAGGTTTGTATTTGAAGTTTTATTCTTGAACGCAGGGCTGTGGACAGTATATTTCCTTGGTTACGGTAAATAAAAGTGATATAAACATATTATGTCCTGTTTGGTCCCGTGTCACTATTTCCTTAGTGACGAGTGAATTATCCTGCAGGTATAGGTTCTTGTGTCGTGGTGGCCCGGAGGTTAAGGCGCCCGCTTCTCATGCATGAGGGTTCGAAACCTGGCAAGTACCAATGTGACTTTTTCCGAGTTATATGTACTTTCTATGATTATTTAGACACCACTGACATACGGTGAAGGTAAACATCGTGAAGAAACCTGGACTTATAATTATAAACTTATAATTTATAATTATAAGTCTGAAATCACCAACCCGCACTGAGCAAGCGTGGTGATTAATACTCTAGCCTTCTCCGTGTGAGAAGAGGCCTTTGCTCAGCAGTGGGCACTTATAGGCTGACGATGATGATAGGTTCTTAGAAAAAGTCCTTTGCTATATTGTTGCTTCTATCTTATCCTTCTTAAAACCAACTTAAAAAACTTAAATACATCTTCTATTCCTTAAAACTAACATCATCCATGATTGTTTATTCCATTATCGTTAGCGCACCGTCAGCTACTTCTGATTAAAGAAATAGAAGGGTCATAATTAGTGACCAGTGCCTCTAATAGTGCCACATGATAAGTGAGGGGGAGCCATGCTTCGGCACGAATGGGTCGGCTCGACCTGATTGATACCACGGCCTCACAGAAAACCGACGTGAAACGACCAGTGTTGTGTTTCGCCGTGTGAGTGAGGATACCGGAGGCCCAGTACTTTCTCTCATTAATCTCTAAACCTCCAGAAGGTCGGCAACGCACTCGTAACTCTTATGCTGCTGTGCTGATTGCTTACCATCAGGTATTCCGCCTGCTCGTATTTTCCTATCATATAAAAAAGATAAATATTATGATTTGTTATCCAAGAGATAATAATTCGATAAACAGTTTGAGGTTCTGTGTTTCAACGCAGAACTAACGAACTACTGTTTAAATCTGTTTGACAGAGGAAATATAGGTTAGGAGGGGTTTTCAATGGATTTGATACTTGCCTTTAATTAAAGCCCCTCGGATCTCTAGAGCTTTGAAACAGATTTGATCTGAATTCGCGAGATCGTAAGTGTATTGGGAATTTCTTAGTGGATCTTCCTTTTATCTTTTATTGGGATCTGCATGGCTTTGTTGAGGGATTTGCGGTTTAGTGAGGTTGTAATAAGGTTTTTTTTTGTATATGTTTAACTTTGTAAATGGACCTTAATGAGTTAGGCATGTTTATCAAGGTAGATCAATATAGAGATGCACCATTTAAAAAAACTATCTTGTGATGATAAGTTATTTAGTACTTAATTAAGTCCAAACTCAATGTCTTGCTTATCTCTACGAAATCATTCGGGGTCGCGGGGTAAGCGCAATAAGGCACCGTGGCCTCGGCCTAGAGCAGGTTAAGGAACGGGGGTTTAGTCAGTAAGAGTCTAACACTCCGCCCCGCCCTACCCTGGATGGAAGAAGTCATTGATAATTTTTCCCTCACTAAAAACCTTACAAAATATTTGGACGTTCCCGAGGACTATAACCAGTAATTTGACTAAATAGTCTAGAATTATTCACAAAAGCAACAACAAAATGCATTAGTCATTACTATACCTAACCTATTCAAAAAACGTACTTATACGGTACTAGGTTTTTTGCGGCTTCAGTGGTTTATGACATGACAGCTATGGTCATAAAAGACGATGACACAGGCAATTGCAGGCCATATAGTATGTTAAGTTACTTATAGTATTATTGGAACATGTTTGTAAAATTTTTAAGGCGTGTACACACAACGACACCACTGTTTTTGAGGGAGGGAAAAGGGAACATCTTCAAATGACTGCTCTCGCCCAGGGTGAAGCGAATTTTAGATACTTACTTACTAAAAACTCCCCGTTCCTTCTCCTGCTCCAGGTCGAGGACATGCAACCTTATTGCGCTAGCCCCGCAACCCTGGTTGATGTGTATACTTAAATAAGTTTCCCACAGCGTTACTGCCGCACCGTGTCCGTAGCGCTTCTTTTTGTATCTATACAAGTTGTTAGTAATGCAATTCAAAGCTGCAAAAATACGGTCCTTTGCAGCTCCGACGACGCGACGGCTCGGCTGCGGCGTTGTCGTTAACACGTGACCAACGTGGTTTTATAACATAAGCATAACCTAAGTAGGAAGAGCCGTAGATAGTCCTGTATATCTAGTAGCATTTAAGATCACTTCAAATGATATACGATGCACATATGTAGATATTGCTGATTTCAGTAGTATCTTAACAATTTTAGTTTGTACCTCCCAAAATAAATCTAGTAATGAAGGCTTGTTTTAACTAAAAATCGCGGGTTACTCACGTTTGTTTTTGCGAAAAGCTCTACTAGTTTCGAACTCGAAAACGTGAGTAACCCGCGATTTTTAGTTAATTTAGTATGTCTCACGATAGTTATTATAAAAACAAGGCTTGTTTTGTCTAATTTTACATTTTTCTTTTTTTTTGTCAAGAAAGACCGTCCATCATGTGTCAAGTCCAGCAGTGTACCATAAGAGGCTGATAATAATATATTTTTTTCTATATAGTTAATTTTTCATTACATGTTCTCAAAAACTGCATTACTTAATCAAATCAAATTAGGATATTTGGGACAACTCAAATACTTATTGGTACTTGAGTTGTTCCAAAGATCCCAACAAATCATCAAGAAAACATTATAGAAATAAATCTCAAGAGATTGCCACATTCTCTTTTTATTTTTCTTTGAACGAATAAAGAGTTTAGCAAGCGCAATAAACGGAGGTGTCGCATCTATCACGTAGACTGCTTGGCGACAAATGGGCTTAGACTAATAAATGAGGAGACAGGACACACCTTTGAATATTTAACAAGCTTGTGAAAATAAACATGTTTCGTTTATTTTATTAGAACGTAGATACATGTGTTTTATAGCCTCTACAATTTAGTATTTTGACCGTGAAAGACCAAAGTCATATTACTAACTTCGCTTAGGTCTTTCGAGAATCTCGAACTATTTTAATAGCGATTATATTGATTGATTCTAAGGGTCTGTTTTAGAATGTCTGAAAAGCCACTTAAATATATTTAATCTCAGATTTTTTGTGGTGCAAAAGGGCCTAAGTCTTAACTTTTGTGCTTTCTATAATTTTAAAACTCCTACTACCATAATCAGAGACGTTTAACCACTGCGAAGTATAAAACAAAGTCGCTTTCTCTGTCACTATATCCCTATGTACGCTTAAATCTTTTAAACTACGCAACGGATTTTGATGCAGGTTTTTTTAGTAGAACGCGTGATTGAAGAGGAAGGTGTATATTTATATGTATAATAACATTCATTAAATAGTGGAGATATTTAGTATGAGCATTGTACCCGAACGAAGCCGAGGCGGGTCGCTAGTGATTACTAATTCTTAGTAAATTTGTTCTAAAGAAAATAGTTATTTTTATGGGTTTATGGTATAAATACATGACTCGATGGAAGTATGAGTATAGGAAGGTGTCAGACACTAATGAATGGACTCTTGTAACCCAATCCAAATCCAAATGTCACAATGTCAGACAATAGCATGTTATATACTTCCATTTTACGATTCTTGTTCCAAGTTTACGACTTTAGTTCCATCTTTATGGCTTTTTTACCATATGTAACATGGGATGGGATACACGACTGCAAATATTTTTATCACCAGAACCAGAAGTGTTTTGTTACAATTTTCATATTTTTATGTCTTCATTCAACTTCGTTAGGAGATTCATTACTTCCCTTAGACGAAAAGATCTAGAAACGTCTTTGAATTGGGTAAATTATAACGTTTTTTTGTATTTGTGACGAAAACTAAATCGTACCTTTTTGATGGAAGGGTCTTATTAAAGTTAACAGTCTAGTATCAGAGGTTCTTTTCTCTATCTTTTTCTTTACAAGTTATAAAACTGCAATAAATATCTGTATCAATTGCAATAAATCTCCTTATAAATGAATTAAACGTAAATATTACTCAAATTTATAATGCTTCTGCTTAGTTTTACCGGTTTTGTCCGCAGTACCAGGTTTTTTCTTTTTTTTTTAAATGGGACTAACCACACCTCCAAAACCGCTGCAACTCCTGTAAGTTACAATCTACATTAGATACAACTATGATAACACCGGAACACTGAAGTCCGCCGCGTCCCGGTTACATGAAAGACTGACTTGGATCCGGCAACGAAATAAATCAGAAGATAATATTGGAGGAGGAGAAAAAAAGCAGCATCAGGTTAAAGAAGTGGCACAAAGATATATTACCTATAGTTTCAATTCAATAAGATTGATTCAGTAGTTTTACGTAAAATACTAATAGACATCCATTGATACTTACAAACCTTCGCATTTATAATATTAGTAGGATATAATTTAGCTATCTTTAGCTACCAAATATAATCGGAAAATGCCATTAACGGTTCACAAGCTTTAAGTAATGATTTTCCTCCCTTAATGTCAGGTGTAAGGCGTTCGCGGTCATGACCAGGAGGTCAATCACTTCGATAAAAGAAAATGCTTTCATATTTTATTTAAGGCAAGTCTACTTTCAGTTTAAAGAAAGGGCTTGTGGTTTGTCTATTCGACGTGATTAGTCGTGGTGGAATAGTATAATTAAAGCTGTTTAATTGTCTTAACTAATCCAGGAATACGAACGAAAAGTATTGAATACATATTCCACTGAACACAATGTTTATTTAAATCGATCGAACACAAAGCTTCTAGAACTTTCTATATTTCTTTTGACATTTAACTTATCAAATTGATCTTTATCACATCGACATACGTCACATAGTTACTTAGATAATGATTAATCCATTAGTCAGAGAGTATTTTGTGCTGGCAACACTTGTTTCTGCTCAATGCAATTAGGTTAGTGGTGTGGTGTGACCAACGTAATCGGTCTCCTTTTCAAGATGGCCGCCCACCTATCATTCATGTTGTTTGTTTGTTTAAAAAATATGAGGGATTTTAATATTATTAAGGGTTTTCACTGAAAGCTATCGATATATCATCCGTCTTAGCTGTCGTCTCTTATTATAAAATGGAATATAAAATATTTATTTCAAGCTATTTTCATATACGTAGTTAGTTACTTAGTTGTAAGTGTGGGAGAGCCATGATTCAGCACGAATGGGCCGGCTGACTCGACACCACGGCTGGCTTCACAGAATACCAATAGTGTAGAATAGCATAGCTCTTTAATATAGGCCCAATCCTTCCCCCACCCCAATCCCCAAATCCCCATGCGTCATATCTCTGACAACTCGATCGATTACTTACCATCAGGTGATCCGTCTGCTCGTTTGTATCCCATTACAAGTAAAATTTCTATTAATAAGACTAAAACTATTTTTAAATGATTATATAGAAGTAGTATTTGAAGGCATAGATTGTGTTAGCGTGTATTCAAATCCGTTTTGTAGCTTCTGTGTGCAATAAAATCAATATACATACATAGTTATAACATACAATTTTCGCATTTCTAGTATAAGAAGAAAGTATGGAAACTGAGTATCATTACACTACCTTTTCGATATCATAATAATATTATCTTTTGCCAATAAAAGTCGTTACTACCCTTAAAAACAGAAAGAAAAGATACAATATAAAATCCTTTAAAGTTTACCCATAATGTCTTTATTGTAACACTCTTATGACACAATTTTCTTTGGCACTAAATAATAATGTGATGATAAATATATAATATTTCTTACATGATATTACTGGATAGAGGTTTAATACAAAATATCCCGTAGTAATATGATAGTCTGGGTGATCCTGTTATACAGTCTCATAAAAACCAATAGCGGTCGTTACACAGGCTCTTGTGAAGCTAGAGATGTTCTCATTTAATAAGTCGAAAATTCTTATTAGAAAAGCAATGGAAATATAAATAAATATATAAAATTATGGGTCTTAAATTATCATCGACTTAACTGTTATTAAAACAAGAGCTATTAATTGACTTTCAAAAACGGAAGAAACATGTAATATACAATACTTTGAGTAAACTTCAATAATCTATTACTATTTTATGTGATACGGCGGTAAACGAGCAGACTCATTACCTGATGGTAAGCAATCTGCGACGCCTGTGGACATCTGCAACACTAGAGGAGTTGCAAGTACGTGGTCGGGCTTTTGAAGAGGGGAGGAAGGGGGGAGGCGAAGGATTGCAGGCCTCCAGTGGCACAGCAATCTCATTCATACGGCGAAACCGACTGCACGGTTGGCGCGGTGGCTGGGCAACTGGCTGCCGCGCAACCTGTCGCGGGTTCGATTCCCGCACGGAACAACTCTTTGTGTGATCCACAGATTGTTGTTCCGGGTCTGGGTGTGATGTGCATGTGAAATTGTATGTTTGTAAACGCACCCACGACACAGGGGAAAATCCTAATGTGGGGCATTTTATCACCTGAAAAAAAAAAACAAAAAAAACCCTGTTTTCTGTGAGACTATGCTATCACTCCTTTCGAAACGGTCCAAAGCATAGCATTACTCCCATACTTAAATTTATTATAAATCATTTAATCAGACGACGTCTTAGTCGACTATGACTAACCGGTTCGAATTGAATGACTAGCATTTTCCACGCGACTGAAAAGTTATTTTCCCATAAAAGGTAACAGTGCTTCGTACAAACTTACCTTAGCTATAAATAAAGAAACACACATACATAAGTTACGGGGAAATATCGCAAACTGACATTAAACTCAGTATATATTATGTAGTTTAAGTAGTACTACTGCATGCAATTTATAGTATAGTTTCTTTTGCTATATTTATTTCTATAAATAATGAAATTACTTGTAGGTACCACCATTATAACACAATCACCTTACCTATATTGTCCATTTCTTAGTAATTATGATTCATTGTTTTTATTTAAATGGTTGCTAGTATGACGATCCACTTTTATTTCAATGAAAAATTTTAAGTAAATAGTTGAAAATATTTTGAAATTCTCGACTACTTTCAAGCTGAACCGGGATTCACGATCGTAAGATACGCGCGGTAAACGATGCGCTACATCGCGTATTGTAATTGATCGAGCTTTTCCAAAGCGTTCATGTCAATAAGCCGTATATATTAATCAAAAATGAACTGAATACACTACACTAACGTCCAGTAGCTATCTTATAACCACTTAACTAATGAATACTGTAACAAATGCGTAAAAACTCCAGTAAACAGGTGGACCTGCGATGGTAAACTTTACAAATAAATCCATTTCATATACTCAGAGATAATTTCGTTTTGGAAGTACGTGGATCGATATAGTGGCGTGTGTCACGCAACTAG
Organism: Spodoptera exigua; assembly: GCA_902829305.4. Taxonomy (NCBI): domain Eukaryota; kingdom Metazoa; phylum Arthropoda; class Insecta; order Lepidoptera; family Noctuidae; genus Spodoptera; species Spodoptera exigua. The sequence goes on along the minus strand of LR824616.2, from coordinate 11,072,269 downwards.
TGTTGTAGGCAGTTCGTATCCGAATATTTCGTGTACATAACATCGGATAGTCGGAAAGATATCCGATAATGTTTATTGGGGCGCTGTTAGTGCTGATTTTGTTTTAAGAATGTATGTAAGAACTAAATAAATTCTTGTACGAATTGATCAAATTTTGTTAATACAGCATACTATGTTGAACATAATTTAAGTTTTGTTTCTATTACTTGTATAATATTATGTTAGTTATCATCTTTAATGCATGCAACATTCTCCATGACAAAGGGTCTTTCTTAACGATTTCTTTATCTGTATCTGCTTCTTCCTACGAAAAAATGGAAAAAAGATTGGTGGTTCGTGGTATTATGGATTTCTACACATGTCCCTTCGTATCGCGTTAAATAGTAACCGACCTTTTAATATAAAAACAGCGGATTGAGTTTACGAGCTCTTCGTCACATCACTACTAACATTATTGGACACACTGTGGAAGCTACTAATAATTTACGCTCCTGTCCTCTTGAATATTTGTGTTAACACAATTCTGTAATTTTTTTCGTGAAAATAAATATTCTCTATTTTTCAGTAGGTTGTGTGTTACTAATTGTAATTTTATTCAATAATAGAGCTAACATAACGTAAATTTGAGGTGTCTAGAAATAGTGATGCTGCTTTTTTCTTACAAAATTAAGAAACAAAATAACCAAAATTTTCAATCTTAAGTCCGTACTTCTACTGCAAAGTCCACAAATCAAGTAATCATTGTCAGATCTAGAATCTAGATAGTACTTAAATTCACGATAGGCCAACTAAAAGCTGAACTTCATAACTAAAAAACCTCACCGAAAAAAGACCTCAAAAATCTATGAACAAAACAAGAAACAATAAATCATATTGCATGTTTAATAAGAATCAAATTTGGGGACAGATACGTCGAACAGAAAGGTCTGTAATACAAAAATAATATCTTTACGCTACGGACGATAATGGAATACAAATCGAGTACAAAATAATACTACTACGCATATTTGTCTCATGTTTTATTATTCATGAACAAATTATGAGAAAGGAAATTCTCTTTATTGATTGTCCTTTATGAGAAAGTATTGTGTTATTAAAGTTTATTATAAAAGTGTAACGTAATGTTATATAATATGTATTTAAAGAAACTTTACTTTCTGCAATAGAGAAAGGCTTATTTTGTTATTGGTACCGCATCAGGCGTACTTTTCCTGACGAAGTAAAATATGTCATTTGTTTATTGGTTTAGTACGTAAGTATGTGGCTGAAGGATCACCATAATAAATAAATGCAATTTAAAGAACAGTCTTACAACACATTAAAATCCAAAAAACAAGCAGTTGCTAAAATTGTAGATGAGTTTTTTAAGTTTTAGTCTATATCTGAGTTTAAGTGTTTGAGAGCCAAGCTTCGGCACGAATGGGTCGGCTCGACCGGAGTCATACCACGGCCTCACATAAAACCGGCGTGAAACAAGCTTCAGTGTTGTGTTTGCTGTGTGAGTGGGGTTACCGGAGGCCCAATCCCTTCCTCTCCTCCATCCCTTCCCTATTCTTAAATATCCAATCCCCTTATCTCCCTAAAAGGCCGTTAACACATTTGTAACTCCTTTGGTGTCCAAGGGCTGCGCCCTGCGCCGATTGCTTACCGTCAGGTAATCCGTCTGCTTTTTTGGCGACTTACTAAAAAATCTGAATGCAACACACCGTGCCAGTTTACGTAGTTTTTAAGTAAACAGATGCACCTATCGTACTGTATGCAATGTACACATTCATTCGCATACGTTAAGCAGTATTAAATAAACAGCTACGTAATATATACTGCAGGGTTTGAACGACGCAAGCGTATCACAGCTCCTGTCTGTCCTTGGCCTATGGAGGGATGGAGGGAGTGTTGAGGACATTCGGTACTTTGCAATACAAAATAATAAATGTCAACATTGCTACTGTCACGGACAAACTTTCTGAATCATTCATGCTTCAAAAGTTCTTACGCAAATTATTACAGAGAAAAAAGTAAGTATAATACATATTTTCTGTTCTCGCATTTTGTTTACCTACCAAGTTTTGAGACGAGACTTGGTTCTTTGTAACAAAAGTTAATAATCTTATTTTAACAACGTCTTTATTTTGTTGATATAAGGTTGTTTTTTTTTTCGAAGTTCTTTTTTACTTAAATACGGTTTATATTTTCGATCAAGATCGAGTTCAATGTTTCGACGACAGTTCCCTGTGATAAATTATTCAAAAGCTATTTCACGTTTGTCAATAAGTATCAAATATTTACAAAACAATTATGTTCTATTAAGTAGCCTATCGAAAAATATCGAAGTAGGAACATGAAAAAGCTTGATTAATATTCAATGATGTTTCTACTTCTAAAAATATGACAGATAATAGCGGTTTGAATTAAGAGTTCATATTGTATTGTGTTTGTGAAGGTAAACATCGTGAGGAAACCTGGACTTGTAATTTCTAATTATAAGTTTGAAATCGCCAACCCGCATTGAGCAAGCGTGGTGATCAATGCTCTAACCTTCTCCGTATGAGAAGAGGCCTTTGCTCAGCAGTGGGAACTTATAGGCTGATGATGATTGTATTTGTGTCACTAGACAGGCACCAGTTACCCACATAGATTCATCATAATTATCATATTTTTTTTTGTTGGAATTGGAAGGTAAACTAGCAGTTTCATCACGTGATGGTACAGTAGCAATGTTAACAACTGCAGTATCAGAAGTATATTGCCGGACCTTTGGGGGTAAATAATTTTAGAATTAGGGGAGTTGGGTGTCGCAAGATAGAGCCTTTGGATACTTCTCTCACACGGTGAAACAACACAAGTTTTGTTCAAATCTGTTTAGCAATTTGTGAGTTTAATCGTTACAAATATACATACTAGATACTTATTCTCTTATTTCTTTCTTAATTTAAATGGATGTTATTATAGTTACATAATATATACGTTCCTCTTCAATCACTCCATCTATAAAAAAAACTCATCAAAATCCGTTGCATAGTTTTATAGACTTAAGCATACATAGGGATATAGAAAGCGACTTTGTTTTATACTATGTAGTGATATCACTCATTACGTGTAGAAGTGTAACTTATTGACACTCGAATAAATCAGTTTTATGCAACTTTAATATCTGCGAGCTGTTTATCAAGCGCCACGCATAAGATGAAACTAGGTCATGTCAGGAACCAACCATAAAATGACAAGCTGAGACATAAACTCCGCCATTTTCAACAAAACATTTACTTCATGTACAAGTAACTTTAATAAAAAAGCTTTGCTCGCTTCTAAAATTGTAGATTTAATACAAAGGATATATAAAAGACGAGAGATTTTCTGTAAAAAGTGAAAACAATAAGAATGTTTAGGTTTATATTAGTTTTTGAATAGATATCAATGTCATCATGTATCAGGCACTAATCATTTGTATTTTAGAAGTATTGCCTACAAATTTTACATGCTCTAAACATTTTTCTTAAAAATCGTAAGAGTAGGCGCGAATTTGATCCATGTTTTCTTGTAATTCTAATACCTACCGCAGACTAATTATTTACTTAGACTTTTTGCGAAGACCTAAACAGATACTAAGAAAGAATGAATTAATGATTACTATTGCATTTACATAGAAAGAGAAAAATATACAAGAAAATATCTTTAATGAGTGTTATACATGTCCCTCATTTTTGTTCTCTTTCATTCGCATTTATAGAAGAACAAGTTTTTGCCCGTGACTTAGTTCGAAATAGTGACTTCCTGACGATTTTTGGTTTAAAAACTATCCTATATCCGTTCTCGAGTTCTAAACTATGTCCTTACCAAATTTCACAGAAATCGGTTCAGTAGTTTAGGCGTGAAATAGATACAGACAGACTTTCACATTTAAACATTAATCGTTTGGACTAGCGACCTACCCTGGCTTCACTTGGGTTCAAATTGCAATGCTAATATTGTTATACATATATATAAACCTCTTCAGCCTATCTACAAAAAAAAAGCAGTTGCTTAGTTTTAAAGATTACACAATTAAGGGATAGGGATAGAGATAATGACTTTGTACAATGTCATCATCATCATCATCATCAGCCTATATGTGCCCACTGCTGAGCAAAGGCCTACGCGTACTCTCAAAGGAGAAGGTTAGAGCATTAATCACCACGCTTGCTCAATGCGGGTTGGCGATTTCAAACTTATAATTAAAAATTATAAGTCCAGGTTTCCTCACGATGTTTACCTTCACCGTATGTCAGTCGTGTCTAAATAATTATAGAAAGTACATATAACGCGGAAAAAGTCACATTGGTAGTTGCCAGGTTTCGAACTCACACCCTCATGCATGAGAAGCGGGCTCCTTAACCTCCAGGCCACCACCACACAATCCACAGGTACAATGTACTGATGCTTCCCTAATCCTAAATTACTGGACTTTAATAAAAGAATTCTTCTTTATGGTACCCATTACTGTTAAAGTTACAAAAGATAATAACGTCTAAATCACAATATCAACAAGGGCCCGTGTTTAATAGCAGTCGACGACAAGTTTGACTAAGTTTCGGCAAAACTTTCTCTATCTCGTGTCGGCGGGAAACGGGAAAAATTCTTCCAAGTTATTGACTATAAGTTATTCACTTATAGCTTACCATTGTCACAAATTTCTTTTTGTCTCTCAGAACTTTTTTAAAACCTCGCTTCGATGAGAATCGTAGTTGTCTCTCTTTTATTTTCTATTGTGTCTAGTTGGCTGTATCGTCGTCACAATGAGCATCTCTGATTTCCAAAACTTAAGTCTTGTCTCCGAGAATAAATGTCCATTTGAGTTTCAAGTCTCACTAACTCCAATTAACAAAATATTGTTCTTAATTGTCCTCTCTTAGCGAGGTCGATGACCCTCAGCTTCCTAGGGTTGTGCAGTAACGATCCATTGTTGGGAATTGTTCCGAGTCGAGTGTGTGCTCGAATGAGTTTGTGCGTATCGAGATTATAATATTGTTTATCGATAACAAGGGTGAGTTGGAGCGTGGAACTTAGAAAACTTCCAATGGATTTGTTAAGTATTTAACTGTGCGAGAGTTCTTTTGAAAAGAAGGACCTCACAGAAAACCGGCGTGAAACAACCACAGCGTTGTGTTTCGCCGTGTGAGTGAGGTTACCGGAGGCCCAATCCTTCCCTTCCCCCAATCCTTCCTCAATCCCTAAATCTCCAAATCCCTAATCCCTAAAAGGTCGGCAATGCACTCGTAACTCCTCCGTTGCGGGTGTCCATGGGCGGCGCTGATTGGGTTACCATCAGGTTATCCGTATGCTCGTTTGCCGACCTATTACTTACATAAAAAAGCAGAAAAATAACGGTAAATTTGATTACTAAGCAAATTAGTTAAGTTTTCGGATGCGGAAAATACCTGGAATACAATAGACTTAAAGAATGGAAGCTCAGTTTATGAATTGACTCCATAAATCCCTCTAAAAGGGTGCGTTAACCTCAGAGTGTTGATTTCCGTAATAATTCATCTTTGTACATCGTTAATGGTGGTCTTGTCTACCAGGACCCTGCGGAGGGTCGCTTAATGAGTCGTTTTATACAAAAGATCTTTTCAGTATTATGCTTTTTTTAAATTAATGAACTTTTAACTAATGAAAATGTTGAGGTCAAAAACTTGGATGGTTTTGTGTTTTGACGGTAAAAATATTAAAATTATTCTACTCAAACATAGTCTAAGAACACAAAAATATTAAAATTGTACTACACAATCAAAACACATCTCTAAAAAAAAATATTACATATCACCAATGAAAGAATTAATCTGTGACTAATTTCAGGGCTTGAAGTTTACACAAAATGAGTGGATTTTCACACATGTGTTAGAGAATATTTTGAAAACAATAGCACTGGTATTTGACTTCATAATTGTTTAAACAGGAAAGTTACAAACGATAGTTGATAAACTTGGTTGACGCGTGTAGCATATAAATTAAAAAGTTTAGTGCTTCGATTAATAGACGGGAGTGTGGAGTTTACTAGTCTAAGATCTTCGATAGTTCCTCACTTATATGGTGACGTCCAATATTATTAATTGAATATTCATTGTAGTCCAAACTAATGTTATAAAAGCGATAGCAACTCTGTCTGTCTTTTCTTCACGCCTAAACTACTGAACCGATTTCTGTGAAATTTGGTTTGGAACTCGAGAAAGGACAAAGGATAGGATAGGATTTTTATTTCAAAAATCTGCAGGAAGTCACTATTCCACGCGATCGGAGTTGCGGGCAAAAGCTAGTTTTAATATAATACAGCAGGCAATTATTCGGCAGGCATAACATAAAATTTGATTATGATTGTGTTTTTTTCTGAAAAGTGAAAATCAACTAATTATTTTTCTCGCCCTCGGTGTGGTAAGAGGAAGACCGACTCTGGCTATACCGTTCCTTCTTGTGCTCAGAGCCGGACAGCCGTACATTATTTCACTTGCACTTGCAACTTGTAACAGATAGTGTTAGTGTTAAATATTTGAATAATGAGCTAAAAGCAAAAAGATACAAAAAAGTTCTACCTAAACCAGCCTATTTCCGAGACTGCAGCTAATGTTTTCAGAGTAGGTAGGTAGTTGTTTCATTATGAATGAAAGAAATGTTCATAAAATATTTTGTGTTTTTTTTCATTGATTGATTTTAATAATATTTAAACTTTGTTCATTTTTGATGCGGATGACGATGGTGGATCAGACAAAATAAAGATAGATACATCAACGAGAAATCGAAACATCGAAATCTGAACTTATACTTTCTAATTCTTTCTACTTTAATTCTTAGTTTGAAATCAAGCATTCAGCTAATTAACAACAAAAATAATCAAATTTTTCTTTCAGGTCTCTGACCCTCGGTATGTGGGTGATCTGTTATTTTACAATGTTTTGCTAACTTCTGTAAGCCTCTTATCGCCGTGGCAACCGCCTACACACTTGTATCAGATTTCCATATTTTTGAAATAATTATGTATGAACGTACATAGAAATATTCATGTACATTATGTAATAATTAAGACTGTTGTTGTTGGAGAGAACTGGATAAATGGTTTAAACCTAAACTAAAGATAAATCATGATGTTTTCTAATAAGAGGGAAAGAGTTTTATTACTACCCTTTTCGAAACACAACACGGATTAAATAAAACTTTCATTCTACCAAAATGGAATACTTTTGTTACGACAAAAAATAGTAAAATAGTTCGTTAGTGAAGCTAGTTGCTCGTAGTTATACGTTGATACATTCACAAACATGCTTTCATATGAATTTTAAGCCCTGATTGCAGTTGCATTTAAAATGAAACTCCAGTATCTGAAATGAATATTAAGTTGGTAAGTAGATTCTGTACTATATGTAAAAGTAACTCGTACTGCCCCACACCACATAATAGAAATGTTTTAATTTTGTACAGACAGAACTAATGGTAGAAATGCATATTTGTTGTTTTTTTTAACCAAAACATCCAATATAGGTGAATAAGTTCAAAAATGCAATTTATTCCTGACCATCCCCACGTTCATAACTATTGTGGTTGGTATTGTACATAGTTTCTAGTTTCCCTTGCGTTGCCATGGTTACGAGTTTGTAATACAAGAGGCAACTTTGTTGCATAGATACTCTTGTTATGTGTGCATAGATGAGGTCTTTCTCATTGTAAGTTAGGTACAGGGTAACTTATGTTTGATGACCAAAGTTAGTCAGAATATGTATACCTACCTATGTACAGTTAGTATGTAGTTAGGTATGTGGTTAGGTTAGATATCATATGTAGAAAGTTTCCATGTACAGCACTTGTCAGGATATTTGCCTGATATGTATATGATTAAATACGTTAATATAACTAAAGTCTCATCCTTAAGGAGCTTTTGTAAGAATTTTATTTAGATTTTGGTTCAGTTTTTTTTTCTCTCTTTTAATTTAATTTTTCATCTGTTTTTAATCCTGTCCCATAATAATATTAATTACTATTTTGTCAACCTAGTGATTTTATTTAAGGATCCTACAGGTAAACTGTGAGCAGTGCTGTGGGGGGTCAATTAAATATGTTTAGTATATCCGTAGTATTTAAGATTTATATTGCAGCCGTGCGCTATCCTATTTTGGAAAAATAAAAAAAACTTCGAAGTCACAATTTTAAAATCTATATTGGTACTTATATTTAATGGTTCTAAGGTCTGACTGACGAACCTAAAACTCATCTCGTTTACGACCGTTTTACTAACAAAGCAGACAAGTGACTAGGTTATGAAAGAGAAAAAATAATAAAAACTGAAGTCGATCAATGGAAAAGGTTATCCATAAAATATTTAAAGCTGAGCCTCTAGGCAACAGGGTACCTTAACACTTCGATGAACAACATAAAATAAGTTTTCTCCTCCACAAGTTGTAAATTATAACGATAAATCCTAACTTTATCGTTTTTCTTTTGAAGGTACAAAAATTAATTCGGCCTTTTTAGTACAGAATCTCTTTTCTTGCCTTGAACTACAGCTTCGTTTGTTTTTATGAGAAAACTTGACTGTATATTGTAAAATTTCGGTAAACAAGCATTGTTTGCTCTGTATGAACTGTTTGTTTTTTAAATAGTGGCCATAAAAGTAATTCTCTTAAGTTTGAGACAATTTGAGATTCCATCGGCAACAGAATTAGGTAAGTAACTTGAAAAAAACTTTGTTAACTTCGTATCTAGATCACCAAGTAATAAGAAGAAATTTAAGTAGGCATTAATGATTGTAATAGTGCCATATGTCATACCATGTTTTAAGATGGCCGCCATCTGTCAAATTTCAAGCGCCATTTTGAAAATAAAATTATACAATTTAATTTCGTTTGCAACGTAAAATCGTACATTAAAGTTATAAAATGCGTACAAAAAAGTTTTTTGTTCAATCGAGACCATAGGGTGCGATTAAGGGGTTAACGGCTACCCTAGGGAGCAATTTCCTGGGCGAGCCGCGAAGGTCGAATGCGTGTAATGGGCGAACTAAATGTAGCAGCATTAAACATATTATAATAATATTTACATAACTTTCCCTTGTGTAATTTAGTACAAAAAGCTTGTTAAAATACTACCAAAAGCCTTTGAGAATATTAGAATATGTACCTCGATAAGGTGAAATTAAAATTGTAATTTTATTTTACCTCATGTTTGGGTATATAATATATTTTTATTATTTATTTATTTCTTGCAAATGTACACAGTCATCCATATACATGTATATGTAGTATTATTATAATTTTGACAACATTTCAGGTATTGAATTAAATTGAAAACCTGTTTTGTCTAATTGTAGAATAAACTGGTGCGTCGACTGGTAAATCGTAAATAAACAGATATAGTTAATATAACAGGAAAATGTGTACTGAATAGTTAAATATAACAACAAAATTACGAAATAAATGATTAATTGATATTAATAGAATAATAAATTATTATTATAAATTTTATATATCTAACTGAAGCAAAAAATAATCAGAAACAAGTGTGCAACTTTGGTAATCTGACGTTTTTTTTTTCGAAGAAAGTGTCGCAAGTATCCGTTCTACGAGTAGATACGAGCCTTTTTGCCCAACCTCGAAAAGAAAGATAAAAGTTGTCGTACAATTTTCTAAGTTGTTTCTTGTTGCCAAAACATCGGATAACACATGTTTAGAACAAATAGAAATCGTTGGAGTGTGCCAGGGTGTTGCAAATTGGCTTAAAATGTTGGCAAGGGATGGTGTCGAGTTAAGGATTAGCGTTCACTGCCAGATGCTCATGTGGCATCGAACAAATTTGCCAAAGCATTCGTGTGTAGGCTTAGCATGTCACTAAGGAGATGGGAAAGCAATCAATTAGACCGCGAGAGATGTGTTTCTGGTTATTACTTTTTCGAATTGATCAGCTTTTTAAATGCGGTTGGATTTTTTTTATGTAATAGGTCGGCAAACTAGCAGACTGATTACCTGATGGTAAGCAATCAGCGCCGCCCATGGACATCCGTAACGAAGGAGTTACGAGTGCGTTGTCGACCTTTTAGGTATTATTTGGGGATTTAGGGACTAGGGAGGGATTGGGGAAGGAGAAGGATTGGGCCTCCGGTAACCTTACTCACACGGCGAAACAACGCTGTGGTTGTTTCACGCCGGTTTTCTGTGTTGCCGTGGTATCGCTCCCGTCGAACCGACCCATTCGTGCCGAAGCATGGCTTTCCCACACTTGTGTACCAATGAAATCATTTGCGTTCTCTTTCCAATGTTTTATTTTTCAACCTTGACAAAACGACTAACTCTCTTAGTTAAAATCAAAATTTTTCCCAAAGTAAAATCTAATTACACAAAATATTATTAAATTAACAATTTCGGCAAACAATGCCAGTGATTCATTAAAATGTCCATTAACTTTTTGTATTATTTCGACAACAGTTGTACTCGAAATATTAACAATGAATATCAATAAGGAAGATTCGAATTTTTGGACAATTTTCCTTCAAACATAACGAAATGTTTTCGTAGGAGAGTGTTAATGTTGTGACCTTTTTATTTTATTTGCTTTTAACACGCCCCCGGCTGTTTAGTGGCACCATTGAATGCGGAAATGAAAAAGGAATGAAAAAGTGGAACATTTTTTAGATGGGGTTGATTCACGACGGTGAGTGGCCTAGATTTTATGTTTAAGTAACTTACATGAGTAAAAACTGTAAGATTGTCCTTTCTTATAACAGGCATGCTCAAATTTTCTAATTGTTGCTAGTCCTTGCAAAATTACGTTCTTCACATGAGTATGAGTGCATTCAGTAGATTATTTTTTCAACACCTTATAATATTTTACACTGGGTTTTTCTATAATCCTTACAGTATTAATAGTGTTACATGCTGCGCATGCTGCTCATGAGTCCCGCTGTGGCTTGCAATAAGTACAGCTTTTCTTGGTTTTCATAGCTAGGGTTTTCTTAGCTTTTCGATTCTTAGGCACTGTTAAAAAATAATACTGTAAATTATTATACTTTCTTTTCTTTCTTTCTAAACGAAAAATATGTATATCTTGTTCGTAAGATTTTTGCCCTTACCTACACATCCTGTGATTGTAATACAATATTTCAATCACTGTCATTGATGATCGCAAAATATCCGCTGTCTGTTTACATAATCTTGATAACCACATGTGTTCACACAACATCACAGCTAGGTTGGTAATATTGTTTTTGTTGTCGGTTATATAGGTAGTGCACGGTACATTAAAAGTGCGTTGTCGGACTTTTGGAGGATTTTGAGGATTAGTGATATGGGGATGGGAAAAAGGGCCTTCTTTCAACCAGACTTTCAGTTTGGAAGCACTTGAAATATGTTTTAAATTCACAGCTTGATATAACTTACATAGTTAACATCAGAATTTTGTCAAAGATTTGCTGTTGTTTTCTGATCCCTCAAGCACTCTATCTGGGGTTGCGGGGTAAGGGGTTGCGGGGTAAGCGCAATGAGGCACCGCGACCTCGGCACAGAGCAGGAGAAGGAACAGGGGGGTTTTTAGTCAGTAAGAGTCTACCACTCCCTCCTGCCCGGCCCTGGGCGGGAGAAGTCATTTGATGATTTTCCCCTCACAAAAAAAAAGCACTCTATCTAATCAACACTTTTATGTGAATGAACCACAAGTGTATTTTATAGTAAGTAACGAATGCTGCAAAAAATACATAACATAAATGTGTTAAAAGTTTTCGTATTTTAGTAAAATTTTAAAATAAAAGCGAACGAGATTTAATTCATATTGCATTCGAAAACTCGTTTCATTGTCGATTTTAATTATTCGCTAGTACACAATTTCAGATATGAATACGGCGAATTCATTTGCAAGTGTTTAATTAAAGATTTTAGCTGTAAAATACGTTTTATATTTTTTCAATTTGTAAAAATCGCGTGTTAACTTTCTTTTTTTAATGTGATGTGGTGGTATACTAGGCTACAAAACTATCAATCAGCACCGTTCTTTGATACTCGCAATACCACATGAGATACAAGTGTATAGCTAGACATCTGGGGATTAGGGATTTTATCATTTTAAACACACAGGTTTAATTATTATTCGTTTAATAACTCATTAAATCTTCAGTTTTTCTAAGATATTTTCTGATCCTATGGTCTGCAGCCGGATTGAATTGCTAGGTAAAATAATAAATTGTTAGATTTGTCCTTTTCCATATAATCATCATCATCATCGTATTAGAAGACATAAGTATATTCGTCACTACGTCCCCTGATAAACATCCTCCTCTAGTGACCCCCAGATGCCTATCTGGGGGTTAGACTTACTTCTTGGACCGGAACCATTGACCGCTGGATGCAAGTTCAACCAGCTCCTTACGTCCTTTATCAGGTCGTCCTCCTCCACACACGATTTCGTATCCATTTACAAACGTAATTATTGCGAAATCGTAAATTCAGTATTATAATATTATACTTTTTTAGGGTTCCGTAGCCAAAATGGCAAAAACGGAACCCTTATAGTTTCGTCATGTCCGTCTGTCCGTCTGTCCGTCTGTCCGTCTGTCCGTCTGTCACAGCCGATTTACTCGGAAACTATAAGTACTACAGTGATGAAATTTGATGGGAATATGTGTTGTATGAACCGCTACAAAATTATGACACTAAATAGTAAAAAAAAGAATTGGGGGTGGGGCCCCCCATACATGTAACTGAGGGATGAAAATTTTTTTTTCGATGTACATACCCGTGTGGGGTATCAATGGAAAGGTCTTTTAAAATGATATAAAGTTTTCTAAAAAACATTTTTCTTAAAGTGAACGGTTTTTGAGATATCAGCTCTCAAAGTCGTAAAAAGTATGTCCCCCCCCCCTCTATTTTTATAACTACGGGGTATAAAATTCTAAAAAAAATAGAGGTGATGCATGCTAATTAACTCTTTCAACGATTTTTGGTTTGATCAAATTATCTCTTATAGTTTTTGAGATAGGTTGATTTAACTGTAATTTTGGTTAAGTTATTGTGCTTACACTGAAAACGATGGCTGAACCTTATAAGATAGATCAAAAAATATACTACAGTATTGTACACCTTTAAAAATCCGCGATGATATAAAATCTTTATAATGTAGGTACTTTTTACGAGAAATATTAGCTTATTATTAATATTCATACATAAAAGTACAAGGCAAAATATCGGGAGAGTTTAGGCTCCATTCACCAGGTGTATAAATTGACATAATAAGTTTATTATATTTGCTGCTACGGAACCCTTTGTGCGCGAGCCCGACTCGCACTTGGCCGGTTTTATTTTTTTAACGAGGGGTAATCCAGTCGACCCTACGACCAGCGAGTATTACGTGGTAATGACCTTTCTAAAGGTAATTACAGATAATTATTTTCTCCAAAAATATAATTGAAATAAGATCTTCATAATGAATACCTGGGAGGCATGAACGCGTATTATGGTAAACTTATTTGGTTTTTAGTACCATGACGTGGTTAAAACGAGCCTGTTGCAATAATAGCTTCCTGCCGCAGCTTCGCCCGCATGGTATGTTAATAAAAAGCAGCCTATATGTGTTAATCCAGGGTATCTATGTAGATACCAAATGTCAAATCAATTGGTCCAACCGTCTTTGTATAAAAGAATAACAAACACACAGCTTTTTTTGTACAAAAACGTTGCACTTGTATTTTCTCCTGTATCGTGGGTACGTTTACAAACATACAATTTCACATACACATCACAATCAGACCTGAAACAACAATGTGTGGGTCACACAAAGAGTTGTTTCGTGCGGGAATCTAACTCGCGACACGTTGCGCGACAGCCAGTTACCCAGCCACCGCGTCAACTGTGCTGTCGAATCCATACTTTCTTCCCCTCGGACCTCGGCCCAGAGCAGGAGAAGGAACAGGGGGGTTTTTAGTCAGTAAGAGTCTGACACTCCCTTCCGCCCGGCCCTGGGCGTGAGAAACCATTTGATGATATTCCCCTCACAAAAAAAAATCTTAAATTTTTATATTTATAATGTTAGTAGGCACAAATAAGATTAGTTTTATTTATCAAGCGATTTTGTAAAACTGGTGGTAGGTATTTACACTTTCCTGTTTGCGCTCAATGATGCGTAATGCGATTGTTATTCAAATAGGTGTGTCGATAGACTGCCACAATACATGCGCCCGGTCCAAGGAGCGAAGTCATTGTATAGCTTGGCTGGGGTTACAGGATTGTGTAATTAGTATACTTATAGTTATATGCTTAGATTTTTTATAGGATACTGTACGGTTGGTGTGACTAGGTGCTACGCAAAAAATATTGCGTGGTGATCATTGATAACTAACTGGTTTGGGACAAAGAGTAAGAAAAAGACATATTCAATCAATGACTTTTTAAATGGAAAAAGACGCATCTCATAAAGAAATGTTACAAAGTTGTTGTAATTTCAGTAACTTATGGTCATAATTTCGGATGGATGAAAATTTTATTGGAGTGCATTAGGTACTGCATGTTGGTAGGTATTAATGCTGTTATTTTTTCTTGTTTTTTGTTGTTAATGTAATTGGATGTAATCCGTAGTATTATAAATAAATATGTTGAGGGTTCGTTCGCGTTTGCTTATCGAGATAGCTAAGAGTGATGAAACTTTTTTATTATATTTTTTTATGTTTATACTAAAATATTTTAACGAAACAGTGTGTGAAGATGGTCTTGACAAACCCCAAGACAGGGATAAGACAAAAAAAAAATCATTTCGAAGGTTTTCCACCTCCATTGCTACACAGACTCTACATATCTCCTGTCTTGTTGTAAGATTAAAAGCATCAGACTACGCTAATTGGGTGTACGAAGTGTCGTGCGGTATTCTCTGAAGCACGCCCCGCTTCTTTGTGCCTAGGTGCCGTTAGTTTACGCGATCCTTCGGACATCCCGGCGTACGGCGAATATCCACCCCTACGTTGTTGAAACACCTGCGGCCCGGACTAAGCGTTTTGCCTCGTCATTTATACCGCGTACATCGAGGGATTGGAACAGTTTGCCGGCTGCAGTCTTTCCGTCCGAATACAATTTAGGTGTCTTCAAGGCTAGAGTGAATAGGCTCTTAATAAACTAGTGCGCCTTACCATCAACGATTGCATCACTGCTTACCATCAGGTAGGATCGCAGTCAAACACTAGTTTATTGCAAGTAAAAAAAAAACTTGGTTAAAATAATAGCCCTATATTTAGGGGATATTTCTTTTTGTAGTGACTGAAAACTAAATAGCTGTACCAGGGTTGAGGGTGCCATCGCAATAGTCTACTACCGCCTCGTCCAGGAGTTGGAGGTGGAACGGGGTGATTTAGTCAATAACACCCGGTTTCTGAAAGGCTTGTCAACGCTAAAATTAACTAATTTCCTGTTAAATCTCTTGTCAAGCCATCTGATTGGTTGTTTATAATTCAGTTAACCAATCAAATGACTTGACAAGAGATTAAATTGATTTTAACATTGATCGGCCTTTCGGAAACTGGGCGTAAGAGTCTTAAAACATCTTCACAGCCCAAAAGAATTTTAAACATTTTGATCTTTATCCCAAAACCTAACAACTCAATTTATCATAAAAAACAACATTATGATAAATGACAAAGTATCTAGAATCTAGATAGAAATTTTGGAGTCCGATAAATAACAATGTTAGGTATTAGGTATGGAGGTTCGGAAACACGCTTATTACAAGTTATAAATAAGGGTAGGTACTTCAAGAGGTTAATGACATTTTTAGGTCTCGGTACGTTTCGTACCATTCAGCCTTATAAAGGTACTGTTGTGAATGTATGTATTCGAGCTGAACCTTTTTGATTGTCCCTAAAGAAAAAAATTATGTATTTTATTAAAAATATTTATTAATTTTGTAATATGTTTATTGCTTCTTGGTACCTATTGTATGCATTTTGCAGCCGTGCAAACGTACGTAGGTATCAATCATAAAAACCTGAAATATGATTTCTAAAAAAATAACTCAACTGGGATTTATTTTAATCGTTTCAAGATTTTTAGTGATAAGAATTCTCACGTCCAACTGCGTAGTCAAGTTACCTACATTGCGATTTCTTTCAAACTATGAAAATAATCTACCATATGATTATTATCAATACATTATATGTGTTAAGTGTGGGAGAGCCATGCTTCGGCACGCAGGGGTGGGCTCGACCGGAGTGATACCACGGCCTCACAGAAAACCTGCGTGAAACAACCACAGCGTTGTGTTTCGCCGTGTGAGTGAGGTTACCGGAGGCCCAATTCTTTCCCTCCTCCAAACCCTCCTTAATCCCTAATCCCTAAAATGTCGGCAACGCACTCGTAACTCCTCCGTTGCGCGTGAGCGTTTGCCGACCTATAACATTAAAAAAAATATATTACAAAAATAACTAAAAATTCTACACTTACATTCCTTCAAACTAAGGACTTATCCGAAATTTTCCATCGGATCGCGAATGTAAACTTACATGACAAACAAACGCGCTGTTTGTGTTCATATCCATGGAGTATTCATACCGAGGTCACGTTGCTTCACGTGATAGATGTAAGGTGTTCCCTCCCCTTTTCTGGAATATTCCACCAGCTATTGTCAAGCGTAGGGCTAAAGTTTTCGTTCTATATTTGATTTGTTTACGAGTTTTTGTTTCGATATATTATTAGAGGTACTTGATATTGTACGAAATGACTTTATATATGTATGTGTAATGTGTTTATTTTATTTCTTTTTGTATACCTTGTATGAATAGGTACTATATAAATTGAAATTAATTTAGGTTTCAATTTTTGTTGCGAACTGAAGGATGATGTCATTTCTGACTTTTCTGGTGCAGTCGGTGTGAATGGTGTCACGAATTAAAAGACAATTTTGGAAATATAGGTAGAAATGTGGTTAACCGGGGTTACTGTTTAAGCAAAATAATATATTGTTGCCCCGGCCTGGAGTATGAGTAGGAACAAGATGGTTTTTAGTCAGTATCAGTCTAAGCAAAAGACTTCTTTCTCTCAGGGATAGTTGCACTCCCCTTGAGAGAAAGAGAGAAGTCTTTTGATGATTTTCAACATTCAAAAAGATTAGGCAGATATGAGGTTATTTATTTTAATAAGGCAGGCTCACAGCTTATGTATACAAAGTAGTTTAAAGTATTGATTATAGGCAGTTGGTCTTATACATTAGCCAGCAACGATTAGGAGCTAACCAACCTTCTTAAAATTATGCGTTTGTCAAAGTCAAAGTCAAAATCATTTATTCCAACTAAACCATAAATAGGTACTTTTGAAACGTCAAAATAGAGAAGTAGTCTGTCAGTCTGTTCGTCAGTGAAGCTAGGTGCTCATTCCAAATTGTAGATTCGAATGGAGAAGAACGAGCAAGAAACTCCATATATATTGTAAAGACAAAATATATAGAAATTAAAACTAAAACTAATCAAATTAACATAATAAGTAGGACAACAGTATTTATCATAGTAAAGTATTAACTAAATAATATAAAAAAATAAAATTTGGTTTTCAGATTGTCTTTGTAAATTTAATAGATGTATGCCCGGTTTCCGAAAGGCCGATCAATGTTAAAATCAACTAACTAGGTGTCAAATCTCTTGTCAAGGCATCTGATTGGTTGTTGATAATTCAGTCAACCAATCAGATGACTTGACAAGAGATTAAATTGATTTTAACATTGATCGGCCTTTAAACTTTACACATAGCAAGCAATTTTCTTCGCTTGATAATCCAGTAAAGATCTTTATTACCCTAGACGCTAGGTAGGTGCGACCCGCATTATTACATGCCTATAAAGACATGTAGTACTGACGTCGCTATCCCTACCGAAACCTATTTGGGATAGAAGTGGTTACGAAATAGCCTAATCAAGATCCAAGATCTTCATTCAAAGGTCTTGGCCAGCTAAATGTGAACATTGACATTGTAAGGGTGTGTTAAGAGAGTTTACGCGACGCAGGTAAACCTTATAGTTGGAGCTTGTACTTGTGGTAACTTGGATTCATACACTATATATATGTATATTATTAACCAATCCAACTATCTCGCTATCAAAGGGTCACTTTCCTAAGCTTCCTCTCTATTTTTCTAATATTTTCTTTTTATTTGACAATAACAAACACAACAAAAAAAGAATTAGCAAAATTGGTCCAGGCGTTGTTGAGTTATGCGCTTACTAAGACATTTTGCGATCCATAATAATGGATCATATATATAATAATATATAAAGATTTTTAAATAGTAACTATCGTGAGATGTAAGTACTAAATTAATTGAAAATAACGACTAAGGTACTTACCGATTTTATTACAAAAAAATGTAGATACAAAAATGAAATGTAGGTAAAATGAGAATGAAAATGACATTTAGAGAGGATTGATTTAAATTATTACAAGCTTTTACTTTTATTTAGGTAAATTTCTTGAGAACAAATATTTGATGACTCCTGTCGCCCAGGGTATGGCGATAGCGAGTGTCAGTCTTTCAGTGTCAGATCCGCAACCTCGGCTATAATAAACTTGTGACTTTAGACCATTTACCTAACCACACACTACAGGTACAAACCCCTTCATAAGATCTTACCTTCAAAACCAAGTTTCCCACCTATTTAAGCATAAAGTAACAACACGACAACATGTGTCATCGCCTTTATCGTATTCCTAAACTAGTGTAAAATGACTTCAATGTATGTACTTGGAAAGTTTGGCACCCCTCCAATCTCCAAGGTTGATGGGGCACGCTATATGGTAATATTGCTGAATCAGCCATCACCGGAACCGTAGGGGCGCGCCATTTTTGTATAGGTAATAAATAATTTAGAAGTGTTAATGTATGAATAGTATGTGGGATTCCGTATCATTTATTTATGTTTTGTGTGGTAGATAGGAAATAATGCGTTTGTCATGTCAAGAGTGTAATCTGGTCAGGTCTACCCATTGCCTCGCTTTTCTATAAAAGAACCCTAATCATACTTTTTTGACCAATCGAATTAACAAATATTCGTTGAAAGTTCTTATCCTTTGTTCCGGATTGCAGAAAGGCTGTATCTACTATAACGTGTTTAAGAAACAGAACTATGATGGATATGCATATTTTTTTGTATGCAGGAAAGTAGTGTGTCATACATCAGTGCTTTGAAACAGATCATTTGCCATTACTAGTATTACACTAACCTAACTTTGCATGAGCTATACTTTGCAATGGTGATAAGTACCTACTAAATTTCTCGACTATTTAATATACACATAAACAATTCTTCTTCGATCACTCTATCTATCAAGAA
The DNA here is from genome assembly GCA_902829305.4 of Spodoptera exigua. Classification (NCBI taxonomy): domain Eukaryota; kingdom Metazoa; phylum Arthropoda; class Insecta; order Lepidoptera; family Noctuidae; genus Spodoptera; species Spodoptera exigua. The sequence goes on along the minus strand of LR824616.2, from coordinate 11,052,970 downwards.
AACCGCATAAAAATCCTTTGCGTAATTTGAAAAATCTATAGATATAGGCGCAAAGAAAGCGTCTTTGTTTTATACTATGCAGTGTTTATACTCAAAAGAAGAATCTTGTTAGAAGAATTAACAATCAAAATACTCTTTGATTTTATTCCTTACTTTAGGCACAAAAAAGAACCCTAAAAAACCTAAAGCAGCTGAAGCTGAGTCATCAGTTTCGAATTACAAGTTCAAGTTAAAGGCCATTCTTTGTACGTTTACTTTCAACCTTACCCCATGGGGATATGATTGTAATTTGCTTACTTACTCCTGTAGTTATATTTAAAATAGTTATTAAGTTCTTAGTCATTGTTTGATTGACTATTTAGAATATTAATTTGTACTTGTGAGTCATACGGGCAAACAGCTGTCGAATAACCTCTAATTATTATGTCTATTTTAGCCACTGTGTTTATTCTTTATTTATATGTATACTTACATACCATAAAAGTCAACATAATTTATTTCAATTAGACCACAGTAGGCACTTCTGAACATCAAGCAAAAATAGGAAAAAAGTATTTCAAGAGGTTTAATATTAAGCGTGTCGTAACGTCTGTCCTCTAGTGAAGCTATTTGCTCGTTCCGACGTCTATGGAGAAGAACGAGCAAGAAACTCCATGGTTACTCTTTTTCAATCAGTTTTATAATTCATTTCTTTGGTACATCATTTAGTCGGGGTTCTGATATGTGAGAACAATGTAACACTAATGTTAAGGTAAAAATTACGAAAAAGAAGTTAACCTCAAGGACAACATATTTAGACAGCCTGGAGATGACCAGTCCCAATAGGCGGCGCCCGTTCACGAACATGACACGTACACTAGCATCGCCCAACTCAACCATATAAGCATGTGTTTATTGTGACAATTAAAAAAACTGTAGAAAAAGGATGAGATGAATAAAGCACCCTCCCCCACCCTCTTGAAGTGGATAAGTACAAAACTCTTTTGCTATTCAAATGTTCCAACTGTACCAAAACCCTTAAAAAAAACTGTTCATTCTCCACTTTCAACATTTTGAAAGCCACATGCTGAAACCAGTAATTCTGTAAATCGAAAAATCAATCATCAGAAAAGACCTTTAAAAAGAATGATTATCAAATCAAACAAGATATCTGAATCACTCTATCTCTCTCTGAATCACTCTACTCTTTCTTTTACTTTCGAAATCCGGATTTCAAAAATAAATCTCCGGTTAATTGAACTTCCAGGTAAGTCCGGATCTCGATTCATTTCAATCGGTCTGATGGTTCACGCTTCAATTTTATCGATAATTGTGATCTGATACAAAACGAATTGAAAGGTATCTGAATTTAAAGGATATAGGGGCTTGCCTTTTGTATATTTTCTGTGCATTGTGTAAGACAGAAAATTCGTGTTAAGTAATAAAATAAAATACTGGGCATTGTTACTTGTTAAGATGATCCTCGATATAAAGAAGAAACGAAACAAATGCGCGAGAGCCATTCACGAATAGGCTGACTTGACCGGACTGTCACCAGGGTACCACAGGAAACAGAAAACGAATGGTTTGTGTCGTGAATGTAAAGTTAACATCACATCATCAGCCCATAAGTGCTTACTACTGAGCAAAGACCTCTTCCCACACGGAGAAGGTTTGAACATTAATCACCACGCTTGCTCAATCCGGAATGGCGAGAGCGGTTCCCTCACGATGTTTTTCCGTCACCGTACGTCTGTGGTGTCTAAATAATAGAAAGTACATATAACTCGGAAAAAGTCATATTGCTACTTCGGGTACTGGGTTTCGGGGACCTTAACCTTCGGGCCCCTCCTCCCCCTATATTCGTAATTTCTAACCACCGCCCGGTTACGTACTTGTAACACCTCTGGTTTTGCTGAACAATCGTTTGCTTACAAGTGATCCTTATGTACGTTAACCGCTCTCCCTATAAAAAAAAAAACAAAAAGTTTATTTCCATGTACAAAACATAACATTATGTACAAATACATAATATACAGAATATCATTAAGCGTTAAGTAATGCGAACGCAAACAAATCGATCGGTGTTTGTCCTTGAATGTTTTTGGCTGTGACCTTGGATCGATGCTTTTTTAATAACACAGGTGACCAAGGCAATGGCGGCGTGACTTGCTGAAGAACTTCATAGTTAATGGATGTACCATTGTCAGGGTGGAAAAGATTTCCTTACAAATAAAATACAATGTGTCCATATTTTTATGGATGTGACGTGGAAATATTTTTAATGGTGTAGGTTTAAGTTATTTAAATTTTTGACCGCAATGGTCGACTATAGACGACCACCGAAGAACAGGCTATTCCACCAATGTGGAGCATAGCCGACCAGAAATTGTCATAATTAAGTTATTTTTTTGTCTTTGGCTACAGCCGACCATGGCGGTCAAAGGGTTAAGAAAGGAATGAAAATGAACTCTCAGTTTCTGTCTTTTTGTTTAGACGAGCAACTAACTAGAAGGCTGTAAAAAGAAAGGGGGTTTCTTAGTGATTATATTTGCTCTAGTGCTAATAAGTGTAGTCTGATCTGTGAGTACTGATTAATTCAGACACTGGTGAAACTTGGTTGAAACTCATAAAAAGATTACTTTTTATTAGACTTTATAGAAACAAATTACTTGCTCCCCAAGCGTACGCCGAGTAGTATTCACGCTATACAGACGGGGCCCTACATGTCTGATATTTAGCCGGGGTTTCAGATCTAGCGCATTAAGTACCTTGGATACGGCCTGGAGCTGTAAAAGGGACAGGTGATTTTATAAGTAAGAGTCTTTTCCTTCCTTAAAAAAAGTTACTGTTTAACGGAGTTAATATTAATAAGAGTACATGTTAATATACTGATTTAACATTTATCAAAAATGTTAAATTGTCTGTGATTGGAATGTAATATGACACCATTATTTCACTGCACCGTATGTAAACAAGTAGTACTCTGTTATCACTGTCAAAAGGGATGCTTCTAACGGAACTAATGCGGTTATTTTGTTAACTTTAATAATATAATATGCAAAATTTGTTTTATTCGTGTAATCAAACACAAAAATTATGTTGTTGGACATGTTTTAAACTCATTTGTAAACTTTACCCAAAGTTTTTTTAAAAATAGCAACTGAATTAAGTTGAACACATTGATAATAGTAATTTACCACCATTAATCAAAGAGGTGGACTTCAAACGAGTCTGAAATTGATCCAAATTACAAAGAGCGCTACCGAATCCGATTCAACATCTGTTTGGCCATTCAGCTGGCATACAGGCCAAGGGAGCCAGTGTAGCCATTTACGAAATATCATATCGGTTTTGGCAACATTTCAAATCGTTGTTTCCATGTCGAAAATGGTCGTAGCACTTGTGAAAGATTCAAAAACATCGGTATAGTTTATCCTGCCTAAACTTGGACAAACTTAATTTGAGCGCCATCTATTGACTTCCGAATGTAAATACAAACTAATCAATAATCCACGACCGACCTCTTTTACTTTTACTTACACGACCTCTTTTAATTTAAATGTTTCGATTATAGATAAAGTTATGTTTACATAAGTAGTAATTGTTTTGTAAGCATGTCAAGAATTTATAATCTTCCTGTTAACTTGGATCAGATTCTCACCTATTGTTTCCACCATGTTTTCGTAGACATATCCTCCGTCACTGAACACATGTCAGTGTTTGATACATTTCGCCTTTGTTTTTGCTTGGAAATGTATATTCTCACGTGGTTTTAAAGACTCTTCAACAAAACACTACCCTAAACCAGCGATGGCTTAGCTATCTTTACCTACAATATTAGATATAAGTACTAGTTTTGTACGTCGCCGCAACGCGCACGCTGCTCATGAATAAGTTCCGATAAGTCTTGAATCTAGTAGAGCTTTTCTCAGTTGATTCACGTAAGCCGTTATTTTCAATAAAGCAGTCCCTTTTCCTTCGAAGAATAAAAGTATAATTACCTTTTCAAAAATAAAATATAATATTTTAAGTGTGGGAGAGCCATGCTTCGGCACGAATGGGTCGGCTCGACCGGAGTGATACCACGGCCTCACAGAAAGCCGGCGTGAAATAACCACTGCGTTGTGTTTTGCCGTGTGAGTGAGATAACCGGAGGCTTAATCCTTCCCCTCCCCCAATCCCTCCTCAATCCCTAAATTTCCAAATCCCTAATCCCTAAAAGGTCGGCAACACACTCGTAACTCCTCCGTTGCGAGTGTCCATGGGCCGCGCTGATTGCTTACCATCAGGTAATCCGTATGCTCGTTTGCCGAAAGGTACTGAAAATAGAAAACCATTCGTGGTTTATATTATACCCTGCCGGTTCTTTCACCTTTCATAACTTTCAACTTAAGTTTAAAACAACGAACATATCTACGATACCTAGGTTACAGAACATTTATCATTAGTTCCTTGTCCATCATATAATTTTCCACCATCACATAAATGTCACTTAAAGTTCAATACAATTTAGTACTAGTGCTGCAGAAATCAGCCTTAATACTCACGAAATAAAGACGAATATTAACAATTCTTGTGAGAATGGACAGCTAGGAGGTTTGCAGCTGCAATGTCAACGGGTTCTTAGGTGCTAATGACATGCAATTGTTTTAATTGTAAAGGACAGACCATAAACAACATATTAGGTGTAGAATTTCCAGTTACAATAATTAATTGTTTGTTATAACAGTTATATAGAGGTCAGGTCAGGCTCGAGAGAAAATTTTATGATGAGAAATTAATCCCATGGCTTGTTGTTTTAACCATTTTTACTCTGGATTATTCTTACATTATGTATGTGTATTAAATTGTGTATAGTAATTGGAGATATTGTTTAATATGTATCCTTTAAATATGATGCGGTTGATGGAGTTTTTCATTCTTCTTCATCTACACTTTTTACCAGCACCTAGCTTCACTGACGAATAGACTGACAAATTATTATTCTATTTTGACGTTTCAAAAGCATCTCTATATAAGGTTTAGTTAGTTAGAATAAATCCTTTTGACTTAGGCTTTCATCATCATTAGCCTATAAGTGCCAACTGCTGAGCAAAGGCCTCTTCTCACAAGGTTTGAGCATTAATCACCACGCTTGCTCAATGCGGGTTGGCGATTTCAAACTTATAATTAGAAATTTTAACTCCAGGTTTCCTCACGATGTTTACCTTCACCGCATGTTAGTGGTGTCTAAATAATCATAGAAAGTACATGTAACTAGAAAAAAGTCACATTGGTACTTGCTCGGTTTCGAACCCACGCCCTCATGCGTGTATGAGTAGCGGGCGCTTAACCTCGGGGCCACCACGACACTTTGGCTTTGCCTTTCCCAAATGCGAATTTCAAATAAAAAACGAAAATACGGTGACAATCGTTCAGTAGGAAACATCTCAATTTTAACCAACATCGAAACCAAACAAAATCTGTTCAAGATCAACATACTGTTGTTAAATCACACCTGTATGCTTGACTGCTGACGTCACGGACAGTGGAGGGGTCGGGCAATATCCGACGACGATTTGTCTGCACCGTTCCGTCTGATAACAACGTCGGTTGCCATGGAAACCGACGACAAAGGGATAATGTTTTCATGTATACTCGTAGATAGTAAATAGCTACCTGAGTACAGTTATCACCTGACCTCTTCCGAATTGTTCCTCGTCTGAATTTTTGCCTCATTGACTAATGAGAATGAAAAGTGCAACTGAACTGCATCGTAGGTATTATCTCCTGTTTTGATTGGTCTAGTTTGAGACGGGCTACCATTGTGGAAGTTGATTTAGGAGTACTTATTATAATAAGTTTATAATAAGTTAGGAATTCTATTCGCTTTTGATTATTTAATAACTTATATAGTCCTTATGAATAGGTACTTTTATTGTAACCAAATTAGCAAAATTTTTTAAGCCTCTCAGTAGTTTGCTACGAACAGTTTTTACAGCATACAATTTTTGCATTTTAATATTTATTTTTATCAAGACATGTATTCTATTCATATTGCAATTCTACCTCTTCTAAATAGGTATGTTCTTATAACGCTTTTTCTTTTGTTTTTGTGGGGCCTTTTATTTCTCGATTATTATTAGCATTACATGTTCAATTTTGAATTTAATTTAATGTACGATACATGAATAGTATCGAGCACATAGTAAAGTGTTCCTGGTAAATAAATAAAAAAATACTGTATGACTTGAGCTTGATCTGCAATAGACCACGCTCGTGTTTCAACCTAAAGTTTCTATTAAATTGCAGAGAATATTACACATAATATTCATCAGATATGTACGAATACCAATGTGTTTGAATCTAGATAAACAGATGCAATGAAATCTAACAGCCCACAATGCAATGCCCCAGTTACCAGAGATCCAATTGAAATTGTTATTGTTCATTGCACAGAATTGAAATAGATTCCTCTAGCCAATTGTAAACAGGGTTTAATATAATGACCATCACAGATACCCATTATTCTTGCACTTTGGTTTGTGTTCGAACACCAAAAGTAGTAAATGATGACCATTTCTTAGCAGAGTAATTAAAGCTTAAGTCTTTGTGTCAAAAATACGTTTAGGGTACCCCTACTTGGATAATTTAGGTTAGGTTAAAACTGTGACCCTTACCTAATGCCGCCGAGTGTCGCATCGAATATGTCGTGACCAACCATGAGTTTCTTAGTCGTTCTTCTCCATTGGAATCTACAATTTGGAACGAGCCAAATAGCTTCACTAAGAGGACTGACCGACAGACTAATACTTTTTATCTTTAAGCTTTCTTTGACGTTCAAAAGTTCCTGTACCTAAGGGTATTATTGAAATAAATAATTTTGATTTTGACTCTATATTGGTGTTTGGGTTAAAAAAACCTGAAGTCATTTTCCTTAAATAGATGTTTACATACGTAAGTACGGAATATAATGTTCTATGTTTGCCTGTTATATTTTATTATATCTGGTGATTAGTTACGTATATGCCATTGTAAACATGTTAGATGATACATATACCTCCATAATTATACTGCTGCGTTCCACAATTACATATATTATTTCCAGCGAAAATTATTCACATTATCTTTTGATAAATCATTAATTAATGAATCTAATTAAGGTTATTTACGCCGTCATTTCCGATTACATTATCGATATTCTGATCAAGGAATGCTCACAATTTATTAGTTCAGATTTCGGTCCCGATTTAATTATGTATATAAGCGAACCATTGAACAGTGAAATTGCAAAAAAGTTTATTCTTATGAGCACGGAATGTTCGAATGCTCTAGTAATGGCGCGGTATGGCTTATCTGCAAATCGTTTACATTTTACGCCATCTTGGAAATTGATTTCGCATTTTCTCTTTAGGCTATTCTTTTGTATGTGTATTTAGGTTACGTATACGAACATGTTAGGTATGTTTCCCTTTTTAAAAAAGGTAGATATGAAGCATACTGAAATCTCCTTTTTTTGAATTGTTGAAAAGGAAAGAGTGGACAAAGAAGACCGTAAAGTTTATGGCATTCACTTACACGAGAGGATCAGAATGAAAGATGAAGAATATTCTTTAATATACATTTTGCGTTTTTTACAAACTTCGCGTAAGCTTTTAAAAAACTTATATGGCACACAGTCCAACCCACAGGTCCAACCAAATTACGTTCTTTATCCAAATTGATATAGTACATGGGGTTTATTCAGACGTGTTGAAACGGGCACTCTATTTGTTTTTATTTTCAATAATAATTTTACAATTTATACCACCTAGGTATTGGTTTAACATCGTGACCCTGATTGTACCTAATATCTAATTCAATATCCTTATTGCTTTAGGTACCATTTATACATATAAATTGATATATATGAAGGTGGTAACAATTAGTGTGAGATCAATTTTGGACTCTGTAGAGAGACGAAGCTTTGTAATTTGTAATAATGTTTAACTTAAGTATCTTCTTTCCTTGTCTACAGCAATGGAAGGCGGCGCCTGGTGCGCTCGCGACATCTCGCTGCGCGCGCAGAAGAAGTTTCTGTCTCGTGTAGGCGGCGCTGCCAGCGCACGCGCACTTGTGCTTGATGAGCATGCCGCCAAACTGCTGGATCAGGTATTATGATGAATCTAGCTTCGTATGTTATACAAAGATTGAAAAGCTTAATACACAGATTTTAGATTATGTAATAACATGCAGCCTTCCTCGATAAATGGACTAACAAACACAAAAAGAATTGTTCAATCCGAACCAGTAGTTCCTGAGATTAGCGCGTTCAAACAAACAAGCAAACTCTACGGCTTTATAATATTAATAGTATTTTCCTAAAATTACGAGATTATCTGTCTAGTTTCGAGCCCAAGCGGGTACCTCAGTCAGTATAGATGAATTTAAAGTACTTTTAATTTATTATTAAGTCATTGACTGCCGACAGATTACTGTTGAGGGTTAACCCGCCGCCAGAGTGGTCCACATGTCCCCCATGGCGTTCAACGTGTTAAGCATTTAGGTTTTTATTTTATTGTATTCAATTTCAGTTTCTGACGGTACTACGTGAACGTCTTGAGAAGCGTGAAGCAGAGAAGCTGGTGAAGCACGTGATCAAGTCGGCAGTGAAGCTGGGCGTGCTGCGCAGACACGGTCAGCTGTCGGCTGCTGACGAGCGCGCGTTGGCTGCGTTCCGCTCCAAGTTCCATGTGAGTGGTCAGAATGATGTAGCTAAGGATAGATAAAGAGGGATTCTTCACTGTCCTTGCTTTTCCGAAGTAGGCTATTGTTGTTATTAGGTTTTGATATCAGAGTGTTTCATAACATCAAGAAATAATTTAAAGAACTAACACTATTATTTGCTGAATTTAGGCGTCCTAACAATGGACCCTGAACTACGGATAAGACGTCTAACTAGATGTTGATGTATGGAACCGTTTTTACAGAGGGTACTGTTCGCTTTGTACGGTCAGCTGCCGAGAAATGGACCCCCCAGAAGTACAAATATGTATGCAGCTATTTGCATAAGGGGATCCTTTTCTCTGCTGTATGACTGTACCTTAAAAGCAAAATTATCTCTAAGCTGAATTTTGAAAAGTTTCAATATTCTATCCATTATTACCAGGGTTACCCAGGGTAGTATCTTAGGTCAACAAATTATTTTGGCCAAAACAATGCGTTATTAAAATTTTATTTATTAACGTAAAAAATATGAAGTATAGTATAATATGAATATCGTACCAAATTAATAGAAATGCATCGTTTTCGACATTTAAATAAAAGTATTGTATTCGAATTAAGACAAATATTAAATAATTGAAACCAAGGACAATTACAAACATCGGATCATTTAAGTTTTATTTCTATTTATAGAGTTTAACAGGAAACACCCAATTTTATCGTCTGCAGCACAATGACTGGTACTAAAAATAATACTAATTTAACACGATAGGTTTTAATTATTGTTACTCTTTTTTTGTAAGGTGAAAACCATCAAATGACTTTTTCCCCTAGGGCGGGGCCAGAAGGAGTTTAATTTTTTGTGGGATAGCTCGGCAAACGAGCACACGTATAACCTGATGTCCCGTCGACACCGATGGAGTTACGAGTGCGCTGTCGGCCTTTTGGGGACAATGGTTTCGGATATTTAAAGTTTGGGAAGGGATAGGGAGGGGAGGGACTGGGCCGCTGGAAGCCCCACTCACATGGCGAAACACAACGCTGTGGTTGTTTTGCGCCGGTTTTTTGTGAGGCCGTGGTATCACTCCGGTCAAGCCGACCTGTTAGTGCCAAAGCTTGGCTCTTCCACACTTATGGTCAAACTAGTACTGACTAAAACCTCCCCCGTTTCTTCTCTTGCTCTAGGCCGAAGCAGCATTGCAATTATTGTTACTCTGTGGTTTTCCAGACTGTACTGATGGCGGTAGTGTCATTCTGTGAGGTCGACTTCTCATACGATCGTGGCTTCCTCCAAGATGCACTTCGTGAGTCACATCAGTCTTTGAAGTAAGTTATTACCCCATATGTTCTTAAGGAGACGCTAGATTTCTACAGACTTGAATAATTTTATGGTGTGGTTCCAAGCCAGTAAAACGTGGTACTAAATTAAATAATATTATGACATATTTTGTTTCATTAAAGCTATGCTTAATTAATTGGCTGTTGAACGTCGTGGTAAACCGGAGGGTAAGGCCGCTTCTCATGCATGAGAATACTAGTTCGAAACCTGGGAAGTACCAATGTGACTTTTTCCATGTTGTATGTATGTACTTTCTCTTATTATTTAGACAACACTGACATACGGTGAAGGAGACATCGTGAAGGAAATCTGGACTTTTAATATAAGTTTGAAATCGCCAATTCACCTTGAGCAAGCGTGGTGATAAATGCTCAAACGTTCTCCGTGTGAGAAAAATCCTTACGGCACTTATAGGCCGATGATGATGAAGCTAATTTTCATATAATATTTCCAGGGCCGTGGTGGAACGACACTTGACAGACAAGTCAGTGTCTAGGCTCGCGGGAGTGTTCGCGATCGCGTCCCGTGGCGAGCTGCTAGACGCTCTGTTCGCGGGCCAGGTGGACGAGGACGTGCTGAAGCTGTCCAGGATGCTGCGCAAGGAACTGGACCGAGGCCTGCTATAATCACATACACTCACACACCCTGTGCCGTCCTTACCCAAAGCTAGATATACCAACGTATCAAAGTATTTGGACGATTTTCCTCCATCCGAGGGTTCATGTCGACGGGACAAGCTCCCGATAACTTCGACTATGGGAACACTAACAATATCGTTATCTCCACAAATGGAGATTTGATTTTTTATTATAAACAATGTTTCTACTTAGATTTGTATGTACTATGCACAGTCGATGCCGGCTTTAAGCTTGACAAGTACTACATCAAAATGATATTACATTTCCATGTACAAGAATTATCAGAAATGTCGGAGTAAATGTCGGTTGAAGCCACGAAATTTTCATAGTGTTTGCATTAGTAATTCTGGAGAGCAACAAAAAAGAAAACAAAAGAAAATCTTGTTTCTTCATCGTCAGTTCAAAGCCGGCAAGCGACGCAGCATGTCGCTTCAGCGTTTGTTTCACTGCACGTCAATAAAATGCCTTCAGAAAGCTCTCTTTCAACAAAAATACTGTGGTTTCAAACCATTCGTAGCGATCTACAAGACTTTTATGAATACTCAGTGAGTTTATGATGAAATATGAAATTACTATGTATGGGGTTTTTCATAAAATTAACAAGTGTCTGCTAATTTCTAGAGTTTAAGTCTATAATGACTTGCTAGTCTATTGCTTCAATTCCATTTTTATCCGTAGTTTTGCAAAAAAGGATTTATTTTAATTCGGTTTTTTATTAAAAATTTATGCGTGCGTGCGTTTAGTCTCTGCAATCATGTGTGGATTCACGAAATAATTTAAATAATTAAAACGATTTTTGGTAATCCAAAAGTTTCTTTCCAAAGTAAATTTGCCTGCCGTTACTCTGCCATTTGAAAAAGAAAATCATGTCTATGTCGAAATACACTGTCTTGCCCAGTTTAACGACTTTTATAAAACACAGCATTATTAATTTAGAGTGCATTTAATAGTTTGTATATAAAATCGTGTAATTAATGTATACTCGAATAATTTTTGTAATTATATTTTAGTTTTTAGACATTTTTATTTTGTTATAAGGACCGTTACCATCTAGGTGAGTCGTTCTTTTTATCGATAAATGAGGTTTAATATGCGGATCCATAGACAATTTAATCTGTCATTTTAATTGTAAAAGGTTATGTATGGAAAACATTTATCTATGGATTTGGATGTGAATCAATAATGTAATCTTATACTAAATAATAAACGAAAAAATAGACTTGAAAATATTTAAGCCTACACAATATCTACGAATATACGGAACATTAAAAGGCCCTATTGCATTACTGAATAAACTCATATAAGTATAATAACAAAATATGAAAAAAACATGAACAATTTTGAGTTTAGATATATTCAGAAAATGTTTTAAATTATTTAATTATAATATTTTTATTAAATTGTTTTTAAGTGTACATTAAAACGATCTTCGCTTTCTACTCGATGTAATCTTAACAACTATACTATAATTCTTATAAGAAGTTTTTACTACAAAATCATAATCACTTATGTAATAAAATGACTAAACAAACTATTTGGATCAAGAATAAAAAAAAATCGAGAAAATTTTGATAAAATAAAATACTTTGGACCAAAACGTTAAAATATCTACACAGTTCAAACATATCTGAACTAGAATTCATATCTTATTTTATTAGCAATAAAACTAACTTGGATAGTCATAGTTTGTAACTTTTATTGATTTTTTGTGTAAGTATTTAGTCAGTAGTGCGGTACACTCAGTCTAGAACGCACATCTATAACTCTCTTGCCTAATTGTATCACTGTTTAGTGTTTTATACTATTTGTGTTGGTGTTATGGGGTTTCCCGTTTAGAGAAGTCACTTATTCAATAAATACTACGAAAGATCCAAAATGAAAAAAATCTTTGGATAAACAATAGTAATACTAATTTATCGATAAAAGTTAATTACATCATGTCCCAGCCCTAAAAATGCTATAAAAAAGCAACAATATGTTGAAAGTTGCGTTACTATTTTATATTTTGTGAGGCACTTTAAAATTGCCATAAATTTAACATATTATGACACATTCTTAACTAATAAAAAAAACTTTGTCATTTTGCATCTAGTCTTTGCTTCACTTAGAAACTTATCGATATAACGAATTTTCCAATGTTTGGGTACATCTCTAAATGGGAACCACGAAATGTCATAGCTAGATGAAATCAAAGAGACGTCCAAGTAGGGATTGTATTAAAAAAGACAATATCGATGTGTAAAGTTGTAAATGTTGATTCCTAAACGAATCTCTACGAGTTGTATCTGGGTTGATGTGAAATGAATGTTAAAGAGTTAATTGTTTATAAAAACTGGTGTGATTTATATGTTAGCGTACTTATATGTTAGATGTTAGTTTCTCAAATTTTCAATGTTTCATTGTACTTTTTGGCCCGGCGTTTGCCTTGGCGCAATAGTGATGTTCTTGTTCTATCGATATTAGTCGATTGATGTTCGTTTATTTTGGTGAATTTTCTTTAGTTAGTTTTATTTCAACAAATATTGTTAATAGCTTCTGTATGTTGATAACTTAATAGCAAAAGTAAACGTTGTATGTTAAAATGAATATTTTCCTACAATTTGAAAGATTTTTAATACAATGTCGATTTAAAAAAAATGGATGAAAATATTATCATAATTGATTGAGTCGGGCTTCAAAATGAGACAACGCGTTCGTTTATGATTTTTTTAAAGAAAAAAAAATGTAGTGGTTTTACGATAAAATCTCACGATGCAAAATTTGTTTTAAAACACTTTTCAATGCGAGTAAGACAGAGGAGTATTAGTGACTCGATATTTAAGATGTTGAAATTGGCCTGAAACAAAAAATTGGAATGTATCATAGTAAGCATTGCTGGGTTTAAGTACTTAGTACAGTTCACGGAGTTATTTGGTACAAAAATAATTAATTTTAAATGTAAAAGAAGAAAAGCAATGTATTTAATTTTAGATATCTAGGTACTGAAGTTTCTCCATTCACTTGTAGTCGTGAATATCAATGTAATGGCTTCTCTTGCGTTGTACCAACCGCTGTTCGAGTCCCATAGATTGTAACGTAATGTTTTATAGTCTATTCCAATGATATTGTAAAAAGGTGTAGATAGGTTACAAGCGCTCAGCAAGTGATACATTAAAATGTGGCTTTCTAGCCACACTTTTTTCATATTTGTCTCTTTTTCACTCGCGATTATTGAATCATGCCATCTCACTTTGACGTCTAAACATATCTATGAATTGTTTATGTGTGTAACAGTGTGTCGTTTTTGAAAATCGAATTTACACCGTTTTACTTAGAATATCATTGGCCTATACTATATCTAGCCTCGATGAATGGACTATTAGGTATAGTCCATTCATCGAGGCAGCACATAAAGAATTGTTCAATTCGAAACAGTAGTTTCAGAGGTTAACGCGTTGAAATAAACAAATTGTTCAGCTGAATAATGTTATGTTGTTTATATATGGATTTTAGGCCAATTTCAACAATTAATTGAGATTTTTAAAATTCATGAAGCACATTCAAGCACTAACATGACATTTGAAATGTTCGCGGAGCTGTCACCTTGTGTATCCTTGAGTGACGGACGATGCTGGTATTAATGTTATAATTTTTGTTATAAGCTGTGTTATGTAATAAGATTTGATATCAAATATACAATTGATAAGAGTTTTTGTGTCATTATTTTCTAATAGATTACCTAATAACCAAACAGCATTATTGTAAAACGAAGTATCACAATCTTTGGTTCCTTTTTTGCAACCTCGTTGATTTTAAGCAAAATATGTTGTACTAAGTTTGTATATGATCCATATGACATCACCGATCTCAACCTTTCAATCAAATCGGTCTAGCCGTTTTTGCGTCAAATAATAACAAACATTCTGACATCATTAGGTACATTTTCTCAAAAACTTTCCAATTAGTATCCAAGTATTAGTTGGACAACAAAAAATGTTCTTGAAAAAATCCATTTCAAATATATGATTTATGGAAAAAGGTACTTAATGCGTTTTGATAAGAAAACAACCGAAGTATAAATCATAAAATATTTATTACTAACAGACTTATCTTAATCACAAATAAATTTAAAAATAATCTACAGTAAATCGTACAGGTACACGTATCTCTTTTAAGTGTGGGAGAGCCATACTTCGGCACGAATGGGTCGGCTCGACCGGAGTGGATACCACGGCCTCACAGAAAACCGCCGTGAAATAACCACAGCGTTGTGTTTGTTTCGCCGTGTGAGTGAGGTTACCGGAGGCCCAATCCTTCCCCGCCCCCAATCCCTCCTCAATTCCTCAATCTTCAAATCCCTAATCCCTAAAAGTTCTGCAACGCACTCGTAACTCCTACGTTGCGAGTGTCCATGGGCGGCGCTGATTGCTTACCATCAGGTAATCCTTCTGCTCGTTTGCCGACCTATTCCATAAAAAAAAACTGAGTTGGAACCAAAGTAGATTTTTTTAGATATATATTTAGGTACTTACCTAAGTAAAGTTCTGTATTCAGAAAAGCATTGTAACCATCACACATGTGCGTTATCTTTTATCTAGACCACGACATTTGAAAGACGTCCAATAATAAGTACAATCTCTTTCTCAGGTTCTGATTAAAATTTCTTAGTTCGTCGCCAAAATTAATCTAAAACAGTAAGTATTATTTATAATGTATCTTAAGGATAATAGGCAAAGTGCTTGTAACATCAGGTGATCAGTAAGCTCCATATTCTATACTGATATTATAAAGAGGTATTTGTAAGTTTGTATGTAGGGGGTAATCTTTGGGACCGCTGGTCGGATTGCCAAATTTTTTTCAGTGATAGATAGCTACAATGTTTCTGAGTTCTATAGGCTACACATCACGCTACGATAAAATGGAGCCGAGCTGCGAAAGTAGCTAGTAATATATACATATATTTATTCTGTAACAAGAATTTGTGTCCTAACAACTTTCAATATTTTTACCAAGATTTACTAGACGGCCATTATATCAAGATCTATTCATCCATTCATAATTTCATTTTCAAAATCGAATTCATATTTAATGGGATGATGAACAATCCTTGGCATGTTGTCTATAGATTCCTTCGATAGACCTTCAGCTTGTAATTCGAACCTGTTGAACAATGTCGCTATTTCCAACTTCAACATAATTTGCATACGAGGGGGTAATTTTTTAAAAGTGTCCGCGTAACTTAGGAAGAAATGGTCTACGCCGTCCAATGATCCTTTTTTGACTTCACATTCATTTGATCCTTCGTGTATTTGGTCCGTGGAGGTTTTAACATTTGCATTATCTGGACTAGGTTCGCTGAACTCCTTTGGTGTGTAACTAAAACCTCTTCTAGATGTTGTGCTGATGCATTCGTCTAGAAACTTCACCTTATCCGCCCAAGGCCAATGTTTGTACTTCTTGTAGGCTTCCATGAAGCCTGGTTCAGAAGTTTTCTTGTACTTTGCGTAGTTGTCTTTCAAACCTTTCCATTTCGCGCTCCAGATGTTTGCTGGAAATAAAATCTGAATTTAATTCAACGCTTGACAATAATTCCCTTCAATATAGTAGGGTCACCCAACTAACTTTTGTTTTTTGCTAATTTTTTTTTATTTGTATAAAATTAAAAAAAAACATCACTTAAGTAGTTCAGTTTACAGTTTTGCATGGTGGTAAATTATGGTTTGACCAACCATGGGCATATATTGGATGCCGACATATATTAAGCATCCTTTTTAGAAGAATTCCTGCGAAGAAGAAATCGAAACGCGTTGCGCGTTTTGATGGGATATCCATTTGAGGCAGTGCTGATGTTTTACATATGTATATATAAGTAATAATCGGTCGTAGACCAACAGAAATCCCTCCAACCACAGGATTTCAGTGTGTCATTGCCTTGCTTCGGCAGGAAATTATCTAGGTTATACCACTGCCTTACATAAAAGCAGCGTGGAAAACTACAGAGTTAAAATTCGTTGTGCCAACCCTCAAATAAACTCTAAATATCATATCGTATAATATCTCGTATTATAAAATACTACTTCTATTGAAAACACGACATTAGTTGAAACCTAGCGCCACCACCTATCACACTTTCACATTTAGTAATTTCCTCGAAGTACAATAGATGGCGCTATGTTACGAAGTGATAACTCACCACTGCCCGAGCCCATTAGCCGCGTGATTTCTTTCCAAGCTTCCATTCGTTTTTGTCGATTTTTATACTGTGGATCATTTAAATCGTACAGGAAACGTCTGTTTTTGACAAGTGCTATCAATTTTTCTTTTTCAGACATAGTTTAGGTTTGTTAAAATATAAGTAAATAGAAGAACGCCAAACTGGTACGACGCGATGTGCGTTCGACGTTACTGACCGCCGCGGTCGGACTGTCATTGCTAGCGAATTTTCTAGATGCGTGTAAGAGAGAAGCTTTGCCTTGAACTCGCGGAACGCGGAACGCTAAACGCTAGCGTTCTCTTTCGCACGATGAACAATAATACCCATTACTTACGTATTTATTTTGTAAGTATTTAGCAATAACAGATGATTGTCGTCTGCAACCGTGTTTCTACTATCTTGCTTTTTTTCGACTACTAGCTGATCCGGGAAACTTCGAACCGCCTTAGCGTAGCTTTAATGCACTTCTTTATTCGGTATAGCTGACAGTTGTCCTATCCTAGGCATGGTACCTATTCAATTTGAAATGAAACATATACACATATCTTTCTTATAAAATTGAATATTTATTTCCCTGGTTTCGTCATAACTGCAAAGGATTTTACTAATTTCATAATTTTATGCAATACTAGCTACTCCCGCGCGGTTTCACTCGCTGCTCGGCTCCATTTTATTGTAGCGTGATGTTTTATAGCCTATAGCACTCGGAAACATTGAAGCTATCAATAAGTGAATGAAGTTTTCTGTGAGGCCGTGGTATCACTTCGGTCAAGCCGACCCATTCTTGCCGAAGCCCTCCGACATTTATTAAGTGATGACGATTATCAGTCAAATTCAGGCGAGGAGGCTGAGGCACCTGCTTCTCATCCATGAGAGTGCGGGTTCGTACCAAGTACCAAAGAGACTTTTTCTAACTTTTTAGAAACTATTGACAAAAGGCGAAAAAAAAACATCGCGAGGAAACATGGACTTTCTAAATAAAAGTTAGATATTGCCAATCCACCTACACCAAGTGTGGTGTTTAATGCTCAAAACCTTCTTCGTTTTGGAAGAGGCCTTTGCTCAGCTGTAAGCATTTATAGGGTATACATATTATACTGGTGATGTGTTGTGACGATTATCATGATGATATGTGGGTATACACGTGAAGAAATAAAACACGCAATATATTGTGAAAGCACCAGTCAATAAATTTTATTCACTAAAATTCCCTTAGTATACAATTCTGATATTTGTGGTTTGGATGACGTGGTCTAGTAGTATACTACAGTGCTGGTATTAAGTACTGGTAACTTGCTGGTTTCACTGAGACATTCATCAACTCGGAAAATGTCGGAAAATGTGACTTTATTCCTACATTTTGTGACATAGATTTGTTAACGTGACGAATTTTTTGACATTGGTAATTAAGTGTATGGAGTGACCATCGTAAAATTGTATGTATGTTTGTACGGCAATAAGTTTTTTTTAATATTTTTTTTCTTAGTGGAATTTTGTATCAACTTTGATAAATGTCTCAGTACAATTGCAACATTAATTTCATTAATTAAACCTAAGATCTGTTTCATTGCTTTCAAAATAATCCAAATTAAATACTTTGTGAATTTCCAAATTACTTACAGCATATCCTAGTAACAAAACAGATCTTATGCCTTTAGCGATAAGAACCAGTTTCGCATGTTTCATCTACGACACATGTACATTTATGAAATTAAATACAAATTAAGTATCTAGTACTTATAAAGTAAAACACACGAGATCTTTAAAACGGAAACATTTACGCTTCATTTAAAATTATTTTAGAAAATTTTACAACTTTTTCTTACTTCTAGATCAACCGATATTGATCTTTAACTTATGTGCCATATGACCAGATCATCTGCACTAAAAATATTTGTTATAGAACGCAATTTATTTTATGCGGAAAATTAATGATTTTCTTCTTATGTCAAGTGGATAGAGTTCAGAATTGCTTGCTTAGATTTTGAAATGAAGATTGTTAGAATTTTCTATCATCATTTTAAATGAAGTCTTGTTTTAATAATAAGTAAGTTCTTACATCTAATTATAATTTCTTATTTTAACAATTAGAATGAGAAAGCGGTTTACCGATGATCCAAGCAATGACTATTTACATTTTTTTTATAATTTGGAATGTTTTAAGTATGGAGGTACTTATAATAAAAGGATTATTGACGCCTAAGTACATACGCTCAAATCCACTACTACAATGAATATAATTATGTAATAGTAATACATTAGCGTTGGTTCCATTATCCACATAGAGAATGACTGTACATACATATAGATTGAAAATTAAATATAATTCGTATATTGTCACTACTATTTCTGACAAAAATTCGCATAAATAATTACATTCCCTACGTTTTCAAAAATACGTCGGCTTGACATTAAATTAATAACAACGCCATCTATCGTGACACAGCGACACTATGAGAATACGAAAGATTTTCGAAGCTTCGTTCTGAGCTTTACACATAGGTACCTAAACAACTATAAAGTAACTTTAGGTATAAAATAGATTTATTTTTCTAACCTAAAAACTATACATGTTATGTTCTAGTTAATCAATGAGTATTTTTTTTCGAATCCTGCGCATGCTGTTTCAATCTGTCATTTTAACTTTAAGTATGTATATCTAGGATATACTTAGATAATGTGGGAAATAAATAACTAGATACCAAAGTTTTACAGTAATGATGCTTGATAGTTGTGACTGCAGATATTTATGAATAATTTTGCACACTAAGATTTACCCAGAATGTGATGAGAACTAACTTGGAAATTAAATACGTCTATGCTAATTTATAGCTTGTTATGGCTTAACATAATGTTTCTTTGCAACCTAAACGATGACATTTGAACTATCGCTATCTCTTACTAATACTCGTCACAAGAACGAGACTGCAAAGATTTTATATCCATCAAGTTTGACAGTTCTAAAGTCTTGTTTTCGTACCATTAGTAACAAAAGATAGCATTAGTTCATTTTAGGTATATGGGATTCGGGGTCGTAAAGCTTAACACATAAGATACAATTTCCATTACATCAAGTTTTCTTATAATTAGATATGTAGATTATTAGAAGACATTGAAACGGGAGAAAAATATTTAAAAACTGTTCCAGTTCCAAGTGATTTTCTGTACAATGTTGAGCATTCTGCGTCGGATATTTGGCAGACTATTAAAGATGGATTTTGAAAGTTTATTACTATTTTTTGTAACTCTCCTTTCTCCTTCCCTCCCGTTTCAAAACAAAGTGAATCTACATTCAGATAAACACGAGTTTACGTTCATCATAATATGTCAGTTACCAGGGAAGGGAATGGGATGCTGTGCGCTTACAAACAAACAATATAATATAATACAAATATTTCACGCGAATAAATTCCAAATAATTTCACCTATCTAATATACAATATCATTTTTTTTAGTTTACAAATTAAGACTAAAATAAAACGCTCGGAAACCACCGCTGGACTTTGGCTTGGCCGTTATTTCTATCCAGCATAATCTGTGCAAGAATAAAAAGTGAAATTGCGCTCAAATACAAAAATTGTACCCAATTTCAAAAAGGATAACCAAACAATAGATTTTTTAATTAGCTTTTATTTGTATGCTGTTAAAAACTTGAGGTTTCCCGAAGGACTTTATAGTTTGAAAATTGCAGTTCTTCATAATAATTTCCCAAAATCGATAAGATCTTTTATATTGCGATTACAGGTTTATAAAATTGGGTAACATTTGAGTATCATAGCGTTAAAAAAAGAAACGCTTGTGGCCGATTTCTTTCAAGTAAAACTCATGTAATTGTAAAATACGTTACGCATTTTAGGCAATTAAAATGTTTTAGGGATAAAGGGTTTGGGAAACGTGATATCTGCACGAGTAGCCTGACCATGTAGCCATTTAGGACATTCTCTTTTAATTTGTTGCCAATATTCCGATTTCTGACAAAAATTGTTGGTTGTTTTTCTACATTATGGTTTTTTCACAATACAGTAAACATTTTTAAAGATATATTACACAACAATTACTTGATTGGAGATTTCCCTAAGACGTATGTCCCTAATATCTACCGAGGATGTAGATTTGGTAGATTTTTTCAGTGAAATATCCGTGTAAATGGAGGCTACAGGGTCAGACAGGGCAAGCAGGGTAGTGTGTGTGGAGTAGAGGGGTTCACTCCTTGAGCTTGTGCCAGTCGGCGATCTGTCGGCGCGGCGCGGCCTGCACCTCGCGCCAGTGGTGCCGCGCGCTGCCCGCGCCCGCCGCGCCCAGTTCCAGCCGACCGATCACCTGATGACAATAGCTCACATAAGACGCAAATTTATTTAAAGGTAAAAAATAAAGGCCTGGTGAAACTGTCGACTGTCTGAGAAAATAGCTGAACATCGAGCTCAGTGGCGTGCAAATGGAGAGGCGTACCTCCTAAGAGAAATCAGGCTGATGTTGACAATGATGATGAAGTAGACTGTCTTGATGAAGACTTAAGAGATCATAAGTGTGATTGTAAAGTAAAAGATGATATTATTAGGATTTTTGAAATTCTCAATCATAGAACAGAATTTGGATCTATATTCAGTGTGCCAATATTCAATGTATGTGCGTCTGTGCTTCTCTACGGAGACTTAAAAAGGACAATAGAAAAGTTTCAAGATCCTGACGATACCTCATTCTTAGTGACCCGGTCCCAGTCGAGTACGAGCAGCTCGAGCGACACGTGGTCGAGGGTCGCGTTGGGCGCGGCCGGCACCTCGAACACGAACGACTCGTTGAACACCGGGTTCAACGTCCTCTTCTTCACGTGGGTCTTCTTCTTCGCGATGCGCTGCCCGTTGTACAGCAGGTACATTTTCACGTAGCTGTGGAACAAATTCAACGTTTAGTATGTGTTCTATGATGGAGGCGTTCACACACATTGTGCAGATTAAGTTACTTTTATCAAATGAGATATAATAATGGACGGTGCTCTCTAAAATGAAAGTATGTTTAGTCTAGCTACTGGACAAATGATGTAACAACCTTTATAAAAGGAAATAAGCGATTCAGATAAGGGATCTTGAAAGGTTTTTAAAGGAGAAGAAGGTGGCTAATAAAAATAACGTGAAGACACCGAGAATAGGTTTGATTATAAAGTGCAAGCTAAACGTATAGAACAAGATTGATTATCATTCACATTTAGCAGGAAAAGAGAGCATGCACTCGGAAGATAAGAACTGTAGCCTATTGCTTTCAAGAGCCGTGAGCATAAGTAGGAAAGTATACGAACGGGTCAGCGAGTCCGGTGACGTCCATCTTGGGCAGGTTGCGCGCCTTGAGCAGCACCACGGTGAGGCGCGCCGCCGCCGGCTGCCAGCACAGCGACACCAACACCTCGCCGCGACCCACGCTACGCATCTACGCACCACTTCACGTTACACACCGGCTTATGACTCGCCTAATTTTGTCAGGCATATTGATTAAAGACGAACATCCTTTGGAGGTGCACAAATTGGATTTGTCCCATATTTTTTAATATTTTGTTTGCATCTGATTCTAGAGAGTAATGCCTACATTTTTCATTGATTTATTGTAGGTCTTCCAAATAGGCTTTGAAGTTTAAGACATTTTTTCCAGCTTTGCAGTTTTAGGAGGTACTGGGCCTCCCTAATAATTTTGAAAAGAAATATTTATAGCGCCTACTTTTCCCTATTCTACTCATGTTTATTACGCTTCACCAAAACAAAACATGGATTCGGAAACTGGACATAAAATAAAAATTGAAATGCTTCCTCAGTTGTAAAAAGCTTAGGGTTTAAATTGGGAATATGGGTTAAACATGGAAAATGTGAACGTGGTGAACGTGGGACATTTAAGGATGGATCATGTAAATGCTAAGGAAAAAAATGTTCCACGAGGAATGTTTAAGGATGTACGGAGTATTGTACCTTCAGACTGCGTGGTTGTATCTCGCGGCAAAGGGCCATGGGCTCGCCACTCTGCAGTTGCAGGCTCGTCAGCGGAGCTACCACCTCGCCAATTATCTCATCGCGGGAATACCTGGAAACAAAATGTATTGTTTAGTTATGGAAAAACTTGCAAAGTTTTGATTGTGATTTTGATAGACTTTAAGCCTTGGATCCTCTAGAAAATAATACGCAACATTGAGCAGCTGATGCAGGACATGTTCTTTATTGTTGCACAATATTTATTTATTTTGATCTCCAATAAAAGACGTAGGTACACATAACATGGCAAAGTATAACACTGACAAGACATAGTGTTGTGGTTTGTTACGTTGCGCAATATTTTTCTCTCTAGTTTATTTACTCCAATTGCCCCACTTATGATATAGGCACAACTTTTTTTAACAGTACACCACTTCTAAAGAATATTGCGCCATGTACTTATATAGTGTACCCTTGTGCTGCATCATGCCATAATTGCATGTCGTCAAAATTTGCTATTTGACCGGATAACCAGCCTTTTATATAAGAGTTGACCGCCTATTTCTTCTCTTGAGCTCAACTAGCAATAGAAAAAGCTTAACTGTCATAGCAAAGAGGTCTAATGTATATAATGTATATAATATATAACAACAGACGCGTTAAAAATCACTCAGCCAACGAGGCAGTCTTTATAAACGTAACTATATAAAATATATAACATTCGACTTATTAGTTTATTAACAGACCTGTCAAAGCTGAGTACGACGAAGTGCAGGGTGATGAGAGAGATCTGGTGCTGGTAGATGCCGTAGAAGGTGAAGTCCTCGTCGTAAACTGGGCAGCGGGTCTTACGGACAACCCTGAAAGTTATTAACAGTAATAAGTGTTGTTATAAGTACCCAGCTTATTTTATTTCCATACAGTTTGTCTTAGTTTCTATGTGTCTAGTATTATTAATATAGGCTTTAGCTAAATTCATCGTCGATTAATTAATTAGCACTGAATTTGGCTTGTGACCTCCACAAACATTTAAAATCGGAACCATTGTTAGTTGGTCCACAACTAAATTCAAGTCTTCCTTTTAGATACATTAACACCCAGTTTCTGAAAGGCAACGCTAAAATTAACTAATCTCCTATTAAATCTTTTGTCAAGACATCTGATTGGTTATTGATAATTCAGTCAACCAATCAGATGACTTGACAAGAGATTAAATTGATTTTAACATTGATCGGCCTTTCGGAAACCGGGCGTTAGATGTGCTTTTATGTGCTTAGAGTAAGAACAAAAGAGTAATGAGAATCATGCTCAATGCTTTAACTTTTAGTACCATTCAGTCAAATTCAACATTAGGCTGGGCCCTATCCAAAAACTTCCCCCAACAACTTTATACTCCGGTACTGACCTGGTCTTGACCTTGTGCTGTTTATCCGGCAGCAGTTGCAGCTTCACATACGGATCAGGTCCGGCAGGTTCACGACCAGGTAGCCCCTGGCAGGAGACCACCGACACCACCAGTGCGTTCTTCTCCGTCTCATAACTGTGGAAAAAATAAGGAGTTGAGATTAGGGACGCTTCATCTTCGAAGTTTGGAGCGACTAATTTAGGTGTCTTTAGTTATACGGGCCTAGCCGGGGTTAAGGTGTAAGTAGCCGGGGTTGCGGGGTAAGCGCAATGAGGCACCGCGGCCTCGGCCCAGAGCAGGAGAAGGAACGGGGGGGTTTTTAGTCAGTAAAAGTCTGACACTTCCTTATGCCTCACCATGAGCGGGAGAAGTTATTTGATGATTTTCCCTGGAAAAAAAAACTACCATCTGCTAAACTAATTATTGTACGTTTATAAAATTTATCTTTTTATTTAGTTGTAACGTTACTTATTCTCTTGTATTGTTGAGCAAACATCACAAATCATAGAAATGGCCGTTATTAGTATGCTGTCTATGACGCATTGTAAAAAGTATCAAGTTCTTTTAAGGAAGCATGATAAAAAATGTAACTTTCTAAATATTCTTACATAACTCTAAAACCACATTAAATAACAAACATGTACCTAGACTTTATCAGCCTAGACTTTTAAGTGCACACTGCTTAACAAAGGCCTCGTCTCACACGAAGAAGGCTTGAGTATTAATCACCACGCTAATTTATGTTATAAGTCCATGTTCCTCCCTATATTTCTCCTTCAACGTTTGTCATAAAGCCAAAACTATACAAATATATTAAGTCTAATCCAAGCAGGAAACAATTTTCGCATAATTTTTGTCAAAAAAATACACCTACTGCTTTAGACATTCATCGCTGAAACGGATGAAGTATACGAAATTTTTTATATGTAAGTATACATATATAGAAAATATTTCAATAAATATGTAGGTAAGTACATCCAAATATCGTCTGTGGGATGTTATCGATTACCGTCCATCGTGTACAGAGGCAATAACCTCGTGTTATGCGTTCAGACCCAGTACATAAACTAGGTCATATCTGACGGGACACTACGCCGAAGTACATATGTACCTACATAGGATATTATAGAGGATATTGAATCGAGCATGTAGTATATTTACCGTGGTATCTACAATGGTCTTCTTTGAGGAAACTGAAACCATTCCTCAAAACAAACTATGGATTCTTTATAGTAAAAAAAAACATTGCCTTACACTAGGATTTTCTCCTGTGTCGTGGGTGCGGTTCACACATACAATTTCACATGCACATCACACCCAGACCCGGAACAACAATTTGTGGATCACACACAGAGTTGTTCCGTACGGGAATCGAA
Source organism: Spodoptera exigua (assembly GCA_902829305.4). NCBI lineage: Eukaryota > Metazoa > Arthropoda > Insecta > Lepidoptera > Noctuidae > Spodoptera > Spodoptera exigua. Next base: position 11,027,404 of record LR824616.2, on the reverse strand, counting down.
CCCTATCGAAAAAGAAGTTACTACTGCTTTAAATGCTATGGATGACAAAATATAGATACTTAAACAAAATTGCTTAACACTATCAAACTTTTTATTCCTTAAAGGGGAGACGAAATTGGCCGCCATCTACTTTTACAAACTACATTATAAAACCCCTTGTAATATTAGCGAGTCTATCGATAAGCACAGGACCACTATCCAAGTTTAGTACTTGCTCCAGAAAACAGTTTGATTCATTCGTCTGCACAGACTAACAACCCTTTTTTTGTCAGGGGAAATTCATCCAATGACTTCTCCCGCCCAGGGTAAGGCGAGAGAGAGTGTCAGACTCTTACTGACTAAAAACCCCCACGTTCCTTCTCCTGCTCTGGGCCGAGGTCGCGGTGACTCATTTCGCTTAACCCGCAATCCCGGCTGAAGAGATTACCAACCCTGGGACGAGAAAGCATGAGATCTGTCGCGTGGCTTGTTGCTGCCAAACGACGTGCTTGATAGAGCTTGATACATGATAACACCTTGTTGGTTATAATGGCTGAATATTTATTTCTTGATACATTAACGCGGGTTTACAGTGAGTCAGACTTGATACGACTGTCTAATATAATAAGAATATTTATTGTAATTGGGTAAATTGCTGACGCAGTGACATGCGCGGTAATTGGACCGTACAAGATCCAAGTCAACTTTGTTATTTTAAACCGAACCTTAATATATTTTACTCTTAACAGAAGAACGGCATCTCGTAATCGAGTCCCCAGTTCGTTTCCAAAACCGAATAAACTTTGTATTTTGTCCAAAAATACTGAAGTCCACGTGTGGGCTTCGAAAGTAACGTAAGGAACTTTATGTTGGGACCTACTGGGGTCTGACACTTCCCCGATATTTTACGATTGACCCCTAGGGACGGGTTTAGTTTACGTTTTATCGGGAAAATATTTGGGAAGGCATCGCGTTTCGAATTCGGAACCAATCAATTAATGTGAGGACGTAAATACGTCAAGTGGGAGAAATAAGTATTTATTTCCTACATTTCACTTATTTTTCATCGTCTAATTTGGATATAAAGAATTATGGTAACATCTTGTACGGCCTTAGATCAAGTGGGCATTATCCGATTTAAATAAACTGAGTAGGTAAATACTATCACCACATAGTATAAAAGAGTCCCTAAATCCATATGTATGCTTTAATCTTTAGAACTACGCAACGGATTTTGATGCAGTCTTTGAATATAGCTATAGAGCAATTGATAACGAAGGCTTATGGGTAACATTCTAATAACTAGTAGAGAAATTTAGTATGAATGATATAATAGTGGAGAAAAAATTACTATGAATAGTATAAAATGTAGTATCAATATTGGATGCCCGTGCGAAGCCGGGGCGGCTCGGTATAATTTTGATGTTCTAGAAGTTTCGAAAAAGGGTCTCGCCGTGTACAATCCAATACGCAGTTCGTAGGCTTTAAGCCAAATGTACATGATACATACATTATATACCTATGTTTATGAATAGTTTTTTTTTCAGTACTTAATTACCAAGTAAACGAAGAAAAAAATCCTTATTTAAACATTTTTCTTCGTAAATATGATACCTTACAAAGATTCATTATATTTCAACGAAAATTTCTTGAAACTTGGTAATATTTTAATTAAATCATTTCGGAGAAATATCGGTGTATTTACTGAGGAGAGCTGTTCCAAGTATTTTATCTACTTCGTCGCTTCTCAGAAGTAATCGAAGAGAAATTTCGATAGGTACTCGCGTATTTGTCTACGGGTCTTGAATTATATTATTCCTAGGACGCACCTACTTGACAGAATCTTCTATTATTATATTTCTTCATATATGTAAGTACCTTCTTGAGTATTCATCCAAGTTTACGTAATTTCGTCTTCGGGAATTGTTTAAGTGCCTCCTTGAACTTGACACTTGATTGGAGAATAGTGATCGAATGATCTGATTCTCAGGATCTTATAACAAGATAGGCCACATTATTAAGATTAATTACGTAGATTTGTCTTAGACAAACCGTTAATATATTACATTCATTGTCTTAGGTATATCGAGGGAATTTCTCGTGATAACATTCGTCACTCTAACGTTAAATATAAAATAAACATAAACTATCAAATTATTTTAAAATAAAGAAACTTGTAAAAGAATAGTTCGATTTTCAAATTCTACAAAGGAACATTCGAGAATTTAAAATAACGGACATCAGAACATAGAGAAATAGAAGAATAATTTATTTTAAAAACGCTAGTTGATTTGTACTTGACAGGACCGGCCGCCATTTTACAAGCCATCGTAAAGCGAATATATTCAGTTTTACGAGCTTCGCCAGACGATACGACATTTTATTATTAAAACACAGTAAAAAGGCTTAAAGGCTTTTATGTACCATGTAACAAAACACCCCCCGGGGTTACTCACAAATGGATTACTTTTTACTAGTCACTGTAATATAGCGAAGGGTTTGCGGGCAAACTTTGGAACGAATGGACTGTAGTATACAAATTATGATATGCCCTAGGTGGTAAAAACTTTTACCTAATGGTTTATTTATGATAAAACCTGTAAGGGTTGTATCCTTTATATTGCGAACTATAGGTACTTAGATTGCGCATCGATTTATTGTTAGAGCTATGCTCGAAGTCTCTGAAAGATTTAAATTTGGAATGATGTGATCCGACAGAGACAAATTGACAGAAGAGGATAGAGATAGGTCAAGTTTAACACCCGGTTTCCGAAAGGCCGATCAATGTTAAAATCAATTGAATCTCTTGTCAAGTCATCAGATTGGTTTACTGAATTATCAACAACCAATCAGATGACTTGGCAAGAGTTTTGACCCCTTAGTTAGTTGATTTTAACATTAATCGGGCTTTCGGAAACCGGGCATTAGTGTATTCAGTGATCAGGTCACTTGGTAGATGTGTTCTGGAGTAATATACGCGTTTAGGCATACGTAGGTCATCTACTGTTTTATGAACTGTTAATTAGTCTTTCTTTTGTATTGATTCTATTAGATCTTGGTAGAATTTTAGTGTTTTTTGATGATTATTAATTGCGGCTTCCTCCATACCTAACATATGTATGGCACTTTCCGGCTAGGTGAAGTGACAATATCCGTAAAGTGGTTGGCATAAGGTGGATGCGTAGCACTGAAATTCCAGTTCAGTGACGTGTCATTGGAGAGGCTTATGTCAAGCTGTGGACGGAAAAGCTCGGATGATGATGATGATGACGAGGATTATGATGAGTAGCTAGTATGCATGCATTCGGAATCAACAAAAAAAAAACAAAACATCAAATTATTGTACTAGGTAATGTGTACAAAATACTCACAAAAAGGTTAGCTAAATTTAATGTTAACCTTATTTTTGTCTATGGAAAATGTGAGTGAATCACTCACTTCCATCAATTTCTATGCTATCTAAATTGAGGAAACTTCGTAGCGTGATCCTACGTTTTATTATAACAACATTTTGCTACAAAAGGTACCAACATAATTTTAATACGACGGATTTGCTGCCAAATCCTAGTACTTGTGTATTTAGTAACACAATGAAAGCGAATGCGATTAAAAGCTTAAAGAGACTTAAAACGTCGTAATAACCGGTGAGCGATGGTGCGTGAGTTATTGTTCTATTTAAAAGAGTACTTTAGATGTAGGCAGAGAAAAATAACAGGATTATTTTTGTTTTTACAAGGGCTTTAGGTCTATAATAACCAATTATTTTTCAAAATGGTAAGTGTGGGAGAGTCATGACCGACGCGTGGGCCGGCTCAACGGAAGTGATACAACGGCCTCACAGTTTCGCCGTGTGAATGAGGTTGACGGACACTTAATCCTTCCCAAATCCTGAAATCCTTATGCTTAGAGCCATAATAACTCGTTTCGATAAACGAGCAGGTCATAGGTATACCTATGACAAAAATACGCTTTTTCCTCGCGTATTTCATGAATTAAATTGAGACCAGAATGCAATTTATAATGATTAAAGATAAAATTTTTTTTATATTTTCTTGTTCACTTATCGACTGTAAGAATACGTAAACGATATTGTAACAACACAATTATCACGCAAAAGGAAGTCATTAGGTGAACAAAACAAATATAACCTAAGAACTCAATTAATTGTAGTGCGAAATAGTCGCACTGAACCAATGAACGCGCGTCGACCACAGACAAATATTTTGACAGCTCTCCGCAAATTGCCACATTTCCCGCCCACCCAAACAAAATGGCGCTGGCATTGGGAAAATGGCGCGTAAACAAACCCCAAACTACTTAATGAGACAATTTAACTTTCTAAACAAAAAGTTTGAACAATTCTCTTTGGTTATTTCGTGAACACATAGGTGCGTTAACTTTGCCACACCCAATTAAAACATGGTAAAATGTTTTCGCACTTGTACTATGTAAAATAAAATCTATTTAGACTGTTTTATGAACTGTTAATACTCTTTCCTCTGTGTTGATTCAATTAGTCGATGGAATTTAAGTGTTTTGTTTTGATGTTTATTAATTGACTCTTCCTCCATAACAATGGCAATTAGAAGTATCTAGATGGGACTTCGAACTATAAAAGAAAAGCTCGTTCCAATCAAAATCCTCTCAAACAAAATGAGCCCAATTTATTTTATTTATAAGCTGTATTCATCGTAAATAATATATTTTCTTCTGTCTTGTATTTTATCACACTGCTACTTTTTCATTGTAACGAAGTCGTATGTGCCGTATAAGCGAGTAGTTGCTTAATTTTCTTCAACAATAAGTTAACTAGCCGAGAAAAATTGGTGTGACTTATCTTGGGTCACCAGCGAAATTATTTTGACCTTGTCTACTTGAGGTTGGAGAGATCTTGACCTTCAGAAGTTCGGGGCCTGATATTATGCTATAGATATCCGTTGATGTTTCTACCCGGCCGTACATAAGCTACAGATAAGATATTTTTCTCCTTTAGGGGATTATTTTCAGGTGGTAAGTTGAAGAATCGTAAAGTACCTTACCTTTGTCGTGTGACAAAAAAAAAGCCAGTGATATTACTGTGAGTAGAGAATTTCTTTTTTTTTTCTAGGCGGCCTGGTGGTAGGCAAATAGCACCGTCCATGGACACCCGCAACAATGGAGGCGAGGGCGTTGGCGACCTTTTGGGGATTAGGGAAAAAAAACTAAACTAAAATAAAACTTAATATCATAGTCTGTGCTCGTTTTGAGAATCGAAGCAATTACAATTTACAATATAACAACAAAAATTATATGACTGCTAGCAGACCCGTTCGTTCATTACCTTCACAAAAAATGTCCAATAACTTGCTTATTAAATTCCCTCTTAAAACAGAAATGATAGCACATAGTTGGACACCAACTAGTATCTAAAATCTCTCCTATTCCGAGCTGGCCCTCATTATCTCGTCCCGTATAATCACCCCGCAGATAATAAGCGCTTTGATCCGGCCACCCCTAATGAGAAATAATGAGCGTAGTCAGGATTTTTCCTAGGAAAGCCGGCATTATGAACGAAGGTCTGTACTTGTGTTAAGCTCAGTTAAACAATAGCGCTGTACCTTTCGCGCATTTGTGTATTCTATTTGAGTTCGCCTTTACCTTTACCTAGTCTGAACTTACCTTAATTCATAAAGATGAAAGATAACCAAGAAGTCTTCGTGGAACAAAGGGAGGTTATAGTCGAACTTAGATTATTAGTTTCACTCTAAAATTAGAACAGGGAAAGACAATAGCTGACATGAAGCTATTGAAGTATCAGAAGTCACATCTTTCAGAAAAAATAAGACCAGCAGCGCTATTCTGTAAATGGTAAATGTCATCTCGAAAGTCACACACCACTTCGCTTCTCATCTCGCCTGTACACAAACGTCAAAATACTCACTTGTTTTAGTTCCTTTCACTTCGTTATTCATATGGTGGCGCTAATGAAGATTTCCGTCTACTTGAGAATACGACACATAATATGAAGTCGGTTAATAAACATGATTTCTAACTAGTGACTAGTTAACTTTTGATAATAGCGTAGCTGAGTCTTTGTGACTAGTCTGACAAGATACGTAGGCTCTAATGATGAATTTATAGTATATTTAATTTAATAACAAGCAAAAGATATTCTTCCAGCTTATTTAAATCAAGGTATTTTAAAAAAAAAACTTAGAAAATAGTGGTAAGGGTAACTTGTAACACATTCGGCGATGACGACTTTTTAAACAGTAACAGGCTGACACTCCCTCAAGCCTCACCCTGGGCGAGAGATGGCACTTGAAGGATTTTTCTTTACAAAAAAAGACATAATATCTTTGGCTGGTCAGAGAATACTCCTTTTCCTAACTTTGGGAACTTAACTCTCTGTACACAAAGAAATCTTAGTATCTGGAAATAGTTCCTACACACACACAACAATATGTTATTTATTGCATTCATATCCTTGAAATACACGTGTAATAAGTAACATTGGCAAGGCCAGCCTTTGTCCGTGGACATGGCGAGTGCATGTCTGTAGCGCGACCTTGAAAACAAAGGTTTTTCCTTGCAATTCTTCGTATGTAAGTATAAAAATACTGCTGTAAGTATTTATATCACAGTACCTTTGTTGGACACGGTGATATTTAACTATTAAAAATATCTAAAAAGTAAAAAAACTGAAACTCAACATCGACCAAAAACGTCGCTGAAAAAGTATAAAACAAGATTTTCAGAATACTGAAAGGCGTTGTCACACTTTACATTTACGTACCGACCTTAGCACTTTGACAACGTGTGACTTCGCCTTTCAGTATTCTGAAAATCATGTTTTATACTTTTGCTTTGCCGTAGTCGGGTAAAAGAGATGTGTTATCTACATAATAAAGGGATTTAAGTAGTGGGCAGATTATTATTGATTTATGGTTCATCTATACTAATATTAAGAGGTAAAATTTGTAAGTTTGTATGTAGGTGGGTAATCTTTGGAACCGCTGGTCGGATTGCCAAAATTCTTTCACTGATAGATAGCTACAATGTTCCTGAGTGCTATAGGCTATAAAACATCATGCTACAATTAGATGGAGCCGAGCAGCAGGTGAAACTGCGCGAGAGTAGCTAGTGAATCAATAATTCTACTTCATTATACATTAAGAGGGGTTTGCATTATCTTCATGCTTGCCAGGCGGGTTGGATATAGCAGTTCAAAATGAACATTGTCAAATGTGTAGTTTTTAGCTTAGATATACCACACATAGTAGGATATGTTTACTGAGAAATATAGGTACCATATTCTTTTCTATCACCTGTAGGTACAAGGCCCAAAAATATATCTACATTTAAAAAAAATACACGATTACTTCTGATTGTGTGTGTACTCACAAATTTATCACTGCCCAAAACAAAAGTTTCAGGATCGCACAAAATCAATATCTGCTCAACCATATCAATAAACATACATACAACGAAGTAGATACATATATCACATCCATTTCATTACTTACTACCTACCTAATTCCAATTTAATTACACAAAATACACTTTCAATAATTAAACTCAGTATTACGTTTTAATTCCCGCGTAACAATAAGGGGCGAGTCTTATACCTTTGAACAAGGACGAATTCCATGTCATAAAGTTTGTAATTTATTGTAAACAAAGACTTGGAGGAACAAAGACATACTTGATGGGCATGGGCGTATGGTGTTACCTCAATAGACTTGGTAACAATAGCAAATCCTTTCGTGTGACGTAGGTATCTATTTACTATATATACTTACATATACACAGGGTTGTATAAAGAAGAAGATTCTATGTGTTTCGTTGTTGACAAAACCCGTGTAATAGAGAGCGTGTCTATGGCTGAATATCAAACTTTTTTTTTTGCAAACTCTTTTTATAGATAATGCGTAAATACCATTATCGTGAAGAAAAAAATATCTTTTCGTTTCCATTTTCGAACATAAGGATGATGTCGAAGATTAAAAATCTATGAAGTCAGTCATTTGAATTATTATATTCATTGGACACCATACTTATTTTCTTCTTTTTTCTATAAAAAAAAACATATGCTAGCGACGTCAAGAAGTATGTAATACACATAGCATTGATGTCATGCAATATTTTAAATCGATAGGTATATTGTGGAAAGTTTCTCCTTCAAAATGAATTAAGTATCAAAATAATCTTCATTCGTTTTTCATTCTCATTATCAACTCATTATCAATATTCTGACATACCTACACCTACAAACTAATATAGTGAAATGAAAAATTATTACAAATACATTTCTATACTCTTTATGTACAATTAAAGAAAATGAGCAACAAGCTTTTATAACAAACCAACTAGACTGACAGAAAAGATCAGACATGTTACCTTACAAATAAAATATCCAATTACAACTTACAAGTAAAAATATATAGATACTAAAGTAGTTAGCTACGTTGGAAAACCGCCATTAAAATTTCAACACACATGTACTTATAATGGCGCCATTTTTAACAAGCCTGTCACAGAGTACAAATACCAGCATAACAAACTACCCCTAACTCACAACATCCTTCAATAAACTTTCGACTTTACATCAAAACGATAAAGTCGAAATTCCATTTGATGGTACGTGATAGCTTGATGTGCCTGCCTATCAAAGTATGTATAGACACAGTTACATCAAGTTACTCTCAACATGTTCAGTGTATTTTCAGCTTTGTGACGTTGGAATAGAGTTGGGAATGTATTAATGTGTTGTGTAAGCTTGATGTGCTGTATATCTCGGGTTGCATTACAAAGTATCGACACATTATCGTCACGCTAGTCTGTGGTATTGGGAGGTTTGAATCAATAACTACCCCTCGACACCCCTAGCAACCGCAAACCACAATGAGGGATATGTCAATATGTCTTCTGTGGAAATTACAATTTTAACTGCATTTACTATGTATAGGTATATTTTTGTGTACGGCCAACCAGGCGTCGGTTACCTGATGGTAAGCAATCAGCGCCGCCCATGGAAACCCGCAACAACAGAGGAGTTATGAGTGCCGACCTTTTGGGGATTAGGGATTTGAAGATTTAGTGATTGGGGAAGGAAAAGGACTGGGCCTCCCGTAACCTCACACACACAGCAAAACATAACGCTGTGGTTGGTCCACGCTGGTTTTTCGTGAGGCCGTGGTATTATTTCGGTCGAGCTGACCCATTCGTGCCGAAGATGGCTCTCCTAGCGTCTTTATAATTTGGAGAGTTTTCCCTAATTATTATGGAAGTATTAAAGATTAATAACTATGAATTATTAAATAGGTATGGTTTAAATTTTATTTATTCTGTTTGCTGAATTTTCAGGTGACTCTAAATAAAAAAAAATCCGCGAATCAGACAAGCGAAATGCCGCTTTAAAAAATGATTGAAACGAATAACCCTTTTCGTCAGTTATTAAACCAATCCTATAGTATAATACTTTTGAAATACAACACAAAATAACTATAAAGTTCATTAAAGAGGTCACTGTTTGACCTCTAATAAACCTAACGTTTATTCTAAAACTTTACAAATACGATATAAAAAATAAACAATTTTAATGAAAAAAAAAAACAGCAAAGCACTTTATCAAAAGTAAAACAATGTTACAGCAAAAAAAAAACAAGTGACTCACTCGCAATTACCTCCGCCACTCCACAGTTTTATTCGTCATACGTATACATTAATGGTATAAGCGCAGACATTATATGGCGCCTACAGCCAACTATGGAGCGACTATTGAAATAAATCACTTTTATAATTGCATTGACTCTTAATTAGTGTTATGGTATTAGGTTGTTGATTATTACAAGTAATTACTGAGTACACTTAATTGTTTCTTGTAGCTGTTTTTTCGAACTATGCGAACTAATTGTATTTTTTTTTTTGAGGCGTAAATCATCAACATTAACTTGCTCTCTCGTCTTTCATGGGGCGAGTGAAAGTGTCAGACTCTTACTGACAAAAACCACTCCGTCTCGTCTCCTTGTCTATGCAGAGGCCGTGGCGTATTATGGCGTTTGACCTAACTTACTGTATTTTAGGTATATTTTTAGTATTCTACTACCAAACTAAATTGTTTAATGAATTTAGAATGTGAAAAACTTTTGAAACGTCTAAAAATGGTCAATCGGTACAGACAATGTACAATCTATCAATGAAGATAGTATAGTTCCAAAGCAAGAAATTGCTTACGGACTTGGTTGACTATTTGTTCTGTATTCTGAGCTATTAAAATATTAATATTAAATAAGGCAAAATATGCCATATCTATATGGTTCCCTTTTCCTTAATATAGTTTAATTGCATTAACAAATACCCCCTTATAACAAAACAAGATTTATCTTTAGTTCAGGTTTAAACCATTGAGTCGGGTTTTGAATTTTGAATCTTATTGTCATCTGCCTTCAATTCGAAATACAAAAACTGGCTCAATGGTTTAGTCCTAGACTAAAGTAAAACCTTGTTTTGTAATAAGGCCGTTAATGTTCGCTTATTGGATTAAAACAAAATTTGTTGCTATCATCATCTTGAAAAGCTAAATAAAGCTATAATATAAGGAAAATAATATCCCTACCTACAATAAGACGCAAGACTGCAGCAATAATAAATTTAAACGTCCAAAAAAACAATTAAAAATAAAAGAGAAAAATGTCTATTTGATGAGATTGTTGACGCAAGTATGATGTTTAAATCCCCGGCGACTCGACCGGATTGAATATTCATTTCATATTTCACGCAAAGTAAACAAACTCACGCTTCGACACGAAAAAAAACACATCCATTAGAAAACAGATTTTGATAAATTACGAACATTTTGCGTAGTTCATTAAAACGTTGTTTAGCAAAAATGGCACTTATAGGCTTTGGGAGTGGTGATTGATCGGTTTTAACAAGATTACGAACCTGCTTACGAATCAATACGTTGCAAATTCAATTGGATATATTGGTCTGTTTACTTGGTGGTGGAATACGAATTTTTTTTTTTTTTTTTTATAGCCTATCGTGTGTCCCACTGCTGGGCAAAGGCCAAAGGAATACGAATAAATGAAATATTTTTGTCAATCTAGAAGTGGTCTTGGATAATTAGGATTTTGGCTGTAAGTGCGTTAAGGGCTGATTTTTCAATAGTCAGATAAAAGTTATCTGAGGAATAAAATTGTTGCTGTCACTGTCTTATAAAAACAATCTGACGCGATAGCATCATAATTATTCCTCAGATAACTTATATCTAAGCATCGAAAAATCAGCCCTTAATTAATTATAACTAATGTTTATTTTGTAGTAGTTATAAGTAATGTTTATTTTCTAACTAACATAGATCCTGATATGATGCGATCAAAAAAGTTGAAAAAATCTTCGAATTGTTTCTGTAGTGCCCACAATCATTTTATACTTTCTACGTTCTAGCACGAAATAGACGTAGTCATTCTTTTTTTTATGGAATAGGTGGTAAACGAGCAGACGGATCACCTAAGGGTAAGCGATCGCGCCGCCCATGGACATCCGCAACACCAGAGGAGTCACAGGTGCGTTGCCGGCCTTTTAAGAAGGAATACGCTCGTTCTTAATATGTAGATATTTTTTTTTGAAGTCCTCATAAGTTCAGAATTTGCCTGTCATGATATGCAGGATCAGCCAGGGTTCAGGGTCGAGCAGGAAAGGAGCGGGTTGTTTTTAACCCATCCAGGGCGGGAGATGTCATTTGCTGTTTTTCCCCCATAAAAAATGACTTGCAGGATAGCAGTTGATACCTTCTGAAGTACCAAGGTATGTCGATCGATCTATAAAGGTGAATGACCGCCACAGGCGTAGCTCAACTGCGACATCGATTTGTCCTCGTGGTGAACTCTTATATACTTTATTTACATATGTAAAATTGTTTTAATATTATAATACTCTAAAATAATATGATGTGTTTTCCAAAAATATTGTTTAATTTTTTTTCTTTTTTGATGGCTTAGGTCGGCAAACGACCTGACGGATTACATGACGGTAAGTAACCAAAAGTGATACTTTAAATGCGTTGCAGGCGTTTTGCGGGTTATTAAAGTTTTACCTAAAGAATAGTTGAGGATGGTGGGTATGTGAAGGATCGAGTCTCCAAAAACTATGCTACTCATAGAAGCCAAGTAGCATGAGAAACCGCCCGGAAATACCTATAGTATTTATACCTCGGGAGAAATATTACTCACCGTAACTTGAAGTGCAGGTCACCAAGTCGTCCGTCATTGCTCTCCGGCTCAGCAGTCTTGGTCTTCTCGGTAGCATTAGCATCGGCGAGCTCCTTGCTCAGCGGGGCAGGCTCGGTGGGAGCTAGCGGCGACTGCGGGCTGTTGCCACCAGTCGGCTGGACAGATACAGCACTATTAGCTTATAAGAAATATACATTGAAGATGTGGCTCTGGGTGATATTGGTTTCGAAGTCAGTCAGATCAGTGACCTTACGTTTATGGTTCAGCGCCACAAGACACCGCGGCCTCGGCCTAGAGCAGGAGAAGGAACGGGAGGGCTTTTAGTCAGTAAGAGTCTGACACTCTATCTCGCCTCACCCTTGGCAAGGGAAGTCATTTGATTTTTGGCCGGGGGCAAGGGTTTATGCGGTATTGTAGGGTTACACAATAATGTACCGCATCTCTATCCCGAAGCAAAAGTAGGAACAGGGTGTCTTTTAGTCACTAAGGATCTGACTGGTTTGGGTCTCGCCGAACCCAGGGCGGGCGGGAGAAGTCAATTGACGAATATGACATATTCGCCAATTCTAAAAAGAAACAAAATTGTCAGATATGCATAGTGAGTAAATCACGTCATACATTTCTTTATCTATAAATTGCACTGTATCTAGGAGAAGGTGGTTAAGAAGAGGTAGACTTCTTTTTCAATTTGTTTCAATCGCTATAGGATAGTATAACATAAGTTTTGTACTTTTACTTATAATATCTTAGGTTCAAAAGTGATGCTAAGTAATGCTTGGGCTACGCTAACGGGAAATGACAATAATTAGCGCGATAATTGATGATATTAAACAATGAAAAATATACCTTAAATGTACAATTGTTTAGTAATCAAATTACAACTATGATTAACGTCCATTATCGCGATAATGAATGTGGTATTTCCCGTTAGTGTGGCCCAATCATAAGGGTCTGATTGAAATAAATGAATTTGCCTTAACTTACCGTGGTAGCAGGATTGGCAGCTGGTGTTTGCGGCGTGGGCTGCGGCGGGGACGATGCTGGTGGCGCGGGTGCAGTCGGTGACGGGGACTTGCGCAGGTAGTGGGTGGCTGACCCGGGGGACCGGACAGCTGTGGCTCGACGCGGGGGCTGGAACACCAGAGCCTTGTCTGGACCACGCTTGCCTCCTGAACAAAGGGAAATTGTTAGTCGAACTTTAATTAGACCAAAACTGGAATTTGGGATTTTACACTTAAACCGAGTGCTATCTGTTAGATCTTTAATTTTAATACGATTATATGTAACGAAGGTCAGCTGAAGCTGTTTGACGTTGTTTATTTTTCATTTCGTCTATTTAGGTTTGTTTCAAAGTACTTTCAGATACTTTTAGAGACATTCGATGGTGGTCTTTAGAATATCTCAACATTACTTAACATAAATTGTCAACCGTTTTATACAAAAAAAAAAACTCCATAAAAAGTATTTTAAACATAAAAACCCCAAGCGAACCCGGCGTTTGCACACCTATTATTCTTCTATTATGTCTCTAATAACCACGATTGAAAGGTAGGTAAACCACGTCGGTTGCATTTATATTTGTCAAGGAGTATTTTTTCACTTACCAAGTTTGTGAGCAAGCGAGTTCCTGCGGCGGGCGATCCAGCAAGCGAGGGCGGCCAGCGCAGCCGCCACCAGCACCGCGGCACCACACACCACCAACCACAGGGTGGCTCCATGCAGCTCGCCAGCTAAACACAAATAAATAGACTTTAGATAAAGATCATTCTTTTTTTTACATCATATTGCGCAGAATCACCCTGCTAATATTAATTATACACTAATAAGTTTGTATGTATTGATGGATGGATATTTATTACTCTTTCTTACTTGAAACTGGTAGTGATTTTCACGTTAAAGTTACGTGTAAGCCGTTATATTTAATATTTTTTTGTTCGTCTCACTAGATTTACTTAGTATACTTTACAAAAATATAAATACATATTTAGGTACAATGTTTCTAAGCAAAATTAGGTATGTGATGTGACACGATCCATAATTTACGGTAACAGACGAATAGTATGAGACGAGGACTTCCCCAAAAGAAATGATGTGTCACTCTCTGGAATCTGATGAGTCAATAAATTTATTTTTGCAAATAGCAGCAATGGGTACTAAAAGACTGATAATGTGTGATGTAAAATTCTTATTAGAATTGTGTCCTAAATGTTAATTTGCATTATTATAAAAGAGAACTGATCTTCAATTACATTCATAACAACATTCAGCCTAGTTCACAATAACTAAATAGTTATATCAGTTATTGTTATAACACATATAACGGTACCATTCATATGATAATGGAGTATCAAAGTGATTTGATGGCCCTTTCGTATGAAACGAGATTGGGTAACTATGCAATAGACGCTCAATGGGTAGTAATACCTTTATCAGTTATGAGGGAAGCCTTTATATGTTAGAATAATCTATATACATATGTCCTCCTATATATCTACTATACATAGTTTTGTGCTTCGTTATAAATATGTAATTAGTTCCCTCACAATTCCACATCACATTAACTGCACGATTAGCGCAGTGCCCGGGCAACTGGTTGCTATGCAACGTGTCTCAGGTCCGATTCCCGCACGGAACAACACTTCGTGTGATTCACAAATTGCTGTTTCGGTGTGGCTTGTGTATACATGTGAATTTGTATGTTTGTAAACGCACCCACGACACAGGAGAAACTCCTAGTGTGGGGCAACATTTTCTTAGAGAAGGTAAGAAAGATTCCCTGTTCAATTAATACCTCCTTAGTAAAATATTAATCAGTGCAATGCAAAAGTGTTCACCTTTTACATATGATTGTCTCTAAAGAGGCTGACGAATGATATTACAAGATAGTTATGGGCCGAGAAGAAGACTTAGTATGAATTCATCCACTACAGACGGGGCACAAGAGGAACGATGTTAAGTCAGGGTTGGGAGTGCAAGTACAATAGTCAATAATATACCGCAGCCCCAGCCCGGAGCAGAAGAAGGAATGGTGTAATTCCTAGTCATCAGTCTCGAGCGTACGGTGCATAACGTCCCACGCGGGCCTCTAAGAGCCAATACGCCATTACGGACGGGGCCCTATATGGTTGATGTTTAGCCAAGGTTGCGAGGTAAGCTCAATGAGGCACCGCGGTCTTGGTCCAGAGCAGAA
Source organism: Spodoptera exigua (assembly GCA_902829305.4). NCBI lineage: Eukaryota > Metazoa > Arthropoda > Insecta > Lepidoptera > Noctuidae > Spodoptera > Spodoptera exigua. The sequence continues at coordinate 11,012,020 of LR824616.2, read as the reverse complement.
GAAGGAACGTTGGGGTTTCATCAAATGACTTTTCCCGCCCAGGGTGAGGTGGAAAATGTTTCAGTCTTCATAAAATTTTCCTCTAAAAAAAAAAAGAACCTGGCCTCTTACTCCACTAAGGGTGAGATAAGTCACAACATTAATGCAAACGAGCTGAAAATACCTGGTTGTCATTAGTGTGTCCTTAGGTTAAAGTTTGTGTACAAACCAATTTAGAATCATTGTCTACGGAAATAAGCGATTTGCTAACGACATTATGAGCCTGCATTGTTTCCATAGTTCATTTTTCTACATTACCGTGACTTACAGGTTTACAGTTTTATTCGCAGATCGCGATAGTGATAAATGACAAACGTTATTTATTTTCCATATCGTTGACACACTGCCGAACCTTTCTAGCCGTAATTTTTATTCGTAGGATGATGATTTTAGGTTGTAGCAGTGTTTTTTGTTTCCAGAACATATTCGACTTTTTTAGCTTAAGTATATGTTTCATTGGAATCCGTCCTTCAGTTCCATAGATTAAGGTATGCAGACAAACATTTTTTTTCTTTTTTCTTTATTCCTGCCTCCTTATCAGACTATTTTTTTTTTATAGTAAAGGATTATATAAACTTTTTTACTACTTATATGTATCCACAAGATTCTAAGGTCATGTATTTATAAAAAACGATGTATCCTCAATCTACCTAAGTATGAAGTTAGCCTCCAAACTCATTGAAATTTCTCGTTTTAGGTACTGCTCATACATTTCCGGGCACAATCACACAAACAATGACTCACGTTTTAAACAAGGGGTAGGGATGTAATGGAAATTGAAGAAGTTTGGAGTGTAACATTACATTATTATGTGACGAAGGGACAGCCAGTGATATGGAAATGTGTTGAAGTTCGTTTGTGTCGCACTTTTAAATATAATATTTGCTTTAATCAGTGGCATGTTTCGTATGTAAAATGAATTCTGTCCTTAAAACTTCTTTAAAATTCAGCAGATTTAGGGCTGGTTTTCCAATGGTTAGATAAAAGTTACCTGGGGAATAATAATTATGATGCTGTCGCGTCAGAATGCTTGTATAAGACAGCAACATTTTATGCCTCAGATTACATTTAAATGACCATTGAAAAATCAGCCCTATATCGAAAAAGAATGCTTACATTTTTTATAGTATAAAAATAAATTACTCGTTGTCTTGTTAGGCGCTATCAAAGCAAGTCTTAATATCGGAAACACTTACACAACTTTACTATCTGTTATTAATAACAGATAGTAAAGTTGTGTAAGTGTGACACAAAGCTGATATTAATAACAGAAAGTTATTACAAAACCAAATATTAAGTGCAGCTACCACCTGGGGTTGCGGGGCAAACGCAATAAGGTACCAGTAGAAAAAACGGGGAGGGCTTTTAGTCATTAAGAGTCTGACACTCCCTCTTTCATACACTGGGCGAAAGAGGTTTTAAGTTCATTTGATGATCGCAAAGAAAGTGCTATCATCATTTGTCATATATTAAAGTCGAGGTTGCGGGGCAAGCGCAATGAGGCACTGTAGCCTCGGCTCAGAACTGGAAAGGAATGGGGGGGTTTTTATTCAGGAAGAGTCTTACACTCTCTCCTGCCCTATCCTGGTCGGGAGAAGTCATTTGATGATTTTCCCATCCCAAAAAAAAAAACATCACATAAGTCAATCGGTTAAACGATCAGTAAAAAGATTTTCAAGGAACCCTTATAACTAAATGGTGTCATAATATATTTATATCATTTTGAACGGAGTATTTCTAAACGTCAAGTTAGATTTCAAACATACATCTAACTTAACCTCAAAACACTCGACAGAAAAGAAGCGGGATGACGTAAATAAATTACGTCTCTACATAGAGTCCGCAGTTGTTCGAAAGAAAATATATAGTTCGGTAGAGATAAGCCAACCGACGCGACGTTGGCGTTCTACTTCCAAACTAGTATACATTTTTTACATCGACTCTACGTATACTAGCTCTATATAGATAGAGGGTAGTAAAATTTTCTCATCCGTAGCTCTACGTCAATTTAGGTTAAATAAACAAAGAGAGGGTTTAAAATTGCTAGACTCTAGCAAAGGTAGAGTTCTGGTTAGCTGTTTGTCTAGACTATGTTTTGTAGCGGCTCTGAGATTTTCTTGGTATTTGATATTTGGAGGTTAATAGCATCTGACTTGTCGAGTGGATGTTTAAAAGCGGTTGGTAGGTATTCGTTTTTTACAACTTTTCCTGAAATAACCTATTGGGTTATATCTATTGAGTTAATGGTGAGTTATACATAGCCCTGAGCTACTATGCCATCGAAGCGAAACAAAATAGTGGTTTTTTTTATAAAGAAAGAAAGAAAGAAAGAAAAAACATTTATTTAGATATCATTACTTTTATGGTATTTTGCTATAAAACATGTCAGCCTCGTTAGGACATTTCTACTTAAATCTACAATATTAAAGTCTCAAAATCTCACTGATGCATGAATATCTTAAACAAGGCCAAAAGCTGCAAAAGAAGTTGGATTTAAGAGAACAGTTGTAAAACTATATTTTTACTATACACTTTCGTGAGACATTCTAAATTAATTATTATGTATTCGGCTTACTCACGTGAATGCTGCTCATGAATATGGGCCTCTAGCATGGCTTGCAAGTAGTCGAGTATCTCGTCAAATTATTACGTGAGCAAGCCGAAAAAATATGTTGTAAAACTACCCATATCTAATGTATTTAACTTAAATTCGCGCACCAATGATTCCCTGTCTCTCGCATATTTTATACAATCAACTAACAAATGTTGATTTAACATCATCAAGGAAATTAGATTTTTATATCATTAAAAAAAATAACTTTATTACAAGGAAAGTAGCCTGCACCAATATTGGATTACGGCGATTTATATCACTTTCACCTATTTTTATTCTAGTCTAGCGTCTGTCCACTTGAGCTGAGCACAATCGATATGCGGAGTCTATAAGAGGATCTAGGTCATATTTCACTTGTGTCTAGTCTTGATATAAATATTTATTGAGAAATGCATTAGATATAGTCATTGTCTTAGTAATATTTAACACCCTATCTATAATTTGATTTAATCTGTTTTACAGTTATAATATGTATATAACAAGCACATATTATTTACACAACATGTGCTTGTTATAATATTGTTAATTTTTTTTTATAAATCATAATGAAAAAATTCAGTAAATTGTCTAACAAAACTCATACCCTACAGACTACACAATACGAAACAAAAAGTCACATGCAGTTTAAAATCCAGATCACAGAATTCTTACAAATTCTCTCTTACTTAAAAAAAAACGTTGAAAGAAAAATCAATGTAAATCAAAGTTACCAGCATTAAAAAATATCCAATTTACATTTAAATTACAAATAAGCCGTGACATTGAGTCGATTCAGACATCAAATTGCATTACTGATGACGCACGCGATCCCCTCGACGTAATCCCATGAGCACGGAACGACCAGATTTCCAATAAGCCCCGAGTCTCCCCTTTCTGTAAACATTGTCGGTACCAAATACCTTGTTTACTGGCAGACACGAGAGGAGACTGGGTAGTGTTCGCCATAAGAATTTATTTAGGAATACGCTGAGAAAATCTTGTGTGAAGCGGTACTTATATGCTTATTCAAAATTAAATAGAATAAGTTTAATAACGTACTTTAACAATTTATTAATGGTATGTTAGAAGTTGACCACCGCTTCTATTAAATTTACCTATTTTTTTAATTACATAAACATTAGTCAACAATAATTGAAAATATGTTTATATTTCTCAATGCATTTGACAAAAAATTCCATGTAATATATTAAAACCTTCGCAACGAAAACCAAGTTTCCTTTAACGCCTACACACCTATAATTTATAGACAACCTACGCAAAATAAAACAAATCCGATCAATCTATTTGAAGGCACCGGGAGGTTGGTACAAACATCAACATCCCGATCATCGTCTTCACAGTCCATCGCAGGGCGTAGGATTTTATATTCAGACCGAATAAATTACAAAAATAACGGACGTCGGCGATCCGTCTCCTATGACAGTCACAGCGCTCGCTCTCCACCATAATGCTCACGCAGAACTGTCAGTTTGACGTTCCGCCAGAGTACGATTTATTGTACCCTCGTCCGATGAATTGTAATAAAACCTCCTTCAAAATTCACTTTAAATAATCGTCGCTCCGACATATTCAATATACCTACCTAACAACTATAAACAAGTAAAAATAACAAAACATTTACTTAAACCCCTACCAATGGTAGTTAACACATCACACTCACGTCGAGTTGACGAACCACATTCACGTGCAAACCTGAGGAAATTGTTATTATATCGGTGATGAAATACGTGACGAGTAAATATGTAAACCATAGTACGGTACTCTTTTTGTTTGCAATCTTTTTATACACCTTAATTTTGAGGAAAATGTGGTAAAAAGGGAGTGTTTTGTGCTATAAAACTTTTTTACGCGTGTGTAAAAATAATCAATGTGTGTACGTGTAACATTTTGCTTTAAGGTGTGGTGTTAAGATTTATTTTTGTTTAACGACTGATGTGCATTCATATTTCTTGTGATTTACCTACCTACGAAAAATTACTGGAGTGCGCGGAAAATTACTGGAGTAATGACGTAACGCAATGTTATAAGTAAAAATGTGTAGATAGGTTACAAGCGCTCAGCAAGTGATACATTAAATGTAGCTAATTAGCCACTTTTTTTCATATTTGTCTCTTTTTCACTCGCAATTATTGAATCATGCCATCCCACTTTAACGTGTATCATATGTTTTATTTTTGTGTGCATAAGTGTGCTGTTTTTGAAAATCGAATATTGTTTATGTTACCTATCTACACCATTTTACTTATAATATCATTGACGTAACGTCATTATTTTAACTACTAAAACAGAAACAAACCGGGATTTTGGGTCCAAACCCAATAATGTAGGTAGCCCGGTCCTGGCTCAACAAAGGAGAAACGGGTAGTTTTTAGTCAGTAAGAATCTGATACTACCTAGCGCCTCACTCAGGGTGGGAAAAGTCATTGGATAATTTTACCTCTCAGAAAAAGCTAATCAAAAATAACAATAGCGGTAATGACAAAATGCCACTTTGAAATCATTCAGCTTAATAAATAATCATAGGTAAGACACTGTTAAAAAACTTGATAACTCGCAGATCCAAAAATAACTAATTCGTCGTAAAACGTAATGAAAACGATATTTCACATTTAACACGTTCGCTGCATTACGAGATCTATCAGATCTCTTGCAGAACTTTTCTATTGTGCGTTGAATAAAATCGTGTTGTTTCACTCCTTGCGGGAGGATCTAACTTGTAAAGTTCTTTATGTATGAGTAAGACACATATACATATTTGCGTTCTACTTAAAACTGAATTTAAAGACATTAAAAAATAAATTAGAGATGGATTAGATCCCTAACGCACAGTACTATAATTATTTTTATTTCTTGCGTTACGAGATATGTCGATACTCGTGGAATCATAGGCCTCGTAGACGCAAGAGAGGAAGGGAGGGCGGCGCGGGCGCTCCGTGACTCGTGTTAGTGTTGTCCTAGCATCGACGTGGATAAACGGAAATAACACTCGCGTATATACGTCGTGTACGTGTTGATTACTTTTTATTAACAATGAGTGATTTTAGAAGGAAACATATGCTCATAAAGGTAGCTAAAATCTCTCCAGAAACTAAGGTAATGGTTCCAGACAACGCATATGCTAAGCATCGTCAACTAACTGCAGCACGGTTCGCATGAAGTCGAGCTTATTATGCACCATTTCAATCATTCCAGTTTACTGAATAGACGTCTTCTTGGATACAATTTAAATAACATTAATTTAGGCATTATTGCCGACTGGCAGGCACATGTTAGTACATGTGCCTGGCTTTTTTGGACTATACGTAGTTTTTGTGTTAATGTACTTCTTCTGTTGATTGCCTGAAAATGTTTGGTTGTTGCTGTGACTGTCTTATCTTAGTCGCATTCCTGGTGGGCTTTGCTGCTTATCTCTAATGTTATAGTGTTACAATTATGTAAGCATTACTACACGGCGGGGAACCCGGTTTCACATCTCTCTGGCAAGTTTCTGGTAACATTAGCAATAACAATTTCAGTCATTATAACAAAAACGTTGTTATAGTAAACTAGAAGTACCTAGTATTAATATTTTTTTAAATCGACAACTGAGATATTATTTTGTTCCCATCACTACTTACTACACATATTGAACTATCTTCGGTTGCGGTATGAGATACAACCGATACCTATTTTTTTTTTGGTATTTGTAGTTTATACAAATGTCATAACTGCGTGCGAACCTAGCAAAATATAGAGCAACAGGCTATCTTTCACCCACATAAACTTTAAAATATATGTCATTGGTTTTCTGGAAGATATGAGTTATTGTCAAAACTGTATTTTTAGGAGACTGATTAGGTCTCAAACGCACTAAAGGGCAGATTAGTTTCGAGATCTTTTAGGTCTCCAAAGCACCAGCTGAAAGTTCTTTGAAAATGATGGCGCAGTGAACGTGTTAACTTGATACGAAACAAAACTTCAACAATATTTAACAAAAACATAAACGAAAACGAAACTTCGAAATTCAAAATCATTAACAAGTTATCCGATACGAAACTTCTGTTTATCTCCAAAAAGTTTCCACTCGAAAGAGTTGTTTATTTATAAAGGGAAGATCAATAAACTTGAACTTTAAGGCAGAGGCCATAAAGTTCAGTAAAGTCTATTAAAGCTGAGGTTACCTTTGTCGGTCAGTGACAAATGTCTTAAAGCTATATAAATCTTTGGAAGCACTTAAATAAGTGCGTCCTTGGTTTCCCGAAGGGCGACCTCACGCTTTCAGCGCGTAAGTGGATGAAAGTCTTTAGTTTAAGTCCGCGTGGCTGTGGTTGTGTCACTTTAAAACCCTTTCAGGGTCCCGTACTCGATGAGAAAAAATTGGAAAACTATTACTAAGAGTCCGTAGTCCATCTGTCTATTTGTCTTTCATATGGCAACATTTGATGAACTATGCTTTTAAGACAGGTGAAATTTGGACACATAATTATGATGAAATTCTTTTGAGTCTTTTACGACATATACTAAAGAAAATATGTTTAAAGGAGCTCCCATTAAACAAATTTTATTTTAATGTCTTTTAAAGGAACAGTACGGTTTTTTTAGTATGTGTTTTCTTTATTTCTTGAAAAAAAGACTATGCTCCACACTAGGTTTTTAGCCTGTGTCGTTGGTGCGTTTACAAAGATACAATTTCACATACACATCACACCCAGATCCGGAACAACATTTTTTTGGACCGCACAAAGAGTTGTTCAGAAAATCATATGGGCGCACTTTAAAGAGAATAAAAATAATAAATACAATATTCTTAAAATATCATCCCAGCAAAATTAAAAACAGAAAACTATAGGCTAGGATGATGATGAAATAAAAGAAAAAGATAACAATTTTAATGAGTATCTGCCTGCGAAATTTCCTCAATGGGAAACGTGACCAAAACACTGGCGATTTTTTATTTTATTTTTTTGACATTTTCCTTATCAATGATATTAAGATTTGAAGTTCCTTTTATGTTCGAGTGCTCTAGGGAAAATCAAAGGTAAGTTTGCTGGATATTTGTCTTAATAGGCTGGCTTCCTTAATTAATTCCTAAAATTTGACTTAACTTATCTTTTTAAATATAAGATTTCTGCCCACTTCTTCCGCTAACCTTAATAAAGTATAAACTTGAACCTTCCTCTTTTATCATTCTATCTATAAATAAAAATCACATTAAATTCTGTGGCGTAGTTTTAAAGATCAAAGCATACATATAGCGAGAAGCGACTTTGCTTTATAAGTACTATATAGTGATATGTATAAGTATTGTTACTCCTTTTGTCAATGAAAGGGCATACGATGTACACTCCGTTCTCACAAGTCATATTACGAGTCTCATATACAGATGTAAGCCATCAATCTTGTACAGAGCACAATTTAAAACCCATCTATGCCAATATAATATAAAACTAAAGGAATTGTTTGACTGCTTGCTTGAATGTGGTTATCTTCGAAACTGCTGGTTCGAATCCTCTTTGTGTTGGATAGTTATTAATATATCAAAGTATGGCTATAAAACATCACATCAGCTCTGACCACTAGGAGCCGAGTATACCTAGCTGATATTACAAAATAAACCTAGTTACTTGTTTGATAAAGATAAAAATAAAACCTCCTAATTTTCCGACATTTCTCGAATGAAAGGTTCGATCGGTGAAACGATAAAATTAATTCTACTTATGGAAAGAAGTGTATTATTGTGTTGCTTTTTCCTGTTATGCTCGTTTTCCAATAACATTTTCGGCAATGAAAAAAATGTTTCCTTCCTTGATTTGTTTTTGTTTTGGGCAAAATTTTGTAAGATTAACTTGTTGATCGGGTACATACTGTTGACTAAGAAATTCCCGACCCAGAGATACATATTTATGTTTATGAATTTGTATGTTTTTAACGCACATTTTTTTAACAAAAGCGTTGTCCCACACTACGGTTTTCTCCTATGTCGTGTGTGCGTTTACAAACATACAATTTCACATACACATCACACCCAGACCTGAAACAACAATTTGTGGATCACACAAAGTGTTGTTCCGTATGGGAATCGAAACCGCGACACGTTGTGCGGCAGTCAGTTGCCCAACCACTGCCCCAACCTTGCAATCAAACTTACGACACACGAGAAATTTCTATATGGGAAAACGTATAGAAAAAGACACGAAACGTATTAACAGAATGGCCACAAGTACTTCGGTACTAGAGAATAGCCATTAGTAGGCATCACCAGTGGTAAGTAGGTAGATTGTACGTCAGTTCCAATCGATATTACACACGTCATAATAAAGCCGCAATTAACAATGACGTCACAGCTTTAAATATATCTGTTTGTCTATTTAAAAGTTCTTTACACTAGAAGTTAGGTATTAGGTTTTGATAGACTACCAATAAAACTGGTTATAATGATGATAAGTGATAAAACCAGATTAATTTGATATAATTATGACCTGTCAATGAAGAAAATAAAACAACATTCCAAATAAGCTTAAGTATAGTATAATAGTCAAGAATAATACTTTTGAGTAACACCCGGTTTCCGCAAGGTCGATCAAGTAACACCCGGTTTGCGAAAGGCCGATCAATGTTAAAATCAATTTAATCTCTTGTCAAGTAATCTGAATTATCAACAACCAATCAGATGACTTGACAAGAGATTCAACAGGAGATTAGTTAATTTTAGAGCTGACAAGCCTTTCAAAAACCGGCTGTTAGTGTTTAAATGTCATAAAACATTCTGCACAATATCACTATCACAGAGTAGGACATGCCACACGATAAAAAATAAACAAAAGACAATTGTAAGATAAGCTTTTTCTTATTCAAATGTGATTTTTTCACCTTCATGTTTCTTTGTTTGAAATCAAACGACCCTTTGCCACTCCGCGCGTTTATACCAAGACCCACATCTCATATTCATAGCTATCCTTGTACCTTTGATTGGATCAAAAAGTCAAAGAAAACAAAAACATTTATTATACAACACTACAAGCACTATTTTTTGGTATATACCAAAAAACCACACTAGGATTTCCTCCTGTGTTGTGGCTGCTTTTACACACATTCAATTTCACATACGCATCACACCCTGACCAGCAAAAACAATTTGTGGATTACACAAAGAATTGTTCCTAACCTGCACGGTTGGTGCGGTGGCTGGGCTACTGGCTGCCGCGCAACGTGTTGCGGCGTCGATTCCCGCACAGAACAATTCTTTGTGTAATCCACAAATTGTTTTTCCTGGTCAAAAAATACGAAATTTAAAACAACGTCAAAATAGAAATAGTGCGTCAATCCGTTCGTCAGTGAAGCTAGGTGCTCTTTCTTAAGTAACGATTCGAATGGACAAGAATGAACAACAAACACCGTCGTTACTGTATCATTGTAATAAATGAAATTACAAGTGTTCATTAATAAATTGATTTTGTTATTGTTCCGAACCTTTGGGTAAGGTAAAACTTGAATAAAGTTCTTGGAAATTATTGTTTCTTATATTTCTATTTCGAGAATATCTTAATAGAGTCTAATTTTGTTTAATTCCACGAACTCAATTAACTTAAACGTAAAATTAGTCTCAAAAAGAATATTTACAAAGTAACATTACACGAAAATAGACCTTCTATTACAAAAGTTGGGAACAACTAACGATGTATTAATATAATATGCCTAAAGCTAACATTAACCTCAGAATATGAAAACAAAGTTTCCAACAAGATTATCCCAATTCTAAAAATAACTTCATATTACTCACTGAATTTAAGTCATATTTGCACAGAAATACCAACAGAATCAAGGGTCGTTTGAGCTCAGCTTGTAATAATATTATCAAGCCTATTCTAAATGTGATAAACATAGAAAAGCTTGTAAGCTTACCTTCTTAACATGTTTTTGTAAAGGAGGTCTAAGTATTCGAAGAGAAATATTACAGATTCAAAAGGTCAACTATAATATTTTCTAGAATATTCTCCCGAGAACTCCCAATGGAATACTAGTGTCTTTGTATGATTTCTACTGTTCCATTTTTAAATGAAAATGTTACAAAATAATGAATCTTTCTCTGCGAATGACGTTTAATATAAGTCTTAAGTCGCCATATTGGAATTATAAAAGACTGGTTTGAAAAGTTGAAAGATAGAATGTCGGCCATTTTAAAATGATAACGTCAATACCAAAGTAGAAGAACAAAAGCCTAAGACTTATTAAAAATAAAAAAACTTGACAGGCTGAAGGCAGATAGATACATACTAATAATGGTTTTTGACCTATTTCGTTAAACTATAAATTTACCTACACTAATAACACAATATATTTTTTTTCTGCTGGTAGAAGTAAAAGGTCGCGGGTTAATTAGTGTCTCTCCCAAAAATAAACAATATCTTTATTTTTGTTGTTATAAACATCAATATTTTACAATAAATACTTTCTGAAAGGCACTACCCGCCTTGTGTGTTTGCATCACTGCACGGAACACTGGCTGAATTGAGGTCAGAATTCAGAGAAGGATGTTAGGTAGAATGGTACTCCGTTAATTAAACTCTCAAAATATACATAATTATTAGACTTCTGGTAGGTAAAAATAACTAGAGAACCATAACAATACTATTATTTAAAATATATTCACATACGATTTTGCAAAGATTCTTACAGATTCTATTTTCGTAAAATTCCGGCACAGATTATGCTAACCTTCACAGAGGATACCTAAAAAAGTTTCCAACCCGAAAAAGATTTAAAAGGTTTACCTAGGAAACTCATAGCCAACAATGAAAGGTAGGTTATTTAAATATGTACTATATAGGTACAGAGAATGTTTTGCGTTGGAAATGGGTCGTTTGCGGTTACAGGTCACATTTTGTGGTCACGTCTGACCCCTAACCACAATAAAATTAGGTTCGTTCGGAACCGTGTTGGACCAAATTTGAGCTAGCAACAAACCCGTTCCGTTTTCTTTTAGTTTTACTGAAATAATTATGAAAATTTATGAACGTCCCGAAGCCTTGAAGGTTGGCTAAGGTCAGACATATTTTAGTCTAGGTATAATTTTTCTTTTAAACCTAAAAACTGCTTCTGGAGAGAGTAATTTAGACGACGTAATTATAACTTTAAGATTGCTAATCAGACCTCGTTTTTAAGCATAACTATGTTAATATAAATGGAAAATTAAGGTTTTTTGTCACTCCCTGCGATAACTATAATGAATTTTGATAAAAATGTAGACGAGATCCTGGAGAGTTTTATTAAGCACCTGATATTTGCTTGATGAAAGTCAGAAAAAGACATGGTGGAAGAAGTAGAAGTTTCATTATGTTGGTAAATTGTTACGAATACGAAAATAACGATAATATTGTTTTATGTTTTTATTGGTGCACATGGGTGGAAAAATAATTATCTTTTGACCTTGTGGGTGATGCAGAGAAGAGTTAACGGAGCGTGCAAGAAGCAAGTAATGTATATAGATGAAATAGATAATAAAAGGACTTACGAGTGCATTTAGAGATAAGGGTTTCGGATATGGGAAGGTATGGGAGAGGTAGGGATTGGGCCTCAGATAACCTCACTCACACGGCGAAACACAGTCGTTGTTTCACGCTGGTTTTCAACAATGAGGCCGTGATATCACTGCAGTCGAGACGACGCAATCGTGCCGAAGCTTGGCTCTTACACACTCATAACAATACATACCTATACATTATACAATAATTTTTTGAGGGGGCAAATCATCATAACATTACTCTAATCTCTTCTCGCCAAGGGTAAGGTGAGAGGGAGAGTCATACACAATATATTAATAATAAGTATTTACTTTTTGATAACTTATTTTCACTGTATTTTGCTACAGTATAACTTGTAATAACTGGGTTCTACCACATTCGCCTCTCTGCGACTCTGCCTAACCTACTAAAGTTAAATTTAAAAGCATGACTTTATAGTAATGGCATAACAAGCAAAATACGACATAATATAACGTTTATAAATAACATCAAGGAGACAATAAACAATTCAAAAATAAATGGCTTCATTTGAAAACATATTAAATAATTAACATCTCCATACTCTCAACTTAAGGATGTCATTATAAAATCCTCCCTGAACTCTCACCCTCCTTCCTTTTATCTGAAAGCCCTCTCAAAATATAAGTACGCAGTTGGTCCGCGTCGTGTGGTTTGCCCTTCATCCTACCTTCAGTTATAAGGGCGTATTTACAAGAATTATTACGTCATCATTTTGTTGAATACATATGTTATTACTTTGTGTCTACCGCTTAGTGTCATCGTAAATTCTGGCTTGTTTTTTATGTGATACGGCGGTTAGAAAGCAGACGTGTTACCTGGTGCTAAGCAACGCCAGAGGAGTTGGAAGTATGTTCCCGGATTTTGGAAATAAGAGGTTTTTGGGAGAGCCACGCTTCGGCACGATTGGGTCGACTCGACCGAAGTGATACTACGGCCTCACAGAAGACCGGTGTGAAACAACCACAGCGTTGTGTTTCGCCGTGTAAGTGAGTTTACCGGAGGCTCAATCCTTCCCCGCCCCCCATCCCTCCAAATCCCTCGTCAATCCCTAAATCTCCAAATCCCTAATCCCTGAAAGGTCGGCAACGCACTCGTAACTCCTCCGTTGCGGGTGCGGCGCTGATTGCTTACCATCAGGTAATCCGTCAGCTCGTTTGCCGATGTATTATACAAAAAAAAATACATAGGTCGGAATACAAATAAACGTATTATTGAAGTATTGGACACGTTCCCGTCATAATGTCTTGAAATGTAGTATTATTATTAAATATGTATACAAATCCGTATTTTAATGAATATTATTACAAAGCTAACTAAAAATAACCTTACATTATAACATATGCTATATATCATACTTCTACATTCAAATTATTTACACAAAATATGTGTCTATTCACGACAGTCGATTCATTAATATTATACAACGCGTAGCTCCCACGCTACGCCGTAGCAGCTGCTACGAAGCGGCTTAATATAGCCGCAGCTTAGTGTTGTAAAAACGTAGCGTTACTCATACTTTATATTTATTTAAAATAGTTAGATTTTATTAAATTGAACACGTTGATAATTCAAAACATCACGCCTTTTGTTTTCGAAGGGGGTGTCAGATGTAACCATGGTATTACGTACTTCGCATTACAATATTGACTTTGAAAAAAAAATGCAGAGTTCATTCACGCTACAAAATACCACAAAAACATCTCAAACACTATTTATTACCTCTAACACAACATAACTCAATCAATGATGTACCGTGAAGAAAAAGTAACGGAATGGTTTTTAGTCAGTAAGAGTCTGACAATCTCACAATGATCAAAAAAGTAAATTGACGATTTTCCTATCCCAAAAAAACAAGATAGCCATAACCTTTTAAAGTTATCATATATAAAAACTCTTTTCATAAATATAACATACGTACGTTTAATAAACAAAACGCAGAAACATAATGCAAATATCAAGTGTAATCGTTTAAACTCACGGTACCGTGTTTTGGCTGACAGCCTGCACGAGCTTGTGACCTTTGATTGCGTAATGTTATTCTAATAATATAGTATTCCGTTTAGGATGATACCGCTATTCCCTCGACGATCAATATCTACAACCCGATTAACTAAAATATACCTCCATTACTTTACATGGGTAGGTATGACGTAGGGAGGATTGTAAGTTAAACTGTGCTACATAATTAATATATGCGAGCGAACTGTGCATTTGTTATATGTATACACAAATTCAATACAATGCTTTTAAATTAAAATTGTCAGTTTTCTATATTTATGACGTAATGATTATTTTACTAAAATGTCGAACTCATTTCCTGAAAATAATGTATGCGACAACTAACGACTAAAATAGGTACTTCAATTTTCGGTCAAATCAAGTCACCACAAACCCAAATTAAGAAGGGAAGAGATGTTTTATTAATTTTTTGATTACCTTTTTTATATTTTTGTAATGTTCTATACATTAAAAAATTATGAATCCTACCATCATGAGATATAGAGACATTGAAAACTAGGAAAAAGTTATATAAGTAATATTTAATGGTTTGAAATTCGTTTTTCAAAAGCACCAACGAGTAGTGTGGTTATTGTTTTAAATACAAAACCATATATTTTTTGAATCAAAGTACTTACAGGGTCTCCCAAATTATCGAGGAATACAAACGCTTTTTTTATGTATACTTTTTATTCGAATAATTTTTTCCCGCGTGCTATTAAAATAATTTCACGACACCAACATATTATGCAAACATAACAGTAAACACATTTCTTGGGCTCGTGTTACGAAAGCAGGGTGTGCCAAGTGAAGGAAACGTGATTTCCAGTGAATGTTACCATAAATGAGCATGTTCGAAGTTATACAAGTTTTCTTTTTTATGTGGTAGCTAACATTAATTTAATAAGAACACTTTTAAAAATAGATTCTTGCCAGGTAGATCGATAACTTCCGGGATAAAACAAAATATGTAAGTATGTATACAAAAATTTCGATTGGAAATGGAAATATCTGCTTCAAAATTTAGTTGTAAGACTTCACTTCACAGATATAATATGTTGTTATATACATATACCTATATTGTATATACATATCATGCAAGGTAAAACAATAAAAGATTTTTAAACCCAAATTCAATATATATAAAACCTTACATTGAACTATTTTCTGCCTTCAATTACTTAAGATATATTTTCTAGACCAATTTGCAAAACATACCTACTATGTCCTATATATTGACCAGAATGATAAGTTATATAACAAAAATGAGTTGAGGAGATTAGCGTATTGAAAAATGAGTAAAAATATCTCATGACAGAGAAACATATTTACAAGTTTTTTTTTCTCTATGAAAGTTACATAGGGACAGAAAAACGACTATATTTTATTCTATGATGTGATTTTGAACTTTTTTTCTAGTAATCTACAGTATGATTCTGTAAGACTTCATTCTAAACTTCGAATCTGAATCCGCCGTGAGTGCACTAGCGCTACACTTGCAAGTTGAACTAAATTGACCGCAACATTTTGATAGATAAACACCCGGTTTCCGAAAGGCCGATCAATGTTAAAATCAATTTAATCTCTTGTCAAGTCATCTGATTGGTTGACTGAATTATCAACAACCAATCAGATGACTTGACAAGAGATTTAACAGGAGATTAGTTAATTTTAGCGTTGACAATCCTTTCAGAAACCGGGTGAAAGTATAAGATGACGTTAAAAGTGGCATTCTGTAATGTAATGTCCCCAACAAGATTCAAAATCAAACTAATTGTATAGAATCGACGTGTTGATCATAAAAGGCAACAAAGAAGTGTACATCAAGTCGTTGTTCACTATACGTTACCTTTATCCCATGTCAATTTCATCTATTAATAGATATCTTTAAAACTATTGATTTTATTACCTAGACTGAGTCAGACGTCATACGCAGGCGAGACTAGGAATTACGAGCTAACGTCGCACATAAAAACCTTCTTTTAAATACTTTTTATGTGTAGACGACATAAAAAGTATATTTAGACTGTCTCATTGGTCTAGCCTGCCTTGTTTGGAAATCGGGGGTTTTTAGCCACGGTTCATTTTGTTGTAATAAAATCATTTGCTTTTTGTATTCGGTTGCATATACCAATAGAAGGGAGGGGGGGAAAAACATCCCCTTTCTTTTGGTATATTGGCTCTCCACTCACGTCTATATATTGAGAAAAGCTCTACTTTTTTCGAACCACAGAGGGCTCTTCCTCATGAGCAGAGTACGCGGACGTGGCGACGTCCGCGCAGTTTAATTAATTAAGTGTTACTTTCAATATACATATAATATTTTTTTTATGTATTGGTCGGCACGGATTACCTGATGGTAAGCAATCAGCGCCGCCCATGGACACCCGCAACGGAGGAGTTACGAGTGCGTTGCCGACCTTTTAGGGATTAGGGATTAAGGCTCCAACTTAGGGATTGAGGAGGAAATGGGGGCGGGGAAGGATTGGGCCTCCGGTAACCTCACTCACACGGCGAAACACAACGCTGTGGTTGTTTCACGCCGGTCTTCTGTGAGGCCGTGGTATCACTCCGGTCGAGCCGACCCAGTCGTGCCGAAGCATGGCTCTCCCACAATTTTCAATTAATCAAACATTTTAATTGTATTGTGTCCTTTATTTATCACTTGAGGTAAAACGAAATGATATGGAATTTTGAACATCAGTCGATCGTTCGAATACGATCTATTTATGCTCCCTATTTCATTCCGATTCGTCAAAATCTAATAATCATTGATACCTATGTAATACGAGTTCGATTTTGCGTATCGTGACGAGATCACGGAAAAACAAATACAATAAAGGAAGAAGATATATGAAAACATTTCTCACGATTTTTGTTTTATACGAAATATTTTAGGTTTCATGCTAGGCACCAATGTGCCGACAACTACCTACTGAAAATTAAATATATGCCCCTCGGTTCTACTTACAGCTTATGGTCACAGAGACGATGTAGCTTTCAAACAGTGAAACATTTTTTCCGAATTGGTTGAGTTTTTTCAGAACCTAATAAATTTAACAAACGAACCATCTTTTTATAATATTGGCATAGTAGACCTTACTCAGACACATACTTAATTCACATATGTATATATCCATGCCACTTTTCGTTGTAATGTCAAAACTCAATCGATTTGGCTCATTTTAGTCCATCAAAGATTTGTACACAGAGAAAATTTAAAAAATCTCGAACCAGTGTAAAATCGACATTCAAGCTGGCGGAGCCGCGGGCAACCGCTAGTACATATGCACCTACATATAAGCATCGTACGTCCCAAGAAAGGACATAATACAGCTCCTAATTGCATTACGCAACGCGTCGCCATCTAGTTTCAGCGCACGTAACTAAATTAGTTAATTTGCGACCGAAAGCCATACGCACTACGTGCAACGTTCTTTTAGATGATTCTATTAGTAATGTAATTAGTTCAGAGAAAGGAGATCGTATGTCTCTGTAGTCAGTGTAGTACGTTTACTAATATATGTGTAAAGCTTATACCCACGGCTTCGGCTGCGTGGTATATTAATAAAAAACAGCCCACGTGTTCAGAGCCACCTATCTACATAGCAAATTTCAGTCCAAGTTTCCTCACGATGTCTTCCTTTACAGCGGTGTCCAAGTGCACTTAGAAAGCACTTACATATTATAACTTAAGAAAAAGTCAAATATGTAATTGGTATTCTTGTACCAAGAACGAAATAAAAACCATAGTATGTATGTAACCATAGTAAACCATAAATTTAATATTTAATAATTTTATATTTTTCATTAAGCATCTTGGTCAAAATAATTGTGTTTTTGATTTTCTTACCCCTTTTGTCTAATTTTTATTCCTGTAAAAAATAGGCGAATAATTTCGTTCTGTCATGTTAATCCACAGCAATGATGGCAAGTAATGCTTTTAACAAATATCGCCTATTACAACAAATATACTCGTAGAATTTAACGACAACAATTTTTGAAATCTTCAGACTCTTTAGATTTCAGAGTGCATTTTTATACTATCATCTACAATTTCATAAAAACGTCTGTAGGCTTTTCACACAGTCAGGGAAACCTCCCACATATACATATAGGATAGTATAATCTTTTCCTATTTACGTACTTATGGTTTATAGAGAAATACCAACTAAAATAAATTAGACAAAGTTCTGCAATCGACTCCCAATATGGCTGACTCTGAACACGTGACCACTACACGTGTCTGATCTAGAATATTCCCTTGTCACGGACCAGTTTATTCCAAGATACAAGAGATTGCTTTTAACGATTCACTGCTTCGGCTTCCAGATATAATAATTATAACAGGTTGCTAACCACAAATCCTTGATTGTAAAGACTTAACAAACATTATTGAGTTCAATTTCAATTATAACCTAATATCGTATCGAACGTCGTGGTGGCCCGACGATTAAGGTGCCCGCTTTTCTTCCATAGGCAGGTGGATTCGCAATCTGGCAAGTACCAAAGTGACTCTTTCCGAGTCTCATGTGCTTTCTAAGTTTATTAATAATAGGTCTTTACCTATGAAATTGCCGTTTTGCATGAAAAAATTTAAACGAATTTTTGATTTGAAATGCGATGAAAATGTAACACTAATCAATAAACAAATGACTACTTTTGGAAAAAGAATCCCATGTTTTGAGAACAAAATTAATTAGCCTTAGCCTAACAAAAACTATTTTGATTTGAAATGGCCAGTGCTGCAGAACGGTAAAGACCTATTATTATAAATACGAAAGTACGCCTAAGCTACTGAACTGATTTCTATGAAATTTGGTAGGTACAGACATAGTTTGGAACTCGAGAAAGAACATAGGATAGTTTATATACCAAAAATCTGCAGAAAGTCACTATTCCAAGCGAACGGAGTCGCGGGCTAGTAGGATATAACATTTAAAATATTGTGTAAGAAATAAATTCAACTAACATAACACGCATCCATAGAACATCACACACGCGCCATTTTCCTTCGCGTACCCTATTAAATTGCTTTGACATTTCAAGGCAAGATGTGATGAAATTGTTTCCAACGAAGATACAATTTAATTATCATAGGAAATTGAAATGCATTCAGTATTAGTTTCCAACTCATTAGGTTCCACTTGTCAGTTCGTAATGGATAGATGGAAATGTAAGTCTTCTTGCCACTATTTTAGAATAAAATAAAGGATTTGAGACTTTATATATTGAGATTTGAGAATGTATAACTAACACAGAAAACCGGCGTGAAACAACCACAGCGTTGTGTTTTGCCGTGTGAGTGAGGTCACCGGAGGCCCAACCCTTCCCCTCCCCCGATCCCTCCCCAATCCCTCAATCTCCAAAACCCTAATCCCTAAGAGGTCGGTAACACCCTCGTAACTCCTCCGTTGCGGGTGTCCATGGGCGGCGCTGATTGCTTACCATTAGGTAATCCGGCTGCACGTTTGCCGATCTATTACATAAAAAAAAAACTTCTGTGGAGTGGTTTCACTCGCTGCTCTGCTCCTACAAATCGTAGCATGATGTTTTATAGCCTAAAGCCTTCCTCGATAGATGTAGCAACAAACACAAAAAGATTTATTCAATTCGAACCATTTGTTTTGGAGATCAGCGCGTTCAAACAAACAAACTATTATAGTATATATTTGTTATATTATAAGACGTAATTATAATTATTTAAAGATATCTCTTAGATATATCAGTGACCCGAGGCATTTTTTAATAGCATCAAATACATTATTGATGATATTATCATTGATACTTGAAACAGACCTGAAATACTTAAAATCTCATTTTATAAAACCTCTTCAGCCAAAAGCTGTCGATTATATTATGGTTAACCTAAAATTGTGGAAGGCCGTTAATATTTCGAGTTACATAATTGACTAATGGATTGAACAGCCAAATGTAATAAAAGCTTTTCAATGTTCTCTTTATTTTCTAAATTTTTTTCCCTAAAAACAAAGAAAAATATCGAAACCTTGTTGTCAAATAGAAGAAAATATTAATCCGAGGCTTTTTTAGTTTCTAATTAATATTTTGTGTTCCTTCCTCGTTCTTATAATAAAATATCCTGTCAAATATTTTGGCACTGAATATCCTGAAGGACGAAAGATTTCTTAATACCCTTTTCTCTATTTATAAATCTGTAGATATTATCATTTTTCAAATCGCTTGAGTATACCGAACATAGCCCAAAGGATTAGCAAACTGAAGTGGCAGTGGACAGGACACATTCGTCGAAGAACCGATGACCATCGGGGTCGGGAGGCCTTTGTCCAGCAGTGGACAAAATCAGGCTTATGATGGCACCCAATATGGTTCCAAATATTTTAAATACTTTACCGACGCAGAAACTCAAAGTGTACCGAAAAGTTCACGTAAATAACAATCTAAATCCAATATGTATAAATGAAATATAAATTACACAAATAAAAAACTATTATCCAAACTTCTAAACTAATATTATGAATTCGAAAGTAACTCCGTCTGTCAGTCCGTCTGTCTTTTCTTCAGGCCTAAACTATTGAACCGATTTCTGTAAAATTTAGTGACATAGTTTGAAACTCGAGAAAGGACATAGGATAGTTGTTATACCAAAAATTAAGTCACTATTCCACGCGAACGAAGTCGCAGGCAAAAGCCATATTAGTCATATAAAATTACGAATCAATCTAAAAAAACATACCAATAAAATGTAATCATTTCAATAAACGAAAATACAAAATCATATCGCAACGTATTCGAAAAGATTGTATCTACCCAAATCTATAAAAAGAACGAATATTATATTTACATTATACAAACGTACAATAAGTGTCATCGCTATATCTATCGAACTGATTTATCTAATCGATAAAAAACACGTTCATTACTCGATATGAGTCGAGTGTCCACACGGCCTTTATACTCTCGTAAATTGATTAATGGGCTGTATATAGAAAGCTAAGTTACATATATGTAAGTATATGCTTAACTAGCTTCGCCCACAGTACGTACCAGGGTAAAAAGTAGCCTGTGTTATTTCAGAATATAATCTATCTTTGATCCAAATTGTAGGTTTTCTGTAAAAGAGAAACAAACATCCATCCTGCTTTAAAACTTTTGGGTTTATAATATTAGTAGAATTTATCTAGATGCATATTATTCGTAAATATTTATGCATATTATTACGCATGTTACAACAAAAGCCATGAATATAAATGTGGATGGAGAGGGAGAGGGAGACCAAAGAAAACATGGATGGATTGTGTGAGAAGTGGTATGGAAAACAAAGGAGTTAGCGATAGCGTGAGGGGTGACAGGACAGAATGGAAGCAAAAAACATATTACGCCGACCCCAAATAAAACGGGACAAGGGCAGGAAGATATTGATGATCTACATGCATATTATTGTACAGGAAAGGTAGCACACAATTGCAAGTTCAGTGCTATTGTAAATTTAAAAGACGCGTTCACTGCTCGTACTTAGTCCCGTTATGACTTGAAACTAGTAGAGCTTTTCTCAACTTTTTTTTGCTGTGCTGTTACCCGCACTAAGCTTTTCTCCTGTTATGATGTATTTACAAACATAAAATGTCACATACACATCACACCCAGACCCGGAAAACTGTTTGTAAATTACACATTTAAGTGTGAGAGAGTCAAGCTTCGGCACAAATGGGTCGGCTCGACCGGAGTGATACCACGGCCTCACAGAATACCGGCGTGAAACAACCCACAGCGTTGTGTTTTGCCGTGTGAGAGAGGTTACCAGAGGCCTAATCCCTCCCGTTTCCCTATCCCTTCCAGATCCTTATATCCGCAACCTCTATCCCCAAAAGGTCGGCAACGCACTCGTAACTTCTTTGGTGTTGCGGGTGTCCATGGGCGGCGCCGATTGCCTACCATCAGGTAATCCGTCTGCTCGTTTGCCGACTTATACCATAAAATAAAAATACACAAAGAGTTATTCCGTAAGGGAATCAAACTCGCAACATGTTGCACGGCAGTCGCGTGTTCAGCGTTATGTGTGCAGTATTATCATTAATTTGTTTTTAGAAAAATTACTACGTTTTTCTATAGTAACTATTTAAAAAATAAAAACCTCATTAATCATAAACCACGCCGGAGTTTGAGTTCCTCCATAGAATCAAAGCATTTCCTTTTATATACGAGTGAGTAAACAAACATCCAATATCGCTCATATTACATTTTCCAAAAATAAATATGTGGGTAATATTGTCATATTATTATCTATTCGATAAAAGCCTCGAACGAAACAACAACATGCTAGCAATCTCATTAGTGACCTTCGACCTTATATACAACGAGATTAATATTTTAATATATAGGTATGTATGTACATAGTTTAAAGTTGACTTATTTTTAAAAACATACATCCTAACTAGCCTATCCCTATCCCTATATCCAGTTCTAGGTTAACAAACGAGCAGATGAATTAATGAAAAATTAATCGGAGTTATTAGAAATAGGCCACCCATGGACACCGGCAGCACCAGAGAAGACACGAATGCGTTGTCAGCCTTTTTGGAATCAGGGTTTTGGAAATTTAGGGAGGGTGACACACACACACACAATTTGTGTGTGTATCTTGGAAAGGTATAAGATTTTTATTTAGAAGAACTGAAACTTACGTGTGATTTGAACATATGTACATATCGTATGCTTAATAGGAGAGAGGCTTAACTCAAAAAAGAAGGCATTTGAATCCTAAACATTATGTTTTAGTAATAAGGTTAAAATTTGAAACACGTCTTTTATAAGTTAGTTCTGTTTTCTATTAAACATGATGTACATCCATTAATGTAGACTTTGTCCGATTGTAATCAGACAACAAACAACGCCACCCACCTTGATTTCTTACACGCATACCTACTCGTTTATCCACGCTCATTACACGTTAAATAAATAAGACAGTTATATATCATCTTCGAAGCCTATTTTGCCCCAAAATGACACACAGAGGCGTTTAATACACCCACGAAGAAAAATGTAGGTGGTGAGTTTGTATTCTTATTGTCTTTGTCGAGGTTATATAATTATCTACTTAGGTATGCTTTTTTTTAGGTGAATATCATGAAATGGATTCTCCCGCCCAGGGTACGAAGAGAGAGAGTGTCAGACTCTTACTGACTAAAAACGCCCCCGTTCCTTCTCCTGTTTTAGATCGTGGCCGCGGTGCCACATTGCGCTTACCCCGCAGCCCCGGTTGAACATGATCCCTGTAGGGCCCCGTCTGTGGTGGTCTGTTGGTTCTTTGAGGCGCGCGCGGAACGCTACGCGCCGTCCGCACGGCTTTGGTTCCGGTCGGGCGTATACCTACTTGTCTATAATATTGCAATGTAGTATTGCTGTCTCGTTCTTTTTTCTTTATGTATGAGTTAGGTCGGCAAATGAGCTGACGTATTACCCGATGGTAATGAATCAACGCCACCCATGGACACCCGCAACGGATGAGTTACGAGTGCGTTGCCGACCTTTTAGTGATTAGGGATTTGGGGATTTATGGATTGAGGAGGCATTGGGAAAGGGGAAGGATTGGGCCTCCGGTAACCTCACTCACACGGCGAAACACAACGCTGTGGTTGTGTTCGCTGTGGTCGAGCCGACCTATTGGTGCTGCAGCATGGCTCTCCCACACTTGGCTTGGCTTATAAGAGTTGCAGCATTTTTGGTATACTTATTGTAACTAGCTTATTCGTTTAATCAAAGCTCTCTGTCAATCATCTACAGTTTCTTCAACAAATTGCGTACTAAAACACAAAATTAACAAAACCTCAATAAAATAAAATTGTCTAGAGAAACCCGTTCTCGATAGAACCTTACTCTAATCTTAATTAATATTACAATAGTAAAGATAACTGTATGAATGAATAAGCAACTAATAACAATTCTATTATCGTTATTGCAAATTGATAGCAAGTGATATTATCATGTCCGTATCATTGCCATTTGCATTTTATCGATAAACTCTTCTCATTAAGTATTGTAGTACAATTTTACGTTATATAAATACTTGCACCTCCTATTTTCAAGATATTTCTCCGCCATTTCACTACTAGTCAGTGGTCGGCACTGAGTCATAACTAGATTCAACTGAATGTTAAAATGTTTAAGTTGATTTTTATCCTCCCTGTTATATCTCACATTTCACTATAGGTATGCGCAAGTGCTGAGCAAAGACCACTTCTCACACGTAGAATGAATGAGCATCGTCACATTTTCTCTAGGTAGATTGGCGATTTCGAACTTATAATTAAGAACTATAAGTCTAAATTTCCTCAAGCTCCTCCTTCGCTGTATGCCAGTGACATAAACAAGTTCGGAAAAAAGTCACATTGGTCTGCTTTAAACTACTAGTAGGTACAATAAAACGTAGACGCCATCACCTGCGGGCCACCACCACTGCAACAAATAAATGGAATGGCAATGGCAAACGCATTGAATATCAACGCAATCGTAAGTTGGAAATGGCTACTCCGTCCAAAATCAAAGTGTGTCGATCGATGAACCAAGCCTCATTTCTTTAACATGTATATGAAATTGTATGTTGGTAAACGCACCTAAGTACGACGCAGGAGAAACGAAACAACCACAGACACAGAGAACAACACAACACAACCCTAGAGAGAGGCAACGTTTTATATAAAAAAAAAAACGTCTATTCGTATTACGTAATCGAGATTTATCATCTTTAAAAACTTTCAGATGCCCCTAAAGATACAGTCCCACGACCCATTGAGCCATTTAAATCGTTCGTTTTAGGGATAATCCGCCTCTGTCTACAAGCTGAGTGATAATCCTGTCAGACAGTCTAGCTTCAGGCTTTCCTAACGACAAACGTAAATATTTGTTCAAGCCCTCGCAGACGTGAAGGAGATCTTTTAAAAACCTATTCGTATCTAATCTTCTACTTTAATAACGTAAGGTTACCAGACCATACGTCATCTTAAACTATGAGCTGCGGATTACCTGATGGTATACAATCGTAACACCAAAGGAGTAAAAAGGTTGTTGTGCGTTGCCCGCCTTTTGGGGACGTTTCGGACATTTAAGGATATGGCCTCTGGAAACC
The DNA here is from genome assembly GCA_902829305.4 of Spodoptera exigua. NCBI lineage: Eukaryota > Metazoa > Arthropoda > Insecta > Lepidoptera > Noctuidae > Spodoptera > Spodoptera exigua. Next base: position 10,986,744 of record LR824616.2, on the reverse strand, counting down.
TCTCTTCTTTGAAGGTTTTCTGTGAGGCCGTGGTATCATGTATGGTAGTTTTCCTTCACCGTACGTCAGTGGTGTCAACTTAGAAAGTACAGGAAGAAGTCACATTGCTACGTGTTAGGTTCTTGCATGATAACCACGAAACTATTCATGTCTAAAGAAAAATCCTTGCCTACATGTTAATGATCAAATATTTATGTGTCTAGTAATAAAAATGCTTATTGATATTGTTATGGCGGACTCAGTTAAAGTCCCGAAAAAAGCTAATAAGTCTCTAAATGTAAATAAATCATTGTGTAACATTATAATGTCAGCTACAATTTTACATTACGAAATTTCATCCTAACAAAATTTTCCCGTTAGCAGCCATCACTCCTGTCGCGCCGGACATTTATTTTCGGCGTAAATTGACTAATGAGTTGTGAAGCTTAAAGGAAATTTATGCTTGATGGCTTTTCAATAAATTGCGATAAAAAGAAATTAAGTACTTTTTTAAGTCCCTACTTTCTGAGAAGTTAATGATATAAATGATGTTTCACTTCGATTTAACATTTGAGCGTTCGTCTTTACAAGTTTATTGTTTATTCCATTTAGTGGGTAAATGTAACAGTACAATTAACATGTTTCATTCTACTGTTAGGCTACTAAAACCTAATGTAGGTAAGTCGAAAAGCTAAAAAGCTTAAAACATCTTGGCTAAACCTAAACGTTCTTAATATTCGCAAAACGACACATTCTTAGAGCTTAAGAAGATTATTCAAAATATAGGTAACGCATATTTCGTCAAATCAATAATAATATCTCTGCTTTAATTAATTAATTTATTTATTTATTCTTTATATACAATTGCATATCGGAGGACTTAATGCTAGAAGCATTTTCTGCCAGTCAACCTTTTGGTAGTGCAGAGATGTGTGGTAGGTGATATACAGCAATTTAGGAAGTTACGTGAGGTGGAGGTGTAAATCAATTCTAAGTTACATATACTAAGTTACATAGTTATATTTATCAATTTTCGACATTACAAAGTACAAAATGAACCACAATTCGAAACTTGCAAGTCATTGCTACAAAATACATCAATTTGACGGTTCCCTAACGGTTGTTGTTTTACTTAAAGTCCTAATAAACTTAATGAATAGCATAAACAAAGAATGGAAAGGGTCAACTGGTCACAAAATTAGGACATGAGATCAATATTTTTGTTCCTACATTAGCCTAGTACTAAATACCTAAAGCACTGAAGTGGGAAGGCTATTTTCCTTTTACCAAAGTTTTATAAGCTGTACTAATAAGATATATGTAGATTATAAAGCTGAAGAGTGTTTGTTTGAACCCGCCAATCTCTGAAACTACTGGTTCGAATTGCACATTTTTTATGTTGTATAGATAATTTATCGAAGAATGCATGGGCTTAAACATCACGCTACAACCAATATGAGCAAAAAGCTGATCCGCACAGGAGAAGCTAGTTTGATATATTTTTAAATGTAACAATATATATTCAGACGAGGTTGTATTCAGTTGGGTTGCTAACTGCAATGGCCAGATAAGTCACAGCCGTGGAGGAAAATTCGAAACGAACCGAGTGTTTTGTAATTATTCGCGGTCGCCACTACACACTACTACGAGTACTTTCTGGATCCACCAGCCGTCCGTCCTTCAAGCGACGTGGTCTGCCCGTTGCCACTTCACCCTGCAGATTTTCTGAGTACTGTCGGTAACTTTGGTTCATTGGAAAATTTCCATATTTCGGATTATGTCGCGCAAAAAGACCTCGAGCATAGCCCGCTCAATCGCGCGCTGAGCGACTCTGAGTTTTTCTAGAACACCAGAAGTTAAGGATTTAAATAGGGTGTTTATTTATACATAATATAATATAAGTTCCGTACTCGCCATTAGGATCAAAATTCGTCCCGAGTCTTCAACAATATAATTCCGGCAAGAAACATGTTGACAAAACTTTACAGGTAAAACTATCCAAAGATACATTATCCATAAGTATAGGTAACGTTAATTACGATTTTCCTTATTTTCAATAACAATAGGAGCAATCCGATCTGTATTTCCTGAGAGTGGGAGCCCTCTAATGAAGTCTCGTTCGACGGAAAATTAAAAATAACAATAGCTTTAATAACAGAAGTGCTTCGAGCGTTATAATCAATGTTGATGATCTTCTGAGAATAACTGGACGCTATTTTTTCCCCTCACATTAATTAATTTTACCTGAATGGTTATGTACTACGCTATTTTTATATTTATATTATTTATATATATTTTTTATTTTTTCCTTCCTTATTACTCCACACACCAGTCTAAAGGATTTCATCTCCGCTCCATAAACTTTTTAATCCGTCTTTCTTTTCATAACTGTTGAGGGTCGAAAATGTTCATGTCTTCTCGCGTCCTAGATGGGGCGAGAGTGTCAGACTCTTACTGAATAAAAACCACCCCGTCCCTTCTCCTGCTCAGGGCCGGGGCCATAGTAGATTATTGTTCGTACACCGCCAACCCTGGACCTTTTTTTTTTATCTAATATCTCGGCAAGCGAGCAGACGGATTACCTGATGGTAAGCAATCAGCGCCGCCCATGGACACTCGCAAGGATGGAGGAGTTACGAGTGCGTTGCCGACCTTTTAGGGATTAGGGATTAGGGATTTGGAGATTTAGGGATTGAGGAGGGATTGGGGAAGAGGAAGGATTGGACCTTTATCTAAACATAGAATTAATTCTGTTTCTTTCAAAATAAGTTTTGTATACTGCCTGTTATTGTTTAGCACGCTATGTCGACAAGTATGGCTATGGCCAATAGGTTAGGCCTGCTTCTCATGCATGAGGGTGGTGAGGGTGGTTTCGAAGCAAAACCTGATAAGTACCAAAGTCAAATCATTAATTGGTGGTGATAATTCCGGTTCGGTCTGTCAGTTAAGAGTGCTTATGTTGAGTAAAAAGTTTTATTAAAAACCGTTCAGTAGTTTTCATTTCGTTTTTACTTCAAAGATGGCATAAAAACGCGTTTAAGCTGGTTTAAAATGAGTTTTCTCAAACTGCAACTTTCTGAAAAAACCTAAGGGTTTTTCCGAGTAGATACATTTTTATATTATGTAGGTAATTTTGTTGTAAAATATATAAAATAAAATAATTATAAATAACACACGGTAATTCGTACCATATGCAATACGTAATAGATAACCCATTTATACATAATGTTGGATTGCTATAATTTATAATATTCGTGTCATTTATCCTTATTTTTAACGTGAAATACATTAAGTGCTATAAATACATATTAATTATATTAGGTATACAGGTAAACATGATTGGATTTTTTTCTACTACCATGATGTGTTTATTCCATTCTGAAAAGATTAGTTTGTAGCCTATATGTATACTTAAATATGCTTTAGTACCATCATATAAAGTCTATATTTTCATAACAGAACATCACATATTTTAATACGTCAACGTGGTATGCATAGAGCTCATGTATGCGCAGTTTCGGTTAGTAAGGAAAATAATAAGATTGACAGGATACCGTTATTTTCCTGAAGCTTCGTGTATGATAGACTTAAGGCTGATGTTTCAAAAGTCAGATGAATGTTATCTGAGGAATAAAATTGTTGCTGTCACTGTCTTATACAAACATTCTGTCGCGACAGCATCATAATTATTCCCCATGTAACTTTTATCTTACCATTGAAAAATCAGTCCTTATTATCGAACACTCGATATAGGTACATTCTACAGAGTTCTGGTATTGCATATTTAAAAATATTTCCACAACGTATTTAATATTTAGCCTTATTTTGATACAAAAATACTCGTAATGATTAAACATATTATGTACCTTTCTTTTTTCAAATATGTAATGATGAGTGAGCATTAGTAATCTTATTTTATGATGAGTCATCAGTCCAATTCTGTTGTAAAACCATAATAGGTAAATTGTTCTAAATTTGAAAAAGTCAAAAGAAATGGTCGGCGTTCATAAAATAAATGGCCAGCTATTTTCTACGCACGTAGGTGGATACAATTATATTTTGTAAAAACGTATATTATTTTTTTATTCCAACTAGTTATATACGTTAAAATTGATTTTCACTGTTTTCAGATTCATATAAGGCTTTATTATTTCTCTTACATTTTATATGAGAACTCGGTCAAAATTAACAGAATTACTTATAATTATGATATCGATGTAATATATTACACACATGAAGTATACTCTATTCATCTTTAAACTTAAAATATTTTGCAATGGAATACAGTTGCGTAAGCCTTTTGCGTATTACTTTGTAGAAAGGATGAAACCATTATATATAACTCAGAGGAAGACTTCGATCTCAAAGTTTTGCCATGTAAAATGCAATATTCCAATAAAAATCGCACGGACAAAGACTACACGAGTAGTTCCCGATAGACATATTCCCGTTCCTATATTTATTTATTTATAGGGTGTCGACATAACAAAGATCCTTTTCCATAAAAATATATATTGCGCATCAAGTATTTTGTTCATAAAATGATTTTTTCGAATGTAACGTTAAAAAACGAGCTTCTTGATGTCCACCACACAATGTACCTATACCTACTTAATGCACAATTTTATTATGTAGCCTTAATGATTGTTTTCCACTGACCTGAGTCGACTGGCGCTATATCTGGACCGTCGTGAGGCGCTAGCATCTTCATTGTGATGGCACCTGGCAGCACGCTACTTGACACCGACACCGTGGCGAATTACTTCACAATTTCACCCGAAAAAACGACGATTATTCGGGAAAATAAGGGAAAATAACCGGAGCCCAACAGGCTGTTTCGACACTGCACTATCGATTGAAGGTCTAAGGGGAGTCACGCATGCGTGCGGCGAGGGAACTTCGCGCCTGCGAACTCGCCCCGCGCCGCCATATTTGCCCGGAAAGACGTCACATGACAGTTGACAGTTTTAAGGCGCGTTTCCGCTGTTAATAATTGACTCGCCATATTATTTTCCAATGACTAATGTGTTTATACGCCTTCCCGTTCGGGAAATGGATGGATGTATTTCAGTAATTTTTATAAATTGTTTCTTTTGATAACCGTTTCGGTAGTAGATTAAGCAAGCAAGTTTCTAAATAGATATTTTGGGTTTTTATTGTTGTGTTTAGAGAATATATTTATGCTTCTTTTACGTATGACATCAGAATAAAGTTTTCTTATCACAATATTTCGGACAGTATGATGTTTGATTACTTATAATAAATAATTTACTTATTTAATGCTCTTATTTAAAAGTTAAAAAATAACTGTAATATCAAAGTAAAATTTTTGTGAACCCGTTATTCTCCTTCTAGGTTGAAGAACTATAGGAAGTTATTAAAAAAATAAAACAAAGAAGAGATCTTGTTATAAATTAATTTTATTGAAAATCGTAAATAAATTTACATAATATATTAATAAATATTACATCACGTGTACAAACGTATTTGTTTTCTGTATAGTGTGTATGTGGCGGTGGCAGCGAGCTGCGTGTGTGTACGTGTGTTGTTTGTGTGTGTGAATGTGTGGAAGGAGTGGGTGTCTAGTATCCGGCCAGCTCAGCAAAGGTGGAGTCCATCTCGTCAGCCAAGCTCTTGTATCTGTCCTTGTTGATTCCGAGCTCATCTGTTAACATACACCAATGTTACAACTCTAGCCTAACTTGTTCACCAACATGGAACTTTACAGGGAACTTTTAAAACGTTCAACTGAACTCCACAACCCGTAGAAGTGTCTTTCTTAAATGACAGCAAATAGCTCTTAATTGTGGGTGTGACATAGTCGAAAAGAAATAAAAGTTCCCGTCAAGCCCCCTACTGGATTTATTAATGGTAAACTAATAAGGGAAGGTTCTCTGCAATTGGAAAATCTAAAACCTTAAATGTTTCTTCACGTAAAAGGAAGATTTTTCAAGTTACAATTAGAAGAGAAGACATCGTTAAACAAGATCAGTGTAGGAATTCTATTTTATATTATTAGGGTTGTTACTTTCTTTAGGAAGTTCTTTATAACACATTTATGGCACAAGCGACAGCTTTATAGATCATTTTATATAGAAATAGAATTAAGAGATTATGAAAGAACCAACATTACCTTGGAAGCATTGGTCCGCGGCGGTAGCAGCAAAGCGAAAGACATGTTAGTCACAAACAGACAAAGCAGGGCTCAACACGACGCCCCTACAGGGTCGTGGACATACAATACACTACAGATATAATATGCTGTTTGTCGACAACCCTGCAGGCAGCGAGCAGGTTAGGCGTTAGAAGAAACAGTTTAAGAGACTCTGAAATGTATGGAACTCGTTCAGACAGCAATCTACAGTCGGGCTAAACAATGAACTTGTACAGGGTCGAGACGATGCAAGGTGACGTATCAAAATGGACTTTAAGGTGATGTGATTCGGACGGTATTGACTTAAACTATGTGCTGTAAGGGCTGGTTAGTATCCTGTCAGCTCGGCGAATGTGCCGTCCAAGTCATCGCATATCGCCTTGTATTTCTCCTTCTCGTTGAATAATGCGTCTGTAAAATTTAGTCATTTGATAACAACTTACGAAACGAACCAACTTCATCCCGCCTCTGGACTTACAGTTATAAGAAAAAAAATGAGTTTTTATTAGAAAAGTTTTGATTAAAAAGCTTTTGCAACGAGAGAAGCCATAGTATCTCTCTTTTTGTTAGAATCGTTATCAAGTTATCATTATAGAAGATTTCGTTACTTGATATTTAGATTTGTTTAGTTGAATATTTCAAGTCGGAAAGATCTTAATTTTTATCTTATCGATAGATTTAAGTCGATCGTATTGGTTACTAGAGTATGGTGGTTGGTCAGAGTCCTACCTTCGAGCCTGTCAACCTCCTTCTGCAGTTTCTTGACAGTCTTCTCTGCGAACTCGGCGCGGGCCTCGGCCTCCTTGAGTTTGCTAGTGAGGGTCTTCAGCTGCTTCTTGAACTCTTCGACACGCTGGTTGGCCTTCTCTTCTGATACTTCCAGAGATTTCAGGGAGTTACCTACGACCTGGATCACAAGTAAATATTATTAGTTCTCCTATATTGGTACTGCTCTCTTCCTATTATGTCTATGGAAATGGAATATAAAATTTTAAACGGGCATCTCTTTTTTATGTGATATGTGATCCTAAAATTCTATTTTCTTTAACTATAAAAAGTACTATTAAAATTTTCTTACCTTTAATTCCTCCTCAAGTTCTGAGATCTTGGCGTCTCCAGACTTGACACGGTCCTCAGCTACTTCGAGCTCGTCTTCAACGAAGGCCAGCTTGCGTGATACCTGGGCATCAAGTGACATCGTTTGTAATTTCCATAAAAGCTAATGTTTCTTATAAGGTATTTTCTTTCATTGACATGTCAGATCTCAGTTCTTTCTTTTTTCAAAATTATTTTATCAATGCCATTTTTCGTTGTAATATTATAACTCAACAATGCCTTTATCGATTTGTCTAATTTTGGTCTTTATCATTCGTGGAAGACCAAAAAAGAATTGTATGTAGAGATATTTTAAAAAAAAATCTTGAAAGAGTAAGAGCCGCGGGCTATCGCTAGTTAATTTTAAAAATTACGTCACTGTGGTAACTATAGAATGTATGTAGATATATTTCTGTATCTTGTATTATACTATACTTACATCAACAACATTTTTTTAAGGATACGAAATGTCATATTAAATGAATAATACTAGTTTGACATTTTAAGACTACGTGAGTTATAAGTCTCACCTCGTCGGACTTGCCGTCAGCGTCCTCAGCGAGCAGACGGGCTTCCTTCAGCTGGTTGGTGAGCTGGTCCATGCGCTCCTCGTCCTGCTGTGCCCTGTTCTCCAACACTTTGCACATACTGAAAACAAACAAACACACATTTAGATGTCATACTACACCATTGTCACTCAAATTATCAATAATAAATACGAGTGCCATGTTTCGGCACGACTACATTAGCTCGACTACCTCATAGAAGACCGGTGCGAAACAACCACGTATGTGATCCCTCCCCAATACCCAAATCTCTAAAACCCTAATCTCAAAAGGCCTGCAACGTACTCGCAACTTCTCGGGTGTTGCTTACCATAAGGTAATCTGTTTACTTATTTGCCGAGCTATCACATAAAAAAATCGTTTAATCAAACTTAAATATTATGGGAAATGCTCGTATCGAACACATTTGTTTGATTTGATTTAATTAGTAATAATTTAATCTGCTACTTTGCCACGGATCGAATATATCTATGTAAAACTACTTTTCTTCTTGAGGCGTAAAATCATGACATTATATCCCAGATTAGAAGTTCATCTAATAAAAGTATCTACGACTTCTGTCGACTTTTTCAAGGAAACACTAGAACGTGATGTTTTTATGTTTACATTACCTACTCAGATCTACGTAAACATTTCTGATGTATTTTTCACCAACTTATTATATAAGTAATATTTCATGAACTAATCTGAAATTCAGAACTTGTATCTAATTATAGTGCGGCACGTGAGCCAACTGTTGCGTTCTTAATAAATCAAACACAGACGGAAAAATTACGATGTAAAATACTGTAACAGGAATACTTTCAGATCTCTAGGTCGTAGTAATAAGTTAAAAAGAAAAAGTTGGGGTTGCCAGCATTATTCAGATCGTTTGAATGTTACCGAAATTCATGTTTACCGCTTTGGTGATTTCCCTGGTGAAATTCTACATGAGATTTAAGTTATTTTTCGTTTTTCTTTTATTGACCCTAAATGACTACGTTTCAAGTTTCACTGAACACGAAATTCAGGTCTAATTTTATATAGAAAAACTTTTCCATATTTGAATTCAAAAGAATAGGAATCACGGAGTTGAAGACTTGTCTATTTTATGCATGTAAGTATATATTTGTTTTATGAGACGTCCGACTAATATAAAGACTTTTTTTTGACATCAGCTAGCTAAAAGACTACAATATAATCGAATGCAAATTAGATGACTGGTAGAAAATGCTTCTAGCATTAAGTCCTCCCATATGCAATTGTATATAAAGAATAAATAAATTCAAAGTCAAAATCAAATTATTCATCTAAACGCATTTGAGCGTCAAACAAAATTATTAAATACTTATAAGAACTTAAAAAGTACCTATTATCTGTCAGTCTGTCCTCTAGTGAAGCTACATACACAGTGTAGAACGAGCAATAAAAATCCATGACTATTCTTTTTAAATCAGTTTAACAATTAAACTCTCAAGTTTATCTGCCGAAGAGCTATAGATTGAACTGATAGCAAAGAGACAAACTAATAACAAGAAACAGAAGTTACATTTAGATATATTGGTGGAAACTTAATTCCATCTTACCGGTTGTTCTCGTCAGCAGACTGCTGGGCTTCGAGCAGCTTCTGCTGGGCGGTGCCTGACCTCTCCTCGGACTTCTCTAGGTCCTCCTCAATCTGCTGCACCTTCCTGTTGAGGGCAGCGACCTCAGCCTCAGTGGCGGTTAAGGTCTTCTCCTTCTCTTCCAAGTCCTTGTTGGCCTGTTCCAACTTGTTCTTGTTGAGGATCAGGTCCTCCTCCACCTGGGCGAGCTTCTTCTGGAGCTCACGGACTTCCTCGTTGACCTGGAAGAAGGAAACATTTTTTTTTAGTACCAGCCAGATGAAACCTATGAGGCCCTTGTAGCGACTACCACATCGTACTCCAGACAAGGTCGAAAAATAAGAAAAGAGAATGGTTCGATGTAAAAAAAGTTCAGCATTGACCCTTAATAAATTCCTCAACTTTGGTCAGCTAATACATTTACATAACCCTGATCCCAATAAACATTGAAAATCCTTTACTCGGAATCGTGGAAAATTCCCGTTGGTATGTGTAATATTACCAAAAGCCCTAAGCCTATGATGTGATAACAATAAATATGTTAATACGAAATCCATTCAAAGAAATTGTACCTAATCTGATAATTTGTGGAAATCTTTCTTAACATTTCTCTCAATATGACTAAAAATAGTTTTTGCGTGGGATAAAAATGGAACGAGCCTATTATATTAAGGCAGATTTATTTGTCGCGATTCTAGAGCGCCCTAGTAAAAAGTAAATTTATCGTTAAACGTTAAGAATATAGAACATCTTTTATTTTTGCGCGACCTTCTCAGCCGTTTATCCTAAAGAAACCGTTGGAGTCGAGACAACACCGATAAAAGGGACTACCCTTAATAAATATTAGATAAACACTGGAGATGCCAGACGAGGTGATTTTGTTCAGTTATTTTTCGTATAAATTCTAAATATGTACAAATATTTGCTAATTCCTTGTGATCGAAAAATAGGTTTGATTACTAGTTTTATTTTGAACTGGAGTTGCTGACAAATTATTTAAAATAACAGGGATATCTTATCTTAAATCTTACTTATATTCTAAATGCGAAAGTTACGATGCTAAAATGTTTGTTACTCAATCACGCCTAAACGGCTTGATGGATCTGGATTAAATTTGAAACAGGCATAGGATACACGCCAGAATATGACATAGGCTACTTTTTATCAACATACAAAATAGGCGGGCAAAGCCGCGGTGTAAGCTAGTTCTAAATATCTTCATATATTCCCTGTTTTTTTTATCAAAAAAGTAGGTTTGATTAACTAGTTTTATTATCAACTATAGTTGCTGACACATTCTTGGAAATAACAGGTATATTACTATTAAAGTAAGAGTATTATTCAAATAAGAGTCGTTACAATTCAATAGCAGGATTTTGAGTTAAGTTTTCAAAATATTTTGAGATTACCTTCTCGGCGCGGAGGTTGGCGTCCCTAGCCTGCTGTTCGCAGGTGTCGGCCTTGTCCATGGCGTTGTCCTTCTCCAGCTTCATCGCCTGCATCTTCTTCTTAATCGCGTCCATGGTGGCGGCTTTGTGTCTTTACGGTCCGGTCGAAAAAATACGCCAGTTACGGCCTGCAAACAGACATTGTATTCAAAAAAAGAATTGTCTATGATCGTCCTTTGTTTTTTTTTTCTTAAATGTACCTAGTGGCTCGGGTTGGCGGGCTTTTTTTTATTTTTCTATTTATTTTTAAATCTTAGTGTTTTTAACATATAATCCTATGCTATTGTTTTTTAATAAATTCATAATATTATATACCTACGGCTAAACAACAAAACATTGTTTATTACAATAGAAAATCGCTTACAAGCCCTAAAAACTTAGTAACTGAATTGTGTTCAGCGAACTAGTTTCCGTGTACAAGCTAGGGATTTAATAAAGCCAGCACTCTGCCACGGAACTATATATGACTGGAAAGTTAATTGAAATCGTGACAATACAGCAACCACCATACCTACGTACGTAGTCCAATCTGCGCTGTGAGATGAAATCTCATGTCGCTAGGATCTTAAGATTATATTGGATCTCAACAACACTGTGTAGGAGAAGTAGAGTGTAATTGTAATTGAATTTAGTCTTTTTTTACGTAGATGTAAGATATGCCAGTTTTAAATACCTTTCAGGACCATTATATACCTACCCTTTTTTCATGTGATAGGGTGGTGAACGAGCGAATGGATTACCTGATGGTACCGACAACTCCAAATCCGTAACCGACACCTGCAATTCTTAAGGATTCACTAGTAGCCGGTTACGGATTTGGAGATTGGGGATAGGTTTTGAGGTTATTTGTAGCTATTGAAAATCTTTAAACATTATTTGATATTTAGATATTATTAATAATTGCGTCATCACATAAGATGTAAGCCAAAACTCTTCCATGAAGTTCTACATATAAAAATAAAAAAGAACTTCAATTCCAATTTCGAAAGTTTAAACTGTAGCTATTCGATATGGCAGCGCGCCAAGTTGCCAGATGTAGCGCACAATTATTGGGTCTACGTTCCTGGGGGTCTACTCTCTTTCTTCGAAACGAAACTTTCGGAAACGAACGAAAGTCGAACGAAAGAACGTTGACGACCCTACTCTGTTTTATTTTCGGACACGCATACGAAGTTCGATCCAGAGATAATTTTCGTGAACGAATGTAATTGTGTAGGTTCTTTATAATGTGATTTGTGGTAAATTACGGTTTTTACTTAAAGTTAAAATTACAAATTCTCTGGCTGTTTCTTTAAATTCCACATTATATATGTGGTTTGTAAAACTATTACTTATAATATGCCACGCAGAAAATTAAAATATATTTATGTTTGACGGAATTGTAATTTATCGTGTAATTTATCATCGTTACCTTATAAAACACTCTTTTACAGACATTTATAACCGACTAATTTATAGAGTACTATTTTATGCCAAGAAAGGGTTGTTATGTATGACGACCAAAAATGGCTGTATTCGGACCGTGCACGACATGTGTCAAAAAATTAATGTCAACAGATTGTTTATTTTTATCAATGTACCAGTTAATATTAATATACTATAAAAGACAATAAATATATGTGGTGAAAGGAATTTTATTGAATTGTATATATTGAATTGTATAAAAAATGGATATTATTAAAAAAAACATGATTTGACACACAATCATTTTCCAACCCCAGACTGTGCTAAAAGGTAAAATTGGTGTTAGAAGAACATGTGAGGGATGTGGAAGACCGGACACGGGTGTTTCGGGAAGTACCTGTGTCGCATAGGCCGGGAGCCGACGTCTCAGTGCCACCATTGTGGTAATTGCCGCGACGATACGGCGCTGCATACGTTGGCGGAATGTCCAGCTTGGGCCGAGCAGCGCCGTGACCTGGTCGCGGCCGTAGGTGCTACGGGAGATCTCTCGCTTCCGGCTGTAGTGTCTACTATGGTCGGGAGCGAGTCAGGGTGGAGTGCCGTCGCTATCTTTTGCGAGGCCGTGATGCTCGCAAAGGAGGCGGCGGAAAGGGAGAGAGAGGCTGCCTCCTCTCTTCCCTCCCGCAGCAGACGCACTAGACGTCGTAGAGTGGCCGACCTGCGGCCACCGTAGGGCGCGGCCTGTGGACGACAGACTCGGGGCGTCTAGTCGTCCGACCAGCAGCAGGCCTCGAGGCGGCGGTGCCGTGTTCCGCGCGCGCCTCATAGTGGAGTCCTGCGGTCGGGGTGACGGCCGCAGTGGGTGACGGGGCCCGCCTTACCATCTGGCGGGCCAATACCCGTCGGGGGGTTGCGACGAATGCTTCGGCGATACCCGCCCCTCCGACACATGGGTTATTGGAGGAACACCGGGTTGGTTTTTAGTCAGTAAGAGTCTGACAGTACCCTTCGCCCTTACCCCGAGGGCGGTGGGTCTCCATGAGGATTTTCCAACCCGACACCAAAAAAAAAAAAAAAAAAAAATAAAAAAAAAAAAAAAAAAAAAAAAAATTTCGTTGAATTTGATAAAAATGTATACAATGTTAATTAAAACAATTTTAAAAAAATGTAATAGAATAACACTCATGTTCAATTACAAATGTATGTAACTGGGATGGCAATGTGTGATATTTTTATTTTGAGCATTATTTGGTAAATCCGAATAATCGGAGTACCTACATGCAAACATATCATAACAATAACATACAACTTATGAGTTTTTGTTTGAAAACTTTTCTAAAAGTTAGTTTCTCGTAGCTCCCAAAATAATAGGCGACTGTCCTACAAACTCTAAGTCGGGAATTTGACTTAGGTATAATATGTAGATTGCGCAGGTAGCGCCGGTTGTTCCTTCTACGCTCTACACGTTCTTCACGCAAAAGAGCTTCGATTTAAAGCATTCTTGTAGCCATTTCAAATAATTTTCATACAAAATCCACACTAAACGAAAATTAAAAGGTAACACTTTTGGTTTCGTCAATTTGAAGTTAAAAATCCGAAAAATCGTCTGTCAAATTCAAAAGTTCGTTCGGAGCTAATAAGGATTAGAGTAGGTTCTAAATGTCAAAAAATTTCGTTCGAACGATATTTCGGAACGAATTGAAACTGTGGTAGGAAAGACGCGAAGTTTCGATCGAAAGTTCGTTTTTCGTAAAATAAGAGTAGACGCCCTGATTCTAAATTATATACCAACCTAATTACGAAGATATGGCACACTTGGTCTGATGAAATATTGGTACGGGACCCCTGTTTTGGGGATTCGGGAGAATGTGACCCTCGTTTTGAGACGTTACGGGTGAAAATAATAGGTACCTAGGTATTTGCTGTACAAAATAATGAGATTTGTGGATCTGTCAGTTCATTTTTTGAGTTACATCGGTTCTAATTTTAAACAAAACCGGAACTCAGTGTTTGTTTCTTAAAAAGAGGCGCAAATATTCGAAATTAAAAAAGTACTTTAGAATCCTCCTTTTTTCTTGGTTCCTTTAAAATAGAAACTCTTTTGTTGAAAATGTTTAATAAATCGCCATTAGCTAGCTTCATTTGTTCATTTCATTTTTCACTTTAACAGCTGATAATAATTACTAACAGCCTGAATAATAAAATCTGCCATTTAAACAAACGGCTAGAGCATAATTCAGGCGATTACTTGATCAGCTAATCAAGCTAGATGTCTCCTACAGGTTTATTTATTACCGTTTTCATAATTGTTATCTAAGTTCTACATACCTACTTTAACTTAGAAAATACTTGTTTTCACATTAAATTTTCTAAGTAATTCATAAGTTTCAAAAAACAAGCTCCGTGCCAATAGCTTACAAACGTCGGCAAACTTCTCACTTTATTGGTTACAATTTAATTAATTTCACTCCGTGACTTTGTTGCTCAGCTGTTGTATTTTAACTTTATTCAATAATCCTGAGGACAAATAGGTTCATATTCTATGTAAGTAAGCAGATTATATGAGTCTGTTTTGAGAGGAGAAATCAAATGTCTTCCGGCGAGACGAGAGGGAGTTTCAGAGTCTTACTGACTAAAAACTGCCCCGTTCCTTTTCATGTTCTAGTCAGAAGTCGCGGGTTTTAACACGCAACTCCAGCTGACACGAATTTAAGCGTCTTTCACCACCTTCATATAAGTTCCCGGTAAACATATGTGGATGATATTTCACAGATTGCATTCTACATTCAAATGTATGTGCCCAAAACAAGCCCTTAGTCAGATTTATATTACATACTTTTTTGAACAAATTCTTGGCCGTTTTTTTTTGTTAGGCGGGTTTGTGGAACATTTTCATTAATCTGATGATGAATACCTACACTACATAGTGAGGATAGAAAATCAACTCCCGCCTCCCAAAAACTCGTTATTTTCACACGTCTTTTCACAAACAATATTTGGACAATAATCTGTGACCACTAATTACGAAAAACCTTCGACATTTCGTCATGTTTAAAAATATTAGTTGTATCTATGGTTGTTGGTCTAGAGTGGGTGTTTAACTGTGGTGTGACGTCACAAATGACGTCCATGTTTACAAATTTTATAGAATGTATCGAGCTGTTAAAACTTTTTAAATAGATTGGCGTCGGCGACGTCCATAGATACAGAGTGTATTTTTCTTATGTGCTTATTTGTTTTTGTAACCGACGGATGTATCAGCTTTCTTAATGTGTGTCTCGTGTGGGTAGAGTTATATTTTATACAGACTTAGATACTACTTAATATGTTTATTTTCAGTTACTTTGATTTAACACTGAATACAGTTTCATGTGTAAAATTTTATTAAGAAGTGAAAAAGCTAGCTTCTAAGTTACAAACTGTTCTTAACAAATTGTAAACCAAACTTTTCTTTACTGTCTTTCGAAATAAATGAATATCGCACAAGTTGTTCTTTTTTTAAACGTTGTTCCGTAATTGGATTTTCGCCTGTGTTGTGGTTACGTTGACAAACATACAATTGCACATAACACTAGAACCGAAACCAGGATTTATCAGAGCGGGAATCGAACTCACGATGAGTTGCACAGCAGCTAGTAGCTACGGAAGTTGTCGTATCATATTTTATGACAACATTTGATTTTAGATAGGTATAAATAATATCAATGAGTGTTGATTTCTTAACAAGCCTTCTTTATTCCAAGATTTAAAAAATACTATAAGACTTTGTTGATCGAAAACTGTCTAAAGTTTAATAGCTAGCTTTGTGGCTAAAAGAATTGTATCAAAAACAATCCTAATATTTAAAAGGTTCATTAATGAGTATTTCTTCGTTGAATCATCAGTAGCCGATTGTTTCCTAACTAAACTATATTCTGTTATTGATTAGTTAACGAGATGAGAGCACCGACAGCTTGGTTTGTTTACAATAAAGAAAGGAATGGGGCTCCGTCAATATTTTTGGAGAGTTATCGAATACACAAAACTTTTCAAGGGCATTTTTTGCGGATCTTGTGTAGATTACGAAATATGAGATAAAACTTGTTTTATGTGTGGTTTTGTGTTAAAAGCAGAAAATTGTATATACATATGTATATGATTATACACATACTTATCATTAGAAATTTACATTTTTTGATAGTTTCGGCAAACCTTTTGTATGTTTAGTTTTTGTATGTTATCTTATTATAAAGCTAAATGACAGCAAAATAACAAATTTTTGGTTGTCGTTAATTTGCATGTGCTTTTATTTCACGTTTTTTCCATTTTAAGCAATAACGTTTTAAAAGCTTTCAAAACATTACATTCTCTGTAAAATTGAATTTTCAAAATACGATCAAACATTCCGTTTTAACGTCCATTCCAGGCTGCCATTAAATTTGTGTAAAACGAACCAGAAACCTGCGCACGCGGCGATTGGGTAAAGTTGCGAAAATAACGCGCGTTGCCGCCCGGTGACGTGTTGCTGGCGATCTGACAACACCACCGACATATTGTTCACAAAAATAACCGTGTTTTCCCATCACTACAGCTGTTGCACTGAACTAAATATAATTCAGGAATTTTAGCACGAACGCTAATTTACGTATCGTTTACTGCTTTACCTAACTTGGTTGTCAATGGATATCGGTTTGTTGTTGCCGTATTACTTACAATGAGAGAATATTTTCTGATATTAAGTATCATGGTGACATATTGTAGTCATGTGTCTAATTAAATAATCTATGCTGAGCGTCTAATGTTATTTTCTTTGAAAACAATCTTATCTATATTAAAAGTGTCACTCTTCCTTTTTTTTCTTCCATCATCAGAAAACATCTGCTTATTAGATGTAATAATTTGTGTCCTTTACTTTCAATCTCATTCGAAGATATTTTAATCGTAACCTTAGTCACCAAAGAGTTCTAATGTGGAACTTTATTTCAAAAAAATGCATTGATCTTTCAATTACTTGATATTGGTTAAATCGCCTCCTTCAATATCTAAAGTTCACCGTTCCCATTACGTTAGCTTTGAAGATTTGGATTTGTGAGTAAGCTTTACAGTTTTGTTGCAGTCTTAACACGGTTAAACTTCAATGGATAATAAAAAATAATACTCATAATGTTGAAGCGGTGTTCTTAAATATCGTCTATAGATATTTAAAAGCAACTATGTAGATAATTCATTGTTTAATCCCTGTAACATTGTTAAATACTGAAGTAGGTACTTTCAATATTTTTTTTTCTATTAACTCTTCAGTGTATTCCTATTGCATATTCTATTATATTCTTTTACAGGCAATGTAAACAATACGTCAGACAACGTAATTAATGTTATTATTGATTCATAAACAATTACCTAGCCAAATGTTAAACTTGAAAGTATAACTTGGCAGTCAATAGTCTCTTCTTGGTCGAAATTAAAAAAAAAATTAAAATACTTGGTTGTTTCAATTAATTATGAATCTTAGGTACTCTTCGTTTTAGTCGAGTTTAAAAAAGACTAATAATTTAAGTAATAAGAAAATTTAAATTAAGTGAAAGTTATCATAATATTATTTTATTTTAAATTTCTAGAATGTAGTTATCTGTCAAAAGTCAAACGCCTGAAGGCGAGTGTAAGAAAATTTTCAAAGTTTCGTAACTTGTGGGTAGTACTACAGACTTAAGTAAGCAAGTAAGTTTGAACTCAAACAATAGCTTGGTTGTTTTGTTGTATTTTGAATCCACGTGTACCTATACATTGTATTAAAATAATTTTCAAAGCAAGTGAATTTTTTACATCCATCTTAAAAAAAAGTTTTAAACTTCGAACTGTCAAAGCTGAATTAGCATGAATACTTACCTAATAGAAAAGAAGCCGAATTCAAAAAAGAAGGTACTTGAATGTTAAAAATTATGTTTCACTAATAAGTTTCAATTTTGAATGACCCTCTTTTATGAGGAAGTGCTGTTCTTTATTCGAATTTAAGATTTTCTGCAATTTGGAGAGACCTATTGTTATAGGTCGATTGAGTTTGATGGTATCCGATAAAAACAATACGTGACGTCATCACGGGACAATAAAATAATTAGAGCAAGTTATTTCTTTTTATATAAAACTAATAATGTGGGAATGAGTAAAATATTTAACAATTGACAATATATATATCGGAATGCATAAAGAAAACATGTCGTTAAATAATCTATTAAAATGAAACTCGAAACGATATTTAAAAAAATCAGATAATTATTACGAAAGCTATAATTGTAACTATCTTCTGAATTTCAGGGATAGTTCAGCTTGTATGTGCCTAATAGTAGGCTCTTTGATGAGGTGCCAACTTTCAGTTTCAGGCGCGCCCGTAATGACGTGTTCGAATAACTACCGCCATCTCTCATAATTTAATCCCGTCTGATCTATCGTTACAGGTAGCAAAAGTTTCTTACATGTGTCAGTAGGTGTCTATGAATAATTTCAGGTACTGTGGTTACATTTTAAAAGCTTTTACTGCCGCGCTTCGGTTAGTCAACTATTTGTATTCTACTTTCGTAACTAGTACCTAGTAATCAATCTAGCTTCCTACACTTGTAAATTATTAAGTGTGTACTGTCAAATGTAAACATGTGTAGGCTGTGACTACGTATGTGATTTAAATATATAACAGCTATTCTAGTATTCTAGTCCTAAATGTAAATCTAAACATTCATCAATATCCATTATGTCAATGACTTTCCAGCAAGTTCCAAATAGCTGGACAGTCTCAGCTGTAATCGGAAACCAAACATCAGTAAACAAGAGAGAGCGGACCGAACGTCCTAATTACACGATATATGGGCCACGACTGAGGCTAAATAAAAATTGAGACGAGTTTCCTCATCTTGCTAAATAAATACTGATGTTCGGGCATGCCGCAAATAGGTTACAAGCGGTGTGAGCGCGCGGCGTGGGCGGCGCGCGGGGACTCACTATTTTCAGCGAGGACGCGCGAACGATGAAACCCGAGTCATATCCATGGAACGGGTGAGCCGCGCGCGCGCCGCCCCGCTTTACCCGCAGCAACTGACACTTAATGCACACTGACTTACTGGCGTACTAACAAGAGATATGCCAACCCGAGCCAGAAAATACAGAACAACGTATCACAGAACAAAAGCACAGGATCGCCGAGATAAAATCCAGGAGCTTGGATACTCCACACACGAGGGCACTTTGTGTCACAGTCTGGCACAGTCCTGGGCCGGTCCGGTGCGGTGGCAGGGTCGGGTGAAGTATCCAAGCTGCCGGCGTGGCGGAGCGCCCGCTGCACTCACCTCACGAGCGGGCTGTTCACACGGCGGAGCGACACGCACTGCGCCGCGCCCGCCCTCGCGGTTTCGCCGCGCTCCCACCCGACTATTTTCGGTGCCAAAAATCCAGGATTCCGATCCAGCATCGCAATCGCAACGAACATGCCGACCGCCACCCGTCACGCTCCCACACACGGCTTCACCACTATTTTTGCTACGATCGCTAACAGACGAGCCTGCGGCGACGTCGGCGGATGTGAATATCGAGTAGATTGATCTATCGTTGATATAAAAACACCTCTCGCTGTCAATGCCGCCTATATCGATCAGGTGGCACTGTCCTGCTCGCGCGACGCTTACACTCGTGTTGCAGATTCCCCAAATTCCGCGAGCCATCCGGCTGCCCGACCCCACTATATTTAGCGTAATACCACACTTCATTGAGATCGACACGCGGCTTTCATTTGAAACTAATAGCAGCACAACGATTAGTATTTGGCTATTGATGATATACGTTTGTTTGGCTGTTAATTGTTGGATATTCCATTCACTTGTCTCGATCCGAGATCACGAATAGAATGGGCGCTCGAGTAATAGGACACCGTACACCAGGCTGATGTCCATTTCTGAATATAAATCACATTGAATGGTAAGCTTTACACTAACATAATTTATAGAAGCAAGTCTGGTAGAACAGACACAGACGAATTTAGGTTATTTAGATTAAGTTTGTATTATTTGTACGTTCTACTTTATCACTTACAGTAATAGACAGCGTGTGGTATATAATCGGGCAAGTACCTAGTTACTCTAAATACCCTCGCCAGTTCAAGGGCAACTCATCAATGTTACTAGGGTAGCGACTAGCAAGACGGCTCAGCTGGGTGAGCTTGATGTATAGACAGACGAGCCAACTTGTACAGTATGGTGACTAATAAATTATCGTTTACTTTGTTTTACATTAGGTATTTTAGCTACAGGCAAGACTGCCCAGCCCTTATTTGCTTACTGACTTTGTATATGTTTTTTCAACACATAAATAGCTGTGTTATAATTTTTGCATTGATTGATTTTAAGCTTAGTCATATAATTTCAACAGCTCAATTATAAATTAATAAAATTAACTATTATAATGACGTCACATTTTAGTAATTTGATACAAAATCCAACCAAATGTATCTGTTTTGAATTTAAAAAAAAATATTAAAATTGATTATTCATTCTTCCTATTTGGTTGTTTTATACTTTCTAATTTAATGTAATACTACGACTGAAGTTCCAAAACGTAACTTCACATAGATACGGTAGTTAACTTGCTTTTAAATTTGATGCTATTAAATTACTTTTCAGTTGACAAAATAAAATGTACCTAATACTAGAAATAACGCTAAAATGAAAAGAAAATACACAATAACACATTATCCATATAAACAAGCCACGGTTCGTGCCGGGCCAGTAATAATAAACCTAATAATTTCTAACCAATAACTTTGGAGGTTTATTTAAAATAACGACTTACTCACGTGAAAATTGAGAAAAGTTCAGGACGGAAGGAGGAGAGGAGAAGGAGCTTTCCTCAGTTAATTCACGTTAGTCGTTAATTACAATGAATTTAGTATCTCATGATAGTAGTTATTCAATTACGCAGGTAAAGACTTTCAGTGCTACGCTGCTACGCAGGTTCGTAGCACACCGTAGCACACTTGAATCCGTCTATAGAGTCCAGCTAAGCCTTTACATGTAGCGAGTGCAAGCGCAATTATGTAGGTACGGCTTGTCACTCAGCAGTCAGTTGTTGGCCCGGAGGTTAAGGCTCCCGCTTCTCATGAGAGTGCGGATCCGAAACCTGACTAGTACCAATGTCACTTTTTCCTAGTTATAAGGACCTTCTGTCTATAATTATTCATACACCACTGATATATCACTACTATACTGAACTTAAAATTTCAAATTACCGGTTGATGCTTAGGTTATGCATGATGATAGCCTGACTCGTTGTAAGAATGGTGTTTTGTATTCAGTTAATGTATCACACTTACTCTCGCCCGCACAGACCAGGAGAAGAAAAGTTAGTGATTTGTCACGCTCAAAAAAAAATTCGTTAGTTGGATGATTTTCCAACGTTAATATAAAAATTGTATGTGTTGTTTCATTGTCTTATACATCTTATCGTGACTTTTGTGAAGGTAGTGAAACAGACGCCGATTTTACATTTGGCCACTAACCTCAGAATCTACATGTGGTCTCCCGTCTCAAGTAGTATAGTATCAATTAATTTGTCGGTCCCATACATTTGATATTTAAGCAGTAACCACGTTGGTTGAAGCCATTTGTAAAATGAAACACCAATATTTTATTTCATATAAACTTTATTTTACAAGAGTGAACAATTTAAAGCGCTGATAGGTACTTCTTCTGAAGCTATGAAAGACTTACTGGAATGAAGAATAGACTGGACTTACGGATATATGAAGCATACATAATAAATTGACAATACACTTAACTTGTCGTACAAAATCTAAAAGCTAAATAATCGAGTACAAAACTTTTCAAATCTATTGATAGTATAATGTATGTAGGTACTTATAAATAAATGAACTGTCTTAAGTCACACTTTGATAGTAAATTGAACAATCATTCAGTTCATTGCTACTGTAAACCTTAAGCTATTGTGATAAGTCACATTTACGGATGGCTGAAAAAAATCGATGTATCCCAAAGTATGACTGAGACATCAAAAATAGTGCCTAAAACCCAAACTAAAAAAATCTCGTTACACTTTATCATAAGACTATGTTTTACGCGTATCATAAAAAACGGTATTAAAAAATTCGCAGCGCATTTACACAAAATTTCGCCAGTGTTATTAGGCGCATTCAATGCTACGTAAAACTGAGCTCTGAAGTAATAAAATAGCTGTATCTATTCTTCTATACATAATTTCTTTGCACGAATTCAGTTTACGATAACTTCTGGACTACTTTTAAAGGCTTGCTTTGAGTAAACGGAAAAACCAGTAGTTTCATGTTACACACGTGCCCAGTACTATTTCTTACGTAACATACACAAACAGTTACAAACCTCATGGAAACTAACTTAAAAGATGTTACCTTCTCGATAACGATATTTCTGTGTTCATCATACCTCTTTGGTATCAAATCCTACATGTCAAGATCTCAAGACCTGCCCAGTAAGGCAACTACCTAGCTAACAGTCTTGTCATAAAATTACTATAATTGTATATTCGAAAGGGCTTCTTTTCTTTTGTCTGAGACAACTTTTATATCGAACGTATTTACTGTCGTCACTCAGTTGGAAGAAACACTATCCTTAACAAACTTTAAATATTTATCATCATTGATTATAAATTGTTTTTTATTTTGGATCTTTCTCGTCCGATTGGCCCTACATATCTTTCAGGTCTAAGCATTTAGATGTAGGTCATGCAGCATTCGGTAGCTCTTATATCAAACTTCTTATAGAAAAATCATGTGAAAACTTGTGTGTGTCATCATATGAAAAGTTCGCATCAACCTCTTTTTCACTAAGTTATCACAATGAAATATTGTACAACAATGTAACTACTGGTTTCCATTTATTGCTTGCCAAATATTAGGAAAATGCGGAATTAATATCCAGAGCAAATAAGCCCAAAAACGTTTAGGACATCCAACATAAAACACACCATAAAAATCAATGGAAGTATCCAAAAAGTAATTTCAATGATAGTTCGGCAGTATTTCTCGACACTAAACTACATAATTGTACAAGTCTCAAAAATATTTATACAAATAGACATTTTGGTAACAACGATAACTGGACATCTTAATTTTGAATTATGCAACCGTTTCATTACAAATTGATATTGAGTTGTTTTGATAAGAAATAACAACTATTTACCTTTAGGAACGGTAAGGCATGGAATTACAGGTACCGATGAAATCTCTAAGGTAAGCATAAGTTCTCGTAATGAGAGAACAATCACATAGTTTAATGTATTGTAATATAGTTTCTGAGACTCTTCTGGCCCACACACAAACCACAGTCACATCAACCCATATCTCTCAAGAAATGTATATCTACTTACAGAATCCACACAGAGCCCAAAGACTAGGTACTATTCAGTTCAACACTCTCTGTTTATGAACGGTACCTAATCAAGCATTCCTAAGAATTCATCAGATACATTCAAAGTGCCGCGAAAAATAACATCCAAAGTGAACTATCGTTGAAACGAGACGTCCATTCTCAACGTGAGTTCTGTGCAAAGAATATACAGTCCATTATAAAGTACAATACATGAATGTATTTTCATAATTAATTAAATTGGATATTACTTTGTAAGACTTCATCTTTCATGTGTTGTTCTTTCATAATAGGCACGTTTTCGAAGCAATAAGTCACCGCAGTGCGCCCGCAGTCTTCCCGCCATTTCTCCGCAATATGGCGTGCGTGTCAAAGATGGCCGCCTTCAGGTTAGTACCCTGACAGATCAGCGAACGTCTGGTCCACCTCCTCCGCTATAGCCTTGTATTTACTGCGCTCTTCTACGACCTCGTCTGTTAGTAAAGTTAGTTGGTTAGTAACATATCAGTGTCCTATTCAAAAATTAGTAATTAATTATTGTTATTAATTTCACATGTATGGGGTCTTTCCAGAAAGGTTTGGTCCGTCTTTTGTTGGCTTGTCATATTTTCTGATTTACGTGAATTTTGTATGCGTGAAATGAAATCAGGCAGTGCATGCAACTAAAAAGTTGAACTCTACAAACTACAATAAGTACATAATTATGTAGATAACTTAAAAAGTCTAGCTACTTACCTAATTGAAACAGTTTTACTAATCGTAATACATTGATAGAATTGCCTAAACTAGTCTTTCTAAATACGACATTGGAACATTTAGGCCCCTTTCTAGAATGTTCATGATAGCTCTTAGAGATAGATAGAAGCCTGTAGCGTCCAGTTTTCCTTTAGTAAGAGTAAGCTATAACATTACTTATGTATTGTACCTATAAGATTAAGTTAGCTTATTGTCATACAATAGGGCGAAAATCAAAAGACAAAGTCAAAATCAAATCATTTATTCTAATTTGACTATTAAGAGCGATTTTGAACGTCAAACCAAACATTAAAGTATAAGAAATTAAAAAATGAAAAGTCTGTCGGTTTGTCCTCTTGTGAAGAAATTTGCTCGTTCCAAAGTATATATTTCTATGAAAAACAACGAGCAGAAAACTCCATGGTTACTCTTTTTCAATCCGTTTCACAATTCAATTCATTGTTCATTATAAAATCGGTTCTATTAAGCGAGAAAATTTTTATATTTATGTTTATCCAAAGAACCTGATAAAGGAAATTATCTTAAGTGCTTATATACATATTGAGACAAACTTTAGTCCGTGCTGCTAGTGAGAATATAAGGAAATGAAAGCTTTAGTAATACCTAACACTACCCTTTCAGAAACATCTATTTGATGCATCTTATCAAACACATTTTCAATAAAAATGCAAATATATATTGAATACTACACATCAACTACTTTGCCTACTA
The DNA here is from genome assembly GCA_902829305.4 of Spodoptera exigua. Lineage (NCBI taxonomy): Eukaryota > Metazoa > Arthropoda > Insecta > Lepidoptera > Noctuidae > Spodoptera > Spodoptera exigua. The sequence continues at coordinate 10,961,673 of LR824616.2, read as the reverse complement.
ACTAGAAAGCATACTAATTACTATTTATATTTAAAGCAAGGTACTAGCAGTACTACTTTCCTACATGATACACAAATAAAACAAAAAACATAAGTAATAAATTAATTTATTATATTACTCGAAAATAAATACCGCCATAAAGCTATGGATTTTAATACTTTAAATTAGGAGTATAAAATATAAAGTACAATACAAAATGTATTCGGATATTTGATTGGCGGGGGCTGGTAGTCGCCGCGTGCCGGACGGACCCGAACATTACCGAACTTAACCGAACGTGCCAGTTTATTCCTTGAGGATGAGCTCCACGAAGGCGGTGTCCAGATCGTCTCCGATGTCCTTGTACTTCTCCTTCTCGGCGACAAGTTCGTCTGTGTATTGGGCACACAATTATATCATTTGTCCAAATATTAAAATTATTTCGAATAAAATGTATTTTAATCCTGCAATTTCTCAGTTTCCATTTGTAAAATAAACTTTCCTAAGTCAAGTCGTGTGGAAAATTAGTTGCAGCGTAAAGGCGGTTACAGACGGTATGATGTGTCGTACGATCACAACTCGTGACTTTGCCGGCAGTGCTACGTGCGAGCACGTTCTCGATCATGCTGATGGGTCGGTCCTCAGTTGGCGTGTTCAGCAAACAAATGCTGCAGTGTTACATGAAGTGCCACAACTTCTGTTTGTTAATAATCCGTCTGTAAGCGCGTTATTTTATCAGCGTAGCGGCAGTAGGTAGAAAAATTAAATGCTTACATGTGTGTATCCATGTTATTCTGAAGCCATGCGTCGGTCTCGCGCGGTTATAAAGCTTGCTTTTGTTTTTACGACGATAATGTAAGGTTCCAATTTGTTGTAATCTGGCATGCAAACTCAGTTAGAAAGCTTTCGGTAGTAGTTTTGTTAAGTTTTAATGATTGACTAGAAAATGAAGACGCGGTCGTGACGTAACGTAAATGCATGTAGCGGGCAGCGCGGCGCTCAGTGGCAGCACGTGCAGCGGTCGCAGCTGCGCGGCGTCGGCAGCGCGGCCGTGCGCAGGCCGAGGTCGTCGAACGCGCAGTCCAGCTCGCCACCGATCTCGTGGAACATCTCCTTGCTGGCGATCAGATCGTCTGCGGACAGCGGCGCGGTCACTCGCAGCGGCTCGACTACCGTTACTTGCCAATATCACACGCATGCAGACGCGAGGCCCAGCGGGGACCAAACGGGGAAGGAAATTCCATCAGCTATAGTTTGAGACATTTATTGCCAACATAAAAAATAAACTCCGAGACGATGTCGCACTATAATTACACCGGGATCACGACCCGGAACGCGGTAAAAGAGTAAATAGAGTCCGAAAATAACGAGCAAAGATTCGTCAAGCCTAAGATGGCGGCGCAGCTTCAGCAGGAGCGGCCTCCGCTGGAGGTGCGGCCGGGGCAGGTTCCGCTGCGGGCGCCGCGGGGGCAGCCTCCGCCGCGGCCGGCGCTGCTTCAGCTGGTGCTGGGGCTGCTGCAGGCGCGGGGGCGGCCGCTGCATCAGCCGCGGGTGCTCCCTCCGCTGCGGGCGCGGGAGGAGCACCCTCCGCAGGGGGTGCAGCTGCCGGCGCTCCCTCTGCTGGAGCGGCCGGAGCAGCACCCTCTGCGGGTGGAGCGGGTGCAGCTCCCTCCGCAGGGGCAGCTGGAGCAGCTCCGTCAGCGGGTGGAGCAGCTCCTTCTGCAGGGGGCGCAGCACCCTCAGCAGGAGGAGCAGCACCATCCGCGGGAGGAGCTGCCGGTGCCCCCTCAGCCGGAGGAGCCGCTCCATCAGCAGGCGGTGCAGCCCCATCAGCGGGAGGTACAGCTCCATCAGCGGGTGGCGCAGCTCCCTCGGCGGGGGGAACTGCGCCATCAGCGGGCGGAACTGCACCGTCGGCGGGTGGGGCTGCACCGTCGGCTGGGGGAGCAGCACCGTCTGCAGGGGCAGCTCCATCTGCGGGGGGCGCAGCAACGTCGGCTGGTGGGGCGACCGCTTCGGGCACGGGTTCGGGCACGGGCTCCTCGACCGGTGGGGGCGGCGGTGTGGGCTCCTTGGGGTGGAGGCGCTCGTACTCCTTGCGCGCGGCCTCCTGGATGACGGCCATCTGGCGTTCGTTGGGGTCGACGCCGGGGATGAGCTCCACGAAGGAGTCGTCGATGCCGTCGCTGATATCGTTGTACCGCTCGATCTCGTTGATGAGGTCATCTGCGTCAGTCGGCGCGTGAGAGCTCGAGCAGAGGTCGCATGCGGGCGTTAGCACGGCCTAGTCTACGGGGACGTGCAGGTCCATGCCCCGTGCCTCAGACGATGGTATGTACAATGCTTCGTGTCCCGCTTCTCTTCGAGTTTTGCGAATAATTTTGGTTCGCCCCGAACTTCCCGTAGTGATCAACGGAATTCAATTCAATGATGATAATGAAAGTGAATTTATTTTACATTTAATGATTGCGACATTATAGCTGATAGAATCGTCATCGGGCGTTAGTCGAAAGGATATCACAAGGGATCACACCAGTTAGTAAAAACACAACAAGTTAAAAATAATAATATATATTCATAAACACTTTTATTAGAATACTCTTATAAATCATTAAATTATTTTTCACGAACTTATCTATCAATTCATTAATCGATAACATTAAAAAGACGGACTCCCTACGTTCTGTATGTGTGGGACGAGTGTGTGGGTACGACAGACCCGCGCAAGGCCGCGCGTCACACGCCCGGCCCGGCCCAGCCTGTACCACCGCGGTATTGCCAGCACATTACGCACTACTTGGAATAGCCATTTATTCATCCGTTCATTGTCAACAACACCACTAAGCTCCACCTGCATTGGGTGCAGTCTACAATGTATCTCAGGTAACGCGCCAACGTTCTCTAAGGCACAAAGCTTATGCATTTATCGATATCGATTCATTTACCATTCGTATTCTAAAGTTTTTCAGTTTTACGAAATAACATAGATGATATCCTTATGCAGGTGTTAATGACAACTAAAGATTTCCTAAATAATATTGTAGATAACGCCCCAATGTAGGTGTGGTGTAGCGATGTCGCTGACAACATACGTCTTCATCGATTAATTTAAATAAATAACAACAAACTCAATTATGACACGAGAAAATCATTCTTCAAACATAATATAGAATATCAATTATTTCCAATTTAGCAAGAATATTCCTATAAATATCATTATTTATTTTATTACCGTCACTCTTGAATAAAAATATCTAATCTCTTCACTAACATTAAGTAAATTAAGTTCATAATTAATTGCAAACAGTGCATATGAAAAATATAGCATACCACGTATTGTATGCACTATCCCTCGAGTGAAAAAATCGAAACAGAATACAGCAACTAATTTGTTCTACAAATAGACAATTTAAATATTGTACAAAAACTATGTGCATTTTATATAAATAATGCTAAATGTCTTTTAAGTTGATTGTAAAACGTTAAACATTTTTGGACCCCTTTTGGAATGTCGATATTATCATTTATACCTTACACTAAGAGTGCTAGAGAAGCGGTTACTGCATACGTCATATAAATATCGATCATAGACATAACAGGCACGCTCGTAAAGTAATGACTATAAACAAATTACACGCTTCAACTATACGGACATAAATATTAGTAATTTGTGGATGTAATAAAAAATTGCACATGGCAGTGCTTTCGTAGCAAACACTCGATTTTGAAGTTACAAATAAAAAGCGGCTGGCAATTATTCTATAGCTAATAACATCTAGGCGCCCGCTCGACTCACTAGGTCTCTCTGAATTGCAAGAATGGTTGGAAAATATGTCAATTGAATAAAAACTTTTTGTAGGAGCACACCGTGCACTATGCGATCTGAGGGCCAATGGTTAGGTGGTTGGCGAGAGTGCGGGCGAGCGAGGCGAGCGAGGCGAGCGGGGCGGACAGTGGCGGGAGTTCACATGTTCTGTATGTCGTGCAGCGTGGCCTCCATCTCCTCCTGCAGGAGTTTGCTCTTTTCGCGCTCGGCCACCAGGTCGTCTGCAAGGGCGACGCGGCCACGGTCAGTCACACACACAACTAACTACTGTTCGCTCCAAACGTACAACTCATCAGTAATCACTTTACACATTACAATGAACAGGATAACTCAATTGACAGGATTACCGATTTGGACATTTGAATCGAACAGCACAGGCAAAACAACATCAATAATAAAAACCATGCTAAAAAATCACATCAAAGGATCGAGCAGTCTATTAGATAGGAGACACTTAAAAAGTCATGCTAACAAAAACAAATATTGCACTAAATTGATTTTGGATAACGGTGCACCAATAATCTGTATATTAGGTACATATACTTGGTCTAAAAGCTGGTGTGCACAGATCATGATAAACCAAAAACAATTTAGTGAGCAACAAAAAAATAAACTCTAACACAGTTACTATGAAATTAAGATAAAAAATAAGCTTAAGATTGTAGCAGAAATGACAGAAAAAGCTTTCAAAACTATTGTACAGCATTTGAACTCGTTAAGCCAGATCTAATGACGGCTGAGATGGTATCAAAAAATATAAGTGCGAAATGTTCAAAGCTTTTGTTATTATCAAACATGTTATTTTAACTTGACTTGTGAAATATTTGAATTTCAACTTAACCAAACAGCTGTACGTTGTATATTCTGTAATATATCTGGAGACCCTTGAAAACTTGGAAAACTAGCATCAGAAAATATTATTATTATATATTACTAAGACTTTTTGTCTGTCACTACTAATTTAACCTTTACTACGTTTAAATACGTGTCTCTTTGAGAAAATATATCTGACTTTATATATTTTTTTCAATATAAGAAATGATAGATTACCTTCAAGCCTGTCGACCTCCTTCTGGAGTTTCTGCACAGAGCGCTCAGCAAATTCAGCGCGCGCCTCAGCCTGAAATTATTAGTAAAACTATTTTAAATTCTGTTCGTATGTCAAACAGCCTATTTTCTGTTATTTTTAATATATAAAAGTGCTAACTTTATAGATATTATCACAATAATTAATTCATAAACATAAACAAAGATATTGATACTGTTTAAGGAAAGTTATTTCGTTTTAAGATCAGAAAATAGACTGTTTTATAAAAAAAAAATCAAACATGCAATGAATTTAAATCCCAATGAAACTTTATTTTTTATTTGCTTTAAAAGAAAAAACTAAAATTTTATCACGAAAAAAAATCTATTTACAATTTAGTAATAAAAATTTCAAACTATGTTACGAACAACAAAAGCTTCACAATCAACATGCAATTTACCTTTACCGAAAGCTGCTAAGTGCTGAATGGTGAAGATACAACACTAGATACGAAAATACCATTATACCCAAAATTATTACAAATAATGGTCGTGAAATATTTAGAGATAATTCCCATAACCAACAAGTTGTCCTGGTCGTCTTTTATACATACATACAAAAATAACCGGTAACAATGATTATTGAAAATGCTTGATAGGTATATTTTCTATAAATAACAAATAATGTAATGATGACTAATATCTATCGGAACCGATACAATCATTATTCTGTATGAGTAACGGTCAATCATTAAACTGATTTCGTATATGTGTCACTCATTTTTCGTTTTCCTTTTTTCAGACGACCAGGATCCCTGTATTGATCACAACTTACTTGCGAGAGTTTCTGCGAGAGGCTGTGGATCTTATCCTCGACGTGCTCGCGAGACGCCATTGCCTAGCCACACAGGACGGATTACTAACGGCAAGCAACCGACATGCCACCGACATGCCGCCGCCATGTTGTGACTGTACACTTTCGACAAAATGGCGTCCATAAGACGCAGAAAAATAGGATTGATGCATGCTAGATCCAGCAGTTTCAATCCCTGATCATGGACTATTTGGAAGTATTAAGCAAGTAACGCTTGGAAATATGTTTTAGTGGGACAATGTCAAGAAAATAAATGTTGTTAATGATGTTATAATTTCATCAGAAGGGTAATTGTTGTGCAACATCTCAAAAACAAAAGGTGGCTTAAAGATTTTAAAGATAAATGTGTAGGTACATATCTACTTAGATGGTGACTTGGGAAATGCGAAATATGACTCAAAATAATCCAGCGAAATTTTAGCTAAATTCGTAAAACAATTAAAAAAGCCAAATATAATGAAAAGCGTACAATCACAACACAGGCGCAGTTCTTACAGGTAGGTATGAAAGTATTTAATTACACAAGTACAGAAAAAGGAGTTGATAGTCTTGTACATAGATACATAGATGAAGCACCAACCGCCGTCAGCCACTCGACACTAGGGCCTACACCAACGAACGTAGCCTTTACGAAGCCGCACCTTGGGCTTACAAAAATGTCCACATGAACCACTTCATTAAGAAAAACTAGTGGTTACTTGTTTAAAGTGACATTTTTATAGCCCACGGCACAACATACTCGTACTACCCCAAAAACACAGAATGGCAATGAACATGAAACGCAACTACAACCGAAACCGTCTATCTACGTAAGTCCTCGGGTCCGGCTGTCATTTTACCTCTTTCAGTTGAGCGTCCAGCAATTTTACTTGACCCTCGTATGTCTCTTCTCTTTGCGTAGCCTGCGAGTATTATTTGTTAACGAAAAAACACAAAACAGCGAAAACTGAGTCATGCGGCATCACGCAGTGTTGCAGTGTTATACTGTCGAACAACGCTGCGCGATACATAGCAAAATAAACGGATAAAAGTACACTAAAACTATATTACAGCGACTAACTGGTTAAGAAAGAAAGTAAAAAAAAAAAACATTCAAACAGCAAACAGGAGGTAAATAAAAATGGAGGAAAACTGAACACGAATTACGGACGAACTACTCTCTTAATCCTATTTACCATCACCAAAGTCAGAAGACTGGTAACAAGAATGGTAAATCAGATAGAGATTAGGTGTGCGGCAGAATGCAGTTAGGCAAGCTAACGTAAACACTCGCTATATGAACCGATCTCGTTCGAATCACACCTCCTTTAGGCGGGTGGTGAGGGTTTTGATCTGATTTTTGTACTCCTCTTCACGTTGGTTGGCCTGTGTAGAACGTCACTTGGTTACTCGCCGTACATTATGGGGAGAGCACTATACATTTCACACACGTCCTCTCATTTGCATCATTCATACAATTAGCATTTACTTGGAAGACCAACTGCTTCGTCCTATCCTTATTCATTCAATGGAATTCGAAACAATGAGTAGGTTGTTACTGCTATACTTTCAAGGGATCACTATGGTTGGTGCATCATTCGGAATTTTTACTGCTGTTGGAATAACATGATTTAACTTCTCAAGGTCAAGGGATTTCGATATCATCCCTGGAATTTAAATTATTTAGCTCAATATTTCCTAGCTTACAATTAAATATATAAAATCACAGATATATACCTTCTCCTCGGAGACTTCCAGAGACTTCAGGTTGTTACCAACGACACGGAGTTCCTCCTCAAGCTCGACGATTTTGCTGGGGAACAGAATGGTAAACAATCAACTTCTACTGTAATAATGAAACCGTAAATGTCAAATGAAATATTGATGATACTACTCTGAAGAACTTTTACAATTAATCTGTTCGAAATTATTGTTTTGTTTTTATTTATTTCAAAAGTTTCAAGGCTCACTCAAAATCCCCCAAATAGGCAAAACTCTAATTATAGGGAACGAAATAAAAAAATCTACAGCAAAGCTGTTATATGAACACTTGTGTTGTTCTATTTAACTAGAAATTTTAACAGCTTCTAATCAATATCAATTAACCTGGGGGGCAATTGATCAGTGGCCGACATATTTGACAATTTGAACGTGTCCTCTTACATCTAATAATCAAAGCACTCGAAATTAAAAAAGAAGCGTGCATGTTAGGATTAATATATTATATGATTCTTATAGTTATGTGTAGTAGTCACTTGAATTCCTTATACGTTTATTTAATAATCAAATCTGTCTTGATAAGGACTTCAAGCAGCTATCAAACAATCATGCAGTGTCGCAAAGGCGATGAATTTAGGTGTATCCGACTTTTTAATCGCAAACCTCAAGTGGGCAAGCCTTGAGTAGCGATACAATTATCATCGCCTCAGCAACTTACGATATATACAATTTATCAGCGTGTATCAGTGAAAATAATTGAAACGCATACAGATAACAGTTTAATTTGCAATTTAATTACTTCAAGCGCAGACTTTCTCGTTTTCACTGACACACGGTGTCTTAGTAAGTGTAGCATGATCTCGTGCATAGGAGTTTTCGTCAAATTCATTAATGAATTCGATTAATCGCGTGGAACTGCTGATATCAACAGATCTTCTATCGATAGCAACAGTTCTACAGTAGCCTTTCAATAATGTTTACTCTGTTTATACTTGATTTTTAGTCATGGATTTTTCGTAATCAATTTCAAAACAAACCGTTAAAACACGAGTAAACCTTATAGCAACAGCTGGAGATACAGCAACATTTCTTGTTTCTTCTACACACGAACCGACGACGCGTATATTCGGCTTAACTGTATAGGAGCTACCCAAAATGGTATTTGTTTCAAGTTGATTGTATTTGGAGGCAAGTAGACGCGTGGTGGCGGCACGTGGTAGTGAAGCGGTACTCACCAGTCGCTCTGTTCGGCGCGCTCCTCGGCCCTCTCGAGGTCCTGCTCCATCAGCACTAGCTTGCGCGCCACCTACCAGCCGAGCGTTAGTACACGCCAACGCACACACACACAACACTAAGCTACCGAGCCGGGCACCGCTCTCGACGCGCTTCGCAGTGCAGTGCTACGTACAACTATACAAGTGTCCAACTTTGTGTCGACGTTTGTGTTTCAAATTCAGATATGGAAAAGTGCACGAATGATTTCTTTTTTTAGTTAAATGTTAACAAAGTTACCAAATGAGATTACGATACATTACTAGGTGACAAGTCGAAAGTTGTCGAGAAAATGAAACCTTACTACCATAGTGTTTGCCGAGCTCTTTTGAGACTCGCACTTTATGCTAATGGACTTTCGTCCGTAGCAGGTGTGCACGTATTTATCAAGTGCAGACATTTGTAAGTTAAGTGCAGAAATAAAGATCCGGGTGATGTCCTGCTAAAACTAAAAAGCAAAGCAGTGATTTGGAGCTAAAACACAAACAACAAAGTCAGCAAGGATCACACAAAGCAGGGGCAGTCGAGAGCGGTGTCAGAACTCACATAATTAAAAAATAAACGAGGGTTGTCCCAAAACATTTAGTTCTAAAATATTACTTTTTTCAATAAAACATTATTAATTATCTAAGTGCTATCTAGTGCATTATCGTATTCGTTAGGTGATGTGTGCGCTTGCATATGTGCGGCACGCATACGGCCAGTAATTCTGGTGTAATGCGGTGCATATCTGAAAACGAAAATTGCCCTATACCACACATATTTCCTGACATCCTAACCTATAGCCACGTTTAAGTAATACACACACTGAAGACAGAAGTTTAGTCGACACATGGACATGATAGTTAAACATTTGCATAAGAAATATCCATGAAATGGGGCAACCCTTGTTTTAGTCGGCTAGAGAGCAGCGACGCTCGAGTGCGACGTCGAGGGTCACTGATCTGCGCCGTGTCCTTATAATTAAGCAGTGGTGCCGGCCCAATCAACGCGGGCCCGCACCACCGTATTAATGTCATGACAATGCAAATTAATTTAATGTCCTGTTGAACAGCTTCCGCCTGGAACGCGACCTAGAATGGGCATGCAATAAGAATAACAGTGAGAGCCGATGTTAGAAATACCTATGTAGGTAAATCGGGTTACTGTGCAGAATGTTAAGAATGCAAATGAACAACCATGCAGAACGGAGGCGAAAACTTGCAAAACAACGCGTCGGGACCACTGCGCTAACGACCAGTATCGCGTGACACGCCAAAATAACAATGTCCGAGCGAGACGCGCAAACTACTTCGTGCCATTCTTATTTCGGCGTAATGCTAGCTTGGCCTCGCGGCAGTGGCCCGTCAGCGCTATGGAACGGAAACCTACGATTCGCCGGACTCAGCACGCTCCTCCGCGCGCTCCAAGTCAGCCTCAACCATGGCCAGCTTACGAGCAACCTGGAGATACCACACTACGTTAAACAACCAGTAATCACAGCTTTATCGACACCAACATGTGTGTCATTCGTTAAGGTTTAATGTCTGTCACGGCGTAGTCTTGAGCAAGTACACCCTACTTATATGGAAGTAATGCTTATGTAACGACATATGCGACGAAGGAGGCTAGTCCACCTTATATGGCGAACCGAGCAAGATCAGGCGCGATACGATTCCTTCTTGGGACGCTGACTTTTACGACTGCCTTCACTTCTCCACGCAGGGTCATATGTCAGGGGAATTAGGACGTATTATTGGTTCGGTAAACATCTGGCACCAAAGTATGATGAATACTTCTTCAATGGAAACATGTCGTAGATGGATAGCAGTATCTAATCATCAAGCGATAATACACCGCTTTCGAGAATCATCGCTCTGTTTTCGTGACTATTTGCTCAATGACGTAACGAACTCGAAATCAAGCTCACACTAGTTAATTTGCAGGGTTTGGTTAATATCACTTCGAAAATTCACACCTCAATATTTAGTAAGGAATTTTGAATTTAATTTAATAAAGGTTCAATGGGGGAAATAATGTTTGAAACAATAAATGAGTTATTATGGAAAACAACACTGTCAGTAAATAAGGAAACAACACGAGATATGTACTTCGCCTTTCGGTAAACACTGGAACACATTGACCGAATAAGGTAGAATGGCGATGCGATTATTCAAGACGATGCAACAGATGGCATCTTTATGAAATATTCATTACATGCGTATTGCAAGCAAGAAAAGCCAAACCAAACGACATCTAAACTCCCATATAAAGACCTCATCGTATTTCTTGTCGGCTTCCTCGGCGAGGAACCTGGCTTCCTTGAGCTGGTTCTCCAGGGCGTCCATACGCTCTTCATCGGCCAACGACCTGTTCTCGAGGACCTTACGGGCGCTGAACCACGAAATACAACTTTAGTATATGATCGAATGGTATCTTAAAGGTGGGGGCGTTTTCAAGGGTAACCCATTTGTTAGAAGACATGCAAGTAACGAACACGCTAGAGAGGAACATATAAAGCGACAAACAACCTGGAACCGGACAGCTGGAATATAATGTGAACCGAGCAATAGTGAGCTCATCGCCGCGTGTCAGCGATGGTTTAGTATATTGCCCGTTTCAATGTAAAGTGGCAAATAGAAACCCACTGCGGGATTTTTATTTGCTTTAAACGACTATTTTTGTATTCCGAACATTACACATTGGCTAGCCTTGTTAACTGAATTCATCAATTCAATTCTCATTAAGAATTTTGTTTACTCATCCATATTAATGGATTGCAACTATCATTCGGGTACGTCTGTTCAAAACTTTGCTTTTTGTAATATTCGGAACTTTAACATTTAAAACCAGACAATCTAGGTCTCGATTATGACACTAAATGTGAATATTTAATTGTTAAATCATTACAAATTCAGATTCGAAACTAGATTGTCTGGTTTTAGAATGTCATTAATCTAATGCATTTCATGTTATTACCAATATTCTTATCAGCTTGACACCAAAACTCTTCAAATGTATTTATCAAATCGCTATTATAAATCGATTTCATGATCATTTTGTGTTTCAACAACTATTAATTATGTCATAGATTAGCTTTGGAACTACTGTTATCTTTTTAATGGAAATCAATGCTTCAAGTTGAGGTGCCACAGTTATATGAATATTAGAATCATCCCTCTGTTCAATGTTGGCTTGTAACTTAATTATCACGGCACGACCAGGGTGCTAAAATATGTTAATTTGAATGGTACAGAGGGCGATTGTCGTAATAACACGTTAATGGTGTCAACAGAAGTTTCTCACTAACATTTACATTCCTCCATAGGCAATAAACAAAACTACGAATGGTTAAATCATTTTGGAATGGCTCAAGTAGAAGAAACTTCGTTCGACGGAGGATACAGGTATATTATTTTGGTTTTTGACGTTGGACAAGCATTCACCTCTTCGTATTTCTTGTCGGACTCTTCGGCGATGAGCTTGGCCTGCGACAGCTGTGCCTCCAAGATGGCGACGCGGTCGTCCTCCATATTGGTTCGATTCTCCAACGCCTTCCGTATTCTGGTTAGTGCGGGGTCAAACACATGCGTGTTATAACATCGATAAAACACTCGTTATGTGGCGTATGTGGCTATTTTATTTAATACAACCCTTTGGTAAATCATTTATCTTCATTGTCTTATTTGAAAATAAGCGATTTCCAAATTATTTGAAAATTGACTCATGGATTTAAACAAAAACAGATTAGGAAAGAAAGATTCGTAGAAACAGTTGTAATACTCAAGAATATGGTGGTTATGGGCATAAAAATTAAAACAGTAGAAACAATCATGCACACAGTTATATAAAAGTAGATATATTTACAACAAAATATAAAAATAGACGTTCCGTTCTCTAATGGTAATCCAATTTAGCTTTGAATTTGAAGAAGCCACTCAGTACGTCGGTACAGTATGTGGGTTCAATGTCGTTGGCTTATATTGCTACGGACGGATTGTTGAATCCCTCTCATATCAATTTATCACCTGAGGTGATGTAATGTTTTCGAATGTGATTACTAATTACAATTCCGTGTACTTAGTACTCAAGAAGTTTCTTCAAATTCAACTTTCTTAATATAATTGTTGGTAAATATAAATCGAGGATTTCAATCTATTAAGCATCTATTTTAAATAAAAGTCGATTAAGATTACCTCATTGAGTTTATGGCAAAAAATAGATAAGACAGTCAAGGATTCGAACCTAGACGAGTATTTAATTGAGAACTGTCTAGGGTTATTTGTATACGTGCACTCATGACGAGTAAGCGTAACATCCTATATCCTTCACTAAATAAAGCGGGCATGTGTTATTTGTCGGACTCACCGTTCCGACTCATCGGCAGCCTGGCTGGCCTCTGAGAGCTTGGCGGTGGCGGTGGCGAGACGCTCCTCGGACCTTTCGAGGTCCTCCTCCAGCAGTTGGATGCGTCGGTTGAGGGCAGCCACTTCGGACTCAGCCTGTGTCAACAAAAAACTTCATTAGTATTTGTTCAAAATATCTTAGTTCTTAAACTAAAAAGTTCGTTTAAAAAAACATTATTTTAGCAGCTCTTGTTGGAATCCAAATGTGTACAAATAAATGTTATTCTTAAACAAAGGGTCGAATATCTAAATCGAAATCAGTTCCATCAAAGGTTAAGGTACGTTAAACATCTTTGGAATCTGAAATTCGAAGAATTGCTTATTCTTAGTATTAACGATGCAAGTTGAATAAAAAAAATTCATAACTATTTTTAGAAATTGCACACGTTTATAAATACCGATAGTTATATAATTCGAATATCTGTTTATAGGTCTTGAATTTTCGATATCAACGTAATCCGGAACTGGATTAATAAGATATGACTAAAATTAGATTTTTCATTAAAAAACGTATGCAAAATATTAAATAAATATAATCAGTACAATAGAGAGTAACATTCATATACGGATGCGATGTATTCTAAAAGTTTGTGCAAGCAACATAAATGTTTGAATATAGGTAGTAGCATTTGAGGTGTCCAAAGTTGGTGACCATAACACAGGTACTTTTGGCCGTAAGAATGTCAATGTACAATAGACATTGTTGAACGTTGAAACACTATACGTGCCGAGAATAAACCATAAGGCATGGGGACACATTTTGCGTTACTTTATTTATATTCAGTTACTGCACGCTCATGACATCACGCGTCCTTGCCGCGAGGAAGCATACCCGAGTCCCAGTTTCTCCTCCTTTTATCCTGTGTCGTCATCAGTGCGTGGCAGCTAATAATAGTCATGACTAGCCTCGACAACTAAATCAGCCTCATTCTAATACATTTCTTTGCATGACATATTAACAGCAATTATCCGAGTCAGTAAGTGTATCCTCATAAAAAGTTTATAAAAACTTCCATTTCTAACGCCTCGATCGACAAGAAATATATAATTTCGATACATATTTTTTGTTAGAACACAAGACAAATAGGTGTCTGGTCGCGGCTATGTTTTAGAGATCAGTAGTCAAGCGTCACCTTGAACTTAGAGCATAATTCAAATTGACGTTTACTTGAGTCTATTTAAAACGGTGAGTTAAGCCTCTTATAGTAGGTTCGTCGACCTTTAGCTTTGATCAATGGAATTAAGAAAGCATGGGACGGACATCATTTCCTTCTACTTCATTATTAATGATTGTTCCGAACTAGATAGACTTGAAATCCACAGGTGCATATTGCCTTTACCCGTGTCGCTTTCACCGATAACCAAAACATTGTTAAAATTTTGTAGGATCGGTTAGGGCGGTGGCATTGTGTCTATTCAAACGTCGAATACAAAAGACTAGCCCTTGCAAGCTCAATAAATTGTAACGCAACACCGTCACGCGAAGGGACTGTCATTTCGGATGCCATTTTGGGTGCAATGAAGCTAATTCATTATTGTTGGTAATTCCCCACGCACTTTTGTTACATCCAACGTCAAATTGAGTACGCGATGTTTTACTGTTTCATACGAGGACATTGGGAACACAACTACCTAAGTAAATGAATTCTAAACATAATATGTACTACAGATGGTTGGACTGTTGTTGTATATGTGGATAAACGTATATTAATGGTTTCCTTAATTCAGATAACTCGTTTTATATGCATTTTCAAGTTTTGTGGTCATTGTGACAATGCAGAATCTAATCAAACGCTTCGTTTTTAGTTTTTTAAATTGATCTCAACTATATACGACAGCTCTCAATGTTAGTACACGCCCACACTGTGTTAAGATTTTTTCAACTAAACGTTTTCTATTTGCAACTCAAAAAAATCATTTGTTTAAAGTACATTTTCCACGTTCAGTAATTACTCTTTCACGCTATCTCAATTTAACAATCCTTATCATCGTTTTGATACACTTAAGACGATAAGACGAGTAATGTTCTACGAGATATCGCTAGCATAGCGCAGCATAGATTACGGAACACTCATTAAGGAACGCGAAGTTAATATGTCATCAATTATTTGAAAATACATGAGGACCGAAATGTTCAATTGTCAAACCGTCTATTTGCAGGTGTTTATGATCTGTAGAAGCATTACTAGCTTGTCGAGTTACGTCATACGACGATAACGGCGAACAAGTCGGACACGCCTTCACGGCGCCAGCGGTCCTTCGAGGACGTCCGAACAACAGGAATGTACTAAAGGGTGTTAAGCTTCACGAATCCAGCCGGCTCGCTCTACATGTGCCACTAAAGACCGGTATACGACCTCCAACGCAACCAAACCTGTTACGTGTAACAGAAACCGGCGCACACCCGACCACCAATAAAATTATGTAAAGACAGATTTCAAGGAACTACAAATCCCTATGTCTCTGAAGAGTAACACTTTTTGGGAACAACACTAAAGTCGACGAAAGGAACCGTGTTCAACGCAAAGAATAATTATTCGCCTTCTCTTTCTATGAGATTAAACCGAGATGAATCCGAAAGAGAGGTCAATATGCGTACGTTGCTTGCACACCTAAGTATGGCCGGACATTACTCACTATAGGTAGATAGTACAAGACTACTGATAACTCTCATATTTTGTCCCAATATGAATCCAACACAGGTACACATTGAAACCAACAATTCACAAAATTCACAACACAGTTTTAAAACACGTTTTCTTACTTCTTCTCTCCGCATAATTTCCACTTGTAAACGTTTGTGATACTCCTCGCATTCGTCCTTATATTTCTCCATTTCCTCTTTTGTCTGGCGCATTTTTCTTTTCAAAACGTCCAGAATCGTTCCTTGCTGCATGTTTGTCGTCATTTTTATGCACTTTTGTGTTTAAATTGAATGCTTAAACGCTAAAAACTAGAGACACCTCCGCTCTACTCGCGAAAATGCCAACTGACTGGCCCCGCTCGTTATTGCCCCGTATCGTCGAGATGGGCACGGCACGAATGAACACAGCCGGCAAATAAAATGGCCGCCACCGAACCTAGACGCTGCAACTTTATCGTTACTGTGCTAATTAGCTGCGATTCTGACTTATAACACTGACGAAATAATCAGTTAACGATCACGAGCTATTTATTCGAAATAAAGACACTAATATTTCACACAATTAGACATTCTCAAATGACTTTGACAGCGAAACATGAACAGAAACGTCACCCGCGCGGACACGACGATCGCGATAAGCACAATCGACCGTCCTGCCTGCAGGGCAAGTAGCTCCACCTGTTAGCGATTGTCGAAAACTACATCCTGTAGGGTCACAATCACAAGCGGTGTTTGGGAAGAAAACCCAAAAATGTGGGATGGGTGAAACGGTAGAGTGATCTTATACAATAAACAGTACGGAAGTGTATTTTTTAAATTTAGTGAAGGGCTATTACCGCTTTTGTATCGGAATCATGGGAACTTTTATTTGAGGACTAGTGTGAATAGGACGAACTCAGTTATGTTGAACGAGACGTCGCCCCAATGAATTGGTTAAATTAAATTGTTAAAAATGAATTGACACATTTTTACGAAATAAAAAGGTAAAAATGAACGAGTTAGAAATAAGTCACCAGCGCCATCTAGTAGCAAATTTCGCAACTAGCGGGTGTTGTCTACAGCCAATGATAGGACAGACGAACATGAACAATTTACACAAGACTGCCGAAATTATATGACGTCATTTGGAAAGTATGTGCTTGTTTTAAATTCCGATAAGTGAGCGATTGCAACAAAAAATACAAGTCGGTAAAACAGTAAGCCGTACTCCCACGAGGCCAATGATAACTAAAGTGAAATTCAGGTATTAAACACGGTCAAATTAGACGTTTAAACTGCACAGGTAGCCAGGTTTTTATGCAATACCTACTATGTTACCGACGACGTAACTTTTTTAATATTTTGTTCTATCTGGTATCTCTTAAGATTTAGATAGTCAATTATTGTTACAATATCCGACCAAGTGGTACCCGTCGTTATGCTTTTTGAATACAATGGATATGAATAGATGATTCTAATACTCGATTGTTATTTTAATTTTATGCGACATTAAGTGAGCAATAACCTCTGTAAAGGTGACTCATTTTACATCAGAGAACAAGCACAAAATATGTGCACTAATTTTATTGACCTTGCCGTTTTCAGCTTCACGGTATGCGGAGGTCTTTTATTCTTTTGAATCTGTCCTCTTTTTGCTACCGTATAAAAACCGCGTTGACTTCACTACTAAACTTTGTATCACAACGTAACTCAATCTATAGGAATAAAATTTATACTTATATGGGATTTTCTTTATCCAAACTTTTCATTAACAAAATCTTTCATTAAGTATAAGATCGATAATTAATCTGCACCTAAGTTTTTCTTTATAAAACGAGTTAAGTAATTAAGACTGGAACTGATTCAGAAGCATCGATGATAAAAGTCAAGGACCACATTCCCTAAATGAGATGATTCCATATTAATACGTAGTAGAAAGTTGGTCAACTGTTCGTCACTGACCATATGGTCAATGGGTAATAAGTTATTGTACCTGAAGGTTACAAGCTTACATATGGGCAGGCGCGTGATCACACGGCAAATGTAATTACATACTCCCTGTTATGATACATGAACTACTCTTAATAACTCCGTGACGCATATGGACATATGTCAACTATTGATAGCTTGCGTAACTTGTAGGTACATTGAACACAATCATGATAGTCAGGCAGTAATGAAATAGGTCGTTTCAAGTGTGGAATCTCGATCTAATTAACTCTGGTACGTTGTTGAGTTTATCGATGTTGAAAATGAGAAATTGATCAACGTTATTTATAAGTGTTTATTATTATTTATTTTCTGTCTCGTCTTTCTACTTTTTTTTCTTTCTTTTCTTACAATAGGCTTTCCTCTTATGTCGTGGGTGCGGTTATATTCATAAAATTTTAGATACAGAAGCCACCCGAAGACCTGGAATCAATTCGCGGATAACACAAAGAGTTCTTTCGTGCAGAAATATAACCCGCGACACGTTGCACGATAGCTTGTTGCCCAGCCACCGCACCAACCGTGCTGTATTTTTTATGAAATATCATCATTATGCTCATTGTACCATTAAGGTGCTGGCAAAAGTAATGTTTTAGAAGTACCTACACACAATTTCCAATTGTTATAATAGGTATCAGCAATTAATCACATGCTTCCTGAATTACAATATAAAAGGAAATTCGATTCAATTATTAATTGTTTAATTCAGTGAGTTATTTAATGAATCATTTTGAATAACATAAAACAGTGCTAATAGCGCGTTTGTAAAACCTTGTTAAACCATGTTTTAAGGCAATAAATATTATGATAATGATTACCTAACTGGGTGACTGGCTAACGGGTGTCGCGAGTCAATTTCTACTTTCTGCAAAAAAGTGCGTATGTACATATGTTATGTATGACCCAGTCTGCTGGAATTACGTTTTTATTTCATTCTTCTAGCCCCAAGGATTATATCAAGCCACCGGTCCCTTATACCATCTAACCATTGAATAACACTCGTTACGGCTAGTAAGAAGTTAAGAAATCAGTCAAAAGGTCTATTGAGGCAGGCATTTTAATCCCTAAAGGGCAGAGGAAGGAAGATTGTATACACAATACAATATATTTAAGCATTATAAATTTACAAATTGCCTAGTTTAACAAAGAGAATTAGTTCTATTGTAGCTTCAACAACAAAAATTTAATTCCTGCTTTAAATAAAAAATATTTTAGTTTCTTATAAACCGCATCATTTCACATGTCATCGTCGAGTTTTATTTTAAAACAAGCCGACACAGTAACAAGCACGCAATAGCTGTGAGTAATCTATAAAGGAAAAAGTTGGCCAAATGCGCATCGAACAAGAATTCCTAATTTATTTTTATTTAAAGTATTTCATCGAAAACCTTCAGTTGTAACGTATAGAGAAAGAAAGTAGTAAGTAAACTTCAAATGAATTCATATCAATTAAACAAAGATGAAAATTACAATTTAATGCTTCTTTATTACGTTTTTCAGAACACCTTTTTCATTTTGTGTGCTATGGAATCTATGTTTCATAAGAAGTGAGTCAAAATATTTATTTATTCTTATACAACACATACATCAAACAGGAAAATACATTGCAAACAAATGTTGCACAGGTACAGCATATTCATTTTAGAATTTGTATTTTTGGTATTTCAACAAGATATTTTAATAGAACTCAAGTGTCGGTCAAGATAGATGCATTTAAGCAAAACAATCGACAATTGCTTTTTTTTTTTGAAGGGGGTAGTCATCAAATGGCTTCAATCGCTTTGGGTGAGACGAGATGGAGTGTTAAACTCTTTCTAACTAAAAAAGCACCCCCTTCCCCTTCTACTCCTGCTCCAGCCGATGGATGGTATGTTATTGTGATGCCACCCGTATTCCAATTGGACTACGAGTATTATGAAACTGCTTGAAAAAGAGTAACCATGGAGTTTCTTGCTCGGTCTTCTCCATCAGAATCTTGCATGACGTTCAAAAGTGCCTGTTGTGGTCTACTTGAAATAAATGATTTGATTTGATTTGACAATGGTAAGAACTCTTATTTTACAAGGCAGTGATACATGATTATTATTAAAATCCTCAGTAAACATTTAGATTAAGTGATTGATGGTTCGATTTCGTAACGATAAAAGCAGACTTTCGTATAATTTACATATTTTAACACAATTGAAAGTTAAAATGATAAACAGAATCATTTTTTAAAATGGTAAATAATGGATACAAAGATTTATTGCTATCAAGAACACGTGCATAACAATTATGTTAATGCAATAATGTTTCGTATACAGCGTGATAATAGCCTTACGCTAAGATCGCGCTGTACAGGACTAAATACCTAATCCTAAGTACTACTAGCTAACGTTATCCTACACTATCCTAGATAATCTAACACTTACAATATCCTATCCTAGATCCCCTAAGCCCAATAACCTATGTAGTCTAAGTTCTATCCTATATTTGCCTAGCGTACAATGCGTATAGGCTTGGTACTCTGTGGTATACTGTGATACAGACCAGCACTTCTACGCACCTACTACCAAGCCCTTAACCTAAGGCACGTACTATAGTGGTACACTGTGGTATGCTGTGATACAGACCTACTCTTCGTACGCGCCTAATGCCCTAGCCCTACAGTCCCTAGACCCTAGCCCTACTATACGTATTTATATATACTTATATAGATAGGTGCAGGATATCTGCCAACTGAGACCTATGATGGCAGACGGAATGTGGGTAGGAATGGGGTATGGTGGTGATGGTTTTCTCACTGCCTGTCGAGCAGACTCACACGACAGATCGGTTGATGGCTAAAGGTGTCTTGGCCACAGTGAGAGGTGGAGGAAGGGTAGTGAGTCAAAGTCGGAATCAACTTAATGACTCCTTTATTGCTTAATCTACATGATCTTATATACTAAACTTATCCTATGTACACACATACCACATTATGATTGTGTGCTATGCGTGTAATGTACCATCTCAGTGCTATATACCTTACGTGATTACGTGATGTTTTATTAGTTTTATATATTTAATAAGTAATATGTTTTCCTTATTTTAATCACGTAGGATTATCTCGCTGAAATGGCACGTTCATGTGTGAACATTCTGCCCTCTCCGAGGAACAGGCAACTCCATTTGATATAGTTCTATGGAGTCATCCTTGGCTGCGTCCTGGTTCTCCGGCTGCTTCCTGGGAGGCTTCAGTAGTT
The DNA here is from genome assembly GCA_902829305.4 of Spodoptera exigua. NCBI lineage: Eukaryota > Metazoa > Arthropoda > Insecta > Lepidoptera > Noctuidae > Spodoptera > Spodoptera exigua. Next base: position 10,940,777 of record LR824616.2, on the reverse strand, counting down.
GGTTCGGCTGGCTGTAGATGGCGTTCCATGTAGATGGCTGGTTGTTGCCTTGATCTGGTGCACGTTGTGGGTGTGGCGGATCAGCTTTTGATGATTTAGGGTGTTGTCGAAGTCGATGTGTTCCTGTTTTCGTACACGTAACTATCCTGGGACCATAACAAACAACTATAATTATAATTGTCATCAATATTATTGATGATACGCAGCTCACTAAGTATGTGTGAGATTGAATGTCCTTCCATATGTTATCGTTAAGTTCTATTTCCAATCCAGACTCTTCATTTATTAAGTGCTGATAAAAGTCATTGGAACTTTCTATTACAGCCTCCTTAGATATATTTAGTTTTTTACTTCGATTTGATATATATGTGTATATACTAAAATTTAGTTGTTTTGAAAAGGACTCTGCTACCTGAATTGATAACGTTCTCTTAGCAGCGAGTCTGTTGTTAACGGATTTTATGATACAATTGTCAGCGATTTTTATTACTCCTACGTCTTGAATGGTTATTTCTTCTCGCTTACTATCACAAACTATGGATATAGTGCTACTAGTTTTTGTTATAAACAACCATGAGTTTTGCATGCATAGCTGTTTCCAAATTATATTACTTGACATTTCAAAGATATGGGTAGGACATTTAGTGTTAGTTTGATTTTTGAATAATTGGTCAACGATGCAATTTTCATTTAATTGCATGTTTTTCACCACTCCAGGGAAGCAAAGAAACTGTTCGTGCCTTTGTATACACTCTTTGAATTCTTCGTGGTCCAGTTCGAAGTATAATTCATTATTGTAATCAATTGCTAAAAATGCTCTCGATACTTCTATGCTTTCGAACGTATTGTTCATATTCTTCTTAGGTACTGGTGTAACATGAATTAAAGTATACTTTGTAATATCTTTAATTGGAAAATAAGCGTGTACTTGTATATGAGTCATATTCTCGACTATCCTTGTATCTAATAATAGTTCTTGGACTATTCTAATGTTGGATGGCATCTTCCTATTTGCGGAAAATATTAATTCACTAACATTTTTGGGTGGCAAGACACTATACACGCTAGCCTTTGTTAAGTATACTTCTAATAACCCATTGTAGTAGTTTAAAATTTCGTCAATGTAATTATTGGCTACTTGGAACGTTTGCAAAATCTGAATCTTTATATCATTGTGATTAGTTTTAATGTACCAATAGTCATAGCTATTTATGCGCTCTATTACTTGTGACAGTTTTGTTTGAAATCCTTCTAGTTTATGTCTTATTCTTTCTTCAGTACCATTTACTTGGGAAATAGCCGATATCATGATTTTAGTTTGGTGACTAGATGCTTCAATCAATTTTTGTTGGTTTGAGTTTAACGAATCTATGTCTCTGTATATCTCGTCATTTACACCAAACACTGAGGTTAAAAAATTCCCCAGCAAACCCCTTCTCCTTCGCGTTTCATGAAACTCTGTAAAATATTCTTTGATGCGTTCATATTTTGTCTTTTGCTCCAGTAAATGATGATAAAATTGATTACAATGTGTATCCGTCGTTGCAACGTCCGCCTTGTCACAAAGTTGCTTAAACTTGGATAATGCACTTTCTATCCTAATGTAATCCTCATTCAGTCGCTCTTTCTTATATACCGTCTCTATACGAAACATGCCTCGATCTATGTTTGCGGTTCCTATGTTTTCAACATAAAATCCTGGAGACAAATTCTTCACGGTATATGTCTGTGTAGCAATCATAGTACCGAACAATTGTAACATTATTAGTAAGCATAATAGCCATTTTGACGTGCCTCTACAAGACCTCGGACTCTTATTACTATAGCATGTAGTAATATTCGTATTAACTTTGGTTTGCGATTGATGACTCAGGTCCGCATTTATAGGCAACGGAATGAGCGTGTGTATCGACCGTTTCTGAATGGCGCCTGATGATTTTTTAAGAGTAACTACTCTAACTAAACCATCATTGCCTTTATGTATTTCCTTGACTTTCGCAAGTGGCCAATTGCTAGGATTAATATTATCTTCTTTCATAAGTACTAACGTTCCAATTGATATATTATTCTCCGTTGTTTTCCATTTGTATCTTTGTTGTAACTGTTGTAAATAATCACGAGTCCAACTTTTCCAGAAGTCTCTTTTCATTTTTTGAATATTTTTCCATCTATTTAACAAATCCGTATTAATGTTAGACAGTGGATCAGGTATTCCTACTGCTTCTCGTCCAATCAAAAAATGACTTGGTGTTAGCACTACATTATCATTTATGTCTTCACTTTGTGCACACAATGGTCTAGAATTTAAACAGGCTTCCGTTTGATATAAAAATGTAGATAATTCTTCGTAAGTTAATGTTTGGTCTCCTATTACCCTGTGTAAGTGGTGTTTCATTGATTTTACTCCTGCTTCCCAAATACCGCCGAAATGTGGCGACGATGGGGGAATAAAATGCCATTGCGTTCCCATAGCTGTCACACTGCTTTGAAATGTGTCTGATTGGGTTATTTCTAACAGCTCCTTGTATAAGAAATTAGCTGCTCCCACAAAGTTTGTAGCGTTATCGCTGTATATATGTGATACTGGGCCTCTTCTTGCCATAAACCGCCGTAATGCCGCTATGAAACTTTCTGTGGACAAGTCTCCTACTAATTCAAGGTGTATAGCTTTTGTCGCCAGACACACAAAAACTGCAATATATCCTTTGTACGATTTATGCCCTCTTCCTTTCATTGTTCTCACTTTTATGGGTCCTGCATAATCGACCCCAGTATGAGTAAACGGAAATGACTCTGTTACTCGGGCTCTCGGTAGTATCCCCATTTTTTGTTTACTTGCCGATGCTGTATATCGAATACATTTTACACATTTTCTTATGTAGCTCTTTACTACACGTTTCCCGCCAAGCACCCAATATTTTTGTCTTATATAGGCCAATGTTAACGTATTACCTCCATGTAATGTTGTCAAGTGAGCGTCATGAATTATAATTGAAGTCACGTGATGCTTCTGCGGTAACAAAATAGGATGTTTTTGATCGTAAGGTAGGTTTGATCTTTGGAGCCTACCTCCCACTCTTAATAAGCCGTCATTATCGATAAATGGGTCTAAGCAAGCCAGTTTATTGCCTTTCTTTAGCGACAACCCGTCACTAATCGCGCGATATTCTTCCGAGAACACTTCCTTTTGTACCAACTTTAAAATATGATTGGCAGTATTATTGATTTCCATACAACTTAATTGGCCATAGTTCCTTCCTTGTCTTATAAATCTATAACAATACGATAAGACTCGTACCATCTTTTTGAAGCTTGAGAATCTTTCCCATATTGATTCCTTTGGTTCAGTGCTTACGTAAAAACTGCGTTTTATTTCTTCGCATATTTCTGGAATAGTTTTCGTACTTGGTATTGAATTATTTTTTAGCCACTCTGGGCCATTCCACCACAGATCTAATTGTTGTAATTTACTTGGCGCGATACCTCTTGAGATTACATCGGCAGGGTTCTGACACGTATTAACATAGTTCCACTTGGCCTTGGGTAATAATGTTTGAATTTCAGACACCCTGTTAGCGACGAAAGTTTTCCAACGATCTGCTTCTCCCTTGATCCATCCAAGCGTGATCATTGAGTCCGTCCAGCAATATATATCTATGTTAACCATTTGCATGTCCTTAATAACGTTTTTCATTAATTTTGCGAGTAATAACGCTGCACACAATTCGAGTTTAGGTAAAGTTATTTTACGTTTCTTTGGCGCTACTTTGGACTTGGCTTGTAATAAAGTGACGTCAGCCGAGTTATCACTTTTTATTACTCGACAATAGACCACTGCGCCGTACGCTTTTTCGGAACTATCGCTGAATCCGTGAAGTTCAATCTGCGCATTAGGTGTATAATGACACCATCTCGGAATTGATATACTTTCCAGTGCTTTCAATTGGCTTTGTATCTCTTCCCACCTTTTCTTTATAGAGTCCTCTACAGGCTGATCCCATTCACTTCCATTTGCCCAAAGATCTTGGATGATTAGTTTCATATTAATAATAACTGGTGCCAACCACCCAAGTGGGTCAAATAATTTGGAAACTTCTGACAGAATGAACCGTTTTGTTGGACTTTGGTTTTTATTAACTATGATTTCATATGAAAAGCTATCTTTATCCGGTGTCCACCAAATTCCTAATGACTTCCTGGCTTCGTCTATTGGCAATCTAAACATTTTGTTATCTTGATTATCATTTGGTATGCTCTCCAATAATTCCGCACTATTCGATGACCACTTTCTGAGGTTAAATCCACCGGTCTGTAACATACATGTTAATTCTTTTTGTAACTGCTTTGCGGCCTTGATTTCATTTTCCCCTGATAATATATCGTCGACATAGAAATCTTGAAGTGCTATACGACTGGCAATAGGATAATTCCTTTTTTCGTCATTTGCCAGTTGCTGTAACGTCCTTACTGCCAAATAAGGTGCAGATGCTGTACCGTACGTAACGGTTGTTAATTCGTATTCCGCAATTGGATACTTTATTGACTCCCTCCATAATATTCTCTGATATTTCCAGTCTTGTTCATTTACTTTTATAAATCTGTACATCTTCTCTATATCTGCCATGAATACTATTCTATGTTTACGCCACCGTAGTAATATAGACGCCAAGTCTTGTTGTAACCTAGGTCCCGTGTACATATTAGAGTTTAAGCTTGTGTGTGATTTAGCCTTGCTTGACGCATCAAATACTACCCGTAATTTGGTGGTTAATGAGTCTTCTTTAATCACCGGTTGGTGAGGTATATAATATTTTCCCTGGTAGTAATCTGATTGTGGCACTTTTCTCATGTGACCCATTCTAAGGTATTCGTCTAGGAATTCTTTGTATTGGTTTTTCAGTGTTTTGTTTCCTTCAAACTTTCGTTCTAATTGAAACAGTCTTGCAGCGGCCCTTTGGCGCGTATTTCCATAAACGACGTCAGAGTTTTTAATTGGAAGTCGAACAGTATAAGTGCCATCTCGATTTCTTTCTGTGGTTTGTTGATACAAATGTTCACATAATTGGTCTTCGTTAGATAGATTATCTCCCTCAGGTATCTCTTCTAATTCCCAGAATTTTGTTAACTGGTGCATTTCAACTGAGCGAGTTATCATACTAGTGATTCGTATGTTGTTTGTGGAAGGATTACTGCTTATTCCGGATAATATCCACCCAAACTCGGTGTCCTGGGCAATAATACCGCTTTCTATTTTGTGTAGGCCTTGCAACAATATTCTGCTATATTCTTGAGCGCCCAATATTATGTCTATTGGACCTCGTTTGTAATAAGTCGGATCTGCAATTAAAGTGTTTACTAAGCACTCCGCTTGTATTGGTTGTATAGTTTTATTTGGTAATGAACCCGTTAACTTTGGTAAGATAATGAGTTTTACGGGTAACTTAAATTCGCTTGGAAATCTCGGTTGTAAGTTCACTTCAATACTGTAGTTTGAAGTCTTCGGTGTCTCGTCACCGATACCTACTACCTCACATTTTATTTTTCTGCGAGGGTAGGATAGTAATTGGGCTACTTCTTCTGTGCAGAATGAAGCCTGGGAACCTTGATCACACAGCACTCTTAGTAGGTGTGACGTACCATCTTTGGTGTATGTATGCACAAGGGCCGTCGCTAAAAGCGTTGTATCCTGTGTGTCCGGTCCTGTTGTGGACGACATGTTTGACTTGGTTTTTGTCCAAGTTGTACTTGTAGTAGGGTTTTCAATGGTTTTCCGATCCTTTGACCCTTTATTGTTGTCATCTTTAGTGACGTAATTGTTGACATTACCCTTCTTTTGAATGTCAAGGTGTAATAATGAATGGTGACCTAGTTTGCCACAATGTTTACACTTTCCATTACTATGACATTGAACGGATGAGTCATGTATTATGCACTGTTTGCATTTTCGATTCTCCTTCACTTTATTGTTACGCTGTTCTGCTGACAATGCTTTAAATTGTGCGCACATGTATATGTTATGATTGTAACTATTACATAGCCAGCACTTGTAGCTATTTATAGATTTAGGAATATAATGTTGTTTATAATCGGATTTTCCTTCACAGATGGTATTTTCGAGACACATAAACCGTTTTTCCAGAAATGACATCATTGATGAAAATGTTTGAGGTTTGTTCGGCGTTACGAGTTGTTGTTCGTATTTTTCGTCAGTTTCCGAATCCCAAATACGACTCAGTATTCTTGTTAACATAGGATCCCATGACGAGATATCAATTTTCTGATTTTTAATCGCCTCTAGGTTCTCCTTAATTGTATCATGCAGAAACTTCAAACTATTCGCAGAGCCCACCTTCAGTTTTTGTATGTTGAGAATGTTGTCAATGTGCTTAGTGATAATCATTCTCTCGTTTTCGTAGCGATTCTTAAGCAATGTCCACGCAGTCGCATAGTTAGATTCGCAAACTGTCAAATGCCTAATGAGTCTGGCTGCATCACCTTTCACGTGCGTCTTTAAATACTGCATCTTTTCTGTATCTGTGAGTGAGTTATCTTCATGAATGATTTTTAAAAATAAGTCATAGAACGAGCTCCACGACTCATAACTTCCCATAAACATTGGAATGACTATTCTTGGTAGTTTCACGGATGGTTTGTGATCAGTTTGATGTTGTTGTAGCTTTTCATATAGTCGTTCAATTATGTTATCGTAGTCTGATTTCAGTTTTTCAAACACTTCATCCTGAAAATAACTATGTTCTAAGATGTTTTCTTCCTCACAGATATTGAAGTGGCCTTCTTCAACTTTATCACACTGTTTTTGCAAGGCTTCTAGCAATGTTTTATAGTGATAGCTGGATCTGTCGTCTTCAATCGCCAAGGCTGCTTTCTCGAGGTTTTGACGCAACTGATTGATGCGGTACAATTGCAAATTCATTTTTGCTGAATTGTTACTGTTGGTTCTGACTTCTTCTGGGTCCCGAACACAAGGTTGCTGACAAATTGAAAGTTTTGCCTCACATTGTTCCAAATAATCCATAGCATCTTTATACAGCTCTTTGATGATCCCGAAGTAATTAGACTTCATATAGGTATGTTCTTCTAAGATCTCCTGGTCTTCAATTAGTGAATGGTTTGCTGATGCTTTGGTGAAGACTTCTGTGAGTCGCGATCTTCTTTCTGCGATGTACTTCTCTGTTTTTCTTGATGTCGAATCCTTTTTGATGTTGTTGAATATGCGTCCGATTTCTTTGTAGTGGCTCTCCTGACTTTTCACAATTTCGTTGATTTGTTGTATTTCCATCTTGCTGCCCTATCCTATCCTAACCAACCTAACAATGATATAAGGGGGTAGAACAATTACACTTAGTTGCGATCTATATCCTCGTTACGGTATGTGCGACTTCTCGAGCACCGGGGCGACCCTGTTCAGGGAGACCGATACCTGATCCGCTACCGAACGACGCAAACTAAGTTAGTCAGTCACTTGATATACAACGAAACAAGCGCTAGGTTTATGCGCAAGTCTGCTGTATACCAATTGTCTGTCAGTCAATTAGTCAATTTAAGGGACAAGATGATTCTCTACCGATGACTCGAAGGACCAAAATGTACAGCGTGATAATAGCCTTACGCTAAGATCGCGCTGTACAGGACTAAATACCTAATCCTAAGTACTACTAGCTAACGTTATCCTACACTATCCTAGATAATCTAACACTTACAATATCCTATCCTAGATCCCCTAAGCCCAATAACCTATGTAGTCTAAGTTCTATCCTATATTTGCCTAGCGTACAATGCGTATAGGCTTGGTACTCTGTGGTATACTGTGATACAGACCAGCACTTCTACGCACCTACTACCAAGCCCTTAACCTAAGGCACGTACTATAGTGGTACACTGTGGTATGCTGTGATACAGACCTACTCTTCGTACGCGCCTAATGCCCTAGCCCTACAGTCCCTAGACCCTAGCCCTACTATACGTATTTATATATACTTATATAGATAGGTGCAGGATATCTGCCAACTGAGACCTATGATGGCAGACGGAATGTGGGTAGGAATGGGGTATGGTGGTGATGGTTTTCTCACTGCCTGTCGAGCAGACTCACACGACAGATCGGTTGATGGCTAAGGGTGTCTTGGCCACAGTGAGAGGTGGAGGAAGGGTAGTGAGTCAAAGTCGGAATCAACTTAATGACCCCTTTATTGCTTAATCTACATGATCTTATATACTAAACTTATCCTATGTACACACATACCACATTATGATTGTGTGCTATGCGTGTAATGTACCATCTCAGTGCTATATACCTTACGTGATTACGTGATGTTTTATTAGTTTTATATATTTAATAAGTAATATGTTTTCCTTATTTTAATCACGTAGGATTATCTCGCTGAAATGGCACGTTCATGTGTGAACATTTCGCTTTTACTAATTCAGTTACAATTCGTGTGAATCTACATCAAAATAACTGAAAGTAAAATCGTTTCTCATCATCAGCATCAGCTTAATAACAAGCTGAGCAAAGGCTCCTTCTCAGACAGAGAAGGTTCGTGCATTAGTCACCACGCTTGTTCAAGGCAGATAGGATAATGGTCGAAGTTGATCGTATTTCTCAAATCCTTATAATATTTCTTTAATGGAATATGAAGTTATAGTTCTGGCCTGTTCTGGCGTAGAATACTCGTGTAGATTAAGCATTAAAAACCTCAATTTAGTATACCTCATCGAAGCATGAAAAAATGAACAGTATGAAGTTAAATAACTGACACCTGTCTACTTGCAATTTTGGCAGTAATTACCCATGTTCAACTAACTATATCAAACTGTTCTTCTTGAATAACACACTTTCCTTTTTCTTAAACAAGCTAAGAAATACGTTTTTTTTTTTATTACATGCGCAGTTTTGAATAAATCGCGGTTTAGTTACATATTTTAGGTTTTTAGAAAACGGTTGGTACAGTTACCAGCGTAGTACATTCAAATAGGAATCCGTAATTAAATAATGAATAAGTATTTAGCATTAACAATTTGTGTACTTTACACTAAACTTATAACGAGTTCTCGTTTATTAATTACGAAGTGAGATAACAACAAATGAATTCGTAAACAGAATACATAGGTATTTGATATCCGTGTAGGTAAACATTAATATGATACGTTCAAGTATCAATTCCAAATTTTACGCGTTGTAATTACGATTGCCCACCGCAACGTATTGTTCATGAATAATTTAGAAAGTTGTAAAGAGTTGAATGTAATATCATGCGGAATGTAGAAACGTGCTAACAATACTTTTATAGACTCAACACTAACAAGTGTTGACTAAAGTTAGTCTTTGTCTCAAAGTGAATTAATAATTTTGTAATTAGTTGTGTAGTTCTAAATAAATAAACTCGTTTGTTCGAATTAGAAAGAAAATATATCTAATTAGATTTGTCTATCGTTAAATAGAATTAAAAGGGACCATATAAGAAAAATGGCAAAATATTTGAACCATATGTAACACAATCTATATTTGTATAGCGAATGTAAACGTGGGAAGTAAAAACTTCAAACAAGATAATCCGATAAGCAATTGAATTCAATCAGAAAATAAGGGCAAGGGCCGACAGCTAAAGGCCACGTGCGTCTATCGACAGCGACGACATCTAGTGGCGCCATGTGTAATCGTCCGAGTAAACATGTCAAATGGAATGTCGGCGACTCAGCTGATCACCACACGCGGGATATACTACCTCTGCTCTGCTTCGTGGAGCAGATTCAACGCTTTCCCGACGTTACGTGATTAAAAATAGTTCTCTGCGCATTTGGCCCATGCCAGACTCACTCACACAACTAAACAGAAGCATTAATAACAAAGGACATTACCCTTTTCAGTGCAGTATTCTTGATATTCTGCAACTCATTCTTTATGATAGAAAATTTCATCATAGTGTCCGAGGAAAATATAGAACTTCCGAACGCTAACCCTGGATAATCGGCACATCTTCTCCTCCGTCTATTTTCTCTTTCAGCTAAGACTTCTGTACATTCACTAGTACACCTGAGTTTCGCCAATTCTGCCGTCTCAGGGTCATCATCTGATATATCTGAGGTGACAGTAGCAACGAACTCGGCGCCGTCTCCCGCCGATCGCTCTTCTCGGAACGAAAATTCATCATCTGACGATCCAAGCGACTCGGGGTCCTTAATTCTAGTTTCGAAATCAATTTCATCGTCAATATTCGCATAGTCCTCGATTGTATTCTGTTTCGAAAGTGCATCGTCACTATTCGTCCTTGTCACTTCTTGAGATTCACTAACACTATTGACACAAGGCACAACATCGTCTGTTTGACTGTCTAAGGTCACTTGTTTGGACGGATCAGTGTTTACAGGCGCTGCAGGGGCGGGTGTGCGGTCGCCCCTCAGCCGCGGGTGGTGTTGGTGCCCCCTGCGCCGCACGGGGGTGCGCCCGTGGGCGTGGGGCGCGGACGCGGACATAACTACGCTCGGCGCGGTCCGACCGGCCGCGCAGCGCCGGCGGCCATGTTGACTGACGGTCTCTCAGTCTGCCCTAACAAACCGCCGCGGCGCTGTAGTCGCACTAACTTGCTGCCATCTTTTGTTTTTATTGCACTGTTTTACCTACCGAGCAGCGCATTTGTTTATCGTTAGACGCGGGAATTTCAAATATAGGAAATATTTTTCGATATTTAAAATATGTTTCATTAATAAGTACCATCTTGTCCGTAATAAATAATTATTTATTATTATTTTTTTAAACACGACATTTTTTTTACATTATGTAAGCAAATAAATATTGATTGTAAAGGAATTGAATGTTAAAACACTATTTGTAGGTAGATTCCATAGTTTATCTGATGTAGGCGAGCTGACGTATCGAATGAGTCCAGCGTCTATTTTTACTGAAACACCGGGCACCGGGCCCATATTAGGTGTCGAGCGCTGAAAATAACTCGGTGCGCACAGAGCGCAGCCCCCTAGAGCGCGGCATTCCGGTATACAAGCCATCTGGTATTACACGTGTTCAATGAAACACAAATAAGTAAGATAATTTGATGTCTTCATGTAATTCTCGACGAAGTTGTGGATATCCGATGTCATTGAACTTACTCCAAAGAATTAAGGCCAAAAACGTATAAGTATAAAATTTATTTTTTTGCGTTGAATTTTCACTGGCTTCTCTTCATCATCATCTTTCACTAAAAGAGGCAGGAGATGACGATGTGATGACGTATTTACTAATGATTATAATTTACAGTTTCGTAACTTTGTGCTTTACTTAGCTACTTTTATCTTTCTTATTTCATCCTGATTTTTATTGCTTCCAGGTTACCTTTTATCAAAATGTGACTATAACATAAATCAAATCCGTGTTCAAAATTAGTCTACTACTTTATACAGAGAATGAATAAATCAATGGAACGTTTTTTTTTTTATTATAAGAAGAAAATCAAATCGTAGACATTCTTTGTTAATGTAGGAATCACGGTAGGAATCGTATTAAAGACCTGATTTAAGTAGTACATAATAAGTGGAATATCTGAAAATTCATAAAAATTTAAAGCCACGATTTTTAAATCTTTTCTTGTCGTTTTTATTTGGTAGATGTTATTATACAAATATTTATCTCTTCGATCACTTTATCTATTAAAAACACATCAAAATCCGTTGCGTAGTTTTAGAGATTTAAGCATACCTACATAGGGATATAGGGACAGAGACAACAACGTCTTTGTTTTATATTATGTAGTGATAGTGAAGAAAGAGAAACACAATAGTATTTTATCTCATCATTCCGGTCATCTACTCATTTAGGCATCCTCTCTAATTCAATTCAAATACGTGTATCAGTCAGTCATTTTGTTTGACTGCCAATCGTCCAAGGTTTTTGGCTCACAATATGGTCTCTTTAATTATTGACACATGCGTGATCTAAATTAATTCTGCAATATTCATTATTGGAATGAGATCATCAATTGTTTACAGTCGACATGCTAATTAAATTTAAGCTTCTAATTTAGCTTGTTGTTATTGTTTTGTTATTATATTTTTATACGTAGCTAGGTATAAAGTGGCGCTGAGATCTTTTGATACACAAAGATGATTCAATGAAGTATATGATCGACCTTCAATATAGTTTCTACCGTGCGTTGTTCCTTTGTTCCTTAAACACGTCACTATAATGTTAGATTGTAAATAGCTAGAATTACACAAATGTGATACATATTTTTGATCAAATGTTTTTACGATGGTGAAGACAGTAGCGAAAAGCTTAGTAAACTCTCAAGCCATCAAAAAAAATTAATACAATAATAATAATAAGGCTGTGCTAAGAACTCTGTTTCGAAATTGTTCCGATGATTCCAACATCAAAGCTAATTTACTTATTAACTTAGACACAAAATGAATAAACTTCGGGACATATGCTTAATGCAGATCCTGTAAACTTTTATACAAATAGATTCCAACATTCACCTAATAAATTAAAGGCAAGATATGTTTAAAATTCACTGTGGAACAAGTCTAACATTGATGTGTAATGATCAGATGATAAATAAGAATAAAATACTCACGTTCTGAAGAGCCTTCTCCTTCTCTTCCAGCTTGGCGTTAACCTGCATGAGAGCTTCCTGGGTCTGGTCAAGGTCGTTCTCAATGGTCTGGATCTTCTTCTGGAGCTGCCTGGCCTCCTCCTCAGCCTAATATAAATATTAAGAGCATTAACACGTGGTTTTGGAAGACATATAAGGTTTCCAAAGAATTGCAGTGCAGAGACCTTTTTTGGGCATGTTAAGCTGACATAGTTTTTTGCAAAAAACTTGAGATGTACACCGTCAAACCGGTTTTGGTATAAAGCAGATTTTTATATCATTAGCCCCTGGGTCTTATACTATACGAAGGCAAAAAATTCATATTTATAGACCTTTGTCATACCAATTCAGTGATCTCTCGCAAAATATTTTCAAACGGTTAATATTAGTAGAAGTGCGTAACTGATTTTGTTGTGAGGAACTTGGTCGTCATGTAACCGAAAATTAATGTTGTTACGTTTGCAATTCTTTAATTGTTTGTTACAACATCCGTTCTTATTTCCTTTTGTTTGCCAAAAGAATTTTAATGAAAACAATGATCTTTTCCTGCGTTTCAAATTTAAGTGTGAATATTCCATTTAAAAAATGATGTTAAAGTTCCAACTTGAGGCCAATGACGTATAGTTTTATACATCATAGCATGATGCATAGTTTTACTACTGCGAGACTATGCACATAATACATAACAAACATAAGTACAGATAATTTAATATATCTAAGTTGCCGGTTGGCGTCCTTAGCCCTGACACGTGAGCCGTGGTCAAGGCCTCTCCCGTCGTAAGCAAAACGAAAAGCGAAAACACAAGCCGGTGTAATTTTGAAATTAAAATAATTAAAATCGACCTTGCAATTGTATAATCGGTCAAGAATTCTTTAATTTACAGCTGTTTCATTTTATCTGAATAATTTATTACTGTATTTGCATTAAAATTGCTCTTAACATACCTACTTATTTTTTTTACGTATTTTATGCATTTCTGAACTTGCCCGTAAAGGTTACATTACTTTATAGGTACTTGTAGCTGGTACAGCCTAGTATAGTGCTACTAGTGTGTAAATATACACATAATAATAAAATATGTAATCGATATTCAATCGACTTTGAAACTAGATATAAGTGACAGACAATGCTATTTAATAAATATGTTTTTATAAAGTTCAGTGTCCTGCGTTGCAGTTGTAAAAACAAAATGATTTTTCACACTTGACACCTATCTACAACTTAATATAAAAACCCGTTATAGCACTTGAACAGCAAAAAAGTATTTATGCATAGGTCTAAAACAAACAATTTCTTATTGTGAATCCGTGATGAATTTCGTTGGTTCCGTCAGCATTTATGTTTAAATAGTGACTGCTGTTTTTGAATGTGTGACTCAAGCATACTAACAACTAACCCTTCTCATTCGTTTAAATGGAAATAAAGGTTGATTTTTCAATTGTCAGATAAATGTTATCGTAGGAATAACATTGTTGCTGTCACTGTCTTATCAAACATTCTGACGCGATAGCATCAATTATTCCGATTATAACTTTTATGTAACAATTGAAAAATCATCCCTTAATAACTTACAGCACAATTCGTCACTTTTACCATAGTTACATTCGAATTTTGAATGTGGAACATTTTTTTTTGCTAGTGTCCTCAATAATGTTGTAAGCAATAAATCAATTTTGCGAATAATCGACTAAGTGCTATAATAATGTGCACACGGCGCCCTTTAACCATAAACGGTGAAGTGTGTCGCGTACCTTCTCGGCACGGAGGTTGGCGTCCTTGGCCTGCTGCTCGCACATGGCGGCGCGGTCAAGCGCGTTGTCCTTCTCCAGCTTCATCGCCTGCATCTTCTTTTTGATCGCGTCCATTTTGGCGGTTTGTGTTTGTTTACTCCTCTAGATGCAAAAGCTGTAACAATTATAAATTGTTAACACTGAATATCATATCCAAATTTGAATAACTACTGTTTTGATTTTTATGACAATGCCCCAGAATGTACCTATCTTTCAATTTCGTTATGGAACATTAGAATTCTTCTGAATTAGACTTGTCTATAGCATTTTATGTTCTATTATCCTTATAATTAATCCTGTTTATATTTCTAGATAGTTTTTGTCAATCTTATTCGCCAATAAAACCTCATTTTTTCACGTTTATGGTTCGCAAAAACCGCGTTAGTCAGGCGTGCAGGCATTAGCTTTCCGGTAACCACAATAATAAACAACTACTACTACTACTAGAATTAAAATAAGTCATGTTCAGAGACAAGCCTGCCTTGTTTTTGCTTGAAGAAATCACAAAGTAAAGATGTATCTACAAATACAATCAGTAAAGTTCTTATACTATATGTCAATAAGTTTGTGGAACGAAGCCGGCTATTTATGGAACCGAGGGTGCATTGATCTTAAGTGCAGGGATTTACTTTTCGTTTAGTTGTGCTTATATTTCTTGGTACACGTCCATTCTAAATGAACCCATTCATTCAAAGTGTTGTAATTAAATAATTTTACTTTGATTTATAAGGATTCCTATACCTGGTGTTAAATTATTATTGAATGAAACCAACAAGGAATATTTCCTACACATACAAACGCGCCCCTATAAATAGTAACTTTTACAGAAAGTAATACAAGTAGCCATTAAAATACATCAACAACATTTCCGATAAACTTAAATAGGTGTAGAGCTTAAAGAATTTTGTTAAAATGTTAAGTCATTAAGTTTTTCTAGCCATCGTCAAAACAGGCAAAGGTTAAAAACCTCTTCTACCTATTCTAACCACGTTATGTTACTGGCAATCAACGAAACGGTAACGCTTCACACTGATTAAAAACCTATAGAATAACTGACACGTAATTGCGAAACTTTAGCTGGTTTTTAAATTCATACATTCATAGATAAATAAGCGGTTGTCATATATCACGTTGGGCAGGTCATGGATTCCATCACGTTTTGTTATTACAGTGATACTATCACACATACGCGAACGTGTGTAATCAAAATTAAGTCTATTTAAGTTCCTGATTAATCTAAATATAACTATCATCGAATTATTACAGTTTATTCATTCGGATATGTCGCAATAAAATTGATACTTTTTCGAAATCGTCAAGAGCCAGCCTTTTCTACAATAAGGGCCTCTCAAGATAAATAAAACTCATAACTTTTTTTAAATTATAGGCCTATCCGTTGGCCTGCGGTCAGCTTGATAACCACATCTAGGTAAAAATTCACATTTATCAGAGGTACCAACAAAACGGAACTTTTCGGAAACTGTTTAAAATTCGAACAGCATCGTAACACACACTTTGTCACGAACAAGCGATTTTAAAAAGTACCGATATATCCCATTGTCTATGTGTTCCAAATCTACATTGTCAGGTCACCGTTCTCCTTACATGATATACTCCTTCGTAGTAAGGGATAATTCGGATTCAGAACAGCGGTCTAGAACATGACAGACTTCATGTTTAAAATACGAGTACCTTATTTTAAATAAGTGTGTCGCAAATGATGTAGACATATATTTGTATTTTATTTTTATTTAATTATAATTCACCAGTACCATTAGCACCATTATAAATAGTAAAATAATTTGACAATCGTGTACCAAATAGGTACACGATTGTCTATATATAATAGGTAGACGTTTAGTCCAAAATCCCAATTTCCGAAAGCTCGTCATGTCATGAATAATCTTAGAGCTATCTGGTAGTTTGAAAATAGAATTAAATCCGAAAAAAAGCTATTTATCTGCTGGAAAATAGATAATTCGTAAATACCGTTTTAAAATCTAAATTAAGATACGGGAGTGATCGAATTAATAAATCTAGGACCACAGATATATATCTAACATTCGTATAGGAATCTAGCTTTCTTAAAATTTGTATTACCTACCTAATACTTTTTTATTAGAAAACTCAGTGGAAGTTATGCAAAATCAGTATTAAACCTTTTTAGTTAACTTTTTCAAGGGATTAGATTCAGCCCAACATCATTTTGTTACTGGGATATTCAAATTATTACAATGTTCTAAATTAATCAATTTAAATTGAAAAATTAACATTGTTCCCAAATTATTGTGACGATAATTACAATTCGTCATGACCTTGTCTTTCTTAACAATCGACTCTCAAGGCGGCCATCAATTTTCCGGTATTTCAAGTGTTTCAATGTTTATTGAGAAATTGTTGTCTTTGCAGGAGGACAGAATGTCTTGAAATTGTGACTAAAATGGCATATAATTAAGATGAAAGTGTTGATAGCCCGCTATCACTCATAGACATGGTAACTTTATTAGCCTATTAGTATTTACCATTCGACTTTAGTAGTTTTTTAATAATCTTTCCAAGAAAAATAATTGAACGTGTTCATTTTCTTAAAAATATATGGAACACCAGCTGGCTGTTATAACAAATCTAAAAATAAAATCACAGAAAAATAAAATAGACGAGCTAGAAGTTTGACAGGCGCGAACCACGCATGCTCCTCAGCCGCCCCCACATCCCGCGCTTCCACGCCATTGGTTGGCAACTGGCAACTTGCCAAAAGCGCGGGAAAACTTCAGCGTAGCCCGCTCCTATTGGCCAATGAAAATGAAACCGAGCACCGCGATATTCAAAAATAGAAATGGGACATGATTACAAAACTGCCAGCATGTTAGGAGACGTATCGTAGGTCGAAGTAAAGAGTATTAATACACTATTAATTATTTACAAATGTGATATATAATTTATGATTTTGTGAAGTTTTTATCCATTTAATCCAGACGGTTTTATCTTAACGTTTAATCCAACTGTATAACGAGTTAAGCATATTTTTTGCTTTGAAGAATAACGACCGCATCGTTGGAAATTACCGATAAATGCACCATAACAACGATAAGCACTGCACTACCACCCTACTTACCAGGACCGACAATGGATTATAGTATGAGCCGAGATCAATGCACCTTGGCTTTATAAAAAAACACTTGTATATTTTTTTCACTTGTACACTATGGGGCACTGTCAGAGCGTAGTCGTACTTACATGTCGAGTCGACGCGTGCTGTGGTGCGACTGGCGAGAGTCGCGGGAGTTCTCGCGGTGTCGCCTTACCGCCGCGAAAGGAGATGAGGCGCAGCCGTCTCACCCCGCTCCAAGAATACAGTTCATGGGGAAAAGCCTTCGAAAACATAATTTTTTTTACATGATTAAAGGATGCATCCAAGGCCGTGCTCGGTCTCAGTTATTGGGGTCACGAGATGTGCAAATATGTATTTACTGACCTGTTTTATAAGGATATGCTGTACACGCTGCACAGTTATTTCAGCCGTTCCTTCTAGAAGATTGGAAATATGAGAGTTTTCTTAGTATTTCTGAATATTATATCGATGCCTTCGTCAATATCTTTCAGAACTAAATATATTTCCCTGATGGAAATTGCAATTTAATAATTTGGTTTTAAATTTATTAAATTTCCATCAATTCCTCTGTCGTGTAAGAAAAACAGACAAGCGCTACAAAACGAATATTAACATAATTACACATAGGTAATTTGTGGATTATTAACATATTTCTTGTGAATCTACTGAACTGATATTAAAGTAAGATGTCATTTTGGAAAGAAGCATGTAATCTCCATTCGGTTAGTGCGAATAAGAAGGACAGGAACTCTTTTGCCTTTGTTGTACAATGAGATTTTTACAGTTAAATACTGTCTATAAGTATAAGTATATTGTTATACTTAAGAATGCCTATGGCATTAAGTCCACCCTGTACAGATTAGCTTGTGCAAAGCTTATAAGAATTCACATATCATTTTACTGGTATTTAGGTATTTACTCAAGAAATGGTTCTTAATAATAAATCAAATCGCTTTGTTTCAAAGATTAGGCACCTGTTTTACCTCCTTCATAAATATAAACTTATGTCGTTTTTTTTAAAGGGGGAAATCATTATATTAATTTTCCCACTCTGGGTCGATCGAGAGGGACTTTGTCAGACTTTTACCTACTGACTAAAACCCACCCCGTTCCTGCTCCTGAGCCAGGCTGAGGCCGCAGTACATAATTGAGCTTGACATGCAACACTGGCTGAACATCAACCCTGATGTGGCGTATAGTTAAGACTAATAACGTTCTCTATTCAAGTTTGGCTGTTAAGTTATACCTAGTCGGACATAGAAAGATCCATGTTTTAGGCAATAAAAAGTGATCCTCGCAAATGCCACTAAAAGGCAAAAAGAGAGCGAAATAATTGAAGTATGGCTGTCAAAAGTTTATGAATTTACAAATATAGAAGTAATTTTAAGCTCTAGCTATTGTTTTCTTAAAATAATAAACCTTTAACAATTAAAACATATGGCAACTGTATACATATACTGAATATTTTTTGTGTGATCAACAGCTTTATCACATTTATTTACAGGTTAGAATATGAGCCATGCATTTTCTACGCTTGGCTAAATTACTAGGTTTCTTTGCGAGGATTCAACCATCAAATGACCTCTCCCACCCTGGAGAGGGACTATCAGACTCTTATTGACTAAAAACCGCCCCGTTTCTTTTTGTGCTCCAGTCCGGAGCCGGAAATATCTATACTAACATTATAAAGAGGTAAAATTTGTAAGTTTGTAACTTTATATGTAGGGGATAACCTTTGGAACCACTTGTCGGATTCCAAAAATTATTTCACTTATTGATAGTTACAATGTTACCGACTGCTATAGGCTATAAAACATCACGCCACAATCAAATGGAGCTGAGCATCGAGTGAAACCGCGCGGGAGTAGCTAGTAAAACTATAAACGTATGCAAGCATTATCCTTGCTTTTCTTTTAATATTTAATTCAAATATGCACATTATGATTAAGTTTTACTCTAACCATAAAAGAACATGTAGATAAATAACTACTTAGCTACCGTATTCAAAATGATGTGTCATTGAGTCATTGGTAAAATACTAACAAGTTAATAACCTGCGTTGTTTTAAGCGTGAATATAACCATAGTTGTACCTTGGTCTGAATTCCTCATGTTTGACCTGATAAGAAACTGAAGGGAACTTGTTATGATGCAGTACCGACCTTGTTTTATTTTCATGTGTATTTTTTCTGTTGTCTCAATATTTCACTTCAACTGTTTTGACAAAACAATTTATTTAACAATTCAGGTTAATCATAACGAACGAATTTATCTGTAAAATTAACTAATTCGAAAGTTTTGGCGCCTAACGATTTGAAATTTTCGAATTTAGAACTACAAATCTTCAAAAAAAATAAAAGTGACAAAATACAAATACGTGACGACAAAAACTATTTAATTAAAAATTTCGTGTAACGATACGAGCTTAGAATCAAATCCAGGTATTTGAATGACGTGCCTAAATTATAAAGAAACAGCGTTGATAAATAATTAATTTTGAAATAACTCATCGTCAGTCGATGAGTCAACGCGTGCGTGCCATTTTATGTAAACAGTTGACCCAGATGGCTAAAGGACTGCTGGTTTACCATAGTTCACAGTACAATTAACTGACCTTCGCTATGGTCATAGGCTGTAACCGGCTTATCTACACATCGAAAACCATTATTGTCCGAAACTGTTTGTTTTTTTGTCGATTAAAACCTTTTTGGTGTAAGTTAGAGGTGTTTAGGAAGATACAGCCACAGGCTTATTATAGTCAAGTTCATGGCAAAGGATGGCGGTTTATTTTTGTTATGTATCACACACATTGTGTTCATAAACAATAGTAGGATATCATTGAAATGATAAAATGACCCTATCAAGTAACTATGTCTAAACTAAACCGTTACACATTCATTCATAAACACCGACGTCAATACGCAGTTTAAAAGAAAAACTGTATCATGCGTTTATTTTAATAAGTATAACTAACAACTTATTTCAAGGAACCTCCCAGCGTCATCGACATTGATTTCGTTCTACTTCATTTATATTTTTGGACAATTTTAAACCACACTTTACCTAGGTATTCACATTTTCCTAGAACTTCATTAAATACAGAACGTACATTTTTCGTAAGGAATTATAACAATGACCACATGGCATAATGCTGAAAGCTGCAAAGGAGTGAAAGAAGTTAGTATCTCTGATTTAAAAGAAACGTGACTATATTCATAAAACTAATAACTTAATCATCATCACGTGATAATCTACTGCGGTTTTATGGGCCTCCTTTTCATACGAGGGTTAACCACGACCTCTACGCTTAGACGTTGGAATCATTACGAAAAAGTTCGTAGTCGTTGGGCGCCAAACGAGCTGTCGGATCACCTGTTAATGGACACTCGCAGCACCAGAGGAGTAACAAGCGCATTGCCGGCCTTTTCGAGATTGTTGAGATTTTAAGGATTGGAAATGGAAGGGGGAAATGATTAGTCCTAGAGTGAAATCACCCATAAAATACTATGCAACCATTGTTTCTCTACTTATTGCTCGAAGGATAGGGTAGCACTCCGATGGAATCAGTCCACTCGTGCCGAAGCGTGGCTGCCTCACAGTTTAAACACTATTTATATCAAATGTACCCCATCCAGGGTAGGAAAGAAGTTTAAAGATCCCTCGCCCCCTCAAAAAAAATTAAGGCAAGTGTCAAATGTCTTCCACCGTTCTTGCAGTCCGCATCACCACAAAGTACAACAATTAACCTACATAGAACCAATTATTTTTTCTAAACCATCCTTCAAATTATAATGTTATCTAGGAGTTCCATTAAATAAGAAACTAGTTTGTAAGTAGGCTATCACATTCGCTGAAGAGTAAGCTGTTGGCTCGATAATGCCGCGTGTGAGCCAACGCGACCTGACATCGGAGAAACAGACGAGGTCTAGGTTGCTAATTAGATAAATAGTGTTTCTTTCTATCTTCAAACTGCGACTATGTAATTCATTTCTTTTTTTTGAGAGAGAAAATCGTCCCGTCGCCAGTGCTGAGTGGCGCGAGAGGGAATGTTAGACTCATATTAACTAAAACCTTATAACGCTTTCACCCGCAATCCCGGGACTAACTAAATATTTTCTGTTCGGCCATTATTATTTAAAAGGTTCAGTCTTTACAGTTTAGTTTTTTTTTAAATAATGCTTCCTTCATTGCTTCTGCCTCTTTTAACAACTACGGATGTATCTATCTATTGTTATTTCTTTACGGGTTAATTCAAGTATATAGAAATAATTATATTAATTTAGTGGAATGGAATTCCAAATTTTGAAACGCATTCCTACCTGATGCGCATACGAAAAATTGTGCAACTTTTTTTGACCCCACTTCCTATTATGAGTCAAAACGTTCTTCATCAGTCTGGTGAATCATTTCTTTTGGTGAAGAGCTGTATATAATGGACCATATGTCCGCTATATAAGGCTGACTGGCTAAATATTACGTAAGTACTTCTACATATGTGCCTATAACACATGTTACTCAAAATAATTAAACTTCTTTAATCCATTTTCGATTTTACGAGTATAACGTAAGTTGTAAAGTATAAAAATCAGATCAGTGTAACTAGATTTGCTGGCTTCTGTTCTTATTTCACAGAAATATGGGTCGTTCTAACACCTGTTTCACAAGTACCTCTAAAACTAATCTAAGGGCATTCAGCATAATCACCATCAGCCAGATTCCGTCTATTACTGGATAGGCCTACCCAATTTCATACCTCTGAACTCTCCTCATCCAAGCATCGTCAGTCCATCCATCTTGAGGGCGCCCTACACTACGTTTGCCTAGACGAAGCCTCTACACTAGAACACTACACTAATCAAAGGCTTACCAGTGTTTAATTCTGGCTTATGGTCTGGTTCTTATCACTGTAGCTGTCAGTAATTAAATCTGGTAACATAGCTAATTCACTATTAAATAAAGAGACCTTATGCTACATTAGCACCATCTGGTGATAAAAAAACGACTACTACCAATATACTCAGAATACTGGCATGAAGCAACGCTTGCGTTGTGTTTCACCGTGTATGTGAGATTACGGGAGGCCTATTTTAGCCTCCCCAAATCGCCAATCCTCAAATCCCTAACAACCTCCTCCTCCTCTATGTTTGCAGTTATCACATAAAAATAATGCGTTGTATTTCAAATAACCTTCTGATCTGTTCAGTAGTTTTTATGTATAAGAGTAATCTTATCTATCCATAGGTACATACCAATTGTCGCGCTTGTAATATTAGAAGGATGTCCATTAATTAACATCCTAAACCATATTTTAAAGCTAGTGTAAAAACACAATGAATACTTAGTAAGTGAATGCAGATTGTCATCATCATAATCAGTCTATAAGTGCCCACTGCAGAGCAAAGGCCTATTCTGACTCGGAGAAGGTTTGAGTATTGCCCACCAAGCTTGCTCAAGGCGGATGGACGATTTCAAACTTAATAATTAGAAATTATCGGCAAGGATTTCCTCGTGATGTTACCTTCACCGTTCGTCAGTGGTGTCTAAATAATCATAGAAAGTACAATTAACTCGGAAAAGTCACATTGGTACTTTTCCAGCCATCATGCATGAGAAGCGACCGGGCTACTACGACAATGCAGATTTCATATCCATCCCAATATAAGCTGCAACTCAACCTCTTAATTACAACTGTCATTGCATAATTCACCTCAAAGAAAATTAATGTTGATGCAATGGTATGGAATACATTTATATTTATACAGATGTGGCTTACAACGCTTTAAGCTATATGAGGCAGTAGGTCACAGCTTACGCGGTGAAATACGTTTTTGTCTCGTCATACAACTGATTGGAATGGAATTTACACATCTGTAGCTGTTAATATGTGTTGTATTTAAAAGGACGGGTAACGAGCGGATGTACCTGCGGTACCTGATGGTAAGCAATCGGCGCCGCTCATGGAGACTCCTTACAGTAGAGGAGTTACGAGTGCTTTGCAGGCCGTTTAAGGATTAGGTATTGGAGGATCGGTGATGGGGGGACAGGATTGGGCCTAGTTACCTCAATCAGACGGCGAAACACAATGCAAACTTTGTAGTAGTTTTATAAAAATATGCTAAAAGTAATGGAAGTTACCAGAGACTATTCTAGCCATAGATTTTCAATTCATAAATAAAGTTCTAATCACTCGCATAATTAGGTACAAAACGCCTTTTTTATTTTCAATTTTATCGGTATTTTAAGCAAAAACAGTAATGCATCTAAAATGGCAGCTTTAATAGCGAACATTGACGTCTTTCGACCACCGACGTCTGTGTTTATAAATCTATATATAATTATATAAAATATATTGCTAATGCAGGAACTCGTACTTCCCTCGC
Source organism: Spodoptera exigua (assembly GCA_902829305.4). NCBI lineage: Eukaryota > Metazoa > Arthropoda > Insecta > Lepidoptera > Noctuidae > Spodoptera > Spodoptera exigua. Next base: position 10,916,887 of record LR824616.2, on the reverse strand, counting down.
ATCGCATAGGTAGGTAGGGTAGTACCTAGGTACATAACCGTAAAATGGTTTAATTCATTAATACAATTGAATATTTTTTAATGCAGAAATACATTGAGAAACGGATCACTTGTTACAACAAGGAACTTACAGGAGCATTGCTGCCATTTTATGTACCTAATATTACGGGTTAGGGTATTAGGTGATTTAGGTTGGTTTTAAGGATGGGACATTTGATTTAAACATCGTATCACAACGTAAATATTGCGTCACGCCGATATTATATATATAGCTGGTCCGTTAGAGCCGCAACATGGCTCTCCCACATCCAGAAAGAATAGCTACATATTGCACATCGTTAGGGACTATTGTTAGGTCAAATGAAACAGTTTAGTAATTTAGTCAATGTAATCGATTTAACAATCGTTATTTAGTAACTATATAGTTATTACTTCATGATAATGATGTGGATCATGATTACTAATGACAATGCTTATAAATGTCTTAGCATTTTGACCTGTGATTTTAACAAAGCCTTTTCCTTGAAATATTACAATAAATGAGACCCAATTATTATATCACTCTGCAATACCTAACTCATTTCGTCTATTCTTTAAATATCCTATCCCTTTTTAACAATCGCAAAAATTCTAGATAGCTTCAATTGAGGAAGAAACTTTTCTAAACCCGTCTACAGTATCTACATTATATCTTCCTCAAACTCCTCATTAATACTCTTAAAATATAGTTTAGTATGTCGGTGTATAAAACCAAGGTTCATGAATGTAGAAAGCGATGCAGGCAGAACATGTAACATACGACTATTTCTGTCCGCAGCGTGCTCCGGCGCATGCCTGAAATAACTCGGTTTCATCATAACATACAATCGACTTGCCTACAGCTTTTTATTTTCATACTATACAAGCTTGGATCGGAACGAAGAGAACAGGATGACGTTAACAATGAGGTGAATGATTTTGTAGTTTCGGTGGCAGAATATTTTATAGTTGGACAACCTAGAAATGGGAATGCCCTAAACACCACGCAGCGTAACACGACGCCGACACTACGTGTGCATTAGTTTTTAAGTTATCTATGTAACATATGTATTAGTTTATGATTTAATGTTATAATATATTTATGTATTGTATTCTCTATGGGCCTCAGATGCCTGACTTAAATAAATAAATAAATAAAAAAAAAATATATAGTTTTGGGCAGGAATTAATCGAGTTTAACAAGCTGAATTTACAGATCTTTTTTATTATTACCTACACATGCAAATACTTATCCTCCTACCTATTCGTCATCCGTCAAATTAGTATCAATCCATATCAACGAACGTAGACAAAATACCAATCTGCCTAGCAGCATATAGGTAATCACTCAGTCTGCACATTCCGGAAACATCTCAAAAAGGCAAACATAAAAACAACATCTAAGATTACCTATCATAAATTATTCATATTCCAGACCTTGCCATGATACGTACTGCTATAAAAGTGCAGTGGACAATGCATAATGTTGCAAGTAACAATTAATGGCCGGCCGCGGCGGCGCCGACCTCCGACCGACCGGCGACCACTGCGCACACAACGCCAACTTTTCTACCATTTAAGGCACTCGCAGACCCTGATTACGTTTTCACAAGTACCAAGTGTTAACGCCTGTCTGTTTCAATTTAAATCACAATTAAAACTTCTATATTGGATTGTTTTATTTTTGATATAAAATTGGATTCTACTTTTTGATAATATCCGCTGCATTACTTGTAGTCTGCATCTACCTACCTAGATCTTGAGAAAAGTAGATAGGTACCTAATCCAGCAAATTTCTTTTGCCAGATCTCGAATGTGTTACGAAAATTTCTGAATCTAGTCTTAATCTAAAGGATACGCAGTTTGCAGATTTAATTGTCTAAGAAGGAATCTTTCCGTATCGTCTATATATGTACAATACCTACCTACCGCAAACAAGAAGCTTGAAAAGGACGGAATTTTCCAATTTACTACAAGTCGCATACAAGGCGCCTGTTTAATTAGCATTTGTTGTCATTCCCACTTACATAATTACGTGTCAACGTAAGAAGTATCCTGTTTACTTAAACATATTGTTAACATCTTGCAAGTTGCAACACATTATACATTGCAGCCATATGTTCTAAAACCTTGTAATCCTTTATAAAGTTAATTTAGTATTATTGTGCTGGAATGGACAACTAGGCATGTGGCACGTCGACTTGCCAATCATTGAACTATTCTATGACTAAGCGATGAAAATATTTTCTTTATGGTTCTAACAACCTTCGAGTGTGTAGATAAATGCTAAGTTGATTTTTACATGTGCATATAAGTTACTAAGAACAAGGACCATCATCAAATAACACGAAATAATCCTTAGTCGAATACGAGTTTGACGGTCACTAGTAAGGGAAAAATGGTCGCTTTCACTGGCCGCGAATGGGATAGTAAATCAACAGAAGACAAAAATAAGCTAATAATTAAAATAAATCAGGGACGTAAGCCCGAGGTTATGATCACCTTCGAAAATTAAAATTCGTTTGTAAACTTATTGACATCTCTATGACAGAGTGGTACGTACCTACCTACCTAAATCAGAATATGCTATATCGCGTGCGTTCGTGCAGCGGAATGTTGTTGAATTTAAAGATTTTAATTATGCAGATATTTAGTGTATGACGTCGTATAATTGTGTATGGTAAAAAAAAATTTGTGCACGCAACCATTGTGGAGAAATTCACCAAAAACTGATTCGGCTGGGCGAACGTTGTCCTGGCGGAACTTTTTTTAATCCATAGACTTTAGAAGAAAAGAGATGTATCCAAAAATTAGTGTGTATTTGTGTGTAATTGTGTATGTATGAATAAAACTAGTGCATGCATAAACTTCGGAGAAATTCAAGTTTCCGCTACGCGAACGTTTGGCCATTAGCTAGTTTTCATATAAAGCGCTTACATAGAGAGCTGTAGATTTTTACATACGTTGTTTTGAATTTGTGTATATTTGTTTAAAAAACAGATTTAGAAAAAATCGTAGGGTTTAAAAGATAAAAATATAAACGTAAAATACGCTTATTAGGTCTTAGTTCTTAAAGTATGCACTTTAGGGTCTAGATTTTCACGTTTATACAAACCTTGTAAGTGTCTGCAACATGTTGCCAAGTATCAATGATGTTCCGTTAGTAATTAAATAGTTATAGGACAAATTTACCATGAATAGACTGTTTACAAAGCAGTCAAATATCACGACGTTCTAAATGAATTGCATGATAAAATGTATGCCAATAATTAGTGTATTCATTCAACTATTCACATGCAAAATTTCATGTCATTAAATTCAGTAATTAAAGAAAAACAATTATAATACTGACGAAGTATCGAAAACCTACATAACCCGACCAAGTTCGGATGGCTACAAAAAAGCGGCTGTGCAATATATTTAGGTAACATCCCAAAATTTACAGTATAATACCGGTATTGAATTGGTACAGGTGATAACACATTTGTTGTTTCGAAATAATTTATAGGTCATTTATTTTTGGACACCTACTTTTTTAAATGTATTTGACTATGACAGAAAGTAGGTACTATTTACGTAGGTACTTTATTTAAGTATGCGCTTGAGACTTGAGATATAATCTAATTATATTTAAGACAAATAAAATTCATACAGCTAATTTCTATTGAAGATTTCACGGATCAGGATTCTAACTATAGACCCCTTAGGGAAATTAAATATTTACCACATGTAAGTACTTAAGTACTACTGTTTAGGTAAATATTTATCATATTGTAGCTTATTACACTATTTAACCAATAGAGGCATGCACGAGCGTGTGTACGATACTGTGTTTTATTTTTTCCTAACGCTTGTGTACGATACTGTACCATATTAATAAATGCTATATTGGAAAGTTAAGAACGTTTCTTAGATATATGGCACGGCCGCTTTTTTGTTGCCATCCGAACTTAGTCGGGTTATGTAGGTTTTCGATACTTCGTCAGTATTAATATTGTTTTTCTTTAATTACTGAATTTAATGACATGAAATTTTGCATGTGAATAGTTGAATGAATACACTAATTATTGGCATACATTTTACCATGCAATTCATTTAGAACGTCGTGATATTTGACTGCTTTGTAAACAGTGATCTATTCATGGTAAATTTGTCCTATAACTATTTAATTACTAACGGAACATCATTGATACTTGGCAACATGTTGCAGACACTTACAAGGTTTGTATAAACGTGAAAATCTAGACCCTAAAGTGCATACTTTAAGAACTAAGACCTAATAAGCGTATTTTACGTTTATATTTTTATCTTTTAAACCCTACGATTTTTTCTAAATCTGTTTTTTAAACAAATATACACAAATTCAAAACAACGTATGTAAAAATCTACAGCTCTCTATGTAAGGCGCTTTATATGAAAACTAGCTAATGGCCAAACGTTCGCGTAGCGGAAACTTGAATTTCTCCGAAGTTTATGCATGCACTAGTTTTATTCATACATACACAATTACACACAAATACACACTAATTTTTGGATACATCTCTTTTTTTCTAAAGTCTATGGATTAAAAAAAGTTCCGCCAGGACAACGTTCGCCCAGCGGAATCAGTTTTTGGTGAATTTCTCCACAATGGTTGCGTGCACAAATTTTTTTTTACCATACACAATTATACGACGTCATACACTAAATATCTGCATAATTAAAATCTTTAAATTCAAAAACATTCCGCTGCACGAACGCACGCTGCTATATCAACGATCAGACAAGATCTTGATTTCTGTGATTTTGGTCCTATTAATTCCTTCTTTAGAGTCTTAATTTACTAAAGTAAGCGGTGGACGCAACAGTAGAATGATTAAATTGTAACCACTCTATAATAGAAAGGGTAAAGCAATAGGGGTATACTCTACTATAACTTTGATTACCTCATTAAAAATCAAAATAAAGACTTAATAAGATGCGAAATTGTTTTTATTTCACTTAAATTGTTACGATAGCGTCATAAAACTGTATGTCGATGTAATAATTAAGGCTCGGTCGGCCATGTTCGGTGCGGTGCAAGTTTTTCTCGCGCTGACTCACACGCCATTGCTACCAGTCTTGTATGGCATTTACAAACTTGTAGCAATTAAAACATAATATTTAAGGTGATTATTTATCGACAATTTATATAATAAATATTATTTTCTGTTTATTAAACTGCTCTCGTTATAAAGGTGAACTTGCAATGTATCGGTTACATATTAAAATTTATGTTTTTGCGTTCTTACTACTTTTTTAATTAGTTTGTAATCGTAACCTGAATTCCAAAAACGTTTTATACAAAAAAGTTGTAATATAAACAGTTTCGTTGTTGTTCATGGACATAAACACAAATAAAAAAGAAGTTAAGCGATTAAAAGTCATTTATTGAAACAGTCATTCTTATTAATAACTAAATTCTACTGGATTTTCCTATGATATTCGGGCGTTGCATTGCCATAGTCTTGCAGATTAAAAAGCGTAGATCTATTAGTTACCATGTACTTGAGGAAATCTTGTATGTGTGTCAGAACATGCTGTAAGGACTTTTCGTCCAATGCCGTGTAGGCCAACATTGGCCCCATTTTGGCGAACAACCTTAACAAATGTATGGAGCCATATATTTGGGCCATGGGAGTGTCTGGGTATTCTTGTAAGATCTCGCTGTACTGGGGTCTCTCGAATTTGTAAAGGAGTTGGGAGCCTAGGGTTGCATTGAAGTACTCCTTTATTCCTTCTGTGATGTCGAGGAGTACAGACTCTTTGGCCTGGTTGTGAGATTTGCTTGATTTCTTAAATGCTAGGTAGTTGTCTACTATCTGTGAGACGGTTAGCTTGGCCGGTAATATGGCCAACTTCTGTTGGCGCGTGATCACATCCCAGTCGTCGACCAGCCATACTTTCAGTTCCTCTGGGATTTTGATTTTCACTTCAACCTTTGCTAGGTACTGCTCCTCCGACTCAATGGACAAATCTAGACGGCCACGCTTCTTCCTGTAAATTAGATAATATTATGGATTTAATTCACTGATTACTGTAAGAATATGCGTTAAGACAATTTTATTGCAAATTGCGCATAAAGACTCAAATAATATGATAAAAATAAGTTAAATTAAATACGAAGCAACATGCAAATAGTAGGCAGCCAAAAAATGTTTCTTTCAGTCACTAAACAATCATTTACAAATACAGAGTAAGTAAATATTAGAACACATGCAAATGGCGCCGACTCTTGCCTTCCCTGAGCGGGAGAGGTCAATTGATGATTTTCCCCTGACAAAAAAAAGATGTTAAGTATAGTTTCTTCCGCACCTTTTCCCGCCTAAATGATAAACTGTCAGGGTTACTGTTAAATTAAAAACAATACACATGCAGGTTAGGTTAGTTTTCAATGTAAACGGTGACAATATTTGCATACTGTTAAGAAAACATGCAGAATATAAACACAGAACGTATTTACACACAGTAAAAGCGAGAAAGCAGAGACAATAACCAGAAAGCTAGCATGCAAAATTTTGGGTTAGCTGTTAGTTAAGTTCTATCGCAATTTAGTATTTTAATGTAACATAAATATAATACGTATATTTTTATATATTATGCTGATAAAGGAGATGTGAACACAATAATTATTATTTGTAGCTTGTAACACCCACCCTTCCCAATTTGTAGGATCCATGTAGGTTGATATTATTAGGAAACTTAAAATCTCTATAATAATTTGCACGACCAGGGAATTAAATTAAAGACGCCTTGCACGTTTCCCACTGGCAAGTCAAGACTACACTCCGAATATGAGGGTTTTATTCTATTAAAATGTAATTGGATTACGTAATTTACGTAAATTAGAAAATTACATTTACTCAATCGGAAAATAATGATGTCATTTACTAAGTTGTTCTACAAATTAAATTATTTCACAAGTCCTATTTGAATGAAAGCATAATAAAACCCTCCACTAAAAAATAAATGAATTCGGCTTTGTAATCCAGTAAAATAATTCAATAAAATACTATTATGTATAACTAATTTTCGTATTTTATTTAAAAAAAAACAGGAATTAGTATTGTACTTAAGGGCAAAAAAATATGACGTCACAAAACACAATCTCGTATGTGTCGTTTTGAGTACCTATCTTATTTTTTTATATATTTTTTATATTTTGAGTATCTTACAAAACGACACATACATATTATTGACTGGTTCTCAATTTTCGCAACAACTAGCGCCATCTACTAGATGTTTTGGTAACTTTTACGACTTTATTTTTCGATAATTGTTCTGTGGTTTACACAAAGATTTGTTTCGTATGGGAATGGAAACCGTATATTGTTGATCTCCGTCCAGTAGCTAAACAAACCATGCAGTCATATTGTAAAAAGTGAATTTTCAGCGGAACCAAGTTCTCAAAACATACACATGCAGAAGAAGCTTATCTGTTTTAAATTAGACCTAAACCCAACTCCGATACAGATATAAATAAAGTGGTTAAAGGTCAAAGCAATATTTTTTTTTACATTATTGTCATGTCTATTGACCAATGGCAAAATATTGCATAGTCATAACATTCATTGTTGTATAAAAAGTCTTTAGACAAATAGCTAAAATGTAAAATTACAAATATTTTGTTATATTATTACTTTAGCATCATTTGGTCAAATGCAATATTGCATGGTAATGTCTAAAAATCCTTTTAAAAAACTGTCACGACAACCATTCATCATCAATATTAATATCAACACCATCATAACCGCCCCAAAAAGAGTTGTCAGATCGCCATATCTCATGGCTGAGCAGACTAGCAAGAGTGGCCTAACATTTGAGTAAAAAGGCGAGTCATGGCCTGGTTGAAAATTGTGTATCTGTATAACTGTGTCGCTGGAACGCAAGAGTAAGAACTGCATTCTCAATCTGCACAAATGGTAAAATCTATAAAGCCACACAGACACTTAGTAACCCACAATAGCAATAAGAAGTCCACTCGTAAACATTGACATCCCCGAATGATCTCCAAATTGGATTGGAAGTGACATTAAACCTTACAGTGATGCAATGAAAACAGAACTTACTTAGGCTGATCAGAGCCAGAATCTGCTGGTGTATCCTTGCTTTGGGTCTTGGTTGCTTTAGCTGGGGTAGGAGTGGGTTCTGCTTCCTTTCCTGAAAAAATAACAAAATGCCAATGTAACAACAACTACTTATTATCTTATATGGAATTGGACAGTAAGTGAGTGATCCACAAATTGCTATTCCAGGTCTGGATGTAATATGTATGTGAAACAGTATGTTTGTAATCACATCCAAGACACTGAAGAAAATCCTAGTGTGAAAGTAATTAATAAAAATGGAGGAATAAAACAGCTTCAAACTCAATGGCTATTTTATCACACCACAGTCTATATATATTTTAATTCTCCACTGACTTAATGTAAAAAAAGATTTTATTTAAATCATAACAAATATAACTATGATGGCCTGACCAAATATGTAACCTTTAAAATATTTACCTGCTGGAGTTGAAGCCCTAGATTCTTCTCGGGCTGGTGTAGCACTAGCAGCTGGTTCTGATTTGCGGCCTTTGGCTGGAGCTGAAAATCATTAAAGATAGAATGTCACAAAAGGCAAACATAGTCACTTAACTTTAAGTAGTTGGTTGAAAGGAGGTTCACATTCTGAGATTCACTTTTTTACAATTATTGCTTTCCACTTACTAAAAACTTTCCGTTTTCATTGTTTTAGCAATGTAAACTATTAGGTTATTAGTTTAAATTGAGTTTTATCACAAGATTGTTGTTAATTGAATGCAACAATGAGACATGTGATAGTACAAAAGTCATTAGACAAACCTATACTAAAATGGTTTTTCTCTAAAAATCTTGCTAACTACAGTGACTTACTTTTTTTAGTCTTTGTTGGCTGTGCCGAATGTGCCCTCTGGACTTCTTTCTGCCGCTGCACGTTAGCTTCATTGTATTTCAACACACGACTTTCCGGGACCCACTCATCCCAACTATAATTTATCAACGTACAAAAAGTTATTTCGGTTAGCTTAATCAATACTTGAAATAGTGTACAACAATTTAATTAACATAAAACTTACTTTTTGTTCCATCCCGCGTAATGTATAAGATACCTCACATGTTTATCCTTTGTAACAGAACTTTTAAGGCATTTTGCCTCGTAAATTAGCGGTCCATGAAAACACAGCACCTTCTCACCTAAAATTGTAAAATTGTGTTATATAAGAAGAAATATTTTGTCTAAGTAGCTGTACGGCAATTTGTTTTCCTAATTATCTTGATTTAGTTACATTACCATCAGCAAACTTTAGTTTGGGAGCCATTGAAATTGAATAAAATGTTTATTTACACTCAGCAAGCAGAATCAGAAATAAAATGACAGTCTGTCAGAGTTGTCAGTTCTGGCGGCGTTGTTTTTCATATTGCAACACCACAATATGTTTGCAATGCGTTTTGTTAATGCTACAAGATTACATGAAAATATTTTTTCATATAAGTTTTGAATTTGATAAAGCGTAAATTAAATTACTAAATAAAATTTGACTGCACAGTTGGCGCGGTGGCTGGGCAACTGGCTGCCGCGCAACGTGTCGCCGGTTCGATTCCCGCACGAAACAACTCTTTGTGTGATCCACAGATTGTTGTTCCGGGTCTGGGTGTGATGTGCATGTGAAATTGTATGTTTGTAAACGCACCTACGACACAGGAGAAAATCCTAGTGTAGGGCAACGTTTTTAAAAAGAGAAGAGAAGAAATAATATATTTCAGCTGATAGGTACTCAACTTGTCACAATGTGAAATGACTTGAGTTTAGCGTAATAAAATATCTTCTTCCATTTTCATAAAACCCTTCAAGATTCAAGATGTAAAGAACCCAGCTATTTAATTACAGTCAGTTATAAATCTGCATAGATGTATAAACGCGAAACATATAATTGTGTCGCGCAAGATTAAACAATAAACTTGCACGGCTTGTTGTGTCGTGTTATGCGCTGTCAACTATATGAAACTGGTGTTCTATAGCGATATGACACAGTAATATATCTCCGTCTTTAATCGCCTCATCTAAATCCTGTAACAAAACGAAAAACAAACAAAATTTGTGATTTATATTAAAGCAACCTGCCGCGGCTTGTGATACTTAATTAATAAACAAATTAATGTAAATGTTCATCTTGAATCACTAAAAAATCGGCATCAAAATGCGTTGCAGTTTAATAATTTAAGCACAAATAGGAATATGATGACAGAGAAAGTGACTTTGCTTTATACGATGTGGTGATAAGAAGCAAACGGGCAGGAACTGACGATAAATGATCAGTGACACCTACGGACTAGAGACATCTGAGCGTTCGGATGGTTTCGAATTTAAATGAAAGGGGGAAATTAATATCTACATACTACACTTTGTGTTCTTGAAGTCATCTCTTTTATTTAAATGTGGGAGAGCCATGCCCCGGCCTCACAGAAACCCGGCGTGAAACAACCACAGCGTTGTGTTTCGCCGTGTGACTGAGGTTACCGGAGGCCCAATCACCCTGCTCCCCATCCCTTCCCAATCGTTAAATAACTGAAACCCTTATCCCTAAAAGGCCGGCAACGCACTCGTAATCCCTTTGATGTTGCGAGTGTCCATGGGCGGCGCTGATTGCTTGCCATCAGGTAATGCGGCAGCTCGTTTGCCGATCTATTACATAAAAAAAAAACCGACCTAAAATCGAACGTGATAAGTTGTTTCCGACTAGGCTAGTGTAGACGCAAAAAATAAAAAATAAGTACCTAATATAATAAATAATGAAGCTGCCGAAATAACTCGAAACGAAATGCTACTTAGTATTAATGAAGACTATCAAATTGCTTTTGCTGTCATCTACATTCTGCCGTCGGATTTGCCTGCGTATTGGAATAAGTATAATAACCGTGCTTGTAAGATATTCCGAAGATCCACTCTGTAATTTAAATCTGCACACAATTTTATTCAAACCTGTTCAGTAGTTTTTGTAATACAGAAGAAACATCCAGGATATAATGTAGGTATTGACAACATTTCATTATGACGTTATTTCTAAGCTATAAAATTTTTAATTCGCCTTTAAAGGTGTCAACGTCCATACCATGTTGAAAACACCGGTTCTCGTCTGATCACCGAAGTTAAGCAACATCGAGCTTGGTCAGTACCGTAAAATGGGGTGAAGCGGGTCCTAGGGGGGAACAGAATCATGTTGTCGAATTTTGTTCACGTTCATTTTCTGGCTCTAAAACTTAGTTTATTTGTGGTCAGGGGGCGTATTACGATCTCTTAATTCCAGTCAATTTACACCTTAAAATGAACTGCCTTGTTTATCCGTATTATGACGTCTTATTGCCAGTCAGTTAGCAGTCACGTGACACTTGACCGATTTCTGCACGTATATTGGCTGGCAAACCCGTATTATGACCGCCAAACTGACATTTCTTAGCTTGCTTAAATGTCAAAATTTGTGTCAAACAAACCAGTCAGTTTACGCCGGTGTCGAGTAGCTTTTACTGAATTGTTTTAAGTTTTTATCACATACTGTTTACTATAACATTAAATATGTGTGATGAGTTAATAATCTTCGAGTTTCTTGAAAGTGATGCGTCACAAGATAAACACCAAACAAAAATTCAGAGGACGCGTCTTCGAGATCTTAGTGACCCTTTTGCGATTGAAGATGTTGAATTTATTTTATTATAAATAATGTAGGTATTACTTACGCCAATATTGAGTAGACAATATTTATAAACAACTTTAAACAGGGATCCTGTAAACGGATTCCTTTGCTCAACAAAGAAAAGCAGTGTTAGTTCTCCTTCTTTTTAAAAAAAATAAATGGACTTCATTAGTTAAAAACCCTTATTATAACAAAAAACTTTTATTTTTGCCGGGTGAGCTGTTATCACCTATCCTACCTCCTATTACTTACGTTCAGAAATGTAGCGTATGTCTAAAATGTATGTTGTGAGACAGTGCTGTATTTTCATATTTATGACGTTGTACTTACGCATATAATACATAATTCGTTTTTGAACTCATTTTTAATCTCGATTCTGTTAGAAAATTAAATTATATAATATATTACATTCAATTTTCAAAAACCGTAATATACCAGTAACCCTTTTAAGATGTTTTCGAACGCAATCTTTCTAGAGGGTGCAAACCAACCACAGACAATCATCCAGGATGAATCCAGTCAGAAAAACGTACGTCATAATACGAAAAAGAACCACGCAGTTTACGGCCTTAAACTGACCTGCCAGGAAACAAACTGGATTTTAAAAAGGTTGTAATACGCCCCCAGGTAACTAACTTGAGCAAAGAAGGTTTTGAATTTTTATGAAATGGCAACACACGATTCTCAGACAAAGTAGAATTGAAGAAAAAACGGTTTAAAATAACCTACTTCAAAACACTCGTATTTTGGTCGCGCGCAATTTAAGTTTTTTTTTTGTTTCTGTGATTTTTCGCCGATATAACCCGGTTCTAAGCAAACCTTGTCTCTTTGGTTATTGTAAAAACGAATAGGTGAGTGAATTTGTGTATTATTTTCTTGCATAATTGGAGAAAAACTTATTTAAGGCAATTACTTAGATTTTCGGGGTTATCAGGGTCACTTGAGGGGTGAAGCGGGTCATAGAAAGGGGGCAACAGAATCACTTGTGGGGCTAACAGACTCAAGAATGGGGTGTACAGGGTCAAGAAAGGGGTGAAGGGGTTTATTTTAATCAGGGCTGTCGACACATTTAATGCTAACTATCCAAGGTTTTATTTTATTTTATTTTTGATTTTGTTTTATTGTTGTAACTTTTTGGGTCCTTTCCTAGGTCATCAATAAAATAATAATAATATGTTTTTTATTTTTACCTACTTTATTTTTAAATTTAATGAAAATCAAATAATAAATTAAATATTTATATTATATACATATTACAATATTATCCTAGTGAGTTAGCACGCGTGCTCAAATAGGTACCTATATATTTACGAAATACAAGTATATTTTATTTGTCTACAGATATGCCTAGAAATTATCGACCCAAACCGGGAGCGAAATCTCTTAAAAAACATGACATAGCCATAATGAATCAAGCTTTACTAGACATATCAGCTGGAAACACATCGATACGACGTATTGCTGAGAAATATGGAATATCATATTCAGTTTTACAGAGACGCATTAAGAAATCAGTGAACCCCATGGTGGCCAAACGGCAATGACGGCAGAGGCCGCGGCTTTTATTGTATAAAAAAAATATTTGAATTTTTTATTTAGGTGTAAAAAAAATGTTAACTACCTAACTGCAAAGATTAAAGACTGGTTAAATATGAAACAGTTTTTTTGACAACCCTAGCCTAAAACCCTCTTCACCCCAGTTTTGAGTCTGTTCACCCCGAGCACGGGGTGAACCGGGTTTGACCAGTTTTTTACGATTTTCTCTGATTTTTGTTAATAAAACATTATAACTATGTATTTTTTAATAAACTTTAGAGTCTCGGAACATTAAAAAAATACCTTTAATCTTATTTTGTCAAGTGCTCATATATTAAAATTGTAAAGAAAGTTCAAAAGTGACCCGCTTCACCCCATTTTACGGTACTTGGATATGTGACCGCCTGGGAACACCACGTGACGTTGGCTTTTTGCAGTTTGATTTACAAAGAATAAATTTATTTTGTTGTTTTTATTTCTGAATTTCTTTTTGGTACTTGCTAAGTACTAAATATCTAGTTATATGTAGAAATATTTCCGATTTAATAGCAGCAGATTTAGCAGCAGCACATTTCACTATTTTATCATCAAATCTTGGAGGTAAGAAACAAAGACTACCTTTACTCTTTCTTTATTGTAAGTATATTCTGATTGTTTACATATAAACACTTTGTTCTAGTAGGAAATACATTTCATACTGTTCTAGCTGCTTTCCAGGGGCTTCAAACTTAGAATATAATACTGGGGACAGCAACGGATACAATGATACAAAATGACGAAGTATGACGTAGCCAATGTTCAAAATGAGTTTCAATGTCTTTTTAAATTTGTTGGGTTACATCGTGACGTAGACGGATGTTGTTCACCACGTGAATAACAGATGGCAGTTTCGTCTTCTTTTTCACTGTAGATCCAATAGATGGCGATAGAGAAAAACTAATGATAATGAAATATTATTTTTCAATTGTGAACCTAAAGTGTAATATAAATTTCATACCGCACTTTTAACATTCCATTTTGTCAAAAAAGATAACCGCTAACCTGGTCACATTAACTACCACCTAAATAAAATTGTACTCTATGTACCATAAAGTAAAGTAACAATACTAAAATGCTGTGTTCTCAGAATATATTGTATAGTCTATGGCTGTGTATACACACACACACAAAGAAGAATGTCCACTGATAGCTCGCTAGCGCCGGTTATTTTGCTATATCTTGTTTGTGATCTCCTTTTTGTGTTTCGTTGTGAATTTCTCGTCGAGTTGAGCCTAGGTTCCTCCGAGTAATCCATAATTGTGAACAGAGAAGGTTTTTCTGATTAATTGAGACAGGACTCTAGTGAAGTTAGTAGGTACCTACAAACAATGTCTTCGGGCAGATACTGCTGTGTCCCAGGGTGTAAAGAGAGTGGAGGTATGCCAGACCAGATATTTAAGGCTATTTATTTATTTAACACAAGCTTCTTCACTTCTTGCAACGGCTTGGTGCGCGTAAAAATACATGTGGTATTTTTTCACCTGTGTCATTTAGTGATACTGATACAGTAAGTAGCATACTTAAAAAAATAATATTAAAAGAAATTGTGAAATCATTCCAGCAACAAGTTTATGAGCAACGAACTCATAAACTTGTTGGTCAGTGGGTCATCTTAGGGGAGGGTGTTGTCAATCCTAAACAATACAAATCAAGTAAAATGTACCATGCTATTTAATTAAATCACCGGCACAAGTAGACTTATATTTTAATACCTATAGCAACATACTTTATAATTTAAGTATAATACTTTATAACTTAATTTTTCTCAAGCCCCACTTTGATTAAAGACCAGCTACTGCCTATCATGTTTTTTTATGAGTTTATATGTAGCCAATATTTTTATTGCATGTTTACCTACTTTTAACGTTGATATCTTGACAATGCAGTTGATGTTATGTGTTTAACATTATTTTTTTAAGGTATGCATCAAGTACTTCATGGGTTCCCAAATCCTGGAGTTGATAGAGAACGCTTCAATACTTGGCTGTATGCAATTGGCAATCTTGAACTCTTGGGTTTGAAGAATGATCAAATATTGAACCACAGAGTGTGTCGTGCTCACTTTGAGGATAAATATTTGTGCCGTAACAACAGAATCAGTAATATTGCTGTGCCAACGTTGAAAATGCGGTGTAAGTATATAATCACTACAATTATAGCAAATACTTTTGGATAAACACCCCAGGTTACACACCCCCAGTGCTGCATTGTCATATGCAACTTGTTAGAAGCATTTTAAGACTGATATCATAAAAATTGTTGTGTCAAAATGTGACTAACTCGACCGAAACAGTTTTTTTTTTTACTTAATTCGTAATTTTTAAATAGTTCGGCAAACGAGCATGCGCAATACCTGATGGTAAGCAATCAGCGCCGCCCATGGACACTCGCAACGGAGGAGTAACGAGTGCGTTGCTGATTTGGATTCGCTTTTAGGGATTAGGAATTTGGAGATTTAGGGATTTAGGAGGGATTGGGGGAGGGGAAGCTTTACTGATTTTATCAAATTTTATATATACATTCAGTAATCTAAAATTGGCTAATATATATGTATTTGTCCTACCCCTAAGTGATAAGGGTGGTTCATCCATATCATTTTTTAACGGAGTTAAACCACACAAGAACTTATATTACAAAGTCCTAATATTACAATATTATTTTAAACATTCCAACATTCTTATTTTGAATAAACAAAATTGTCTCACAGCAATTTATGACAAAATTTACTTCAATACCTTTGTAATTAATTGCTTTATTCAAATATCTATGTTTTTGTCAGCATTGCTGCCTCGGACTTCGTTAATAAATACCACCAGACAGCCTTTGGAGCAAATTCAGAACCTACCATCACCATCATCAGGTAAATATAAATGACACCAATTTTTCTCATATAGCAACAATGCACAATGTTCTACACCTAGCAAATACTAGTAAGATGACGATGTACTTTACAAGTTTATCGAGGACATTGATGACATTGTAAAGTATAAAATTATGTATAGCCGTCTGTTGTTAATCATAAGACATTGACAGTTGTTACATGTAGTCAGAAGCCAGAAATTTGGTCATCATGCATTTCACCACATTATTAATAAATAATATAAGCAGTGTCCACACCCGCGGAAACTGCGAAAAAGACTTTTGCGATGCATTGTATTCTCTCATCATCAACGAAAATGCAGAAACAACGTCGACCTGCTCGTCGTTTGATTTTTCAAACATTTTTGAATTTAATTTTACACCTATAGAAATTGAAGAAAGGGATCCCCGTATTATTGGACCTCTCCAATATATAAGTGGATATTTTTTGAAGAAAATTAAATCTAAAATATTTAAAACTTGTACAGATTGCTGTAACCTATTAATGGAAAAAAATGAAGTTGAGTATATAAAATATACGGAATACGCAGGTCGACGATGGCTTTGCACTCCCAGCAAGAAGTTAATAGAGCTGATTTCTAATATGCAAGATTTAATCAATGAGATAACAAAAGAAAATATAGATAAATTAAATTTAAAGCTAATCATTAATACAGCTGTTAGTAATTTTGTTGATTTTACATTTATAAAATGTATAATACATAGAGAAAAAATAATTGATTTTTTAATTAATATTGTTATTAGATTTATGATTTTTAATTACTGTAAAAATATCAATAAAATATTAGCTGGGAGAAAAGATGTTGTTGATGATGAGGACAAATTGCAAGTTAAAGCTAAAAAGTTAAGCGAGTACTATAGAAAAAACAAATACCTAAACTAAGATTTTCATCAAATATGTTGTTTCATTTATACCTCTTTTTGTTGTAGCAGTAGATAGTGTAATTCACTATAAGAATTGTAAAATACTTGAAGTGAATTACACTGTCTACTACTCGTTTCAGTCACGTAGTTGAGCAGTAACGAAAAACAACCAACAATCTATAGATGCACATCCATAGTATCTGTTATGGTTATATATATAATAAAAATGTTGTCTTACATGGATAACAGATGGCGCTGTTAGTAGTTACCCATATTGACATCGAAGATCTATATCTCCTATTGCTAAAATGTATATTTCCTATTGCTAAAATGTACTCTGTGCTGCTTTCACTAATAAAGAAATGTTAGGAAAACGGGAGAACTTACTCCATTTTTTAAGTTTCCGTCGCGTGTTTAGCCTGTATGGTTAAACTTACATAGACAATATGTGTGACAGAAATATTCTACATAGAATTATCTTAAAAATATTGTACAACAGCATATGTCTATCTTTTATGTTTATCTCACAATATTATAGCACGTGCGGTGTAACTCCTGATAGCTTAGGATTTCGGAAAATAAGCTATCGCACCGTCGCACGCGCACGTGAACACTGAATCATGCTATACCTAAGGATTATTTTTGTGTAACGGTCGCATTTCTCGACGCGACGCGGTTTTTAAAATATAATAGAGTAATAAATTTAAAATATAATATAATAGAAAATAAAGTTTTATCATATGAAATATTTATAATACTTACCTATTAGTTAGATCCGTAACATTCTATCTATGGATGGACGGATAGCGGAGACTTAGTAATGTATACCAATTATATATAAGTACCTCGATTTTGTTCTATTGCTATAGGCTGCTTTTTATCGACACAGCACGCGGGCGAAGCCACAGGCGAAAGCTCATCATACAGAGTACGTTATTTTGGACATCTATTTAAATAAAATAGGAGTCATGGTTGATTATAAAACTATAAACTCATGCTCTAAGAGCATATTCCGGGCCCTCGACTCTTATCACTAATCATCATACACGCCCCCATTTTTACGTCCGATAACGAGTTGGTATTGTTGTAAACATCACACCAAACTAGCCGTTTCTTACATCATTTCGGACTCGAACTATGAAATAAGCAACCTTCGTCAGAGGCACGGCCATCGGCGTCAGTCGGTCGCCGTCAGCTGGCAGGGAACTACGTGTATTTGGTGCTAGTATTTGTATACCACGTCGCAATGTCTCAACAAGGGCCGGCGTTCGACGTCAACGCGATGACGCTGACTCGGTGGGTGCTCCACCAACAGCGAACTGCTCCAACGGCCACCGGCGACCTGACGCAGCTCCTCAACTCCATCCAAACTGCTGTGAAGGCCATCCAGTCGGCCGTGAGGAAAGCCGGCATCGCTAAACTGTTCGTATTATTGGAACTATTACTAAATTAGGTATTATTACATTTCATAATTAGGTCCGCCTTTTTTATTAAACACGGTGTGTAAATACATAAATTGTGAATCTGATATACTTAATGTGTACTTACTGTAAAACTTTCCCTGCCTTTATAGCCGGTGTTGTACATTATTTATCATCGCAGTGAGCATTCTATGTTTACTTTCGTTCTAAAGATAGCTTGATAATAATAATTATTGTATTTCGAAATCTACTTGCAGTAGGGGAAATTTCAATGATTCTATGTTGGTCTAGTGTTTATTTATAAGACTAGGAGCACACAGATGGCCATGACATCTCACTAGTTTAATTCCAAGGTCACGTTACATGTATATTTTTTTATAGAATTAATTCCAAATTTTTGGAATGTGTTAACTCAAAATGACTGACCAATCAGATCTGAACTACCTACTTAGGCTCAGTAGACTATACCTACCCAAAAACTTAATGGTTTTCGGACAAACTCACTTTTCTACACAAGCACTACTGTGACAAAATAAAGTTTTGAACACGACTTATCAATTATCTTTAAACAGTTTATGTCAACAATACTATGCAAATGATAAGAATTCGACCTTAGCACTTCAATGAACTGTGGACAATGTTCTGTAGGTAATGCTAACATTGACAGTAAACAAATGATGCCCCTAAAAATAAACTCTCGAACATTCTCTTGGGACATTAAAAAGTATTGTCGAACGTTAGTACTCGAAGATATTGCTCAACAAATGTCTGAAGTATTGCTTTTACCACTTGCCACACCTCCAAAGTCGGACCAATACGTAATAGACACACCCACGACCGGTTCAACTTGTTTTTATCAAATCGGATTGATTAATATCAAATGGCCATTATCTTTAAACAAGAAATGTTATAAATTAATTAATTACGAATTCTATATTTTGAAGGTATTCAAAAGGCTTGATTTAATTTAAATTAAGTATACCTAATACTATCTTATAGGTAGTTAGGCACCATTACCTCTCCACTAAAATCAGCTTTGTCTTCATAAAGAATTTTAGATAAGGGCCAAAAATTTGTTGTTCTAATTTCCTTCTAAATGTAACCGTATTTGTGACCAGGCACGGCATATCAGGAGACACCAATGTCCAGGGCGAGCAGGTCAAGAAGTTGGACGTATTATCCAACGACCTTTTCATCAACATGCTCAAGTCTTCCTTCACCGCGTGCTTGCTGGTCTCTGAGGAGAACCCTACTGTGATACAAGTGAGTACTTGTCTATAAACTTACCTAGTAAGTTTTCCTAGGATCAAAAGATCGTCAACTTATAGTTTGGGGTGTAGTTTAAAGATACTTTTAATCCATATTATGACAGGAAGATATTAAAGAGTTATGCCAATGATGATGCTCAATACGGTTGTTTCCAACTAGTCAAATTCAATACTTTTATCCAAATGTCAAAAACGATACTTTTCTATGAAAATTGTATGAAACATTGAATTATGACGTCATAGCATTTTTGAGTCAAATAGCTTACTTATTTTTAAAAAATTAGCTAAAAATATCTAAAACTTAGTGTATATATCGATCGATGAATAAAAGTATAGTTATTTTTCAATATTTTATCGTATTAAAACGTCGAATTAATTTATTTTTCACCTAGGAAACTACCCAATTCTGCAAAAACGCGCAATTTGGTAAAGTAATGAGGAACTTGTAATACGAGTGAATAGGTACCAATTTAGTAAGTTTAGGAATTGCGCTCATCGAAAAGTAGAAACTAACTATTAAGTACTTAGATAGGTAGGTCCTATACATCATTAGTCCATGGTAGTAATCAACTACAGGATCTGGTAACAAACAAACAATACTAAAGTCTAATTAACTTTCTGTGTGTAATGAGGAATTTTAATGAGGATTATGCGATCTAATTACGTTCCTAGATTATGAATTTACAGATAATACTGTCTAGACTCTAGGTCTAGCCTAAGTTGACCTTTAACTTTTGTACTGATAGATTTGCAGTCCGCTGATTCCCGGTCTGTTTATTTGTCTGAACGCGCCAGTCTCAGGACCTACTGGTTCGACAGGAAGCCATTATTAAGTAAGAAACTAAGAAATCATCGGAGACTGTGTTCGTTAATGTTACTAAAATATAAGTAGGTATTTCACTATTAAATATCATTATAAAAAGTTGAATTATACTGTGACTGTCATGGTTATCAGTCAGGGTCAAATATCACAATTCAAAACGAACTCGAATACTGATATAACGTCTTGAGTAGGTAAACAACATTTACTTACGAATAATAAATCTTGCATCAACGCAGGTAATTTATAGAAAACCTAACATGAGTAAGAACCTAGAAAGTAGAAACGTTTTATTATTATGGTGTAGGTATTTAAAAATGAACTACGTAAAGATAAGGCACAAAAATAGAGGAAGGCATGAAAAGAGAGAGAAAAAGAATATATTCGTTTAATATTTCTTAGTTCAATCAAACGATTTAAAATGAATGCGTATCTGTTGTATGTAGTACTTATCTATGCGGTCTTTTTTGCTTCCGCCTTTTCCTAAAAATGCCAAGGTCGATGACTAGTATATAACAAGATCTAGAAAATGAATATGAATATCGTGCTAATTGGTTTAATTTTAGACTGAGAATAGACGATACAGATTTTTTGTTGTTTATGTGTCGTGCCTAGTGTTGTGCGTAGTAAGTTATGACTGCTCTCCCTTAACTCCTATTCGATGGATTTTACAATGGACATATATAAAATATATATAGGTAGGTACCTACCTACTTACATTACCAACCGCTTTGGGGAAACAAAAGCATGACGCGTACGTCGTAAGATTCATTTTCATATTTAATTTTGTAATATGGAAAGGTAGGTTCTGTAACGATAGTATCTGTGTTGTAATAACCTACTTATGTTAATACAGTCATTGAGTCATTCATGTCCTTGGGACGCACTAGACTTCAGCGTATCGGTATTTTCATATTTGTAGGTATCTACTGTAGAGCCTGACCTACAGGAGTTGCGATTTTGGGAGATAGCGGTGGGCTTATCCCAAAAATACTAATCAATATGTATAATTTCATCAGGTTGAAAATGATAAGCGTGGTAAATACGTGGTGTGCTTCGATCCGCTCGACGGGTCCTCAAACATCGACTGTCTGGTGTCCGTCGGGTCCATCTTCTCTATTTACAAGTAAGTATAATGCAAGTAGGGTGCAAGGGCAATGTTGTACTACCATGTCCCGGCTCGAAGGAGGAGAGTTATTGGTTGATAGGTACTTGCTTGGTGATAGACTACTGAGGTCGTGGTGGCCCGGAGGTTAAGGAGCCCACTTCTCATGCATGAGGGTGTGTGTTCGAAACCTGGCAAGTGCCAATGTGACTTTTTCCGAGTTATATGTACTTTCTATGATTATTTAGACACCACTGACATACGGTGAAGGTAAGCATCGTGAGGAAACCTGGACTTATAAATAAATTCTAATTATAAGTTTGAAATCGCCAACCCGCATTGAGCAAGCGTGGTGATTAATGCTCAAGCCTTCTCCGTTTGAGAAGAGGCCTTTGCTCAGCAGTGGGCCCTTATAGGCTGATGATGATGATGATGATGATGATGAGTCTACTGCTGGATTATGCCACCTCCATAAATAATCATCAGGTTTGGCATGCAAGTTGAAAATCGCAGTATAAAAAGATATTAAGTAAGTAGAAAATTCTACTCAGTCTCTATTTGTACATTCTTACGACATCTTCGCTGGATTAAGAGTGGATATTATGAAATACCTACATTAATCAAAATAGACAAAAAGGATAGACCGCTCCAGTTCCACAAATAACGTTAACTAACTGCATAATAATGTCTATAAGATTAGCTACATAGAATAATTGCAGACGTAACTCCTAGTAATTTATAAATTGTAGTTAAGCCATAAAGCCATAAAAGTTAATTGACGTTTGTATAGGTACTTAGGTACTCTATTGTTCTGCTGTTAACTCCAACCATAAAATAATACACGTATCTAGGTGCAATATGTGTAACTATCGCCATAAACAAGGCTCAATTTCCGACTCCATATTTGAACTTTCAACAGGCAATATAATACTAGTAGGTACACATCACAGCATCAGCCTATAAGTGCCCACTGCTAAGCAAAGTTCTCTTCTCACAAAGGTTTAAGCACTGCCACCACGCTTGCTCAAGGTAGATTGGCGATTTCAAACTTATAATTAGAAATTAGAAGACCAGGTTTCCTATTTTTACGGGATGGGTCGGCAAACAAGCAGACGAATTACCTAATGGTAAGCAATCAGCGCCGCCCACGGACATCCGCAACACCAAAGGAGTTACGAATGCGTTGCCGGCCTTTTGGGGATAACGGTTTCGAATAGGTAATTAAGGATAGGGGAGGGAAGGGTAACCTGACTCACACGGCGAAACACAACGCTGTGTGGTTGTTTCAGGTCAGTTTTCTGTCAGGCCATGGTACTACTCCTGTCGAGCCGACCCATTCGTGCCGAAGCTTGGCTCTCCCGCACTTAAAATTCCTCATGATGTTTTCCGTCACCGTATGTCAGTGGTGTCTAAATAATAGGACAACGAGGTATATTAATCTCATATTTTGCTTTCCAGAAAGAAGTCCGCTGGCGACCCAGTAGAAGCTGATGCCTTACAACCTGGCAATGAGCTGGTAGCAGCTGGTTATGCCTTGTATGGATCTGCTACTATGATGGTCCTGTCTCTAGGCAAAGGCAAGGGAGTCAACGGATTCATGTACGACCCTTCCATTGGAGAGTTCATCTTAACCGACCCTAACATGAGGATACCTGAGAAGGGAAACATCTATTCTATTAATGAAGGTACATTTTGCAACATACACATAAATACATACGTCTTTTTTAATCCCCGAAAGGGAACTTTTCCCATGGAAACGTTACCGCGTTCAACTCTCTTATTGGTTGGTTAACTTGGAGCAGGCCAATCAGAGTGCCTAACGCCATTAACGTGTCGATCTCGTTAACGCAATAGAAATTTGGACTAGGCACTCTGTTCAACTTGAAAAAATATGTAAGTAATTTTGAATTGTAAGAACACCGGGACTTTGTTCACAGTAGGTTAATTAATGATTTCATTTTTTTTTTATCTGAGTACTTTTTGTCGTGGTTTGAGAATCATTCTGATAAAGAGATAAAGTGTAGGACGCGATAAACGCCGATACATATTTTGTTTGTAGACTGGTTTGAAAAATACCTATCATGAATTTTTTATCGCTATTTTTAGTGGGTGTGTTTTTAACATCTTGTAAAGTTCATCAACTGACCTTTGATTTTTTTATCCGACTCCAGAAACATATATTATTATTTTTATTTAGAAAACTTTAACTTAAGTGGTACAATCGATGAAACTATTTCTTAACCCCACGCGATCTGGTAACAAGAGTGGTGAACAGATGGCGTTTTAAACTTTCAGTGTCATTGTTCTTAAAACCAAATTTGAAAGAAATCATTAGTAATTTAGTACCACACGTTATTATGGTCAAAATGAATGCCTAGATAGGTTATATTCTTGATTTTATTTTTAGATGTTTGAATTCCGAGTAAATATAAAATAATAACGTGAAGTTGACACTTACCGACCTCTTTCTTTTCAAGGATACGCAGCTGAATGGGCGGCAGGGCTTAGGCGATACATAGAAGATAAGAAGAATCCTAAGACCGGCAAGGCTTACGGAGCACGTTACGTTGGTTCCATGGTAGCGGACGTTCATAGGACTATTAAATATGGCGGTATCTTCATGTACCCAGCTACAAAGTCAGCTCCGAATGGAAAAGTGAGTGCAGACTGTTATTATACTAGTAATTAATGACATTTGTTTATACGTATTTTACGTATTTCTTGGAATTTATTCCAAAAATCCTCTTGGACTGACATCACATTTCTGGGTAACCTATTTCAAACTATAACCGTAAACGCAGCTAGATGTAAAAAAACGATAAGTGTAGATCAGTAGACTGGATTTAATTATACATATAAGTGAGTGCCCCATTAATCAGTGAGTACCTAATGCAATGAAAGAGATAACAGATGAGACAATATAATACTTACTGACCCCATATTTATCGGATATCAATAGGGCACTGTTTAATAAATACTATGGTAAACAATTACGAAATAACTATGCTTAGTAAGTAGTAACAAATATAATTGTCAGCCAGGATCAGTAAAGATACTCTCAAAATCAGTTTTTTTTTCTTTACTGTCGTTCAAAAGATACAAATATTCTAATATATTTACTGATGTACTTATATTGTAGTATTTTCATAAGAAAAGTCATTTTTAAAACGTTTTTAAATTGTACATCATCATCAGCCTACAAGTGCCCACTGCTGAGCTAAGGCCTCTTCTCACACAGAGTAGGTTTGAGCATTAATCATTAAAGTGTACCGCAGCAATGACAGCAATCAGTTACAGGCAGTGGGCCTTTTAAATTTTCCCTTACGAATCTTTGACGGATCTTTTGAAGCTTGGTTGACCTAAGAGTATTTTTTTAGAAAAGCGTTATACGTATCCTCCACTTTGAACAGAGCACTTCGTTAACAAATTTAATACATTTTAAACAAATTATTATTTAATTTCCAGCTTCGTCTGCTTTACGAATGCAACCCGATGTCGTTTATCGTGACTGAAGCTGGTGGTTTGGCCAGCAACGGCCAGATCCCGATCCTGGATATCGTTCCCACGGGCATCCACCAACGCGCTCCCTGCTACCTCGGCTCCAAGAAAGACGTGGAGGAACTACTATCGTATTTGAACAACTAGACTTAATACAAAGTAAAATATTGTTTTATATAAAATGTTGAATTATTTTGTTATCGTATACTATATTATTATGTTAAAAGACTGATAAATCGTGTTTTTCAATAAAAATACTGTATCATTTCAATTGTTTTGTTGAAATCCTTTTATTTTCCAACAAACTATTATTTGATTAGCATATAGCAACAGCTTCAACGCCTCGATACATTCAGAGAGTGAATCTAATGATAATAATAAAAAGTATAAAATCAACTACGACAAAAACCGACGCTGAAAAAGTATAAAACAAGATTTTCAGAATACTGAAAGGCGTAGTCACACGTTATCAAAGTGCAAGTATGGTAAGTAAATGTAATGTGTCGTCGTTGGGTCTTAGTTTTTAATATTGTACTATTTTGGTGTTAAAAAGTATTTGTGGCGCATCATATCAACAAAAGAATGAACTAATATTGATTAATAAAAGGTATGAACGAAAAGATGTGAGTTATATGCAATCAGCCCATGAATACAAACAAGTTTATTTTTTTACTCTGGTTGGATTTTGTGATACATCATATAGCCTATAACCAGCGGACAATTAAGACGTTTCTAATGATATGTATGTATCGAATTCTAATAAGCAGTTTAGAAGTTATGAGGGAACAGATGAACATACATACATACATACATAGCCTGTCAAAATCATAACCCTCCTTTTGCTTTGCCGTAGTCGGGTAAAAATCAAAAAATTATTCCCTCATTCCTCTTCCTGCTTTAGGACGAGGCAACGGTACCTTATTTCGCTAGCCCTCAATACCTGCTAAACATCGGCCCTATAGGGTCCCATCTGTGGTGGTCTATTAGCTCTTTCAGGCGAGCGATGGATAAGGGGTAAATGCAAATTTATATACAATGATTTTATATGCAAATGAAACTACAACGAATTAACTTAAATATAATTTATTTACATGAAAAATAATACATACATTACTTAACACGTAGCAGTGTTCTGTCTCAATTGATGTAAAACCAGTCTTAGTCGGCTTATTTAGTCGAATTGATCGTGAATGTTAATTTTTAAATACAATACTTTTTGTTGTCTTCTCATTCACTGCAAAAATAAGGCAATGCTGTTAATGTGCGTCTTATATGACAATTGTGAGCAAATCGGTGTATTTTTTGTTCATACCCTACGCCAAAAATTGCAAATCCAAATAAATTACTACGTGATTATATACCTTATGTGTTGTTTATTATTCACATTACTAACTAAATATTTAGTGTAGGTACAATAATGAAATATTTGGATCAAAACCTAAATAGGAGTGACAGAATCGTAAAGTACTGACTGAGTGTTGTTGTCAAGGCAAAATTTTAGCTATTTAAGACGACACTAAGTCGAAATCAACTGTTTTAGGAGATTATATGAAATGTTAAAACTCCGTAACACTTATCACATAACTGTTAACGCACCATTAATTTGTATCGAGGTTATAAATAACTTATTGATATTTTCTAGCTATGGCCTAAGCTACATTGTTTATATAGGAGTAGGTTTTAACAGTACAGAAGGTGATAGGTATACAATTTTAGTACAATCGACAATACATCCAAATTCGCGCAGACATACACACATTTCTACGGTAATTTACTTAGTTTTTGTTATTTTTAATATTTCTAACTAGTTATAGTGACAGTGGGTCACGGTTGAAATCGGTCGATTGTACCTAAATACTTTTACAGCCCAAAACATTACAATGGTAAATATTTTTTTTAGTTTTACTATTTTTATGTACTAAATGGTTATCACTCGTGTTAAGCTTAAACATAGAAATAATAGGACACGAAATATTCCCAATCAAGTCCTTTATCAATACCAAGCTCTTGATAATTGGTTGTGAACTGTTTCAAGTAGGTAAATATAAATATTCAAAAATCCAAAACACACTATTACTTCGCACTCTATATCCTCTTTATTCATATCTCACGAGTCTTATCATACTACACCATTTTAGTACCATTTTTATAGATGAAAGACTTTTATATACCTCCCAATGTCTACGTGATAGCTTATGTTCACAGAGGATTGAGTAGCATTGCAACAATGAAATCTTTCCTCATTAAAATATTAGGATACCGAGATGTGTCCAATAATGTTTTTAAAACCCAGTTTTCAAAGATGAAAATAAATTAAACTAACCCTATGGCTATCTATATTTTTATCTTGCTATTTCATTCTGTATTTTACATAAGTTTTCTCGAAACAATTTTTGGCTCAATTATGATTGATGACGTGTACTAATGTACACGTACAATCCATAAGTAATATTATTGAAATGGGGGTTGTAAGGCGAGATACGAGATATAAATAGATAATGATAGCAATGATAGCTTCAAGCTAAACCATGAGACATGATTCCTCAGTCAAAATAAAAATGGATGAACTACTAAACTAACTTCAACACAAAATAACATAAAACAAATGGTTCAACTCAAAATGAGCTTATTTTTGGAATCAAATTTCTAAATGACGTACGCTAACGTCACTTTCTTAAGTTTATTTTACTTCAAAATTAATGAGATGTCAAACAGCGTCTTCCCTCCAAATAAAAGTAAATCTGACAGCTGTCAGTTGGAATAACATGTCAAACACATCTTCAGATTTCCCTATTCGGTCCAAATCTAGCTAATTATAATTATTAATTACATGTTTATTACATTTAGCAGATTTGTTACCCCGACTTCAGTAACGTTTTACCAGTACCTCCATTATCTATTAATTTGTCTATGCGGTGAGGGCGATGAACTGATGGAACACGTCCAGGATGTGAGGGTCCAAGTCCTGAGTAAACAGCAGTGTCTCCAGGGTACTGCTGTACTTCTGCACTTGTTCGTGGTGCTGTAAGGGATAAAGTTAGTTTAAGAATAAATTTATATTAAATACGTATATATATTTGGTATAGTAACGTTTTACTATGATAATCTGACATAAGCGACTGTTCATACAGTGACACTATAAATAAAAAAAAAACATTTAAATCCAACGGTATATGGCAGCAAAGTATAGTAAATTAAAATTAATAATAATTTAGAATTCTTAGGAACCTATTTAAAAAATGCTCAAACCAGCATGATCCATCATAATAACACTCTAATTTTTATAAACAACTCTTTGTATGATCTTCTTAATATTGTTCCAAGTCTAGGTGTGAAATTGTATGTTAGTAAACGCACCCACGACAAAGGAGAACATCCTAGTGTGTGGAAAAAAAAACAATTTTTTTTTTAGTCATTGCCTTCGGCACATCGTGCTGAACGTGCACAAGTTGCACGGCAGCCAATTGCCTAGCCACCATGCCAACCATGCAGTCTATGATATTTAATAATTTATGCAGTAATGCCCGGTTTCTGAAAGCTATGATGTTAAAATCAACTAACTAGGTGTCAAATCTCTTTGGTTGTCATCTGATTGGTTGTTGATAATTCAGTCAACCTGACAGACTTGACAAGACATTAAATTGATTTTAACATTGATCTGGCTTTCGGAAACGGGGTGTAAAAGTTACAAAAATGTGTCCTTATCATCTAAACTCGGCAAACTGTAACGTTTGATGGCGAATATATCTATAGATATGTGACTGAAATCAAAATCCAACATATTATACTCACAATCAAGAAGACCTGTCGCAGCCTGCCAATGGTACTGCGGTACCAGTGAGTGTCGGGGTCCCTCGCGTCGGTGTCGCAGCGCACCAAGTGCTCGGACAGTATCATGATGAAGCGCTGGAACACGATCAGGAACAGACGCTTCTGGTCCATGTGCGCTGCTTCTAAACGCTCCTCCATGCGTTCTACTGCCTGTGAATGAAAATTTAGCTAATGAGTACACGTATCAGTCTTTCTTTTTGTGAGGGGAAAATCATGAAATGAGTCTCCCGCCCAGGGTGGAGCGGGAGTGAGTGTCAGGCTCTTACTGACTAAAACTCCCTTGTTCTTTCTCCTACTCTAGTCCGAGGCCGCGGTACCTAATGCACCTACCAAGCAACCCAAGTTGGGGTATCAAAGTCAAAGTTAAGTGTGGGAGAGCCATGCTTCGGCACGAATGGGTCGGCTCGACCGGAGTGATACCACGGCCTCACAGAAAACCGGCGTGAAATAACCACAGCGTTGTGTTTCGCCGTGTGAGTGAGGTTACCGGAGGCCCAATCCTTCCCCTCCCCCAGTCCCTCCTAAATCCCTAATCCCTAAAAGGTCGGCAACGCACTCGTAACTCCTCCGTTGCGAGTGTCCATGGGCGGCGCTGATTGCTTACCATCAGGTAATCCGTCTGCTCGTTTGCCGACCTATTAAATAAAAAAAAAAAGTCTAAGGCTAGCTTTTGCTCGAGTAATCAACACCTTCTGCCAGAAGGTTAGAATATAGGCATCGGAAGATATTATCCACTGCTGAACAAAGCCCACCCTCCTCTTAGTCCTCCACGTAGTAGGACTACTCGCCACCTACATCGATTGGCTCTCCGTGATTGACGTAGTCGTCCGTCGACCTAGCGGAAGGCCTACCCCTGCTACGGTTACGGACTCCGTGTTTGAGTAATAAGAAACGGAAAAGTTAAAAATGAATTAAGTACAACTTTAACAAAATAGATCTGTAGAAGTAGACATTGCGCAGATTAGTAGTGACATGAGCTTCAATAATGAAGGTAAAAATTTTTAGTTAATTACACATAGTTTTCCTGTAATTTATCGTTTTTGAATAGTTTACGACAACATATACAGCCAGTCTATGACAGGCAAGCTCGCAATA
The DNA here is from genome assembly GCA_902829305.4 of Spodoptera exigua. Classification (NCBI taxonomy): domain Eukaryota; kingdom Metazoa; phylum Arthropoda; class Insecta; order Lepidoptera; family Noctuidae; genus Spodoptera; species Spodoptera exigua. The sequence goes on along the minus strand of LR824616.2, from coordinate 10,886,782 downwards.
ATCAACAGATTAAAATAAAACTTATTACAAAAAGGTATAATTATGATCAAATTTTACCTCTTCAGTAGGTTTATCTTGGTCTTTCTTCTTTTTGGTGTTGTTCTCGTCTTCAGAGTCAGAACTGCTGGAATCCGCTCTAGCAAGGGCCTCCCTCGCTTCCTGGAGCTCGCCGCCTGAAAGATTAAAGTACCAATAAATATCCGAACTTGGGACTCAAACTTTTGGGAGGCGGGGAGGAGTGTCAGACTCCTACTGACGAAAAACCACTCCGTTCCTTCTCCAGTTCTAGGCCGAAGTCGTGGTACATAAGAACGCTTGACCTGCAATACAGATTTCTGACACAATAAACAACATGTAATAGGGCAAATGCGCTAAACAAATATGATCATGGATAAACATGTTTTTCCATCCATAATTGTCCAAATTTCTTCACAATAGCTTTGTAAATGCTAATAATAAAAATCATAATAATTGAATAACATCAAACCAATTTAATAATGTAACAAAGAATCTATATGTAAAAACTGATTTAAAAAGGAAATTTCTTCTCCATTGGAATCTACACTTTGGAACGAGCAAATGGCTTCACTTTTTATATTTAAAGCTGTAAGTTTGACGTTCAAAAGTGTAGTAAGTCTAGCTGAAAAAGATGATGTTGACTGACGTTATACATTACATTAACACAAAAATAATAAAGAAAACTCACTCAATTTCGAGACATGTTTGTTCATCTTGTCAATAGTAAGGTGCAGTATCTCCCATAGGTAGTTGTGTGTGAAGAAAGGCGCCATCTCCTTGGAGAACAGCCAGGTCGCGACCGCGTTACACTCGACAATCTGTGTCTTCAACATTTTATCGACTAGGACGCATACCATTTGCGTGTGACGCTGCCAGAGCTCCCAAACGTTGCGAAGTATGCAGATCTGAGCTTCCTCAGATTCCGCCAGGATCTGAAAGTATTAAATAATCAATAAGTAAATGTATTCTTATTCTTGTCTGGTAGTGAGCTAGTAACTCTATCTTTGGGTTTTAATAACAGCATCAGCCTATAAGAGCCCACTGCAAAGGCCTCTTCTCAGACGGAGAAGGTTTGAGCTTCCATCACCACCCTTCCTCAAGGCAGATTCGCAATGCCAAACTTATAATTAGAAAACCCAGGTTCTCTCACGATGTTTTCCTTCATCGTTTGCCAGTAGTAACTATCTAAATAATAATAGAAATTATATGATTTAGAAAAAGTCACATTGGTAGGTTGTTGCCAGGTTTCGCACCGCGTTTCCGGAGAAGCGGCCTTAACCACGACGTTGGGTTTTAATAGTCAAAGGTAAATAAATTCAAATTAAACAAATTTGCCAGGTGAAAATTTACTTGCAAACTCGTTTTCAGAAAGCATCGATATGGAATAATATCAGTATCATAGCTATCGTATACAATAAAAACAGATTAGAAGGAACATATTCAGTTTGTCAACTAACCTTAAACACATAATGGAACTTGGATATAGCGGCGAAGCTGTGCGATATACTCTTGCTGCCCAAGTTCAGCAGGGTCTGTACGAAGACGTCTATCTTCAATGGGTTGTAGGGCGCAGCTTGCGCGGCAGCAGGCTGTTCCCCTTCACGGAGAGGGTTCGGGAGCTCTCGCAGGACATTCAGGGCTTCCTCAGGAGTGCACTTGTTGCGCACACAGACTACCAGCTGATGAGCTGCTTCAGTACCGGGAAGAGATGCTGTGGACAAAGATATATAGTTTTTAGTAACTACAGTTTCGTCGTTCAGTCATCAGTATCTTACAGCTGATGATTATTACAAAGTCACAACGTTGGCAATTATACATTGAATAAATAGGCTATTATCATACAGATTTATAAAAAAGTATTAAGTAAGCAGTTTAAATGCAAGAAAAAACATCATTTTCCTAAATGGTCATGTTACAAAAAATGATCCAAAAATGTCAACCCAAAATCAAATCGTAGCATTTTGATCACTACAGTTGTCGAGCTTAGTGAGAGCCCAACCGTAGATGGAACAGATTAGTAATGTTGAATTAGTTCACAAATGAAGGATAAATGTACAAAAAAGGCTTTAAAAACATTGAAATGACGTAAGAACATCATGCAATTCTTCATTAGTTCGAGCGATATAATAGGAGGGCGCGTTAATAGCAATATGACGATAATTAACGTAGATTCTGTGCGAGATAGCGTCCGAACAATACCGGAGTGCGTTGTGCAAACTATTATCGCTCACAGCCGCGCACTGCGCACACAGATCATGAGAACTCTAAGGGGCTCTGTTACACTGTCTAGCGCAGCGTTTTGGATAGTTTTAATGTACTTGTAGATGCTTTGAAGAGTGGAAAATTAGCCTATGCCTTATCTTACCTAAGACTTGGAGTGTCACTTTTACTAAGTAAAATCAGGGCCACGATATTGTTGCGCTTGTACTCGCAACCCTGGCAGAACATCAACCCTATTAGGCCCCATCTGTAGTGGTCAATGGCTCTTGGTAACTTTAGGTACTTGTTTTAATAATATGGTCATAATTGTCTGAAGGTATAGGCCCACTAATCGAAAACGACTAAACGGATTCATACCCGACTACAAGTAATTTCTCAGTATATTTAAAACTGTTGAGCGGTGGAGAAAAACATCGTGAAGAAAGCGAGATTGAAATATGATTTAATCTGAAATCGCCAGTGCATCTCGAGAAAGTGATATATGCCGATTCCCTCATCTTAACGAAATATGAATTAATATTAACTTTTGAATCGCCTAAACGTCTACTTCACCAACACGACCTACACCTAAAATAAATGCTTGAAGCACTTATTTCGTCAGCTTGTATTTTTCCGAAACCAATTTTCATACAGGAAAACATTTTATTTAAACATAAATCACAAGTTGCTGAAAAATTAATAACATCATAATAAATAACAAAGCAACAAGGAAAGCAGTCGGATTCCCTATTCGTTCGTGCATAACATCTCATGTTCTTCGTTTATTCAACGCAAACCAATAACAAGAATTAATGACAAACTAATTGCGATTGATCGACAAACAATTGTCAACTTTATTAGTACGGAATTAAATTATAAATTAATGTGCTTGGTTTTAAGAGAACGCTTTATAAGTCGAGTTCGAGACTAGCGTTCCGCGTGCAGGCGGGTTGTGAAGAAAAAATGGCGAAATGTCGAGATGGAAAGTGCGCACGCAAAGCGGGAATTTCACTTGGGCACCCCTCGCGTGGAAGATAGCTGTTTTTCAATGGACACCGGTTATAAAAAACTATACATGAGATGAGATGTTAGTAAAGTGGGGACATACTTTTTATTATGCTGATTCACTGAATGCCGTAAATGATAGCTCATTAGAGTAGTAAACTCAGTAAATTGAGACTTAGTTAACTGACAAAGTAAACTATTCATAGAAGATGTCTTTTTTTGTGAGGGGAAAATCATCAAATGACTTCTCCCGCCCAGGGCCGGGCGAGAGGGAATGTCAGACTCTTACTAAAAACCCCCCTGTTCCTTCTTCTGCTCTGGGCCGAGTCCGCGGTGCCTCATTGCGCTTACCCCCCAACCCCGGCTGGTAGAAAATGTCTGGAGTACACATAATTCGATTTATTGACATCATGTTACTAAAAGATTTGATATTATTTATTCATACACAAAATGAAATTCTGAAACTCTGTCTAGTAGTAATAAGTAAATATTGTCTATGTTTAAAGTATAAACGGATATCTTTAGCTCTCTTTCCAATTTCAAATTTCGAGGATAAAAATTTCCACATGTTCACGGGCGCATAGTTACTCACAATTGATTCTGTATATATCGCTAATCTTTATACCTTACAATTTCGATGAATATCGAGACTTTATTTAAAGTCTGGCGTATTTAAAAACTCGTTAACTTACGGAGGTTACGATAATATTACTGCAACTTCCCTATGTGCCGACAAAACGAGCCTACTCGTAAAGACAATTTCCTTTTATATTCAAAGAGGTTTATCTACAACCCATTTAAAAATAATATTTATTATTTTAAAGATAATTATAAAAATACTTACATTAAAAAAATATTATTAAGAAAGTTTTTTTTTATGTAATTGCGACCAATTACATAAAAAAAACTACAAGCTAAAGCAAACGAGCAGACGGATTACCTGATGGTAAGCAATCAGCGCCGCCCATTGACACCCGCAACGGAGGATTTACGAGTGCGTTGCCGACCTTTTAGGGATTAGGGATTTGGAGAATTAGGGATTGAGGAGGGTTTGGGGGCGGGGAATGATTGGGCCTCCGGTAACCTCACTCACACGGCGAAACACGACACAACACGTCGGTCTTCTGTGAGGCCGTGGTATCACTCCGGTCGAGCCGACCCATTCGTGCCGAAGCATGGCTCTCCCACACTTCAAGTACTTTCGATCGGTCGAAAAAATACCATGTCTCGTCACAGTAACTTCTTACTTATAGCTCGTGATCATATCCATTACTTTTGCGATGTCAATCATTCGGTTGTACGTCATTTTATTGTCAAAATTACGCTTTGTTTCAGAAAATACAATGATTCATATGGATCATTATTGAATGTAAATATTCATCTTTTGAACGCCAATGTCATATTAAAGACACAAGCTGATACATATCTCGTACATTACCGACACAAATATAGGTATGATAACCATGTAATGTTTTTTTTATGAAATTAAACTTTATGAAAATAATATATTAGCCTTAGTCTTAACTAGTGGCTACGTTAGGCTAAAAGATGTCACCTAAAGTTAAGTTCAGTCAAGAAGGAGCAAGGCTTTAGCCAGTAAGAGTCTGACACTCCCTCTAGCCATACCCTAGGCGAGAGAGGTCATTTGACGTAATATATCTCTTTTCAAAAAAAAGCTCTCATGAATATTTTATTACTTAAACAGCTGGCTGTAACAACTCCTAGCCACTATAATTATATTCGTATCCGATTTAAGGTAAAAAAGTCAAGAAGTACTTTCTTTATGGGATGGTTAGACAAGCGTACAGATTGGGATCCGTATGCATATCCGTTCTTATAGTAGGCAATGGATACCGCCATTGGCACTTGCGTAAGTCCACGAGAACATAATTAAAACGAATAATAATATTAATAATCCATGACATTACAATCCAATTAAAAATATTTGTACAACTTCATATCTATTATTAAATTACGTATGCAGTCACGCAAATAACGAAATGTATTGAAAATGTAAATTTTCACGACGCTTTCCTTTCCTTCGTTGTATAATTGACTGCCGGCCTGAATTTATCGTGTATTACATATCACGTAATTTTACGTGTAAGTACCCACCTTATTATGTAAATTTATTTCATGTAGTTACTTACGAAGGCTACTTACTTTGAGTTCAAAGTCAAGTTCACAAAAGAAAATTGTAAATAGTTCAAATTTTTGCAGTACGTTAGTAAGGATCCTTCTCCGAAATAGAAGATTGCTTTATTATGTTTCCAAAACTTACTGTTCATTCTTGACTTGTTGAAAGCTAGACAAAATGTTTGTACGCCATTTTTTATGAGATAAGTCGGTAAACGTGCATACGGATTACCTGATGGTAAGCAATCGGCGCCGCCCATAGACACCCACAACAGTAAAGGAGTTATGAGTGCGCACGTCCGTGCGTGACTTTTGGGGATGAGGATTGAGAAGGAATGGGGAGGGAGAGGGATTGGGCCTCCAGTAACCTCACTCACACGATGAACCACGACTCTGTGTTTCACGCCAGTTTTGTCTGTGAGGCCGTGGTATCACTCCGATCGAGCCGACCTATTCTTGCTGAAGCTTGGCTCTCCCACACGTAGCTTGATTAGGTAAATGAAATTAAAGCATGAACTCCTCAGGCTTGAGGTCGGGATCGAACACAATAATGTACCGTGAAGGACCCGATCCGAGGCAGGAAAAGCAACGGAGTGTTTTTAGTTAGTAAAGAGTAAGTTTTTTCAGCGGGATAAGTTGTTGGATGATATTTTACTTCATTCCAATTAATCACTAAAATATTTAAAAACTAGCTACTCTCGCGCGGTTTCACCCGCTGCTCGGCTCCATTTAATCGTAACGTGATGTTTTATAGCCTATAGCACTCAGGAACATTGTAGGTATCTATCAGTGAAAGAATTTTAGCAATCCGACCAGCGGTTCCAAAGATTACCCCCTACATACAAACATACAAATTTTACCTCTTTATAATATTAGTATAGATGTAAACTACAAATTAACTTTGCAACAAAAAATTATGTCTCGGCTAAATCTACAAAAACTTACTATATAATTATCTCCTAATTAGCTCCTTTATTTTTTGTACTTGTATGTTAGCAAAATATTCTACTCCGGTGACGATATTGATGGACAGATTGACACTTCAAACTATCAACGTAAACTAATAATTAATTCATGTAATGCTAAATGCGAATCATAAATGTAAAGCTAACAATAAATTTCTAATGGCACATTTTACGTGTGAAAAATTTATTGTTACTTTCTAAGTCACAACTGTCTTATTAAGAAACAGAAATACTTTTATAAACAGCATAACTAGGGGATGGATATGGGATAACCAAGGGGTAAGGAGTCTGGAATAATGCCTAGTTCAGTACCGGTCGTATTAAGATTTCTATGCGGCGGGAAATTTAAAACATGTTTGTCTCAAGTTTCGTTTCATTTTGGCACCTCCACTATGATGGTGCCCTGTCCTAGATCTCCTAGGATCAACTTGTACATATTATATAGCATCAGGCTCGTATCACGAGTTATATTTGTGCAATAAAATAAACATAAAATATAAGCACAACCAACTAGCAAGTTATGGAGTTCAGAGGCAAGTCGCTCGAAACAAAAACTAACATTAATCCTCATTTGATAAACACGTCAACCAAAACTTCTTTAAGGTCAGGAGAAAGAATATCGCCTTCAAATCAATTGAATCCAAGCTAGTATTCGAAAAAACGAATTGAGAAGGAATTAAAAATAGTAATATAATCTACAAAAATATATTATACTTGGATGAAAAATTTAAACGGAATTCTGTGTACATTACAACAATAATCAGTGAAAGACATATTATAGTGATTCGGGTGGGATGCGAGGCGCGTTTGAACGTGGAACTCGCACGCCAGTGGACGCCGCCAATGCGCCCGCGCAACACCCGTGCTCGTCGGTACAGTGAAACAAACGTGCAGTGTCGTGATATAGTGAAACAATATGAGATCCGCATTAATATGCGTTTTCATAGCTTTAGTTGTAAGTATCTCAAATATTTCATACTTATTTTTTTTATTTAGGTAGTTTTGTGAACTTATTCAAATAAAATGGTAAATGTTTATTACCAGAAGCTTTTAAATAAAACTGAAGTTTATTTATTTGATTAAATACAATAATTTTCTAGCTTTTATAAAGTGTAAAGTAATTATGTAAATGATAATAACCCTAGTCAAGGACTGAGGGTGGACAGCCCCTGAGACAGTGAATATTTTTATAGTATATTTGATTTAATAGTATTTTAGGGTAAATTTAAATTTACTGACCTCATCAACTTGAAAGCATTTCAGTGCTAATTTTGCTTAGTCTTTACAGTAAATACTAGATAAAAGGAGTTATAGTTGTCGAATATATGTACATGATCCAAAAATCTAGCTTAGGACACAATATAAAAAAAGATATAAACTTATTAAGATAATAGTCACCAGCTGACAGTCTTAAAAATGCTTTTAGATTAGAAACTAGCCAACAATCCGACGAATTAATTGACCAAAACGCGACGATACGATGTGACGCTACTGATTTTCACTGGCTGTAATTACAGCATTTTTTACTAATAAATTCTAATAGATGCCATCTATAGATGGCAACTTAAAGTAATAATTATACGGTCAGAGGAATTTATAAAAATACTTAGATCAATACAGATAAGATCGTTAGCACCTATAAACTACATTTTTGTGAACAAAAAATCAATTAACGCATATTTGAGTCACCTAAATTAATCTTATATTTTATTACGTAACCATGTTTTAATTGGGGTGCAGGAAATAGCAGACATTCTATGAAGTTGACATAAAAACATATTAATTGTAATATCAGCTATGTTAAGTTTTAATTAGCTTTTTTATGTAGGTGCAAACCTTTTTACAGAGCCATAGTATTTACTGAAAACAAATATCTATAATTGCTTAGAACAAAAGTAGTTATTTAGTACGAAGTCTAGGTTCTTACTTATAATGGTGGTGGGGTAGTTAAGGGAAGGAAATAATCCTCCATATTATTAATTTTATAATCACAATATTGACTTAACACCTGATCCGGATCCTGACCCTTATTGTCTAGTGATAGTTGTCATAAAACTTGTTTTGCCTAAACACCTGTTTATTCATTAAACAATAACACAAATAGCCATTAAGGAAAGACAATAACCAATTCATATTTTCTCTCTTAAATAAATAAAAGAGAAGAAAAATATCCTACGAAGTACTAAACATATCCAAAATACGAATTTATAATAACAATATGATTATCTATTAAACAAATTATACAATAATAAGACAATGACCTTTGAATCTACATTGTTACGAGATGTGATTCTCTCACGTGAAGTAGAGCACCGCATCTGACACTATCCACGATTTCTGCGTTAAAAAACTGTGATTATATCGACTAACAAACTAATCGATTTCTAGTTGTGCGTTTAATAGAAAAGGGCTCAATCGAAAGAGCGGGTCACTTAATAATTAGAATAAGCAATCGGTTCGTTGCCGGCTTTTCGGGGTCCAAATCACTAATTTAGGAATATGGGGTTAGGTAAGTCACAAGTCGAAACACAAACGTTGTTTCACACCGGTTTCCTGCGAGGCTGTGGTATCACTTCGTTTGGCTCAGCAGCGTTTGTGCCGAAGCATGGCTTTTCCACACTTATGCACTTATATTTTCCACACCGTCAAAAGAACCTTAAAGGAACCTTCAAAAGAAAGAACCATACACTTTCTACGTTTTATCTGTTCCTCGTTGTCGTTTGAGTAGTGTTGTCTTATAAACTCTTAAACTTGTTTTGACTATAGCTTTAACTCGCAAATCAAACGCAGGGATTATGATAAATCATCTTTAAGTCATTCACTGCCGACAGATTACTGTTGAGGGTAAATTCTCCGCTAGCTTGGCCCACATGTTGTCACCCATAGCGTTTAACATGTTAATCATCAAAGAAGTCCCACATTTCATCTGTGTCTACCGACACGGACTTTTGATGATACGCGTGGGAGAGCCATGCTTCGGCACGAATGGGTCGGCTCGACCGGAGTGATACCACGGCCTCACAGAAAACCAGCGTGAAACAACCACAACGTTGCGTTTCGCCGTGTGAGTGAGGTTACCGGAGGCCCAATCCTTCCCAATCCCTAAATCCCCAAAATCCCAATCCTTAAAAGGTCGGCAACGCACTCGTAACTCCTTTGTTGCGGGTGTCCATGGGCGACGCCGATTGCTTACCATCAGGAAATCCGTCTGCAGGTTTGCCGTCCTATCACATAAAAAAAAAATGTAATTACGATTTTCCACAATATGTTGTGAAAACCGAACGTATTTGTAAAGAATCTGCGGAACATTGTAAAGATGTTATGCACGTAACATGTAAACCGCGAAATGAACGTCAATTATTAATATCTTGAGAAAATGAATCAATTATTATTATAATACATTTCACATAGGAACGAAAGGTACAGTAATCTTCTTATATATAAAAATGGATTCCAAAATGTGTTGGTAAGCGCATAACTCAACAACGCCTGAACCAATTTTGCTAATTCTTTTTTTGTTATGTTTCTTATTGTCAGGAGAATGTTCTTATCAAAGAAAATATTAGAAAAGTAGAGGGGAAAATTGGGAAAAAGTGACCCTTTGATAGCGAGATAGTTGGACCCGTGCGAAGCAGGAGCGGGCAGCTAGTATGTTATAGTATAGTCGGGATTCCATTGTTTAATTTTTGTAACAAGTATAAAATATGTACATCATCAATAACAAACTCAAAGTAGACAATTATAAGTCTAAATTGTAACCGACGACCGATTCTAATCATTATCCATCCATCCGTAATTATATAATGAATGATAGATAATAAACAATCCAAGATGGCACTATACAAGGAATAATTGCAATTTTTGACAATATTAGCACAGATTTTGGAAATGTGCCTGATTGGCTCCTTTTACATGCGGGTCTTTAGTGTGATCCACAAATTCTTATTCGGGGACTGAGATTGATGTGTGAAATTGTATGTTTGTATTTCACCCACAACACGTGAGAAAATCACATTGCGAGGCTAAGGCGGTTTGAAATACAAAATAAATAAAATATTTTATAAGATTGGAATGTAATTAAGAGGTACGTATGTAAGTATATTTGTACCTAAATGCGAGTATATTCTAAATGCTATAATTTTTTACCGTAAAACAGCATTTTGTTTATACTTCTATACTAATACTATAAAGAGGTAAAATTTGTAAGTTTGTATGTTGGGGGTAATCTTTGGAACCGCTGATCGGATTGCTAAAATTCTTTCACTGATAGATAGCTACAATGTTTCTAAATGCTATAGGCTATAAAACATCACGCTAAGTTCAAATGAAACAGCGGGTGGAACCGGGGAGCAGTATCTGGTTTCTAATAAAAAAATAAAGTAAGCAGTGACTTCATTGGCCACAATAATAATGTTTAATTAAAATACTTGTACAAAATAGCGCCATGGACACAATGCTCGCGCCTGGGAACCCTAATGGGAATTTTTTGTACACTTTTGTTCTTTCGAGTGTATATTGACATTAAAGTCTCATAAATGTAGAGCCGCGGCGGTTAATTAAATAATTTGGTGCATTAATCTGATTAGTCGGTCTTGACCCCATTTTGGGAGCAGACATGAAAAATGGTAGGTTATGGTTGGCTGAGATTTTTGCTTAGAAGCTATTTTGGCCAATGGCACAAGATCTGACTGTTTTGTCTAGCGATTGCATTTATAGTACCTAGTCAATATGAGGATACAAATGTATTTAATGGTAAACAAATAAACCTCTTGTGTTTTTTTTAAGATATTCTTCTTTTTTAAGGAGTTTATGATAGTAATTGTAGCTAGTATTTGGTAAAAGAACCTTGTTTTATATATCTTACATATTTTTATCACACTACTCTTGCCTGTAAAGATGACGAAGTGGTGTTTCGACTATACCATGCTTTTTATTAATGTTCGTTATGATGAAAGTGAGAAATACCGTTTTGTGCAAACTATATGTTCAAAATGAAACCTGAATAGTGTCAATATCAGCAAAATACTTTAGACGAATGATAATTCGGGACATAATAATAAGATAATTGGTGCGCGAACACCGGCGTTCGTTTACGGTTTAATATATTAAAATAGATTGAGGTAGGTTAAGTTAGTAATGCGTCAAGTATCAACACGTAACACCTATATTTAGACATTCTATTATCTGATTAGCATACGTAATTAATTCTAGATCTAACGGTTTTACGCAGACTTACCATAAACTGGCTAAAACAGAAAAACATGTCTTATGCAATATCCGATAACTTTAAAAGCACTAAAATTCGAGTATTTTAGACTTTCTTTAAATAAATATTATGATAATATTAAGATCATGCATGATAATTTTATATATGTGTAACAAATTTATCGCTGCGAAGCTTAAAGAATGAATGGATAAATAAATACATTTTAATAACTTTCGTAATATATTATATTTTAAATAAAATAGCTACTTAAATGCGTTACATGCAGTAAGAATATTATTGACTTTTAATAGGTGTGATAATCTTATCACCTGTGTTGTAACATAAAGGCTAAATATACCACGGTTTTTTTAGGAAGACATAGCATTCTACTTCTCCCACCCTAGGCTAGGCAAGGGGAAGGGTAATTAAAAACCACCCCGTGCCTTCTCCTGCTCGGGCTTCGGAGCGGGGCTGCGGAACATTTTTGTGTTTGTACTTAATACCCTTATTTTGAGGGGCGAAAGTCATCAAACTTCTTCTCCCAAACCATAGGGAGTGTCAAATTCTTACAGACTAAAACCCAACCCGTTCCTTTCGCTCATCATTACGCTTGCATCCGCATCCCGATCCACCGGGGTGAATGGACACAGAAGAGGGATGAATAGATACTAGGCGCATAACTTATAGGATAATTCGCCAACATATATTTACTCCTTTTGAGTATCTATTAAACCCCTCAAATTCTATTCACTCCGTTTTACGGTAGTAAGAGTTTTACAGACCTAACACGGTTTCAAGGCACAGGGTGGTTCTTAGTCAGTATGAGTCAAACTCTATCCTCGTCCTCAAAAAAAAAAAAACAATAAACTATACGTCTAAGATTCGTAACGAAAAGCTGACGTAAGAAATAATTTTTCATTTACAAATAAAAATGAAAATCACGCATATCATGCAGTCTATTACTCAAGAATTCAGTAAAAGCATTTATAGATTACAATAAAACATATCGCCACGGTAAACGCGTATTTAGGTCTAGATCAAGCTGAGAAGCCATTTATAATCCGTACAAGCGTTTATTGTTAGAGGATACAAAGAAATTGCTAAACTCCAGATAAAGATCATCTTGTAGTTATGAAATCTCACGCACAATATGATTGTGAAGCTGATAAACGATTGTTTTACAAAAAATGCTTGCTATTGATGCATTTTAATACCTAGCACTAAATCGAGCTGTTTGTTCTATTGTCAGGCTTTTTAGTTCAATTTAAACATTGATTTTTGATAAAGTATTAATATGTAAAAACAATATTTTGATCAATTGAATGATTTCATACCAAAAAACAATGGTTTTATATCTACTGTATGAAAATATAATTAGCAATAGAATAATACATGCAGTAAGATTCAAGCCAAATGGATTGTTCTGCACAGAAATTATTCAATTGGAAACTCATCGCGGAGGGGTTGGATCGTCCGGCACGCAACCGATTTGTAACACGCCAACGTCTCCAGCGCACTTTCCCGCCCACCGCCATTTTACTTTCAAACGCATACTGAAATATCCACATTTTTTTCGCAAAATACAATTCTAATGAATCGTCGTCGTCGAGCGTAATTAATGTGCGTTTGATTGGTAGCTTCATGTTTATTTAAAGATCATTGTTCGCTTTCCAGGTGGCGAGAGACGGAAGTTGTGCCGAAAATGAAGATCACTTCAAGCCCACACCGATCCCGCTCAGCGACTGGCCAAGCGACAAGCAGGATGTGGCAGGCACACTGCAGGAGATCATCAAGACTGAGGCACCGCAGACAGCAGTGCCCGCGCATTATTGGGAAGATGCGTTAAGGCACAGCGTATACCTTACCCTAGTTAGAGATAAAATAGACCAGTTGATCGCCCAGGGTGACTACATATCGCCAACTAACAAACCAGAAAACCAGATGGCCAAAGAAATAGATGACCACGACCTTTGGGAGAAAATCAAAACAGCTCGCTTTGAAAGACTGAAGGAGGAACCTATTCCTCCTTCCGATGTAGCGTTATTGTCTAAAGGTAGATTGGTAGAAGATCAAGATGGTTACAAGTTTATAGAAGATAATGTATTGTGGAAGAACTGTAGTGATAGCGATTGTTCGAAAGACGTCAAAGCTTATTGGTCAGTAAAGCGGATGAGACAAACTGATGGGAGGTCTGGAAAATACAGTTACGAACTAACATTTTCAGTGACGTCACAAACAAACAAAAAAGTGAAAAAGCCTTATGAAAACCCAGTAAGAACTTTCACTATTAAGGAAAACGCACCTACCGAACGCCCCCAAGCCCGACATCAAGAAATGGGAAGCCACCGTTATGTAGGAAGACCTCAACGTGCTATATGGGTTCATAGAAACATAAATCCTGCCCTAAGACGACCACAAGCGTACGGACGCGGCTTGGACCGATTATTTTCATCTTTGTTCTCTGATGAAGACAGTTACGAAGATGCACCTTTGTTCAGGCACAAGGCTAAGACACAAAAAACATACATGCCTAATGTGTACCCACAGCACTCAAAAGTCGGTTTTTTGGATGACAGAGAACCCTACCACCAAAAGAAACTGCCTTATCCCGTGCCATACAGACTTGGGCACGCGCCGGTGCCACCACCGCCCGTGTCGTATATGCAGCACCCGTACACAGACACAGGCGTTAACTTCCCATATGTCCCACCTCAAACAGATAACAGATTTGTTCCGTCAAACATAGTTAAGACAACTAGACCCGCAGTGCTGCCAACACCTATCACTAATCATCCGCTTCAGAAGGAACCGACCATTGAATTTCCTGTCAAGACTAAGTTTAACGCTACCGAATACACAACGAAAGTGCCTGATGTAGCAACTACTTACAAAATATATTCTAACACAAAACCGTCGCCAGTTAAGATAAGCTATGTAACAGATCACATAAGGCCACCCGTTTACAACGCGCCGCCTGGTGTTTTCGTCACCATGGACAAGAAACCTTTCAAACCGATGCCACCCCTAAAGTATAACCATTCAAACAAACCACAGAAACACACACTTCCAGATTTTCGTCCAAGCCCCCAAGTACTAGATACTCAATTCTCCGAACTTGATTTATCTGCCGATAGTGCGTTTAGACCAATAAACATGAACTACACTCGCATTAAAGATCACGATAATGGTAAAAAGAATGACAAGAACGTATTTAAATCAAACGCAGCAAAGAAACCACCGAAAAAGCATGAACATATAAAACCTGGTCGCCTAACTACGGTATCACCAGACATAATAACTGCTCAAAGTATGACAATGGAGGATACTTCATTAGAATGGGCCAATATTTTGGGAGCTTTCACAAAAACTACTCCAATGGCTTCGCAAAGAGAAAAAGGTACTAAGGAAAATAGTGAGGCAATTACGACAACAACACCTTTGTCAACAACATTAACTGAAGAATCTACGGAAGCAAATGAGAACTCCGTTGAAGAGGTGAGTCCGACAACAACTACAACAACTACGACCACCACTACAACTACACCCGCCCCTAAACCTAAGAAGCGAACACGTCCGCCACCAAAATTCAACAAACAAGAAAAAACTAAAAAACACAAGCGCATTACTACAACCACAACCACAACAACAACAACAACGACAGCTAAGCCAACACGAACGTTTCCTACCAAGAAACCATCTGATGATTTGACACCACAAGCAAGTTCCGCCGCAACTAGCGGAGCAAATTCTATCCGCGACATCAAAACACACAAGGCACAAAGTACAACAAGCACATCAAGTCCGACTACAACAAGCACAGCGCCACGAACTACGACGACCGTAAAACTGACTTCCGCCAGTCTTACCACAACATCTACAACGACAGCATCGAGCACCGCCGTGGACACCGAACAACCGGTTGCAACCACGCAACCGAAGAGTAAAAACCGTTTCAGACAATCCACATTGATGCACAAGGGCACATCGGTGAATCACGACAAATGGTCAGCAAGTACGTCTCTAGATAAGAATCGAACGAATCAATCATTCTTACAAAATCCAGCAAGAAGAAAAGCTTCTAAATTCCAAGGATACATTCCTGCGAGCACTGCCAAAACTCCTGATGTCGATAAGAAAAAAGATGATCACAAGGATTATGGCTTTGTTAATCCTAAGAATCTAACAGAAATCAACTCCACAACAGAACAAACAGAGCAGGACATTGAGGTTAAAACGAAACCAACCTTTCAAGGTACATACGAAGATCAAGAATACGCCCATGACGCAGTAGGTGATTCAGACAACTACACAGAACAGAGAGAACTTAAAGATGAAACTGAATACATCTTTTCCACTACGTCCATGACAAAGGAAACCAAATCAGATGTAGGATATCAATCAACTACCACTGAATTGACATCTGTTGCATCACCATATTCCGTTTCAAAGAACAAAACAAAATGCAAAAAGAAGAAACATAATAACCTTACTACTGAAGCTTTGAAATCATCCAGTGAAACAGTGGTCACGAATAGCCCAGAGAAACTCACGATGAGTACCACACCTAAGAGCACAGAGAAGACAACAACAGAAGATGTGTTGAACGAACTGTTCGGAGGATTTACGATGGACGATGTTACTGAAACATCTACTACGGAACGTTTAACGACAACACAGGAGGAACAGAAACAAAGCCAAAGCGAGAACCATGAACAATACGTTCACCTCGACGACGACCTAGAAGAGTTCTTGTATTCCCTAGAAGAAAAACCTAGTGATATCACAAACAGCAATAATTCAGAAGAATATGAAGAAGAAGACGAAGATGAAGATTCACCTTTTAATATTGATGAAGAAAATGTAGATACTAGTAGAAACAATGAGGACTATTATGAAGAAGCACAAGAAAGTAAAGACAGGCCGTTAAGCTTACTAGAGCTAATGGCTATGGAATAGACTGAATGTCTGATACTTAATACTCATACTCAGTGTTGTAGCTTTAAATGCCGTCTGTCATTGATCTCTGAGCACTGGCAGTGACCAATGAAAGCTATTTGTTAAATGTGAAGTGTTATGATACAAATAATTTAAAAGCATTTACTACCAAGACTCACTGGAAACTCTTGTTCTCGAGAAAATACAATACAGTTATCAAAATAGGAATCCTTAATGGTAAAAAAGTATATTTTTTATTACAAGGACTTTCAGTTTTCTAAGATATCAAAAAACGATTGTACTAAACTTGCACGAAACCTATGTCCTGTGCTACTGAAATGTAAATATTTAAGTTTAATAAGTTTAAATTAAGTTTAATAATATTTTTGTATAATACATTTTTATAAATATGTTTATTTTGATTGTTTTTCTTACCTGCTCCTTCCATGGAGTACTTGTAAATAGGTTCCGGTTTTAAAGGAACAAATGCTGCAAATGATTCTGGGACCATTTCCTTTATTCTTTGATGGTATGACAACCTACAAGAAGAAAAACACAGTTGTAACTCAAAGTTTCAACTTTAGTTATATTTAAACAATGGCAAATAAAAAATCTTGATTCAGACAAGTTCCAAGACAAAGTATACAAATAAATTAATCATAATTTTGAGTCATACCTCAGACATTTTCCAAGGACTTCCCGAACAAATCTAGGTTTAGGATGATCCATGTCCAGCTGGGTGCATGCTTCCCAGTCCTCCCAAGACCATCTGTACTGGAAGTTGCTCAAGTGGTAAGAGAACCAGTTGACAAACCTGAAAGTTAAACATATTCATTCACAACACTCTTCAAGAAAATGTTTTATTTTTACGTAATATGGCCCTCTTTAAGGATAACAACTTCACATACACATTATACACAAACTGTGGATCACACTAAAAGCTCTGTACGAGAATCGAACCCGTGACATGTCGTTGGGCAGTCTGGTTGGCCAGCCACCATGTCAATTGTGCATTTAAATTGAGAACAAAAATTCTAAAAGTATCCTTTAAGGTGCAGTTGCATTATATGTTGTATTAAATTTTTAGTCACCAGGTAAGATATTTAGTGTGAACAACTAATTTGTATTACTTATCAACAGTTAACCACAAAACTAATTAGATTTTATTGGGCACCACAAAGTCCATTCTAAATTCATTGTTCTAATTAGATAAACATCCTTATAATAATGTCAACCTACCTATCAAAGCAAGCAACATTCATTGTATCAATCCTCATGAACAATATTTCCGTTGCCTGAGCCAATACTTGTGGCATTGTAGAAGGCTGAAGCTTACAGAGTTCTATTAAGATAGATCCGTAGCAAATCTCCAAGTATCTAGGTCTTGGTAGGTTAAACAATTCAGCAAAGATTATCTCTACAATACAGTATTCCAGAGGAATCTTTGCTTTGTATGGAAAACAGAGAAGCTGTGCTGCACATTCCTTGCGTTCCAAGTGGTATGCTTCCAGGATATTATGAAGATGTTCCTCAATAAGGAATCTCTCGATAGAATGCGCTCCTGGCAGTACTGGGCCATCGGGACAGTCTGTGTAGTCAAACATACGGAATATAACCCTCGGCATAGGATAGGTATCTGTGTCATTGTGAGGTGGAGGCTGGAAAATAATAACCATAAATGAATAATACATCATTATAAAATAGTAGTAAATAAATAAAAACTGAATTAACTTCAAAACATTGTTGCAAGTAACATTCTTGATAGTATGATATTAGTGTAACTATTACCTGTATAGCTGGCAGGGTGTGTTGTAGGGCTTCGCACAAAATTGAGTCAAAGGCAAGGTAAGGCCTTGGGATGTGTTTCTCTGACCAGTTATCTTGTTTTAACTTTTTTATTTGAGCCCACAAGCAATCTAAATACTCTTCTTGCAGATGAGGAGTGTCAGTGGACCATACCTTAAGAGCCGGCCAGTGTTTCTTACTGCGTTTATTCAAAAATATATCAATAGTAGTTAATAAGTGATCTAGTTGAGATTCCTTCTTCTCATAGAGTTCTCTGCCAACCCAGGGCAATGCAGATAATACAGCAAACACAAACCAATCCCTCCTCACTTGGGGCACTCCATCTTCATTAGCACAGTCCACTAATGTTTCCAGCAATGTCAACAGGGAGGAAGCTGCCAGCACATGGCAGTTTACTAAGTCAGCAATAAACCTGAGACAATATCTCGCGGCATTCCATTTGCCAGTCTTCAAGTTTTCCTTGAATGTTTTAACTATGTAATCAACAAATTCTCCACCAAAATTATAGTTCTTGGCGTTCAGAAGACCAACCAGCGTAGCATATATAGTGCATTTCTCCGGCATACGAATAGCACAGTCGGTAAGGATACGTAAGATTTTCACTCTGAACGTACTCAAATCTGCTTCTAGGACACTTGCCAGACCTTCTAAATTACTCTCTAAGCTTGAGCTGCTTTTTTCTCCAACTCTCAAGATCAGAGACTCAAGCCTATCCTCAATCTCCTGATTCTCCGATACACGACGTCTTTTGCGATTGAGACGCTCTAAAACAAAAGTTAACGAAGGGTCATCAAACCGATAGTCTAACCTATAAAATGTTAAAAACAAATGTTATAGCATACCGTATCCATCTTCATCATCATGGGCCCTTCTACGATTCATTATTGGAAATTAAAAAGCACGAGAAATATTCCTGTAGCTGTATTTTGAGCTGTTTTAATTAAATGAAAACGCCAACAAACAAGTCAATGAACGACGACGATTGAAATCGAAGTTGACATTAGAGTTGTCCCCACTTTACTGTCATCATCTTTCCCTTGTATTACTTGAATTATTTAGTCGATTAGTCATATTTAAGTACTTTTTCCAGAAATTAGTGATAATAATCCAATTATTATTATATTAATTTAATCTAATTTTGTTCTGTACTTTTAGCTAAGAAATATTTATAAATTACTGTGTGAGGGAACAATTAATGCGAATTTGCGAAATCAGGAACGCAGGTCAATTGTATTATTTTTTGTCAACATCAAACAATTGTCAAAATTCTCAAAATGTTTGTGTTCTATTTTGTAATGTAAACTGAACAAAATATTTTCAATTAAATCAAAGATTTGTGTTTTATTAATACACTATGTCTTGTAATTACGCCGACGGCTTGTCTCCGTATGAAAATAAAGGAATCCTCGGAGTTCCAGAGGTATGTATTAAAAACTACGGTAATTATTTAACATATTCGGAAATTTTCTTGCGATTAATTATTGATATTTTATTTTATTGATAGGATAAAATCAATGAATGTGTGAATAACATTTTTTTCCTTGTGTTTAATTTCCAGAAATTTGACTCCATAGAGAAGTTTAACAAGAAATGTGAACTTTTAGCTCAACTAATAAACCAAGCAAAGCATGTGGTGGTACACACAGGGGCAGGCATCAGTACATCAGCAGGAATACCAGATTTTAGGTAAATAAGTTGCTATTTAAAATAAAATCAAAGTTTCATTGATGAAAATATTTTTTTTTTATAAATTTCTCTTTCTTTAAACTGTATTAATTCATCACACCCCAAACTAAAGTGAATAATTACCATGATTTAAAGGTTAACAACTAAATTATTTAGATGTAAGTATATTTGAAGTTGTATTTGCAATAAAGACTAGCCTAAAATGTCTATTACCTATGTGACTTAATGTAGTACTTCTTATACCTAATATGTATCACAAAATATTCCAGAGGACCCAATGGAGTGTGGACATTAGAAAAAGAGGGTAAAAGGCCAACAACGAACATTTCCTTTGCTGATGCAGTTCCAACAAAGACACATATGATATTGAAGAAGCTAGTAGAGTGTAACAAAGTACATTATGTCGTCAGCCAGAACATTGATGGTCTGCATTTAAAGTCAGGCCTCTCTAGAAAGTATTTGGCTGAATTACATGGCAATATGTTTATTGATGAATGTAATTTGTGTAAAAGGTTTGTATATTTTTTTATGTACATTTACTTTTAAAGTAATATGTAGGAATTCAAGTCTTATTAGCACTAAATATTTTTGTACTGTGTTACTGTTATTATATACTGTATTAAGTTTTAGCTCAGGACTAACTATAAAATAATTAGATGTGACTGGGATACATGTTTTTCCTATATTTAATTTTGTTCTAACTGAAAGCACTATGTATTCATAAGGTTCATGCTTTCAAGACTATATCAACGTATAATGAATTAATCTCTTGTCTTAACTTACTTTCAATATTTTCAGGCAATTTGTGCGAAGTAGTCCAGTTGAGACAGTGGGTAAGAAGTGCAGTGGAGTGCCATGTGCAGCGGAACATGTGACAGGTAGACCATGCAGGGGACGCTTGTATGATGGAGTCCTGGACTGGGAACACAGCCTGCCGGAAAATGATCTCACAATGGCAGAGTGGCATTCTAGGTAATATGGTTTTATTGGCTTTTTTAATGGTTAGATGCTATTTTTCAATAGTTATCTGGGGAATAATTATGATGCTGTTGCATCAGAATGTTTGTAACAGCAACAATTTTTTTCCTCAGATAACTATACTTATCTGACCATTGAAAAATGTGCCCTTAATTCAGATCACATCAAAATAAAACCATGTATTTTACTTGTTACGCGAATTTTTATTTTATTCATAATTAACTGCTTTGATAAATTAGAAGGAGATAAGAACAAATTTGAAAGACCTGTAGGCCCACCATAACGTTTTAAAGCGTAAATCTTCCGAGAAAGAGGAATGGAGCTATAAAAGGTGTATAGCTCCAGCCCTCTTCCTCGCTCCGAAAATTCACGCTTTATGCTTTTTTTTTAGACAATTGACGCCCCGAAAATTGACGCTTTAATACTTAGTGGTAGAACCTCTGTTCTATTAAAAAATGTTAGAGCCCTTTCTAATAGTAACTTTTATTTGTTTCAGTATTGCAGATTTAAGTATATGCTTAGGAACAACTCTTCAGATAGTTCCCAGTGGCAACCTGCCATTGGAGACTGTAAAGTATGATGGCAAACTAGTCATTTGTAATTTACAACCAACAAAACATGTGAGTACTCTACTATTTAAAGAATATCTTTCCTTTTATGACACTAAATAATAATGAGTACTAAATATATTCTGCTTAATAACGAAGCCATTACCTTTCAGGATAACAAAGCAGATCTCATAATCAATTACTATGTTGATGATGTACTAGAAAAAGTAATGAACATTCTCAACATAGATATACCAACATACAATGAAGATGACAACCCTATAAAAAGGGCTGATACAGCTATCATAGACTGGACAATCGATAGACGCGATGTTTTATCATTAGACAAAAGATACAAAGCAAAATGCAAAGGTGTCAAGAAAAAACGAATTTTAATTAAAAATAAACGTAACAGTACAGAAATTAACTCGGAAAATGGAATTAGTGATGATAAAACGAAAATAATAAAGCTAGAAATTAAGGAAGAACAAAATGGTGATGTAGAAGTTAAGCCTGAACCTGCAGATGTAAGTGTAAATGGCCAGTGTGCTGATAAATAATAAAAAAAATAGTGTACATTACCAAACTGTTTGGTTTATTATAATCTATGGACAAACTAAAGATAGGATGAAGGAAAATAGTGAAAATGATAAAGGAAATTAGTGAAAACAACAGAAAAAAATATTTTTTTTAAATTAAAGATGGATTTTCTTAAATAGAAACTATCATGGAGACATACTAAAGGATAATGCTAAAAAAAAAACCACCCCGGCGCAAACAGTCTCAAATAGTAGTTCCATACTAAAAAAATAGCCAAAAATTCGTCTTTTAACGTAATATTTTGCTAATTCCTTTTTTAGTGAAAGTAATTTTCAAAAATAGAACTATTTAAAGAAAATATGTAGGTATATGGACAAAATGTAGATGCCTAAATGTCATTTATTTTATAGAACAAGAGTAGAGAAAAAAAAATTAAAAAGAAATTTTTGGTAATGCGTAAAATCTGAGATAAATTTTTATTATAACTTTCGTGAGACATTCTAAATAATTTATTATGTTTTCGGCTTACTTACGTAATAATTGACGAGATACTCGACTAGTTTCAAGCCATGCTAGAGGCCCATATTCATGAGCAGCATTCCGCGACACGCGACTCTGCGACTGTCGCGCTGCTACTAATAGTATTAGCAGATATACTAGATACATTTCATTTGCAGGGCCTGGGTTTTTCCCCCATACATTATTGAAAATAACGACTTACGTGAAATAACTGGCAAAAACTACCTATTTTCAATAAATTGATGTATTTTTTGTGATATATATAATACATAAGTACAGTTCAGTCATTCCTCAATGTATGTTATTTAATTTAATCTTAGTAATGTTGAAACAATAACTCTTGAAGTGAACAAAAGGAAAACTATGTATGAACAATGCTTGTAAAACTACCAATTTATAATTTTGATAAAGAATGAAACACCGATTATGATAAAATAAATAATTTATTTATAAAAATATTTTTTTTTTCTTATTTACAAATAACTTTACTCTTTGGTAATATAGGAATGTATTAAAATCTCAACAGTATTTACAAAAATACAACAATGTCGTTGCTACCCACGCTTGTATAAAAATATAAAATATCTACCGATTTGTCTCAACATACATAAATAAGTACAATAACAACTTATTAAAATAAATCAACTCGAAAATACATACAGATACAAAATTTCCGAAAAATATAGATAGGTAATAAAATAGGTAAATCTCATTTTCCTTTTCTCAATAAAAATAAAGGTACTTATGGCATTTTTTTAGTTTAATTTTTTTAAATAGTTACTCATTGAATTTAACAAAATGCATAGGTGGTTTGGAATGCGATCAGGGTAACTAATGGCAATATTAAGTTGTCTACTTGGTCTATTTTGGCTTCGACCACTCCTGACACCGCCGCAGCAATCGCCACACGTGTCATGGCATTATTTACGCTCAATAGACCTGTAAATAAACAATTTCACCGTTAGGAAAAAAAAATGAGAGAACGTCATCAAATGCCTTCTTCAGCCCTGGGTGGAGGCACATCAGATTCTCTTTGCTTAAAAACCTTCTTTCTGCTCCGGCATGTCAGGGTTTTTTTATTATAGGAAAATCATGACTTCTCTCGCCCAGGGCGAGGTGAGAGGGACCGTTATTGACTAAAAACCACCCCCTTCTTTTTATTCCTTTTTTTTTCATTCTTTTTTTTTACTCCGGGCCGGGACTGCGACAGTACATTATTGCGCTTGCATCCGCAACCCTAACTGGACATTAGCCCTATTAGGCCCAATCTGGTGTGATCAGGTGACGCTTTAATGTGCTCTCGACTTTAGTTCTGGTCGGGATCGCCTCTAATAAGTCTTTCATGAAGAGGCTTGAACAAAACAGTTTAATGATCCAAATGGAATGTAAGCGCTTGTCTAACGACATATAAAACACAATGTGACATTGCTGCAATGTCAGTGCCATTCCCATACATAGAGTTTTCTACTTTCTCGGTAGACAAGCCCTTAATCAGAAACGTATTATCCCTAAGCTAAACCAGAAAAGTGCCCAGAAATCCAGATTAGGGAGGAGCGCTAGATTACATTATAGTCGTGCACTCGCAACCCTAGACAGTACTGAAGCTGATGTTGCCATTAGTAAAATACTTACCAAAAACTTCAATCGCGTAAATCACCGCAACTTGGGAGAGAATATTAAATGCTGTCCCTTCATACGTTTTAGGTCCATCTGAAATGAAAATAAATATTTTAGAAGAAACAATATATCACGTAATCAATACTCGTTTTTATTTACGATACTAGACGTTTCCAGTTCAATCCTTTGTGTAATTGTTATTTGAGACAATATTTTTTTACGATACTAGACGTTTCCAGTTCAATCCTTTTTGTAATTGTTATTTGAGACAATATTTTTTAAAGTATTTTAGTGTGCGTATCCGATGTTTTTCCTTATTTGTTTTTTATGTCATAGATCGGCAAATGACCTGAAGGTAAACAATCATCGCCGCCCATGGACAATCGTTTTACCAAAGAACTTATGGGTTATTAGGGACTTCAGGATAGGATTTGAGAATACGGTAGCTTCCAACTAGTCCAATTCAATACTTTTATCCAAACGTCAAAAAAGATACTTTTCTATGAAATTTGTATGAAAAACTGCGCTATGACGTCATAATATTTTTGCGTCAAATAGCTTACTTATTTCACGATAATTAGCTAAAAAATCTAAAACTTAGTGTATCGATCGATCGATGAATAAAAGTATAGTTATTTTTCAATATTTTATTGTATTGAAATATCGAATTAATTTATTTTTGATTTACGAAACTACCCAAATATCCGATGGGGGAAGGATTGGCCCTCCGGTAACCTCACTCACACGGCAAAACATAACGTAAGTATTGCTTCACGCCGGTTTTCTGTGACCGCTGTTTTATCGGTCCGGTCGGGCTAACCCATTCGTACCGTGCGGCATGCTCGCATGAAGCATAAAAGTATGGCTCTTCCACACTTATTACTGAAGGTCATGATTCCCTAGTTGTTCATTCTAAGATGTTCCTCCGGACATTTGCTCGCCGTGCTCGTATGCTCATGTGCGTGGCTTGCATAGTATTTTCACACACAAAAACAAATAGAGAACAAACACACACTAACTATATCTGTTTTATAGAGAACTTACCACCCCATTTGTTCACACCGAACTTGGAACCGAACCAACTTGCAGCAGTATCCCCCACTCCTATGGATAACACACCGCTAAGCAGTTCCAACTCGTACCCTGGATGTACTGGAACCAATATTAGGGGGCAGGCCAGCCCTACGTAGAGGTAGATTGGAGTCATTGCGAAACTGCCTACATCCTGAAACAAATAATTCAATTACTTATATTAAGAAAATTAGGCTACTTAACAAAAACTATTATTATTTCATTTGTGTGTGTTTGTGTGCGTGTAGTGCGAGTTTGAAACGTCACCTCGTTTAGCCATCTGATTGGTTGATTCACTTTGAGCCAGCCAATTAGAGCGAGGAACATCATAAATACGTTGATCGTGCTAATGCTAAACTAATTGCTCTGCTAAACTCGCTCTAGGATCTTAAGTTTCTTAATTTGTGAATTTTAGTTTATTTCATTCAAATGATTTTGAACTGTGTCTAAAGCAAATAAGGTTGAAAATGATAAAATAAATTTACAGTTACAAACCTTCTCATCACTGTACACATTAAATGCAGCCTGAAGTGCAGATGAAATCGGCTCTATCCCGGATTTCCTAAGTGCCTGTAAAGTATAAAAAATACTGTTTAAAAATTTTTAAAAGTATTTTTATGTTTCGTGTTTTTTATTGTTGCGTTTTGGGCACCAAAAGTAACACTGCTTTTCTCTTGTGCTTTGGGTGTATTAACAAATACACAATCACACACTTAAAACAACAAATTGTAGATGACACAAAGAGTTACTTCCTGCGGGAATCCAAGCAACGAAATTTCGCACAAGCTATCCAACTCTGTCTACCAAAGAATAAGGTACAATTCATATTATGTCAGATCAGTTTTTCGTATCTTACCTCAACTACTATTATAAGCCCAAATCCGAATCCAGCAGCTAATGTCATTAATCGAATGTTGTACAGTATGCCAGACAGGAATACCAATGAGCCAAGTATATGAAATGTCTTGCGCGTCACTGTACTAGCTTTCACGTTGAGATGAGTGCGGACTAGTACTACACAGGCTGACACAACTACACAACTGAGCCAGAACAAGAATAATTTTAACTGAAAAAAAATTGTTATGTGATTAATTACAACAAAGAAGTATCATATAAAATCGCTTATGCTTTAGTTCTAAAACTTTTATTAGACTATGTCTCTTCTATTATAGTTGTGACTATCAAATGTCGAAAATCATCATGATAATCATGTTTTTCAAATCTTATTTCCAGTATGATGTATGGTATCTAACAAAAGAATTTAATAGGTGATTGGCAATTCAATATTCGGTTTACATATATTATCTAACCCTATAGAACATTATAAGAAATTTAAATTGTCTTTTATAAAAACTAGTTTTGAGACTAGAAGTAAAATACTTACTCTGTCCACATCCAGCAGAACATATTCAGCTAATCTTACAATACAATCAACTCCAACTTTAACATGTAACATCATTAATACATAGGTTCCAGCCACACTGATGATATAGTAAAACACAGACATTGTTTTTTGTGTTTCATCCAAAATACATAATGCTGCAACAATAATTGCAACAGCCGATAATATTGTCTGAAAAGATACAAAATAATGATTAGCTCAGTAAAGAAAGATATTAATTCAAAAGGCAATGATGGCCTAATTTGTACAGTTTTTAAGTTTGTGGCTTTTGCATAATTAGTAGTATGCTTCTCGGCTACTGTCTGCTGATTTACAACACATATTTAAATACAAACACATATAAATATGAGCTAGATAATGGTTGTATTAAAATTCTACTAGTAAATAAGTGTGTGTAGCCATATTTTGATATAAATGGGTCAACTCGACTAGACTGATAACCAACCACTAACTACCTACTAATTACTAGCCACTGCTTCACAGAATATAAATGTTCCAGCCACACACTCTTAACTTCTCTGGTGTTGCATATATCCATAGGTGTTATCTATTGCTTGCCGTCAGGTCATGTAATCAGTCTGCTTGTTTGCGATACTATCTCATAAAAAGCTAAAGACCATTTTGATTGGTCATATCCTAGTTTACATTTTTCAGAAGGAAAATTAGTACTTTACCAAGATGAAAATTTTAACTTCCATCATATCTTAAAGCTATGACTTAGCAATACTAATTGATTAATCAACAAATCAATCCAATCTCAAGATAATTACATACTTACTAAGATAACATCATTAATGAATTTCATTTCCATATCTTCTTCTTCACCAATGTTGTAGAAATACTTGTTAACAGCTGTTATACCAAAAAGCACTATACTCTGTGTCACAATCATAGCTTCTCCTATTGTAAATGTTTTAGGGTATACTGTGAGGGCTATTCTCAAGAGAGAACTGTATGACATTACTGCTATGGTTGACCATATCAGAGAGAACATTAAATCTGAAAATAATTGTGAATTATTTAAATAAATAAAGTAATTTAGTATTATTTTTATTCTAAATCTTAAAAGATGATTTATACACTACTTACCTTGTCCCTGCACTGCATACAATAATAATGCTGAAACCAGACTTGATGCTGTGCATCCCCCATAAATATTTTCTTCCAATATCAAGCAAGATACAGATAAAAAAACAATAAATAATAAACTGTAGGACACTAGTCCAATCGATACGTAAGCCAACAAAACGTATAATTCAGACACATTGTAAAGTATTGAGTATAACACAAGCACTGCTGGTAATAGGAAACAACTCCATAATCCATTTGTACTTGAAGGCCTAGAACAAAGTTTTAAACATCCTTTAGTGAATTCATAAATATTAAAAGAAATTTACTTTAATAAAACACCCGGATCTCAAATAATGTTCAAAGTTCAACTTACCTTGTAACAACTTTACCATCTCTTAAGTTTTTTGTGATTTGATCATCAATAGACACAAGTATTCGCAAAATTTTTATATCAATATCTTTACAAACGTCATGATAAATTGATGATTTTCGCCTAGTTCTGTCCATTATTATTCTTTAATTTTAATTTCTAGAGCCAAACTATTTCAAAGTTTGTGTTTCATCGTCAAACGTCAACAACAATTTTACATGGAAATGTCAAAAATCATTCTGACGACTGACAATGACAATGACATATTAAAAACTGGTGTTACCATTAAAATGATTGACATGGCTGTTAATCGACTAAACAAATAGAGCAGTGACATGATTTTACCGATGTATTGCCAGATGCGGTTCACCTGTCAAATTAAGTGTAAATATTCTGTCACTGTCAGCCGCGCGGGAACTTGGAATCGTGCCAGTTGCGGGTTGATTTTAAAGTAATTTACACGTATATTGAAACAAGATGTTACGACAAATAAGCAGAAATATTCAGCAAAAGGCGAGATTCGCCACAGCTGTACCGGCACCTCAAACAAAGCCTGAGATTCTTTACACCGGGGTATGTCCAATTATGTATAACAATACATAATATTATCCAAATCAACAATATAAATATTTGCTTTGAACGTATGTAAATAGTTTAGATTTATATGATAATTTAGTCTAAATAATATTGACGAGGGAGTTTTTAATATATATATTTTGTTTTTGTTTCATTGAACATTTTAATTAGGTATAATGTTTGTGGAGCAATATTTTTTTATCATTTGTAAGAACGCCAAGGTCGCAGTGCCGGCTCTAGTACCATATATATGTAACTGAGATATGTTCAAGGTTATGGCATGATCAAGTGTTATATTTTTCTATTGATTAATTAGATGTAAATTATGCTCTCCAACAATTTCATTATGTATTATATATTATATTTTATTATATATTTACATCTAAAAAAAATTATAATATAAATAGAAACTTATAATTGTAGTAAAATACTTCAGTGTTTTTATACAAAAATAATAATAAAAAATGCAAGTCATTGTGTTTTTATTTTATATTAGTATTTTCAATTTTTGCATGATTATCCATAATATAATATTCATCTTTTTAAATAATTTTTCCAATTCACACCTAGAAATGAATAACTTGTTTTAATTATAATAAATTTTATTAAAAACTAGTAAAAATATTTCTTTAAAGTTGGCTTTGTACCATACTATTAAAATAAATAAATAAATATTTTGAGTTGTTTGTTTGATTTCTTAATTATTTCTCTGCAAGCATTTTTGCAAAAAAAAACTAATGAGAATAGATCATTCTGAAAAAAATCTAAAATGAATTTTACAAAGTAAAAAACCCAACTTAAATTTGAATAAAAAATATAATAATTAAATTTGAATAAAATTAATTTCCTATGTCCGTTACTTTGTTAACATTACAAAAATATACAAAATATTTTTATTACACTTATTCCACCAATTTCCCATTTTAAACCTTTCTCTAAGAAATGTTGTTTACTAAAGTCATTTATATTTTAGCTGTTCATCAACAATGAATGGGTGAAGTCATCAGATGGGAAGACTTTCAAGACTGAGAACCCTGCCACTGGCCAACCCATCGCTGATGTTCAGCAAGCCAGCAAGGCTGATGTTGATATTGCTGTGAAAGCTGCCAAAGATGCCTTTAAGTATGTATATTTAAATATAAGTTTAAGAACAATTAATTTCATACATGTAAGTGTGGGAGAGCCATGCTTCGGCACGAATGGGTCGGCTCGACCAGAGTGATACCACGGCCTCAAAGAAAACCGGCGTGAAACAACCACAGCCTTGTGTTTCGCCGTGTGAGTGAGATTACCGGAATACCCAATCCTTCCCCACCCCCAATCCCTCCTCAATCGCTAAATCTCCAAATCCCTAATCCCTAAAAGGTCGACAACGCACTCGTAACTCCTACGTTGCGGGTGTCCATGGGCGGCGCTGATTACTTACCATCAGGTAATCCGTCTGCTCGTTTGCCAATCTATTACAAAAAAAAATGTATTTTATGTTTAAACATTTTGTTTCTTTGTTTTTTTCTGTGATGGATCTGTAAACTATTCACCGCCAAAAGGAGCTCGTTAACCTTGGCACCTGCTTTTCGGGATGTATCCCTGGAGTGCACCGACCGCCTTTAGCACTTGGGAATGGACATTGCTTCAGACCTCAACTTTGGGCGGTTCATTGAGTCCAGAGCCAAAGTAGCTGCTAGAAAACTCGGCGTTCTTGCAAAAGTCCGACGGTACTTCACACCGAGTCAGCTTATGTTACGTTGTATAAAGCTCAGGTCCGATCATGTGTGGAGTACTGCAGCCACATATGGGCTGGTGCTGCAAAATGCCACCTAGCGGCTTTGGATTCAGTGGAAAGGCGTGCAAAGAGGCTGATTGGTGATCCAGATTTGGTTGGGTCCAATCTTCAAAGTCTCGAGCACAGGCGCAGAGTAGCCAGCCTTGCGGTTTTCTACAGGATGCATTTTGGAGAGTGTGCCCAGGAATTGCACGATTTGATTCCGCCATCCCAATTTCACTTTCGGACATCCCGGCGTACGGCGAATATCCACCCCTACGTTGTTGAGACACCTGCGGCCCGGACTAAGCGTTTTGCCTCGTCATTTATACCGCGTACATCGAGGGATTGGAACAGTTTGCCGGCTGCAGTCTTTCCGTCCGAATACAATTTAGGTGTCTTCAAGGCTAGAGTGAATAGGCTCTTAATAAACTAGTGCGCCTTACCATCAACGATTGCATCACTGCTTACCATCAGGTGGGATCGCAGTCAAGCACTAGTTTATTGCAAGTAAAAAAAAAAAAAAAAACTAGCAGACAATTGTCATTGGCCATTTGCGGATTACATCGTAAATTTAGGGATTCAGGAGGCATAGGGGAAGGATTGTGCCTCCACTCCAGTTACCTGACACTGCAAAACGTAACACTATAGTAGCTTTACGCTAATGTTCTTTGAGGCCATGGTACCACTCCGGTCGAGTCGGCCGATTCGTGCCGAAGCATGGCTCTCACACACTATTGTATTTGCATATGTAGTAAGAAATGTATAGGTATACCCTCTGAATTGGTGTACAAGAAACAGGCACGCCAGATTAAGTGCCAATGTGTAAAGTCATATAAATTTATTATAATTGGTTCCTCTTCCTTTCTAATCTACACAAAAATGCCTTTAATTTTAAAACCTTTCGTCTTTCGGTAAATAATTGTCTTACTTAGATCTACATTCTACCGTATCTTGACTTCTCTTACCCAGGGTATGGTGAGTGGGAGTGTCAGACTCATATTGACTAAATCCCCATTTTCTTTTCCCCGCACCAAGCCTCCTTTGCAAGCATCACTGCTTCGCTGAAAGAGGAGACGTCTCTCCAGTTTCTCTCCGCACCATGACCTTGACTAAGGCCGGACGCGATTGATCGCCGCCAGTGATCATCTTCCCTGAGCACATGGCGGTGATGTAACTTAATCTAACATTCTGATAAAATAAATAAATAATTTTTCGTAACAGATTGGGTTCCCCATGGAGGAAAATGGACGCTTCCCAGCGCGGCTACCTTCTAAACAAGCTGGCCAACTTGGTGGAAAGGGACAGGAACTACTTGGCTGTAAGTATTCATAAATTATAAGTAATTATAACAAATGAAAAGTTTATTATTAAACTTTATTTTTAAAGACGCAACCCTTTTTAGGCTGTCCTCTTTTTTCAAACATTGCCCAACACTATAGTTTTCTTCTGTGTCGTCAGCACGTTGAGAAATATACAGACCCGAAATAACTATATGTGGATCTCATAAAGAATTGTTCCGTTTGGAAATCGAACCCGCGACACATTGCATGACAGCCGGTTCGCAGCCACCGCATCATATCACCGCTCCGCGTCATCTCTTGCATCGTGGATGCATTTACAAACTTACAATTTCACAAATATGTGATATTTGTATACACATACCTACAAACTGTAATTAGAGAGCTAGATCATTATGATCATCATCATCATCATCTATGTCTCTCTAATAATAACACGCCATTCGGTTTAATTAACTTAACATGAACTACACGGTTGGCGCGGTGGCTGCGCAACTGGCTGCGACGCAACGTGTAGCGGGTTCGATTCCCGCACGAAACAATTGTTGTTCCGGGTCTGGGCGTGATGTGTATGTGAAATTTATATTTGTAAAAGCACCCACGACACAGGAGAAAATCCAAGGGTTCTTTTTGTGTGGGGAAAATCATCAAATGACTTATAGGTTGTGTCAGACTCTTACTGACTAAAAACCCCCCCGTTTCTTCTCCTGCTCTGGGCCGAGGTTGGTGCCTCATTGCGCTTACCCCACAGCCTGGGTCTGCTTCTGGTCGGGCGGCGAGCTACCCTTACTCGCCGTCCACAGAATCGTGCCGGTATATAGTGACCGGAGATTGTCTCTCGAGAAAATCCTACGGTAGGGCAAAGTTGTTTTTTTTAAACTTAGGGTGGTAGCTGA
Source organism: Spodoptera exigua (assembly GCA_902829305.4). Taxonomy (NCBI): domain Eukaryota; kingdom Metazoa; phylum Arthropoda; class Insecta; order Lepidoptera; family Noctuidae; genus Spodoptera; species Spodoptera exigua. Next base: position 10,854,175 of record LR824616.2, on the reverse strand, counting down.
AAATACCTTATATTTTTATTAACTTGATTGTTATTAAATTAATTTCCTACCTTTTAGTATTGGTCCGTTATTTGTTATTTCCTCAATATATTGATTGGGTACAACAGTAGCTACTGTTTGCGTATGGAGGTAGATTTATTAAGATGCCATTCACACTATACTAATTTTATTGTTCGGTTCTGTAGCGTCACTCGTATTATAAACAGGGAAGTTAATCGTGTAAGATGCGTAGTCCGGACGCAGCATTTTTCTGTTTTGCGCTTGTGTGCATAATATTCTAGTGACGAACTTATTAAGGTGCAAGATTACCAAGCTTTCATAGCTACCCCACCTTCTCTATGAATCCTATATCATAGGGGTTTAAGTAGGTACTTTCTAAGTTTTTTTTTAATATCACTGACACTATGCTTCTCTCTTTCTTTATTAGTAGATATACTTTTCCATCGCCCCATTATTCCCCTATTCTTTAAAATCCGAAACCCTTATCAATCTTATTAAAAAGTATTTATTTGTTTATTACTAGCTTCCTCCCGAGTTTTTGCCCGCGTGGTATGTTGATAAAAATCAATGATGTATAAATCTATAGATACGTTGTCCGCGCTCTAAAATGACAACATGAAATGAAGGCAATTGACAACATCGCGCTTAGTAACCAACCAACCTGCCGCGCGACGCTACGTTTGTTTTTAATTTATATCGTGTGTGTAAACCTGTGCGAAACATAAGTAAAGCATGCCGTCGTGTGTGTTCAGGCGATGTACAAATTATACTCCAAAAGTTAAAGACAAAAATGTGTCATTTCATGCGTAAGTTCACCAAACAACCTATTTTTATTTTATTTTTTTCGACGCCGGCGCCCGCCATCTTGTGGCGGCCATCTTATGAAAATGTAGTTTTACTATTACTTATCCTGTGATGTAACTGAAGATGTATATTTATCTCCCTCTAGCAAAGGCATTCCACTGTAATAGGTATAAGTAATAGGTATAAGATAACAATAGTTCTAAGAATAATATATATTAATATTGTAACATGATCCTAATATGATATAGTTCTATATTTGGTAATTGAGGTTGTAATAGTATCTAAGTATAAACGATTGAACCTGAAGCCTAACCTACATACCGTAGGGGGCAACAACCTATGACATCATCTATGTACCCGTACTATGACATCATCCCTGTAAACCCTAATCACTATAAAAGGGGTCCATTAATAAAAATAAAGTTAGTCTTATAACCAACTTCTTGTGTTTAATTACTTCCTCGCGTACCGCTATCACATGGCGATCCTGCCAGTGCGGCTCACTTTAGGTTCGGGTTACAATTACTAATATGGATAGGCGCCGGTAACGATCCATATTTAGACGAGTGTCTTTTAACATTAAAACAATAACAGTGTTCATCTCTAAGATGGGAAAACAATACAGTACTCCTAGACCTCCGGCTGCCCTTGCAAGTCATAGTGATATTTATAATCAATTCGGGAAGACGAACTCTATCGAGCAAAATACGTCGATCACCCAGGGAATCGCAAATATAAATTTCTATTTGAGTATATTCGTATTGACAATAGTTCTGATAGTTGCTTTCGTACTTATACGATACTGCATTTTATCTGTCAATAAGAAGATTGAAAGAAGAGCGCGCAGCCAAGTTATAGACTTGAGCAAAGCTGGTGTTTAAACAAAAACAGAAGTATGGAACAGCATATGAAGGAGATAGCTCAGTACATGGAAATATTCAGTCAAATTAATGATTTAAGGTGCCAAGATATACGAATAGGGAAAAAACAGGGAAGAACTATTGTCGAAGCATTTATAGAAGGCAGGAAAGGACATTATCTATTATGCCCAGAACGGATAAATAGCCGGTCATTCTGCTTGATTTCTAACTCACTGGATGTCGAGTTGCATGATGGGACAACTGCAGTAGCCCAGCTGACATTGCAATACGAAGGAAGACTATCCTGGATTTGGAAGATTGAGTGGGAACGTGATTCTACGTACAATGAGTGGTAGTGAGTGGTAGTGTGTAGTGTTGTGAACCTGTGAGCAACGCGACGATATCAGGACAATAAGAGAACGTTATTATGTAAGTACGTAGTCTAATGATTAGTTTCTTATCCTTTTTGTGTATTCATAATATTAAGTGAAATAAAATGTGTTAGTTAAATGGCAGATGAAATCAAATCACTTATTGCTAAGTTAAAAGAAGTTAGAACTTATTTAATAAAGTTAGGTCCGAAAAGACGGAAAGGCGAAATTTTACTTAAAAAAGCAGATGAAAGTTATGTGCTATTTTCAACTTTTTCTTCTGTCCTAGCGATCATTAGTGACCAAGTAAAACTAGGTAAATCGGACAAGGACACAGAGAAAAATATCAACGAATTAAGTAAAGAATTTTTAAAGTTGTATGAAGAAGTCAAAAAATTGTGTGAGGTTGTAGAAATGGAAACTTTTAGCTTAAAGACAGCATTAGGCTTATTGCCGTTAATGACAGATGATGAAACAGTAACCCAACAATTAATTGATAACATAGAATATTATGGTTCTACTTTATCTGAAGCTGCTTGTAAAGTAAAACTAATAAATTTTGTATTAAAGAGTAGGCTGTCTCAAGCAGGTAAATTAAAATTAAATGAATCGTATTCAACTATAGGCGAACTGATTCAGGATATGAAATGTAAATTACTTGCGCAAAAATCTGCAAATTCAATTCAAACAAAATTACAACAATTAAGGCAAAATGATAAAACGATAAATGACTATGGCCAGGAATTATCGCAATTATTTGTTGATCTTACGATATCTCAATCAAAGGGCGATGCCAACAGTTATAAAGTGTTAAAACCTTTAAATGAAAAAATGGCTATAAAAAGATTCATTATTGCATCTAGGAACTTCGATTCGCTAAAGGATGCCGTGCAAGCCGCGTTGGATGAAGAAATAACAACAGCAACTACCGATATAATTGGTACGTATAATTCCTATAAACCTCGATTTAGATACCAAGGTGGCTACCAACCCAGAGGACACCTTAGAGGACGTTACGGAAGAGGATATAAACCAAATTATCAGGATAATCGTTATAGGTCACAGGGATATTCCCAACAATACCATAACGGCGACAGGAAAACATTCTATAGAGGAGGTATGGTTACAAGAGGAGTTAGTCAGCAGAAAAGAAACCATTCAGGTGGGTACCACAATCACCAAAGGGGATTCTACAGAAGACCACAAAAACATGGTGTTCACATGCTAGCAGAGGAACAAGAAACTGAACAAAATAATCCCTGCGAAGATAGAGGACTAAGCGAAAATCAGTTTTTTCGGGACTAATCATATATTAATTGGGGGTAATTCAATCATAATTAAACTAAAAACAAATAACCAAGATTGGTCATGGTTAATTGACACAGGTGCAACTATTTCAGCTGTAAAATACAGTTATATTAGAGAAAGAAATATTCCAATAACGAAAGCTAGAATGAATATTAAAGGCATTGGAGGTAGTTTAGAGTCTATTGGATTTACTAAGTTGAAAATTCTAATAGGAAATGAATTAATAGAGCAAGTAGTGTATGTGTTCAGTTCATTACCATGCCCTACGGCTGGAATTTTAGGTCATAATTTTTTAAATAAACATAAAGCACAAATAAATTATAGAAACAAATCTATAACCCTGTCAATAAATCAAAATAAGACAATAACCTTACAATATGGTAATACATTGGTACAAACATGTTACAATTTTAAAAAACGATCAGAATCAATTAATTACATTCAAACTGATCGAGTAAATGACTGTGTCATATGTGCAGAAGAAATAACCAAAGGAGTATTCATAGCAAGCACTATTGTAAAACCTATAAATGGTAGGATACCAGTTCAAGTTTTAAACACAAACGAAGAAGACATAACAATAAGTGGACTAAAGCCGAAATTGCGTGATCTTGATGAATATGACTATTGTTACTTTGGTGAAAGTATTAAAAATGCAGAAAGAGTAAAGAATTTATTAGGACAGCTTAATTTAAAACATTTGACGTTAGAAGAACAAGTAGAGATTGAAAAGATTTGTGCGAGATATGCTGATATATTCCAACTGCCAGGGGATAAATTATCAGTAACTAAATTATATAAACATAATATTCAGCTAAAACCAAATGTAGATCCAGTTTTTGTTAAAAACTACAGGATACCACATTCGCAGAAAAAAGAAATTGATAAACAAATAGACCAAATGTTGAAGGATGGAATAATAGAACCAACACAAAGTGAATGGTCTAGTCCAATTTTATTAGTGCCCAAAAAATCAATCGTGTCAGGGGAGAAAAAATGGAGACTTGTAATTGATTATAGAAAACTTAACGAACGAATTAAAGATGACACATTTCCCCTTCCAAATATAACAGAGATATTAGATTCATTGTCAGGTTCAGTATATTTCAGTCATTTAGATTTATTTTCCGGTTATTATCAACAAGAATTAGAACCAGATTCCAGAAAATATACAGCTTTTAATTCTGGACAATACCAAATGACACGTATGCCAATGGGGCTAAAGACGAGTCCAAGTGCATTTAGCAGAATGATAACGTTGGCAATGTCTGGTCTAACATATGAAAAATGTTTTGTCTATTTAGATGACATAGTAATTTTTGGAAGAAGCTTGGAAATTCATAATAAAAACCTTTTAAATGTTTTTGAGAGATTACAACAGGTAAATCTTAAACTAAACCCATTAAAGTGTGAATTCCTTAAGAAAGAAGTGTTGTATTTAGGCCACGTAGTTTCAGCAGACGGAATTTTACCTGATCCAGAAAAAATTAAATCAATAAAAGAATACCCAACTCCATCAAACGAAAAAGAAGTAAAAAGTTTTGTAGCCCTTGCAAACTATTATAGAAAATTTATACCAAATTTTGCAGAAAAGGCATTTCATTTAAACAAATTAGGAAAAAAAGATGTTAAATTTAAATGGGATGATAATTGCCAGCGGTCATTCCAAGAATTGAAAAATGCTATAATAACACCGCCCGTATTGCAATATCCTGACTTTAGCAAAGAAAATGAATTTATTTTGCATACAGATGCCTCAGGCTACGCGATAGGTGCCGTTCTATCTAACAGTAATGGGAAGCCTGTAGCTTATGCAAGCAGAAGTCTAAATAAAGCAGAGAGTAACTACGCCACTATAGAAAAGGAACTATTGGCAATCGTTTGGGCAACAAAACATTTTCGTCCATATTTATATGGTAGACATTTTAAAATAAAAACAGATCACAAGCCGTTGATATATCTATTTAACATGAAGGATCCATCAAGTCGACTACTTAAGTTTAGATTAGCATTAGAAGAATATCACTTTACAGTCGAATACATTAAGGGTAAAGAAAACACTGCAGCTGACGCCTTATCTCGAATTAAAATAACATCTAAAGAGTTAAAAGAAATGAATGAATGTTTATATGTCATTACCAGAAAAATGGCTAATCGACAAATGACAAGTAACAATGATAATGAACTAATTAATAGTGATTCTACTGACAAAGGGACTGATCAACCTAGAGTGGTAGAACTCACAACAATACCAAAAGAAGGAGTAGAATTGCAATTCATTAAAGGAAATGAGCTCAATAAAGTAAATATAAATGACAAAACTAATATAAAAGAGTCAAAAACATTAATATATTTAAAGAAAGAAAAAACGTTATATATAAAACTAGTATCACCATCGCAAATGACGCGACGCGCCTTTGTGCGTGAACTAGGTATAAAATGCAAAGAATGGAATATAAATAAGATAACAGTGAGGAAAAATAAAAATAATAATGTATTTGTAAAAACCCTTGCAAATGAAATACAAAAAACAAAAGAAGGGAGTATTCCAAGTTTGTGTATAATAAATGATGTAATAAAAATAACTAATAAAGATGAAAAAAAAGTGATATTAAATGATTTTCATATATTGCCTACAAGTGGCCATGCTGGGGAACGGAAAATGTATAACAATATAAAAAGAAGATATTTTTGGTCAGGTTTAGAAGAAGATATAAAGAATTATGTACAAAAGTGTGAGAAATGTCAGAAAGAAAAATATTCAAGATATACTAAGGAACCAATGACAATAACAACAACAGCTACAGAGGCATTTCAAAAAATATTTATGGACGTCGTTGGACCATTAGAAAGAGATGAAGAAAATTTTTCATACATACTTACTATACAATGTGAATTAACAAAATATATTGAAGCTTATCCTATGAAAACAAAAAGTACCAAAGAGGTTGCAGAAAAGTTTGTTAATAACTTCATTCTTCGGTTTGGGATACCTGAAATCATTGCTACAGATAGAGGAACAGAATTTATATCTACAACATTCCAAGAGGTATGTAACTTACTGCATATAAATAAACTTACATCCACAGCTTATCATCATCAAAGTATTGGCGCACTGGAAAACAGCCACAAAAGCCTAGGTACTTATTTACGTATTCAAACTGATAATCATAGTGGACATTGGAGTAAATGGATAGCGTATTGGTGCTTTGCATATAATACGTCTGTCCATACAGAAACTAAATTTACACCATTCGAATTAGTATTCGGAAAACAAGCCAACTTGCCAAGTAATTTAACAATTCATCCAGAACCAATTTACAATCATGAAAGTTACCCTTTGGAATTGAAGTATAGACTTCAGTTGTCACAAACAGAAGCAAGAGAAAACTTAATAAAAAGTAAAATGATTAGAAAAATAAAATATGATAAGAATTGTAATCCGGTAGTGTATAAACCTAATGATAAAGTATTAATTAAGAATGAAAATAGGAATAAATTGACCAGCATATATTCAGGTCCTTATATAGTTGTAAGAGATATATCCCCAAATGTAGAAATCTTAGATAATGGAAAAATAAAATTAATACATAAAAATAGAACAAAACTGTTCAAAAATTAAAAAAAAAAAAAAAAAAAAAAAACCTAATAATATTTTTTTTTTTCTATGAAAGGGGAAGGTGTAATAGGTATAAGTAATAGGTATAAGATAACAATAGTTCTAAGAATAATATATATTAATATTGTAACATGATCCTAATATGATATAGTTCTATATTTGGTAATTGAGGTTGTAATAGTATCTAAGTATAAACAATTGAACCTGAAGCCTAACCTACATACCGTAGGGGGCAACAACCTATGACATCATCTATGTACCCGTACTATGACATCATCCCTGTAAACCCTAATCACTATAAAAGGGGTCCATTAATAAAAATAAAGTTAGTCTTATAACCAACTTCTTGTGTTTAATTACTTCCTCGCGTACCGCTATCACACCACTATACGATGTCATATTTTCTTTCCCTTTCTTTACTAGTAGAAGTAGTTATCTAGTATTTTCGCCGTTTTTAAGCGCCGCGATGTTGGTTCATGACGTGTCTATATATAATACGTCATTGATAAAAATAGCCTATGTCATCCGGAGTGCATTCTATGCCTGTGCCAAATTTCGTCCAGATCCGTCCAGCCGTTTTGGCTTGATTGAGTAACAAACATCCAAACACAGTAATTTTCCACTCCCAAACCTTCTCGCATGACAAAAGGCAGTTGCTCAGCAGTAGGCTTATGACGACGATGGTATAAACGTCTAATTAACGGAACATATACTTAACTTAAACAACCGTAGCCAGTGGCGTAGCTAGGGGGGCAAGGGCCCTGGTGCATAGGGAGAGAATCGGGCTCTCCTCCCCTCTTTCCGCGCAGTTTGAACTTATTGATATGAGAATTAGAATAGGAAACAGTGGGTTCGCGACGTGATGATTTGGTAGAGAAGATTTTGATAGAGATGACGCGTCGTCTCTATCAAAATCTTCATGTGTTCAATGGAAGAAAAAGGGAGTAAATAAACAACGACGCACATAACCATATAGAATATTAATTAATTAAAAGAAAAAACGATTTTTAAGAGAATTCCCCGCCCGATTTACAATCTCTTGCGCGCTTTAATGTTTGCGAATTCGTCTATAATTTCACTCAATTCCAAGTTTGATGCCGCCTCATTTTCTATTGCAATCAACGATAAATATCGGAGGCGATCTTAGACAATGCTGTTTCTTAAATATTCTTTTAAAATTTTCAGTTTACTGAAAGATCTTTCTGCTACCGCGGAAGTAACAGAAATTGTGTGAAACAGTAGCATCGCTGTATACACTTCCGTACGGTCACATTTGAGCACGCCAAATTTCGTTATAATTTCTTTGCAAAGCTGGCGAATAGACCACGTCTCCATCAATTGAGGGAGGATCAGATGATATACATTAAGAAATTGGAGCGAAAAAGTGGGTCCAGTTATATCACAATATTTCTTCTGAAACTGATCACATTTTTGGAGTAAAATCGTTTCATTCCAGCTGAGCAGATTTTTTGGAATCAGGAAGATCAACTGGACCGTATTGTGACGTAGAAACGTAATACGTTTCTGAAAAGCTCCTGTTGTCTTGGTGGGGGTCCTTCGGAAAAGGTCCCAGAGGTTTTAAAGGTCCCTTGCCAAGAGTCAGACGTTTTTCGGTATCACTCAGTTTCTTGTTGATGTAATTTCCCAAGTCATTTGAAATTTCGAGAACTTTTGAAGATGTAGAAATTGATGATTCCTCTACCGCAGGTTGCACGGAAGCGTCGAGGTAGTAAATAATTGAATTTGAAAAAAAAAAACATTTTTTGATTTTTTTAAATTTTTCATTTTTTTTCAAAGCTGAGGCTAGAGGGCCCCCTGAGTTCGAGGGCCCTGGTGCACGGCACCACCTGGCCCTATGATAGCTACGCCACTGACCGTAGCTTTAGCATTATAGTAGCCAATTAGCTAACTAAGTATTTTTTCCTGTCTGCAAAGGAATCTATTCCTTAAAGTTTATTTTGCATGCAGTTCGCAAGTCTTTAAATTGCAATAGCCGTTATCTAGGTATTTTCCTTAACGCATACATATAAATACAGAAACAGGTATAAACTGACCTTGATATCTACGCAAGTGAGTTTTTGAGTTAAGTTTATTCAATTTTAATGAATTCATGTTTATAAATTCATAGGAATCGATAATAATCGCTGCCTATGTAAAAAATCCACAAAAAATTAAACCCCGAATGGTAGACAAATCTTGACAAATACGCAGTTCTGAAGGCAAAAATTCTTTTAGGAATATGAAGTAGTTACTGTACCTAGTTATTGTATAAATAAATTAGCGTCTGCGTGGATGTTGATTTTGCACGTTTGTTTTCAAACCTTCTCTGGACTTCCACGAATAATTCAAGACCAAAATCAGCCAAATCGGTTAAGGTATTGTTGAGTTATAACTTTACAACGAAAAGTGGCATTGATTTTTGTATACATAAATAAAACTGCGTCATTTGACGATGTGCATACGGCACCGACAATGAATATCCGAAACACCAAAGAATTTGCAAGTTATTGCCGGCCATTTGTGGGTATTTAGGGATTTGAGGATTGGGCACTCAGTGATGGGGTGGGGGAGGATTAAGCGTCCGGCAACGTAAGCATTGCAACAAGATACCCGCATAAAACAATAACAACGCGATGTTTTGCATCGGTATTATGTGGTATCCTTGTATCACTCCGGTCGAGCTGGTCCAATAGATTTGCCTTATAGGGATGATGACTTTTCATCATCATCATCATCAGCAGCAGTCTGATTCCGTCCACTGCTGGATGTCCTACCAAATGACACGCCACTAAGCTCGAAGTTCAGCTCTTCTCATCCAACATGCACACTGCTTTTATCATAATAAGTCTTTTAAAATTGAAACTCGGTAATTTAATCAAAGTTGTTTTTTGTTTTATAAAAAAACAAAACGTTGCCTCACACTATGGATTTTCTCCTGTTTCGTGGGTGTGGTTACAAACATACACTTTCTCATACACATTATTCCCAGACCCGTAACAACAATTTGCGGATCACACGAATGTGCGATCCGCACGTGCGTCTGCACGGCAACCAGTTGCCCAGCAACCGCACCAACCGTGCAGACTTCTTGATTTTGTACTCCACTATATATAATCTTTCTTCTCCTAGCATGAGCGTTGTGAATATTGTGATGATATTATGTAAGCGACATACAAACATCGTATGTATTGTTATCTTAGTTTAATATGACCTCTGATAAAAGGAGGTTTAACCGATAGTGGTTTTGGTGTAGAATTATAGATACTAAGTTGAACTTGGACTAAAATGTCAACTATTTGTACTTACCTAGTTACCTATCTAACCATCTACCAGACCATCTACCATCTTCACTAAGAGGACTGACAGACAGACTGACATATCTTCAAAATTTTGTTTGACGTTCAAAAGTGCCTGTAAGGGTCTAATTGGAATAAATGATTTTTGACTTTTAACTACCTGTTTGTTTATTTATTTACTTATCATTTGGAGGACCAACCACAACTTGACACTGGCAGTACCTATAGTCGACAACATTGGAGACTCGGTTGCCATTAAGGAAAAAAAACAATGATAACTTGACTTATGTAACATGCAGCCAATTGTATGTCCCCACTTTTAAACTACTGTATACATTATAGTTAGGTATACAGTATATATCTGTTCATGCATTGCATCTGCTCTTTTGCAAATATCACAATATAATCAATGTTTGTGTCGTTACAGTCGTAACACTTTTTTTCTAAATCAAACATAGGTATACCCAATGACGTATTATATATAGACACGTCATGAACCAACATCGCGGCGCTTAAAAACGGCGAAAATACTAGATAACTACTTCTACCAGTAAAGAAAGGGAAAGAAAATAAGACATCGTATCGTGGAATGCCTTTGCTAGAGGGAGATAAATATCATGCGCCGGCCGCCATAAGATGGCGGGCGCCGGCGTCGAAAAAAATAAAATAAAAATAGGTTGTTTGGTGAACTTACGCATGAAATGACACATTTTTGTCTTTAACTTTTGGAGTATAATTTGTACATCGTCTGAACACACACGACGACATGCTTTCTTTGTGTTTCGCACAGGTTTACACACGATATAAATTAAAAACAAACGTAGCGTCGCGCGGCAGGTTGGTGCGTAACTAAGCGCGATGTTGTCAATTGCCTTCATTTCATGTTGTCATTTTAGAGCGCGGACAACGTATCTATAGTTTTATACATCATTGGGTATACCCTGCCCTTTTTCAATTTAATGTTTTGTAGAAACTGCAGAAATATACGTAAACTTTATTTTTTATAATATTTTTAGATTGAAATTAAACGATGTAAGAAGCATTGTAATTCATAGGTACTCCTTTAAATTAGTTTAAACGTCGTCAATTTAGTTTTACTATCACATCATAATGACAAACGGAAATAAATAGGTATTTTTCTTCTCAATCTGATAGTGCTTAGCAGATAAAAAGATCATTAATCGATAACTAATTTTGATTGTCTTCGATAAATACAACATACTTAGAACAGGAAAAGTATCAAATTGATTAATCTTTGATTGAAATCTTGATACAATCTGTCATTAATTATTAAATTTTTGCCTCGTCAGTTGGTAGGTACAATCGGGCAAAAAATCAAAGTAGTAAGGTGCTTTTTCCAAAATAAAGAAAAAGCGATTAGAAACTTTAAAAGTATCGCGTCACTTATTCGAGAGTTGCTCGACTAGTTTCAAGTCACACCGGGACTCCTAATCATGAGCAGAGTGCTCTTTCTCTCACGTTAAAGGTTCTTGTGAACTGTAAACTGTATACATATTTCAATCGTTTTAGAAGGTCTTGACGATAATTATTACATAGAAACCAGTCTTGTTTATGTAGTTAGCAATCTAGGTACCGTACGTAAAGTGTACCTTACGTAAGTATATAATTTTCTATTTATGCCGACGTGGTCATTCCTGTATGTACTCTCGTCTAGTAGCCGATGCCAGTTCATTCAACTCTTCAAGTTGCACGACTTGTATGCAGTTTTACATGGTTGCACCTATTTGTGTACATAGCTATGAAGTTATAAATAGTTCTACATGTTCTGCGAGAACTCCGTTTGTAAGACTGAGATGTGATGAGATAGGACAGATTCTGGAATTTTTCATATCATAAAGAATTTTTTTCTGAAAAAAAAATTCGCAGTATTTTTTATATGTTTGGTTAAAATAGTACCTATACGGATCACAGGATGGTACCTATAGATATACACTTTCGATAGACATCCGCAACGCACCACCAGAAAAGTTAGCCTTTTGAAAAATTATGGATTAGGTGAGGATTTAGTTGGGTCTCCGGTATACGTCGACCAAAACATGACTGTCGATTATAAAAAACACCTTTTCTAAACAAATCCACTAACAGAAAACCTTTCCCAGAGCCTGGAGACCCTGGACAATGGCAAGCCTTACACCGCAGCTTACTACGGAGACGTGCAGATGGTCATCAACAACCTGCGTTACTACGCGGGATGGGCAGACAAGAGCCATGGACTGGTCCTACCTATGGACGGAAACTACTTCGCTTATACCCGCCATGAGCCTGTTGGTATGTGTTCAATTCTTCGTTTATTCTTAAGCTAGCGACCCCGCCCAGCTTGGCACGAATGCAGTGCTGATACTAAATTTCTCCACTATTTAATAAGTGTTATTTTACATAGAAACCTTCCTCTTTAACTACTTTCCTTATCTATTTAAAATAACGCATTAAGATCCGTTGCAAAGCATAGGTAGGTACAAAGATATATGGACAGAAAAAGCGACTTTGTGTTATACTATGTAACGATGATTAGGTAGCTAGCAGGTTAATCTACTTTGTTCTGTCAACCTTTTTCGTGGGATTTTAGGCATTACATCAAAATAATAAAGTTTAATATAAAGTTAAAAACTGCTTGAAATAAATAAGTTTACTATTAATGGACTATCGAATACAAACTTTTTTGTTTTCGAACGGTCCTTTTTGAAATTGGCGTATTCAATTAATAGATGTTATTTAATATCTTCAACGATTTAATATAAGAATAGATTTTGTTTACGGACGAAATTAACTGCACTTATCTATACATTTTATTCTATTACACTTAAAACATAGGTACATTACATTTTATCATCTCATCTGTAAAATTTAAACAGAAAAGCGGGCACTTGAAAAAGTTTAAAATCGACATCCACGTGGTCGGAGCCACGGACTTTTAGTAGTTTATTATACAAACATCGTGAAACTAATTGAAAATATATTATTATGTCAATTTCAAAAAAACAGTTCAATAATCCAAATCTATAATAAAATGAATACTCGTCGTAATGTTATTTCGCTCAGCCTCGACCGTGACCTTCATAAATATCTTTCTTCATTGCAAAGATAAACAACGCGCGTATTATGTCATTTTATGGAATAATACAACGTGACTTCGCAGATATCTATAGTTGGCAGTATCTACAGTTTTTAAACAGTTCGAAAATATGAAATGTATTATTTTAAAATTGTATAGGTGCACATTATTTTTTCCGAGTTATACCTACTTTTTATGATTATTTATACATCATTGACATACGGTGAAGGAAAACATCGTGAGGAAACCTGGTCTTATAATTTCTATTACAAGTTTTTGAAATCGCCAATTTGCATTGGGCTAAGCGTGGTAGGTAGTTAATACTCAAACCTTCTCCTTGTGAGAAGATGCCTTTGGTCAACAGTGGGCACTTATAGGCTGATTATGTGATACACATTACCAAGTCCAAGTAGTTTGACTCGTAACCTAATAATGTTTTAAAAGCCAATCGCTAACGCTTGATGTCAGCTTGCGAATCCTAGTAACCAATTCTAATTCCAATAATAGCCTGTTTGTATCATATTTATTCGCGTCACACCACAATCACGACAGTCAGTACATAGAACCAGGTCCACTTGGTGATAACATGTGTCTACACTCAGATCAATTAGTACCTATTCTTCCCTTTATTTTTTCTATTTGTACCTATAAGATAAAGAATCTTGATCTTGATTTTTGCAGATACACCCGGAAAAGGATCGTGAGATTATTTTTTGAATAAAAAATCAGCTACCCAACATAATGACTGAATTAGCATAGCAAAACTACCTACTAAGTACGAAAAAATTAACCGAAAATGCTACAAAAGCTAATATTTTTATTAGGTTTTTACATCGATCACTAATAAAGAACTAGATACACAATCAGTGGCAAAAAAATGTCCCAACTGAAAGTCCACCAAACTCAACATCGCGGTGTAGTTTTAGTTTAGTACCACTCGAATGCTCCGACGGTAAACAAGCCTCGGTGCTCGTTAAAAAACTGCAAAAACACACACATCTAAGATGCAAAAAAGGATGGAATTTCATATTTTCGTTAAGTAATAATATTATCATTATATAATTGTCATCATTCTATTTTAAATATTGATATTTTATTAAGAAATTAACTTTAAAACTTTTTCCAAATGAAATCGTATTCAAAAACCGGGGTTATAATGCACACAGTTTATAAAGACACTTATACTAAACGTAAAATCATTCTCTAGCATGACCACTTAAGTTGTTCGGTTTACGTGGATTGATTCTGTTCCGTTTAGCGGAGACGCTATTGTTCCTAATTTTATTTATTGTTTTTTTTTATTAAAAAATAGTTTTTATTTAATATTATAATTCTTTACTGTGTTTATTAAAATATGGAATAGGCAGATATAATGGATTTAATTTTAACTGCAGTAAAGACATTTTTTTTAGCTTTCATCAAAATCCCGTGCGATATGAAAAATTTACAACAATAACGCCAACATTTTCAGTACTTACTTTAGATATATATTCTTTTTATTATTTTACATCTTTTTTATTTGACTTCGAATAGAAAGGATTAAGGAGGACGAAAATAAAAAAAAAGAATTATAACTATATGCATTAGTTTCATTGGTAAATAAATGAACAAACCTATAGAAAAGAATACTATAAGTAATGCGTTTTAATTTGCGCATTTTATTTTTTTGATAAATTATAAAATACGAAAGAAATATATTTCTTACGAGACATTTCGACTCCAATCATTCTTTGTCCTAGCGGTGAGCCGAAGTCGTTAAATTTTATTGC
Organism: Spodoptera exigua; assembly: GCA_902829305.4. Classification (NCBI taxonomy): domain Eukaryota; kingdom Metazoa; phylum Arthropoda; class Insecta; order Lepidoptera; family Noctuidae; genus Spodoptera; species Spodoptera exigua. The sequence continues at coordinate 10,839,075 of LR824616.2, read as the reverse complement.
TTATTTTTGACACTTTGTAAATTCGACTTAAAAACATGCGAATATGGTTCAATTTCTTATGATTTGTGTTTGTCAAGAGCTTCGGTCGCAAAAAGTATTAAGATTTTGTACATCACTTTGTAAAAACAACTCTATGAGTTGCATTTAAGGTTTAATTTACATTAATGCATTTTTATTTCAAGTATAAGTACCTAAATACAGTTGGCGACAGTTTTGAAGCGAACTTTTGTATGGGATTGTGTATCTAGTTCTTTATTAGTGATCGATGGGTTTTTATCAAAAATGTGATAATCAATCGATCAATTTCCATTTTTAAAATAAAATTTTATACACCTACCCTCATATTAACACGATAAGTTTGAACATCGAATCGAATAAGCAAACAATGATTTTGATAAGAAAATAGGTACGTAGCGTGAAGTAACTAATAATAGAAAAGAGCCGTATCATTTCAGATAATTCAATTTGCAGATCGATGTTATATGATTAGGTACCTACTTGTAAACTTTATTGTCATCTCATCACGTTGATGTTATTGATTTCTTTATAAACGTTTTGATTTGTCATTCTATTCACACGATCACGTATATTATCTAAGAAAGGTGGTGTGTAAATACTTAATTTTGTCATCAAAATGCTTATCTATAGATATGCCTATTGTACTTCTGCGGCTGTTGTTTTGTTTTTCTATAATGCTTGCAATCACAGACGCCAAGTGCGAAGTGTTTAGGTATTGATTGATTTTTACTGAAGCAAACTATGCATTTTTCATTTTCATTTATATACTTATGTATTATGGGTTTGATATTTTGTTATGTAGGTACTAGCTTCTACTAGTTGGTAAAAGCATTAATACAGGGTATAATACCCACATATCAAATTTTAACCAAATCGGTCCAACTGTTTTTGCGTGAAAGAATAACAAACTTACATCATTTATATTATTAGGATAAAATGTAAATATATACAATATACATATGTATACATGTATACTTATATATACGTATTTCTCTTAGTATTTAGTTATGTTCTGAAATAAAAAAATAATGAATTAAAACTGTATGAAATAGATACTGGAACCTAGCCGTTGACAATAGGCTTATTCTTCTGACAATTGAACTCCACAATCAATAGTTAGAGGAGGTTCGCTCACTAGTCATATGCGTACGATTGGACATACACTGGTACCAATTTCTGATCATATTATTTAATGGGAACCAGGTACAAGATTGATGGTCAATTTTAATTAAAATAAACAATATAGTAAAATAGATACATAGGTATTGGATGTCAAATACATGCCAATTAGCAATTTACGAATAGTATACATATACCATATACTGCGCAATTTTTGTGCTGGTTCATGTTTGTAGAAGCACAGCTATATTTTATTATAAATTCCTGACTGCTACCCACAACCCACCTTTTGCTAAGTATATCATATACATATTTATAGACCGTTTTATTTGGGGTTCGACCAAGCCCATAATAAGCAGACGGATCATCTGATAGTAAGCAGTCTGCCATGTACACCCGCATCATGAAAGGAGTTTCAAGTGTATTGCTAGCCTTTTGTGGGTTGTTAAATGTCTAAAGATTGGGGAATCTTTAGACATTTTACAAGCCACAAACTCCAACTCCTTTCATGATGCGGGTGCTTACTATCAGATGATCCGTCTACTCATTATGGGGTTAATTATAATTAAATATAATTTGGGGTTAGGGGATGGAGGGGGGGCAAGTATTGAGCTTGGGGCTACCTCACTAACTCACAAAACAAAGCATAGCCCTCATTAGAAGGGGTTTTGTTTGGGCATAATCTATTTTATAGAACGTTGGATGTTCAATCGGGGTTCTCGCCCAGGGTGAGGCGAGAGAGAGAGTGTTAGACTTTTACTTATTAAAAACCTCTCCCGTTCCTTTCCCTGCTCTAGGCCGAGGTCGCAGTGCCTTATTGCGTTTGCCCCGCAACCCAGACTTGATTTGTACTATGTAGTAATGTTTATTACTTTGTTCGTAGGTGTGTGCGGTCAGATAATTCCATGGAACTTCCCTCTGTTGATGGCGTCGTGGAAGCTCGGCCCCGCCCTGGCGGCAGGCTGCACTGTGGTCATGAAGCCCGCGGAACAGACTCCACTCACTGCACTCTACCTCGCACAACTTGTTAAGGCAAGGAATATAGTATTTGTCTTATAGAAATAGTGTTATAAAAACTTGATGATGGCTAAGATTATGTTTTGTCGCCATGACTTCGTGTAGTTCGAAATTCAAAAATTCAAAGTTAATCGTCCTTGCGTTGTATTCCGCAATGCTGAAGGTCGTGACCACACATCTATATCATTTTCTGTCGACCGATCTACCATATAATTGGGCAATTTCTTCATTCATACAAACTTTCAAAAACCATAAAAACTATATGAAAATAAAAATAAGAATGAAATTCGTGTAGGTATCCATCTATCTTTCCTTGCAATGTAATGATCGAAGTATTGAAGGACTCTCAGGTAGACGTTCAGATGACAGTTGTGAGATTTTAAATGTACGCAGTAATTAATAACCGATCTTAATTCAATCTTTATGATTTTTACGACAGAAACTACCGTCAAATTCGATTTTTATCATAATTTAACTTTAAAGGCTTTCTAAACATCAAAAAATGTTGGCCTGTCGAATCGATTGAGACAATTTCGTAGAATAAATATTTTGATTGTACCTATTTATTTTGTTTAATGATTGTTAACCATTCTATCATTATGTCAACAGGAGGCAGGATTCCCCGAGGGCGTGGTAAACATGTTGCCTGGATTCGGAGACGCGGGCGCAGCTCTCGTCGACCACCCTGATATCGACAAAATTGCCTTCACTGGTAAGTATAAGAAATTATTTTATTTTCATTGTACTTGTGAAGCTTTGGTCAGCAAGGACTTAAATATATGTATGTTTGCCAGACTTCGTGGCAAGGTAAATAATGAGACTGTAGATGGTTAAGGTCTGTTTATTACTTTAATTGCTGATGCTTATATACTAAGGAGATGCGTGAGATTTTCAGATTTAGCTATCCTAACAAACGTGCAACAATTAACATGTGTGTCTTATCTCTATCGTATCTAAGTAATGTAGCGACGTGATCGTGCCGCTACATATACTCCCCCCTTTTAAAAATAATTAACATATAAATTGAAAAAAATTAGTATGTACCTAATTATATAATAACTTAACCTTGCTGATAAATTACATCCTATGCGTAATGTAATGTCATTGTTGCTAATTCGAAGGAAATAAAAACTGCTGCCTTTGTTGTGACGGCGGCGGCAGTCGATGAACTATCCACTGCATTTGTGCTGATTGTTTCTGCTGATTGAAAATTTTAAATTCTTGTTATTACGAAGTCGTAATAATTCTTGGTCATCATGCTGACCTCTTGCTAAATCAGCATAATTAATCGGTGATGGCACATCAATTTATCCGTGACAATGCGTCTGCTACAATATTGTCACGTCCTTCTATATGTTGAATGTTGGTACAATATTGTGAAATAAAATCCAGTTGTCGTATTCGCCGTGGCGTATCATTAGATGACGGTTTTTTGGGAAAATGCGTAAGTCAAAGGTCGATGATCTGTAAAGATAGTAAATTCTCTTCCTTCGACTAACCTTTGAAAATGTTTGACTGCCATATATATTCCGAGCAACTCTCTGTCGAATGTCGAGTATTTTTGTTGAGTATCACTTAATTTCTTTGAAAAGAATCCTAATGGTTCCCAATTACGTCCTGACTTCTGCTGCAGAACTGCGCCAACACAGGTCGAACTGACGTCCGTCATAAGTGCCAAAGGGGCGGTGCGAGAGGGGTGAACTGTTAATACTGCGTTGATTATATTTTCCTTGGTCCTTTAGTGATAATATGATGCTTAATCTTGTGTTTTGGAGTAGTGTGGAGGGAGGCTGGTTTCGTAATATCCTCGTATTCATTTAATAGTTGAGTAATGCGTGGATTCGTCTCAATGTTAATAGTGCGGATTGTTTGCTGCGTCGATTTGATCAGGGTTGCGGGCGTTGTCAGCTCAGTTACCCTATCTATGAGTTTTCGACCAGCTATATCGACTAATAGCTTATAATGCTCTAAAAAAATCTGCTCCAATAATCGGTTGTGTTACATCGGCGATGACAAAGTTCCATACAAAGTTTCTTCGTAGCCCGAAGTTTAAAGAGAGTGTTTTTTCACCTTATGTCTTAATTTTTGTACCATTGGCGGCATAAAGTATACATTGTTCATCTTGTATTAGTGAATGTCTCTGTGGCTTGCTAATAACTGAAATATTTGCTCCCGTGTCAATCAAAAATCTCATACCACTTTTTCGGTCGGTAATAGTGAGGCGGTTGGACGGGTGAATAGCACAGAGTTCCGCCGTTGTCCGTGCTTCAATTAGTTTCCCTGTTTCCTTGAGTTGAGATCCTGTTTCCAATCACAAGGTTGAACACACTTTTGTGCATATTTTTTAAATCTTCCATGGTAAAAACAAAAGTGCCTTCTTTCTCTTGAACTCGACTGTGGTAGGAAATGCCGACGATTGGAATAACTTTGAGTGCTGCGTCGATAGTTTTTTTGACCTTGCTGAATTGCATTTAGTTCCAATTGCATTTCTGCTAACTGTGCTAGTATGCATGACATTGTATCGTCGCCAGATTTGTTTCCGTTTACAGCTGACACCTCTGTACGTGTTGAATTTATTAATATCTTGTCCGCGATCTGGCTCATCTTGTTCACATCTATGTCTTCTGTGACTGCTAGAACCGAAGTCACTGATGGTGGCAGAAGCCTCAACCATAGAAGTTTGATGGTTTCGTCGCTGATATTTCCGTTAGAAGATGTGATGGTTTCTGGTCGCCGAGATCCATTTCAGACAATAATTTTTGGAGCTGACGTTGGTCTGATTCCTCATAGCAACTGATTAGGCGTTCTTTGATAGCCTTGTACTTTTCTATTGGCGGTGGGCAAGTAATGAGGTCACTAACCTGTATTATTTCTTCTTTTGGCAGTTTTGCAATGACCGTATAGTACTTGTAATCGTCTCCTTGCTTCTGTGGTGCTACTATGGCTTCTAGTTGCTTAAACCATAATCTGGGTTGGTCCCTCCAAAATTCCGGTTCCGGCTGATATCTCCAAGGCTTCTTGTTGGCTGCTGCTTGATTTGCAGGGTGAATGAGTCATGTTGATTGTTCTTCGTCGGGTCACCAATTTGCCAGACTTCGTGGCAAGGTAAATAATGAGACTGTAGATGGTTAAGGTCTGTTTATTACTTTAATTGCTGATGCTTATATACTAAGGAGATGCGTGAGATTTTCAGATTTAGCTATCCTAACAAACGTGCAACAATTAACATGTGTGTCTTATCTCTATCGTATCTAAGTAATGTAGCGACGTGATCGTGCCGCTACATATGTATGTAAAGTTTATCGTCGATTTAGCATATTATAAATATGTACCTACATGTTACGTCCATAGGTAAGTACATAATATTGACATACAGATATATTTTTTATTAGGTACATGCATTCAAATGTAAATAAATTTTTAGAAACATACTTTGTACTAATATTTAGTTTTCTTCGCATTTCAAAGAATGGTTTATTTTCCGAAATGTCACGACCTAAAAGTAATATATCTAATAACACCGACCTCACTTGCCGCTCTAAGGAAGTTTGAATTAAGTTCAAAATGTAGGTACATAATATACCGCCCTCCTATTTTTATGAGACACAACCTTCAACCCGCCCCAGCTTCGCAGGGGTACAATATTAATGTATGATATTATACATATATAGTGTATAAACCTTCATCTACAGTCACTGTCACTCTAAGAAAAACCGCATCAAAATCCGTTGCGTAGTTTTAGAGATTTAAGCATACATAGGGATATAGGGACAAAGAAAGCGTCTATTTTATGAGGGGGAATGTCAGACTCTAACAGACACAAGCCCCAAGGCTTTTGGTGTTTCCTAACTTATATGTCGGTAGTATCAAAAATCAAAAATAAATAATTTAGACTTTTTATACACGTAATTTTTAAATTATAATCATACGTTTAATAATTGATTTGGCAATATACTTAGTTTAGATTTTTCTATTTGAATTTGTAAAAATAAGTATGCTGTTTGACGTAAAACCAATATGACGTTGATTGGGATCTCATACAAAATTCATAGAAAAGTATCGTTTTTAACATTTCAATGAAAGTAATGAATGAGTAATGACTAGTTGGAAAACACTGAATTATAACTTATAATATAGTAGGTTTATAATGATAATATTTTATCTTGTCTCCCCAGGGTCGACGGAAGTCGGCAAGTTGATCCAGCGTAACTCAGCGGGCACGGTGAAGCGCATCACGCTGGAGCTGGGCGGCAAGTCCCCGAACATAATATTCGCGGACACCGACCTCGAGCGCGCCGTCGAGGTCGCGCATTTCGCGCTCTTCTTCAACATGGGCCAGTGCTGCTGTGCTGGTATGTACGCCTACTTTACTATTTGACTAAAAAAAAGTCTGACCCCGGTTTCCAAAAGGCCGATCAATTTTAAAATCAATTTAATATTTTGTCAAGTCATCTGATTGGTTGACTGAATTATCAACAACGAATCAGACGACTTGACAAGAGATTTAACAGGCGATTAGTTAATTTTAGCATTGACAAGCCCATTAAAAACCGGGTGTTAGTATTTAGTCGATTTTTGTAAGGTTACTATTTACAACAGAAATATCTGATATTCATTTAGAGAATTTTCTTGCCTTCTTAAATTAACAAGTTGTGCTACTCTATGTTCTTTGTGGCAATAATAATTAATATTTTATTCTTTTTCCCCCCCCAATCAATTAACTTAATCTTTGATAGAAATATTGTTTGTACTAATTTATGCATTAAAAAAATGGCTAGTTCTAATTTCATTCTCAAGGACAAAATAGGTATTCAAAGTCTTTTTTCTTTGCGTTAACTTATGAATAGGTCAAAGTAAAAACAATGTCTTATTATAGAAAAATTTGCTGATTACAAAAACACGACAAAAATCAACAGAAATATTTGCGTTCAGGTTCCAGAACATTCGTAGAGGACAAGATTTACGACAAGTTCGTAGAGATGTCAGCGGAGCGCGCCAAGCGACGTGTGGTCGGAGACCCCTTCAAACCTGACACTGAACAGGGACCTCAGGTAAGGAGCACACACATCTATCCGAATACTAGCAGTCCGCCCTTGCTTCGCACAGGTCCAATTATCTCGCTAACAACGAAAGCGCCACTATTTCCCAATTTTTCTCTCTACTCTTCTAATATTTTCCCGTAAATAATAAATACAACAAAAAAATAATTTGCAAAACTGGTCCTGGCGTTGTTAAGTTATGCGCTTAGCAATACATTTTGCGAAAATATATTTTGAGATTATAAAGAGGTAATGTAGGGGGTAATCTTTAACCGCTGATTGGATTTCCAAAATTCCTTCATTGATAGATATGTACAACGTATCTGAGTGCTCTAGATAAGCTATATATTACCAAATAATACGTTTATGGTGCACCTCCTTTGTTTTATATTTATTAATTTCTTCTTGTATGATATAGCCATACTTTTAAATTGTTTTTGAATCCCAAAAATATAGTATGTAGTGCACATACTATATTTTTTTCAATATATTGCTAAGCGCACGTTTCAAAAACACGTTTTCCAGCTGCTAATAAGAGTAGTTTTAGTTATTAAACAAGGTTTACCTATTAAGCTTTAATATAGATAGCTTATTTTGCTTTTAGCATAAACCTATAACCATTTGATGTAAATTCACATGTAGATGCAATATATCACATTTCAGGACATATGACCAAGTACTTTTTTATTTCTTACCCAGATCGATGCAGAACAACAGAACCGTATCCTGAGCTTAATAGAGAGCGGTAAGAAGCAAGGCGCCAAGCTGGTCGCGGGCGGAGGCCGGGGCTCCGACACCGGGTACTTCGTCCAGCCTACCGTCTTCAGTGATGTAAAAGACCACATGGACATCGCTACCACTGAGGTAAGAAACAAATTTATGTTATGTTTTTTAAGGCCAAATTTGAGTAAAAAATACACATATTTAGACCCGGTTTCTGAAAGGCTTGTCAACGCTAAAATCAATAATCTTCTGTTAAATCTCTTGTCAAGTCATCTGATTGGTTATTGATAATTCAGTCAACCAATCAGATGACTTGACAAGAGATTAAATTGATTTTAACATTGATCGGCCTTTCAGAAACCAGGTACTAATGACTCAAAAATGAAAAAATGATCTTTGAACCTTACGAATGTTATTGTATTCCAGTTATTTAGAACTGACTAAATGATGTAACAAAGAAATGCATTGTGAAACTGATTGAAAAAGCATGGAGTCTTTTGCTCGTTCTTCTCCATAGGAACATACACTTTGAAATGAGCATTAGCTTAAAGCATAAAGTTAAACGTACCTATTAATTTTTTTCTTGACTTTCCAAAAGTGCCTTTTGTGGTATACTTGAAATAAATAATTGGATTTCAAAGTCAAACACAGGGTTTGTCCTTTTAGTTCACAATGGTTTATATGCAAAAATTATATGGCAAATATCACGTAGATTATCAAAACCCTTGAAAAATGCGAAACAAAAAATAATGACATCACATTGATAAGAAGAAGCTTTTTTTTCGCAGTATTTTGAAGATAAATACTGCGAAAAAAAAGCTATTCAATTCTTGACATACAAATATTGCTAATGAATTTATGACTTGTACTCCGATAATAATCCTCCATCCTCAATCCCTAATCCCCAAAATGAATGTTACGCACACATTTTTTTTTATTTATTAGGTCGGCAAACGTGCAGACGGATTACCTGATGGTAAGCAATCAGCGCCGCCCATTGACACTCGCAATGGAGGAGTTACGAGTGCGTTGCCGACCTTTTAGGGATTAGGGATTTGGAGATTTAGGGAATAAGGAGGGATTGGGCCTCCGGTAACCTCACTCACACGGCGAAACACAACGCTGTGTGAGTGTGTTGTTTCACGCCGGTCTTCTGTGAGGCCGTGGTATCACTCCGGTCGAGCCGACCCATTCGTGCCGAAGCATGGCTCTCCCACACATCCTATAGTGTTGCGAGTATGTATGCGCGGCACTGACCATTAAATGGTCCTCGTTTCCCGCCCTATGCTTCAACATAACTCATGTAATATAATTATGGGTACAGATCTTCGGTCCAGTACAGCAGATCCTGAAGTTCTCCCAGCTAGACGAGGTGGTTGAGCGTGCCAACAACTCGGACTATGGTCTGGCCGCCGCGGTCTTCACACAGGATATCGACAAGGCCAACTATGTTGTACAGGTATATCTTACATTTCATCATATAGAGATAAAGTCAAAGTTATATATTGGTATTAAGGCTTATTTATTGGCTTACATATAGGTAATAAGTACATAAGATATTATTAAGCATACATAATGAAAGTCAGCTATGTTTCGTTAATGTTTTAAAAATCTAAAACAATATAAGTACTTGTCCAGTCTATAGTCACCTTACATTTATGTTAACATTGTCTTTTGTCCATGATAGTACCATGGCTGCATAAGTTGGTGCTTGACCTAGTCACTTTAAAGATGAATTTGCTTTCTCCATATCATAAAGTATTTTTTCAAAATCTCCTAATATAGCGGTACCAGTGTTTCAAGCTACTCCCACTGTAATTCCAAAGAAAACAGTTTGGGCCTACAAGCTAGACATGTTAAATTGTTATGCATTGCCTCCCTTTATAAATATACGCGATTTCAGCAGTTACTTACAAGTTTTCAGACTCGTAGTTAGATATAATTTTCATAAAGTGTCTTGTTTATCTATTACCTTTGTAAATGTAACTCGATATAATTATCTTACTCATTTAATTACAGAGACTCCGTGCAGGCACAGTGTGGGTGAACGACTACAATGTACTTAGCAACCAAGTGCCGTTTGGCGGGTACAAGCAATCCGGTATCGGCCGCGAGAACGGCCCATACGGCATCAACAACTACACCGAAGTCAAGTCTGTCATCACTAAACTCAAAGAAAAGTCCTCATAAACGTAGAATTGTGTTTGTAAGGGTCAATAATTTTTTTTTTTTGTCGCATAGTCTAAGCAAGAATTACATAATTATAACGCGCTCATTGATAATAGAGAGTGTTATTGGCCTTGTATTACGGATGCAAGTACTGTGCCCGTATAAACTGATCCTAAGCCATTAGAACTGATTACTGTTAGGTCTTTTCCTATAAAACTGCTGTTGCGTCCAATGGCTTTCTTTATCTGTTATCTGGTGCTTTATCTGTTTCTATGTACTGTTTCACATTAGTGATGAAAATAATTTTTGCGAAGACAGCAAGTCTCTACACATAACTGTTTGAAAAAATTGAGGCCATATTACAAAAATACTCATTAAAATGCTATTTTGAATAGTAAATGTAATTACCGTTTATAAAAGATTTATTGTTGTTCATTTGGCTTCAATTATCGTAAATGAAAATGCTTAGCACAATTTTATTGAGGTGTAATAAATACTGCATTTTGTTCTATTTTATATTATGTTCTAAGGTGCGCGTTAATAATTTAATGTTCAAAGCACAATTAGAAGATGGATGGTTGAATTTTGCATCTATTTTGTGTTCGTGTAAATACATCCAGTCCAGTGATCTATAAAATGGAACCAATCAACAAAAACAATGTCTTCCAGTGTACATTTAATGTAATGTAATTATAAGCATATGTATTTTTCTGTTATCATTCTTTTATAGTGCCATGTATTGTTGCTTTTTTCTATTTTTACGTATATTTTTATAAAATAAAATTGCAATATTAAGTACAAAGTTTTATTTTTAACAGTTACATCTAAAATCAATCACACATTTGCGTAACAATAGCTTTTAAAATGGAAACTTTAGAAACCACATAACACTCCCTTATAAACCAACTTACATTTTAGAAAATCAAAGGATCATAGAAATATACCAATCGAGGCAACTAATTAACCTTTGGTGTATTTAATACAGTTAAAAATATAGAAACGAAGATTAAAATAACCTGATATATTATTAAAAGTGCTAACATTTTTGTATAACGAGGCAAAACCTTCATAAGGTGCAACTATTCTAGAAATCACACAGTGGAATGTATCGGTGCCACTTACACTAAATCACATAGCCTTGCACTATAATTACTAAAAACGACATAAAAAAAAATAGGGAAACATTAAAAAAACAAGAAAACCTAACGAAAATATCTTTGGGTTTTCTAAATGCGAGTACAAATTGGACGGATGAGTAACATAATTGTGATGATAATAATATCAGCGATTCAATTACGATTTACCAATAAAAGTGCAATACAAAAATTAACAACTTTGTACTTGTCAAATTGGACATTTCGAATACAGTTTCGGAGGATGCATACATCAACAACGTTTGGGGAGCCTGCGACTCATCATGCAGTATTGTAAATTTGTACTTATGGCTTCAACATTAGTGTTTACAACTAAACAAACTTTAATTCTGGATCAACAGAATTATTCAGTCCTTATCCTCGTTCAGACTGGCGAGGTTCTCTTCAGATATCTTAGCTAGGCAGCCGCACGTTAGTGTGCTCTTGTTACTGTTAGCGATGTCTTCCTCTATCTTCTTCTCCAGTAGCTCGAAGTCGTCGCCTTCCAGTTGGCACTTGATACACTCGTCGGACGAGGAGTCTTGGTAGCTCAGCACGTTCTCAATGTTCACCTCAACTTCATCCGACCTGTCGCAAGTAGCAAGGGAGGGGCTGCTGTTGCTTAGAACTCGAGATTCTATCGTTAGTTTCGGGACAAATACTTCTGATTTAGGTCGTATTTTGACATAATCTGGGGGTTTTTTGCGAGTGAGGTTCGGGGTTTGTGCGCGTTTCTCTTTGGGGAATATGCGCTGTATTCTTTCTTCGACGAGTGATATGCTTCGCTTGTAGACGACGGTGTCTTGCGGACAGTGGTCGCGAGTGCAGCCGTCGATGGCGTCCCGGGACTCGGTGTCGGAGTTATCACATCGGAAGTAGATGGTGTCGCAGCCATTCTCCTGCTTGACCTTGATAAGGCAGCAGTCGTCTTCTTTCTCGCAGAGTATCTCGTGCAGCGAGCCGTGTAGCGGAATCAGTTTCACCTTACCGCCAAAGTTGTCCTGCATTGTTGATAGGTCGTCATCTATGTATAAGTCCTCAGTACTTTTAGCTTCCTGTCGACAAAAAGTAGAATGTTAATATAATATCAGAACTCACAAATCACACGATAATGTAGCAATAATGTAAACATTCTCACCTGTAAAGCATTGAAAGCCTGGCACCTCTTTAGAGCGTTGACATGAATTTCGTCAGTGAGCGTGTCGTCTAAGGACTGGTTCATTTTGTCCTTAATGCTGACATTATTGTTGGCTGGGTCGCAGATAGTAACGTTCACACAATTATCCAATACTTGTAGACTATTTTCTCCCGATCGCGTGAAGGTAATCTGCAGTAGAGGTTTGTTATTCCCATTGATTTTGACACGAGAGAACGACCTCATCGGCTCTTTCTTTGACTTTATATCTTCATTACTATTTAAAGATTCGATGATGTTGGCGACTCCTTTGTTCAAAATATCTTCGCTTTTTGATATCGTTACGGTGCCCGTGGACGTGTCATCGGTTATTTCTTGCAGTAAGTGTTGAAACTCTTTCCGTATCATGTCCCTGATGAAGTCCTCGATGCTTTTAGTGTCTGTTGATTGGTCGACTTTCGGTGCCGATTTTTGGCTTTCGGCTATAGTCCTGTAAAAGATATTATAAACTTTAAATACTGAAACTACAAAAAGTTAAATATCAAAGTTCTAAAAAAGGCAAAAGTCAACATCACGCGGTGTTCCCAGGCGGTTCCCATCCAAGTACTGACCACGCTCAATGTTGCTTAACTTCGGTGATCGGACGAGAACCGGTGTTTTCAACATGGTATGGACGTTGACGCCCGTTCAGTCGTATTTTAAGTTCAGTTTAGCCGAAGCATGGCTCTGCCACATCCAAGGGGATACTTCGGCACGAATAGGTCGGCTCGATCGAAGTGATACCAAGGCCTCACAGAAAACCGGCGTGAAACAACCACAGCGTTGTGTTTCGCCGTGTGAGTGAGGTTACCGGAGGCCCAATCCTTCCCCTCCCTCAATTCCTAAATCTCCAAATCCCTAATCCCTAAAAGGTCGGCAACGCACTCGTAACTCCTCCGTTGCGGGTGTCCATGGGCGGCGCTGATTGCTTACCATCAGGTAATCCGTCTGCTCGTTTGCAGACTTATTACATTAAAAAAAAAGTGATATCATGGCCTCACAGAAAACCGGCGTGGAACAACCGTAGCATTGTATTTCGCCGTGTCAGTGAGGTTACCGGAGGCCCAATACTTCCTCTCCCCAAATTCCTAATCCACAAAAGTCGGCAATGCACTCGAAATTCCTCTCGTTGTTGGAGGTGTCCATGTGTAACGCTGATTGCTTACCATCAGGTAACCCATCCGCTCTATTGCAGTCCTATCGTCACAATTACTTGAAATATGTTATTGATTTTCAACTGAGGAACATAGACAATTTTTTTCGTGGGATACTGGACACTTTATGCATTAGGTATTTCTTTTGTAGATATTGTTTTAAAACCATCATTTTTCCATATCTAAAACGTTTTTTTATTTTAACATTTTTTATAAGGACCGAAAATTTTATCGATGAAGTTAATACCCTACATTTATGCAAAAATAATAACTAGTTTTGTTTACAGAAACAAAATATTTTAACACTTAAGAGATACAATGAATATAAAAATAAATGAGATAAAAATTAATTAATTTTCCCTTGTGGATCTTAAATAGCAAAAAGCTAACGTCACGTGGTGTTCCCAGGCGGTCACCCATCCAAGTACTGACCACGCCCGATGTTGCTTAACTTCGGTGATCAGACGAGAACCGGTGTTTTCAACATGGTATGGACGTTGGCATGCGCCTGGCCGTATTTTATGTTCACTAACATCTTTATGACGTCATCATATTTTAGCGTAAAATGTTATAAGTATTTTTTTTTCATTACCGTATCCGTATAGCATTCGGCTGTGACTAGGTCAAACAGATAAAGTGCACACAATTTTTTTACTGTCAGAAGTGTAGAGAAAGATGAGGAACGAAGATGCTTCTTTTTAACATAGTATGGAAAATAACAAGATAATATGCCGCAACGTATTGTGTCTTATACAAGGATTACAAGATACAGATAAGGGAATAAGGATGGAGCAGTTGTAAAATGCATGAAATTAAGCTAATGTAAACGGTTGAACTTACTCCTTATCCTCGACCCGGCGATGTGGAAGTTCAGGGCTGCGGTTAAAGTTGACACTCCTTGCAATCGTTTCCCGTGCCTGACAAAACTGATCCCATTGGTTGCCTGCAAAAGTAAAAATGCATGTTATATTATGATTAGTTTTTTAATTACTTAACATAATTAAAATAAAAAAAGGAATATTACAAAATATATAAAGATCCGGTTATAATACTTATTTTTATATATAACTTCGATTTTAGTTTGCGTATAAAATAAAAAAGCAATGAGCAGGTAGATTACTTACTTCAGGTATAGGATTAGTGTTAGTTATAGCTAAAAATGCGTTTGCAATGGGTTGAATTATTTCTTAAATCAAATCATAAGTTAGTTTAGTTTAGAAATAAAATAATATATTTTATTAGTATTATTACCAACACCGCACACATGGTGAATTTATAGTGAACAATATTAATTATATAACCTTAAATTGTTATTGATGCATTTAAGACGGTATTTAAAGTAAAAGAAAATAATAAATTTTCTTTCTCTGTTTTTCCTTATAGTCTCTTACTTCCTTATAGTAATATTAGCATGTATTATCCTTATATTTATCGTGTAACATTTGTGACAAAAACTGATTAGATAATCATATCTATGATTATATATCAATGCAATTTTAGTTATATCAGTAAAAATTCAAGTTACAAATAAAATAGTTTCCATTTTAGTCAAATTCAATTTTTTTTGTAGAACATCAAAAAATACAGTTTTCTATGAAATCGTATGTTTAGGCACCATAATTGTTTAACTAGCGTAACGTAAAATTTATGAATTAAAGTGATTATTTTTAAATATTGTTATGGTTTAATAAGTCAAAACAATTTATTTTTAGACAGAGGAAACTACTCAATTGATTGAGAATATAGTCCAAGTAGAACGAAACAATATGTATAAAAGCAGAACTTTACAATAGTTCCCAAGTTAATCCGTATTTTAGATAAAACATGGTCTATCTGTGATATACACATTTAGCTTGCGTTGTTTAATTACATTACTCAAATCAAATAAAATAACAATGCATTTAACCAATTGAATTAATCATGGAATTATAAACTGCTTTGTAATACAATATTACCTGAATACAAGGTTATATACTATATTTTTAATCCCGTAACCAGTCAAAAAGTATTATTAACATGTGACTGACCATTTTTTCCGTTGATGGGTGACGCTGGCCGTGTCCTGAATATTTTAGTTCCCGATTTCTTTACGTGTAGTTGAGGTAGGGATTTCTGTAGCGTGTCCACGCAGTGAGACGCCGGTTTTACAGCTGCTATTTGGCTCCTGAAATTGAAGTAAACATTGTTTTGATAAATAGTCATTTATTTACATGGCGGCGCCGATTGCTTACCATCAGCTGATATGCATCTGCTTGTTTTCCACTTATTACATAAACAGTCATAAATGCATGAATTTATCACTTTAGGTTGAATGTTTTAAAGAGCAGTACCAGCCTGCTTTTATATCTAATAATATAGAAAAATAATTATTTTTGAGGAAATAGAACCGAAAACGGCAAAAAGCTAACGTCACGTGGTGTTCCCAGGCGGTCACCCATCCAAGTACTGACCACGCCCGATGTTGCTTAACTTCGGTGATCGGACGAGAACCGGTGTTTTCAACATGGTATGGACGTTGGCGAACGACTAATGCAAATAGCCCATACGTATCCACGCTAACATGACGTCACAATATAAGTTACCTGTTATCTTCAGGCAAAGACATGGATCGGCAGGTTTTTCTATTCGCTTCGTATATCCACTTCTCATGTATCGCAACCAATGGTTTGACATTCACGTTGGCAAGGATTTCATCTTCAACTTTATATTTGGTTAGAGCGTTTTTATCTTGGCTGGACTTCAAAGAGCAGGAGCTCATCCGATCTCTTACGTCATCACACTCAGGCGAGAAATCTGGAGGTGGATTTACCCTGGAAAATAAAAATATAATTGTGCTTGCTTCAAAAACTTAATTCATTTGAAGTGGGTAAAAATATGTAACCGCGCCATCTATCGCATTTGTATAGCGTTCAATCAAAACTTGGCTAGCTGTACAGACTCTAGTTCTTATTCTCAACTTCTCAGTAACGAAGATCAATGAGATGGTAAGATGAATATTACTGAATATTGTTAAACTATATTTATAAAAAAAATATCTGAGTGAGTTAGTTAATTGTGGAGTTAGCAATGGGATATGTTTTTTTTTTAATCCAGCTTATCTTCGCATGAAAATTTGTTTTAAGAAACAGATGTAATGTGTAGGTAAGTTAAGATTAGTACTTAATGATTGCTATACAATATGAGAACATACACCGATTAAACTCAAATATGTATTTCTATACGATGTTATGATGTTTACCAAATAGCTATAATAATACAATTAATCATTGAATTTCCATAACAAAAATATATTATCGTGATTTTATTATGATGACGTCTTCGAATTCATCAAACATTATTTTACGTCACTAGGCAATCCAAAACAGTTGGTATATTTAAATGCGCCAATCGCCAACGTCCATACCATGTTGAAAACACCGGTTCTCGTCCGATCACCGAAGTTAAGCAACATCGGGCGTGGTCAGTACTTGGATGGGTGACCGCCTGGGAACACCACGTGACGTTAGCTTTTTTCTTTTTTCATTTGTTTTTCGAACCTAGTTTTACATTACACGTACACATTATTTAATTAAAACATTTAAACCCTAACTTGGATAAGTGTGGTTTTAATTCCTAGGCGAGTGCCGCCGGCAGCGCTCAAGCATCTATTGTCTTACTATTGTTTCTCGAATTAACGATCGATAATATCGATTGAAACGTTGGATCAAGTTTAGTAAAACTCTAGCCAAAATGAACATTGCTATGGATAACGAGCAGGAAACTACATGTACATATTCCTTTTCAATCGGCTTTACAATTTAATAATTAATACATTATACAGTTGGTTAAATCTTGTTATAACGGTGTAACACTAATATTCCGCTGAATTCACAGAATTATATTCAAGGACAATAAAACCTAGGTAACTAACGTATTGTGTGAGATGAATAGAATAGTGAAGTATCGCACATTCACCTGAAAGTACTAATGAATCACATAAAATAATGTTTATATTAATTATTTTTCATAATTCTTGGCAATGGCAGCCGTTCACGATTTTAGGTACCGCCAATGCGACCTCTTGAGTCTAGACTATTTGTTTTTGACAATTTTTTTCGGCTAATTTTCTTACTTGATGTTCATATGCAGCTAATAATCAGATAAATGTTATCTGAGGAATAAAATTGTCGCTGTCACTGTCTTATACAAACATTCTGATGCGACAGCATCATAATTATTCCTCAGTTAACATTTATCTTAACTGAACTTTTATCTTATTTTCCGTATGAGAAGAGGCCTTTGCACAGCAGTGGGCACATATAGGCTGATGATGATGATGATAACTTTTATTTAAACATTGAAAAATCAGCCCTTAATCCGTACTAATATTATAAGCTGGAGAGTTTGTTTGTTTGAACACATGTTTGTTAGTATATTTATCGAGGAAGACTTTAAGCTATAAAACTTCGATTTGTAGGAGCCAAGCCAGCGAGTGAAACCGCGCGAAAGAAGCTAGTTCTTAATATTTACACAAGCAAATAAACTGCAATCCATTTTCTTTATTAAAAAAATGGCAAAAAGCTAACGTCACGTGGTGTTCCCAGGCAGTCACCCATCCAAGTACTGACCACGCCCGATGTTGCTTAACTTCGGTGATCGGACGAGAACCGGTGTTTTCAACATGGTATGGACGTTGGCGAGTGTTGCAGCAAAATTCGTCATCTCGAAATACTCGATAAGATTAACAATATCTATCATTATTAGTACCTAAATCATTTGATAAACAATAGTAAACCATCTATGTAGGTTACAGGACGATCAGTAGACTAAAGCAACCTATTATATTACGCAAATCTGTTAATCAATATTAGATTTGAACTCTATCTGTTACTGAAGTACAGAGCACTATCAACCTTAGCAACTTAAACATTAAGTCAACAATGAATCGAAGATATTAAAACTTAAAGATTAATTTATGTTCTCGTTACCTCCGTAGTCCAGTAAAAACGTCCCGAATAGCATCGGTACCTTCGGGGGAGCTATTCACTGGAGTTATTGGTTCAGGCTGATGTATTTTCTCTGCGCTATTTCTTCGGTTCTCAGCAGACATGTTCGTAGGAGTAGCGGAACTCTCGAGCGATGAGGTCGTTAAATTTTTATGTTCTACAAAATACAGAATTTATGAAAGTTGTGTGCTGAAAGAAGTATTAATGTAGATACAGTTTGCAAAGGCATTTGGTACATTGCCACACAGACACAACAATAAAGACTGATTCAGTTCAGTAAAAGTTACCATATTTGGTTACTGAGTGAACCATTGTTTACAAGACAAGGCTTCAATAAAAACCATATAATTTTGTGTAATAATATCTGATGTCTCAGATTGAGTAAATTTATTTACTTACATCTATACTAATCTATACTAATATTATAAAGAGGTAAAATTTGTAAGTTTGTATCTTTGGGACCGCTGGTCCGATTGCCAAAATTCTTTCACTTATAGATAGCTACAATGTTCCTGAGTGCCATAGGCTATAAAACGTCACGCTACGATCAAATAGAGCCGAGCAGCGGGTGAAACCGCGTGAGTAGCTAGTACAAAATTATTGTACAGACTCCACTTTTGTATTATGAACCTTGGTCAAATAATTAGTACAGGAATATCTTTTGTTTGGAACAAAACTAAATAAGTTAGGAGTACCATAAAAATACAAATAAAAAGTGTTTAAGACAAGCTTACCTTCTTTTTCCGGCGTGACGCAATTTTCGGTTTCTTTAGGTTTATCATTGCTTCTGTCCGCAGCACCCAATTCTCCCGACAGCCAAGCATTCTTCCTAAGCTTATTACTCCTAGCAATAGGAGTACTAGGCAAACTATAGTTCCTTATATCAAAATTATAGGAAGACTGCTCAGAACTATTCCGATCCTTCAGAAGTGGTTTGATTGAGTCTAAATTGACATCAGGAACTTTTATATGAAGTGGTTTGTAGGACTTTGGTGTGAAACTTTTACTTAATTTTGTGTGAGGACGTTCATTGCTTAGTTCTTTAGTACTGTCATCATTTGTAAAATTAATAGTACGGTTTGGACTGAAAATACTGCAGTATTCAGTAGAATCGCTCCTGTGTAGAGTGCCTGGGGTACCTAGATCTTTCATTCTCGCTTTAATTTTTGCTATAGGAGTGGAGCAAGCACTAGAGTATTCTTTTTCTGGTAAATGTTCATATCTTACTAAGGAGGCGTGGTCGTTTTGGTCGTCATCCGAAATAAAGCATTTCTCGGCTTGGGCCACAGATTTAGCGTGGGACTTCCTTATAGTTTCGTATAAAGGGCTCCCGTCGCTTTTGCTACAGTCTTTCTCGCTTTCGGTGGAACTTTCTCGAGCGTTGTGTACAACAGCTTGGTGTTGTATATTCTGTGGACTCAAGCATTCCGAGTCTGTTGGCGAAGTTGTGTCCCAAGCAGTTGAACTAAATGTGGATCGTTTCGTGGGTAGCCGAGCCGGGATTATAATATAGCCAAGTTCGTCAATATTGCGCTGGAAGAAGAACACAAATAAAGGTTAACTATCGGAAATTGATTATTATCTTAAAAAAAGCAATGTAAGGTAATGTAAAAAAATTCATATATCGGCAAAAAGCTAACGTCACGTGGTGTTCCCAGGCGGTCACCCATCCAAGTACTGACCACGCCCGATGTTGCTTAACTTCGGTGATCGGACGAGAACCGGTGTTTTCAACATGGTATGGATGTTGGCATGCGATTAGCCGTATTTTATATTTTCATGACTTGATAATTTTTGATTGGAATAAAATATATAATAGATACATATTTTATATACCTATATTTATACAGATTATACAATACTGTATTGTATGCCATGTATATGTATATACTTTTAAATTGGAAAGCAGGTTTCATAAGTTTATTCAGTATGATACTCAAATATTTATTTCGAGTCTTGGTGTATTAAGAGCGGACTGATTATCGGCGCCGCCCATAGTCGCCCGCAACACCTGAATAGTTACGAGTGCTTTACCAGCCAGCCTTTGGCGATTAGGCTTATCGAAATTTAGGGATTGGGGAAGGGGAGAAGGATTGGACCTCCGGTAACCTCACTCTTACGGCGAAATACAAGTCAGTGTTTATTTCACGCCAGTTTTCTTGGAGGCCGTGGTTTCACTCAGGTCAAGCTAACCCATTTGTGCCGAAGTTCTTCGCACTTCGTTCAGAAGTCTCTCGCACTTAAATACACAGACACTGTGAATAATCTGCTCTGTGCATTTCAAATTCTTTTTGCAGGATTATAACAGGTCAGAATGCTTAGAACATACAAAAGAAGAAAACCCTGTTGGATCTAGTTTATTAGCTACTAAACTTCCCGTAAAAGCTAGTATAATTCAACAGTAGTACAGTATAATTCAAATCCTTTCTGAGGATATTGTAGATGTCCATGAGGAAACTATTAGCTTAACCTCAGGTGATCAGCACACTCCTTCCCCAAAAACATCCCTTCAACCTACCTTGACATTTTGTAGTGTACTCTGCAACACTGTTAGATCCATTCTCTCATTTCTCTGGAGTGCCAGCCCAGACTGCAGCAGGGAAAGTAAGCAACCAGGGTATGTTCCATCTGTTGGCAGTGGTATACCTGTCTTCCATAACGTGTATTGTTCCTTCAACTTTTCATAGGAAAGATTCTTCCATGGCATTGCCGCTAAAGAAAAAAGAAATAATAATATCAACTTGAGAAGACAAAACTAGTTTGCAAAAAGAGCTTTATTTTTTGAAACAGTCGGTTTAAATTGAATAAAAAGCAAAAAGTCAACGTCACGTGGTGTTCCCAGGC
The DNA here is from genome assembly GCA_902829305.4 of Spodoptera exigua. Lineage (NCBI taxonomy): Eukaryota > Metazoa > Arthropoda > Insecta > Lepidoptera > Noctuidae > Spodoptera > Spodoptera exigua. Next base: position 10,817,700 of record LR824616.2, on the reverse strand, counting down.
GGTCACCCATCCAAGTACTGACCACGCCCGATGTTGCTTAACTTCGGTGATCGGACGAGAACCGGTGTTTTCAACATGGTATGGACGTTGACGATGGTGGGTCACCAAAATTAGATGACTATCATTTGATAAGCTTTTTAGCCACCTTTATTAGTGCAGAAGTTTTTGTTAGTAGACTATTTTGTTTTGATGGTTGGCTAAATGACTGGGCAACCAGCTGCAAAATGTTTCCAGTTTGCTTCCCGCACGGAACAACTGTCTGTGATCCACAAATTGTTGTTTCGGGTCTAGGTGTGATGTGTATGCGAAATCGTGTGTTTGTAAACGCATCCACGACGCAGTAGTGAACATACAGTAGATAGATACCCATGAAAAATCCTAGTATGGAGGCAATTTTTTTTAAAGACACTTTGAACATTCATTTGTCTTTCAAAAAATCCTATCTCGAACAGTAATTGAAATGTTATTGAATACGAGTAAATAGTTCCTACTTCATAGTACTGAACGAAATGAGTTCACACAGAGGAAACTGCCAAAGAAACAACAATATTTAAGTGTTCCACAGATAATTCCAATGCAAATTCACACTTATTGACAAAAACATAAAGTACCTACTTACCATTACAACTCTCCCACAGAATAAGACAAAGTGTATACACATCGCTTTTCGAACATGGATATACTAATCCCTCTTCGCTGGGCAAAAACAATTCTGGCGCATGCCACCTGTATTTCTCAGAGTTTTCGTAAAATTTATATTCTTTGGCTACCGCGTTAGATGTAATATAAGTCTCTGAAGGATGCGCCGATATCAAAGGCTGGAACTCCACTACATCTGATTGGCGAGAATCTAGAAAAATTAAATAGAAAAATATGATAAAAATTTAGAAAAAAAAAAATTATCGACGTTGGCGGCCGTGGCTGTAGCTTATTTTGGCATTCAGAACACAAAATAGTGTGATCAATATTCTCATTACAGCGTAGTCTAAAACTGTTTAACACAAAACAGATTACTGATTGTATATCTGTTGAGTTAGTTGTAATACTAATTAGAAAATGTTTAGAAATGGACCCAGTAAATAATTAATAAAACCAGTAAACCATTAAAAATATCAATTTTCGTACAGCGTTTGCCAGCATCCATACCATACCATATTGAAAACATCTAAATCCAAAATTATTATTAAATCAAAATACACAATTTTCTTAAAAATAAATTAAAATTGGTTGTTTTTTTTTTAATTTCTTTTTCTATTTCTTGGAAAAAAGCAAAAAGCTAACGTCACGTGGTGTTCCCAGGCGGTCACCCATCCAAGTACTGACCACGCCCGATGTTGCTTAACTTCGGTGATCGGACGAGAACCGGTGTTTTCAACATGGTATGGACGTTGGCGATAGTGTAGCAGAATTTAAGGTTTAGTTTGAAGTTTCAAGTTTAATAACTGTAACTATTCCAAATATAGACTTTATTTAATACAGCACAAAGACTATTGTTGCAAAGTTGTTCGTAAAAGATAAAATGATCAAGATCGCAATTTATATAAGTACTGTGGTTTTATCTTTTAAACTATGATTTATACATGTAGGTGCTACTGACTACATTCTAAACAAATATTTTAAAATAATATAAATAAGAATCATTAAACTAATACTTGAAAACTCGATATTATCATAACTGATAGTTTCTAATAAACGAAGTGCCTTTAAGCATCCAAAAATAAATATTTTTGACACCTGCAATGCTTGAACATATTACCTACTGTCAATACAAATTGTAGTAATTTTTAATAGATTTAAAATTTTAGCTTATTTCTGTGCGTTTAATGCATTTTCCAAGAAATAAAATTGTCTAAGACAATGTTCTGTACTTATTACAGTCATTATAATTTATTTAATTGTACGGAACTCGTCAACGAACGTCGTATACACAGATAATTATGATTACAAAATGAGTTGTTCTGTTTTACTTATTTTTGCTTGTATAGAGTAGAGACAGAGAATTATATGTGCATTTGAACTTCCTGAAGTATTAAAATGCCACCCGCACTAAGCTAAAAAATTCTAGCCTATAATATGCGTTATTCAATTCTAGAGACCAGATTATCTATCTACTGTTAATTTATTCACGTCAGTTAAATTCGTGTTTGAGTGAAGTTACAAACAAACCATCGCTTTCTCAGTCTGGAAGTCTGTGAAGGTCTAAGAATACCTACATAGGCTAACCCTAACTTTAAAACTACGCAACGGATATTGATGCGATTATTTTATTGTTAAGCGTGATTGATGAGAAACATTCGTTAAAATAGTAAAGTAATTGAGAGAATAAAGAGAAATCAGCATTACACCCGTGCGAAGTCGGGGCGGGTCGTCACTACATATCTATACTAATATTATAAAGCTAAAGAGTTTGTTTATTTATTTGAACGCGCTAATCTCTGGAACTACTGGTTCGAATTGAACAATACTTTTTTGTGTTCGTTAGTCCATTTATCGAGGAAGGCTATAGACTATAAAACATCACGCCAAGATCTGTAGGAGCAGAGTAGCAGGTGAAACCGCGTGAGGGTAGCTAGTAAAAAGCATGACTAGGTTGTGGATCATTGATAAAACTTACCATCAATATTGACATACTGAGGCTCAGGCGAATACATGTCATAGTCTTTAGGCTGGCTTCTCTCTGGCTTCTTCAGCTTGGTACAGGCTGCCATATCAGCCAGTTTGGCTGCATCATGGCTGGTGATCATCACCGTGGCGCTGCATAACTCCGTGTGAAGGTATCCCTGCATTTGCAGGAAGACCAGGGCGTTCGCAATATCTAAAGCGTACTGGACCGCCGTTTGTGCACTTAGAATGCGACCCTGAGAATGTTAGTTTAACCTTTAAATAATAACTTTAATTACGTGGTAATATGAAACACAATAGTAAAACAAGAGGAGCGCGAAAGCCGGCGTGCGATGAAATAAAATGCATTATTGCTTAGGATCAAACATAACCTTTCTACTTTTTTGGTTAAGTACTTATGATACTAATTTTCGGCGGCTTACGCAGAGTTCTGCCTAAGTTACGAGTTAACTGAGTAGTCGCGCTACCACTTCAGTAACCCAGGCAATGCACTAAACCAAGTCAAAGCAGATAGACGAAAGAATTAAAACTTCGCGGGGCCAAGTTACAGATAGTATATACAATTAATAAAACATCCATATTCTTCAAAGATAGACTTACCTCTGCTAATCCTATGCAAACTGAATTCAAAAAAGGTTTTTATCGTTTAGAAAATATTTTTTTTTATAAGAGTTATGATTGACAGCATAATACTGACTCGTATGTTAAAAAATATATCCAGTTTTACCTGCACGTGTAGTATGCTGTACAGCGAGTCGACACATCTCTCGCAGATCAGGTGAACGTTGCCGTGAATGTCAGGATACAGCCCCATCAGAAGTATAATATTAGGGTGGCGACACTTTCTAAAATGATAACAAAATACGAATGCAATCAAGTCCATCTGAAAATCTTATGTAAGTTTAAGTGTGGGAGAGCCATGCTTCGGCACGAATGGGTCGGCTCGACCGGAGTGATACCACGGCCTCACAGAAAACCGGCGTGAAATAACCACAGCGTTGTGTTTCGCCGTGTAAGTGAGGTTACCGGAGGCCCAATCCTTACCCTCCCCCAATCCCTCCTAAATCCCTAAATCTCCAAATCCCTAATCCCTAAAAGGTCGGCAACGCACTCGTAACTCCTCCGTTGCGAGTGTCCATGGGCGACGCTGATTGCTTACCATCAGGTAATCCGTCTGCTCGTTTGCCGACCTAATAAATAAAAAAATAAAAAAAAATATAGTTGAAAGAATATTCCGACTTCTATTCCTCGAAATAAGCAGTACCTTTACATTTTGTTAATTCAAAATTACTGCAAACTTATTATACTGTCACGGCGACATATCCACGGTCGTGTTAAGTGCCAGTGTCAACTTTAAGGAGAACTACTTTCCTTCTATTTAGCTGAATGCCATTACGACCAAAAAACTGACAATAAATTTAAGCTCGGACGTTTATGTGACACCTCACACCTACCTCATTTCATTAAACGGACAATGACTTACAAAAGCACCATTGTGCTGAGAACATCATGCCTGTTAAAAGCCTTTACTGCTACAGAAATGACGTCATAATCTCACCTCAATATGTTTATCTCCGTGTTCCGTTTCTTCCTAACATGTTCAACGGTGACACCATTCAATTTCTTTATCTGCACGGGAACCACGCCCCACTTCCCATAGTTCCAGGTTTTATTCCTTTCTACCGTTACATCGAGGTTGCTGGCACATGCTATCGGCAACCCGTATGTACTCGCATCACTCTAAAACGAAACCAAATTGCAGGTATTAAGTGATTCATTTCCGAATTAAAACAATGCAAATGACTCAGACGTAACGTTACTAAGACACTAGGGGTTTTACGTTTACGTTTTACAATAGCAAATCAGTCATCTGCATCAGTCGGTCTAAAGCCTGGCTAGTCAAACTGATACCGTTTACTTGATTTCACTAAGGTCAATGATGCAAACAAATCTATTAAATGAATGAAGGAGGTCGGGCATTGCCCTGCCAAACATACTTTACTATCGTCAGACTTGCTAGTGTTCGGCGACTGGACCTGCAGTTGCTCGTCTGCCCACTGATCCAAGTTCTTCAACTCACTCATTACTTCCCAAAGCTTATCATCGGAGACATTTTTCTTTGGACTAAGGGACGCACCTTGACTAGATAAATTAATGTCTCCTGTTGCTTTTACTCCATCAACTTCATCGTTGTCACTCCTGTGACCGTCTAAGAAGTTCTTCACATCGAACGGAAGAGAATTGTTCTTGTAAAACGTAGGAGGAGAGTTTGTCTGGTCTTCTTCTTTAAAATCTATGTGCTTTTGAACTAACATGTCCATATCTGAAGATCTGCTTGTTTTTTGACGCGACTCTCGTTTGTATTTTTGTGGTTCAGAAAATGATGATGTCGTCGGGTACAAATTCCCAGGCATGAACACTTGATTTTGGAATAGGAACTGTATGTTCGGGAGGCCTCCGTAAACTGATCGTTCAGGGGTCGTACTTCGAGCGCGTTTTTGTTTCTTTTTATATTTAACGGCTGATTTCTTCTCATAATTGAAAGTGTTGTCGTGGTCTGCAGTGCAGTCGGTACAAGATACGGGCAAAGAATGTCTACCACATTTTTTCTTAACAGGTGTATCTTTGGGCTCTTTACTTCCTATGGATCGTCTTGCCTGGAATTCTGCTAAATCACGTTTATATTCCTCTGTTCGAATAGTGCCGATTTGTGTGGTACTGTGAGCGCACGGTGCTTCAGGTGTTGTGGGACTGGGGCTCACGTTGTGATGTGTCGTTACAGTTACCCGCTCCCTGTTAGCAAACAATAACCACGTATAGATAATTTTTTAAGGTTTTTAAGTTCCTATTGGAAATGGGAATCATAATAGTAGTTAATATCCCCGTTATTAGGGAATGCCAGCCAATAACAGGGACTTTGATTGCTGTCCATTTTTTTTAAACATTTTTTAAACAAATTGTTTTAAAAAAATGCCTGATAAAGCTATGAATCATTGCTACATTAATCGTTTTTTACGGCTGTCTCTCAGCAAGCCTATACTCTGAATCATTTTTTAAGCAAGGCGTTAAACCAACAATAGTCTGAGAAAAAACCTTAACAATATAAAAGTACAAATAACAGCAACTAATGGTAGTTTGGACGTCATTCAAACAGCAAAAGCGTGGGACAGTCGCGGGTCACCGGCGCCGCAACGTCGAGATCTACTCGAAATAAATGGAATTTTGTATTGAATTTAAACTGTTACGCTTTGGTTTCAGGCGTTATTTTTAGAGCGACAAAAAATGTTAAGGCGTTGCACCGTAACGCACTAGTTCCTAATCTTTTATTTTTAGTGTCAGTTTTTTCTTTTAAGTCCTTTATCTCTTAGACAGGCTTAGTAACATAGCCCCGAGGCGCGATTAAATAACATCCAGTAGCAAAAAAACAATGGACTCCACAAATAAGAGAGCAAAGTAAGAGGCGATCATAATCATGAGTACCAACGCGGGACGATCGATACACTTTTACCGATTACCAATTTGATCAGGCTCGCAAATTTGTTCCCAGGCATTGTATATCTGACATCAATTTGATCTCTTGTGAAATAGCTCTCCTAGATTCAATAAACTGATAGATCGTGTCTATCAAAACGTAGTTATATCACTAAAATATCTAGTACCTACTAAAATTTTGAAAGAGAAAACACAGACATTCAATACTGCTATTTTGATACTCCTTTTTTGTCACGCCTCAAGTTTTTGTCAACGAAAGCGAATGGAGAAAGGAATTTCATTTATATTTCGTACTTATTTAAAATACATTTTGAAAGAGTAATGAGCTATTAAAGTCCTTTTATAGCAAATTATTTTATATGTACGTCTTTTGGGTAGGTACCCACCACAGAATCATTACGTTCGTTGAGTCCGCTACATAAGTGGTTGAGCTGTATTCTAATTTTATAACAATTATATAATTTATTAGTTTTCACTTGGACACAAAAGCACTTCAGTAATGAAGGTACTTAAGTCACAAGTGACCTATTGGATACCACCTAAGAGTTTCAAGTACGTAATTTTAACTTGGGTCATACAAAGGCTCGGCAACGTCGCAAACTTTCTGCTTAGTATCAAACTTCTTTGTTACACAGAATTTAAAGTCATCCATTATAATGTTCAATACGCCGGAAGTAATAACAAAGGTTTATTTTATAATCTCGATTCGATACAAACAAAACATTACGTAACTTTGTAATTAAACTAGAAAGCACCTCGCCAAACCCATATCTTCTGACCCGAAGATAATGCTTACATAAATAAGAAGCTGTCGGTGTCCAGTCAACAATTTCGGTTATTTGTAAAGCAAGACATCACTGTCACAAATAAGTTGAGTGAAAGTGAAATTTCAATAACACTGTTTTAGAACCATTGAAAGGCTCCAGATCGAATCGAAGCAGTAATTAATGGAGGCATCAATCACGACCATGTACAAGGAGGCATTCTTTTCCAAAATTGCTCAATCGTGCGCGTTGAATGAAGTTCCAAAAAAAAAACAACCATAGATATATTATTTCGTTGGATTCCCGCGCATGATTTGAATGATAAACGAAAGTATTTTCTATGAAAGAAAGTCAGTTCCTTTGTTGCCTCAACAATAATCCTCAAATACTAAAACGTGGCTTTAAGATGTTATGAATATGCAGAGATAGTTTGAAACGCTTAGTTTACAATACAATAGTTTTTCAGTCAGTCAGTAGTCAGACACGCATTTTTGTGTTGGGTGAATGTTAAAGATGGGTACAGTCATAAAAGTATGAAAGTGTCTGGTATAAAATATTTCTTTGTCCCAGCGAAATATTACCTCGATAAAATCGTGGCTAGTTTTCTGGCTTGATATTACAATATATGGTCGGAATTGAAAGCATTGGCTTTTTCATTCACGAATACGGCTATCTGGCATCACGCCTACCCAAAATGATAAGAGCACGCAGATCATAGATGAAACGCGAGAAAATAAATAACTTTCACTCTCACGTTTATAATAAATTCACGACTTTGACCCTTCAGTCGAGTTACGTGATGTAGTTCAAAGATCTAATTAACGTTAGCCAAATTTGAACTGTTTTGTGCACCTTTGAGAACCCTTTTCACTATACTCAAAGAAAGTAAGAAGTTGTGGAATATGCAAACTTCGAAACTGGATAAGTTGTGCTGACTGGTGCTTTGAGAGAATGCAGTATATAACAAATACATTAGGAAGAAAAAGCAAAGATTTTTGAATGTTTAACAACAATATTGCATTCACCGCCGATTTTTTATTCCGATCACTTCCCCGAGGATACGGGGTTGCTCAGTACAAGAACAAACACCACTGTTGGCTCCATGTACTCCGGTTGGTCCTCACAAAGCAAAAGATGCGCTAAAGGCAAAATTATAATAAGTATTTTATTAAAATGTTTTGAGAAGAAATCAGCTCATTAAGACATAGGTAAATAGTACTAAAATTAAGCGCTAAGGTACTTACAAACTTCGATATATCCCGTAAATTATATCTTTGGTAATGTATAATCACTTACGAGTTAAAAATTTAAAAACACTCAACTTTAATAAAACAAATTAATGCCAAACTTGATTTTCTTATCGAAATCTTGCGTACTGGCCACGAACCTCTCCAAGTGACGAATGAATAAAAAATCAATTAAATTCTTTTAAACTTACGATACGTTATAATTAGTCAATGTTATCAATCTGTAGGTAGAACTTATTATTTTTGTTGCCTACAACAGGCAAACAGATGATTATGTGAATGAACTTATTTCGAGAAGTCGTTGAACTCGTCGTAACTTATAACCTAGTTATAACCATATTTTCCTTCTGTCTTAAGGACACTACTAATCCTAGTTTCCATGAAAAATATCGTAAAAATATTTACCAACAGTCCAGTAAGATACACCTGTACCGAAGTTCAGGAAATGACTAAACTAGGACCGATGGCCGAACTAGATTTCGTTGCAATAATTAATTGCGTTCACCCGATTTGTATTGGCAATGGTACACAAAGCTTTGGCTTTTATTGGATTGGATTCAAACCTATTGTGGGTAGGTACAATTCTGATGATTCAACGTTAGGTGGTCCACTTACATCATCCTGGGACTGTAACATTGTGCATGGTGTATTGTAATCGTCATTTTGTTGAATTCTACATCGGACAAAAAGTTACTGTTCATGCAATCTTCTGATAGGAACCGAAATCGAAATGTTTAGGTACTGGACGTTAAGTACGTGAACTGTTCGGAATACATTTAGCGCCATCTAAAAAAGGAGGTAATACAGGTACGAACCTATGATAACTTTGTATTCAAACAAAAAAAGAATTCTAAAACATTTAAATCCTAAAAGTGATAATCATTCACAAAATTAAGTTATAATTTAATAAAAGATGATAAAAGAATACGTACTCACCGGCGTAACCACTTGAAAACACCCATATCCTGTAAGGTATCCACTTTTTGTTCGAAAAAAACTAACACGATTAAACGAGACGTCTGCAATTAGCAATTAAATAACATTTATCGAATATAAATAAGTTTTTAAACTAAAACAGAAAGTTCGTCGATGCGAGGAGCCGAACACGAGGAACATTACCGGCGCATTAGAAGTCCGATCGTTATAAAAAACGACTAGCAACAATGACCACCGATATATTGTGCGGTCAGACAAAACATCACGAACAACGCGGCATTCGCAATGAGTTGAATTTGGTTTTTTGTACAAATTACTTTTCGTTGCGCTCCGGTGATCCACTTCATGCGCGCCGGTCGTCGAGCGTCGGCCCTCCGCAACTCAACTCTAGTCTGCTGCGGTCACAGACGGCTCGTCAACCATACGATGTGCACCTACTACCGCACAATACTTAATTCTATACCTATTTTAAGTCATACATTAAGGGTAGTAAGATATTAAGTCAAGTAATAAAACGACCAACGATCATTGTTTACCTTATTGCAGTGTTCGTTTCAGATTTACAACGACCTCTTGATGTTTTAGATTTGTATTCATATAAAAACTTCTTCATTGTTTCGTTATTTTGCATCACATACAAAATATAAAAAATAATAAATCATAATCCGTATACTAAATTGCAATTGCAATTATATTCATGTAAATTATTGCAAAATGCAAGACTGGAAGCTGGAAACTGTTGGAATAATTAATGTCATTTTCCGGAAACAAAACAAATAAGAAGGTATTACTGTTTATTATTTTTAGGTAATTTAAAACAATCCTGGGCATGGTATAATAATTAAAATTGTTTCTCAAGGACTGTTGGAATAAAACATGTGTTGGTTTTCCTGGAAGTAAGGAGAAAAAATATATTTAAAATGAAAGAATTTTTAGGCATTTTATTCTGGATGTTGTAGTTCCGGTGCCATGGAACTTAATTACTATTGTACAGGTAAAATAGGCAAATGCAAATTTTTGTATGAATTCACTTTATAATAAATCCTTAATAAATTATATTATGAGTATGACTTTTAGCAATGTCCTGTATTGCTGGGAAAACAGGTGGCATGATTAAGGTTTTCAATTTTATTGATCGTTTTTATTTTTCAAAATCTTTTACCACTGGCAACTAGTTTTAGTTTTTATTATTTGTGTGCTTGCAATATTACTATTAAAATGTCATCTTTGATTTTGGAAAGCAATGTTTACAGTTGCGTTTGATTTGAATTTTTTACATTTTTAATCATTTATCTAATGAAAAATAGATGGACGAATTACGGGGACCAAATATACAAATAGTGCTGCATGTAAAAGAAGGCATGACTTTTCATAATTTCCCTTTCTTTGTGACTACAAAAATAATATACAACAGCTGTAGTAATCATTTAAATTCATTTGGAATGTTTTAGGTCTAGGATTTGGATTTTTACGGACTCCATTTATTGTTAGTGGGTCTCTGAATGGTTATATGTTAGAGACTGATCCTGTCGTGCCGTCACATGCTCCTGTCTTTGATGCAGAACTTGTTTGGGAAGCCGACAAAAGAAGATTCCGAAGGTAAAGAAAAGAGTTTTGTTTTATATTTAAATTTACCACATTTCTTGCAAGGACTCCTTTTAATTTTATTATATTTCCACCAGGGTTGCTATAAGCAACATCAAATGTCAGGTGTGATACAAATCATTATTTTCAGATGTAGTTTTGTACTAAAACAGAACAACAAACACCTAACAGCGATATTTGTTTGATATTAAAAGAGCTGATAAAATTCCACCTCTTCACCTAAAACCTTTTTTGTACACTTATGTCAGTTAAGGTTTAACTTTAACAATTGCAGCTTACGAGTTCAGAATGTGCCTGTGAAAGTCGAAGTCTTCACAACTAGCACCCAAGGACGTAAGGACAAGGTTGGGTACTTACTTCTGAGCCTTCTTGGAGCTCAGCCATGCCCTTCCAACAAGATTGTAGAAGTAAGTACTTACAAGAGTTTGTTTCTCTGTTTAGGAACTGCCAGACTCTTAGGTCTTTTCACATGTTTTGAGGAGTATTTTGTAGCTTAGCTGGGTAATACCAGAAAAACTACTAAGTATATTATTATAATCAGTCTTTTAATGTAACATTGTAAGCAACAATAATAAATTGTTCTATATTATAGTGAATTGCTTCTTATAAGAATCTAATAGCAATTCAATACATTAATCAGATCTTTGTTCTATATACAATCAGTTAGATTGTACTTGAGTTTGTGTATAAACAGAATGTAACTTATTGTTACATTCGTGTAACACAACTACAAATAAAAAATAATACAATTGAACAGATTCTAAGTTGTATTCCTTTTACTATTAAATCAGCAAACTATTTTACTAACATATCATAAAAGTTTCTGATAAAATTTTGTGCCATGTTCATACAAATTATATTTTATATCCAAATAAATTTCGCCAGTACTTAATGGATATTATTATACATATAAACATTTGTCTTCAAGCACTTTTTACATAAAAAACATACCTTAGTCTGAGGCATAATTTTAAAGATTTAAGCATACATAGGGATGTAGGGACAAAGAAAGCAACTTTGTTTTATTTTACATAGTGATTTATCTGGTACCTAGTGTTTATCCAGACATTGTTATATAGACCCTTATACTCGGAAGTTGACACACATTTTGTTTTACTCATTATTTTTATAGTTTTCTTTTTGTATTCATAATTACAGATTAAACACTCGTGGCACAGGCTTCTTGGTGTGAAGTCGGAGGGAAAATGTTGTCATCCACAATTGTTGATGAGCCTTTCTATTGAAGACAGGATTAACACACCAACTCCTGTAAGTAAATATTTACATAACATACATATAAATAGTGCTTTAAAATTATACATTATTAATCAGTAAAATTGCTCTATTGTTATTTTTTTGTTTATTATGGTCTATTGGTTTAGGTAATTACTAAACTTAACTAAATGTAAACTGTCTTGGCATGTCTTTTTATCTAAAAATTGTGTGTGAAAATGTTTACAATCATGTATTTACCTAAATCAATTATATGTAACAAACTACAATTAAACAATCTTGGTATGTATTTAAAAAAAAGACATATGAAGATTGTTTTCTTTTAGTTCCACCACCAAAACCAATAGACCATAATTACTTTTTTGTGTACTGACCCTTAACTTTTTTTTTCTTATTAGGACAACTTTTTGCTTATATTGATTACTTTCTGCTACATTATAGATTTTTACAACTTCTATATTCACTTTTATCTGAAATCTACACAAATTCTCAGCTGCTAGGACCTATAAATTTACAGATACACTAGGTCGTCAGATAGAAATTGATGTACAGTTAGGTGCTAATCAAATGTGAAATACACTTTCATTTGTGTGAAAGTTATCTAGATTTTTTCCAAATCTTTATGGACTGCAAAATATCCTGATTTATATACCATTTGATATTTTTGAAGAACTTAGAACATAGATAGCATCTCTCTTGTATGTACTTACAGGGATAAGTAGAGTACATTTTTGATAGATAAAGTTCTAAGGTATTTAAAATAATAAAAGATTGTTGTAAGAAAGGATGGATGCTTGCTATTGAATCATTCTCGTAAAAAGTACTGATTGATTTTTTATGAAAACTTGCATGGATATAATAGATTAAGATATAATTTCAACCGGGTATACCATGGTTGAAGCATCTGGCAGGAGGTGGTAAGCCCAGCCTAATAGATTTTTATCAACAACAGGAGGTATTTGACACACACATACATAAGTACGGTATAATAATACATAATTCCTTTTATATTGGACACAGAGACATGCATGTGGTATATGTATACATACTGAAACATCCACTTATGTTAGGAATCCCAGGTATCAGGTGATTTTATAAAGGTGGTCTATTTCTGGTTGTAATAAACACTTATTATTATCTATGAACTATGAAAGTGCCATCTTTTCATGTTAAAACTAATGAATACTATACCATTAGTATCGATAATGGGTCATGTATATTCATATTATTCTAGTTTTTATACATTGCATGTCTCTAATCACATAATGTCGATTCGATATTGTTTATGTGGAAACTGAGTGCAATTTTTGTATGTTAAGTAAGTATACAAGCAATAATTATATTCAATGGAATGTGGAAGTTTGTTATTATGTTCGATAATTTATTTGAAGTATTATGTGGACTCCTGATCATGCAGTTTTTGGTAATAACTTTCTTTTTAATAGGGAATAATGTAAGGCTTTTAATATTATACTATGGAAGAGGCAGTAGATTATAATAAGCTGATGATAATTAAAATTAATTTGTATTTTATTCAATTAACAACCTCCTTTTCTGTGTAATGGAGGATGTAGAGATACGAGCAGTACTTAATAGCAATTAATAGGAAATAATGTGCTCTTTTTCTTTTGGGTAACTTGGTACTGATTTTTCAATGGTTAGATAAATGATACTCAATACTCAATATCTTTATTGCTTTTCCATAAGTACATTTAAAGGTGGTAACAATTTGTGTGAGATCAATTATGGACCCTGTAGGGCACAGCAAAATAAGGCAAACAGGAGAGGTGATATCTGGGGAATAATTATGATGCTGTCGCGTTAGAATGTTTGTATAAGACAGTGACAGCAACAATTTTATTCCTCAGACAACATTTATCTGACTATTGAAAAATCAGTCCTTAGTTTAATTATTTTGTTTTCAGCGCAATGAGCTGCGTTTGTTCCATAGCAATGAGGTCGCTTACCCAGATACAAACCCCACGTCGAATCCTCCAACTGCCAAATCTATGCTGTTGACTCTGAGTAAGTATTTCTTATATAGATAACGTAAATTAACAAATTTTTCAATCAATATATGTATGTACTTGTTTCAAGCTTGCAATCTAAGTAGTGTCTTATTTTATTTTTACTATTTACTATAATTGCTAAAGTTAGTTTTTGCTAACTTCTATCTTATTAAGATGAACCCTGAAAAAAGATGTGTTTGTTCAACAAGGGTATGGCAGAGTTGTGACTGGCATGATTTATGTTTTTAGTAACATTGTTGCATACTTAATACTAAACTTTTAAGTAATAATAATGAGTGGTTTTTTTAGTCAGTAAGAGCTTTGTAACCGAGCCCCTGTTAATGGGGCAGACACAAAGTGTGTAATTGTAACTGTACCTACTGCAATATTTTTTTACTCCAATACTTATATTAAAAAAAGGTGTCCCGTCTTATGAGTTTCTCATGTTTCGTGATTGAGTTTAAAAACATATATATATACACATACTTACACAAACCACAATGACCCGAATAAACTACAATTTGTTGATCACACAAAGCTGCATATGTTGCACAGCAACCAGATGCCCATTTATTTTACTTTACTATTATTTATTTTACCCTCAGAGGAATATGTGGCGGAAAGCAAGAAAACTGCAACGTCTCCGGAACTGCAGCCGAAACTGCTCTGCGATGAAGGCCTCATACGGATCGGCGCTGGGAAACAATTGTTCGTTCTCAGCTTTGTCATTGGAGCAGTTGAAAATTTCGACTTGGTATGGTATTAGTTTTTTTATGTGGCAACTCGACAAACAAGCAGACGGATTTCATGTTGGTAAGCAATCGGCACTGACCATATACACCCGCAACACCGGCCTTTTAGAGATTTAGGGGTATTTTTTTGTGAGGGGAAATCATCAAATTCCTTCTCCCGCCCAGGGCCGGGCTGGAGGGAGTGTCAGACTCTTACTGACTAAAAACCCCCTGTTCCTTCTCCTGCTCGGGGCCGAGGTCGCGGTGCCATTGAGCTTACCACGTAACCCCGGCTGAACATCAGCCCTATAGGGCCCCGTCTGTGGTGGTCTATTGGCTCTTTGAGGCGCGCGCGGAACGCTACGCGCCGTACGCTCGGGCCTGGTTCTGGTCGGGCGGCGAGCTGCCCTTACTCGCCGACCGCAGACTCGCGGTTACGGTGGCCGGAGATCATCTCTCGATCCCCGACGCCCGGAATGTCGCCTATTGCGGCGGCTGGGGCGTGAGGAGGAGGATTGCTACCGCACGCGGGCCGCCTCCCTCTTTGCGAGCATAACTGCTTCACAGTAGGAGGAGACGGCGTCCTAGTTCCTCTCACTCCGCACCATGGCCTCGACTAAGGCCGGGCGCGAGAGTTCACCGCCGCCGAGAGATTTAGGGGTTAGGGAGGTTTTTTTATGGTATGGGCCGGTAAACGTGCAAACGGATTACCTGATGGTAAGCAGTCAGCGCCGCCCATGGACACTAGCAACACCAAAGGAGTTACGAGTGCGTTGCCGTCCTTTTAAAGATACTTAAAGGTTTCGGATATTTAGGTACGGATTGGGAAGGGATGGGTGATTGGGCCCCCGGTAACCTCACTCACACGGCGAAACATAACGCTGTGGTTGTTTCACGCCAGTTTTCTGTGAGGCCGTGATATCACTCCGGTCGATTCGACCTTTTCGTGCTGAAGCTTGGCTCTCCCACACTTAACATAGGATAAGGTGTCCCCTTTTATTCCCTCCTAACTAAGGTTTGGGCCGTGTCCGGTAACCTCATTCATATGGGCGAAACACAATGCTGTGATTGTTATAGCTGTTTTCGCCGGTCGAGTCGACTTATTCGTGCCGAAACATGGCTTTTCTATGTTATAATTAGTGTTGATCTCGTCAGTTTTTTTAAATTAGATTAAAGTTTTTTAATTAATTTAATGTTAGATTACACTCTTTAGGAAAGAAGAAAGAGTGGAGATTTCTAATGAGCTACAGCTGAGTACAAAGATACTAATTAGAGTAAAATTTTATAATAGTAATTATTTCCTTCCTTTCCTTCTTTTTTATAAAACGTTGCCCCACATTAGGATTTTTTCCTGTGTCGTGGGTGCGGTTACAAACATACAATTTCACATAGGTACACATGACACCCAGACCCGGAACAACAATTTGTGGATCACACAAAGAGTTGTTCCGTGCGGAAATCGAACCCGTGACACGTTGCACGGCAGCCAGTTGCCCAGCCACCGCACTAACTGTGCAGTCAATAATAATATTATTATCCTTTCAGTTATTACCTGATCGAAACACCGGCAAAGAAGTGGACTGTTATGTAACTTATTCAGTATTTACACATAACATCATGACGGATCGGTATGTACATACTACTTAACTTATATTTCCTAATAGGGTACAGAAGATCCCCTCTGTATAATCTGTATGTTTTATAGAGAAACGGTGCATGATTCTAAATTGTATTGATTCAAAAATAAAAAGAAAAGATTTGAGATATTTAAGGCGTGTTATTTATTACACTACTGTTTGATACATGTGGGTATTTCAACGTGAAAATATTTATTTATATTAAATACATACAGACCCTTAAAACACGCTTGCTTTCTCCCACATCTACTACTATCTATATATAATTAGCTTCCAAACGCGTCTTTGCCGGCGTGGTAAGTTGATTAAATGTGTCTATGTATCTACATACTTAACTTCCACAAAATCGGTTTAGCCGTTTTTGCTTGAAAGAAAAGCAAACATACATACATACAAACATTCTCACAAACTTTCACATTTATAATATAAGTAGGATAGTAGGATATTAAAACGGTCTGTTGTACTCAGAATGTCAGCATCCCCAACGTCGTCTGGTGGCTCGACCGTGCATTTCAACCAGCGTACGTCCCTCCGACTGGCCTCGGACCTCGCCACCCTCAGCCGGTACTTCACGGAGTGCCCACATCTAGTCACCAGGGTCTGTGCTGGGGAGAATGATGTTGGTATGGATACTCATTAGCCCCAATAAAATTAACACGGGAAAATTTGGGTTCTTGATGTGATGGGAAGCTACGCTAGTTTTTTCGAAACAAATGTTTGCTAAAAAATGTATGGGAAGTGAGTGTAAAACGCACTTGTAAATTCAGTTAAATTTAATACAAAAACATCAATTTTTGTTTATAAATCTGCTGAGCAAAGCCCTCTTCTCACACGGAGAAGGATTGAGCATTAATCACCACGTTTGCTCAAGCCGGATTGATTTCAAATTTATAATCAGAAATAAGTCTAGGTTTCCTTCACCGTATGTCAATGGTAGCTAAATAATTATAGAATGAACATATAACTGGGAAAAATTCGCATTGGTACTTGCCAGGTTCCATGCATGAAAATCCTCGTAACCTCCAACCCACCATGTATTATGTTCAAACTTCAAAAAAATTAAATAAAAAATGTCCTTACCACCAAAAGCTCAAAAAATGCGGAATAACATTAATAAAACGCTTTCAATATCTTCAGGTATCTGCAGCATGGATCTTCGCAAATTAATACCTACAGAAGACATTCAGCACTTTTTATCCAAGTTCTGCAATAGTGACGGGGCTCTCAGCATACACGAGCGTTGCTTCATACTGCGCTGTGACGAGACTCCGGCCAGGGACGGCTCGAGGAGACCCTTCGTCGATGTGGAAATGAGCCTCAAATATATAGGAGTTAAACAGGAAGAGAAGGTAATACGGTATTTGACGATATGTCAAATTCAATAGTTCTATGAATTTAGTATGGAAAATAGAAATGTGACGTCTTCATACTTTTGAGTCAAACAGCATACTAAAATCTATACTAATACTAGCAGACCCAGCCACGCGTTGCTGTGGCTAAGGTTCTTGTCATATTACATTTGGACAGATAATTTGCAATAAACCAATATTGTGACTATAAATTGAGATGTAAGCTATCCTATCTTTCAAGTTGGATCAAAATGTACACGGAATGCAAATCAAATTTTAAATTGGTACAAATACGTGACACTTAATTCAGTGGATAATAAAGGCCGTTTTATATATAGAACGCCTTCGCTTCTGAAAAAAGCTTGATTTTTTATCTTTGTATAAATAATTTAAGTGCCTTATTTTTATTTAAATTAATAAATATTTCAGAAACCTCCCAACCTGACGGCCCGCAGTGCGTCCCGCCTGCAGAGTGGAGGCCGGGAGGGCGTGCCTCACGAGCCAAACCTCGACTTCCGAAGTGGAAGCTGTACCAACCTCGGACGTGATGTGGGACAGGTCGCCTATACTAGCGTGGGACCTATGAATACTGGCAGGTAAATACTAGAACTATACAGATAACCATAGTTATCTGTTTTAATATAAAAAGCTGTAGGTAATTAGGGTAGTTGACAATTAATCAAATTCTGTACTTTTATTGATATTTATTTATTTATTGAAAAAAAGGTAGGCTCACAGCTTATGTATACAAAGTTCTTAAATGTATTAGATAATAGGTAGTAGATCTTATACATTAGCCAATTATATGCCAAATTATAGGTCTAATTATTTTGTTTGAGATCCAAATTTGTGATATCATCATATTTTCGTGCGAAGAAGTAGACTTATTTCTTTAAATGCAGTTAAATTTATAAGCGCAGGTATGGTTACATGTGTTAAATTTTTTACTATAAGGCTTAATGATATATTTATGATAACTAATAACTGGTTTCGATTCCCGTCTCCATTTCTAATTCGTAATTTAGGCACCCTGTAATCTGGTCTGGCCCGTAAATAAAATAATATCCATACTTGGTTTAGGAAAATCGAAATTTTTGTCGATCCTAGGTTAGGTTTGAAATGACGATACGACGTTTTCCTGCACCGTTAGTTAGCTTTGAACAATATTAGAAAGTAAATAGACACATATATCATACATGCATTGATAAAAGTCAGATTCTTACAACGTAAGGTCGCTATCCCACTAGGCGTTTTAATAAGCGTTGGCGTCACCGTTGTGTTTACGTAGCTTCGACGCCGCGCTGACACGACGGTAACGCCGCGTCGTCGCGTGGCAAGCATTAACGTCCGTGGGATAGCGGTCTAAAATGTATGAGAAATGTAGACGGCATCCGAGATATCAGTGTGAAAATCGTAGTGGTAATGAAAGTGTAAAAGCCATTTTTCTCTCAGTAACAAAACTGTAAATCCTATTTCAGATACAAAACGGCATCAGGCGACGCGGTGATCCAATCAACAGAAATAGCGGACCTTATAAAGAAGATGTGTGAGTCGTTAGCGCTGTCGCAGGAAAAGTTACTCGCGTCGCAGCCCCGGCCCGTGACGGCCGACATGCAGGTGCAGTGCGAGGACATGCTCGGGGACAGTAACAGTGAACCTGCACTCACTGCTCATGGACATGGAAATAGGTATATTTTAATATTACCGTTGCTCGACTCCTGCGATGTTTTAGACTGTAGCCTTCCTCGATAAATTGTTATTATTTGGGAAACAAAAACATGTTATATAATAGTAAATTATTGTGCAAGCATTATGCTGAGGCGCATTGAGGCCCGAGATGCCTTAAGGAGCTGAGGATGGTAAACATCAATACATACGTGTATCGTATGAAGTGTAAGAGAGCCAAGCTTCGGCACGAATGGGTCGGCTCGACCGGAGTGATACTACGGCCTCACAGAAAACCGGCGTGAAACAACCCACAGCGTTGTGTTTCGCCATGTGAGTGAGGTTACCGGAGGCCACATCCCTCCCCTTCGCCATTGCTTACCGACGTTGACGTTGTTCAACACACTTCTGAATGAAATAATACTTACTTAAATAAAAACTACCAAAAGAGAAAACGAGACGAGATGTGAAAAAATTTTTCGTCATAGCGGGGAAAATTAAACAATTTTCCTATGTGTGTGTAGTAAAAAATCAAGTGTCGTATCTGAACCAAAAAACACCTTTTATTTTTTGTGGTTTTTTGCTACACATCGTCATCATCATTAGATCATTGAGATCATCATCAATATTTACAAAATGTCCACTGCTGAATAATGTATAATTATGTATAATATTTTTTCCAGAACGATGATATTGGAGACAAGTAAAAGCGATACTTGTATCATGAAAAATGACAAAGGTATGTATTTATTTACCGGTTAACACGTGAGAGAGAAAAATCTTATGTTTTTACTATTCTCTCTGGTATTTTCTCCAATTCCATAAATAAATATTATAAACAAGTATAAAATGTAGAATTTGCAATGTCATAGAAATCTTATACATGTTTACAGAAAAGGTAAAGGAGATGATACCTGCACTAGAACGCAACGCCATAATGCAGAAGTTTGTTGACGAGCTCGAAGACTGGAAGGAGAAACAACAGGAATTGTTTAAATGTCAAGTATGTAGAAACATTTTGTTATGTAGTTTTATTATACACTAGTTGACCGAGTACAAACTTCGTGTCGCCTCAAATATAGCTAATAGATGATATTAACCTTCCCTGTATATTCAGGGATATTTAAAGACTACTATAAGCCTTGTTGGTCAGGCTTTCTCGGGTTTTAGCGAGACTAACGAACGGCAATTCATTTTTATATATAGAATATTATTATACTGGCGGCCCGCCCCAACTTTGTACGGGTTTTCCTACTATCTCGGTGTTAATTATTTGTTTTGTTAGTGAACCTTCACGGCATAGAAAATGCAAAAGTATTGGAATTCCCAGATGTTCACCACTTCCTGCGGTCCAGGCATAATTGATTTCAATGGTAGCTCGGAATATAAATGTTGATCAACCCAATAGGGGCTAAAGTTGTTTTAATTATCAAATGGCGCTAATCTAGCACTAATTTTTCAAATATCGAAATAGAGGACATGACGCGCCCGACACCAAGGCTGACGAGGCCCTACGTCTTTTATTTTAAGTGTGGGAGAGCCATGCTTCGGCACGAATGGGTCGGCTCGACCGGAGTGATACCACGGCCTCACAGAAAACTGGCGTGAAATAACCACAGCGTTGTGTTTCGCCGTGTGAGTGAGGTTACCGGAGGCCCAATCCTTCCCCTCCCCCAATCCCTCCTAAATCCCTAAATCTTCAAATCCCTAATCCCTAAAAGGTCGGCAACGCTCTCGTAAATCCTCCGTTGCTAGTATCCATGGGCGGCGCTGATTGCTTACCATCAGGTAATCCGTCTGCTAGTTTGGCGACCTATTAAATAAAAAAAAATAAAAAACTGGTTGAAGTTGGTTAAATCTAAATCATAGATAACATACACAACAAAATAGTTTAACGCATTAAAATATGTATTAAAATAAAATTACAGCTAAAACGTAAAGAAGAGTATCACCTGGAACTCTTAGCTAAGGAATGGGCGAAGAAACAAGTGGACCTGGAATGTAAACTAAGTAAGGGCATAGAGCAGTGTCGCAACCTCGCAGCGGACCTCAGCCGCGCCACTGAAGACTTCAGGCTTAGAGGGTACAGGAACTGCGAGAGGGAGAAAAAGGTACATTTTTTACAGAGTAATTGAATATTCGAAGGAGAACTACATATGTACAGTACGGCCGACGTATCTTGGCCAGTCTGAAGTTAGCCGCTTGTCTGCACAATGGGTCTTTTAGTAACAAATTTGTGTACTGCGCAGGTAATCGGGTAACTTCAGACTCGCCAAGATACGTTGGCGGTATTGTATGTCGCTTTTATCTTGAGACAACCTAAAGAAGATTGAGCTTATTTATGGTTTCGCTTTTTGAAGGGTACGGTCACTTAAGCTAATCTATAAACTATGGTTATTATTGTAAGGTTTTAATTTTCAATATGTTTAGTATATACTATTATATTTTTTGTTCCATTATAGTGAAAGGCAACATTATCAGAATTTATATATGAAAACAATATTAAACTTAATTACAATCAGTACGCACCGATTTAAATATGTACAGTTTCATAACCAATATTTTTGACGCTTATGTGACTTCAAATAATATACATCCTAAGAAACTAAGATTTTGTTTAAAAAACCCCACTCAATATCAATTTGTTTTTTACTTTGCTTTACTGTATGTCAATAGCCATCAGTTATGTCCAATTTTCACTATTATACTGTGCCAAAAAAGAGTGCAACTGAGCACCATAATAGTTAGCTCAATCTTCTTTATTGAAAATAACGACTTATAGTACGGCCGACGTATCTTGGCGAGTCTGAAGTTAGCCGATTAGCTGTGCAGTACACAATTTTGTTCCTAAAAGATCCATTGCGCAGACAAACGACTAACTTCAGTTTCGCCAAGATACGTCGGCCGTATAGTACTTACTAAGTAAAATTCTACTAGTTTCAAGTCATAACAGGAGTATTATTTTTGAATAAGAAAGAAAACTCAGCTCACGAATAAGAGTGTTTACCAAAATTATGGATTGTCAAATGAACCTACTAATTTAATATGTAGATATATTGGATCAACATAATCAGATAATTCTTTTACTAACATTTTAGTTGCTAGACGCGAAGAAAGCTCTAGAATCCGATTACACCGCTAAATATCAGGAGTTGAGAGAAGCGTCACAGAAGATGGAAGACGACATGAACCACCAACTCAAGCTGAAGGATATGAAGGTCGAGGAGTTACAGCTTCAAGTCGAACAGCTGCAGAAGCAAGTGGAACTGCTAAAGGTAGAGTTTTAGAAGCCGTGATATTGATAGGTGGCCATAAAGTGCAGGACATATTGTCGATGACGTTCGATTTGTGAACTGGAATGAACAGAGAGTATTTGACAGTGTGAATCCAAAATTATAATTTATAAAATAAGGGGGGAAATTAACAGGCAGATCATTTGATTGTTAGAATTTGTCTCTGTACATGTACTTACCCCTGTTTTCTTTTCTGAGGGGAAAATCATCAAATGACTTCTCCCGCCCAGGGCCGGGCGGGAGGTAGGGTCAGTCTTACTGACTAAAAACCCCCCTGTTCCTTCTCCTGCTCTGTGCCGAGGTCGCGGTACCTCATTGCGCTTACCCCGCAACCCCGGCTGAACATCAGCCCTTTAGGGCCCCGTCTGTGGTGGTCGTATGGCTCTTTGAGGCGCGCGCGGAACGCTACGCGTACGCTCGGGGTACTTAACCCTGTAACATTACTAATTAATCATAAATAGTTGTTTAAACTAAACTAGCGACCCGGCCCCGATTATATCAATCACTCTATCTATGAAAAACCCCTTATAAAACCCCCTTGCGTAGTTTTCAAATTTTAGCATACATAGGAATATAGGGTCAGAGAAAGTGACTTTGTTTTATACGATGTAGTGATATTGTATGTTTTTCAGAACAACATAAAGAATACAGAAAAGGAATCACAGAGTCGATACTCCGGTTTAACGAAAGATCAAACCGCAAGTCTTATACAAGAGTTGGTGAGTACACATAAATAACAATAGCTTCTGCCACCGCCTTTGCAATCCCTTGATGAAAAATAAGCCTATGTGATATAGATTGCTCTGTTGACTTGGCGCGATGGGTGGGCAACTGGCTGCCGATCAATGTGTTGAGGATCCGATTCCCGCACGGAATAACTCTCCATTTATTACACATAAATTAATTACTCTCCATTTATTAAACATCCAAACTTTCGTGTTTTTTATAACTAGCTCTCGCGCGGTTTTACCCGCTGCTCGGCTCCATTTTATCGTGGCGTCATGTTTTATAGCCTATAGCTAGCACTCAGGAACATTGTAGCTATCTATCAGTGAAAGAATTTTGGAAATCCGACCAGCAGTTCTAAAGATCACCTAACAAATTTTACCTCTTTATAATATTAGTACCTAATATAATAAGAGGATAAAATGTTTATTTAAGTATTCAACAGTGTGTTTGTAACGTCATTTTCACCTTGTTTCAATGTGTGTCACACTGACACACAGCCAATTGCTATTGAACAAAATAGGAGACCCCACTCTGGCGCCATAAGATGCGCAAAAAACAGTAGCCGTAGTGAACCGTTCTTGAGTATATTCTTATACATATACAACTTTTAAATCAATATGAAGATTTCGTTAAACCATATGTAATATAAAAAAAAATCCTACTGACTAGCTTTTCTTGACTTATCTGTACTTTATCGCTTAGCACCATACCTAATCATACTCCATACCTAATAACTTTACCATATTTCCAGCGTTACTTGGAAGAAAAATTGGACAGCGCGGTGCAATCGAAGGCTTTCTTCAAAGAGCAGTGGGGCCGTGCAGTGCGGGAGTTACACTTGGTGAAGCTTGCCACCAGGAAACAGATGCTGTCGCAGCTGCAGCAGGACAGGAAGCAACTCGACCATATGCGGTGAATACAATATTGTTATACTTTATTTTTTAGTATAGGTACTGTCGGAGAAATAAAGCTGGTAAGTAAATATTTGGCTGCACGGTTGTAAAACAGCTGGGCAACTGGCTGCTGTGTAACGTGTCACGGTTTCGATTCCCGCACGGAACAACACCTTGTGTGACCCACAAGTCGTTGTTTCGGGTCTTGGCGGCTTGTATATATATTTTTTTATGTTTATAAACGCACCCACGATACAGGAAAAAAAACCTAGGGTGGGACAACGTTTATTACTTCAAGTCGGAAGTATGTTAAAGGTTTATGCAGGCTGGGGCATTTCTTATCTAATGCTTAAAACACCACTCAACCCTTAACATCCTTACAATACTCTAGATGCTTTAAAGATACAGATTCAATCTTCATTGTACTATCCGATTGTAGGATTAAAAAGGTTCTAGCTCGCTTATATAGAGAAAAAAACGTATTCGTTTCAGACTGGACACAATAGAAGATGAAGAGGAAAACCGTACGAACCAGAACCCCATTGACCTGAAGAAGTTGAAAGACGACTTCTACGTGGACATACTCGCTAATACACCGGCACTTAATACGCATTCTTTGATTAGTTAGCAACTTTTTATTTGATATTTTTGACTATAATAAAAACACATTATTTTATTCTTCTTTTACGTACCGAGATAGGTACAAGGCAAGATACTAGTGTAAAAGTTAAAATTAAAATCAGAACAATAGAAAAGTCTGCGAAATGTGTTAGTATGTAATATAAAGACTTGGCAATCTTTATTTATCTTTAATATCCTATTGTTCATTGCAGATCCTAGTGGACCTGATGAGTTAGAAATGTTCACCGATTTGAAGTAAGTAACTACTACTAAAAACTTTGTCATCTCATCAATATGTTTTAATTAAATGAAAATCGAGTCTAATTTAACTTAATTTAATTTAACTCTTTATTTCAGGCTACTAAGGCCCATAAACACTGTACATTAATATATATGTTATCTTTAATTGCAGAAATACACCAAAAAATCCGATGAACGAGAAAATAAATGAATTGATTGCGCAACGCGATCGCTTAGTACAACAGGATAGTCCGGATGAAGAAATGCTGAAACAATTAAACCATGAAATACGAAGTATGTTGCTCAGTTGTGCCACCTGACCATCGATATATTAACGACACAATGCCCTATAGGTTTAGGTAATTAGCTAAATGTAAACAATCTTGACATGTTTACATGCAATTTTTAGGTATAAATATATTACAATCAGGTATTTACCTAAAGCTTGCTTATACGACCTCTTGATATGATATATTTTTTTATAACATAAAAAGACAGATATTATATTATACAAAGACATATCAAGGTTGTTTATCTTTAGTTAACTTAGGACTATTTTGTATATAAAACCAACTTTATGATGTAAATTTCCTTCTGGACATTTAGGCATAGATCACAGATGATCAATCAAATTGTATAAAAGTAGCTTTTCTATGAATAGTTAAAATAACAGTAGCCATAGAAAAGGGAATGATGGCTTATAACTTAAGTTACGCTATGTCGAGTCAGGTCTGTAGAAATAGGGAAATATAGGTATTTGGCCACTAGGGAAAATGTTATAAAGGGTGTAGCTAACAAACTGATGATCTAGTAGTGGGTTGTAAAGGCTGGTTGTAGTTGTTCACATCATTATCATCAATTATAATCAGCTAATAAATATCTTACTGCTAAAAACATATTGACACAGTAGCCTGCCCAATCTGGATGATAAACCCATTGCATAAAACATATCTCTATTCATCTAAATATAGATTTGATTCACAGCCATTTTAACAAACCTCTAAATGGAGATCTTTTTGCGGTGATAATTATAAGAGAAAAAATGTTTGAGCTTAAAATTAAAATATTGTGCCAACCTTCTCTTATTAACTCTAAATAATAATACACATTATATTAATAGTTCATGTGTTTTCGGATCAATAAAACCCACGAAATATTAACAGCGCTGGTAATCCTAAACACTATTTAAACTTGAATATGTGTAATATTATTCTAAAAAAAGGAAAAGGAAGAGTGTATTATTTAACTTGAAGTTCAAACGACCTAAAACAATCACTAAAAATCGACTAATCATTTTCTAATATCATTGCTGTATCGGCATTAGAAACTGTGACTATGTAACTATGTGGTTTATAATAAAGTACAGTCACATAATAGTATAATTTGGTTCATCATCCGGTTGTTGTGGTCAAATGCAAATAAATATTATTAAGCAATTTGCTCTTTCTATAGCAATAACGCCTTTCGATATTAGAATGTCCTATATGATATTAGGCCTTTTATTTATGGCAATAAGTCTCAAATTAAAGAAGGCTACAGCTTATATATGTATAGATTACAGCATACTCCTAAATAAATGCCTTGTCTACTTTGAAATTTTATTTTTATAATGCTAAAAATAAATGTTATGTTAAAATAAAATCATTAATGTCGTCGTTATTTATTATCATGTTTAGTAGTCTATAGTGCCTACGTATTGTTGATTTGTTAATAAACTTTGTGACTGACAATGTTGTGTTGGATGGAGTTATTAAAAATAAAACGTTTTAAAACTTTTTTTGGATTTATTTTATATATAATTGTTTTGTAATTTCATTTTAATGGACGTTATATTCTTGAGTATTATTTAGCAATCAGGACCACCCATTGATACTTTAAAGACAAAGCCGACGTTGACCCAGGAGTTACGAATCTGCTACCATTATTTTAGGGTATTTTTTTGTCAGGGAAAAATCATCTCTCTCTCTCTGGGCGGGAGGGTCTGTCAGGCATAGCCTATAGATTAATGTACTCTGTGGTCAGACTCTTGTTCGACTAAAAACCCCCGTTCCTTCTCTTTCTCTGGGCCTAGGCCGCGGTGTCTCATTGCCTAGGTATTGATGAGTTTGGGGGGCGCTTTGGTAATATTCATGCCGAAGCATAACACGCTCTCTCCCATGTATCTCTTGTTATTTCATTTCAAAATCGTTCAAAAATATATAGTAGGACCTACATCGTTATTAATCATGATAATATTGTAGGTCAGCGGATTTACGTTCCCAATATTAGGATCTTGTCCTATCTGAAACTTTTCATCTACAAGATTGACAAGTTTTATTTTAATTGACAACTCCTCAAATTTAGGCAAGGCACCAAGTTAGGCATGAAACTATTCTATCATATATCATTAGATAAAAAATATACATTAGTAATTTACAAAAATAACTATAATTCCAGAAACACTTTTAGTTACTAATATAAAATTCGTTTATGTAGTTTACTATCTTATGTCACTGAGCACATCTCTATTCGAGAATGACGTATCGTATGATTGCAAATCATTTGACGTATTATTTTATTTATTAGTGATTTCAATCGAGTAAAAATTGTAATTCAAAGCTATATTGAAGAAATAAGAAGTGTATCATTGCAGTGATATTTGCCTTACGTGTTACAGTATTGTGTGAGTGTGTTTTTGTGCTAAGATATGGCGAAAACCAAAGTTACAGGAGCTACTAGCAGGCTGAAGCAAGATTACCTTAGGCTGAAAAATGACCCCGTTCCATATGTGACAGCAGAACCAGTGCCATCAAATATATTAGAATGGCATTATGTCGTCAAAGGTCCAGAAAAAAGTCCTTACGAGGGTGGCTACTACCATGGAAAAATCATATTTCCGAGGGAGTTCCCTTTCAAACCTCCATCTATTTACATGATTACACCAAATGGTCGGTTCAAGACGAATACACGACTGTGCCTTAGTATTACGGACTTCCATCCTGATACGTGGAACCCTGCGTGGTCAATATCTACAATACTCACTGGTTTGCTAAGCTTCATGTTAGAGAAAACTCCGACATTGGGATCTGTCGAAACATCAGATTTCCAGAAACGTTGCTTGGCGGCAGAGTCATTGGAGACAAATATTAAAAACAAAATGTTCTGTGAGCTGTTTCCGGATTATGTTCAGGAGATTGAACAGCAGCTTAAACTGCGGCAGGAGGCCATGCTGCATGCAGATACCACTGCTCCTAGCCCAGGTGAAGTGGTGACGGAGCAACAATCAAATATGTATTATATCTTGACCAATCTTTTTGTGTTGGTAGGCTTTGTATTTCTTGCATACATGGTAAAATATGTTTTAGTCTCCATATCCAATGATTAGTCATGCTGTATTATTAATGTAAATATTGTAATTTATTTTGTAAATACATATTATTCCATTAGAGGCAAATTTTGAAGTTATTAATTAATATGACATTGTGCTAAGCATACAGACTATTGATGTACCTTTACAATGCTTGTTTGTGTGACAAGACATTATTGATATACTCAATTGTAATTCAGAAATTGGAGCAAGCTGTAAGCTTAAAAATAATGGATTGTGTAAATCCCATGCATAGTTACCAGTTTTTAAAACGTAATGCATCATATTTCTCACAATATTAATTTCCACTCCAAAATGGAAAAGCATAGAAAGATCTCTTTTTGTCCAAAGTGCTATTTCACATTTTGCAACTTTGTTTAGTGTAAATTATATGTGTAACACTGTAGTGTAAAGAAAATAAATATTATAATTTATGATACATTATATTGGACAAGCACTTCATTGTTTAACTGCAAACATTGTATTCACACATTCATAGTTTTTAGACATTCTTTGTGATGAATAGCTAGGTAGTGTGTTTTAAATTAGAGAAAATAATGTAGTATAATGTGATATATACTTTTTCACTGTTGCAAGTATTCTCAGTCAAGATTGCAAATAGCTTTTAGTGTGAGAAACATTTGTCAAGTTATAAACTTACAAATAAATGTAGTAATCACAAAAGTTGTTTTGCTGCTCGTGTTTGACTGTCAATATTATTATTCCAAATAAAATGTGTTGAGTTGATTGAATACAAGTATTTTCTTGTGCTGCTATTTCTTCACAACTAGCACTTAATCATATTTAGAATTGAAATCATTAATCTTTCAATAATCAATATTGAGCCTACTGCTGCATTTAAATTGTGTTGTCCAAGTATGAATATTATTTTGGAAAATAAATCTGTTATTATATAGACAAAATCTGTTATTGTTTGTTTGATAGTGCTAATTTTAAGGTATGTTTCAGAATTTGGGTACTATTTGTTGTACATACTTATACTTTCATGTTACACAAATCCAACAAGGAATCAATTAATGTTATTTCTTATTAAAATGTGTAGATTACTTTAATTTTCATGGATATTATTTATATACAACCTGATAAAATAGTACTTAAATTAAATTCTATTTCTTCTAATATCACTTCAGTGAGCTGTTTCACATTACAAATTCTAAAGTCTCATTTACACAAATGTAAATGTACATTGCTCTTAAGTTTGTATTTGCTTGAGAAATGACTTGGCCCGATGCTGTAGTGTACTACATATGCACGCGCCCCGTCTCCGTGAATGAGGCCTAAAAGAATGTTTCAATAGAAAAAATAGAGCCCTATATTTGCCATGTAATGCTGCGCACATCATACAAATATGTGATTACAATCATTTGTGTCGATTTTAGCAACTGCTAATTGTTTAAAATCCAGTAAAATGGTATTTTTATATGAAATGTTGTTTTATTTATGAAAAAATAAATTAAAACTTTGTTTATGAACCCATGTATTTATTAACTTAAAAAGGTTTTCAGTATCATTTCCATAATTATACATTTAGTAATATAGAAAACATTTTACAATTACATAATATTATTGCCTATTATCTTGTATACAATGTATTATTGTTAGGATGGATATGGTTAATATTAAAGGGAATAAATACATTTCTATAAAATGTAATGTACCAGCACTTCCTGCCACATTAGTTTTTCAAGATATACCTTATTACAATAAATAGGTGTGTCCCAATCAAAATAACTAATATGTTTCGTACACATCTAGTGTATTCTTTTGATGATTTTTTTTATTAGAGTACATAGGTAAGGTATTACTCAGACACACCATATACACAAATTATTATCTGTTGCTTTATACATGATGCATGTAAATTATAGTATAAACTACTATTCTATACTAATAATTCTAATAGTACTACTTACAACTAAAATAATATTTAATTATAAAATATTGATGTAGCTAAAATGATAAATAATTTTATAATTAAAAATTTGAGAAAAAACACAATTGATCATGTCAGCTTAAGTCACATAATTTGAATGAGTATCTTATTATTCACTCCTTATCATCATCATCATCCCAGTCACTTACCAAGCTTCTAATATTATCATTTTTTGGGATGTCTTGTGGCTTATTGGTGTCTGTTTTTGGCAAAATATTTTCATGGGTAGTGTTGTCTGCAATGATATCCTCCTGTGAATCATTGTCTTCCCAATCATTCAGCAAAGATGACAACTTCTGTTGTACCTGAGGATTGGGTATAGGACCATGGACTGGTGAATCTATTAATGGTGGCAGTTGCATTTCCTGACTGGAAGAGTCTTCTTCTTGTGAGGAAACTGCACTTTCTTCTGTTTCAACATCTGGTGTTTCAATTTGAGGAGTTTGACTAGCCATTTGTTTTTGCATTTCTTGTTGAATGTTTTCTATTGATTCCTCCAATTCTGGTCCATCATCAATGAAAGGTATTTTCTGAGTATCCATTTTAGTTTTAGACATTTTATTACTATGATCTTGATCCTCTCTGACATCATATTCATCCTCTGACCATTCAAGTGCCAAATTTTGTATCTTTGATGCAGTTTCTTTAGGATTTATAGTTTGTTCTTGTGATGTATTGTTAATTTCTACTATATCGTCATATGCTTGTGATTCCATTAGTTCTTGAGGCTGTTGGTTATTTGGACTTTCAGTGTTCCCAGTTCTCTCATCTTCATTAGCAAGCTCTTGATATTCAGATGCACTTTGAGAACTTGTGTTATCCTGCAGAGTTGTTTGAATAGTGCTATTTTCAATAGAAGAAGATTGTTGTTCTAGAATGTTTTCACTTTCTACTGGCTGTTCAAGCATGTTTTTTAATTCGTCAGTTTGTTCCATAACATTCTCACCTTCAATGGCTTTTTCTAGTATGTTTGAAGGTACTCTGTGTTCAAGGACAGTTTCACCTTCTGCTGGTTGATCCTTCATATTTTCAGATCCTATTGTTTGTTCACCAACATTTGTACTCATTACTGGTTCTTCTATTTTACTTGCAATTGCTATTACTTGTGCTTGTTGACCTTGAATTTCAGTGTTTACTGGCATTTTTAATTCATTTGCTATGCAGCTATCCAGTTGTGGTTCCATTACAATATCTGCTTCAAGTGGTTGTTCAATGACATATTCTGTCTCAATAGCCTGTTCTCCTATATTTTCATTTTCTATTGGTTGTTCAACATTGTCTGTTGTCATTGATTGTTCTTGTACAACTTCTATGCCAATTGGTTGTTCAACTATACTTTCGGCCTCCATTGGCTGTTCAATTATATTTTCTGATACTGGTGGTACATCCATTGCATTCTCTAGTGGTTGTTCTAGCACATTTTGTATTTCCATTGGTTCTACTATATTATTTTGGTTGGTGTGGATGTCATTAGTCTCATTAGCAGTTATAGGCATATTGCTTGGTTCTCTGTTATTGCTTTGTTTATTATTAATTTGTTCAATTATTTCCTCTGGAGGATTTAAAGAAATTTCAGTCTCACCTGCAGCTGTATCTTTTTGTGGTTCAGATCCCATATGCACTTCTGGGAGTTCATCTAGATGATCAGTAGTTGCATTATGATCAGAATGTTCATGAGCGATTTGTATCTGTTGACTCTCTAAATTCTCTATATTATTTTGCCAGTTTTGTTCCACTCGATTCATTGCAGGAGTGGCAGTAGATACAGTTTCAAAGGTTTGTGTTAACATTCCAGAAGATTGTACAAACTGTGCTCCTATACCACCTGTGGTAAGTATTTGGTATTGCTTGTTCTGGTCATCATGACTATATACAACCACAATATTGTTATCAGTAGATACAGCTTCAGTAACATTCAATGGATATTCACTAGGAAGTATCATCATTTCACTTGATGAAGTATTATCCAAGTCAATTGTACTTGTCTCCATTCCTGTATTATGTTGTGTAGTTAATACAGTAAGTGTCTTTGTTGTGTCACCATTGTCAAATATAATGGGATGGTTTGAATTCATTAAAGCTTTGTACTCTTCTTCATTAGAAACCACAATTTGTATTGGTTGATTTAAATTTGCAGATTTCTTTATTATCATACTAGATTGTGGTTGAACACTCTCTTCAATTGTTGCATTTTCAACATTTGAATATTCTACAGATGTAGTTGGTAATACAGAATTTGGTTCAACTATATCTGATAGGATAAAGTCCTGGTTGAGGGTCTTTTTTCTTGGAATAAGTTGATTGTCTTTCATGATATATTCATCATTGTCTATTACAACAATCTCTTCACTAGAACCTTCAATAGGTAATTTTATATCTTGGAAGAAATCATTTTGAGATTGAGAGTTACTGCTGCTTTTACCAGGCTTAAGTTTTTGGTTAGATTTTGGTGTACTAAAGCCTGGATTTAAAATCTTTTGCCTTAGATTAGTGATAGGTTGTCTTCTAGGTGTAGAGTGTTTGTCACTTGTGGATGTTTGGTGACTAGGAAACTGTATATCCATCTCATCATAATCATTGTCATAGCTTGTACTAGCTTCATACTTAATACTTATTGATCTTGGCTTTTCATCTTCTTTTTCATCATCAGAAGACTCAATTATGCAGTCAGTCTTTGCTTCTTTTTTGTGATGTGTTTTAAGATGTGCATAAAGGTTTGCTTCACGTAGGAATACTTTCAAACAATAAACACACTGCAAATTATTTTTCCTTTCAGAACTGTACTTGTGACCAGTGTTTTGTATGTGTATAAGTAGCTGACTAGAAGATGAGAATGCAACTGAACAAACATTACAGCGGAAGTTTCTGATATCCTTATGGGTTAACTTATGCTTGACAAGTAAGCCCTCAGTAAGAGCAATATACGAGCACATGTTACACTTAGGGAAGTGATACTGTGGTGGGGGTGGAACAGCATGTTGAGCATAAAGATGGTGAAGCAAATAGTTCCTCTTTAAAGATCTAAGTCCACAATATTCACAGATGTTAGCAACAGGTTTTTCATGGTGCACATCTACTAAATGGCGGCGGAATTTATAATATGAGTTGAAATGCAGAGCTTTTCCTGGGGTACCACAAATTAAGCATATCCAAGGTCCTTTGACATTCTCTGCTCCCATTGCAATGAGTTTTGCTGCCTGTTTTGAATCTATAACATCAGTTTCATATGTAAAGTCATCTTCAGATGATTTCATATTTAATGGCTTGGATTCTGTGAAATTAGAAGCTGCAGCAGGCTTTGCTTGTTTCTTTCCTTTGCTAGGTATAGGATCCAGAATCTTCAACTTAATATTTTTATTGCTTTTCACAAGATGAGGATATTTCTTTAAAACCTCACTAATTATTCTTGCGTGGTCCAAATTGGAGGCAGCTTTGCTATCTTTAGTTTCTATTGTAACTTTAGGTCCACCATTATTGTCTAACATCTGATCAAAAAGTTGGCTAGAATCTCTTTCACTTTCTACATAGGAAGCATTGAATAAATCACTTTCATCATTAAAACTATGGTCACGATTGCTCTCGTTAAATATACTTTCATCCTTAGATACTATTCTTTTACACTCAACTATGTCAACTGTTGACATACCAGATAATTTCTTGGAGTTTGATGATTCACCAAATAAAGTGTTGCGTTTAGCTGCTTTATATCTCTTTACTGTATCAGGATGAACAACCAGAGGCTGGGAGGTATATGATATATTGCTAAATGAATTTTGTAACAAATTGTCTGATTCAAGTTCTTCAGGTATTTCGTATCTTGTAGGACGAGGATCTTCAATAACAGATCTTTGTGGTGTAAAGGCTTCCGCAGACAAGGGTGATGGTGGACGGTACATACTATTAGTAGCATTGTCACTTTTAGTTACAGTTTGATAAGATTTTTTGTGTTTGTATACTACATTATCGAATGCCTTGCCATAGGAACGTTTCACACCTACTGAAGACTTTTTGGGTTCACTTTGTTTAGTAAATTTCTTGCCACTGTAACTGTGAGTTGGGGCTTTGAGGTGAGGAGGGCGATGTGATTCAAGTAGCTTTGTTAAAACAGGCATATTAAGAACTTGGGAAGTTTGATACAATTTCTCTGCTAGTTCCACATGAAATTCTAAATTACCCGTGTACATGAAGTTAACAATGGGGACGATTACATCCGCCTGCAGGTCGTCCGGCATCACCAAGCAGTCTTCGTACATCTCACATGTTCGTTCCAAAAGTTCGAAGTATTCAGTGCATGCACTGAGCACCAATCGATGCACTTTAAGCTGGGCATTATCTTGAAATTGTAGCGTCAGGTCACAATAATCAGTCCGGTTAAAGAAATGCTTCAGCCTTTGGAGGAAATATATTCCCCAGTTGTCAACTTTCACTTTCTTTTTATCTGACATTGTTATAATTTCTCATGGCATTTTCCAATCACAAATTACGCCGGCCGCTGAAACACAAGTTTATTACAATTATAATTCAGCATCAACACAGTTTCACGCGAATAAATGCGGTAACTATTGATCCACTAGACATTATTTTCATTGTTAATCGAGTATGACTGATGCTATACACTCAAGTTTTTCAAACGCGTTTCACATTAAAAATTTTACTTAAATTTTCCGCCATATATTGTAGTGTTTTATTCAAGGAACTTACCGATATCGGCTAAACAGAATAGTTTGTATTTCGATAACTTGCTCTCGTCACAATCAAACAAAATTACTGCACCAAATCTAACACAAGTTGACACGGTGGACGTAAGATGGCGGTGTACAAGCAGCGGCCTCAATCCGAAACTTGACGCTTGTTGACGCTTGATGTTGTGGAGTCATAATCACAACTTATTATTTTTGAAGCATAATAAAATATACAAATTTGTGTGATATATTTGTATTGAATATACTGTTTAATGATATTGTACGATTATTATTTTCATGTTGTTATTTATATTTAAAAACGTTAAAAGTTGCTGAATTGTTTACACTTTTTGCGCAAGTGTTCAGTGTCGCCATCTGAGACGACTCCGGTACCAACTTATTGATTGCGAACGTTCTAATTTTACTCAAGTCTACAAGCGCGGTTCACACAACGAGAAATGAAAATGACGCATCGTAACGGAACCCTCTGGTTGTCTATTAAAGCATAAGTTAACTGTAATAGGTCAATAGAGGGCTCTGATTTTTATTTTATAAAATAAATTATGTTTATATCTTGTTGAAAATAATTGTTGTGAAATGAGGAGTTGTAAAAGCTTTGAGTTTTTTTGTATCTATGTATGTACTATATCTTTACCAAAAAATAAAATAAAATCAAACAAATATCTTCAACAGATTAAACCGAATAGAGACGAAAAGCTCTTAACTTTCGAAATCATAAACGTGTGTAGGTACGAAATTTAGTACAACACTCGCCAAGCTTTGGTACGGATGGTCGGTATTATTCGTCATAGATTTTGTTTTTTTTACAACGCAATGGAAATCGTCGTGGACTTTCCTTGTCATTACCGGCTTGCCGGTGTTCCGACTGTGCATATGGCATGGTAGAATATAGGTAGTCATTACAACTTAATTAACCTGGGTACTGAGATATTATGACTTTACAAACATTTTTGTCGCGAACACGCTAGGACGTCGTCGTCGTCGTCGTGTGTTCCACAGTGCACTCATGAATTAAGCTCCTGATATGGTTAGAAACTAGTTGAGGTAGTAGATAACAAAGTATCGCTTAACAGTGCCTAACGTTATTAAGCGATTAAACATAATCAATCACTACATAGTAGGTATAAAACAAAGTCGCTTTCTCTGTCCCTATATCCCTATGTTTAAATCTTTAAAACTACGCAACGGATTTTGATGCGGGATATTTTAATAGACATAGGTAATAATAACGATAAAGAGTGGAGAAATTTAGTATTAGCTTTACATCCGTTCATTCGTGTGAAGCCGGGGCGGGTGTCTATAATTTTATTTTTGTTAAAAATTTTGTTTTATAAAGCCGGGCGCGGCGGGCGGTCTGGCCATTGCAGCGCCTGAATATCGTGTCATATCAACGTGATGTGGTTTTGTAAATTACTACATAGTCTAATCGTGCCTTAAATTTAACTTTTATAATCAACGTTTATAGGTGGGTTATTTTAATTTTTATTTCATTTTCGGCTGTCAAGACGGCCCGTTGTAGGTAACAGTTTTTATCAATGAAACAAAACAATGAAATATGAATTATTTTTTGCAAATAGGCCATAAAACCGCCTATTTGCAAAAAATAATTAATT
Source organism: Spodoptera exigua (assembly GCA_902829305.4). NCBI lineage: Eukaryota > Metazoa > Arthropoda > Insecta > Lepidoptera > Noctuidae > Spodoptera > Spodoptera exigua. Next base: position 10,781,018 of record LR824616.2, on the reverse strand, counting down.
TTAATATAAAACTTTTACACGTCAAATTATATGTGAAAAACTAGATGAAGCCGATATCTACTTAAATAGTGTAATAAACGTAGGTAAATGAGCACGCGCCCATGAAACAAAACCTTGTACTTAACACTCGATGCACTGTTCTCATGGCTTTGTAGGTACTTATGAAGTTTTATTTAAGGTATTTTGCAACGACTTATTATCTCATCAAATACTGACTGATATTTTTATTTCTAAGCTTTGTTTGACATTCAATACTGCCTCTTAGGGTCTAATAGAAATAAATCTATTAGACTAAATCTATTAGAAATTTGTTTTATAAAGAAATTCGCCATCCATAATACGTCCTCTGCATAAAACCGAGGCCTCATTTTTTTTATAAAACTGTTATCTTCGGTAAATTTTAAGCACCTGGATCTTAAATCAATCAGGGGTACCTAACAGAAGCAACAGGGGCAGAGAGTACAGAAAATAACTGACATTTCTATGTACCTAAGTAGGTACATACCACCAAGCAACCTATCTACTGATAGGTTGGTTTGGAAAGAGACGGAAAAGGACGGATGACGATCACGAGACAAACACGGAGAACAAAACGGGGAGGTTTTTAGTCTGAAGTGAAGTCTGACACTTCCTCTTGTTTCGCCCAGGGTGGAAGAAGCGAGAGCTCTAGGGCAAATCCGGGAAATTTCAAACGGATGGCAGACTTACTTGCCATGCCTCAAAGAGCCAATAGTCCCCCACAGACGGGGCCCCTATAGAACTTGTGGGGCAAGCGCAATAAGGCACCGCGACCTCGGCCGCTCGGCCTAGAGCAGGATAAGGAACAGGGCCTTTTACTTTTTAGTTAGTAATACTCTGACACTCCCTATGGCCTCACCCTAAACGGAAAAAGTCATTTGATGATTTTCTCCTAACAAAAAGCCGTACTTGCCATAGGTACCTATTGGCAATCATGCTACCATCTTAAAATATTCGTTGTCCTTAAATATTTGGTGCTGACTGTAACGAATTTTTGATGATTGTAAGTATACCTACCTAATAGGTATACTTACAATCATGAATAAATGAAGTAAAAAAAAAAACATAAATCAAACATAAATCTGTGAAGTTACCTAATAGGTAACTTCACAGATTTATTTACAGCTACGGCCAGGATAGGCGCGTTCAATATGTTCAGCGAGATACGAAAATTGAACACTGTCCAATTTCCAGACTTCGAAACTCGTACTAGTGACGATTTTATTTAGAAAACTTAACAGTTAAAGCCATTGTGAGAGAACGAATGGGTCGGCACGACCGAAGTGATGCCACGGCATCACAGACAACCGGCGTGACACAACCACTTAGTTGTGTTTCGCCGTGTGAGTTATGTTACCGGAGACATAATGCCTCCCCTCCCCAAATCCCTAAATCGCCAAATCCCAAATCCCCAAAAGGTCCACTCGTAGCTCATCTTTTGTCGCACGACAACATCAGAGGAGCTACGAACACGCCGCTCATGGACACCCCATGATCGGCGTTTAACTGTCCACTCGTTGGCGTCCTATCACATAAAAAAACAGGGTCTCAGGGTTTTGGGTCAAACGCAATTTGGTACCGCGGCCTCAGACTGGAGCAGGATAAGCAACGAGGTGGTTACAAGTAAGCAAGAGTCTGACAGTACCTCACGCCCTATTCTGGGCAAGAGAACTCATTGTTATATGTGGAAGCTTACTTATTATTAGTCATCATCATCATCATCAGCCTGTTGTCGTCCACTGCTGGACATAGGCCTCCCCAATTGCACGCCACTGAGCTCGATGTTCAGCTCTTCTCATCCAACCACTGCCTCTTCTCATCCAGCCACCTAGCTGGAGGGCGCCCTACACTACGTTTGCCTAGACGTGGTCTCCACTCTAGAACACGTTTACTCCAGCGGTCATCGGTTCTTCGACAGATGTGACCTGCCCACTGCCACTTCAGTTTGCTAATCCTTTGGGCTATGTCGATAACTTGAGTTCTCTGTCGGATCACCTCGTTTCGAATACGATCCTTCAGAGAGACTCCAAGCATAGCCCTTTCCATAGCTCGCTGCGCGACTTTAAATTGGTGGATCAGTCGCACTGTAAGTGTCCACGTCTCGGCTCCGTATGTCATCACTGGTAGGACGCACTTATTGAAGACTTTTGTCTTCAGGCTTTACGGTATCTTTGACGAGAATACCCGACTGAGTTTCCTATACGCTGCCCAGCCAAGCTGTATCCTCCTACGAGCCTCCCTCTCGAAGTTGTTTCTACCGAACTGGATTCTTATTTTGAATTATTATTAGTAACTGTCACATTTTGTTAATTATTTTTTATATTATACTAGCAAACCCAGCTACGCTTTGGTGTAGCTAAAGTAAATAATATTGTTACTATAAATTGAGATGTAAGCTAGCCTATCTTTGAAGTTGAATCAATATGTATACGGAATGCAAATCAAATTTAAAATCGGTTTAGTAGTTTAGGAGTCCGTCGCGGACAAACACGTGACGCGGATTTTTTATATAAGTAGGTATAAAGATTAGTCTGTAGGTAATCTTTGTTTAAAATAAATAGAATAAAAACAACTTAAAAATGAAATAGTGATTGGGTAAATAATCAACAGACTTCTCAAAAACCTAAATGTACAGTCTGCACAATTATTAAGATATACTTACTGAATACTGAGACAGTATTTAGGTACCTTTGTTATTAAGTAGGTAGGTACATCAAATTACGAAGACATTTTACCTTACTAAACATTGGTTATCTCAGTACTCACTTGCCTTACCTTTCTTTACCACAAAGGTCGTTTTTGCCATACCTACCTACGTGCGAACCAAACAACTATTTAAGTAGAATGAATAGGTACATTTCAGTGAAGAAATGGTAAACATTGCCTTTTTCTTTTACAGGTTTTAACAAACCTTAATATCTATATAGTATCTTGATTTCACAATCAGGATACTGTGTAGAATCGTAACCACATACTACCTACTCATATCTAAGTATGTATACCAATAGCAGATGATTCTCAAAACTTCTTCAAAACTTCGATCAACAGCTTCAAAAGGTTTGAAGCAATATGTTATGACTTATTTTCTTCCTTTTTTCTGGTATCGAGTAGGTACCTAACCGTTCCAATTATGAATTTTAAAATACTTAGGCATGTACCTACCTACCAAAACATTTTTGAACTGCGAATTATAACTTTTTTCGTGATTAGGTACTCTATGCAGTTTAATTTTTACCTACATAACTTACGATGATAACAAGGTTTTGAGTCTGAAAAAAAATTACCACAGACGGAACCATTTATAAATTAAAACACAAATAAAATCGCATTAAAATTTAAATCCAAAGAGATAATCTAGTCTCGTTCCAAACATTCCATCTCAACCCAATAAAGGCACTAGTTACATAGGTACGTACTCTACAAGTTAAGAATACGGTAACTACCATAAACCTTCTATTGCCCACTTACAGCTGACCAAGGCTTCTTGGCATGGGAAGAAAAGAAGTAGAAACGAAGCTGATTTGCGGATTCCCGTCCCGCCCAACATTGGCCCCGCCTCCAGTTCTGGGCGGCTGACGCGAAAACCCTGGATTTATTGCCAGTATGAACCGAGCCGTCGACAAAGGCGCTCCTGAATTGTCAGTTACCGTGTGTTAGTTTACGTGTTTATGCGAAGCTGGTGTGGACAGGTGCGTACGATTTATTTTTTGTTTATATTCTTTATTCAAATAAAAAAAAATAGCAATATCTTTAATTCAACGAAATATTTTTTTCTTAAAATGTTCAGTTATATTTTCTGTTATAAAAAGTTTGCTACATAAATGAAACTGCAATAATTTTTTAGTTTTTGTTATTTTAATTAAATCCGAATTAAATACTTTCGCTTACTAAATTACTCAATAGATATTGATGTAAGAAAAGTTGCTGCAAAATAGGTAGTACAGAGGTTTTGTTAAAAATATATTTATTTCGGGGATATTTAATTATACCGAGGTAAATAGGGATCTATTTCTTTTAAAGACAAAATCTTAAAATGCCTACCTAATTAGTTGATTTTTTAAAAGCCCTATATAGTTTACGAATGAATACTCACCTACATGTTATGAAGTTGTATAATTAAAAAAAGGTTGGTTTGCAGTATTAACGCTTTTCCTAATTTAAAAAAAGTTTGCACTAATATAATATTAAGTATAGATACCTTAAGTCACATTTCACCAGGAAGAAGATAAAAACACTTTAAGGACCAGCTATCAGTACCTTTTTTTTTTTTTTTTTGTCAGGGGAAAATCATCCAATGACTTCTCCCGCCCAGGGTAAGGCGAGAGAGAGTGTCAGACTCTTACTGACTAAAAACCCCCCCGTTCCTTCTCCTGCTCTGGGCCGAGGTCGCGGTGCCTCATTGCGCTTACCCCGCAGCCCCGGCTAAACATCAGCCCTTTAGGGCCCCGACTGTGGTGGTCTATTGGCTCTTTGAGGCGCGCGCGGAACGCTACGCGCCGTACGCTCGGGTCCGGTTCTGGTCGGGCGGCGAGCTACCCTTACTCGCCGTCCGCAGACCCGCGCTTACGGTGGCCGGAGATCATCTCTCGATCCCCGACGTCCGGAATGTCGCCTTCTGCGGCGGCTGGGGCGCGAGGAGGATAGTTCCCTCACGCGCTCCGCCTCCTCCTTTGCGAGCATAACTGCTTCGCAGAAGGAGGAGATAGCTTCCCAGTTCCTCTCACGCTGCACCATGGCCTCGATTAAGGCCGGGCGCGAGAGGTCGCCGCCGCCGATCACTTCCCTGAGAACACGAGCTATCAGTACCTACCTACTAAAAATTGTTAATAAAGAATAGCAAAATTTAATTAATTCACACTTTGTAATTCGGAAGTTTAGAATTCCTTTTTTCATGAGATGAGGCCGGTTATGTTCATTATTAGCATTGAAAGGGTCGATAAAGGCCTCGTAGGGTACCTACTTGATAGGAAACTGCACTTAGATCATGGTGATGCAGATACTTAAAAAGAAAACTTCGACTCTCGATTTTTTCTGTGTCGAAAAGCATAATCTGGCGTCTAATACCTACCTAAAAAATATTTGAAAAAAAAAAAAAAAAAAAAAACAAATAATTATCATAAGTATCAATAAGTTAACAAGTATTTTTTTATATTTAAATATCGAAATACTTATATTTTTGTATAAGGCAACTACTAAATTATGGTGTTTATTAAGGTACCGATAGGTGCCAAAGATTAAATTAATTTTGGTCTCTACCAACTTACATAAGGGTGTTTACCAAAATCTCCACTTTGATAGCAAACTGAAGTGGCAGCGGGCAGGTCACATTTGTCGAAGAACCGATGACCATTGGGGTAGACGTGTTCTAGAGTGGAGACCACGTCTAGGTTAGCGTAGTGTAGGGCTCCAGTGTAGCTCCAGCTAAGTGGACTGACGATTCCACAGGGTGGCTGGCAGTAGGTCGAGGAGAAGAGATGAATATCGACCTCAGTTGCTCGCAATTGGAGAGGCCAATGTCCAGCACTGGACGGATTCAAGCTGATGATAGTGATGACTGCATGGTTGGTGCGGTGGCTGGGCAACTGGCTGCCGTGCAACGTGTCGCGGGTTCGATTCCGGCACGGAACAACTCTCTATGTGATCCACAAATTATTGTTGTTCTGGGTCTGGGTGTGAAGTGTATGTGAAATTGTATGTTTGTAACCGCACCCACAACGCAGGAGAAATGCCTAGTGTGGGGCAATGTTTAAAAAAAATTGTGAAATTGATGATGAGGTTCAGGTTTATCATAGCACTGCTGATCGGTCTCTGCCAAATGTGGAGTCAATCAGTCAGCCTATATAACATTAGTGGGTGTAGTTTTCAATAATAACCGACCTTAATACATCTACTCTAAATCGATATTTGTTGACAGAAACTTAATACTCTTTTGATATATGCTTTATTACGAACTAGCTACTCTCACGCGGGTTCACCCGCTGCTCGGCTCCATTTGATCGTAGCGTGATGTTTTATAGCACTTAGGAACATTGTAGCTGTTTATGTGTCGGAGAGTCAAGCTTCGGCACGAATGGGTCGGCTCGACCGGAGTGATACCACGGCCTCACAGAATACCGGCGTGAAACAACCTCAGCGTTGTGTTTCGCCGTGTTAGTGAGGCCCAATCGCGCCCCTTACCCTGTCCTTTCCCGATCCTTATATCCGCAACCCCTATCCCCAAAAGGCCGGCAACGCACTCGTAACTCCTTTGGTGTTGCAGGTGTTCATGGGTGGCGTCGATTGCTTACCATCAGGTAATTCGTCTGCTAGCTTGCCGACTTATACCATAAAAAAAGTGAAAGAATTTCGGGAATCCGACCAGCGGTTCCAAAGATTACCCCCTTACTTACAAACTTAAAATTTAACCTCTTTATAATATTAGTATAGATGGTCTTGAACTGAGTGTGAACTGAGTGATATGTGCTTTATGACGAATGGTCTTGACATGAATGATACTACAGTCTCACAGAATACTAGCCAGGGTTGTCTTGTAAGTCCAGCGCAATAATGTAAATCGGCTTCGACCTGGAGTAGAAGAAGAAACGGGGTAGTTTCTATTTAGTAAGATTAGACAATCCTTCTTGCTCCAACTAGGCCGAGAGAAGACATTTGATGGTTTTTGTTGTTATGTCATAAGTTATGTTTCACTATGTGCGTGAGGAATGTGAGGATACTAGAGGTTCAAATCCCTAACATCCCACAAAAGACTGGCTACAAATTTGTAACATCTTTGGTGCTAACTTTTGGTGCTTGAAAAAGAGTACCTAACCATGAAGTTTCTTGCTCGTTCTTCTCCATAGGAATCTACACTTGAAACGAGCAAATAGCTTCACTAGAGGACAGACGGAAAGACTGACACGCTTAAAGTTAAAACTCTTCAAATACTTTTTTCCTTTTTTTTCCTTGACGTTCAAAAGTGCCAACTGTGGTCTAATTGAAATAAATGATTTTTGACTTTTTGACTTTTTTTTTGCTGCGGAGTTCCAAGGGCAGCGCTGGTTGCTTGCAATCAGTTCCGTCTGCGCTTTTTTCAACCTATAGGTACCCATCGATCACTAATAAAGAACAATTAACAAATTAGTTCTTTATTAATGATCGATGCCTATACCATAAAACAACAATGTCGAATCTTAATATTAATTCACAGATTTGGGATTGAAATTGGTTAAGAATTTTGTTCTCCATTGGGACCATTATTCCCATTGTAGAAGATTAAGATTTCAATCTTATTGTTTTGTTTAAATTTTAAGTCTTTTGAGAATAGTTAGGCACTCTTATTTTCCGAAGCATATGCTGAGATAGTGGCCTTTTCGACCTCGCACAGGTCTTTTATTTTATTTTTTAATATTTTTTGTTGTACATTTTTTGTTTGTTTTTATCTTTTTGCATATATAAAATGTACCTAATTGTAGATATTTATTTTCTATGCGAGTCTCAAATAAATGTTTTTTTCTTTTCTTTCTTTCTTATACGCTTCTTGGCTTCTTTTGGTCGTAGTGATACTGATAAGACCACAGAACAGATAAAAAAGGTTCTAAGATAAAAACCTTTTATCTGTTCTCTAAATAAGACTATCCAAAATAAAAATTATTGTTTGATTCGGACCCTTAGTTCCGGGTAGCCGCTCGTATATTAGCGTGTTCAAGAATAAATTCTTCAGCTTTCATAATATTAGTACATATAAGTAGATGTCAATTGGACTGTCACACCTGATGAGCTATAAACATTTCAGCTCAGGAAACTTCTAGGTAGAGTGTGCGTCTAAATGTAGGTACCTACTGCGTCCTCCTCTTGAGATAGGAGGAGAAACGGGGTGTTTTTAGGTTTTTAGTCAGTAAGAGTCCCGCACTGCTGCTGCTGCGAAAAGATATTCGACGATTTCGAAAAAAAAAAACGTTTCAGAATCATTCGTTCTTTAGACCTTGTCACTGGAAAGACGTAAGCAGTTACGTAGTTAGGTACCTACTTATCTATATAAACTGAATTTGAAACATGAGCCTCGTGCCTTAATTTTTATTTATTTTTGTCTTTTTATGGTTCTCACGTTTCGTGTTACTCCTTTTTATATATCTATCTATCCTTGTTAGTAGATAAATGCATTGAAGGCATAGATACATTGAACAAGCCCGTCCACTCAAAAAATTCATTAAAATTCACGCTAGTAAAATAAGGTGTAACTCAACGCAGTCGTGACATCTCTCTTTTTAAGGGTGTCCAAAGCCGGCTCCAATTGCTTACCATGAGGCGATTCCGCCTGCTTTTTCATAAATCAATAAAGCTTATTGATTACGTTACGTTCATTAAAATACTGTAAAAAAAGTATACCTACAGACCTAACAAAAAATGATACAAAAAAAAAGAATCAGTGCACCACAGATATCAAATATTCACGGCCCGCAAAAATGTAAATCCATAGCCTCGATAATAATAGAGTATAGAGCGAACACTGGCCGGCAAGCGTTCGCCGTGAAAAAGGGGGGAAATGCACAATTAAATTATTAAGTGACAGCTGTGTCGGGTCCCCGCTGTCAGGCGGTTTGTGCTAGCCGTCGGTCGCGGTTCGATTACCGGGTCGTTGTCTTTTGTATTGTTAAATGCAGGTATTTAATATGAATGGTGTTAATTGGTTGTGTTTGGTTTGGCAACGTAGATAATGTGATTTGACATTGTTGTGATTATACAGAAAGAAAAAATATCAACCGTTTAAAACGATATAAATGTTTATTTTAAAAGAGAAATCCATTTATTATTTACTTAAATCGAATATCGGTAGGTTATTTTTAATATCTAACCGATAAATATACATTAGGGTAAAGTTTATATTTAGGTAGGTACTTAAGGATGAATAAAAAATTTCCTTCAACAAAGACATTGAAAAAGTGAAGCTACTTTTAAAAAATGAGGAACGACTTTCCTACTTATTTTCCAGTCTCAGGGGAAGTTTTTCCATATTTTTTGTTAAGAACGACAATGGATCCGTCGCTGTCTCTCATTTTACAATTAGGCTTTTCAATTTTATCTGAATAATGTAACGGCTATTGAAAAAACTTTGATAACGGAGAAATGAGCATTATTTTTAAACTGGCTGGTTTGATTTTCGAACGACTCGTTCGATTATGTTTGAATTTTGTAAAGATGGCCGTCATTTAGAATTTGAAATGTGAATAAATATCGAATAATGATTTAAAAAGCAAATAAAAGTCTGAATATAGGTATTTTATTAGATATCAATTTGAAATATCTAAGAAAACAAAAAGAATCTATGAAATCTGTGCATTTTCATAAACTCTAACTAAAATGCATGACAGATTTATAGCTTTGCTTTAAAACTTTTTATTACGGTTTTCGAGACTTACGAGTCGTGGATACCAATTATTGCTTGTTATTTTATGTGTTTTCACAAAAATGCCTTAAGTCGAACATGTTAGCGTTGCTTTTACAAGATTTTTGATTGCTGAAATGCGATATTATTTCTTACATTGTCTTAAATAGGTACTTGTATAATACATTTTGTGAAAGTTGTGTTGCCTGTATAGGTCAATAGATATTTGTAATTTAGGGAGAAATAAAAACTGTTTAAAATACTATCCTTATTATTAAAGTAGTAAGGTAGGTATTTATTAATCAGTAATTTTAAATTAGATGTTACGTAACTGGTTATTCTCTTCTTAGTGCGGTTTTTTAAACTTTTTTAGCTGTTTTAGAGACTACGAAAATATTTAAACAATATCCTCAAATGTAAACTCAATTAACAATATTAGCGAAGCACTTCACATGACAATTCCCTCCAGTATTAATAACAACAAAAGATAAAAATTAGATCGGACAGTATGCAAATGAAGCCCACGGGCAAAATGCTAATTTCCGTGGGAGAGCCCGTCAAACTTTTTAATCTCATGTGACGTCACTCCCCCCTCCTCTCTTGCCACCACACGACAATGTTGTCAGAGGGATGATTGAAAGCACCTCATTTGTGTTTTTATTACTTTTTAATTTTTTCCCATTTTCTCGAGTGGTCTACTCTGTTCAAAGTTTGTTTCTTATTGGACTACATTTTTTTTGTGTTTTGCTTTTGTTTTTGTATCGTGTCTTTTAGTAAGTGACAATGAACCATATTTTTTATTTATAAAGGCGTATATTAACATTATATAAATACGGGATTCTATAGCTTAGTCGTAAAACTCATAAGTACATAGTTTGACAATAGATTAATTCTAATTAAGGCAATATCTACTTAATACTGGAAGTACCTAGTGTAATTTTTTAATTGTAGGTACTTTTCGGTTGAGTAACCCACACACCTTAAAAAGTATTGTAAAATCAGTGTGTGTTAGAGTAAGGTAGGGGTATGCATTTAGCTTCAAAATTCATAAGCACCTACAGTTCAACACGTAAACTATTACAATAATTAACTATAAAAATACAGAACTGATTAATCTCAACGTTTACCACATACCTGCTCCCGCCAACAAACCATTAATCCAATAATTCTCAACTCAAACGCACGCACACCGCACAGAATCAGCGAATGCATTTCCACCCTTACGCATAAGTATCGCGACCCTGTCAATTTTGCAACAACCAAAACCCAAATACACTTTAAACGATGCAATTTAAACCTTGTTGCAAAGTGAATAAAGGTTGTGTGTTAGGTAAATGTGGTTGGTAATATTAGTTGCGTATCGCATGTCGCGTATAATCTGATAGAAATGTCAGCATTGGCTATTGTGTTCGTTGTATTGTTCGTAACCTGTCTCCTCATGTACAATGTAGCACAGATTCCATTCATGTAGTGCATTATATTGTTGAAACTTTAAACCAGCCATCATAGATGTAGCTGTGTTATTGATAGATATTGTTGCCTTAATGAGAAATCGTGGTCTGTGATGTCCTTTTGCCAAGAGTATTGGGTGTCTTGTGCGAGTCTGCCCAACCGACCAGAAGCGTACGCAGCGTAGCGATTTGCGTGCACCTCAAAGAACCAATAGACCACCACAGACGGGGCCCAATAGTGCTGATATTCGCGGGGTTGCGCGGCGCAATAAGGTACCATCGGTTCGGCCTGGAGCCGGAGAATTAATGTTGGGGTTTTTAGTCAGTAAGAGTCTATTCGCTTTCGCTATACCCTAGATGAAAGAAGTCATTTGATGATTTTCCTCCCTCAAAAAAAGATCTTATCCAAGAAAGAATCTGGAATGCTATAACTACTATGATAAAATATGATGATAGTGATAGTGATATAAACAAAAAAATCATATATATGTATATTTATTTTAGTCAATATTTCCTCTCGCTTTACTCAGGGCAGGAGAAGTCGTTTGATGAATTGTCCCCCTCTCATAAAAGACTCTCTGGACACCTCTGTCTTCCAGATAAGGTTTACAATGGAACTTAATTTTATAATATGTAAACAATTACCTGTCACTTATGTTTTTACGGAAAAGGTTGGTGCTCTCTTGTAAAACGAATAGAATAGAATAAAATGAGGCATTGAAACTACATGTAATATTATGACGTAACTATCAATGAAGTAATAAGCAGCCTTTCTTTAAAACAAAAGAATACGGTTGTTTCCAACTAGTCAAATTCAATACTTTTATCCAAATGTCAAAAACTATACTTTTCTTTGAAAATTGTATGAAACATTGAATTATGACGTCATAGCATTTTTGCGTCAAATAGCTTACCTACTTATTTTTAAAAAATTAGCTAAAAATATCTAAAACTAAGTGTATCGATCGATCGATGAATGAAAGTATAGTTATTTTTCAATATTTTATCATATTAAAACGTCGAATTGATTTATTTTTGACCTAGGAAACTACCCAATTATAGGTATCTATAATCATCATTACATAGTAAAAACAAAGTCGCTTCCCGCCGTCTGTCTATATGTGTATGCTTAAATCTTTAAAACTATGCGACACATTTTGATGCGGCCCTTACTAGATACTTTTATCAGTATGGAGATAATTATTACGCCGCTCATCAATTGGGTAAACGTGCGAATTGTCATTATCCATGTGACATTTAACCGTCCACAGCCCACAGCAGAACGCGTACCGCTGCGCTCGTTACACCCGGTCACACCAATTATCACGACACTGACATTTGTGGCTTGGGGACATTACTGCCATTACCGACCCCTTCGCACGCCCTTAACAAAAAGATATGCAGCAAAAGTTGAAAAAAAATGTTGCATATTATTTGGTTTTTGGTCGGAATGATGTTTGAGACTCTAAAAGTTTTCTATGACCTAACTAGTGTTTGGTGTTCTAGGGTGGCAAAAGGGTTTTCTATTTTATTTGAAATACTCTTACTGTAGTATGTACACGATAATATTTTTTAAACACACAAGAGCAATGATTGAATTTAATAAATTTTAGACTTGTTGAGTTCAAATTTCGATAAAGTGTAATGTTACTTGGATGTTAGTGTCAAGCTGTCGTTTAAGGGTTTGAGGAGTTTTGTCAGCAGTGGACGTCTTAAGGCTGATGATGACGAAAATGCTAGATACTGGCTGTTTTTAGTCAGGGAACGTTGGAGTCGTAGAATTGTAGTTTCACCTACTTCAAATTTTTTCACATCTAAACAATATAAGTATTATCTTCTAGTATTTGTTTCGACGCCCGATATGTGGCATATGTACTTATCTGCCTATTAAAAACCATATTCCTTATTGTAACAATAGCTGGTCTCTCTCTGTACAGACTCGGTACATTATTTTCTTACGTGCGTACCAAATACATATTATTTCGAAATTCTGATTAAGTACTACAATTTAAAAAGACGTTTTTGTACCCTGTTTTCTACCCTAACATGACTAAGAACCCATTCGATAAGTCACACCTAAGGGAAAACCTTAATCGATTGTCTCAGTCTATCGTCAAAGCTCAACGCCTCATTTAAGTTAATAAAATTGTATCTAAACAATTAACAAGGAGGTTTCTTTTGTGAGGTGAGAGATTCTAAAGAGTCAGCTGGACGATATCCCCACTGCTCAAGAATGGTACTCACAATAAAATTGTAATTGTAATTTTCAATAAAAAGAAGAGTTATTTTCATTGGGACAGTCTTGTAAGTCACAACCATGAATACAACGAAAGACCGAAGTCTTGCGCGTCCGGGGTACATGAGGTCTTGGTTTCGCAATGATATAAAACAGTAAGAGGAGAAGAAAACGAAATAGTATCCACTTCCCACGGTGAATTTAATTCAGGAGACATATAAACTTAAAGGCAAAATAGACTGCACAACTGGGAAGCCCAGTGGACAACCACCAGAGTTTTTGTAAGAACTAATTGGGGTCATATTGTGATAAATTGTTACACTTGTTTTCAGTAACGTGGGTAGGGTAGGTAATCTTAGGAATGAATTTAATTAGGAGATATAAACTTGAAGGCAAAACAGACTGCACAACTGGGAGAAGCCCAGTCGACAAGCACTAGGGTTTTTGTAAGGACTAAGTGGGTCATACTGTGATAAATTGTAAAACTTATTTCTAAAAACATATAGGTATGGTCATGGTAGGAAAAACCTAGATCGATCGTGTCTGACCGTCGTGGAAGCTCAATGACTCATCAACGTAATAAAAGATTAATTTAAACAATTAACATAGAGAAAAAGAAAGTGAAAAGTGAAAAGTGATTGAAAAAGAGTAACCATGGAGTTTCTTGCTCGTTCTTCTCCATAGGAATCTACACTTTGGAACGAGCAAGTAGCTTCACTAGAGGACAGACGGACAGACTGACACATAAAGTTAAACCTTATGATATCTTTTTTGCTTGACGTTCAAAAGTGCCTTTTTTGGTCTATTTGAAATAAAGAATTTGATTTGATTTGATTTGATTTGATTTGAGAAAGAAGTGGTTTATGAATTCCCGGACATACAACCCCTGTAGCGCTAAATACGAGGTTACAACTAATATCATTATTATTATGGGGGGTTGAAGTCATTCACCATTCACCCTCGTGTGCTAAGTATTGTAAAGGCAAGTGTACATAATATTGAAGGTTCAAAACAGTTTGCGTGTTAATTGTTTAGATTATCTGTATTTTTCCTATAATATTTAAATGGGCTCATTTCGACACCTGATTTTACGTGGCAGAAAGTTCATTGAAAATGGATACCCCATTTTCTACTTATTCAAACTCAATAGATTTTCCAACATTTTAAAAATATCTAATAAGTTACACGTCATGACGCATGACGTCACATTTTTTCCGTTAAATAGAAATTTGGTTCTCTTGATTATAAAAGGGAATCTTAAGTCAGTATAAGTCTTATTCACTGATGATATTACCCGATTCTGTTCATTGATGCTTACAAATTACTATAAAACATAGATACCATAAAACACATTTCAAATGATTTTTTTAAACGAGACTGGAATTATAACTCTTAATATTTTGCTATATAATCATTCTATATAAGGTAATATTTAATATATTTCAACTTCGCCAACTTTTCAGTAGAATTAAATAAAGACAGAAAATTTAATTTAACTCACATTTTGCGAGTAAAATTAAAAAAGAAAACTTTGTCACTAATGGCGCTGTATTTTACCGCCAGTGTAAAGCACCCTTACGCGGTCAATTCTACACCTAATAATTTCGTCCAATGAAGGTTGACGGTTTGACGAGTGTAATCACAGTGTGACATATGCAGGAGTCGTGTTACCCACACAGATGTTACACTACTGGAATATTGTATACAATGGAATAGTGGCTATTGAATTATTGTTTTGTATAGATTGTAACTAAATATCTTTGTAACTTTTGTTTAGCAGCATTTTTTTTGTGGTTATATTTACTTCAACTGCTATATACTTACTTGATGGTCCAAAATAAGTAAAATATGTTTGTTTTAAAATAAATAAGCCACGAAAAAGTATGTTAATATCGAAAACACAGAATATTAAATTAATAATTTCCAAAATGATATTTAAATCACTGAGAACAAAACATAAAACAATAATTTCAGAGGAAATGTTTTAAAAACAATTAAAATATAATGAAAGGGATCCGGATTGTTAGTCTGTCATTAATTAGCAGTGAGCGAACGGTGACTGATATTAATTCCTCCCCTTCTTTGATTACCTCAGCGGCGGCTAAGATGGCGGCGGCGCGATGTTAATGCTCATTTCAACAAATAAAACTTTTTAAGCGAGATTTGACAGCTAGCAGGCGTGCTACAGATAATATAAGTTTGATATTATAATTTCTGAATTAAATCGAAATTTTCTCGTTATTCGTGGAGTGAAATTCAAACTACGAATTAGTATTTTTACAATGTCCTCCGATCTCCGATGAAGACGATGATTGTATGGTAAATAAAAAGATTGCATTGATAAGTAGATTATTTGTTAGATGTAGAATCAAGATTGGACAAATAAACTTAAGTTTTGCCTATGTAGTTTTCGGGATTGAGTGTTCTGTATGTTTTGTAGTTATGGTAGAAGGTTCTCTCCGTAAATTACTTAACTTATTAACACACTGACATGACATCATTATCTAACAATGCGTATTAGTTGTGCCAGAATGGAATAAACCAAAATGAAAACTCAATAAAATTACCAGCGACCATAATTTTCAACAATAAGAAACCCTATAAAGTTAACAACCGAGACTTCTTGCAACAGGATATGTCCCAATAAAGCGGCCATATTGTTTTCCTCGGATTAATGGCGGGAGTTGGCGCGTCTCAACGGTCTTGGCGAAAAGAATACCGCTAATTAATCAAAACTCGCCTTCCCTTGATTTCCGTGGAGAGTTTTTCCATAGACTATATTCCCTCCCACGAAGTTTATCTGCTAATGTTCTCCTTTGTGAAGCAGTTTGCGATTGAATTTTTGTTTTGCGTCTCGACAATTCTATTGTGGGTCCACCCTTCAAGTTTTAATCCCTTGTTTATTGTGTTTGCTTGGTTATTGACAAGGATTTTATATTTTAGGGATGTTTCTGACATTTTTGTGATGTATTTCAATTACTTACCATTAACATATTGTTTGGTTTACAATAACCAGTAAGTATTTTGCTGTTTGTAGTAAAGTACCTAAGTGCTGGTAAAAACTAAGATTCACGACACAAACTTTGTTGATTTTATGCCCCGAGAATTGTTAAGAAAACATCAGTAACGCATGAATTATGAAATCTTTGATTTATTGCTAAGATGGCGGCAAGCAACCAAGAATGCCGTAGCTAGCGTACGTCACCGCAAACTCACCTCTTTGCACAGCCTTTATTAATAAAACCAGAGATTTATGCGGTAACTTTTTAATATTTATGGCTCAGCAATAAATTGTTGGCGACGAGTTTCAGGGGATAGGGTTGATTATTTTCTCTGTGGGGAACGATCAACAAGTAAAGGTTGTTGGTTTCTTACTACGAATATTTGTTTATTTTTAAGACTATAAATTTATAAACCTTCTCTTCTTTTTAAAATCATAGACTTAGATCAATTTACTTTATTTTTCTAAATTCAATGATTTAAGTCTAGACTAAAGATACAACTTGTTTTGTTAAGGGGGATAATGTCTAATTATAAGACTAAAAACTAATCCATCACAAGCAAGCGTGACGATTGATACTAAAACATTTCCGTTTGAGGTTAGGCAGATGGCATAAGAAAGGCTACTTTTTGATGTTCCTTTCCTTTTTTTAAGAGTAATCCTAACCTTCTTCTTAGAATTGATGCTCCTGACTAAAGAGTGCTAGCTGATCAGTAATAACGACAACAACTTGCCTTTGTAGTTAAGACTCAACTAAATTATTTAATTACTATACACATAACCTATACAGACTCACAGCTCCGATCTTGGAGTCAAAACAATAAATCATCGCAATGAAAACTGGGACATTTGAGTGAGGTTGTTTGACAATGGGAGATAAATCAACAGCATACGTCATAGTCAGCCGCGGGCACTTGCGGCCATCTTTGGAACACCGCAGCCATTACATTAAATTAATATCTCCACCTTAAGACTGTCGCCTAGTACAATACATACATACGTCACAGAAGTTTTAGTCCGAAAGTGTATTCAAATTGGTGTTATAGTTTGTTCTACTTCTGTTATTAGTTTTAGTTGAATTTAGGACTTGACTACAATTTCAATTTAAGGTGATACTACCTATATGTGTGCGTAGATAAATTAAGAATTTGAGTACAATTACAATTGCAGCAACAGAGTAGTCAGATAGGAAATGCCGGCTTCATCTAGTTTTTTACATATAAATTGACGTGTAAAAGTGCCGTTTTATGGCCTATTTGCAAAAATAAATTCATTGTTTCATTGTTTTGTATTCGAAATGGATTTGCGAGTAGATAATAATTGTTTTCATGTACTGGCTACTTATTATACTTGTAGCGAAATCTACTTCTTTAAGCAAATTATTGTGTATTATTATAAAATCTATTTTATTTCATCGATGAAACAACGTAATTGACAAATTCTTTCTTTTAGTCTGTATTGAAATTGAAACTGAACCAATTCTTTATCAAAGTAGCGAAAACCGTTTAGAGTCTTAGCGCCTCTTAATTTTGAACCTTCACACAAGTACTCGTAAGCTTATTTGACATTTTATAAAAATTACGTCCTATATTCCTATTTATTTGATACATAGCCGATCGAATCGAGCTGATATTCCTATCCAGACACAGTTAAACAATTCCTAAAAGTGAAATCATTCAATTATACGAGATATCAACTAGCATATTGTTATCATTTCCCTGCACTGTGGTTAAAATCATGTTATTAACGGTAGACAAAAGCCGAGGGTGGTGAAAGGGGTGGCGAGGGGTGCGGATTAAGATTTACTTCAGATATTTGCAGATGAGATTTGAAGGTATTCACAATTGTCGCATTCACTGGTCCCTTTTGTCTGAATGCGACGCTAATTTTGTTCAGACACTGATTCGGTTTTAATGAATTTAATGTGGGATGATTTTACAACACTTGGTCTTGTAACGCGAATCATATTTTTTTCTCTTTATCTTGTTACAAGATGTTAAACTAAATAAAACCAGGTTATGTTAAACTAATTCGTTCTATAAATTTGGATTGCAAACGTGATTTCAAAATTTTCTTCGGCCTTTGTGCTCAATGCCGTCAATTATATTTTAATAACATTAAAAAAGAGTTTTATGTATGTCATTTCTCATAATTACAATAAACAAAACTTACATACAGCACACAGACAAGGTCCGATCTAGATGAAAGTTTACACTATGGATGAAACTGATTCAAACTCACTGCCTAAGATTTTTAGGTTATTGATTCTCGATAGATAACTGTGAAGAGCAAATCTTCTTCTAGCGTGGCCCACGTGTTTTCCCCTATAAAATTCAACGTGTTAATTTCTCTTACTACGTCCACCCACAAATCTTCCAACAAGCTGTATACTAGTACTACTTCAAAACCCATTAAGTAATATCAATTATGTTGTGAGTTTCCGTTATAAACCCTTCTCTTCAAACAATGATACTCGTAGTCAAGTGCTACGGTGTAGCAACTGCATTACGTAGCATCTGTGTAGCAACGCGTAGCACTGGCGAAGCATGGCTACGAAATATTTGTGATGTAATTATTTATGTCACAGTTCCGTATTTTTGTTAAGTTGGAAATCCGTTCTTATTGACTAATCATTCTCTTATTGACTAAAAACCACTCCGTTCCGTCTCCTGCTCTAGACCGAGGCTGCGATATATTAATGCGATTCCCGGCAGTTGCGTTTTATATTAAATTTGTTGTAAGTGTGAATGTATACCTATAGAAATTGTATCAGCGTATAAAACGAATAGCCTCATAAATGAAACTGTAGATCGTAGCGCGGTGCTACGTTATCGTAGCAACATTGTAGCCAGTGTAGCACTGCCACTGGTGTAGCTTTGTAACGTAAGTTAAAGTTGTGCTGTTCAAAAGATACATGGCATTGAACGTAATAATAATAATAAACTAAAATCCTTTTTAATTTTAATTCCTCCATCCTCAATTACAAACGGATTTTTGATGGCATACGGTAGCAAAGGAGCTAGCGGATCACCTGATGGTTCGCAATCAACTTCGCACATCGATAGACACAACACTAGACTTATAAATGAGTAACAAGCTTTTTTAGGGTAGGAAAATTGGAGATTGTGGAATTTGGAGATATAGGGGTTGTGCTGGCCCATTCATGCCGAAGCATGGCCCTTCCACACACACACCACACATATTTACTCCGAGTCGAGCTTAACCAACCATCTGTGATATTGATTTTACTATTTTTATTCTAAGCCTCACATTTCACAGTGGGACGTATGTTGAGTATATGCTATTTAAAATCCCTACGATCATTTTAAAGCATTGTGTGGATTACTTTCTTTCTTTGTGTACGTGGCGCCCCCTGGTGTAGTCTTCCCTTTGTCAATATTGTGATTTAGCATGTTCATGTCATTTATTTTTTGTTTTTATTTTTTTTTGTTTTCTATTGATATCATGAATGAAACAAGGTTTTATGCAATTAACGAGACAGATTTGAAGAAAATGATGTCCAGATGTGGACAATAATATGTGTGAATATTATTTTTTAATCCTACACCATAATCAGCCGGAGGACTCCACATTGAACGACAACTGGCCACTTGCATTCGAAATCCAGTTGTTTATTGCCATATTAAAAGTAATCTTTATGCACAAACCATTAATTTTCAATTTAGAATATAATAAAATTTATCTCTCTTAATAGTTCCTTCACAATTACCATTTTGGCTCGTCCAGTGTTGTAAGCGCAATAATATACTGCAGTCCCAGCCTGGAAGAGAAGAAGGAACGGAGTGATTTTTATTTAGTAAGAGTTTGATATTTCCTCTCACCCCATTCAGAGCAAGAGAAGTAATAGGATGATTATCCTCCCTCAAAAACAGCATTTAATTGACCAAAGCAACATAAATGCTCAAACATTTTATATTTAAACCGTTTTATTTGAATTTAGAGCGCTACCACACGATCCACACGCGTCATCGCGCGTCAAACAATACAGCGACGGGTTTCCTGAGCTGCCGTTGTCCGTCTATTGTTGCGACAGCCGTACGGGATGCATTGTCCACTGCTTTGACGGATGTGAAGAGAAAAAGTGTACACTACATCATCACAGTATCATTTTTTAGATAAATTCGACTATTTATCTTTATATATAAAACTTTCGTGTCATGTGTTTGTCCGCAATGGACTCCTAAACTACTAAACCGATTTTAAATTTGATTTGCATTCCGTGTGCATTTTGATCGAACATGAAATATAGGATAGCTTACATCTAAATTTATAGTCACAATGTTATTTACCTTAGCCACAGCAAGCGTGGCTGGGTCTGCTAGTTTAAAATATTTTCTTGAAGTTATTGCCGAGTAAAAACGGTTGAAGGTAAATCTTTTCGAACGTTAACGTTTTACTTAAATTAATCTATAATTTCCCAGCGAACGCTGGCGTTTACGCACCTATTGTCTTACTATCGTTTCTCAAATAACCACGATTGAATGTTTAAAAGGAATTACTTGATTTAAATTGATAATTACTGACAAACTTGCGTTTAGCCGTCGGAAATATTGTTCAGAGGGCCTACCGTTTCGTTTCAATCGTTCCAATCGTACACTCTTGTCAAAGTGGTCGTGGTCATGGTATGTCCTTGGTGGCTGTCTTTGCGATTTCTCTCCACTTTTTCCTGTTAGTGGCGTTCCTCGCGCACTCCACAATTGAGCTGGATGTCACTGATTTTAAAATGACCGTCCATCTCGTTGGTGACCTTTTCTCGCCCGGAAGATTCACGCTTTAACACGTCATGGTACGCCTACAGATTTTTTTTTACAAATACGTAAGTTGACCGCCACAACACTACGATAAATAGATCCTTTTTCGTATCGTATAAAACCTTTTATCATATAAATTAAATCTCTATCTCCCACTTATAAATCCGCCCCGAATGTACGTCTATTTCAACATGATGTGAAACAATGCGTGCTTCAACTGTTTCCCGCGTCGTCGCCGCGCCATTGTTGCGTTTGCGTTGCGACAGTCGCTTCATCCGCTGGGGACCGTGTGTTGGGGGTTTTAGAGATACTTGGAGACCATTTCAATGTGGATAGTGGATATACGATCATATTAATGGCAGGTACATAATGACTTTGCTCATTGGATTACTACAGCTTATTTGTTTACGGCGATATTAAATATTTGTATAGTTATGGGCTATAGTATGGATACTTTGTACCTATAAAGGTAACGTTTTTTTTTTAAATTTCGGTATCGGCAGACTATCGGCCGCTATCATGCCTGATGGTAAACTATATAGAACGAACGTTTTGTCTTTAAAAATGTATTAGAAATTGCACAATTAGAACATTAAAGAAATGTAAACATTTATATGCAGTATTCCAATCACTATTATCATTAAGTGATTTTGAATCTAAAAGGGTATATTGTTTAATGTTTTGTACAGAACCACTGGCATATAAATATGTTCTCGAATGTGGTTGAATAATTCCCTCAGTTTGCACGGTGATGTAGGTATCTCTCGCGAGAACTCTGAATTGACCGTGTGTCTGAATGGCTGATTTTATTCACTCTCCAATAAAATTGACAAAAAGTGTGTACATCCCTTTGGTGTTTCGGGTGTCCATAGGCGGCGCTGATTGCTTACCGTCAGGTAATGCGTCTACTCGATTGCCGATCTATACCACAAAAAAAAAACAATGACCACTCAAATGATTTCAGAAGCAATGTAAGTTATACATATATGTATGTAAGTTATACATATATACATATACGCATCATGAAGCGATGTAAGTTATACATACATATATGTATGTATAACTTACATCGCTTCATGATGCGATAGCGATGATGATCGCTAACTACCTACTTAGATTTTGCATTTATATTTTAATATTAGCCCTGAAATGTTTTATTTTATTTTTTATGTTGACGTAGTAAACACTTATAGTTCATATCATTTTTAATAATTAGTAAAAATAGTTGCAAAATACCATCTAAAAGTATTTTGAAAAAAAAACTTCATTATAAAATCTCTCAAATGTTAAAACCTTTTTTCTCATAACTCTTTGCGTAACATATTTAATTCATTCAAATATCAGCTTGCAGGCAGGTAAGTTCTCCCCTAAGTAAACCAAGTCTCAATTTTGTAGCCAATGTTTGCTCATTAGATTTACCCGGATTTGTAGCAGAGTTATAGAGTATAAGGCTAACCGTCTAAAACATGCATGAGTGTGTATAAGAGTTTTATTTGCGGAAAAATGTTTGAGACCAAGGACTTTTATATTCAGTAATTTGTCTTTTAAAAATATAAAAGGCAAACTGTTGTATCTTTATTATCCTTTGAGGTTGTTCATAGTCTAAAACATTTTTGACATTGTTAATTGTATATTAAGCTTGATATAAAACTCCTTTTTTGAACTTCCGAAACTATAATATAAGAAGCTAGTATTTAATGCTGTCTTTTAGATTTCGTAAAATTGAAATTGAATACTATTCTACGATTGAAGGACATTGCATTCAAAGCTTTTTTAAAACAAATGACCTCCTCTCTTTTTCCTTTTATAAAATTAAAATGAGTTTTAAAATACACGTATAGCGTCTTTGTAACCTATGTATGTGTACTGCTTTGGTTGTATCTTTTGTTGGATACACATATACGCCCGGTTCCTATAATTGAGAAACGATCCGTTTTAATTACGAATAGTAGTTTTATATACGAATCGTAAGCTAAAACCGTTCCTATAACAAACGTCTTGTCGTGCAACTTACTGACGGTTTGCAACTAACGGATATCGGTAAGCGAATTGTATGGAGATCTATGGTGTCTGTGGTTTTCCTATAAATATATTAACCGTCAGTAGACGGTCAAGATAACTATTCGTAATATCATTTGATCGTAATGCGTATACAATGACGATTCGTTAAATATAGGAACCGGGCAATAGTCGAGTACGTAATACGTACATTCAAACATCCAAACAGCTACGCACAGTTTTGCAAATATCAGACGGCCTCATATAAAAATCGACGCACGGAAATACGTATCGCCGACATCAAATCGAATCGATTATCGAGTCTCAAATATCGATATCTCACATTTTTATTTGTAAACGTGCTGTTTGTTATTTTATTCCAATTTATCGATACGTACGTAAGAAATAATCTGGTTAAGGTTTTGTTTGTTATTGCAAGATTCTATTTAGTAAGGAATTCATTGGAATTATTACGATGCGTTAACATACTAGGCAAAACATTTTATAATATTGGCCAGTACTGCAGAACGGCAATTTCATAGGTAAAGACCTATGAAAATAAGAACTAGATTTTGATTACAATGGTGTCTGTACTTAATTATTTTTTTAATGGGCTTTCATTTTGTAGGTGAAGTATCATCGAATGACTTTTTATGCCCAGAATGAGGAGAGAAGGAGTGTCAGACTATTACTGACTAAAATCCACCCCGTTCCTGCTCTGAGTGGGCCCTGAGTAACTTAGCACACAGTTACATGCACTTTAAGGTCTCAAATCTCTTAATATCAGATTATAAATAAATTATGTTTTCAAATTAAGAGATAAGTAGTTCCTACATAATTGCTATGACCAATAACATAAGAGAAAGAGAGAGTATACTTAATATCCCAAGGTAATTATATTCAAATGTAGCGGCTCACACGTGTTTGGATATCAAAAAAACGTTTATCGAATCAGTTGTCGCGTTAAATTTAAATACAAGAGTGGGTTTGCATGTTCCATCTATCGGGAATATTGGGATTCGTAACGCTGTCGAAACACGATACTCCCGCCGAGAGATCGCCATTTTTATTCTCGTTCCAAATTTGAAAAACGAAGAATAAAATGGAAACTGATAATATCGGCCAGTGATTTTGGTGTGAAAGGTTTTATATGTTTTACGAAAGAGGGTACTTCATTAAAATTGTATAATATTTTTTGTGGATGTTTATATCTTAGTAATTTATTTTAATGTTTTTGTATTTGCTACCAACTGGCCGATCTAGAAGTAAATGTTCAGCTGTGGACGTACGATGATGATGTTGTGATAATTATGTTATTCGATATCATTTGAAAGAATGACACACATGTAAACTTATAAAACACAGAAACCTCTTTTATTATAAAATGAAATTATGCAGTTCCCATAAAGTCGGCTCCAGTATGTAAGTAGCAGTGATGTCTACGATGTAGCGGCGTAGCACCGTAGCGTTGTAGCACGTACCTTTATTGCCTACAACACAAAGAAACCGCGCTACGCGGATTTGAATAGCTAACAGCGATGCACAAACTTTTGAAAATGGATGTGGCATTAAAGCCGACATGATAATATCATTTAGTATTAAAACTATAGTTTTCATATTGTAATAATTTTGTTTTATTAATTAACAGTACGATTTTAATCTAATTCAGTAATTTTTATGTAAGTTTAGTTACATACTATTATAATTTTGTTTTTTAAGTAGCATTATATTTTTTAAGTTTTGATTATCTAACCTGCAATATATGGAATTCGATTTAGTTGAAATGTAGTATACACCTTTGGTTCGGCTATCATTATAGAAACACAAAAATGAGTTGTTGTTTCAGGACATATTGACCCACTCGATTTCGTTATTTTTTTTATTTACCTACAATGTACATAACAAATAATATGTGGAAAAAAACCTGATTGAAGATGAAATTAAAATCGAAAAATAAACATATTTTCAATATCGGTTCCATTAATTTTCCAACTTCCTAAGCTTCATGTGCATTGCTTTGACGAAATGTAAACGTCGACGTGCCATTGTGTAGCGATACGATAACGCTTTTATTATTATTAGCTGCTGGGGGTAGGCAGCGGAACGCAACATCATAAAAACATTTATATACTGAGATTACGTTCAAGTTTTGTTAGTGAAAATATCGTATTTAAGTATTTCTTTTAGATTTTTTTACAGCAATGATCATAAATAGTTTGAATTGAACACAATCAATATTTTTCTGATTTAAAAGCCGGTTTTATGTATCAAAACATAAATTGCTTCGACTTGAAGGATATAATTAATGTTTCACTAAAATTTTACGAATTAATATTCTGTTTGACACAGAAAACTGATGACGTCACATTGTTTTGTGTTAGAGTCTACAACTACGCTCCTAGAAAAGTGACGATTTTTAAAATTCGAACCCGTATTGTTTTTCACTAGTTGTCAAGTACCGCAGATGGAGTTCATAAAGACTGATGTTCAGCCTGGTTTACAGGTGAAAGCATAATAATGTACCGCGGCTCCGGCCCGGAGCAGGAGAAGGATGGTTTTTAGTCAGTAAAAAATCCCATCTCGCCCCAAACAGGGCGATTGTAGTAAATTGATAATGGTCAAGTCCCCTCAAAAAACGAAACTAGAGGTTATTTTAACTAGGTATACATGTGATAATGTGTAAATGTGTCTTAAAATAACAAATCACATTATACCGCCTTGTAGAGAAGACGTCGCGCCGCTTTCTCATTAATTAATAACACACTAAGTACACACAATTAGCGACTTCACACGCCTGCGGTGTTTGTTTATCAATAAATAAGTGTAACATTATAATATTGCGTTATTTTACTTATAATTAATTTTCTTGTTATCATTATTCTGCGATGAATTATATCAATGTGTTTGTTTGTACCCCAGTGTGAGGCAATGTTAAGAAAAATTTTCTTCTTTTATTAATATTTCTTCTTTAAAAGATTATTCCTTTTTAATTACCTACTATCTAAAAGTGAATATTTCTTTTTATTTTCCCTCCCTGCAATAAAAATTCACATTACCAGTGTATATTGATTATCCTTTCTATTATATATTCTTGAAATCTATTTACTGCCATTAATAAAATATTGCAAATGCAAATGAACAAAAGAAATCTCAAAGAAATCGTAAATTGGTAGAAAATATAATAGTCCACATAAATATGATTTTTCTTTCTCCCAAAACCATTTCCCATACATTACCATCGCAAAAAGTTCACTTCAGTCCCCGATCTTTCATTCAAGCGTCATTACATTCGCTCGTTCATTCATTCGCTTAAAAACGTTATCTGTAGATTGATCTGGTTAGGAAATTGGGTATATTCAGCTTTCTGGTCGACTGGTCTGGTTGATTAGTGTGCTGTGATTCCGGTTTCCAAGTGTTGGAAGGAAGTTAATGGATGTTTTTTTTGTTGCAAATCTGTATCTTTAATGTCTATTACTGTATTTAGTATGACTATTTTAAGTTTATGGTCGTACACAACTGAAAAGAAATGTAAATTAAAGTTAGAAACTTGTCTTTATGACACCTTTCATTTTTATTGTGTTTAACGTATTTCTGTTTAGTGTTTCTATGCAATAAAGTATATAAAAAATAAATATACAGTTCAGACTCTTTCTTCATCTATATAGTTTGAAATCTTATTATTGTGCTAAGTAATTAATCAGCTCACGGTTTAAAATATAGAGACAGAATGTAAAATAAATTTAGAAATCTCAAGTTCGCATATGTATAAACATTTTATGTAACCATTAGTCAGATACAAAACAATATATCTTGTTAAAAAGCATCAAAACCTTCTATAAAACTGCATGCACACATGAGTTTCAATATGACTTTTAAAAGCAGTGCCAGCCTGCCAGTCATTAAGTAAATACTTTTTGTTTTGATTTTATTATTGAATGGAAACCGGTGGCAGACTTCTAAAAAGAGCCATGTTTGCCTATCGCATGAAAAAGTAAAAAAAAAAAATCAAGTCGAAGAAATAGATACAAGTTGACTGAAAGTGCTGCGTTTAGTAAGTAAGTAGTAAGTTTTCGAAGATAAATTAGTGAAATATATATGTACCTAGTTATTTTTAACATGCAATTTTCTACTTAGAGAATTCGGAAGGAACGTTCGTAAATTTTTAAATTACTAATTAACCAAAACATTGTTTCTAGTCATAAAATCGAACAGCATTCATCCATCAATTTTACCAAATTCAAACATAAGCGGGCATCCAATAAAATCGTCATAAAGAAATTAATCCGCTGACAATGAGGTAGCTATAAATCATACCTTTTTGAAAGAGCACTTGTCGGGATAATCTGTACGTTTTAAAGCCGTCATCGGCTTAGCACCTCCCCAGTCTCCCTGGCTACCCCCTCAGAGGCACTTCACGTGCGTTTTGACGCGATTATCATACCCCGCCGGTATCTGTGAGCAATATTGTTTGCGTTCTCGAGCCTCGATGGATTGGATGTGGCGGAATTGTTTGCGGTTCTCGATTAAAGTTGATTGTTATTGTTGATTTGTAAGATTATTAATATGCAAAAGTTAATATTTTACCATATTTCAAAATGACGAACTTGGGTGTTTTTCTGTTATGTTATTCATTGACTGTTACATCAACTCTTTTTATTTTTTTGTTTGACTAAAAAGCATTTATGTAGGTAGATCGCATTAATGATATAAGTCTTTGAGCTATTTTCATGTTACCACAGTAGTTGTAAAAATATTATTATTTTGATAAATACGCGATGCAACAACATCAAGTACCGCATCCATATTGTTCACACATCCCCGTTTCCCTTACACACCGCCCGCGGAGCGGTTTTTGAATCTGCTTCCTTTGTGACGGTTTTAATATGGAAATTAACGTTCGCTGCCGTGTGACGAAACACCTCCGCAACCACATTATTTCCCACTTTTATTACAAAGACTTAAAGTTTAATTTCCTTTGAATTTTACTTTGTAAAAATGTGGTTTTACCTACCGCTGAACGTTGGGCGAATTTGTCGCTAAAATCCACGCGTTGCTCTGAGCCGCCTAATTGAATTTTTTATGTACTCTTATCATGGCTTTGGATTTTTTTCTCCCGATGTGAATTCGTGTGTTTAATTCGACGCTGTCGGGTTTTATATTTGAGGCCTGTTTCAAGCTATTTTATTACTAACTAGCTACTCTCGCGCGGTTTCACCCGCTGCTCCTACAGATCGTAGCGTCATGTTTTATAGCTAGCCTTACTCGATAAATGTAACTACTAAATAACAAAAAATACTTTGAACCAGTAGTTCCTGAGATTAGTGTGTTCCAACAAACAAACTCTTAAGCTTTATAATATATATATATGTATACATATATATATAAAGTATAGATTCAAGCATCGTAACATTCATTACTTACTAGAATTGGTATTTGAAGTCGGTAATTAATTCAGACAGTAAATTCATTAGCTACTTGATCACCAAATTGAAAAAAAAACATTTATAAACAAATAATTTACTATTGTGGGATAATATACTTAACATCAGTCTCACAAAGTTTCTCACAAAGGCTCTCTCCTCACACGGAGAACGTTTGTAATCACCAGGCTTGTTCAAGGCGGATTGGCGATTTCAAACTTACAATTACAAATCAGGTAGGTCAGTGATAAGTCAATAAACTTAGAAAGTATACAAACTCCGAAAAAGTCAGTTTTTGAACCTGCGTCCTTGTACACGGCCACTGGCTGACTGTCATTAAAACGTCATATTTACAACATAAAAAAAGCCTGAAAACAAAACCGTGTACCCTTTTTGTTATAATTGTTTCAACGGGAGGCAAAAACATTTGAGCATTCAGCCAGGAACGAACCTTATTCATCGCAAAAATGTTACAAATCCTGTGCTGTCTATATTGAAAAAAAAAGTTGCGCACATTTAAACGCAGACTCGGGGCTCGGGGCCGTAGCGCGTCATGTTTGCTCATCGTCGCGTACGTAAGATTCACGCTTCGCATCAACTGTTTGAATAGAGATACACCACTCTGAATTTATTGTGAACATCTCCCCGCCTCCCTATCGTCGCTATATTGTGGCAAATCCGATATATCGCTTTCTCTTCAAACTCAGTGATATGGTAATGTGACATTTAATTCCTGTGCCACCCTTATTAGAGAGGGCCTTTGTTGTTGATTCAATAGTAGTGAGGCGGTAATCGATTAATGAACCGTGTGTAGTAATGGAGATTTTTTAAAGTTTTAATAAAATCTCACCGCCAAATTATCAACGTAATCTCTTTTGAACGCTAATGAAAAATATCTTATATTCGTTCTATAAAACTAGACAGATTTAAATTGAAGGAAAATGCCAATGTTCCGTTCAAAAGAGACTTAAAATTATATTCAGTCGGGCGGGCTGCATCGAAAAAAGGAAACCGAAAACAAATCCGCAGCGAGCTATCGGAATGCGGATGTATCGTCATTCGAATATTGCCAATAAAACACCGATGAGCTGAAAAATCGATGTGGACAGACGAACCGACACCGCGGATATAGAACGTCACTAGTCACTATATCACTCGCAACGGTAGAGCCAGTTTGAATTTGGAATATTTTGTTCTATTTTGATGGCGTGCTGTGACGTCATGCGTCTCTGTTTTCGTTGTTAACATGTTGTTGATTAATAGTCGTGTAACCAATATTGTTTTACATTGGTTTATCTTCTCTATTAGTTACCCAGCATGCACCCGGCTTGTAATTATTTTAGGGAATTTCGTCACTGTTATAACTACTTGTCCAACTTTTTAGGGATCATTTTGCGAAAGCATTTCATCAACAAAAGTATAAATCCCATCTTGCACACAGCAGACAAAGCGTATCCTTTACTTGGAAGTAAGTACGTAGTCGCAGTGGGTATCTCATCAACACAAATGCAGTACTTAGACATAATAGCGTCGGACGCATTGTTCGTGGACGAGGAGCCGCGATAATCACCGGCCGACTGTCTCATTCACTCGTTCAGTCGTTCGTTCCGCACTCACGCTTAGTTGAAATTGGCGCGTTTACATCGCACGACCGTGATTTTATCTTTAGAATAGAAATCGTATTCAGATTAATGCCATTGTTCTTGAAACTTGAAGAGACAGACAGAAATTCAGTTAATGTAAAAGTTGTCGTCAACAGAAACTGTTCATTTGTTATGTCTAACTTAGGTACCTATTAGATAGATCTCTTCTGGATATATAGGTACATATCGTAGAGGGCGTAAGAGGAGCCTAATATTTTCTATCAGATAATAGAAATATTTAATTGAAGCGGGTAAATAGTGATAAGCATAGAATTAATACTACACTAGGTAATAAGATGATTAATTGTACTGCAAGCTTCTCTGACCTCTTTATGCTGTGCCCTACCTGGTCCATATTTTTTCTCATATATTGTTGCAACTTTATAGAAATACCACCTGTATAACATATGGAACGCTAATAAAGTATTTAGTGTTGAGTATAGTCTGAAAGCTTCCGATACCTACGTAAGACCTACAGTAAGAATTTTCCCCTCAAAAATATAAATAACATAAAAACAGGCTTTACATTTTTTCATACGTGTTTGCTGTTTACAATCCTACCTAAAGCATAAACTGGATGAATTTTATAAATATCGTGTAATCTCGTTTAGTCGTGTCGCATAGTACAAACTGCTCCAGCCACCCCTCATTCAAGTGCATCGCATCTCATTCACATCACGATCCCCGACAGGGTTCAGTCGCTCATTTGCGAATTGATTTACATTCAAACATGGAATACTTTTCTTTGTTGCAGGATGAGCTCCGTGCAAGAAGAGAAAGTCCCTACCGAGGGACCAAAAACTCATGTACGAGAATTGAGGAATACAGAACTGGTCTCACGTCTTCTAGCAGCCACACCACCTTATCTCTACAGCGCTTTACCGCTTCAGCCACATGCGTTCTTCTTCAGTGAAATGCTACGGTCCTTTGTGAACGCACGTCACGGCTGCAGGCCTCCTCACTACCATCGCCGCTTCAAGCGCCGAACGCACAAATATTTCGCTGAAAATGAAAACGATTGGCGACGTGAGTGGCCTAAACATGAAGAAGAGAAGAAAGAACCAGAGACGCGACCCGAGGTTCCTTTGGAACTGACTGTTGATAAGCATACCAGGGTTCGGGAGCCATCACCACGCAGGTTATCGCCAAAGGCTGAGCAGCCGAAACAAAGCAGCAGCCCTGGCCCACCAGGTCGACAGTCATCTTATGTGGATGTAGGAACAGAAGAACTTCCAAAGCCTTCTCCATGCGTAGGTCGAAGCTCTGAGACGTCAGCGGTACCACAATCAAATCTAATTCTCCCTCCACCTCCGCCA
Source organism: Spodoptera exigua (assembly GCA_902829305.4). NCBI lineage: Eukaryota > Metazoa > Arthropoda > Insecta > Lepidoptera > Noctuidae > Spodoptera > Spodoptera exigua. Next base: position 10,749,802 of record LR824616.2, on the reverse strand, counting down.
ATGTGGTATCCACCTCTGTACAATCCTGGAGGTTTCGGTGTGGATCCATTGAATTTCTTCATAGATCTCCGTGTATCTGGACACATTTATGACAGGAAGAGGGCTTTGGCTGAAGGAGTGGATAACAACCAAGAGCCTAGGGATGAAGGTTTAGACAAGAGGCTTACTAGAGACTTTGTTCAGCGACCACGACATGTGTCAGCATTCTCTGTACCAGTTCGCTCAAGCAACATTCCTGAGGCAGAAAAGTATTTGGAACAATCTGGTGCGAAGGTAGCGAGCAATGCGAATGGAACGTCGTATATAATGAGGAATCTGAAACGGGTGTATGAGGATGTTCATAGCACGCAAGATGTCAAAGAAAATGCCAAAGTGAGCAAAAATGATGAAACCAAAGCCGAGTCGTCCGATGTTGATGATGAAGATATTATAGATTAAAAATATTTATCTAAATTTAACCAAATTGAAAATATAAATAATACCTACATACATATTGCACATTGCTAAAAAAATGTAAGAATAACTTATACTTAACTTATACTCGACTAATTCTAACTTATACGTAATAACAAATTTAACCTTACTGGAAGTTGGTCTTAAAATTGATGAAAAGCGGAAATCAAAATAGTCAAGGAACCTGTAGATTCAAAGACCCGCACTTACCTACTTATTAGGCGGACGTGTGTTAAGAAAAATACGCTTTGGCTATGCACCTCATATGTACTTATACCATAATAAATAATGTAAATACGATAGGCATATTTCATCTATGTATGAACATGTTATACCTACCTATCAATCACGAAATTCGTTTGGATGCACCAAAACATTCCTATTTTCCCCATTATAATAAATTAATGATCTCAATGTCTAGTCTATAAAATATATTTATAGTTAATTTTAAATGTTTTAATTATTTCTAGCTTTAATTATAAAGGATATCTCTTAAAATATAATAAAGGTTCTGTTCGATCTGCGAAGGAAGAATAGGAAAAAAAAAATAAGTTATGAAATTAAAATAAATTATTAAAATAAAATGACGCACGACACGAATGCATGGTTGTTGTGTTGGTTGGGCAACTGGCCGCCGCGCAACGTGTCTTGGTTTCGATTAGGTACCGCTTGGAACTAGGTACCTACTCTTTCTGAGATTCACAAATCTTTTAAACTTTCGCGTTTCATCTTAATACAACAACAAGTTTTACAACTTTACCTACATCTTGTTCAAGTAAATTTGTTCCTTCCCAGATCGGAGACAAATATTATAATCTGTGTAAAAATTAATATTAAATTGTATTGTACAGTCAGGGGACAATAATGCAATTGCACTGTACCAATTTTAAAATGACCAAGATATCTTTGTAGAATAGAGTCAATGGTTGAGAACTGCTTTAATTTATAACATAAAATCTAAATTATTGAATAAACTGGCTGTGAACCATTTAACTTTAAATACAAAGAAATTTTAGTCATTTTAAAATTGGTAGAGTATAATTGCATTTCTGACCCCTGACTGTACTTACCTATTTATATATGTATAAATGTACTAACCTATGTAGTTAGAAATTATATTAAAATGGATTTCCAAATTAAAAACTGTATCTATTTACACTGTGTTTTATTGATGTAAATGTGTTGAAAATAAATAATTTTTAACAAAAACATCTTAACTTTACCTTTCTATCTTAACTTCAAAAGTAAACTAAAAAGCAAAAAATAAATTTTCTTTGTACTTAGAAATTAATACATCTTTTCATTTAGTTAAATAGAAAATAATGTAAAGATTACCTATATACCTATTGTAAATTTGATGATTAGGAGGTCCCGATCAATATATTTTTCTACTACTGTTGTTGTTTGGTATGAAAGTCATACCTACTTATTCATATATTATTTAATGATGATTCACTTGGCACCGCATTAAAGATTGTTAAATGCTTATTAATATTATTTTCTTCAAACACGAGGTAGTTATTGTGACCCGTGCAGAAGTTCCCTGAGTTGTTCTTTGTTCTCATCATCAGCCCCCTAATGACAGTCATGACCAATCTCGGTGCAAAGTGCTATAGTATCTACTTAAAATAGAGCAGGAGATCCCTCGACGGTCTTCCGACTCCATCATCAGATTTACTGCATAACTTCATTGTAACCCATATAGGTGCGAAGTTTTCATTGATATAAATGAATTAAGTCCAAACACAAGGTAGTTACTGTAAACCGTTCAGGAGTACCCTGAACTGTCCTTCGTTCTCATCATCAGATCCCTAAGGCCAATCAGGATCAATTTTGGTGCAAAGTGCTCACCAATACAAATCATTCAAGCCCAAACACAAGGTAACTACTTCATATAATCAAGGAGATCTTTCGACTGTCTTCCGGCTCCATCATCAGGTCAAGTTCGACTATCGGCAAGTTGTAGCGTTATAAAAAGCCTACCTACTAAAATAACATGCAAAAGCATTACTCGCCCCTACAATTTTCGAAAGTTCCCCTCGGTTTCCCTACAATTCCATCATCAGATATAACGAGGTCAGGAGACCTCATGAAAATGGGACCCTCTTGGGAGTATCTATAACCTTTCAAACAAAACAAGAATTTTGGAAATATTTTTGTGAACATACAAAAAAAAAAAAACAATCAACCGAACATAGTAGGTACCTCCTCCTTTTTTTGAAGTCGGTAATAAGGAAACCAATTTTTTGGTACGAATGGGCCGGCTCGACCGGAGAGATATGAGACTTTACAGAAAACTGGCAGTATGTGTGGCAGCGTACCGCAGGCCCGAACTTTTCCAGCATCGCCAAATCCCAAAACCCTTACCAATCCTAACCTGAAAAGGTCGGTACATTTGTAACCTCATTAGTGCAGTGGGTGTTCATAATGCCAGGAAGATAATTTCTCATGGCGTTTGTTCGTTAGCCGCCATATCCCATAAAACATCTCGAATATATTTTATAGTCACATTGGGTATCTCTATAACGGGTTCGATTCCCGTCCGTTAGTTGGACTGAGTTATGGTTGTTTTTCACCAATTTTGAGATGCAATATGCTGTAGGTAAGTGGTTAAGTGTGTACCTAACATTTTGTAATTGTGCCTCACTGTCTGGTTCTCTGGGGCTTATAATGTGTTTGTGTGTGTGTAAAGTTGTCACATTTATTGGACACTTTATTGGTTTTAACGTGTCAATCGCAGTCGCACTATCTCAATTTCTGATTAAAAATCATAAAAATTTACTAATTATCTCATCATAATATTCTATTATATAAATGCTTATACATTACAAATCTGGCCCTAATTGTTTTGGTATCATCAGTTGTCGTTATTTATAAATAGTATAAATTGGCCTGAACCGCCATCTGTGAGCAAGTAATTTATTAAATATTTATTTTCTGCCATTTATTTGCAACTACAATAGTTTATTAGCGCCATCTTTTATCAGTTGGTTGATAAGCGTTGTACACTTTCATAGAAATTACTCTAGAAACAGATTTTATATTCTTTATAAAATCTGTTCCTACAGTAATTTTTGCGCTCATTTTTTATTTAAAAACCCTGAGAATATGTTTATCATTTATACTTTTTTAAGGGTTATAGAAATAATACCTATCAAAAAAGTGGTTTAGTTTAAACAGATTACTGTTTAGGTTAATGTTTTTTTGTGCTGTCAGTTTATTGAAAATGGATAGGTAACTGGCAACTTATTGTAAAATTTGACAATTTATTTAGAGTTGCCAGTAACTTAAACATTGCTGTGGTCAGATAAAATAACATTACTATTTTTTGCTATTTAAACAATTCGTTAAATATTGAGCAATTATTTTTTAAATTCAGATACAATAAATCACACTAAAAATAACTTACTTTGCTTTACAACATTTATTTATCGTGGCCCTTAAATTCAAATTTATTTATAATATCTGGCAACATTTCAGTCACCACGCGATTTTCGTGAATCTCTTGAAATTCGTAGGTTTTCTCGAAGTATATTTTAGATTCACGGAATTTAATATAACTAAAGTACTATTAAAATGTTCGGTCAACAACCTATTTTAGTGCTCAGTAAGTATACAGATTTCTTTGACGTGAAATAGTCGTTGTAATTTGTGATTTCCATTCAACAGTGGTAAAACTCTTTCAGGCCAAAACACAAAACGTGACTCCGGCCGGAAAGTTCAACTGGAGAATATAAATGCTGGAAAGGTAAATTGATGCTAAATGTATTAGAAATGAAAAATTTTCGTCAAAACCTGTCAAATGTAGTAGTAAAACGTTTAATATTGTTTTTATTTTAGACGATAGCCGACGTTATTCGAACATGCCTCGGGCCTCAGGCTATGTTGAAAATGTTGATGGACCCAATGGGAGGTATCGTGATGACCAACGACGGCAATGCTATCCTCCGTGAGATCACCGTGCAGCACCCGGCCGCTAAATCTATGATTGAAATCGCCAGAACACAAGATGAAGAGGTTAGAAAAAATAGTTTTAATAGTTGTAGCTTTAGGAATAAAAGATATATTATTAATCCTTTGTCCTTAAGAATATGAATATTCCAGCAACAAGAGAGTTTTGATTCAACTTAAACAGTTCTTTGCATTGTGAAACGAAATATACTTCCAAGTGGAATCATTTTCTTTTGTTTTATGAATCATACAAATCATTATGCATGTCAACTTATGTGTGGGAGGGTTGTATTAAGATTTAATTTAAAGTTTTGACAGTGATTTTAAGATGTACCTCCAATGCCAAATATTAAATTGGTTTAATTTAATTAATAAACAAATCTTGTTAGGTTGATTTGATTTTCTCAAATAATAGATTACAAATCAATTTTAGTATAAGATGATTTTTTGTTATATTTTTTATGCCAAATACATCAATCATTATAAGAATCTTTCTATTAAAGTAAATGTTATAATAATACTTGTATTAAGATGATGGCATTAGAAAAATATTAAAAACTTCAATACTATGTAATAATATGTACTTCAATGTAAGGATTTGTGTGCACTGTTGGAAGACATTTAAATTTCCCATGTTTTGCAAACCCTAACCTTTAAATTGTGGTAATTCGAGACACAATAGAAGAACAATATCCATGCAAATGTGCGCCACGGTGTTCGCTTGGGGTTTGATGAATTAGCATTAAGATTAAAGGCCAATTCCACAAAGTAAAGTGTAATGTTATCATAATTTCTATGATTTATCTGCCACATATTTATCAGGAACTTTTAAGAAAGAGATGAAACAGACACTTATACTCTAAAATTTTATCTCAGGTTGGAGATGGCACAACATCAGTCATTGTCCTGGCTGGAGAGATGTTGGCTGTTGCGGAGCAGTTCCTCGTCCAAAACATTCATCCCACAGTAATAATCAGGGAGTACAGACAGGCTCTGGAAGATGCTGTCAAACTGCTGCAGGACAATATCTCCATCCCCATTGATTTGAATGACAGAGACAAGTTGAAGGATGTTGTGAGTATTCATTTTGTTTGTATTTTTTGATTCGTTGTAACGTTTGCGTTAGTGGTAGGTAGGTGTAGAAAAAAAATAAAAAATAATTACTAGTTCAATTATTATAATATATTAAAAAAAAGGTATCGGCAGAGCTGGGTGTGAATTTAAAATATCGAGCGCGCGTTAGGCTCTTGCCCGCCTATAGAAACATCACTATCCTGGGTAGTCAGGCAGTTCGGCAGCGGCAGGCGGGTAGGTGTACAGCGCGCTAGCAGACGCCGGAAGCGAAGGTAGATGCGGCACGTAGGTAGTCACAGGCACGCAGGTAGGCACAGGCACGCTGGTACATCGTAAATCCAAAATTCGTATTCTTATACGAAAACTCAACATCGAGAAATTTGGAGACTCATTCTTATGAGTCTCTGTTGCTGAATTTCTATATTCTGTACTTTACAAAAAAATTAAAGAAATATGTAAAAAACTAACAATAGTTATATGGAATCTAGTATCTTGGTCTAGTCTGGTCTGGGGACCTGTAAGTAACACAGGTTTTTTCCAAAACCTATATCAGGCCCCTGTCTCTCACAAAGGTAGAATGCAGCTGTCATAGACATTTCTTGTAAACATTCACTCTAAGGTAACTCAGTAGTAGAAAAAGAAAGAAGAAGAGAGAATAAATGCCAAAATATATTATAACAGTACACACAGTAATATACAATCTATACTTTTATACTAATATTATAAAGTGGTAGAATTTGTAAGTTTGTATTTAGGGGGTAATGTTTGGAAATGTGGGTTGGTTTGCCAAAATATTTTCATTGATAGATAGCTGCAATGTTTCCGAGTGCTATAGGCTATAAAACATCACGCTACGATTAAAAGGAGCCGTGCAGCGAGTGAAACCGCGCGAGAGTAGCTAGTGTAACATAAATTATCTTTTAATATTGTTTGGTAAATGTACTGCTCTGCCGCATGCTTAGGTGTCAGTTGTTTTAATTTTGAATACTTTTTGTGTGGTTTTTAGCTACATTAGATTAAGCCTTCTACTTAGAACATAGATCTTGTAATTTAATCTGATCAACAAATAAACTAATTCTAAACATGAGTCAAGCGATTTGCTTTCTTCATTTCTATACTGCAATGTTGTGGAAGCAAACTAATGCCCGGTTTCCGATAGCCCAATCAGTGTTAAAATCAACTAACTAGGTGTCAAATCTCTTGTCAAGTCATCTGATTGGTTGTTGATAATTCAGTCAACCAATCAGATGACTTGACAAAAGATTAAATTGATTTTAACATTGATCTGCCTTTTGGAAACCGGGTGTAAGTTAGACAAGATTAAGATTCAAGTAAATATTTAGTTGCAATAAATTTGAGGAGATATGTCTAGCCATGTATCCATAGAATAAATCTATACTTAATATTATAAAGAGGTCATTTGCCAAAATTATTTCACTGATAGATAACTATAATGTTTCTGAGTTATAAAATATTACGCTACGACCAAATGGAGCCGAGCAGCGGTTGAAACCGCATGACAGTAGCTTGTACTAGATATTATTAATTAGTTTTATACAAAATGTTTTTATGTTTAGCTCTCGAAAACTTTTGACTTTAATTGTCTCATTTTGTATTTCAGATTCGTTCCTGTGTAGGCACAAAGTACATTGGTCGCTGGGCCGACCTCGCTGTAGATATTGCACTTGATGCTGTCAACACAGTCACCATCAATGAAAATGGGCGAGTCGAAGTGGACATTAAAAAGTAAGTTGTAGCAATTTTAGAATAGTAGTTTTGTAAAATAATGAAAGTTGTGAATTAATGCTTCTTCTCTTATCCCTTTTGTGACTTCTTTGGTTTTGCATGGAGTTTGAGGGTGTCTCAGATTCTTACTGACTAAAAACCCTCACATTCATTCTCCCACTTTAGGCCGAGGTCACAATACATTATTGTGCTTGTCCCACTACCTTGGCTGAATATTAGCTTCAAGCTTATATTCTTCTTTACAGCTTTATAGCTAAACTATTTAACAAATGTGTAATAGAACTTATGCCACTACTTGAGAGCTTCAAATTTGATAACTTTGTAAATAGTTATGTCATTAACCATTTTTTAAATTGTTACTGTAAGTGAAATTTAATCTAAAATTAATGATAAGTGAAAATTGTAAGGTCATTAAAATTTTTCTACAGAAACTATTCTTAAAGCCTAATTTATCATTCATACTACTAGATTAAGGGAATCCTATTTTACATAAACAAAAATACATTGAACTATATCAAAAACTTCCAGCTACGCCAAAGTAGAGAAGATCCCAGGTGGTACCATCGAAGAGTCCAAGGTACTGAACGGTGTCATGTTCAACAAGGATGTGACTCACGCTAAGATGAGGCGCTACATCGAGAACCCTCGCATCATCCTGCTCGACTGCCCTCTGGAGTACAAGAAGGGAGAGAGCCAGACCAACATTGAGATCTTAGGAGAACAGGTATGCCTTAATAAAATCAATGATAACAATTTCAATGATTGAGTTCATCTATACTAATATTATAAAGCTGAAGACTTTGTTTCATAGTGCTAATCTCCGGAACTACTGGTTAAAATTGAACAATTCTTTTTTTGAATGTCAGTTAATTTATTGAGGAAGGCTATCTATACTTTTATACTAATATTATAAATAGGTAAAATTTGTAAGTTTGTATGTCTGTAAGTTTGTATGTAGGGGGTAATCTTTGGAACCACTAGTCGGATTTCCAAAATTCTTTTACTAATAGATAGCTACAATATTCCTGAGTGCTATAGGCTATAAAACATCACGCTACGATCTGTAGGAGTAGAGCAGCGGGAAACCGCGCGAGAGTAGCTAGTCTATAAATAAAAATATATCTAGCAATACTATTTGTTAATTAATCACTTTACGACTTATGATATTTCTATGCCGTAATAATTATTATTTATTGCGTCATCTAGATAGTTTCAATAAGAGTCTTACAAAAGTTTGTTACTCTAATTAGACTTAGTGCATGTTCAATCATAAAAACTAGTGATTTTTTTGGATGTTATCCTTACATTCGTGTGTACCACTTTTAAAGTAATACATTTATTTCAATTAGTAGTTCTTTTTGCTTAATTAATTTTATCTTTCCAGGACTTCACAAGACTGCTTCAGTTGGAAGAGGAGCACGTTCAGCGTCAATGCGAAGAGATCATCGCTCTCAAGCCAGACATTGTCTTCACTGAGAAGGGAATCTCCGACCTCGCTCAACACTACCTCGTTAAAGCCGGCATTACAGCTATCCGAAGGTAATTGATTCATTTAACTAGCAAAAAATAAAATATCGGTAATGTTTTAATAAGTTGCAAGTAGTTGTAATGCAAGACAAAATAAAATTAGTAGAAAATCTTGTATGCCACTAAAATCTTAAGGCTCTTTTACACAGTACTATACTATTTTGTATTGTTTTGACTGTGCAAAACCATGTATTGCTTTAATTAATTATATTGCAACAGTCAAGAAACTTGCATCTCGTAAATTTGGCTTTATATGCAAGCTGCTAGTTGAACGAATTATTGTTCCCAATTTTAGTCATTTGCTGACAAGTGTGACATTATACTTGCATGAAGGAACTTGCATAACAGAACATCTTAAAGTACTTAATTTTGATATCTTGCGATATAAGTACGAAGTTTCATTAAAACCTGTTTAGCCTACCATAGCCACTTAACTCACAGTTAACTTACAGTTATAAATCATGGAGATTTATAACTGTAAGTTAATTTAATACAATGACAAACATGTAAATACTTTTAAAAAACTTTCCCCTTATATTAGATTTCTAATGATAATAATCAAATATCTTATTTTATAACCTAATGAAGCCTTTTCGTGAAACCTTTCATCTTAAATTAAATTCTCAGCGTAAAATTAGTTCAGCGCCATCTAGCGGATTTAGTAATATATCTGTTTAATCTACTCTAACTCCTTACCCTTCTGTAAAGTCGATTGCAAGTGCGTCTAGATAACCGTTTAACTTTATTACTAATAGATGTCGCTAAATAATACATGTTTTTATCACTATTTAATTCTGTGTGAAGTCTGTATCACATCTAAAAAATATGGATTTCAATAACTCCAATAAGCGGCGACAAAATTCAGTTAGAAATTTATAATTAACCTCTCGACCACCAAGTCCTACGTGAAAATGTTATATAGAAACTATAATTAGGAACAATACAATTCATGTAAAATAGTGTTACTTCTATTCTCTTCAACAACAAATAATACAGTGTACTCATCATCAACATTTTTGCATTTTTGCAGACTTCGTAAAACTGACAACAACCGTTTGGCCCGCGCGTGTGGCGCCACTATCGTTAATCGCACTGAGGAACTGAAGGAGTCTGACGTGGGCACTGGGGCTGGCAAGTTCGAGGTCAAGAAGATTGGAGACGAGTACTTCACCTTCGTTACCGAGTGCAAGAACCCTAAGGTAAAGCTTCTCTTTTATTTTAAAAGTAATTGGTTTGGTATCAAGATTTGAAACTGGATACTTTTGTCTTTCCCTGAGCATAGTGATAGGAAGTTTCTACTATTCGGCAGTTATGTGGACTTATTAGTTCACAAGCCATGGAGATGATCATATTATCCTACGCGTATCCTGATCCATAACTTTATGTAATTTTTTGGGGATTATCGAAAATATAGCCCCGCCTGAACCCCAAATTGAAACTGAGATGCCTTGCATTAATTAACGTATTTTACTTACTGACTTGTATGTATATGTATATCAATATTTTTGTAATATTCATAAATGAAACACAATTATAAACTATGAGAATTCATTGATTTTATTTTAATTTATTATTGAGAACAAACAATTTAGTACTTTCCTAGGTCAAAAATAAATTGATTTGATGTTTCAATACAACAAAACATTGAAAAATAACTAATTTTACATATTTTTTAGCTAATTTTTATGAAATAAGTAAGCTATTTGTTTTATATAATACTTTTTTATAACTCAGTGTTTCATACAAATTTCATAGAAAAGTATCGTTTTTGAAATTTGGATAAAAGTATTGAATTTGACTATTTAGAAACTACCGTATTATACTTACAAAGAGGTAGGTAAAAATAGAGGTATGTCATACAAATGTGAAATCAACCACGATCACCACTAGTGGGCGTTACGGGTGCAAGCCCAATAGTGTATCTCGGTCCCGGTCTGCATCAGGAGAATCAACCATCCATCCCATTGATGGTTATTAGTCAGTCTCCCGGCCTGGGTGTGGCCAGACAGCCATTTGATGATTTTATCCCTTCAAAAGAGACCATTTTCTCCACAGATATCAAATAGACAATTTAACATAAATGGAGTTGAAAATCTGTATGTTTTGGTTTTTTTTTAGTAAAGGTCAGCAAACGAGCAGACGGATTACATGATGGTAAGCAATCAACGAAACCCATAGACACTCGCTACACCAAAGAAGTAACGAGTGCGTTGCCGGCCTTTTAGGGATAAGGGTTTCGGGTATTTAAGGATTAGGAAGGGATGGGGGACGGCGAGCGGTTGAGCCTTCGGTAACCTCACTTACACGTCGGAACAATGCTGTGGTTATTTCAAAGTGATTTGGTGTTTGAAACTTCTTCAAAAGTCCTTATGTTAATCAATTTAAATTATTTCCTTTACAGGCGTGTACCATCTTACTGCGTGGCGCGTCAAAGGATGTACTTAACGAGATTGAGAGGAATCTACAGGATGCTCTGCACGTTGCCAAGAATCTGGTAAGTGACATTTGGTATAAAATATTTCTGAAGTGATTAGGTTAGGGTGTAATATAATTTAGTAATTAAAATAAAATTAATCAAGACCAAGAATTACTAACTTGGTTAATTTGGGCTTGGATTCAACGCGAAATGTCTTTTTTCCATTTGTCATAAAATCCCATTTGTTTTCCTGTTAGGTTTGGGTTGATGATATAAAGCTGAGTTTATTTACCAGTTAGCGGAAGAGATTTATTGTTTTACTTTAGGTGTTTGTTGCCTGAAGGCGTAAGCAGAATAGAATATGCGTGAGATGCGATCTCGATCGACATCTCAAGGTTGGCTGGCACTTGAGGCACTTATTATAGTTGCGTAACAAACATAAGTAAATTGAACACTATAAACATTTCGTTATCTTCTTTTCCGTCCAATATTGTTAATTCCTACTATAAATAAAGTTGGTTAACATATTTTTTGATAAATGTGTATATGTATTCCAGGTCCTGAACCCTCGCCTGGTGGCGGGCGGTGGCGCGGTGGAGATGGCGGTGTCGCAGGCGCTGGCGGCCAACGCGGCCCACAACACGCCATACCGCGCCGTAGCACAGGCTCTAGGTATACTATACACATTTATAATTCTATTTCATTGTATTGTAGCAAGTTTAGGATCCGCCAACTAGGTTCTCGCGCGCGTGGTATAAATGGTTTGAAAAACAGCCGATATGCGAATCCTTCACGTTTATATTATAAGTAGGATTTACACAGGTTGATCATATATAATAAAGAAATATAGAAAATAATATAGAAGAAGAAGAAAATACGTGGTGGAATATTTTAACAAACATAGAAAGTCAATAAATGAGAATTATATAACGCATTCTCCGAATTCTTCCTGATAAAACCTTTGGATAGAGAACTTTGTCAGGACACTGAGAAATGTATAGTAAAAGTTTTTTGTATTTTTAAAAATTTTAATTCGAATGTAATGTTATTGCGTTTTTAAAAACCAAAATTCTTAGTAATATTACTGAGTATGAACTCTAGTCTAACCACAAAGCAAAAAATTTAGTGCTATGTGTCATTGTATGATAGCTCAATGTCATGATACTATTTCATTGTAGGTAACAAGCAATAACTGAATTTAATAAATATGAAGCTTGTTTACATGATTCGTATAAATTGTTTCATGCAAATAAATCCATGTATTGCTTTGAATAATTGAGGGCACCAAGCAAGAAAACTGAATCATATAACTTTATCTCTTTAGACAAAATAATTGTGTCTTGATATGCTTGTGACCTATGTGTCTTTTTATAAGACACTAACTTTCGCTCGCGGCTTTTATCCAGATTCGTTCAGCCGTTTTGACGTGATTGATTAACAAACATCTAAACATCGTAACTTTTGCATCTATAATATTAGTAAGATAAGAAGTAAGATTAAAAAATGATTTAGTTTTTTAAAAGGGTATGATGGTGTTGTCATACCTGAGATAAAAACTCCTAAAAAATTTAGAATAAAAAAAAGAAGTAAGATATATATATACTACTCTGTCAAGAAAGTACCGGGAAAAAGTCAATAATACACAAAATGTTTGCTATTCATCTAAATTTATTTTATCACCTTCAAAGTATGCTCCTTCAGAAACGATACACTTACGCCAACGAATAATCCAATCATCGAATCTTTTTTTAAACGCTGTTTCCGGAATTGAGTTCAGTGCTCGCCGCGAATTCTCCTTTATGTCTTCTAACTATTGAAAACGGGTGCCACGAAGGGGTCGAACTGTCGACTGGAGCCATATCTGGTGAATATGGTGGCTGCTCAATGGTGTTTGGACAAAAAATCGTTTACAATGATGGCCTTGTGCGAAGGCGCATTATCGTGATGCAAAATCCAAGAATTTTCTTTCCACATTTCTGGCCTTTTTCGTCGAATTTGTTCTCTTAAACGCCGCATAACGCTCAAATAATATTCTTTATTTACCGTTTGACCTTCGGGCAAGAATTCTGAGTGCACAACACCGCGATAGTCAAAGAAAACAGTCAACATGACTTTGACTTTTGATCGACTTTGACGTGGTTTTTTCGGTTTTGGTTCAGTTGGAAGGCGCCATTCCGAAGCTTGTTGACTAGTTTGCATGTCAAACTCGTAAACCCACGTCTCGTCACCAGTAACAATGCGTTTCATGAATGTTGGGTCGGTATTGACTCGTTCTAGCATGTCCTCAGCGACTTTCATGCGATTTAGTTTTTGAAGAAAATTCAGGTCTTTTGGGACTAGCTGAGCGGCAACACGTTTCATACCCAAATTATTTGTTAAAATGATACGGATCGACTCGTGAGACACAGAAAGTTCGGCGGCCATCTCTCTCAAACTTGAATGAGGACAACTTCAGTTGCAGACGTTGATGGCCTACCAGAACGAGGCAAATCTTCCATCACATCTCGACCGCTTTTGAACGCTTTGTACCACTCATAAGCACGTGTTTTTGATAAAGTCGATTCACCGTAAGCCTTCTGTAACATTTTGAGTGCCTCCGAACACGAAATTTCATTGGCGATGCAAAATTTAAGACAAACTCTTTGTTCGATGTTTTTGTCCATTATGAAATTCGCAATACACACTAGATATTATAAAACTAAAAACAGCACTGTTTTTAATATAAATAACAGATGCAACTCAAATTCCGCGCCAAAATGGAAAACAGTTATGCCAATCTAACAACAACAAAAAAAATTAAAATTCGAATTTGGAACATTCATTCCCGATACTTTGTTGACTGAATGTATATATATCAAAACTTATCCGCTATGCTCTTGTAAGTTAATTGTAACCAGTAGTACGTGGTCGTAACGTGTGTATGCCCCGGCAGAGATAATCCCGCGCACGCTGGCGCAGAACTGTGGCGCGAACACGATCCGCACGCTGACGGCCCTGCGCGCGCGACACGCCGCCGCCTGCGCCACCGCCGGCATCGACGGGGAAACTGGGGACATCGTCGACATGGCCGTCAAGGGCATCTGGGAGCCACTCGCCGTTAAACTGCAGGTAAATATACAATATTCAAGAGAAACATTAATCATTCTCAAGCGTGGGAGAGCCATGATTCGGCTCAACCGGAGTGATACCACGGCCTCAAAGAAAACCGGCATGAAACAACTACAGCGTTGTGTTTCACCGTGTGAGTGAAGTTACCGTCGACCAAATCCTTCTCTCCCTAATCGCAAAATCTCCAAGTCCCTAAACCCAAAAAGGTCGGCGACGCACTCGTAACTCATCCAGGTATTCCGCCTGCTCGTTTGCCGTCCTATCACAAAAAACTTTTTAGAACTATTCTTAACATTGTTTCACAACTTGTTTCCTAGTTTTGAACCAATTTTATTGAAATAAATTACAACATTTTACATTTGAAAATATTGTTAAGTCAACTTCAGCATTGAGCTATATAATCCTTAAGAAATAAAAATTCAATATTTAAATAGAATAAACTCTTATTCAGATAAGCTGTAGGTTTACCATTCTTCCTCTCACTCAAATAAGTAAATTGGACATTGCCAATAATAATACCTGTCAAAGAATTGTTGTCCAATGACATGTATTGAATATGTAAAATATCACTACATTTAAATCGAGTTATATTGAAATTATATCTTCAATTATACAACAAAAAATCATACAATATATTTCATCTTCTAGGTATACAAAACAGCAGTGGAGACAGCGATCCTACTCCTCAGAATTGACGACATCGTCTCTGGCTCAAAGAAGAAGGACGGCAACGAACCCGCCACACCTGGGCAGATGGCCGCCATGGAATAACACTAGCCTAGTTATAACATTCTAATTTACTTGTACAAGAACTAAATCTATACTACAATATACTCATACTGAGACATTAAAATTGGGTCCATAAAAAATGAATAAAAATTATTTGACAGCTTACTTGATATTTCAAAGCTGTGACGTCATAATTAATGTACCATGTTACATGAACTTATTCGTATAAAGAAAATTTACAGTGATGATTTGTCAGTTTGTATAAGGTTCTGTGTCAGTTCACTAACATTTGGTTAAGTTGTTTTGTTATAAAGAACTTAGGTATCTTTAGGTTTATGCTTTGGTCAGTTTTAGGTTGTTGTGCTTAGAACGCTAGATCACCCAAGCACAGTAGCATACCTTATACTCGAATCCACCAAAAATACTATTATTTTTAAATAAGTAAGTATATCTGTGAACCATACAGGACAGAAAGGTCAGGCGTAACCTGAAAGAGTATAATAGTTATAGATTTAGTTCTGTTACAATCTGGAACTGTATTAAATATCTAGTTTATAATTATCGTGTAACTGAATGGTGTTCAAAAATACCTGTTCCGCGATACGGTTTAGCTTTCGCATAATCTAGTGCTAACGATGCCTTAATTTAGAGTTCCAACACTAATGTTTAATGTAATACTTACTTTACGTATATCTTATTATTTATCACAATTTGTTTCGTCTGTACACAAGAGTGCATTTAAGTTCATTAATTGCTATTTTAAAACTGAACAATAATAGTATTAAAGTTTTATATATCTATTATTTGTTTTTTTTCGTTCTGTGGCTTATAAGCAAAGTTTCTTATGTCTCACCTAAACCAAATAAGGAGCATTGATATTTTATATTAAATAACTCACAATTGATAATTGTTTTATTTACGTAAGAAGTCTCAGTGCCTAGTGCGAGTTAAATCGGCACGGTTTCGACGTTTGGTGCTCTATTGGCCTGCTCAAAGTTAAACAACCACCCAGAGTGATTCAAACACATTAGTAGACCCCTAGGCCACGAAATAATGAAGCAATAATATAAAATTGTTTTTATTTATGCAATAAAATTAATCACTCTTAACTTTAATTTTTTTAATTTGGTCGACTTGTAACACGTTTTGGGTTACACTTCTTAAAAACCAGATATAAAACTTAAAAAATACTTAACCATTTCGTAAAATCAATTTAATTTGAAAGTGTGAATATTTTTAATCTGACTATCGAGTTTGTATACAATTCTGATTATGACGTAGCAACTCGATGACTAATGCAAAGTGGTAACGTTCGTATACCTACGTCAACAAACTTCATGCAACAATGATTAATTTGGCCGTCCTATGTACCACTTATTAGGTACCAATTTTTTGCTTTTTGGTGCTTATTATTATTTTCTTCTTTATTTACTTGTAGATTGCAATAGCCCTTTTTGCATTCTCGCTGTGGGTGGGGTGACAGGGAATGTTGCGACAGACATACAGATTAAACACCACCCCGTGCCTTCTCTTGCTACATTTTTAGAAACAGGTAGGTACCTTCCGAAATTTCTCGTAGCTTTCTCGGAAAATGTCCGGTAAGCACCAGCGTTAGCCGAAAGGTGAGGGTGCCACTGCCATGGCGTCTCTAGCCACACCTCAAAGAGTCTTACTGTTGCTATAACTGCGTACCCGCACTCTAGGTTAACTCTTTGGGTAGTAAAAGCCATGATATTATGACATGTAGCTGATTATTTTTTATAATTAATGATAATATTATACTGT
This sequence comes from Spodoptera exigua, assembly GCA_902829305.4. Lineage (NCBI taxonomy): Eukaryota > Metazoa > Arthropoda > Insecta > Lepidoptera > Noctuidae > Spodoptera > Spodoptera exigua. Next base: position 10,733,013 of record LR824616.2, on the reverse strand, counting down.
AGCTAAATTCCAAACCTGGAATTTACAATACAAAAATAAATCTGATTACAACATTAATAATATGAAGAGTATTATGTGTGTATTTCCGTATGTACATCATGGGAATGTTTTAACTAAAATGTTAGATAATCTGTTATCTGCGCGCCATCAGATATGGGGCTCAGCAGAGAGCTTGGTGTCGTGACAGGCGACACGGTCGTATGTGCACATTGTTTGCCAAACATTATAAAAGTAATTACAGTTATTCGAACGTGTTTCCATTGATGGTTTTTATATTTTGAAACACTTATGAAATAAGTTTTGGTTTAAATACTTTTTGTTTGGAAGTTTTGCGACGTGTTTGGCTGGGCCGATGGTTAATAAAATTATTTTCTTTCGATTATTCGTTTATTAGTGGTGTTCAGTCTTTCGTTTGAATAAAAAGGAGGAAATATTAAGTGATGATTGGTTCATCGACTAACAACGTAACCACGTCGCGAAGACCCGGAAGTTTTGGCTTCCGCTTCTCATGCATAAGATATTTTTATTTTTCTAACAGTATTTAGACACCGCTGACAAGAGATGAGAGAAAATATCGTTAAGAAACCTGGACTTATAATTTCTAAAAAGTAAGCCTCCTTGGGTTTATTAGCGTGGTGAAGAGGCCCTTGCTCTGCAATAGGCATTTATAGGTTGATAATCAGATGTGATCAAAACGACTGAATCGATTGCGTATTGACTCTGCGATAGCACAGTAAACATAGGCTGCTGTGCAAATTCTCGCAGGTTCATTAAATTTGTTTTTGTACGGAGTCGTGGAATAACTCCTGTGAAGCACTTTTTGTTCTGGATGAGTGGGATGTAGCTACATGTACCTAAAGTAACTTTGTTTATGGGATTTGATTATGCCGGCTTGGCAAACGAGCTTTGCCTTTATGGTAAGCAATCGGCGCCGTCCATGAACACCCGCAACATCAAATCAGTTATGAGTGCGTTGCCGACCTTTTGGGGATAAGGGTTGCGGATATTAAATGATCGTGAAGGTATAGGAGAGGGGGAGGAATTGGGCCTCCGGTAACCTCACTCACACGTCGAAACACAACGTTGTTTCATGCCGGTTTTCTGCGAGGCTGTGTTATCACTCCGGTTGAGCCGACCCATTTATGCCAAAGCTTGATTCTCACACACTTAGCTAGGCATGTGTTATTGATCCTACAAAAATAATTATAAGACTAGAAGGAGAGATCCAAGCATCCTAGAACCTAACAGTTTACTCTCAATACCTACCTTCTAACAATACCTCAACATTTTCCCATCAACCGTATCACATAGATTTTCGACGTTGACAATGGAAACGGTGTTTGATTGTGTCCACGAACAATATGGTCGTGTGCCGTGACCGGAGTTAGTTCGGACCCCATAGCCATTACACTGGCGAACTGTGCCGAGATAGCCGGCTGGTGACGATCACAGGATTATGCGAAGGTAAAGTTTTATTATTTTTATTTAACTAGACATTAAAAATATATTTTCTTTTGAGGTTATATTTTTAAATATTTTGGCGCGCTTCGGATTGTTTTGGTTTTTTTATCGAATTTTGTTGGAGTATTTGCTCATTAAGTTTTATCTGTGTGTAAGATTTGTTTAAATTGTTTGAAATCGTTTATCAGATGTTTGCATCAAAATGCGGTGTGGTATTCAGTATAATTATGTAGGTACCTATTACGGGCTGATGGTTAGTAGGCATAGCTCTAATTGTGTAAATCCTCTGTTATATATTTAATTCTCCTCCCGCCCGACCCTGGGCGGGAGAAGTCATTCGACGATTTTCCCTTCACAAAAAAACAAAAAATTTTACCTCTTTCCCTACCGCAATGAGCGCTTGCACATCGCGTACCTATTGGAAGACAGCACAATTTGCCCACCTTCAAACACATAAATAGATCAAGGAAAGTGTTTTTTGTAAAGTCCCGTAAACTAGTTCAATAGGTCCCGTTTTGTCTAAGCGACCCTCCGAGATGGATCTAGACTTCAAAGTATTTACAACTGCAGACTGGGCCACCAGGAATAATGACGAATATTGTTGTCCTACCAAGCAACACACCCACATGAGTCATGGGACATCCTTCTAGTCATTTCAATTCTGACAGTCTTATTACATTTGGGCCAATCATGCAAATAATAGGTCTTTACCTATGAAATTGCCGTTTTGCATGAAAAAATTTAAAAGATTTTTTTGATTTGAAATGCGATGAAAATGTAACACTAATCAATAAACAAATGACTACTTACTTTTGGAAAAAGAATCCCATGTTTTTAAAACAAAATTAATTAGTCTTACACACGGTTTCCGAAAAGCCGATCAATGTTAAAATCAATTTAATCTCTTATCAAGTCATCTGACTGGTTGACTGAATTATCAACAACCAATCAGATGACTTGACAAGAGATTTAACAGGAGATTAGTTAATTTTAGCGTTGACAAGCCTTTCAGAAACCGGGTGTTAGCCTAACAAAAACTATTTTGATTTGAAATGGCCAGTACTGCAGAACGGCAATTTCATAGGTAAAGACCTATTATTAATCAGTATTTTGATTTCCAAGTCTACTGCCACTTGGTACAATGTGGGTGTACTGTAAGGTGGTTACTAGACCGCTTCCTATGGGGAGTAGCGTTAAGAGATTAGCAGATATGATGTTGCGACTTAATTCGTGGATAGGTATTAAAATATTAAGACTAAGTAGTAGCCATATTGGTTTGTTGATTGACAAATTGATCTGGATAAGCCGATGATGAAGTCAATAGATCGGATTACAAACATGTGGTTCATGCACTTCTTAGCTGTTTGGTTTCTTATTTGATGTACCTAATTAAAATCTACTAGACGTATATAGGTACCTATCAGACATAACATGCGGATTAATCCGTTGTGATGGTTTGGTATTGATAGTCGTAACATGTTTAACAACGTGTAGGTCACGGTTACCGGTGTTTTCAGTATTCAAGAATTTCATGATCTGCTTAGGTATAACAGTTTCTTTTAGCTATGAAAAACTTAAAGTACATAGACCTACTACTTACATATAGGATAATTGATGTAGAAATGTCTTAGTATAGTTATACCTATTAACTGGTAAACCTGAACTATTTCAACTGCAATTCCCGACTCGCCAATGACGACTTTTTCTCAAATGATAATATGTTTATGTGACATTTTCATGGTCAATCTTTAATGATCATCATATCATTAGGACATCGTTTTTAAAGTAAGATAAAATGATGAAGATGGATTGTGCATGGTATTAGACGTATCACGCACATTTCATCATGCTTCGGCACGTATGTGAAGGATAGAAGAATCGACCGGAATTGTACCACAGCCTCATAGAATACTGATGATAAACAACGCTTGCATTGCCTTTCGCCTTGTGAGTGAGGCGATTACCAGAGGACCACTTCTCACCCTCCCCCCCCTTCCTCCATAGTTTGTAAATCTCCAAAAACCCTTATCTTTAAAAAGCCGGCAACGCAACGCTCTTGAAACGCCTCTGGTGTTACGGGGGACCATGGCCGGCGCCGACCTTTTTCCATGCGGTGATCTATCAGCTCGTTTGCTGACTTCGACCTGCTCGACCTATCAAATAAAAAATTTTTAGCTATTAGTTCCAATTAAAAAAGTTTTGTGGTTTATATTTAAGCTTGATCTTAGTAGTTTCTATATAGCTAAACCAAAAAATAACAAACAACGATGAAGATTCATCAGTAGTCAACCTACCTCAATAGTACTCAAAAGTCCAAACTATTCTGCTTCCGCTACGTCAATCAATTCATACAAAAAGTGTGACCGAGTAAAATCAATCAAGATTTCACCTAAAAACCGTTCCCAGGCTATTTGAATAGCCTAATGGCCAGGGCTATATGCCCTAAACTAGGTCAGCGAGCCTTCAATAGTTGGGATAACGGAATCGATACAATTGTTCTGTGATGTCGACCGGAACATATAGTCTGTCACCAAATAAACGGTTATGGGTTTATGGGATCCTCTACTTATTGTCAGATAGGTCATTGAAACCGATTTTTTAGTAATTTTGGGGTTTATCGACTTTGTTTGGTTTTGCGAAGTTTTTAAGTTTTGGAATTGTGAAGGTGATCTTTCGTTGTTTGTTTATTTAGATAAGATTTTGATTTGTCTTTGATATAATATTTCGTCGCGTTCTTGTAATAGTATTATTTTATAAACAGTTTTGTAACTGATGAGTTTCAATGATTGAATATATGGCTGCCGACGAGCAGTGGGAGTACCTGAATGGTGCAAACAATGCCAATGGAAATCTGCTACACCAGAAGAGTAAGAAGTACGTTGCCGACTCTTTAAGCGTTTGAGATTTAAGGATTGGGGATTTAGGATGGGGGATTTAGGATGGGGGATAGAGAGAATTGCGTCGCGAAGCGCAGAATTGTTTGATGGCAGTTTCCTATCAATCTACAGATCTAATTTGTCCATAATTTTGAATGATTCCATTACATAGGTACTAGTAACTGTAAACCATTGAATTCTTATACAATAGTTGGAAACTAGTGTCAGTTTGCTATTCAACATTACAATGTGCTATTTCCTTTTTCCTTTAGAATTTAATTTAGGAATATCATATATGGCAATGGACTCGCCCATATGACACTAATATGTTACCTGGGAAAAGTAGATAGAATTCTACTTTAAAATTTTTGAAGTGCTTTTAAAAATGATCTGGTAAATTTACGTCTGGTTTTCTTTTAAAGTATAGATCAGCAGCTCTGATCAGCGCTGATTGAGATTCAGCAAATCTAAAGAAGTGCGTTACCGGCCTTTTAAGGATAAAGGTTTCGGATATTAAGGATAAATGATTAGAAAGAGATGAGGTAGGGGCAGGGCTTTGGCACTCAGGTTACCTTACTGCGAGCGACGGCGAAATACAACCAAGATGTTCGTATAAAAAGCATATATACGGTCGAATTGAGAACCTCCTCCTTTTTTTGGAAGTAGGTTAAAAATTGAAGTTGTTTAAGCTCTTTTTTTGTACAGTAAAACGGTTGAAGATTTGTTTTGTTTAATCATCGTGAGATAAACAAACCTCTCATTAATTAGAGTCCAGTTGTGCCTTGAAACTAGTAAAGCTTTTCGTAGTTAATTCACGTGACTAAATCGTTATTTTCAATACAAATAAAGATTTAGAAGGAGTGATACCACGGCTTCACAGAAAACTGGCGTGAAATAACCACAGCGTTGGTTTTCGCCGTGTGAGTGAGGTAATCGGAGGCTCAATCCTTCCCCTCCCCAATCCCCAAAAGGCCGGCAACGCACTCGTAACTCCTCTGTTGTTTCGGGTGTCCATGGGCGGCACTGATTGCTTACCATCAGGTAATCCGTCTGCTCACATGCATAAAACAAAAAAAAAAAAAATGGATTACACTTCTTCGATGTTTTTGAGGAGTAGGATCTTGTGGTCAGGTAATCAGTACTTCAGGGTTGTACTGCTCGAGTGTCGCCCTATTCGTGATGGTCAGCATGCAGCACCGCTCATTGACACCTGCAATATCAGGAGTGCAACATAAGTGTGTTGCTGGCATTTAAGAGGTTGCATAAATTTTGGGGCTCGTGAATTTCAGGATTGAGGATTTGGCGTTTGGGAGATTTTGGAATTAGGCGATTTGGGGGTTGGAGATAGGGTTGAGCATTGGTCCTCCTCCAATCACAACTATCTGGTGAAACACTACGAGAGCGTTTGTTTTATCTGTTTTATCTCCCACATTATTTGTATATGTTCTAAATATAGAAACTTAAAATTTGTTACGAGTCACGCTAAAACAATTTTAAATGTTATAAGTATTACAAAATGTATTTATACAAACGTGTGATATTGATATTAGACATCAAATTATTTGTTGAGCATTCCATAGGCGCATGGATATTATTTTGCAATACCGATGATTTACCGTCCTTGCTCTAAAATGATGATCGTCATCATTATTTGTACATCATGCCATTGACACGGATAATAGTAGTGATTTATAAATACATGGTTTCTATATTTTGGTGCTTGGGAAACATGTAATTTGTTTCAACAAATGTCCTAACTATGTATTTGCAAAACTTAATATGTTTCTATCTGTCATGGTCTTTCTGAGTGATTTTATGTAAAGAATATATATAGTTAGGTACTCCTGCTTCATTCGAATTTAAATTTCTTCTAAAAATGTACTTTCCTACACAAAAATGATTGTTCATTTCGAGCCAGTGTATCTATACTTAGTTCCGGAAATTAGCTCGTTCAGACAAATTAACAAATAAAGAAACTACAGCTTTATAACATAAGCGTGGATAGTACACATTGTTTCCAGATCATAAGAAAATTTAAAAGCGATCGACCTAGACAATTTGTTTTTCTTTTTACTTTAAGCTATCAACGCTTATTACTTATTCTGCCTATTTAGTCTAAGTGTCAAATATGGCTGAACAAATAATTCAGCCATATTTGACACTTAGACCAATAACAACAATATAATAACATAAAGGCTATTTTTAAAATGTACTAATTCCTCAATAGACTATGTAAGGCACATTTGAGTCAAAAAAATAATGTCATGTAAATATTAATTATTTATTTATTGTAATTAAGTTCCTTTGTCTTCTATACTTTATGACTTTTGTTCTAATTGTATTTACCCAACGTTTTTGTTTCATTTTTTGTATTTTTTTTTGTAACTCGTTATTGATTTTGAATAAATTATTATGTTTTACTGTAATTGAGAGCACATAAATCTGAATCTATTTATTTGGTGATTGTGTGAGACATCTGTATATCCTCTGTAGGAAATCCAAATAAACAAATAAAACAATAATATGGGAAATCCAGTGAAATGCCAAAAAGGCGAGGTCGTGTAACTGGCGGTGGTCACTGGTTATGTTGCTCACACAGCAGATAAGGGTCACGCTTGGCCCGCCATGCTTCCGTCGATTTCATCACACTTCCGACCAACCGCGGTCACTGCACCAACTCTATGACTTTTACGTTTATACAAACATTTTGCACTGGTTTTGCTTTAGTTTTGCAGTGTTTTGTAGGTTCCCACTGAGTTTAGGGAATCCCACTGATTGATGTGATAAAGATTTTCTTAAAGTCTCTCTATTAATACCTAAGTTAAATTTTCAGTTTCAATGTATACATATAATCTTTTATCTATGAGGCAACCGATTTTTCGAGACGCAGCAGTTTATAACAATCTGATAATTAAACGTAAGGGAAAAATTTTAATTACGAACCAACAAACTGAGAATTGAAATTTTCAAATTTTTTCAGTATTTTCTCACCCTTTGATATTTTTTTTATATAGAAACTTTTCCCCAGAGTACAATTTTCTTCTGCTATGGGTGTTTTTACACCTGTACAATTTCACATAAATATCATATTCAGACCCGGAACAAACATTTGTGGATTACACCAAGAGTTGTTCCGTGTGGGAATCAAACCCACAACACGTTGCGAGGCAGCCAGTTGCCCGGCTACCGCACCAACCGTGCAGCAGAGAATTGCATTGGAACAAACATTCAATAAGTATTGAAAAACCATTTTTCTTGTACATTTCAGCGAACATTAATACCAGTATCAACGATGTGGCATTCGAAGGCTATATTGCTGTGGTGCGGGCTGCTCATCCCAGTCGTGTTCCCCATGGAAGTCCAGCATGACATGGAGAAACATTCTGAAGTAAGTAATTATGATTTACCATTGTTTAAAAGGACGTTATATGCGTACGAGACATTCGAATTAGGTACCTTCCTAATTTTTTAACCTTGCCCCACTATTCGCCAGTCTTGCTTTTGTTTTGTCTAATTAAATTGAATATAGAACGTAATTTGCATGAAATGTGTGTCACATAAGTTTAAAGTTTAAGTGTGGGAGAGCCATGCTTCGGCACGAATGGGTCGGCTCGACCGGAGTGATACCACGGCCTCACAGAAAACCGGCGTGAAACAACCACAGCGTTGTGTTTCGCCGTGTGAGTGAGGTTACCGGAGGCCCAATCCCCTCCCTCAATCCCTAAATCTCCAAATCCCTAATCTCTAAAAGGCACTTGTAACTCCTCCGTTGCGGGTGTCCATGGGCGGCGCTGATTGCTTACCATCAGGTAATCCGTCTGCTCGTTTGCCGACCTATTACATAAAAAAAAGGGAACTTAGGAATTAGGAAGAAATACACCCTAAAATGTTAGAATTATAAAATCGTAGTAAAACCTTCCTATTTTGTTAAATATAGGGATCGAGCTAAATTCCTCGCTTAGTTTTCACCATCGTCGTCAATACAAAACAATACATCAGCTATTAAGCAACAAAACATTATTTTTAAATCTTTTTATCTTCTCAAAGTTCTCTTCTTGTTGCACCTACCATACTCTCTCTGCATCACCCTAAGGTTGACTGGTGAGAATGCCTACGGCATTAAGTCCGCCTATGTAATGTTTTGTTGCATAAAGTTTAAATAAATAAATAAATAAATAAATAAAACACTACACAATTAATTGTGGGAGATCCAAGCTTCAACAGCCTCAAAGAAAACCAATGTAAAATAACCTCAGCGTTGTGTTGCGCTGTGTAAGTGAGGAGGCCCAATCCCTATTCCTCCCCCCATCCTTTCCCAACCCTTACATATCCGAAACCCTCATCTCTCTTTGAAAGGTCGGCCACGCAATCGTAACTTCTTTGGTGTTGCGGGTGTCCGTAGGCGGCGCCAATTGCTTATCATCAGACAATCCGTCTGCTCGTTTGCCGACCCGTACCATACAAAAACACACATTAAAAAATCTTCACATTGACCTTAACAAAAAATCAACCTTAAAACAGACAAGACACATACGGCTATAAAGCCATAAATCTCCTGCAGAATGTTATAAAACAAGAGAATAAAGTATTAATTGACACCGATGTAAAACTGTTAGTGAATCGATTAGCAATATATAAACGGTTTGTCCTAACATAGTGGTTCGCACTCGGGGTCTTGTTTCTATCAGTAGCGACCGAATAACCTAACCAGAGTTTTAATAACAAACAGAATGTTCGATAGTGCTATTCTCATACGATGTGATGCGAATGGAATTGAAATTAATTTTTGTAGTAGTTAAAAGTAAAAGTTTTTAAAACGTTGCTTGCCTTACACTAGGATTTCAATCGGTTTTTTTTAAAACGTTGCTAATTATGATTTTCTCTGTCTTTTATGTTGTGTGTGTTGGGAGTGCGTTGACAAACACATAATTTCATGTACACAATTTACTTTTTTCATTATTCATATAAAAAAACGTTGCCCCACACTTGGATTTTCTCCTGTGTCGTGTATATGTTTACAAATATACAATTTCACATACACATCACACCCAGACTCGGAACAACAATTTGTGGATCCCACAAAGAGTTGTTTCGTGCGGGAATCGAGGCCGCGACACGTCGCGCGGCAGCCCAGCCACCGCGCAACCCTGCAGTCACATTACACACCCTACTCGGAACAACAATTTGTGGATTACATACAGAAACAGATGTTCTTTGAAGGAATCCAACACAGAAAGGCAGCTTGTTGCCTAACTACTCGTACCGCGCCAACCCTGCAGTAGAAGCTGAAACCATTGAATGGTTTTCTGAAATCAGCAGCTAATATTGTCTCTAACATATTGTTTTGTCATTGAAGAGTTGTTGGTACACTTTTAATATTAGAAACCCGCTAGCACTACCTAGAGAACTATACTCACGGCTATATAAGTATAACGGCATAAGTGGAACTTATGCGTAAAATATCAATATCAGGTATCAATTTTTTTCATAACTTACCCAATGCTCTCCCATCCTCAATCCCCAAAATCCCTATCCTTAAGTCTCTAATAACTCACAAAAGCCAGCCTTTTCGCACGAACCTGTGGTAACTCATTTGGTATTTATTACGAATGTCCAAGGGCGGCCCGACGGCTTACCATCAGTCAGTCAGTCAGTCAGTCCGTCAGGCAGTCTGTGTTATAAAAAATATATGGAAAGAGGTACAGAATAGTCCTATTTCTCATAGTGATACGTGACTCAGTGTTTACGACTAGCTAGGCAGGTCACAATGTTACCACCCACTAGATTCTTCACAGCTCACCTGGAAAAATCTACAGCTGTTTTCAATATAGACGCGTTTCATTTGTAAACACTGCTGATTTGTCGGCTAAATGCAAAAAAATATCTGCATTTATTAACACACATGTGTTAAAGAATGTCGGTGTTCAAACTTTGATCGGAACCGAAATAACTTTTGAAACGGATTATGAGGAATTTGGATGCTAAGCAAGTAGGCTAAAGGTATTGTTTTAAAAAATGGCATGGGCATGTTCCCATTTCGATATTCAAAAAGAAAATAAAGATAGGCTCCATCACCTGTAGGATACTTCAAATAATAATTTCTATTAATTAATATAAAAAGTGTAATATAAATATTTCGTGAAAACCTACTTTCCATTCAAACGTCATGTTAACAACAACTACTTTGTAATTCCAGGTCAACGTAGAATCCGATTCTGTCCGAGGTCGACGTGGAGTTATCGAAGAAGAAAAGTACTACAGCATGCAGTCCCATCGACAAGATAACAATATGAACATGAACCAGCCCTGGATACCTGGACCTTTGCCACCAGAAGACCCTACTACTAAAATATCCATCACTAATGAAGTTAAGGAAGTCTTGCCTCTGTATCAGACGACAGAGAGAGTGACTGACAAACCAACAGGCAGAGGAGCAAGGGCATCAAACGAAAACTGGATCAAACTACCTTTACCTGGCCATGATGATCTCCAAAGGGATCAGAGAGACCAAAGAGACCAAAGGGAACAAAGAGATCAAAGAGACAATATCCTCACTCCACCTCAACCTTCAGGCGATCTGATCAATTCCCGAATGCCAAGAGTAAATTTTGTAACTCAAAACAAAGCTTTAGAAGCTTCAGAATCTCGTAATGATAAAGAATCAGTACAAAGATCGACAAGAACCGATGAAATACGAACAGAATTCGTACGACCCGATGAAGATAGGGATAGGAACAAGTACAAACCAGTATTTCCACGACAGGCTGTTTACAATCCTCCGATTCCAGAAGAATCTAGAAGGTTCTTCTATGATGATAGGTACTACCCAGTTCCAGATGACCTGTATCGAAGGGATCCGTACTATGATATGGTTGATCGAAGACGCTACTACCCTTACTATGGTCCAAGAGTGGATAGATATGACGAGCCTTATGATAATATGGTACCTAGGAAACCGAAGAGGATCATTTACTATGCTCACTTGCCAGAGGTCGTCCGTACTCCTCCTAGCGTAGATTTGAGGTACAGATATTCTGTAGATCCCTACAGGCGTTTTGATGATGATGTGTACGCAAGGAATGGAAGATACGACTATAGATTCAGAAGCAGGTATCCATATGCTCCTTTGAGAAAAGACGAGAGAAATTACAGAGACTTAGCTGGAGCAGGCACTGTTGCTAAAGATAAGAAAATAGAGGACAAGGTTACACCGACGCCGATTTTACCTCAAAAAGAAGACAAATTCAAGACTGCTATGAATGTAAACAGGAATCTTATAAACAGCCACCAGTACCACGATAGCGCTGATTCATATAATAATGAACCAATTTCACATAAGAGTTACTCAGATATAGTTCGACCAGATGCCACATATTTTCGGTACGATGAGCCTCTCTTACAAGGACCAGTCGACGAACCGTATCAAAGAAAATATTAAAATAAATAAGCCGACGTTTCTGGCTCGATTTTCAAACGAAATCAATTTGAAAAAATAGCCACAAACGTCTAAACCACGTAAAGCTATTAACCTTCGACAGCATTTAATATCGATGTAGTATTTATTTTAGTATCAGCCTGTAATATAAAATGGAGTTTTTACAACTATTTTGTGTCGCTAATAAATGTAATAACTGATGGTCGTGTTTTAATTACGAGGGCTGAGTTCGCGACAAATTGTACAAGTAATAAATCGAGCGTTTAATTTAAAACAAGCCGAGGGTGAAGATGAATTTCATTAAGAATTAATTAATGTCATTCTTAAACCGTTCTTGTTTTTCCACGGCGAATAAAAAACATCTGTCGGGGATGTTGAGCGCGACGCGTTTTCTTGAGGTAATTAAGCAATAAATTTTGCGGCTGGCAACATCAGAGGTGGGGGCAATTACAGTAGTTAAGAAAATGGATGTTCTCCACTCGAGAACGCGTACAAACCGACGTGACTAATTAAAATGAGGGCTTAGGAAAAATCCTACGACGTGACAGCTTGTAATCAGGGGGATAGATTTTTTGTTATTTTTTCTTGTTGGCCAGAAGTTCGCGGATTAGTGTCGGCGATAAATTACGAGTAATTAAATGTCTTGTCTGGGGTCTAAATGACGGCTTGAGATTTTGTTAGACGCCATTTTGCTCGCATAAATCATGTTACGCAGATTTTTTGTTGTTTTCGGGTCGTGAAACGCAAAAATCGGACACTTACTGGCAAGTTGTAAAAGTATAAGTATCTATGCACTTAATTCAAGAAGGAAGGGGCAGCTTGGAGATTTATAACTGACTAGAACGATTTGAAAACAGACAATAAGCCATAAAGCCTAGTGAGATGGCTTTGTTAAATATAGTTAGAACGTTCACTTAGGCGGATAATTGGAAATTACAAATGTGCTTCCACAGGGTTCCTTAAAGATTTAACGGTGCTTACATAAGCACTAATTACGTATTAATATTTAACCTTATTCTAGATTTTGATTCTCTTCTTGCTTTAATAAATAGGTAGTTATTATTATATGTACATGTAATACTTATAGGCTTTTATTCCGTAAGGGTTTATAACGATAACTAGGATCCAATCAACATCATGTTTTCATCTAATTCATTGTAGGTAGGTAATTGAAAAGGATTACTAATTAAATTATTCTTAGCCACTGCTTGTGGATTTCTCCTGTTTGGCTACCATTGGCCCGCATCTTTTCGCCATCGTTCCACGCGAAAACTTTTTCATACCAATCACATAGATGGTTGGTAGTCAACAACTGTGCGATTCACCCGTAACTTTCTGGCTCGCACAGCAAAACTTTGGAATGATCTTCCGGCGGCTTTATTCCCGAACCGATACGACCTTCAAACCTTCAAGAAACGAGCCTACTCCTTCTTAAAAGGCCGGCAAAGCACCTCCTCTGGTGTTGCAGGTGTCAATGGGCGACGCTGGTCGCTTACCATCAGGTGATCCGTATGCTCGTTTGCCTCCTATTCCATAAAAAAACCATTGGCCTTTTCAGTAAATTAAAGCTTTGAAAAAATCAAACAAAAAATCTTAAGTTTTATAATATTAGTAATTTAGTATACATTCATCTCAGAGGAATACAGATGTAATATTAATTAGTTTAATTTTAGTCTTCAGTTTAGGGTGCCACCTATTTTTATACTAAACTAAAATATATCAAAATGTTTCTAGCCGTTTTTAGCATGGAACGAACATACTCACTTTCTTTAACACTAGTCTTTCATCTCACATCACTTCTACATTCATTTTTATTATTACATAAGTAGCATGTTTGTTTGTAAAATATAAACATGTCCGGGTGTAATACTTAGTGCATACAGGCCATTGGGTATCGTCGAGTGGCCACAATCGATCTCTAATGAGTTGAATTATTTATACTGAGTCGCCACGGTGACCATGCCATCTGTTTCTAGAGGGTTTTTGCCAGGTATAATGAGCTGAAATAAAAAGTGTGTTGAATAGAATAAACACACGTATAGCCCTATTTATTATTTTGAATGATATTTAAATAGTAATACGTAGGTATATATGTAGGTTATATTTGTAAGTCTTACATACAGTAGGTGAATACTACCTTTAATACAAGAAGTCATTTTTATACGAAACTTGAGGTAAAGTTGAATATCGGAAAATGTGGATATTGGACCTTCTCCTATACAAGTACATAAACTCAGCCACCCAGACTCGAAACAACAATTTAGAGATTACAAAAAGTGTTGTTCCGTACGGGAATCGAACCCGCGACACGTTGCACAGCAGCTAGTTGCCGGACTATTGGGTAAACCGTACAATTACAATTTTGTGAGCAAAAATAACAAGTGTAAAAAAATTCAATCTATAAGAAAAAATCTTCTATAATCAAAACTAAATCATAGTCACTCTACATCATAGGGTTGTGACAGATGGCACGTAGCACAAACACTAGTGATGTCCTCAGGCTATATTCATTATCTTCAAAATTGTCTAACATCCCGCAATCCCTTGGCGAAATTGAGGAATTGAGGAGAGGAGGAACAGAGGAATAGCTCGAAGGAACAGAGTTAAGGATTGCGTTGCTAATTGGAACCTTGTTACGTAAACGGATAAGGGGTTATATTTCATTATAATATGCTTCTGTATCGAAAAATGTACTTGATATTATTAATTTGTGCTTCCCTTTGTGGTGTGTGGGTATTGACAGGGTTGGAAACTCGGTATTAGATTATTTTATAAGGTAATTATTAATAGAAATGTAAGTAAAATTTTCGCCGCCATTAGAAATTGTTAGGAATTGTCGCTCACTGATTTAAATCGATTTTATAAAATTAGTTTTTTTTATTTTACAAACTAGGTATGTATTCAGACTACATAATATCAGTTTTACACTTTTAATACAATTATCTCATCATGCCGTTACTCGTATACAGCAAATTAGTTCATTTTATCTTTTTTCATTCTTTCTGTTACTAACACGTAATTATCTCCCACAATGACATAATAGGTCTTTACCTATGAAATTGCCGTTTTGCATGAAAAAATATAAACGATTTTTTTTATTTGAAATGCGATGAAAATGTAACACTAATCAAAAAACAAATGACTACTTTTGGAAAAAGAATCCCATGTTTTTAAAACAAAATTAATTAGCCTTAGCCTAACAAAAACTATTTTGATTTGAAATGGCCAGTACTGCAGAACGGCAATTTCATAGGTAAAGACCTATTATTATTTAAACAAATAAGGATATTTAAAAAAATAAGATTAACCATTCCAACCACAAGTGTAAAACAAAAATACCGTCACAAGTACAAAATTACCAACAATTCAATTAAAATAATTGCTTACAACGACTTAACGTTCCGCCGTCGGGGTCTTAATAACCCCTAACGTAGAACATATCATAATATTAACCCTGCTACCGGCGACATCGCGACATTCAAACTATTAACATGTCAATAACAATTTGCTGAATTGCTTTTATGTTGTACTTGATATGAAACCCGAGGGAAGGGGTTGGTATAGGGTTGACACGTGGGATGTCGCTACTATTATTAATGCTTCAAATGTTTTTAATAAATCGACTAAAAAGGATGCATGCTATGGTACATCTTTTCATTCATTTATGCTAACAAATATTAGAATAGAATAGCGCTTCGAAAAGTCTTTAACCATGTACAAAAGGAAGTCAATGATAATTAATATGCGTACGAATCTTCAGCGTATAAAACATGAAAACAAATAAGTCGTGATCACTGGGATATCAAATATTACTTAGATAAACAATCCATTGATTTGCAACATCCTTGATTATTTAGTTTTTCACAACATTAATAATATATAACCAAAATATTTTCCGACCTCATTGACAACCCTAACTAGTCAAACAGTCCCGAAGTTAAGGGTTGTCTGTCTGAATCCCGGGACGCGGGACCGACCGGGAAATTGATAATTTTCGCTACACTACACGGTGGTCATACAATTATTTATTCATGTCCGAGATATTATCCCTGACCGATATTAATATTTATTAGCTATTGTCCCTTATTGTCCCATCACTTGAATTAATTCTAAAGTTATTTAGATTGTATTGTAGGTTAGTTTGGGATTAGCGTAGCAGCAAACTTGGGTTCTATTTACTTAATTAGTTTTGGGAATTGACTTATGCTAGAACCGTTTTGGATTACGTATTATCCACGTAATAGTGAAGCTCTGTTTTGTCTTGACGTTAAATTGTTTTCAATTTGTGTAAGGCTTGGTTGTTTAGTTGGCTTTAAGGTTGTAGTGAAGAGACTGGTTGGGATAGTTTTCTTCATCCTAAGAGAATGTCTAATTATTTTTAGAACATTATATTATTTCATCATCATCAGCAGCCTGATGTCGTCCACTGCTGGACATAGGCCTCCCCAATGGCACGCCACTGAGCTCGGTGTTCTTCTCATCCAACTACTTCCAGCGACCCTGCGGATGTCGTCAGTCCATCTCGATAGAGGGCGCCCTACACTACGTTTGCCTAGACGTGATCTCCACTCTAGAACACGTTTACCCCAACGGTCATCGGTCATTATAGTATTTAGTTCATTAATAACATCTTACAAAAATAGGGAAGTATCTATGGAACACGTTTGAACTTTAAGAACTAAGTTTTTTTGAAACAATGAAACAATGAATTTATTTTTGCAAATAGGCCATAAAACGGCTCTTTTACACGTCAATTTATATGTAAAAAACTAGATGAAGCCGGCATTTCCTATCTGACTACTCTGAGAAGAAATGCCGAAACAAATTCAGAGGTCAGTCTCTTTTCAAGTCCAGACAATGTAAAAATAACATAATGTGAGAGAACCGTGCAAGTTCATTCTGTAGTGGTCTTTTGATGAAAGAACCAGACCAGTTTAAGTGGACCCGTTCTGAAGACAGGCACGCAAGTGTCAGTTTGCAACCAGCATAGCAAGTGCTGCTGAGTTGTCCGACGAACAATACCGATCTAAAGAACATTTGGTTGGGTCGCGCAAGTACTCAAACTGTCAGAACGCAGATAACTGGTAGTCTCACACGGTCCTTACACTAACAATAATAGAAAATAATAAAAATATCAATAACCATAATTATACACCCCTTAACTTACATCAACCCTGCGTAGAAAATATCCTATCAAGAAGTGATGAAGAAACAATTCTAAAAGAAGCATGGCAGAAAAAGGTCCTACATGGGCGTCACTACAACGATCTTGAGCAACCACTAATAGATAAAGAAGCGTCAAACAAATGGTTAAAGTTAGGTACCCTCTTCCCGGAAACAGAAGGTTTCATAATTGCAATTCAGGATCAGATAATAAATACAAGAAACTTTAGGAAATATATAATTAAAGACCCCACAGTTACGAACGACAAATGCAGAAAATGTCACATACACTCTGAGACAATCCAGCACATCACTGGAGCTTGTCCTCATCTCACACAAACAGACTACACGCATCGACACAACCAAATTGCTAACATCATTCACCAGACACTCGCCACTCAACACAATCTCATAACAGACGCACACACACCATACTACAAATACACCCCTAGCGTTATCTTAGAAAGCCCTACATACAAGATGTACTATGACCGCGCAATACTTACAGACAGAACCATCCATTTTAACAGACCTGACATCACGCTTTAAGATAAAATAAATAACATTACCTATATTATCGATATCGCCGTACCCAATACTCACAATATAACTAAAACAATAGCTGAAAAAGTACACAAATATACTGATCTCAAAGATGAAATAACCCGGATTTGGAGACAAGATAAAGTCTACATAGTGCCGATTGTCCTATCTACCACAGGAGTAATACCGAAACATCTTCATCACAGTCTAAAACTACTAAACATCAAAGACAGCACATGTACATTAAATTACAGAAAGCAGCCATACTAAATACATGCCGAATAGTCAGAAAATTCATGCAGATTGAAGAAGGAGAAACCACACCAATACCTCAGATAGGCACAATAGGTCAACAACAACTGTTACCATAGACAACCTATGACATGTCCTTTACTTGGTTTAGGCCCGTAAAGGACATTATAACCGGTCTAAGAGCCGAGATTTGAAACAATGTCAATAAATAATTATAAAATTAATAAATAAAATAAAAAATGTCAAATAAAAATAAAAATGTCACAATAGGTGATAATGTCATTGTTAAAAAAAATAATAATAAACGTAATGTCAAATTGTATATAAAAAGCGTAACTTATGTTACAAACATGTCAACATGACCTGTGCAGAAGTTACAGCGGCTCATTCCCAAGCCTGACCATCTTCTAAGTAGTCTTTTATTTTATAAAATGCTTTACAGTAAAGTTTAGCCTTTATTACACTTTTAAAATTATTGAGGCTCAAATTTTGAATATCCCTAGGAATTTTATTGTAAAAGCGTATACATTGACATCTAAACGAACTACTTATTTTCTGAAGCCTGGAGGCGGGGACAACATATTTGTTTTTCCCCCTCGTGTTAATATTATGTATATCACTATGCTTCTTAAATAAGCTTTTGTTTTTATGAGCGTGAATTACATTTTCATAAATATATTGTGAGGCAACCGTCATTATCTTAGTTTCCTTAAATAATTCTCTGAGCGAATGCCTCAGACTAAGATTATAGATTGATCGAATAGCCCTTTTCTGCAGAACAAAAATAGACTGAATGTCAGCAGCATTTCCCCACAACAAAATACCGTATGACATGATGCTGTGGAAATAACTAAAATAAACTAACCGCGCTGTATCTACATCTGTTAAATTTCTAATTTTTTTAACGGCATATGCTGCAGAACTGAGCTTCTTCGACAAGCCATCTATATGTGGGCCCCACTGGAGCTTAGCGTCCAGGGTTATACCTAAAAAGACAGTTGTATCTACAGGGCTCAACTCCTCGCCCTTGACAAGCACACTGGTTTTTACCTGTTTAACATTTGGTGTTGTGAATTTAATACATTTAGTTTTATTTTCGTTTAGTAATAAGTTATTAACACCAAACCAGTGAACTATTTCTGAGAGAGCACTGTTTACATTGTCAATAACTAATTGTCGTCGTCTGAGTTTGAATAATAGTGAGGTATCATCAGCAAACAGCACTATCTCGTGTTTATCCCTTACAAGGTAAGGCAAGTCATTAATATAGATAAGAAATAAAAACGGGCCGAGAATAGAACCCTGCGGAACACCCATCTTCACAACAGACCCGGCAGAAACCACTCCGTTTACTTCAACTCTCTGAACCCTATTACTCAGGTATGAGGTAAGAAGGTCCAGAGATGCACCTCTTATTCCGTAATGGGATAGCTTCCTGATCAGTGTATCATGAAGCACACAATCGAACGCCTTGGATAAATCACAAAATATTTCCAAAGCGTCGCTTGAGTCCTCCCACGCGTCGTAAATGTGATTAAGAAGTTCAACACCGGCATTAGTTGTTGAACGACCCCTTGTAAATCCGAACTGTTTCGCATGTAATAATTTATTTCTATAAAAAAATCTTTGCATTTGATCTAAAATATTTTTTTCAAAAATTTTGCTGATTGTAGGTAGCACTGAAATCGGTCTAAAGTTAGTGGGGTAAGAAGTACTACCTGATTTAAATAATGGAATTATTTTACTACATTTCGTAAGATCAGGAAACACACCACAGTCAATACAGTTATTAAAGATTTGAGCTAATACAGGTGCTACAATAGTTATTACAGAGCTTGTAATATACACAGAATTACCCCATAGATCTGCAGTCTTTTTGTTATTCAAAGTATTAAAGATTTTAACAATTTCCTTGTTATCTATGTGCTCGACGGAAAACCCTGAATCGCAAGCTACAACATGTTTTTTGAGTAAAGACTCTGCAACAGTGGGAGATGAATTCAGTGACTTAATAGTGGATACAGGAATGTCGGAAAAGAAATTTTCAAAAGCAGTTGCAATTTCTTCATCCGCTTTTATTAACTTATTATCAATTACAAGACTATGTTGATTTATTCTCTTTTTAGACCTTCCTGCCTCACTGTTGATAATATTCCAAGTGTCTTTGATAACATTGGTACTGTTCTTTATCTTAGAGCTTAAGAATAGTGATTTAGCAATAGAGCAAACATTTTTGAATAATTTAGAATAGTTTTTTACATATTCACTGAATATGTAAAAAACTATTATATATATAATTTGGATGGGGAAATTCATAAAATGGTTACTCTCGCCCTGATTGTGTGAGGCGTGTGAGTGTCAGACTCTTACTGACTAAAAACTACCTCGTTCCTTCTCCTGTTGCAAGAAAATCGCTACTTACTATGTTACATTATTGCACTTGCAGTCGCAACCCCGGCTCCTATTGTAAGAGTTTGTATATATAATTATATTTATCAGTCAATAATAAGTAGTTCTTATCTATATGAAACTTCGTCACAGTGATTTGTTAACACTTTAGGGTAAGTGTGGGAGAGCCATGCTTCGGCACGAATGGGTCGGCTCGACAGGAGTGATACCACGGCCTCACAGAAAACCGGCGTGAAACAACCACAGCGTTGTGTTTCGCCGTGTAAGTGAGATTACCAAAGGCCCAATCCTTCCCCTCCCCCGATCCCGCACCAATCCCTTAATCTCCAAAACACTAATCCCTAAGCGGTCGGCAACGCACTCGTAACTCCTCCGTTGCGGGTGTCCGTAGGCGGTGCTGATTGCTTACTATCAGGTAATCCGTCTGCTCGTTTGCCGACCTATTACATAAAAAAGCAGATAAAATATTGTTAAAAGGGTATTAACGCGAAAAGTAATTATTTATCGAAATGCCTTGGCAGGCTTGACGTTTCGACCTGTGCAACCACTTGCGTTAATACCTGTTTAATAATATGTTGCTAATATGAAACCCGAAAGTTTAAAAGTCAGAATAGAAATAAAGGTTCCGTAGGATCGTACTAACAGGCGAGGTGATCATGGCTGGGCTCCTGTTCAACAGCCGCCGATATACATAGGTTTTTATATCAGTGCTAATTTGTGCGCAAATGTCACATGCACAAAGTAGGAATTATGATGTGGACGTCGATACAAATTCAACTTAGAAAAAAAAACATATGTAAGTTATGACGTCACGTCACATCTTGAAATCTTTTGTCTAACCTCTTAATCAATGTATTCCCCACTATATTCTTTACAAAGTATCAGGATGCTTGCAAATATTTTGTATAAATACCTACGTAGGCACTTACGTATGTGTCGTTGACAGAATTGTTCTTAGAAACCGAATATTTCTCTTTGTTATATGTCCTTTTGGTTCTAATGAAGTGTCACATAAAGTAGTGTGAGTAAGTCGCCCGGAGAGGTATTCGCAGGGTTGCCACAAAATGAAATGGTGGTTTGACTAAAAAAACAATATGAGATTGTGCCTTTTTTTCTAGCAGCAATTAATATTTTCGTCGTGCTCTGCAAGAGTAATGATATTTGATGGTATTTGACATTTGACCTCGTTGGTTGCAATTGAGACTGAAGAGCAGAAAAATCAACATAATCCTGGACTAGACCATAATTTTTAAGACTGACAATATTTTTTTTCTTACTTCATACACATACATATAGACTAACTTAAAACCTTACTTCACTTAAATTTAAAACGTTGTCCTGCACGCGGTTTTTCTCTTTTATCTGTGTACGAATAAACAAATTCACATGCGCATTGCACCTAGACCCAGAACAACAATTTGTGGATCACACAAAGAGTTGTTTTGTGTGGGAAAGGAACCCGTAACCACAGCCCGGCACAGCATCAAACAGTGAAGTGTAAATAAAAACAATTATGGAACAGAAAATAATAAAGAGGAAATAAATCCACTTAAAACTGTGTGATGACCCTAACTTTAGTTGGATGGGCTCTCAGTTTCTAAGAACACAGTGTAACATTGTCGCGAATGTCGCACTTAATTTATTGGGTGACACCCCTGTTTATTGCTTTTTATTATTAATTTTACAGTTTTATGATCTTACCTGCGCAGAAAAAATATTAAAATTATGATTTACAGATTAAATAATACTTCCAAATTATTGGTTTAAGTTTTAAATATGTTTGTATGAATGATTCCCGATTTTTAGAGCGCCACTAAACCTGATGCTTATGATTAAGGATCTTTGTTTGCTACTGTTAACGAATTTAATTAATGTTTTTGCAACTAAAATTGGTTAGTTTTAAGTTTGGGAGAGCCATGCTTCAGCACAAAAAGTATCTCTACTGGAGTGATACCATGGCGTTACGGAAAAACATCGTGTTGCCACTACAGTGTTGTTTTTCGCCGTGTGAGAAGGGCTATTAAAGGCACAGTCTCTCACCTCCTCCCCTCCCCCCCCAAGACGTAATTTCTCAAAACCCTTTATCCCCAAAAGGCTAGTAAAGCACTAGAAACTTCTTTGGTATTTAAACTGTCCATACGAGTAGGTGGCGCCGTTTGATTACTATCAGCTTAGCTTAGCTTAGCTTAAAAAAAGAAACAGATTTGTAATCTCAGAAGGTATTTGAGAAGTTTGAAACTCTTCTGTGCTGAGTTTTTACGTAAACGTTTATTTCGATAAACTGCTGTTTCTGACGAATATGATATTATATGTAGTGTGACTTAACGGGAGTGATACCAAGGCTTCACAGAAAACTGGCGTGAAACCACGCTCATATTAAGTTTCGTCGCGTGTTCCCTATTCCTCAAGTTCACGAATTCACAATTTCCTAACTACCAAAAAGCCTCTAGTGCTGCGGGTTCTTGGGCGGCGCCGTTGATTGCTTACCATCAGATGACCAGTCTGTTATTCTGATTCTATCTCACAAAAACTACCAGTCACTTAGACAAAACTTGCAATTTCGCCAACAAAATCGTATAACAAATAAAACAAAAGAAGTACGTCGTGAATGTTGCTCTACTCAGTTTTCCGCGTGGTTCGATGTCGCGCCGATACGGCTGATGTACGCGGCCGGCAGCCGGCGGCGCTACGACAAAGGCGCGCGCCATTAACTGATATGACATGACTATAAAGTAACCTCACCGTGGGACGATGACGGCGGATAAGCTGGACGGTGGCTCTACTTCACTAAGTCTCACTCTAACTTTTAAAATTTCGCGTTTTATGTTTACAAGCAGACTGAAGATGCGATGTCACAGCTCCCTGCATCAGGGCGATGAATCTTCATCTACCCCCTTTGCATTGTATTCATCGCCCGAATGCAGGGAGCAGGGAAGCAAGGAACATCGCATCTTCAGTCTGCTTGTGACCACGACCTGTGCAACCAGGTCGAAACATCAAGCCTACCAAGGTATTTCAATAAATACTTTTCGCGTCAATACCCACGCAATAATATGTTGTAAGTCATACTTCATCTGATTTATTTCGTTGCGGGATCCAAGTCAGTCATTCATGTCCCTGGGACGCGCCGGACTTCAGTGTTCCGGTTTTTTCATGGTTGTATCTACTGTAGATCCTGGCTTACAGGAGTTGCAGCGGTTTTAGGAAGTTGCGGCGGGCTTGTACCAATAAAAAAACTCCGTCCTCGGACGTTATGAGTGGTCATGGTAGACGCTGATCGCTTACCATTAGGTGATCCGTCTGCTCGCTTAAAGGGCAAAATCACTACGGCCAATTTCGATACCTCAATTATAATCGGAAGATTTGCTCAATAATATAGGTAGTATTGCTCAAAAATTCTGTCTTTAATATGAGTTTGCAATCACATCAACTTTACGGCCACCCCTGGTTTTGGAGGGATGCTTTTTGCCCCCAGTAACTTCGTCCAATTTGAAGAGATCTGAGATCAAGGTTAGACAACTGTTCCATTTCCTCTTATAAAAACATTTCATTTGATGGCACTACGATAAGTTTATCTTTATGTCAGAACTAGTTTTATGGAGTAGGTCAGTAAACGATGATGTAAAGACCTGGTGGAAAGCAATCAGTTTCGCTAATAGACACCAGAAACATTAAATTTGGTGCAAGTGCGTGTCGTAAAAGATCGGTATCTTTTGTAAAGATTGGGTTGGATTTGGGGATGGGGAGGAAAGATTGGGTCTCCGGTAATCTGAATGAAGCACACGGCGAAATAAAGCGTATGTGTTGTGTCACGTCGGTTTTTCTTTGAGGTCGTTGTATAGTTGACTCACACAATTAGTGCGTCAAAATAGTGGTTTCTTGACAGATTTTCTTATATCACCAATCCTGGATTTAAAAGAACCTATGACCATTTCCAACCGAACTTAAATTAATACAGCTATTACTTAGTAGAGCCATTTCCATTCCGAAACGCAGGTACCACAATATTTTGCACCGTACACACATTACGAACGATCATTTCACATTATATTACGCTCGCGATGTGTTGGACGCGTTTTTGCGTGAACCGGGTATCGAACCCGTGTCGATGAGGGCCACTAACCATAAATATGTGTCGTGCCAACACGGCTCCACTCATAACGTATCAATTGTCTTTATGATCGCAATTTTTATTATTTATGCGAGACATTTGGTTACGTGTGAAGATTTTATCAAAATGGCGACTGGCTTTTTTGAAGCGTTGATTTCTTTTTTCTCGTGCTTATGTGAAGTTGTGCCTTTTCCCATGACGGTTGTAAAAGTCAATTGACATGACCAGCCAGTAGAAGATTATGGGAAATCCGTTTAGGTATAGGAAAATGTAGCAGTGGACAGTCATAGTGGATTTAGTAATGTAGTATCTCTATCAAAAAATATTTGAAAATTAAATATTTTCACATTACTTCTCTTGCCCTGGACGGGACCAGAGAAAGTCAGACTCTAACCGACTAAAAATCACCCCATTCCTTCTCCTGCTACAGGCCGAGGCCGGGATACTATATAGCGCTTGACCCGCAACCCAGTCTGAATGGCTCAAGTATGGAACGAACAATGTGAGATATCGTAGCTATAACAGTAATTTTAAAACTTACCGTAATGAAGGCATGTTCTAAACAGTAAGTTAAGTGTGGAAGAGCCATGCGTCGGCACGAATGGGTCGACTCGACCGGAGTGATACCACGGCCTCACAGAAAACTGGCGTGAAATAACCACTGCGTTGTGTTTCGCCGTGTGAGTGAGGTTACCTGAGGCCCAATCCTTCCCCTTCCCCAATCCTTCCTCAATCCCTAAATCTCCAAATCCCTAATCCCTAAAAGGTCGGCAACGCACTCGTAACTCCTCCGTTGCGAGTGTCCATGGGCGGCGCTGATTGCTTACCATCAGGTAATCCGTCTGCTCGTTTGCCGACCTATTACATAAAAAAAGTAAGTAAGACCAGATCAATTACAGGAATCGACTTTATAATCTCCTGTTCAGCAACTCTGCTCAAAATCCGCCGCTGCTAGTATTGATTTCAATTTTATCAACAGCATTTGAATCAATGTCTTTGAGATAGTATTAACTAATCGTTTCTGCTGATAATTTTGCGAAAGTGCTTTTGATTCATTTAAATAGCTTATACTGTTGATAATATTCTGACTAATGGAGTTTCAAAACCGAATTAGAAATCTAATACAACATAAGTCTTCTTACGGTTTATGTAGAAGAGCGTATTTAATACTTTTTAGAAGACCTGCTCGGAGGTTAAACCTTGCTCACGAGGGACGAAACCTGGCAAGTACTAATGTAACATTTTCCGAGTCATACGTACTTTCTATGATGGTGAAAAACATACAAAGTCACGTACATATCACACCCAGATCTAGGATAATTTTGTGATTATCACAAAGAGTTGATCCGTGCGGGAATCAAACCCGTAGCACGTTGCAAAGTAGCCAGTTTCCCAGAAGCCGCGTCAACCGTGCAGTCTCACATCAGTCACCACGCGATATCCATTTAAATAATTTCCGAACACTATAATATAAAAAAGAAACATTATATTTTGTCATAAGAACTTTCAAATACATAAATCAAAAGTAAACTGCGGAACTTGGGAGTTAGGAGCAAGCTTCTCAAATAGTTTGGCAGCTTGAAGTCGTGATCAGTACTCAGGTGTGTGTGGGGTAACTTATTGATATATCGAGGTCCCTATCGTGCTGTATATCTTGCACGACTGATCTATATTCCAAGTGAGAATTTTGAGCTCAGAGGTCAACAAAAATGTCGGTGTTTATTTCATTTGTCATGTAGGATGAAATACTATAGCAGCGCCATCTACGATTGTCAATTTTCGGTTGAGGAGCAATGTTATTGATGATTGTCGGTAAAAAAATTGTGGAAGAGCTAGGTATGCTTTGGCACAAATGAGTCAGGTCAGTCATGATACATGATATGATGATGATATAGGCTTAACAGAAAACCGGCGTGAAAAAAACGCAGCGTTGTGTTTTGCTGTGTGATTCCTCACTTGATATCGTGGTTATCGGAGATACAATCCTTTCCCTTTCCCCATCCCTCCTCTATCCTTACGCCTTTGAAACCATAATCTCTGTGACTCCTTTGGTGTTGCACAGTTCATGGACACCCGTCCATGAACTGTGCCGATGTCTTATCATCAGGTAATTGATCTGCTTGTTTGCTTCATATTCCATAAAATGGCTTCATCTCGATCTGATTTATGGAAAGTAGTAACATGTAGAAATATTAATTTTATAAAATCAAATCGTTGCAGGTTCAATCTTCTTTCAATATCTTCCAATTTCCAAAGAGAAAATTGCAGGGTAGTCATAAATCATATCCAGTTATGTAATAAGAAGAATATACATTTAAAATCTTCAAGCATATTACCCACTTGTGTCATGGTACAGTTATACCTCGGACCGTTTCCTTTATCCGACCACTGTCGGCAATTGGTTCTGTACACATTGTTAAACACAAACGAAGTGTTAAAAAAATAATCAATCTCTGGTCAACATTGACCGTTGACGATGAAAAATGACTTATTTGTCAATTACGTTTCACCAAAACCAGGGGTCAATTCTTACAAACATATTCTGTACTCGGCAACATTGTAATAACATCTTTATTGATCAAAGAATAAGATTCCATTCAAATGAAACATACGCCTGGTATGTCAATCTCAATCAAATCAACGCAAATTTATCCATACAGTTTTGCAATCTAAAATAGCTTTTATTTAATAAGAAAATAAGAGCAGCTGTGTGTGTATTGGTAATGTGGTGATGTGTAGGGTGGCAATAAATAAAGTGTAGGGATCTAGGAGTATTGGTATCGGTCGCGACTGATAAAAGTCCTCTTTCGCACGACCGACTTGTGATCTTTTGCTAGTGATGCGAAAAGGTGATCGATTTTAATGGTATCGATATATCGGTAAAGGCTATTTGAAACGAATTACATTTTAAACTATGTCAACACAGAGCGATCACGAGAAGTTGAATACAAAGTCGAATTATTGTACGTTTTGACGTTTTTTATTCGTAATTGAAGAGTTGTAAATAAGTTAAATATAATATTTATTACAAAAAAATAAGTTATATAATGAAAAATTATATCAGATCTTTTCATCCTTTTGGAACCCTGTAAAATTTCTTGAATAAGTTTTTCAGTTTACCTAATCTAAAATTGGGTACTTAGTTAGAACACTTAATTAGAAGAAAAGACAGACAGAGTTACTTTCGCATTTATAATATTATAGTTTGGATAAATTGTTTGTTGAAATAATTTATCAAATTAGGCAACTTACAAAAATATAAAAACAGTGTTTATGATAAATAAAATAAGTATTCATAAAAGCACGAAGAAACAACACATAATCCCATACAAAATTCGTTGAAAACTTTTTGACATTGCTTTCGATAAAAAAAGTATTGATTTACTAGCTGCCCACAGTTTGGGGTGTTTAATGACAAATAAATCTATTAGAAATTACACTAATAATAAATTTAAAATACTCAAATGTTTTTAATCTGTTAGTATATCTTTTACTTAAATGAGTAATCAACACAAAACATCGATAGTTTCCCAGCCCTATCACTTAGTGTTCCCGGCACGTTCCAGTCAGCTGCGGGCCTTTTGTCTGTTTTCTTTTTAATTACCTTCAATAAATAGGCTCTCGGCGACCTGCCGCTGTTTGAGATAGGGAAGACATTGCACCGGGACATTGTGCTTCGATTTACAATGACACTCATCTCACAGAGAATAAGTATTAACCTTTCCTTTTGTATTTATTATAAAAGGGTTTCTATAGAATTAACACAAATTTTACCTATGTTGGGTTTTCAATACATCATCATCATCATACGTCGTATGTATTTGAACTACTTTTCGTGTCATAAGTCTGCAGGAAGAAATTTCAATAGAAATATGGGAGCACCTATGGATTTTATATTTTTTATAAATGTGTTTTTCTTTGTGCTTTGATGAACCTATACAAAAATTTACAGAACCCTTATATTACTCAAGTCTAGATTAAAAACCGAATTCGTACCAAGATTAGGTTTGTTGAAATTTGTTGTTAAATACATATTTTATTTAGATTTTAGTACCTAATTGCTGCCATAGCGGCAACAGAAATGTATATATAATTATTTAGTTACCACAGATTATAAGATACACCTAAAAATGTCGTGGTGGCCCGGAGGTTAAGCAGCCCGCTTCTCATGCATGAGGGTTCGAAACCTGGCAAGTACCAATGTGACTTTTTCCGAGTTATATGTACTTTCTATAATTATTTAGACACCACTGACATACGGTGAAGGTAAACATTGTGAGGAAACCTGGACTTATAATTTCTAATTTATAAACTTGAAATCGCCAACCCGCATTGAGCAAGCGTGGTGATTAATGCTCTAACCTTCTCAGTATGAGAAGAGGCCTTTGCTCAGCAGTGGGCATTTATAGGCTGATGATGATAAGATACACCCCAATGACAGAGAGACAGACAGACGGAAGAACGGACGAAGAAGTCTTAGTAATAGGGCTCGTTTCCATCCGTTTTTATCCATTGGCTAGGGAACCTTGAAAATCAGTGTAAAAGATAAATAATTGTTCTAGCTTCCGCTGCCAAGATCCATGATAGTAATTCTGTTTGCCGGCTAATTAACGACATAGATTCTAACTGCAATGTCTGCATTGCAGACGTTTTAAAACTGCAGTGACCATGACAATTTATCGATATGTTATATAGAGTGGGCAAACAGAGTTCATTTAAGTATTATCCAAGTAGGTTGTCACCATAAAAAATATTAGTTTCGTTTTATTAAGGAAGGAAATAAAAAAATCGGTAAAATATCTATTACAATTATCAATAAGTATAATTTTCTTCTCGTCGACTATGTCCTGGCTTGGCTCCTCGATTATTGATTTCTCCGTACCTGAAATGATTGACTGATAGAAAATGTCTTGGGCCATGAAGTCAGCCAGTAAGGCAGCCAGTCAAATTATGAGGATTGCGTCAAGCAGCACAGATAAATAAAAAAAAACGAAGCTTGGAAATCTGATCACAACCTTTTCCGACTTTTCAGAATTACTACCACAAAACATACTTATAACGATAAAATAAAAAAACATATCAATATACCAAAGAGAAGTTCTAGAAACGATTTTGTGAATTTTTCACACGATGCGAGTGATTTTCCGCTTTCCCTCCCTCCCCTATCGGTAATGTTATGGCAATAAAAAGACACGAGCAAATGTAAACCACAATGTGACTGTAATGGTCGTTACAAAAATAAAGTGTCCCATTTAGAGGCACAGGGCTGTATTTGAGTGACCTTTGTCGTTTGACGACCTGTTTTTTGCAAGGGGGAAAATTATCAAATGATTTCTCTCTCTGTAAGTGTCATGAGTATTGGAGTGTCGTGAGAGACACAATTTTATATTTATAAAAAAAAAATATTCACTGTTCGTAGAACTAGATTATGAAAAGTATGTTGTGGAAAAAACTAGATATTTTATTTTTGTTAGATGTAAATAGTTGAATATCGGGCTCAGTGGCGTGTAATTGGAGAGGCCTACGCCAAGTAGTGTACAAACGTAGGTTGATGATGATAAACATTTTATGAAACAAATAATTAATAATAAATAAATTATTAAATGTATAATTTAAAAAGAGCTCTATTTTATTTGTTCTGAAAAATAAAACTTAGTACAAGGTAAACGCGTAAAATATTAAAAAGTTTAATCTTTTAAAAAAAGAACAAGACAACACAATTTAAATCCCGAATCTTTTCAGAATTTTTCGCACGCGGCAATGACTTTTCCTTGCCCGGCAATAAAAAGAACATGAGTGAATGAACGTCCCATAATGTACCAACATGGCTATTACCAAAAAATAAAGTGTCCTACTAAAGGGCAGGTCCGTACTTGAAACGCGATAGTAATTCGGAAGCGAGGCGAACGAGTCCCAAGCGTAGTACTTGCCGTTTGTGTTTTATTGATATTTTAGCGTTGGAATGATTTTTCGTTGCGACTACGAGTCTCTTGGGGTGGTGCGTTTGTATTGATGGCTGGAGTGACGGACTTGGATGAAGAGGTTGAAAAATATACCATGTAATGGTATGGTATTTATCCTAATAACCTTTGTAATAAACATGTATAAGTAAGATTTTGTAAAAAAAGTCGGTTTTGATGTGAGTGAAAATTTATTTGTAATTTTTATTTTAAAATATGGAGTTCATGTCTAGCTGGGGTTGCAGGAGCAAGCGCGGTTATGTACCGTTGCCCCGATTTGGAGCAGAAAATGGAACATGGTGATTTTTAGTTTGTTATAGTTCCAAAAATTTAACAGGTATAATAAATTTGCTATAAAAAAAAAGTCGTTGCTATAGTTAATGAACGTAAGTCCGATACATATATTCCTATTACATTTGTATAATACTTAAGTTAATACACAATTTTAAAGTTTATACTTAATTTTCGAACTATAAAAAGAGAAATTATTTCGCTTTCGATTTTCAAATTATCAAAGCTTCCAAATCTGGCCCTGTCAATAGCAGGACATAGAGTATGTTTCTCAGAACACCATGATCGACATACATCGTGCTACTGAAAGATTCACTCTAACGACATGTTCCCGTAAAACACGGTTATGATTGAACCGGGTTTACGGATCAAACTTACGACTGCACCTTATCGCTTGATGGCGACTTTTTGGGAGTCGAGAGTGATATTAAAAGCGATTTGATAAAATACCACTTTATCGATTTATTTTTACGAGTTACTACTACTCGCGAAATTTATTATGATTTTTTTTTTCTTTTATCGAGTTTATTTTAAATGAATACAAAACCTATATCAATGATGTATTTTAAATACCTATGATAACTCATAAAGTCTTGGTCAAAGGATATAATTATGTCGTATAGAAATTTAACATGAAGGATAGTTCCCAGAACATTGAATGAGACATTTAATTTTCATCATACAGTTTTCCATGCATAGTCTTAAGTGTATACCTTTTGTGTTTTAGAAAAAATGGTTTTTTCGTCATTTGTTTAAGTTAATTTTGCGACTGCTAAAATTCTAAGCCTACGAGATAATTGAATACACTAATAAATTGTTACAATTAATGCCAGCGGAGCTTAAAGTTGCCTTGTACTGTTTTAATAGAATATGAGTGTCAACGATCATGCTTTGTCAACGATATCGGCGGTGCAGAGATATCAATTTAATAGATAGGAACAAAAAAACCTGATACATATCTACAACAAACAAAATCAAATAACAATTACGAAAAGTAGACAATTGTAAATATTCAGTTCGTTCGCTAAAACAAAATCGAATTTTATATTGAATTATCCTCATGTTGAACTTATACCCAGTAAATATGTCCACTAAACATCTTAAATAAGTTTGTAACAAAACCCTGGGGTGTCCAAGCGTATTCGCAAAGGATATATCACGAGACAATGTGAGAAAGATAAAAATACGCGAAGGCGACATGAGCTTCAACAGATATTGTCAACATTGTAAATCGTAATTCGATAACGCGGGACTGTACCGAGAAATATGCGCGATATTGT
This sequence comes from Spodoptera exigua, assembly GCA_902829305.4. Classification (NCBI taxonomy): domain Eukaryota; kingdom Metazoa; phylum Arthropoda; class Insecta; order Lepidoptera; family Noctuidae; genus Spodoptera; species Spodoptera exigua. The sequence goes on along the minus strand of LR824616.2, from coordinate 10,701,232 downwards.
CACCCTACCTATAATTTTATGCCTTTTTGTACATTGACGCGTTTGTTTTATTGATGTTTGTTTTGTATCGTGAAAATGAGCAATGTATGTTATTTTTTTGGGAATACAATAAGGGTGACTTCGTCGTTGGTCAAGTAAACGCTAGGCAAGAAATTTTGGGTCGGTTTCCTAGGACTGAGGGAGTACTATTAATTAATATGTCGATTTTTGAAAATACAGCACAGCACAGCACACCCTACTACATAAGACTTAAATGAGAAAAAAGACTGTGCTACATAGACAATCTGCTTATCTCTTCCGGGTTTAAAAACTTTGTGCCAAATCGATACACTCTCATTCAAAACTCCTCAGCCAACCAATTAAAAAAAAAGCCACACTATACCGCAACAAAAACAAAAAGTAAAACTTATCAAAAGCCTATCGAATAACAACTCCTTGGATCGCATCTATCAGTCTAATCTACGTAGCTGGCGGCAACTTGCACATAAATCCGTTGGCCCAGGTTGCGCGGGCGCCGAGTAAAGGGAACCTTCTTGTAGTACAAGGATGGCCACTCAGCGCCGATAGCTACAACGCATCTTATCGCCGAGGTGACAATACTGCAAGTTGTGCATTGTTGCAGGAATTAATGTATGTGCTTGTGTATGTAAGTACTTACGACGTACTTGCCGAAGGAACAGAGAGATGTTGGTCTGTTTCAGTAATCTAATACTGCTTTACTATAACTTTCTTTTTGAGGAATAGATACTATGACGTCAAACGACTTCTTAAACACTGGGTGGGGTGAGAGGGATCGTCAGACTATTACTGATTAAAACCTTCTCCGTGGATTTCAGTCAGCTTCGACAACAACCACCCGCAACCCTGGAGTTCTGGAAAGGTCAGATTATGGGTTAGCGAAAAGTAATACTGGTGTATTCGAAAATTTAAGCTTAAAGTCAATTGATTATTTATTATACTTAGATAGAAAAGGAAAAATAAACGACCCAATGTAGAAGTTTAATAAGTAAAAATTACTAGTAAGAAAAAAGTACTACTCTTATTTCATTTCTGAATTAAGATTAAGAAAAAACTAATGTACGAGGAATGAATATCAACTCGTGATTCATAATTCTATTGCTTCAATGTCTTACTAGTTTCTCTTAAATTAGCTTGAAAAATACTAATACTAAACCAGATAAAAAATTTTAAAATAAATATTAAAACATTTAAAAGTGAGTCTTAGGAATCATCCCTGTCAACACATAATTAACAAAGCCAAAAACAATAGAAACTTTTATCTAATTCAAACTTGGAACGCACAATTCGTCAGCTGTTAGAAGTTCGCCAACAAATTCTCATTCGTTCACCGGTGGCTTAAAACAAAGTGTCGTAATTAGTCAATGGGGGGAGAAGACCACTCCTAACAAGTTATTTGGCACGGCCATTCGGTTCGTGTTTATTATCCCAAGTGTCCCCAAGTAATTTATAGGACCCTTAGCGCCCTTGCCCTTAGACGGATCACCTAATTTAACATTAAAGGCCTACAGGTGCTTTTATTAATGGTCATCATTTTTGCAAACGACGTTTCTTATTGTCAGTGTTGTTAAAACGTGCTTGTGAGGTCTTAGGCTAATGGGCGTCGAGTTAAGACAAAACGTCGATAAGTTTTTAAAAATATTTTTCTGTTACTCATCATGGATTTCTTTTGGGTATTCTTTATACCCAAGTGTTCTTGCATAAAACATGATTTTGTTATCGATTATTATAGGATCATCAAAAAAGAAACCAGTATTATAAGCGTGACCTAACTGTAAAGATATTTTTTAAATATTAAGCAATAACATGTTATTGAAAAGTATAATAAAACATATTACCCTAAATATACATAACTAAACGCTAAAGTAGTGCACCTTTGCATCATCAACAAAAAAAAAAAGAAACACGAGGGTTGCCATCAGCAAATAATTTTGTCACTGGCCCCAAATAAATATGGCGGTTATTTATCGGTCACGCAAGACAATCGCACTTGTAATTACTGGGAGAACAGATGGAGGCCCTGCTGAGAGGTCCACGTACACGCGTGGGGGTGTAATATATGTATGTGGGGTTCTTTTTTCGTTTTGATGACCTTTTTTGTGACAAGGATACTTGGTCTAGAAGTATTCAAAACCTGTTGACTACATTTGGAATTGTCAACCAAGCTTATTAAGTTACATAGTAGTGTGTGAACTGAATTGTAATAAGTTAAGCCTATAACTAAGCCAATTTGTTTGTAGTAAGTAACCAGCTTAACCGGTAATTGCGCCAATTTAGTATTTATTGCACTATGTACAAGTTGACCAACATTTGCATTTAATGATGATGATGTGAAAGGATTTTTATCAAATATATTTACGTTTTATTAAAAAAAAGAAGATAGTATTATTGTAAAAACTAAATTTTGTTTAAATACAAACTGGCTGAAAACAAAGTTTTTTCTTTAAATACAAAAGAAGAAAAACTCAATCGTCATTCATAAGACATTCGAATTTTAAATATGGAATTCAAGCTGCCAAAACAAAATTTTCTATAGGTAATTAGTTTTGGCTTAGCATAGTTAATGTTATGAACTCCTGTTACGACGTTTGTGGTCTATGTCCAGGGTCTCCCAGGGGGTGAAATGAAGGGGTGAGGAGGGGGTCGTCCACAAGACACGTAACGACGTCTTCACATTAATTATCTTGGCAACCCGCGTCGTGATTCGGACGTGGCAATCTTTTGCTAGTTTTGTTTTGTTTTGGTTGATATTTGAGAAACTATAAGTTACTAACGATTGAGTTTCTTGCTCGTTCGCCTGTGGAGAAATCTCAGTTTATAGACAACTTTAAGTCAGTAAATTGAGTGATAATTATCTTTTAACATTTCAATCGTTTTTGTATTGTTTCTTTTAAGTACAGTAAAAATTAAATAAAAATGTGGACAGGAATAGGGTTGACTACAAAAAAAACAACACCTTTTTAGTCCGCTAGTTCACGCACAGTTTTTATTTAATCGTTATAAGATAAAATTATTGTGGTACCAAGTACAAACAAGAGTGTGTAGTGTACAACAACAGTGGAAACAAGCACATCATTCCTAAGTTAGTAAACGTGACATACCTAATACGTAAAAGCAACTTAGAAAAATATTAACGCATTTCTTTAAAACCGTAAAAATACTGATTTCTTTCTTTAAAAAATACTTGTAACGTTTAAAAAAATCAACTACAAACCAACACCACAACAAGGACTAAATATTTTTCAAAAAAAAAAAATATGTTTCATTAAAATTACACTTAAAAAAATTGTTTTAATTATGACATGTGAAAACTATGCAAATCACACTTACGATAAATAAGTAACATTTGCAACCGGTATTTGCAAATAATAATAAACCCATAAAGACTTTTTCTTAATAAATACTCAAACAAAAAAATACTTTTTACATCATATTTTCAATGAAAAGGTCACTATAGTATCCTTTTTGTAGAACCTATCCGTGGAACGCTTTAAATAAAATATACCTTGTATTATGCTAAGGGAAATTATTTAAATTCACCCTTAACGATCTTTAAGAGCGGAAATTATAGGTATTATCAGATTATGGCGGTCACATTACCTTGCAAAACTTTTATGTAGCTATTATTTTTTTGATTTTAGGCGATTTTGTCGTTCGATTACACGTTGAAATGCAGAAGTCCAACTAATGAAATGAATAGTCGATTTAGAGAAAAAAGGTTTTCATAATGACGGTCCTCGCCATTGGGCCCAGAGACTCATAGATCAAGTCGCAGTTTAAAATTAAATTAACCAAAGAAAAAGATTCATACACAGTTTTGTGTGTCGCCGTGTGAGTGAGAATACCGGAGACCCAAACCTTCCGCTCCCCCAAGCAAAAAATATCTAAATCTATAATCCCCAAAAGGTTGGTAAAGCATTCGTAACTCCTCCGTTGTTGCGGGTGTCCATGGGCGACGCTGATTGCTTACCATCAGGTAATCCATCAGTTAGTTTACCGTCCAATCGCATAAAAAAACTTTTGAGTAGAATTTATAGAATTTGACCTGGTGATGAAAACTCCGTTTTAAGCAGCCAAGCTATTTATTTACTCCTGAGATACTTGAGGTTTTCTACTTAGATGAGAAGCCACCAAAATTATACAGGTGTTATATAAATATCTATTTTTATCTGAATTTCTAGTGTTTTTTTTTTAAACTAAAGCAATGTTTTTAGACCTAACTAGACGAAGGAAGTGATTATTTAAGTGGAATAAACTTATGTTGCTATGAACCTTCTTTAATTTAGCTCTATTCTGTTATGGTGGACGGGATGCTGTGACGAGGTCCCCATCAATAATGAGCACAGCCGGCCCACGTTCGCGGGACATACTCCAAATTATTCATCGACTTTGTAGGGTTGATACAGCTGCAAAAAGTCCATTGAAAAAAGGTTCGTACATTTCAAACTTGTGTAGTGTTTGTTAAAAAAAGGAGTTTGTATATGTTCTTTTTTATTTGGTTTTATTAAATAGATGTGAGGCTTTTCATTGGATTATGAGTAGAATGGGCATTTTAATTAGTGTATTTTTGTAACTTTTATACAGTTTTTGAATAGCTGATGTACACACCCCTTATAGTTATTTATGTTTTGTAACTTTGGGTCTTAGATAATGCTAAACGAAAGGCTTGGCTGCTTTTAATTTGTTTGACACATTGCTTATTACTTTATATTTCATGTTCCGAGTTAAATGCCGAATAGTTTTGTCAAATCCATCACCATTTACAGTAGGTAAAATATTTCTCAGTTCTAATGTAATTTTGTCGCTCCTTAATTACTGTTAACCCTATCTAACAGCGGTGTCAAGAGTGACCGTTCGTAAATTATTTGTTCAAATTTAGAACGGGATCGGTTAAACGTTTCGGGGCACCAATAAGTAATATGAAGACCAGATTCGGACGAGCCCTCTTTCTCCTATCATGTGGAGTTGAGTGGTAAAGAAATGAGGGGTCAAGTGAATCTGGTGGTTGTGTAGCTGAATCGCAATTACTTGGACAGTCCATTCAGTGACAAATGTTTATGTGTTCGTCACTTGGGCTCTTGTGCCGAGGGTACCTTGTTCCCTGTACTTGCCCGAGGGTGACTTATGCGATCCGGTAGAATCGAGTTTAATGATCTTTTAGATTGATGTTGTACGAATATTCTGTCCAACATAATTATTCCATGTTGTTAATGGCTTGGTTGTAATTTTTAAAATTTAATTTTAACGAACGTTTATGCCATACGTGTTTGGGTGGCGCGTTTGTCATTTTGTTTTTCGTTTTGTTCTTTATTTGGATTGAGGCTTTTGAAATGATTTATAGTTATTTGTTTTGTTTTTTAATTTATTGGTCACGACGAATTTTATGAAGGATTTCAGGATACATTTCTCTTTTTGCCACTAATTATTGAAATACAATTTTAAGTGTGGAAGAGCCATGCTTCGGCACGAATGGTTTGGCACGACCGGTGTGATACCACGGTCTCTCAGAAAACCGGTGTGAAACAACCACAGCGTGGTGTGTTTCGCCATGTGAGTGAAGTTACCGGAGGCCCTATCTTTCCCTTCCCCAAATCCCTCCCCAATCTCTAAATCTTCCAAATCCCTACTCTGTTGTTGTGGGTGTCCATGGGCGGTGCTGATAGCTTCAGCACATCAGGTAATCGGTCTGCTCGTTTGCCGAGCTATCACATAAAAAAAAGACATCTACTTACAAGTATATGGGAAGAACAAGATAGTGTGAGCATTTGTGAGGACAACAAAATGCCTCAATAAACTAGTTTAGTTGTGTCGAATGCCGAATGACATTACCGAGTACGTGCCGCCATTTTGTGGCTAAGAGAACAGCGAGCTAAGAAACCATTTCTTTTGATTGTAAAGAACAGATTGTATTTTATTGAACTCCATTAAAGTTTTAAAGGATAAGGGATGTTTTCTAATAAATGTTAGTAAAAATTATTAAGTTTGATATTACTAAACACCAAGAGCTCTTAAGGTAAAAGTAATATTGAAGGTACATCGTTTTTTCATCGTCATTACAATTGTTATGTTTCTTTCTATGTATTAGGGCAGGAAACTTGCAGACAGATTACCTACCTGATAGGTAAGCTATCGGTGGCGCTCATGGACAATTGCAACACCAGAGGAGTTATAAGTGCTTGGGCGACAAAGCACTTTTAGGTTTGGACGATTAGGGGTTCGGGGATTTGGAGATAAGGGATTATGGATTAGGGATTTGGGGATTAGGGATTCGGAGATTGGGGACTTGGTTATTAGGTTATGGGGGATTAGGGATGAGTGAAGGGGGAGATTTGGGCTTTTGGCAACCTCATTCATACGGTGAAACATCAAGGTGTCATTGTTGATAAAATTATTCAAGACGTCCGTCACTGAACACAAGCTTTCTAAATATTTCTTTGAAAGCCTAGAATGTTCTTTGAGATCCGCTGTTTTAAGGGTCTACCCGAAGTTGGTGTATGTGAGGAGCATCGTTACAGAGCGGCAATCATTCTCTCGTGAGCAGCCGCCGACTATCGCACGTAATTAACCAATGTCCGACCGTCCCCGCATACAATGATATTGAGAAACTAGATGTGGTTGGAGGGAAGTTTCTTCACAATAGAAAAAAAGAAGTATGTTTCCGTCATTCTGTAGAAGCAATGTTAATTTTTCCTTGTTTTGATAATAAAGAAGAATACATTTAATTATCATCATCCCTCTTCCTCTGGGTGGCGTAAGTACATGTTTGACAGAAAATTAGTGTTTTTAAATTCTAACCTTGAACTCATGTACCAAGCGTATAAATTATGGTAAAATCCTCTCAACTTTTGTATAGAGCATGCATTATCGTTGATCGCTCAGTGGATTACCACCAGCAATCATAACTTCAATACCTTCAATATACCAATTAAAAGAAATACTCTTTTTGTGTTCTCTAAAGAAATACCCATTCTTAATAGTCCAAGTCTTACTTTGTAGACTGTATTTGAAAAAATAAACCGTAATTTTATTCCTATAACAAGCCGCATCTAGTCACCAAACCTCCAATCACGAAGTTGGTCGCGCCCTGCCAATATGGTCGGTTCATTAGCTAGCTTGCCAAACGACCTCCTTGGGTCACCGGGGTCCATAGGACAAGGAAACTACACTTATTGTATTTTTGCTTCACCCAGTGATGGAAAGGTCTGTCATTTTGTACAGTAAACGAGGAAATAAAGTGGCGCATGGCCTCGTCACGGTAAAGTTTTCCCGAATTCTGTTTTGCTTGATTAGTTGTGTTGTGTTTACGATGTTACGTGTGTATGTATGCATGTGTTAGTTTTGTTGGCGTATGTCATTCTGTTTTGATGAAGTCTTTTGTTGTTTGTTGTGTGATGTTTGTTTTCGTCAGAATAGTAGAATAGTAATTGATGCAGTGTATTTGAGTTAGTTAGTTGATTAAAATACGAATTGTCAAGAAACTTAGTTTTATAATGAGTGTCCGAGAAGAAGCGACTTTAGTCATAACTACTTAAAAAAATCATGCATTCCAAATATTTTTTTAAAAATGTTTGTCGTACCATGTGCGACATCTATAGGTACAATTTTATTTTTTCAAATAAAAAGTAAAAAAGCCAGGTCATGGCTTCGTTCCTATAAGTTTTAGCAATTTCCTTTCTAAATTAAAAAATTCTAATAAAATGCTAAAATGCAATCCTTTCTAAGCATTGTAAGTTTAATTTGTCTTCAACTTTATTACTCAAATACCAAAAGATTTTACAGCAAAACAAACAAAATGTGTGTGTGAAAATCATTTGTAAAATTATTAATCAGAATAAAATTGTTTTGAGATACAAGTGACAGATGAACGCTTCAGCGAAAGACAAATAAATCGTGTCGCATATTAGTCGCGCGATTGATTTCACGCAAAGTGCGAAACACGCTCCGTTTATTTATATCCTCCCTGCGGAAACGGAAATGACGCGAGCGGTCGTCATCCCCGCCGGATGTCGCCACACTAGCGCCACATACGGATTAGTATGTGAGCTGTCAAATGTAGGGATGTTTATTTTTTGGTAAGTAATAAATATTATTGGACTATTTATAAAGATAATGATCAAAATAGAATATAATTATAATACAAGTGGTATTATTAAGTGTGCGAGGGCCATGTTTGGGCATGATTGGGTCGGCTCAACCGGAGTGGCCATGGCTTCGCAGAAACAACCACAGCGTTGTGTTATGCCGTTTGAGTGAATCAACCAATCCTTCCTCCCCCAATCCTACCCTTATCCTAAAATCTCCAAATATTCCTACGTACTAGTCGATGATCTATTTTCAATCAGATTTACCTTCCTCAACAAAATTTAAAAGATACCAAGCATTGTTTTAGACTACGCAAGTTTTTAGGGACAACAAACAGGCATGGATCGTCTCAAAAATTCAAACAAAAAAAAAAAGAATGCAAAATATGGAACCAAAGATCACAATTCAAAGTTGACAAAGATTCTTTTTTTAAAAAAGGAACAAAAATTAAGATGGCGACAGAGATGTAAAATTAAAATTAATTTATGCGCACAACGCGAGCAAAGAATGCCACAAACAAAACACTGGGGAACTTCTGTTATTTTAATATTGAGTTAGACATCCACTGTGGGTAAGGATATAGATGGCTATATGCGTTTTAGTACTATTCCATTTTATATTGCATCTTTTTGTATTTTTACATTTTAACGAATTGGTTTCGTCTTTTAGATAACGTGTACGCACGTCATGCGTTTGTTGTACATTACAGCAGAAGATCGCGTCATTGTTCATGCAAACACAAACATAGGAACATTATGAGCAATGTATGACGGACCGCACGACGCGTCGCGTTTCGTCGCCAATGAAACATTAAGAATACATCACCCAGTGAATACTGGGTACATACCCATAAACTTTGAAACGACTGTTGTTATAGTTGTTTATCATTTGTTTATCATATTGTTTATCATAAAATTTCTCTTCATCCGACACTGCTAGCGACATTGCCAATCTTGTATTTTCTAAATACCCACATGGATGAAGTTTAAGCATTATTTACAGCGCTTTGCTAAAGGTCCATGTTCCCTCCTGATATTTAGCGGTGTCTAAATAAACGTAGAAATTACAAAACATGTAACTCTAAAAAATCTCATTGGTACTTGCCAAATTTCCAATCACTGCTATCATATTACAATAGAACCGAGCGCCCTGAATTTTGGGTCACCACCAAGACTTATTTCAAGTCCACCATAAATTTTACGTGGAAAGCCATAAAAAGTATTCTCTCCAAGGCTAAATAAATAGACTTAAGTCTCATCTAGATGAGGAACAAGGAACGTTGACAATTATTTTATAAAAAAAATTGTATAGCTTAAGTCTTACTGGTTAACAGACCTAATAAAGTATGAAATATTATCTGTTTAAAAGTTTACGTGGTGAAAATTTCAACGTTTCGGAGCAAAGCCACGACATTTGCGGGATGCCAGACAAACATTGGACAAGGGAAGAAAGAAGTCCTTTAATGTTTTGCTCTCCTGGTATTCTTGTTATGGTAAAACGGATGGATGAAGAGAAAATTCCTTTGATTATTTGAACCGATGTTTTATGAAAGTGTATTGTTACTTATTTTATTTGTTTTTTTTTTGTGACTGGAACCAATTTGAACTAAAACTAGGTACGGTATTGGTTTCTGCAAGGATTCCAGCTCATAGTTTAAGAACACAAAGAAAACGCACTACTCTGACTAATATATTCATTATTACTTTTTTTATTCAAATGTAAATAGAACTTATTACAAAAAAACAAAACAGATGTTTCCCACAATAAACTTGAATTTCGTCACAAGTTCAACTGAAAGGTTTTTTTTATGGAATAGGAGGCAAACGAGCAGACGGATCACCTGATGGTAAGCGCCGCCCATGAACACCCGCAGCACCAGAGGTGTGACAGGTTCGGTGGCAATCTAGGTTTCTATTTAAACAAATATTAACTAAATAACTAAAGTCCATTTGTTCCGGAGATTAGCGTGAGCAAAATCCGTACTAATCCAGTCTTGTTTCTAATTCAAATCAATTAAAAATATTGAATCATATTGTATATTTTTCTATATGTATGCATGCTTTTTTAATCTTTTATTATAAGTACATAGATTATTATTTAAGTCATTTCAGCCAGTAACGAGAGTAAATCTGTATATTCGATATTAGCTGCATGTACCTTAGGGTAGACGCGGGAAACTTGGCCTCCTGTCGCGAAGCGAAGCCATAGACATGCGACTACACCTTGCAATCTCACCCTAAAATGTATACAAATTTTACATTACAACTCATAAAGACTGCTTATTTAAAATCGCAGCTGTATTTCTTTAGCATAAAGGTTGTGTTTTACTTATTAGTGGTTTGTGAGGTGAAAACTTAAAGTTGTATGTTTCTATTTTTTTTAATATCAGAAGACACAAAGTCTTTTTTTATGGCAATTTGTTTACATTGCGTCGTCGCCGTCGTCATATTAATAAATTTATGAACAATTTAATGGAATTTTGGTTAGCGTTGAATTAATGTTTCGTGTAGGAGATTCTATTAACTGTTAAATGAAAATTTATCGGAAAGTTTTAATAAATTAAATGATTACAAATTTATTGTAACAACTTTTTTTTATTTTAATCGACTTGAATGTTATACGCTTAAGATTTAAATCGTTTAATAGTTTTTTTTTGTATAGTTACTGTTTTGAGACATTCAAAAATAACGATTTATTCACTTAAATTACTTGAAAAAAGCTCTACTAGTTTCAAGTCAAAACGGGGCTCTTATGCAAGAGAAGTATGTGACTGGACGGCTCATCTCACGTAAGTAAGTCGTTATTAATAAACGTTTAGTTTATTGTTAATCAATAACAACACTTTATAATCGATTTATCTTATAGATACGTGCGATTTCGAATGAAAACCTTAGAAAAAAGTAACCAAGAGTAGTATATTAACAAAGAAAAAACCACACACAATTTCTCAAAGAAATCTCTAAGAAAGTCGAGTCAAGAGTAATTCCAAAGCCCCTCTTTAAAAATTCTTCAAGCTACTCAATTTCGACGTTTGACCTCTGTCTCCTATCGGCTTACACACGATTAACGTTCACCGCACAAGTGTATCGGGATCGGCCGGCCACTAATCTACCGTGTGTGACGTTCCTTAGAAATTCAATTGAAAATTTCCGGATTTTTCCCGAACACGGAATTCCTAAGTGATGTTTCTCGAATGGTTTCCGTTAGATTAGACATGGCGTTCACTTGACCCATACGTTGTAGGGGAAGTTGGAGACTTCTTGAAGAACTTTCCTTGTAATTTTGGAATGATTTAAGTATCTAAACAACATTGAAATGGTTTTCTTTAAACAGAATATTTAGGTTTTTTTTAAAGTGAGGAACTTCATCAAATAATCTTTCCCGCCCTCAAAGGGGCGTTAGAGTCAGACTGTCTTTTACTGCCTAACATCTTTCGTTCTTTCTCTAGATTCAGGCCAAGGCGACCACTAGGTACAATAATGTACCGAACATTATTGTCTATAGTGGTCTATTGGCTATTTAAGTCACTAAGATTTTTTACGTCTGGTCGGATAGTATTATAATGACCCTGAATACCATCAAGGGATTCTCTGTGTCACAATGAAACAATGATTCTGCTTGATTTCTGCTTCCAATCAACATAATCTTAAAAAAAACAAGGAATGACTCTCTGTTGACATTAGGATTATGGACACATTAACACCATAACGATCACAAACTTAAAAAATAAATACACTCTCCCTACATTTTTTAGTGTTTGATTTTTTAGCAGGAATTACCGATTTCGTATCTGGAAAGACGTAAAATACTTTTTTTCTTCGTTTCCCAATGCTCCCTTCCAATAAAACTATTAGAATGTATGTCACGGCGGTCGAGGAGCCACATTTCACCGACAACGAGGGGGACACAGAGTGGATTTTAAAGTGTTTTCCACTGATATGGAGTATTGGGGAACGAACTCTGAATCAAATTGCTATGTGAATTGAAAAGAAGAGGAATGGGCAAGCTTCGTTTAGTTTTTGGCTTCATTGAATGTATTGTTATTGGTGATTTTAGCTCGTTCTTTTTTTGCATAGAAATTGTATATATTTTATTAGAGAAGTAAATTAAATTATGAATACAATTTATTACAAAAAGGATATTGTTGTAGTGTGAACTAAAAATAAGGCAAATATCGCATGTTCAATTCTATTTTTTTTTGTTAAACCCGATTCCTATTCCGATTTCCAAATAAACATCCATTAGTGAGCAAACATGCAATGCAATGCTCTATTGATATTGGAAACTCATAAAGCCAATACGTAAAGCAATCTGGACGAGAAATAAAAAGTAGTAATCACAGTAGAACGGTCAGAGACACTAGGACATGAGAGAGGCAATTTTGATCTCGCAAAAAGGTCGAAAAACAGCCCTCTCCAATTTCACAGAGAGCCCCTACAAAAGATCACTCACGTTAACTATGAATGAACCAAAACAACCCACCGTTCTGAATACGAAAAATTAAAAAGTAAAACATTTCCGAAACGGAAATAGGAATTGAATTTAAGTACATTTTAAACGAGCCCCCGGCTTTGACTGGCCCAAATAATAGAATCCCGTTCCGAATGCGAACGACTTTTTTGATCTTTTTAGTGTTGCATCCCCTTAACGTTAGAGGCATTTGCGCCGTGCGACTAAATGGATTATTTTCTTCGTATGTTCTTTTTTCAAAAACAATTTCAACCTTTTTTGAGCGTTCCTTTATTTCAATGCCCATTTTGTTTAGAACTCCTTCGTTTCTCTTGGTCTCTGTGCAATGTTCAGTAAAAGGGGATCCTGTTTGTTTGTAGCGAGTTCTTGTTACGATGGTGGGTTATCAAAAAGAGGAAACAAAACGTTGACAAGGACGGGGTGTGATTGGATTAAGGAGGGTTGACTTTATAGTCGCGACTCGGTGCAATTTGGAAATTGACTTTGGAATCTGTTTACATCGCGGTTCGATTCTTTTTGTTTGTAGCATTTGGTGTCAATTTTTTAACCTCTATCGAATTTGGGTGGCAATTTTGTGGATTAGAATTGCGACGCTGTGTGCTTTTTTATTTGGTTTTATTTGCATCTGGAATACATGTTGGGCTCGTAGACGTTTTAAATCGTGTTTGTACACTCTAACATGTATCACAGGGGACATAGACTGCAACTAAAAAGTTTTATTATCATACAAGCGGTTAGAACTCCTTTGTTCCTTTTGTTCCTTTTTTCAATTCTAAATCTAAGTTCTCCAACCAGCCAGTTCCCAATCTCGTTTTAACGAGGCGTGAGGGAGCGCATTAATTTTGTGTACAATCTTCGGTGCCCTAACGGTGACAGATCATTTGTCATCGACGATCGTGGCGCGATGACGTGGCAAGATGGTAACTTTAATTGTAATGCACTGATAGACGAGTGGAAGTATTGTGGGGGTTGATTCTGGAACGAATCTTTGTTGGTTGTTTTGGAAAATAAACTAGAATCTTTTGGTGAACAAGACTATTCCAATATATTGAAGGTAGGAATAGATCTACGGGTGCGTACTCGTGGGTGCGTTTTCAAACATAAAAACGACACCCAGGCTCGAAACAACAATTTGTGGATCATACAAGTGTTGTTCCGTGCGGGAATCGAACCCACAACACGTCGCACGGCAGCCAGTTGCCCAGCCACCGCGCCAGCCGTGCAGTCTGAGTCCATTCCATATATGGAGGGGGAAGAATTGGGCTTCCGGTAACCACGGCGAAACATAACGTAAAAGTTGCTTTTCTGTAAGGCCGTGGTATCACTTCGATCTTATGCTACTTAAGCTACTTTTCCACAAATATACCTACAAAATTGATCTTGTTTAAAATGAATATTCTTAATTCTATTGACGCAAAACTGGAGTTGTAGAAGATAGTTCCAAATATTATTAACTCAATACTAAGAAGAACAATACCAAAAATAATCTTCCAGTCTGCTTCCTGGTATAAGGAACTCCCAATGGCCCTTTGATACGCAACGGATACATTAAAAACTTTATTTCCATATATTTGGTGGCTAACATGGCAACACTGAGGCTACATTAGCACAACAAAGCGTACCGATCCGTCATACCATGACTACTGATATATTTTAATGGAGATGTACTTTTGATCAGAGTGTTGCCCGTTTAGGGGTACGGTTTTGCTGCTAAGAAAGTTTCAAACAAAAACAGAAGACAGTCAATGGAAATATATTTAATTTACTTTTGTAACATGTTCAAGAATTATATCATTGGTTAAGGGTGTGATGTTGTCAATGACAATATAACAATATTATTTGAAAAACAAAATTTGGAATAATTAGAACTTCTGAACCTCAATCAAAATTAAATACAAGGTTTAAAAGTGCCAGGCTATCAATCTGTCCTCTGCTGTAGCTATTTGCTTGTTTCGAAGTGTAGATTCCTATAGAACAAGAACGAAATGGTTGTTTTTACAATGAGCTACACAATTAAATAATTTATTACATTATTAAATCGGAAGAGGTGTACTTTGAATTTAATTAGATAATGATTAAGCTTAAGATGAAGAAGTACTTGAAGTCAAATAAACTAATAGTATGAATGAAGAATGGATGCAGGTCGCTTCCAACCGGCCTATCTGGAAGTCAATGGGGGAGGCCTATGTTCAGCAGTGGACGTCCGGTGGCTGATATGATGATGATGATGATGATGAGTGAAGACATTATTCTTTGAAAGGAAGCGACCACAGGCAAGATTCACATTACAACAGTAACTAAAAAACAAGAATAAGAAACAAAAATATTAAATCCCCTGTCCTAAACGAGAATAAATTCAACGACGGACTCTATCAATCACTTACGGAAACCTATCAGGGCATATCCATTATGCAAGAGATAAGTTTGTACAATAACTTGCGGAAACTCGCGGCCCTTGGAGGAAAAATATACTTATTGCACTACGACATTACGCCGTAATTTTGTTGATTTTTCTATTTCCGTAAAGCGATGATGATATAGAGAAATTGAAGTTGTAGTCAAAAGTAATGTCTTTTACACAACACAAGAGACAAGTAGTGTGATTCTGTAAGACTTCATTCTAAACTTCGAATCTGAATCCGCCGTGAGTCTAGCGCTACACTTGCGAGTTGAACTAAATTGACAGCAACATATTGATAGATAAAGTACGAGATGACGTTAAAAGTGACATTCTAAAATTTTATTTCCCCGCCACTTCGACGCTCACTTCGGACTCGAACAAGATTCAAAATCAAACAAATTTTATAGAATCGACGTGAAGAGTTGAAACGTTGAAACGTCTTTAGTAGAATGTGTGAGCTGTAAATTGCGAGCATTGAAAACTAAGGAACTAAAGAATCGCTTGTTATAATACTGTGACTGTTACTATTTTTCTGACTATAGTCTTAACCACACTGTTGTTACAAGAACCGAAAGTTAATTTCTTAAGCATTTAAAAAGGTAAGAAATCTTGATTTTGAACCATAAAACTATCGTAACAAGATACATGACACCATAGAGACCATTTTAAAATTCGAACACCGCAATCTTAAGTAAACAATGTATGTATCAGAACCTACAAACCATTTAACCATTTCTATTCACGACATGTCCTTCAAATCGTAATCTGACGCAATGCTAACTGTGAAAATGGTTGAGAACATCTGTTTACCACGACTTTCCGACCCTGGCACTAACCCCATCCGAATGGCATTACCATAACCTTTATGGGTAGGAAAAAATAATGGGCACTTGCAACAAAATGCCAGTTCTAAGGGTCAATACGGATTCTGGCAGTCCCCTTCATCGTGTGATGAAAAGCGACAATCTAAATGACGGGTGACACATACGTGTGGTTCGTGGGGACGATATAGAGGCTTCTAGGATAGGTAGCATTTTGTTGGATGATGCAGGTTGGTAATATTTTTTTTTCGAAACTTTTTAGTGTTCTAAATACAATAATCTCTGTTATAAGTAAAATTATATAAAATTAAATTGTATCAACTGCGTTTTAGAAAATATTTTGAGTGGATTTAAAATAAGTATTGTAGCTTAAGTGATAAAAAATATTAAATTTGCTATTATAAAGGTACACCACATTGAAAAATGGTCTGTCCTGATGACCTTTTGTCTTCATTTTATCAGAGTGTACTTTTAGGAGATGTACTTTTGATCAGAATGTTGCCCGTTTAGGGGTGCGGTTTTGCTGCTAAGAAAGTTTCAAACAAAAACAGAAGACAATCAATGAAAATATATTTAAGTTATCTTAGTAACTAAGAGTAGTATGTTCAGGAATGATATCATTGGTTCAGGTTGATTGTTAGTGACGATATCAACATCATTTAGAAAAAAAATGAAATAAATAAATTCATCAATCTGACCTCTTTTGTAGCTATTTGCTTTTAAGGAAGTGTTTGGAATTCTTATAGAACGAGCACGAAATGGCTCCATGATTATGCTTTTTCAATGAGTTGCACAATCTAATTCTTAGTTACATTATTAAAGGTACGGCACATTGAAAAATGGTCTGTCCTGCTGACCTTTTGTATTAATTTTAATCGTAAGACTTGAACAAAGCATTACAGACATTAAAACGTAATGATTGAAATAGACTCAGGTGAACGTCGCTACTATAAATAGTCATAGAAAGTTTGTCCATCTATATGTGCGTATGTAGCACACTAGAAGAAGGGTCTCGGGACCCCTGCGAGGGATCTCGGACACGTTTGGGCGTTTTGGGAATTCTTCAGACGAAGCTAGTCCGGTTGGGGAAGATTGGGAACGGTGGGAAAAATCCTCGGTTGAACGCTTTGCAAACATGTATGGTTTCATAAACTTTTGTTTTGTTATTTGGTTGTTTTAAGTATTTCTAAATATTTTTTTATTGGGTAATTATTTTAGTGCTTCTCTATGACGTTGTATTTTGACTGTAACTTCGAGTGCTGTGCTAATTACTTTGTTAAGGAACAAATCGAACCATGTCTGCTATAAGACACAAAAAACATCTTAAAATCTCGGCCATTTTGAAAGAAACATATTTTTCAAAAAGTTCAACCTGAACGAATTTGATTCATCAACAGAATTGTTGCTAATCATTGCTTCGGTTATTCCACATCCGATTGTGCACCGAACGATCCCTACCGATCACATTAAGTTGCGCAAAGCTATATCTAAGGTAGGTATCATCTCATCTTTACCAAAAGTGCGTATCGCACATCCACCTGTACATTAGCATACGAGATTAGTGTTCAAACCATCTAATTTCTTAATTATAGAGCAGAATCAAAGCTGAGATTTTCGCGTACCATGTTATTATTCTAATACAGAAAGATTTTGGCGGTTTTCTGTGTATCGCCATTAATGTCTGATGTTCTACGCATCGCGTTTTAACCGGATGTCCTATTAAAATAATCGTCGAATTTCAATAAACAACCATTTTGATGGCTGCTTACTGGTTTTGTGTGGTAAACGTGGTTGGTACTTGAAATCCTCGCCATTGTTTTTAAACTGCATGACTTAGCGTTGTGTATGGATACGTTTATGGTTTTTTTTTATGATTAGGATTACCTGATGGTAAGCAACCAGCACCGCCCATGGACACCTGTAACGGAGGAGTTACGAGTGCGTTGCCGACCTTTTAGGGATTAGGGATTTGGAGATTTAGGAACTGGGGAGGGATTGGGAAGGGGAAGGATTGGGCCTCCGGTAACTTCACTCACACGGCGAAACACAACACTGTGGTTGTTTCACGCCGGTTTTCTGTGAGGCCGTGGTATCCACTCCGGTCGAGCCGACCCATTCGTGCCGAAGCATGGCTCTCCCACACTTAAACAAACAAATGGTTTAAATAGTACATGTTTTGTAGGACGGATTTTCTGTCTGTCTGTCTTGATTCCTGAATACGGCCTCAAGAAAAACAGAGTAAAATAATGATAGTATTGTTTTAGCGTTTTGATTAGGATTAATTGAGGCTTACCTTCCCCCATCTCCAATGGCCGAATGTTCAATCCATAAATGCCCTACAACCTCAACAAGGTTGACAACGCACTTATAACAAATCTCGTGGCCACTGAGCTATACTTTGGACAAGGGCGGTGGGCATTTACCCATCCCATAAAATAGCATATTGTTTTTTAATTATCAGGTCATCATTTTATTCTATATACGAAATCTAATATATTTTTATTATTAAGTAGCCAATATTTTTTAGTTTTTCCCTCTTTTTTATTGTAATTGACTTCTAAATCATCTTGACACTTAACAATATTTAATTTTAATCTTTTATTATGAGTTAAATTTTCCTTTCTGGTAAATCCTTTGTCACATATTTCTGAAAGTCATTCCAATCTTAATATTATTTCTTGAATTATTCTTCAAGTATCAAAACTTGGCCATCGTTACGGTGGCGACCAAATGAAATGATTGCCGGCTACCTGTTTTACGCCTAAGGATATGTTTTATTTTGCCAGCCCCGGGATGTGTATCGCATGCTAACCCGCACTAAGCATCCCATACCATCCTAAAACGCACTGAACATTATATTTAAAATGTTATTACCTATCATCTTTTGAGGTTCCTTCCAGAATAAGGAATATGTGAAAGTGTTATTTGTTACTTTGGGTTTTAGTTCTTTTTTTTTCTTCTCTTGTATTCAGACCGAGTCAAATGGCCGGCGTTTATTAAATAAGGTCGTTAAATACATTGGAATACGGTTGCAATTAAAAAGTCACACTTAAACGCCACCTAAGTCATCCCTATAAGTACCTACCCACTGCTGAGCAAAGGCTTCTCATATGGAAGGTTGAGCGCCAATCTCTAAGCTTGCTCAATACATATTGGTGATTTCAAACTAATAATTCGAAAATATAAAGTCCACGTTCTTCCTTTCATCGTTTTTAGTGGTTACTATATTTGGAAAGTATAAGTCACATTGGTACTTGTCAGGTTTCGAACTCGTACCCTTACCAGCTTCTCATGTAGAAGCCGGAGCCTTAACTTCCGAGCTACCACGAGACTTAAACATGTATTTATGACACAATTTGTGACTATGGCACAAGACTCTTCTGACATAGTAACAAGTGATAAAGTGACAAAATTCTCTTTGTGATTAACAAAATCAATGTAATTTTGTATTACCTTCAGTATAATGTTTTGACATTTCCATCATCAGTCCCGCTTTTATCCTGTCAGCTAATTTACAAAAAAAAACTTCAATAAAATTGAATCCCTTTACAATAAAATCCTTTTTTCTCTTACAAATCAGTTCAAAGCTCCCACATCTAAAGGAAACGAGTAAAACCACAAACCGTATTTAGTTAATTGAAAAAATACTAAACCGTTGCCATCGAACGTGTATTTTATCTCACCCCTTTCGGAGGAGGTCAGGCCCTCCCTAGGGACCTCCCGATTGGTATTCTTTATTACGAAACTCGAACCCCATGCCTATTTGGCACTCGCCCCGAGTAATTGGCGAAATATTACCAAATATTTGTTACTGAACATTTACCGTTTGGAAGTGAATTAATGGGAGACTTCCTTTTTTGTTTTTGATTAGATACTTTTTTTAAGGTTACGATGGTTTTTATGTTGTTTTGAAATAATAATATCTTCTTATAGCTAATATTTATTGATAAATATTCTAGAACGAAACAATGTTGCATTACCTATAGATAAAAAATTAGTTCTTATATGTATGAAAAAAAAATGTGCAATAAAACAACAAAACACTGCCACAAAACTTTAAATTTGGAAAACAGAACAAAATAAAACAAAACATCTTAAAAAAGAATTACACCTGTTTCCGTTCCTAATTTGAAAAAAAGGCGCGTAAAAAGTAATGGCGAACACAGTGTAGCTACCGAATTGTACAGTTGTACTCGTAAAAACAGCGACATGCCCCATCGAGTCCCGTGGCGTCTCGACTTGGCTTTTCAAATATTAAAATTTAATCGCCCGGTTGTCGCGAGTCAAATTAGCCTCTCTTGAGGCAGGGACATAGACTTAGCAGTTGATGTTTGATCGCTACAGAGGGTCTGTTAGGTACAAAATTGTGTAACTTTATCTTCTTCCGTGCTGCTCGATTCGATGTGACGTTTTATAGCCTGTAATTCGAACTAGCAGTTTCAGACATCAGCATGTTAAAAAATTCACACACTAGAATCCAAAAGGGAAGTAGTAATTTCATGTTTTCCTGGTAAGAGTTCCGTTTCTTTTTCATTTTCAAAGAGGACGACTTACCAAAAATAATGACGCAATGAATCAATAATATATTTCCACGGTCCAAATGACACTAGTCTTGCTTCAGATGTTGGAGGTGAACAAAGACTACAGTAACAGCCTACCAATAATAATAATATAATCACAATACAATATAGCTAACAAATTATACACATTCTAAAAATCGACATTAAAATCCAAATAAATCATTGTGTTAATTTCAAAACAATGTCGTATCTCCTCTGTCTGATTACTCTTTGATCCAATAGCGAGCAGTGATACGGACAACAATGTAATTGCTGAAGAGACGAAGAAAACAGTTATTAATATCATTCCCAAAGAAAATGCGAGTTCTGAATGATTTAGAAGATTTTCGCCTGTCGTGTATTAGCTTTGTTAATATTCCCTTTGATTCCCTTTGGTGTCGTTGGATTTTATTTTGTTTAGTGACAGCCTCTTTTGTCTATTTTGAATGAATTAACGCTTGTTCTTTGTTTGGGAATTAAGTTCATTCTGTTGACTTTATCGGATATTGTTTTGTTTTTTAAATAAAGGGTTGAGAGGAGGTTTTGGTCTGATTGAAATTAGCATTTATTTGAACTGTTTTGGTATTGATTGTTGGAAGTACTGTTAATCTTTGCCATGTTAAAATTTTAAAGAAACTACTTACAGAGTAATTCCTTCTTTTCTTTTTCGATTTGTTTAGTCTCTTGATCAGACTCTTATAAATTATATTATTCTACGCGCAGCTACAACAATTAAATCGTGTACAAACTGAGGAAAGCTTATATTTTGTAAGCTGATATTCATGAGGAGCGTGCGCGTCGCGGAGACGTCGCGCAGCCGATTATCTGTCGTTTATTCGCAACAAATGTTGTATGTTTTCAAAAGTAGATATGTGAATATTTTCATCATCATCATCATCATTAGATATAGGCGAGAACAAAATAAACATTGATTACTTTGTTTAAAAAGTCGTAGCTCTACACTAGGTTTTTCAAAGTATCTTCCGTTTGCAAACGTAAAAACACATACGTACACATGACTTCCTCACCTGCAAAAACAATTTGTAGATCACACAAGGAGTAGTTCTGACTGGGAATCAGACCCGCAACATATTGCAAGACAGCTGGATGCCTAGCTACTGTGTCAACTTTGGAAACAAGTACTTTTATACAATTGCTAGTTACAATGCAGTTTTATAGACTTAATAGGTAGTGCTGAAGTACGGAACGTTTTGTAGCCAACTCAGCGCTTTCAAAGAAGGAAGAGTTCAATTTTAAAACCTTTTTGGTGAGCCAGCTACATTTCTCAGGTACCTAGTTTTACTCTAGTAATTATTAACGGACTTCCAGATGTTCTGTGAAGAATGTGTTCTGAATTCAAATTACTTTTTGTTTAAATTTTTAACTGTGATTATTGCTTTGATAAAATTGATTTTTTATTCATTTTGCTTATTATTCTTATCTCACACATAATTATCATATCAGCCTTTAAGTGCCTACTGCTGAGCGAAGACTTCTTCTCACACGGGGAAGGTTTGAGCGTTAATCATCACAGCTCAGGCAGCATCATTGCTCAGGGCGGATTGATGATTTCAATCTAATAGTTAAAACTAATAAACCTACCTAGGTTTAAAAGTTTACCTAGGTTTGAGTAAACCTTTACTCACAACGTTTTCCTTCATCGTTAGTCTGTGATATATCTAAATCTATACTAATATTATAAAGAGGTAAAATTTGTAAGTTTGTATCCCTACATACCTAATCTTTGGAACCGCTGGTCGGATTGTCAAAATTCTTCCACTGATAGATAGTTATAATGTTTCTGAGTGCTATAGGCTATAAAACATTACTCTGCGATTAAATGGAGCCGAGCAGCAGGTGAAACCGCGCTTGTGTAGTTATAACTTAGACACATTGATTCCTGCCAGGTTTTGAAGCGCGTCCTCATGCATGAGAAGCGGGAGACTTAACGTCCGGGCCACCACGACCTCCTTATAAACTTAATAGTAAGTCTGATGCGTTTCAGCGCTAACAAAAAGTATCAAGAACTCAATTTTAAATCATCCTTTTTGGTGAGTCAGCTATATTGTTCAGGTACCTAGTTTTATTCTTCTAATTATTAACGGACTGCAGATTCTATGAAGAATGTGTTCTGAATTCAAATTATTCTTTGTTCAAATATTTAAGCTGGGATTTATTCCTTTGAAAATATTTTGTGTTAGCGAAGTTTTTTATTAAATTCAGTTTATTTCTTCTTTTTTCATTTAAAATAGAAAATTAACGGAAGTCAGTGTCCCTGTGATTATACAGGGTAAGTGGCTTTTTTTATGTGATAGGATGAGACCTTACCTAATGGTAAGCAATCAGCGATGATCAACCTAGTAATCCCAAAGTCAAAAGCATTTATTCCAACTAAATCATAAATAGGTACTTTTGAAACGTCAAAATAGAGAAGTAGTCTGTCAGTCTGTTCGTCAGTGAAGCTAGGTGCTCATTCTAAATTGTAGATTCGAATAGAGAAGAACAACAACAAATCATATTCACTCTATTCGGGAAGTGTATTCTCTCCTCTATTGAAATTGGCTTAAGGTACATTTTTCCGCTAATCGCTCCCCGCTCAGTTCACCAACATGTGTCAGAGTCCCCGATGTGACCCGGCCATGTCGCCGGTCGCCGTCCGTGGATCGATACAGCCTCCTGCACTTGAGCTTTTTGCTACCACACCCCCTCCACTCCCCGCACTCCCAACTCCCCCCAAAACACCCCCACCTCCTTGGGCGGTGATATTATGTTGCTATTTTTATGTTTATTTTACTTTTATTTAGGTTCGTATCGTAGCGTATTATAAGAAGTCTTTTTGTTAATGCGTTTTTTATTAAGGTATGCGTAGTTTGGGTCCAGAGTTGAGAGCTCATTTGGACGTATTAGTTCGATGGGGTTCAGATTTGTGGATGAACCAATTGATATTTAATTGATTTTTACCATAATTGTATGTTTTTGGTAACTTTAATTGTGACTTGACGTTTTGTGCGTGTTATCACAATCCTTAGAATTGAGGTCATCTATAAGGTTTGCTGGTAACAATAGGATTACTGCCTTTAGAGAACAAGTAAGCTTTTATTAGGATTAAACCTTACAAGACTTCACTTAAAGGTTACATAAAAGTTAATGTTGAGAAACCACCTACAACATTCTAAGTTAATCCACCATCTAAAGCCACATTGCTATCACATAAGACTTGGTACATAATCCCAGGGAGGGTGGATGGAGGCTTTTTAAGGCTCCGCAGTGACAACGCGACGTTGTCTCTCTCTGCCACGCCCATTGGCGACAAAACCTTCGGCCACGCCCAATGCGACACTTTTCACCAATCACGCGACAGTCTGAAAAGTTTTTTACGAGGACATTACGCAAGTGGGAGGTTTTAGTTGTGATAAAAAGTTTAAAGGCGTGGTGGTTTGGGTCCTAGTGGAATGGTTATTGTTGTGTGTGTGATGTTTATCTTTATTTTGTATGAAGTATATATACATATACTGTACCTATGTGTGTAAAATTGATTTTGGTTGACTTTACTAGAATTTGTGTGATGGACTTCGAGAAACTATACTCACGTCTAAGGATATATTGTCTATGTCTGAATAGCCGTTATGTAGGTACCTGATAAATTTGCATAGAGAACATAATTTGTATAAAGTATACTGCTACATACGTTTATCAAAAACTTATAATATGAAGGCGGTTAGAATTACGTCTTTATGTAGACAGAAAATTTGTCATCACCATCCATAGCGACTTTATACTTATGTCGGTACCTATATTTTTTTGGCTTTGTCTTTGTAGATTTTAGTACGGGCTTGCCGATACAAAAATTCGGACGGCTGCAATGCTGATGCTAATTCTCCACTATATAATTAATGCTATCATAGATATAAACTTTCTTCTTCAATCACTCTAGATCTCTAGATCGCATCAAAATCCGTCGCGTAGTTTTAAAGATTAAAGCATACATAGGGATATAGGGACAATGAAAACGACTTTGCCTATACTGTGGAGCGATTATAAACGCTTTTATCGAATAGTGCGAATAAAAATCTACAATAATCATCTCTACTAAAATATTAATATATAAAATAGAATAATGTCATGTTGTTTAAAGAAAAAACCATATTTTGTGAAGACGAAATAATGTAGAAAAGTTTTCTTGAAACAATTTGTTCTCAAACTTTACTCTTAATAACCTTTCCCCAACATCAACCTTTATCGCCTCTATTTTAAATAACAAACACAATTTTTAATTAACACCCCTTATCTTTGAGTCTAAAAATATCTTTGACTGCTATCCGCTATCTCTCCCTAAACGCTACGTTACGGTATAAAACCATAATGATGTATATAAACGACAAGGCTTGGCGCATCTTGACCCCCCCTTTAGGCGGGAGTTTGGGGGGGTAAATCGGGGATGGGGGCCTTCCTTACTAACCTCGCCTTTGTTCACTTCCCTGAAAAAGTATTGAAGGTCTTTTTAGGTCAGGAGCTTTTTTTTTTGAAGGCGATTTTTATATTCGTTGTTTTGGACTGGATGGGGAACTGTTCTGGTATTTTATATATTAGAACTTGGGTCACTCGGTTTCTGAACGTAAGTGAAATATGAAACAGAGAAATAGAATATAATACTACAAACAGAGGTTTATTTTTCCATTAAACGATTTGATATCTTGATACTTTGGTATTTTAGACGATGTTAATTTCACCATGAAAGTCTATTATTTTGTATGTAATAATTGTCTTCAATAAATATTTTAAATTTCATACATGGACTTACGAGCTGCTAAGTAAGAGAAACGACCATAATTATCAAGTCCCAAAAAAAAGAATTAAATTTAAAAACCTCTTTACGCCGAGCACTTACTGTGTTATTAAGTAACATCTCAATTCAATGCGCCAATATTGTGTACTTAACCCTCCAACTGCTCGCGCTCAAAACCATTCATTTATTTTCGCTCGGGGCCCATTCAACCACCTACACTTAATTTGTATATTTTTTACATTATGTAAGCAAGCTCCTTTTTGATAAAAGGATCCATTCACCGACGATACATTTATTAAAATGTATACGTGTTGAATCTTCAATACTGTCTGAGTGGGTCGTTTGTAGACAGGTCTCAATTAGAGTGCCCGCCCAAAAGAGCCCTTTCACGAATTTTCGAATAGACCCTGTTTTGTATTACGATGTCTCGAATGTAGTTACTTGTGTCTACTTTCGCTATGTTTCCAATAGGAAAAATTTTGAAAACACTCCTATTTTACGTAATTTTCTGCCAAAAAGATGAAAAATTTTTGCTTTAAGCAACAAATATTTTTTTTATCTGATTTCTCATAACCTCTTCGAAATTGAGCAATACAACTTGTGTCTCAGATTTAAGTTCTCTAATATCAAATCAGGTCACGCTTTCGTGAAGAGAATTCGAAGATCGACCAATTTAAAAACCTGTAAAATTATTGTTTTTTCTTTAACTTATTTAAACATTATAATCTCATAAAAAAGTTCTTTATTTATCATATCATTACCAAACAACATATCTGTACCCATTATGATCCAAACAAGTTGCATAACAAACGTACAATAACTAATGTCATTGATCCAATAAGATGTCGTACCGCATTAGCAAGATGTCAAAAGAGTTTTCTTGCCGTTTACCTTTATAACAAATTAAACAAAGCTTTAAATTTTTACCCATTCTCACTTCACGAATGTCAATCTAAGGTTAAAAACTGGCTTCTTACGCTAAACTATGAGGAAACAGAAAGAGTATTGCAGTAAAGCATACTTACATACATAACAGACTTATACTCACAATTACATTTACACACTCACTTCACACATGCACACATCTCATTTTTCACTCACTCACTTACTCACTTACTTTAGTATACTGTAACGTCTTTTTAAGATTTTGCATGCTCTCATTCAAAAAAATAAATTAAACAATAATTTTTAAACAGTCTGTATAACCTAGCTAGTTTGACATAAATTATCGTGTAACCAATGGGAGAAGGCGCTGATTCCTGACATACAGGTTATTTCCTAGTTTGGGTTTCAGAGGCTTCATATGTTTTTGTAACCTCATATTATGTCAATAAAGAATTTATTTATTTAATATTTATTATAAAAGTAAGCAGGATATTGAGTTGGACAGTGTTAAGTTTTGCTAGATCAAAATGGATCATATATATTATACTCGTATTTACACTTAAAATTTAACTATACATAGTGACTAGATATATATATAGGTATAATAGCAAACGGATATTTCTCGATACACTTTCATTTTCAATTCAGCGTGGAAATGAAGTACCTACTTACTGATTTCGGTTACGAAGTAAGACATTATGCACGGTCGTAAGATGTGGTTCTATGGCCCATGATAGCTAGCACATTGGTCGCTTCGCCTCTTCTCAGAAAACATTGTGACCCAGCTTGAGGCACGCGCCAACATTAAAATAATTGGGTGTGACAAATCGATACACATCGTGAAGCCAAAACTATGGTTGTTTTAATCCGCTATCTTAAGGCCTTGGTTTGCATAATTATGAGTATTATAGTCAAATAATGAGGAAGTTTTAAATTAAAAACCGTTTGAAAGTACTTCAGGCCTTTTTTTATTGTAACTTTCGTGAGACATTCTAAATTAATTATTATGTTTTCGGCTTACTCACGTAATAATTTGACGAGATACTCGACTAGTTTCAAGCCATGCTAGAAGCCCATATTCATAAGCAGCATTCCGCGACACGCGATTCGGCAACTGTCTGTAGTAGCGCGACAGTGAGTAAGCCGAAAACATAATAATTAACTTCAGGCTTGAATTGATTTCTACTTTTTTATGTGTTAGGTTGCATTGCCAGCCTTTTATCGGTTGTTAAGGATTTCATTGGGGTTATGAGGGTAAAGGATGGAGAGGAGGTTGGGCTGCGATAACCTCACTCATACGGAGCAACACATCGTAAGTTTTGCTTCACGCCAGTTTTCTGCGGGGCCGTGGTATCGCTCCGGTCGAGACGGCCCATTCGTGCCGAAGCTTGGCTCTCCTACACTTATCGGAAATAGATATTTTAAAGAATTACATATTTTTTTATACACAAGTTTTTGATCAAGAAATATACCCTTATTTCACTAGGTGTCGCAAGGATAGCTTAACTTATCTTCCTTCATAATACATTAGCGTAGTCCCCTACGCAACATTATTCTGTACAAAAATCTTAATAAAAAAAAGTTTATAGAAAGATGCAGATCGATATTAAAATATCCTCTTAACATTGCTCGCTAATTGGCTAAGAAAAATTAATTCTCCGAAAGGGTTACCGTCCGGAACGAGGCCCAAAGGACCGCTATTAGGGTTCACTACGAAAGAGAGCATACTAAAATAATTGAACATCGTAGTCAAAAATATGTAAATGAGTTTTCGCTCCGTGAAAATTAACTTTTTCATTATGAATTATGTCCTTGAAGTTGTCTTCGAAATGTCTTTTGGGAGTTTTTCGAGATTTTACAGCTCTCTACCACGAAGGGTTAAAGGTAATTTGAGCGAATGGGGGCCGAAAAAACCCTTGCAGTTTCGAAGGGTTAAGTGTTTTCGAGTTCTATGTAAATATTGAGTTTCCTTGAATGAAGTTTTGTCGTAAAGGTGATTTAGATACAAATGAAGTGTTGTTTGTTTTTGTTTAGGTTTCAACGGAGATTTTGTTAGAAGTTGGTAGAATCTGTTATAATTACTTTCGTGCGTATTCATAATTGGGTACACTTTTATTTAGACGAATATTTCTTATAATAATTGACTTATTAGGAAAATATTAAACATAAATCTGGGATAGTTGTGATTAAAGTGTGGGAGAGCCATGCTTCAGTACGAATGGATCGACTTGAGCGGGGTACCACGGTCTCATAGAGCGATACACAGCTTTGCCCTTTTTTTTACCGGATGCCCGAATCAATCTCTCCCCAATCCCTAAGTTTCCAAAACCCGAAACCCCAAAAAGACGGCAACGGATTCGTAATACTCCTCAGCGTTATGGGTGTCCATGGGCGGCGCTGACTCAGGTGATCCTTATGCAGGTTTTTTTTATGTAATAAGTCGGCAAACGAGCAGACGGATTACGTGATGGTAAGCAATCAGCGCCGCCCATGGGCGCCCGCAACGGAGGAGTTACGAGTGCGTTGCCGACCTTTTAGGGATTTGGAGATTTTGGGATTGGGGAGGGGGAGGGGAAGGATTGGGCCTCCGGTAACCTCACTCACACATCGAAACACAACGCTGTGGTTGCTTCACGTCGGTTTTCTGTGAGGCCGAGGTATCACTCCGGTCGAGCCGACCCATTCGTGCCGAAGCATGGCTCTCCCACACTTTTGCAGACCTACAGGTTTGCAGACTTATCACATAAACAAATAAATAAATACTTATTATTTAAAAAACAGCAAAGTTTGCTTAGTATCCATATCTTCATAGCTTAGAAGAAAAATAACTTTCCTATATTTGTTTTACATAAACTTTTTTTTTTCGTGCTGACAACACTGGTGGTCGGTTGTCTAAACTCGACCTCTTATTTAAATTTATTTTTTTAAATTAGTTTTAAGTGATTTTATTGTGTAAATTATATACTACTACGTTGAAGTAATTGCAAAAATACCAGAGGCATTGTATGCGTTGTGATTTGGTTGAGAATTAATTTGTCAAGTTGAAAAGTTCCTGTGAAATGTCAGTGGTCAACGGACGGAGCAAAAGTTTAATATAAATAAAACTTTAAACCAGGGGAGTATAAGTGATAACTATTATTTTTATCAATATAAATTAATAGACGCCCTTATTGTGCCCTAAGGAACATATAGATGGTCTCAGTTTGCTTCGCAAATTGTTAAACACGACAATAATACTTTTGTAGATACAATACAAAAGAAAAAAAGTTTGATACTTTAATATACATATTTAAATTAGCCCAATAAGTAGTGTAATTAGTGTGATTAAGTCTATTTGTACTTTAAATTAATCACAAATTACAAATCTTAAGAAAACTTAAAGTATTAATCCAATTCCTTTGTTTTCCAACTACCTGCATACAATAAATTAAATTCATCATTATAGTACTTAACAGTTAATTTTTTCATCATATTCAATAATTTACAGCTTTATTATTCACTCCTTTGTTTTCTTATTTTTCTAATACCTTATAGATTTCATCCAAACCTAGCTTCAAGTAATTTTTCCTGTTTTTTTTTCTGTCCTTTTTTTTTCTCTTTTATTTCAGAATACCATCCCTTCATTTCAATATGATGACTCGGTCTAAGGATATGGAGAGCAAACTGAGGGCAGCACTCAAGGAGCTGGAATCTTCTAAGCACCTGTGCGACCAACTGCTGCAGGAGCGGGATGACAGTGAAGTTGAAGTGAAAAACATAATTGACAAAAACACTCAACTTAAAAACGAATTGGCTGAATTACACTTATGTCACACGGACCTGCTAGAGCAACACAATGAATTATTAAAGAATGTTGATACTTTTAAGCAGTGTACCGACACACACGAACATGCTCTTAAACGCATAACTCATCTGGAGCATGACCTCCGAAAAGCACAAAATGTAATCCATAAGTTAGAGGCTACCAAAAACTCTGTGCTGTCGGTCAACACTCAGTGTTTATATGAGGAATTGGTTGGTAGTGGATCCGCTGACATTTGTGAACCAGCCATTACAATTGATTTAACCGGTGATGATACTATCAGTGCTTGCCCTGTATTCAATAGCCACAATAAATTAAAAAAATATATAAAACTAAGTAAAACCATTAAAAAACTGAAAAAGAAGCAAAATCTGTGTAATACAAATATTTGCCTACGAAAACAAAAAATTAAATTATATCAAGAACTTGAATCATGTAAAAGTGATTTGAAACAACATCGGGCAGTATATGACATAGATGTTCAATCGCTTAAACAAGAACTTTTACAAAGAGAAATGTTCTTAAATGATATGTTCCAAAAATATGAATCTGCCCAATTGGAAATAAACAAACATATGATTGAGGCAGGTAAACTTGTGGATCTAGTAACTTATAGTGCTGAGAGGTATGAGTCTCTTGCAAATAATCTTTCTTGTAGCTGTGCCCTCACTCCACCTTCTGAGCCAGAAGTTTTACAACAACCAATGAGTAAACCAGCTGTTACATACAGCGCTGGTGTGTTTACGGACTCAGTGGGTGCAGGTATTGGGTCACTTATTGCCAATTGCCTTAACTATAGGATAACTAATTATTGTTATCATAATATAAAATTTGGCCAGATTATTAAAATAATTTCACAAAAACAGATCACACAAAATCAGCCAATAGTGATTTTCATGGGTGATAGTACAGGAGTAAACAAGCGGGATATAACTGATGGTATCAACACCTTATTAAGACTAAACACAGGGAATATAATGTTATGTGCATTCCCATATGCTGACTATTTATTATCTGATATATGCCAATTTATTATCCCTTATAAAAATACAATTCGATAAACTATTTCCTTTAAAACGTAAAAATATTCAGTGTAAATTTGTATTCTGTAACTGGGCTACACCAGGTATTCGTATAAGTAGAGACAGGTTATTTGAGCTATACGGCCTGAAACCATTTAATAGTAGCGAGGCTTTTCGCAGACATGTTTCCAAATATTCAAAAATATTTAAAATAGTATGTAAGCATGCTAAGTCGCTCCACATTAGTAATAAAATCAGGACCGCGGATAACAAAATAAAAGCTACCTGGAATATAATTAATAAAGAAACAGGTAGAAATAAATCACAAAACACTGAATTTAATTTAAAAACCGAAAAGGGATATACTAGTTCAAATTCGTCAGTTGCCCAGGAATTCGAAAGATTCTTTAAAAATATTCCTCTTAAAACTACGGAAACGTTAAAATCATCTCCAGCACTTTCTGTCGAGCTTCTCAGGGGTAACGTCAAAGAATGTCCTTCTGACTTTAGCTTTCAATACACAACCCCCCAGGCAGTAATAAGGGCGTTCAATGAGATCAAAGTGAAGTCAACTGAAGATCTTTGGGGAATGTCTGTTCGAGTGTGCAGGTCGTTTATAGAGACAATGGCGTCGAACTTAACTTTCATTTTTAATAAAAGTGTAGATCAAGGGGTTTTCCCGGATTTAATGAAACATAGTAAAGTAGTTCCATTATTTAAATCAGGTGATAGTACAGAACCTAATAACTATAGGCCGGTCTCTATTTTGCCAGTGCTCAGTAAAGTGTTCGAAAGGTTGATGCTTACTCAAATGCTGCGTCACTTTAACACGAATTGTATTTTCCATGACCATCAATACGGGTTCACCAAAGGACGTTGCACTACGGACGCAGGAGTATCACTTATAAAACAAGTTTTTAACTCGTGGGAAAAAGCACAGGATGCCATCGGAATATTTTGTGACCTTTCAAAGGCATTCGACTGTGTTGAGCACGAGACGCTGTTACTGAAGCTAGAACACTACGGCATTCGGGGGGTATCCCTAGATTTATTGAAATCATACCTTCAAGAAAGAAAAATTAAAGTACAAGTCAACAAAGTTAACTCACTGGGTGCTAGCGTATCTATGGGCGTACCGCAGGGCTCAATATTAGGTCCTTTTCTATTTTTAGTTTATGTAAATGACCTGCCCCATATGTTCCAAAATGAACCGCATATGGTATTATTCGCTGATGACACTTCATTGATTTTTAAAATAAATAGACGAACAAACAAATATGACGAAGTTAATAATGCCTTAATGAAGGTTCAAAATTGGTTTACAATAAACAACTTATTACTAAATGATAAAAAGACTAAATGCATTAGATTTATTTTACCAAATGTTAAAAGTAACGTATGTGATGATATATTATTAAATGATCAGAAACTAGAATTTGTAAAAGAGACTACTTTCCTGGGGATCACTGTAGATGAGAAGTTGCAATGGGGGCCCCACATCAGGTCTCTAGCAGGACGATTGAGCTCTGCAGCTTATGCTGTCTGGAAGATCCGTCAGCTAACCGATGTAGGCACGGCAAGACTAGTGTACTTTAGCTACTTTCATAGCATCATGTCGTATGGAATTCTGTTGTGGGGACAGGCATCTGACGTTGAGTCTATCTTTATCTTGCAAAAGCGTGCCGTCAGAGCTATATATAACTTAGGTCGTCGCGAATCTCTCAGAGAAAAGTTTAAGGAGATCAACATTCTGACCGTACCGAGTCAATTTATTTATGAAAACATTATGTATGTTAGGAAAAACCTACACTTATTTGTAAAGGTATCTGACAAACATGATTATCATACTAGACATAGGAATAGATTGAGTCAGCCTTTATTTAGATTGGCAAAAGTGCATAAGTCATTCCTGGGTTTCTGTGTTAAATGTTATAATAAAATCCCAGTTGAAATTCAAAATCTAAATGAAAGCAAATTCAAATTATGTATAAAGAAACATTTATGTAAACTAGCATACTACAAAGTAAATGATTATATACAAGATAAAAATGCTTGGAGGCTAGCTGGTCCTACTCCACAGGATGTTTAGAGGAATTTTTGATTTTAATTATTAATTTGTACACTATGTTGTTAATTGTTGATGATCTTCTAAGTTTTTGTAAATGTGAGTGCCCTGTAACCTATTATAATTAAGTAAGACTTGTAGAATATAGGTACTTGTGTCGGCTGGGAGCTGTCATGCTCACTCAGAGGTCTCATTGGCGGTGGCACGGGCACTGGATCGCCCAATTCCCTATAATATGGTTGAGTTGGGCGGTGCTGGTGCACGTGTCATGTTCGTGAACGGGCGCCGCCTATTGGGGACTGGTCAGCTCCAGGCTGTCTAATTATGTTGTCCTTGAGGTTCACTTCTTTTTCGTACTTTTTGCCTGAACATTAGTGTTACATTGTTCTCACATATCAGAACCGACTAAATGATGTAACAAAGAAATGTATTGTAAAACTGATTGAAAAAGAGTAACCATGGAGTTTCTTGCTCGTTCTTCTCCATAGGAATCTACACTTTGGAACGAGCAAATAGCTTCACTAGAGGACAGACGGACAGACTGACACGCTTAATTTTAAAGCTCTTGTTATATACTTTTTTTCCTTTTTTGCTTGCTTGACGTTCAAAAGTGCCTACTGTGGTCTAATTGAAATAAATGATTTTTGACTTTTGACTTTGACTTGACATATGGAATATGGGGTAGGTACAAGATTCCCACGATGATTCAGCCTGCAATTATTTAATTGTATACAATAGAACAGTGCCTACAAATTACTACACTTGTCTGCACAGGTTAACTTAACGTCTTCATCTCATGTGGGTGTTGCGGATAACTGACAATGATTGTTCTATAATGGACGCAAATATAAACTTAAATAAATATAAACATAAATACTATACTTCTTTTCTTAATTTGGTTTATCCACAGAGGTTTCAAATCTACTTAGATATGAGAATGTTAGGCCTAACATAAATATTTTTTTTTATTTTAAATATGATTATTTTGAAATAGTAGAGGAAATCATTAATATTTTTAAATTAAGAATTAATGTTTATTTTACATTTATTACTCCACCTAAAATAACATCCATCGCCGCGACGCTCACGCTGCGCATTAATAAGAGTTTCCCGTCGTATAAATTTCACCGTGTGTTATTACATTAATCTTGGATAAAACAATTCAATAAGTCTTATTAAAATATTGATACTATTGTAGATTGAATTTGCATAAATGGCCAATAATTGTAGATCAGCGACAGAAGATCGACAGAAGATAGTTTGCAAATACTATTGCTCATTCAACATGGCGGCGATTAAGAGAATGAATGAATGAATGAATGAATGAATGGATAATTGAGTTGTTTGCAATCGTAAATTATTATTGTTTATATTATAGATGTTAACTTTTCAGTGTATTGTTAAATTCGCATGAGTTATTCAAGGAATTAATTTTATTAAAATGGTCTACTGATAACATCTGTTAAATTTTGATTTGGAGAAAATTTTTCAAATACTTAAATATTTAACATACAGGGTGTAAAAAGACACTTAACGAAGCCGAAAGCCACGTGTTCTACCCATTATTTGGATCTTTTTTTTTTAAGACCGGGTTCTCGAGATACTGAAGGTCAAAGATGCATTTTTAGTTTTTATTTTTTAGCGCAATCGAATTCTTAGTATTATTACAAAACTTTTTTCCAAACAAATATTACCTGAATTTTCGATTTTTCTAAATAAATTACGCATTTGAAGTTACGAACAGTAATGTACGTAATAAATAAATGCAGACCCGCACAAAAAACATCGTGCATCTCAATAGGATTTTTATTTTACAGAATTGTTTTGTTGTTGCGAAGTAAAACGTCGACCTACGTAGTTATCACAGCGTTTTAATGCTAAGCCGCGAACCTACGCACACAATGACAAGAAGCCCGTTTGCATTGCGCGCAATAAAATTTTTAATAATTTTTATACCTAAAAATAAAAGTCGATTCACAGTTATAATTTTAGCGTAAAACTACCTAAATAGTTAGAACTGCAGTATGCGTAGTTAACGGCTTCGTTAAGTGTCTTTTTACACCCTGTATGTTAACATACATATAACACCTTCCTCTTCTATCACTCTTATATATTGAATGATCTATTTAAAATAAAAAATAAATAAAATAAAATAATTTTATTTTAGACGTTTGTCTTAATTTTCAAATTCATTACATTGTCATATTATCATTACATTATCATGTTATTATCATTATTATATTATGTGTTAGTAATTTATTATATTACATAGATTATAGTATTATATCGTATTTATTTATTTTTATCGATTTAATTTTATAAACACTTAACTTAAATATTTGTCTCTCCCTGGGGCATCGGACATGCGCACTTGAGTTTGAACCCAGTGTCTCAGAAAAGAGCTGTCCAGTTTGTGGCTGAGCACGTTCAAAAAACGCATCAAATGCCCTTGCAATATTTTAAAGAATTAACCATATATGTATAGAGGATATAGGGACAGAGAACGCCACTTTGTTTAATACTATGTAGTGATTTTCAATTTGATACTACAATTATTTGTAAATTACACATCTACAATATCACCTTTATTGCAGTAATAATAAAGGCGAGTGTTCCATAGTTTTAGTCAGTGGGCCAACTGGTACTAGTTCAAACTAATAACAGCTTTAGTTACTGTTGGTTTTAGTTTAAAACGCAACGGAGGGCACTTTCCTACATCCTACCCTACCTGAAAATGTATTGGAACACGCTTCAATTGTAATCCGACTATTACTTGGATGTAGTAAAGAAAATGGATAAGTACGTGTAAATTTTTAAACCTTTATTTTTTACTAGCTATTCTCGTGCGGTTTCACCCTCTGCTCGACTCCATTTATTCGTAGTGCGATGTTTGATCGCCTATAGCATTCAGGAATATTGTAGCTATCTATCAGTGAAAGAATTTTGGAAATCCGAGCAGCGGTTCCAAAGATTACCTCCTACATACAAACTTACAAACTTACAAATTTTACCTCTTTATAATATTAGTATAGACAAGGAAATCGACATGTACATAGGTGTCGCTTGGTTACTTGGTAACGGGGCAAGCGCAATAAGAAACCGCCGTCTCGGCTTGGAGCAGGAGAAAAAACGGAGTGGTTTTTTAGTCAAGAAGAGTCTTACACTCCCTCTCCACTTCACCCTGTATGAGAGAAGATCATCATTTGATGATTCCACTCCCCGCCGCTTCCCCCCGCTCACCAAAAGGGTCACCGTTGACGGTACCGAAGGATTTATTTGCTTTAAACAATTTTCTGCCTAGAGTCGGGGACTTATACAAAGATATCTCACATACCTTCTCATCAAAAACGCATAGTTCCAGTTATTGATAAATCGAACCACATTATTATCGTTTTTGTCGAGTCTGGGGATCATAATTATGTATGTGCAAATTGTATGTTGTTCGCACTTATGACACAGTAGAAAATCCTTGTATGGTGCAAAGTTTAAAAAGAAGATGAACCAAATAAAAAAAAGTAATTACATTTTTATTCTCGGCCAGGCCAGCGGGGCAAGCGCAATGAGGTACCGTGGCCCTGGTCCAGAGCAGGAGAAGGAACAGGGAGTTTTCAGTCAGTAAGAGTTCCGCCCGTCATACGATGATTTTCGTCTCACAAAAATAATTTCCCTATTTGGAAACCACATCCACTTAGAACGTTATGTCTGGACTCCATCCCCCGTCAATACGGTAGTTGTTTCAACCATACATTGTGCTCATTCACCGGAAATAATTACAAACATGTAGTTACGGGGTTAAAAGTGTTGGAACGTTGTTCCCAACTTTGACGTCCAACTGAGGACGGTTCCACTGTTGTGTTGTTGCCGTATTAAGTACGTAAGCAGAAGTCGAAAGTTTAATTTAAAAGTCTGTTGGAGTTATTGTGTTGTTCGATATAGGTTTTCTCGGTTTCGTCTGGATTGTGGTAATAAAATTTGTAGTAAAGGTAGTTGTAGCATTTTCTATTTTGAAGGTCGTAAGTAATATAATTATTTCTGGTGATTTGTAATATGTTACAGGCATTTTATGCCAAACGGAGACATCAGCTCATCACATTGCTAATAAACATATGTATGTAATATTAATAAAATATGGCGAGACTGTTATTGCTATTATACGTTAATTTCTAGTGCCGACATAAGATTCTATAGTTTAAAACGAAATTTAACCCTATAAAATACATTTTAACTAAGTAAAAGAAGAGCGTCCAGAGAAATCTAATAAGGAAAGTCTGTAAAGCCATTACCAACTAGTCTGTGAGAATGGTCACATATGTTTTATCTTCTCCGTCGTGACGACAAGTTGGTTTACAAAGTTTAGGTCAAAGTGTAGAAGTTGTATCTATTCTTATTTATTTATTTTTTATATTTTAAAGAAGGCTTATAGACTAATAGACAAATCCGTGCACCTATTGTTTTTCTATTGTGTTTTGAATTGTCACGATTAAGAGTTAGTAAAAAGGTAGAAAATTATAAACATTCTGTAACCATTGATAATTTTATATAAATATATTTTTCACAATATTGTTCCACTACAGAACTTTTGAAATACGAAACACCCTTAATAGTGTCCTCCACAGAACATACAACCATTTAAGAGGCATCAAAGGCATTATCAAAATTCACCTTTTTTCTTATAACTAATAACCTGAGATATTTTTTTAATTATTGGTTTTTTGTCCTCATTGGTGTCGTCTCCTATATCGTTGAGCCCTTTACAAATATACAATTTTCACATACAAATCACCAACTACCCAGACCTGGAACAACAAAGAGGTTTTCCATCCGAAACCGCGATACGCGTAAACCAGGCATTCTATACTCATAATCACTATTATTCTTAAAAACATCAACTAGACTATAATGAGAAGACCCTTTGTTCTTTAGCCATTAGAGCCTCATCTCGCTTGGAGTCCCACGGGAACGTCGCACATGGCTTATTCATACCTCTGCCGGGTCCCCTTCGAGTCTTTACTGCTAATTTAGTTGCACGTAGTTGAGAAAGAGAGCTTTGTTTATGTGTTGTTTTATAGATGAAGAGACAGACGTAGTTAATAGGTTCTGTTTCTTGCACTATTTAGTGAAAAAAAATCTGTTTGATTAAACTGTTTTTTTATCAAAATGTCAATAACTATTATTTCAAAAACATTGCTGAACATCTGTATGATAGATTGCAATTATATCTACAAAAAAACTATTATTTCTTTTAAGTTAGCTAAAATAATTCGAAAGTTATTTTAGAATAAATAATCGAGAAATTATTTTTTGTCTTAATAATGTTAAATGTTTAATAGAATTCTCGAAGTATAATAACATTGTTTCACTATATGTATATAAACAATAGTCGATAATAGTCCACTGTTGGACTGGTCCATTCTACATGAAAGAGTTTATTATAATAATTTATTATAATAAATAAATAATAAATAATATAATAAATTATTATAATAAATTAAAATTGCTCGCGACTCTGTTGGCGTGGAATAGTGACATAATGCAGATTTTTGGTATAAAATCATTATTATATGACCGATTAAAAATCGGTTCAGTAGTTTAGGCATGAAGACACGGAGTAACTCTCGCATTTATAATATTATAGTAGATATAGAAGTATCGATAACACAGATAAGGTAGATTTCTTAATGGCGTTTTAAAAAATATGAATTGTTAAAAGAATAGCAGAAAAATATAAGAAACAATGAGAGCACCTTTGCACCTAAGGGTCTATATTTTGACCCTTCTCTCTAATAGAAATAAACGCTTTTACTAAATCTATTAACAACCCATCCTATCTAAGTCCTATCTCCTAAAAACCCATACTCAATCAAGTCCATTAAACAGAATAAATTATATTTATGTTTACCGAATCCTTGTCAAAGGACCGGTCAGTGTTTGCAATCGCTTGATCAACGTCTCGCCCGGGGCTACCAATCAGAACCAATCAGTTATATACATTTATTTCTATTACTAGCTTCTGATAGCGGCGTCACCCGTGTTACCTACTGGGACGAATAGTTAGCGTTTTTTTATGAGATAAGTCGGTAAGCATCGGCGCTGCCCATCGACATGGCAACACCAGAGGAATTACGAACGCGTTTCTGACTTTTTAGGGGATGTGGTTTTCAGATTTTTAAGGATTAGGAAGGGATGGGGAGAGGGGACAGTTTGGGCCTCCGGTAACCTCACTCTCACGGCGAAACACAACGACGTTGTGGTTGTTTCACGCTAGTTTTTGTCGACAGACGAGCAGACGGATTACCTGATGGTAAGCAGTCGGCACCGTCCATGGACCCGAGGGCCGGGCACACTACCATAGCAGCGGTAAGACCCCTCTTTGAGGAGTGGCTTGAGAGACGCCACGGCGTCCTCACCTTCCGTCTGACGCAGGTGCTTACCGGGCACGGCAGCTTCGGTAGGTTCCTGTTTCGGATTCAGCGGGAGGAAACGCCCGAGTGTCGTCATTGTGAGGACCACTTAGAGGATACGGTGGAGCATACGGTAGCGGTATGCCCTGCCTGGGCTGAGCACCGCCGTATCCTCAGGGAAGTGATCGGCGGCGGCGACCTCTCGCGCCCGGCCTTAGTCGAGGCCATGGTGCGGAGTGAGAGGAACTGGGACGCCGTCTCCTCCTTTTGTGAAGCAGTCATGCTCGCAAAAAGAGAGGCGGCCCGCGTGAGGGAGCAATCCTCCTCCTCACGCCCCAGCAGCCGCAATTGGCGACACTACGGGCGTCGGGGATCGAGGGACGATCTCCGGCCACCGTAAGCACGGGCCTGCGGTCGGCGAGTAAGGGCAGCTCGCCGCCCGACCAGAACCGGACCCGAGCGTACGGCGCGTAGCGTTCCGCGCGCGCCTCAAAGATCCATTCGACCACCACAGACGGGGCCCTAAAGGGCTGATGTTCAGCTGGGGTTGCGGGGTAAGCGCAATGAGGTACCGCGACCTCGGCACAGAGCAGGAGAAGGAACAGAGGGGTTTTTAGTCAGTAAGAGTCTGACACTCCCTCCTGCCCGGCACTGGGCGGGAGAAGTCATTTAAAGATTTTCCCCTCACAAAAAAAAACCGTCCATGGACACCCACAATGCCAAAGGAGTTACGAATGCGTTGCCGGCCTTTCAGGGGTTAAAGGTTTTGGATATTTAAGGATTGGGGAAAGGGGACGGTTTGGGCCTCCGGTAACCTCGCTCTCATGGCGAAACATAACGATGTTGTGGTGGTTTCATGTCGGTTTTCTGTGAGGCCGTGGTATCACTCCGGTCGAGCCGACCCATTCGTGCCGAAGCATGGCCCTCCGACACTTATTTTTATAATGGGTTTCTGTAACTTCTTTGTCAACTGTGTAAAATTTGTGTCAACATAATAAGCCATTCAGATGAGGTATCTTGATCCTTGTCTTGTTAGCAGAAGGAATTTCTATGCATCCCTTTCATCTGGTATTTCCGACACTTAGTGCGTGTTATTTTAGGCTGTATGATAAATGTCTGTGCTTTCAGATTTTCATTGAAATCCATTCAGTAGTTTTAAGGTGAAAGAGTAACGAACATCTCTTACCTTGTTATGAAATTTAACATTTACAATATTATAGTCGTAGTTTATTTATTAAAACTTCATGCACAACCAATGATTGCGCACAAGGCGGACGAGAAGTGTTTAGATTTAGGTGGTTAACTAAAGGTAAACGATGTTGGTATGTCTTTTTATATAAAAGATGTCGTATAAAATACATTCGAAGATAATTAATATTTAGTTTACTAGCTAATATCGACGTATTAGTATATTCCCTAATATCAATTTAGTTAAATACCTAATTGATACACTTTTACATACTAAATTTTTAGATAAGTTAAAAACAACTTAGTAAGTTTTGTTTACATTTAGTTAATTGACTACACTGATACACTGTTGGTGCTGTGGCTGGGCAACTGGCTGCTGTGTGTGTTCGATTCCCGCACGGAACAACTCTTTGTGTGATCCACAAATTACTGTTCCGGGTCTTGGTGTCATGTGAATGTGAAATTGTATATTTGTTACCACCCACGACATAGGAGAAAATGCTCGTGTCCCTAAACAGCGATGTTCTTCGTTTTAAAAAAAAGAATATTTTCTTCGTACAAAAGTTATAAGTGCGAAGGTCTCATACTAGAATATAAGGAAGAAAAAAAAAACTCTAACCAACGTATTTTTCGGTATCAAGAAAATTGCCCGTAAATTTCCTGTATTGTCACGCACTGAATATGCCGTGACACTTTGGCACGAATGATGAATGTCGCGAATTATAATGAGCAGGAAAACCCGCGTGTGAAACTTTAGGGTTGCACGAATGCCGGGGCTGCGGGGTAAGCGCAATGAGGCACCGCGACCTCGGCCCAGAGCAGGAGAAGGAACGGGGGGGTTTTTAGTCAGTAAGAGTCTGACACTCTCTCTCGCCTTACCCTGGGCGGGAGAAGTCATTGGATGATTTTCCCCTGACAAAAAAAAAAAAAAAAAAAAAAAAAAAGGGTTGCACGAATAGTATTGTAACTGCTTTTTTGGTACTTAATAAATGTAAACATATCTGTAGTTTTTATTTTTGTTATTGTTTTTATTTGACATTAGTAGTTTTTAAGTGGGGTGATGTTTAGCATATTAGTTTTTGTTAAGGACGACAAATTATACTTTCTTGAAAAAATTATTATTCCGATATTCTTTTAGTATTTTTTTTAGTTAATTACTAGTGACTATAGAACTACCAAAGAAATAGAGAATTACAACGAAACAATTCAGTCACGAACACCTTTACCACTAAAAAATCCGTTACAAGTTTTCAACCACACAAAATCTCAAATACAAAATAAAAGAGGTAGGTATTTAAGCATCCAAAAGCTCCAATACATACAAACAACTTCTTACCAAAAAAATTCCAAGTTACAATCCTTTGCCAATCCACCGCCGAAAATATTCTCAAATTCAGATATACGTGGCATAAGTAACTGCCCCCCAGAGTGGCATATACCTTGCATGCATAATACGGCTCTGCTTGCCCACCAGACCGCGCACCGTGAATATATTTTGCTTCTTACCTCCGCCAAATCGTTCGTGAATTTGTTTCTAACATATAAATTATATGACTCTGTACGTCGCGTCATGAATATTGTATGAGAGGCAAATTGATATTATGCCTCGTATGTTACACATTGGCCTTTATGCCTTTTTTTGCCTCGAAATTGGCTTTTTATGCGTCCTATATGAATTGTGACCGAAATGTGTAAATTGAGGTGGTAGGTAATCAATTTGGGATAGGTCTCTCGTAATATAGGTTTTAGTAGTTCAATAAAAATGATGTTTAAAGAATATTATTTCTCAATTAAAGGACGATAAATGCATACCTATAATAAAGTTTAATATCGCCAATCCGCCTTGAGCAAGCGTGGTGAATTGGTGATTAATGCTCAAACCTTCTCCGTGTGACAAGAGGCCTTTGCTCAGCTGATCATGCTCATGCTCA
This sequence comes from Spodoptera exigua, assembly GCA_902829305.4. Lineage (NCBI taxonomy): Eukaryota > Metazoa > Arthropoda > Insecta > Lepidoptera > Noctuidae > Spodoptera > Spodoptera exigua. The sequence continues at coordinate 10,658,801 of LR824616.2, read as the reverse complement.
TCGGCTGATGATGATGATGAAACGCATACCTACAGCCAGGATAACCATCATTTTTAGGGTATAACATCATTAAATGGCTTCTCCTACCCTAGGTGTGTCACAGTCACAGTCGACAGGGAGTGTCAGACTCTTACTGACTCAAACCACGCCGTTCCTTTTTTTGTTCCAGACTCGCCGCAGTACATTTTAGCGCTTGCACCCGCAACCCTGGCTGAGCAGCATGACTTCTAATAACGACAAATGGCGGGACACCGTGAGGTCAATACTGGTGACGTCATCTTTCTCTACTGTTACATGATGATCACGACCAAGTGAAGCGATTGAAGAAAATATATGCCTATAGTATATATAATAGTTTTATTTTAAATAATACCTTCTTTATTTCTTGGCTAAGGTTACAAAAGTTATAGCTACGTAAAGAATAAGATGTATTAGCTATCTACGTACGAAAATCTTAAAATCACCTAAAACAAACTTCACCTGCCTAAAACTAATTCTAAGCATTTCCAAACACGAAATAGAGCGGTACCATCCCTTGAGAGTGGTCGCTAATTCGGCTCTGCGTCGGCCGAAGCCGAGGCCGAACATAAATAAAGGCCGAATCGCCACAGTGACCACAAAACCGATAGTTTAAGAATATTCCCGCGTATAAATTAAACAGTACTCGCTGCCGCGCAGATTTCCCTAATGGTTGCCTGTGGTATACTAGGTTTGATTTGACTTGATACTTTGTATTAGGTATGTAGTAATTAGACCTCAGCATTAGGTCCAATAGTTAAGGATGAATGAAGTTATAGGAAACTCACTGTTATAATACCCTCTTAATATGATAAATAGAAAAATCAGCTTCTCTTCAATTATGTGTTTAAATTTCGTAAACTAGCGATTCATTGTAAATCAAATGACACAACCTATGAAACAATCTATCATAGTACCAGGGATAATTTCAACCAAATCCTATTCAACATATTTCTACTACAAACATTACATCGAAAATCATCACCAATAAATTTATTTATTTATTTATTTATTTAAACTTTATGCAACAAAACATTACATAGGCAGACTTAATGCCGTAGGCATTCTCACCAGTCAACCTTAGATCAATTTTATTTTATCAATTTTAAATCAATTTTACAACCCTCTTTAGTCAATATTTGCAGCAAAACAAGTATCAAAACTATCCCTTTCACTACACACGACACGATACATCCGGGGCGCGGTTGGCCAGTAAAGACAAGACGCATGGCCGGCACTAGACAGCGGCCTCTACCGGGGATACGAGTACAACTAGAGTGGTATAATGTATGCCTAGATTATCTTACCTTACAGGTTAATGTATTAATGTCTTGCATTTCAATGGTTTGTTGAAGTATTGGTAATAGGTATTGTTGGGTATTGTAACCTATTTTTACTCGTTAGTCTAATACTCAAGTGTTGATCACATTCAGTTTAATGCCCGTTACTCTTGATCAAATTGTAAGTTGTATGTTTCGTCATGTTCAGATGGAAAATGTTCATGGTTGACCGTGTGAGTGAGGTTACTGGAGGCCCAATCCTTCCCCTCCCCCGATCCTTCTCCAATCCCTAATTCTCCAAAACCCTAAACCCTTAAAGGACGGCAACGCACTCGTAAGTCCTCCGTTGCGGGTGTCCATGGACGGCGCTGATTACTTACCATCAGGAAATTCATCTGCTCGTTTGCCGACTTATTACATAAAAAAGGCAAAGTCAATCAATTGATGAAAATAATTCTTCACGTTCATTAAGTAGGTTGCAGTTCATTTAAGTTTCGAAAATGCTGAAAAAAACCTGTATCTATCTATCATCAGTCTTTTATAGGAACTTTGGAAGGTTTAATAATAGGTAATGCTTCGTTTGATTTTTTAAAGAGTAAATATCTAAAATAACTACCGTCGTCAAAAAAAAAACAACTATAAAAAATTAATGACACCATAAACGTCATAATTCGTAATTAATAAATGCATTTTAATATTCGAACGCAAAAAAATATTAAAAACCTACGAAACAACCCTCTAATAGCCGCTGACTAACACACCGCATTTCCATTTACCAAATTGAGTAAAATATGCATCCCTTAACACGGCGAGAGACATTAAAAAAACGCCCACAAAACTTTTAATATTCTAATAAGACTTTGATTTAATTTCCTTTTATCATTATTTATGTACGGATCCGCAGTGTGAAGGCGATAAGTCCTGCGTTATTATTATTTTTTTTCGCCGAAGAATTTTTTTTATCACCCCTCTGTTATTGACCCATCGCGTCGCGTTCGGAGGGTTGATTTGAGTCACAGAGTAGAAAATAACATCTAATTTTTTTTTCAATCTGTACTTTTCCTTTTTATTACTTTAACAATGTTTTAGGCTGTGACTTCACTTATGAGGGTAGTCAATTTTAAATTAAGTTCTACTTTTTTCAAAATAGGGTTTAGTTTTCTTTGGTAACAAGTTTTTAGTGTATGGTGACAAGCATAATAAGGGTTTAAACAACTTGTTGATCGGTTTTGTTGCGACAAGTCCGGCTTTTGTGAATGTCATCGAACAATGGTAGAGAATTGGAGGTTTCAGTCACAATACATTTGTTGGAAAATAAAAGGGAAAGGGGCGATTTCCCTTTCAGGAAACGCTTAACAAAAAGGTTGGATGTTACGTTTCTATTTTTATTCATGGTTCTGCAGTAGATTTTAATTCTCAGAAAATTTTATTTGTGGATAGAGTATGTGTGCGTGTAATGGACATAAAGGACTTTATATTCAAATTTAAATTAAGTTAAGAGGTATTATACCATAATACCACCGTAAAAAGTTTTAGTGCATTTTAGAACTAGTAAAAGAATCTTTAAAATTTTACTAGAACTGATTTAAAGTATATAACTGATTTAAAATTCACGTATTAAGTAATAGTATTTTGTGAAGAATTTTGAAATCGAAAATCCATCTAAATAATAAAATATCAATATAACTGAATTAAGGCTGATTTTTCAATGGTTTCATAAAAGTTAACTGCGGAATAAAAATGATGCTGTCGCGTCAGAATGTTTTTATAAGACAGTGACAGCAAAATATTTATTCCTTAGATAGCATTTATCTGACTATTGAAAGATCAGCCCTTAGTAAAAACTAGAACTTGGCATCCACTCTTTGATACTGCTTAATATTAATGAACCAACATCTAAAAAGTCTAAAAGCTTTCACATCTATTACAAATGTCAGCTTAAAAAAAAACAAAATAGACATTTTTCCTTAATCAATTAGCCGTTTTAATTTAAACGTCCCCAAACGGCCTTAATCCGGCTTAGTCACGGTATTGCAACGTTTTCGAAGACATTATGTCATAACTGCTGTGTTTCCAACGCATTAGTGGGCAAGCCGTCGAAGAAAAATTTTTAACGTTACAAGTTATAGGAAACTAGCGGAGTTATAAGCGGATTAGGGAATGTAGGTATCCAAACTAATATTATAAATTCAAAAGTAACTCTGTCTGTCTGTCTTTTCTTCGCGCCTAAACTATTGAACCAATTTCTGTATTTGGGACAGACATAGTCTGAAACTCGAGAAAGGACATAGGATAGCTTTTTATACCAAAAATCTGTCTGTCTAAAGTCACTATTCCACGCGAACGAAGTCGTGGGCAAAAGCTAGTAATAAAATAAAACATGTAGTCCTTCTATCAATTTTTTTGTTTTGAGGCATGTAAAATTCTCGTGTCTTATAGGACGAGAATGTGTCAGACTCTTACTGGCTAAAATCCACCCCGTTCCTTTTACTCCGGGTCAGGACGCGGAACAATATGTCGTTTGCACAAACCACCCTCGCTGGAAGTCCTCCTATATTATGACCAATGTTATTTTTGCAAAAATAAGTATTACGGTACCTTTCATGGAAAAATGACGGAAAGAAAGCCGCAGGTAAAACTCGGTATAACATACCCATAAAAACGTTAACATACATGAAGTATCATTAACTAGTAGTAAGTAAGGCAAGTACCAATGTGCCTTTTTCCGAGTTATATGTACTTTCTATGTATTTAGACACCACTGACATACGGTGAAGGTAAACATCGTGAGGAAACCTGGACTTATAATTTCTAATTATAAGTTTGAAATCGCCAACCCGCATTGAGCAAGTGTGGTGATTAATGATCTAACCTTCTCCGTATGAGAAGACGCCTTTGCTCAGCAGTGGGCACTTATAGGCTGATGATGATGAAGTAGTGTTCATCGATAATGTTGTTAAAAGGGAAGAAATTAACTACGTTTTTGGTTTTTTATATTGGTACCTCATTTCAGCGACATGCACGCTGACACAAGTTTAGCTTTTCTCAGTTATTTCCCGTGAATAAGTGGTTATTTTCAATTTTGTATGTCTCACGATAGTATCAAAAATAGCTTGACTGATTTGTATAAAATTTTATATACATATTCAGTAGGTTTGACAACCCCCAATTTTTTTGCTTTTCATACCCCTAAGTGATAAATATTTTTTCTGGCAAACCATGTTAGCTGGGTCAGCTAGTTTAAGAATATAAGTTTTTTTGTGAAGTTCAATATGATAATATAATTGCTTCTTTAAACGGACCAAAACACCTATATCGCTTTTCCTTCTAACTTGCACCAATTTCAAATCCAATAGCGGTAGAGGGTGATATCCTTAATGTGTTTGCATAATGTTCGTCATTAAAACATTTATTTCGAGTCAGTGGATACCACCCTTACTTAAATGGCGACTTTTTTTCTTCTGTTTTGTTATAGGAAACTAGATAATCTTACTTGCAGAGAGTTAAATCCTGATTCAAGTTTTTTTATGTAATAGGTCGGCAAACGAGCAGACGGATTACCTGAGGAGGAGCTACGAGTGCGTTGCCGACCTTTTAAGGATTAGGGATTTAGAGATTTAGAAATTGGGGAAGGGGAAGAATTAGGCGTCTGTTTACCCCACTCACACGGCGAAACACAACGCTGTGGTTGTTTCACGCCGGTCTTCTGTGAGGCCATGGTATCGCACCGGTCGAGCCGACCCATTCGGGCCGAAGCATGGCTCTCTCACATTTCAATTGTATTTCATATACCTATACATATATTTTTGCCTATCTTTTCTATGTTTTAAACCAAAACATCACACACACACACATTAGTGTCTAATGATCTTCGACTTGGAGCAAAGTTTCACAAATAAAATTAACTAACGATAGTTAATGACTTTGAGCGTTTCAAATGAAAAGTCGGAATGTCGCGAACGAACGCGACATAATAAATGACAACGGTGACTCGAGCTTTTCCACGACAGACCTTTTAATGAATTTTTGGGGTCCGCAGAGTACTGATAGATAGGATATAAGATTGTTTTAAGCTGCTGATCTTTCGTTTCGTTTTTGTTTATAACTAGCGACCCACCTCGGCTTCACGAGTGCAATTCTGATACTATACTCGGAATTTTAATTCCATTCCAGATTTGACAATTTCAGTGTTGCAACGTTATGAAACGTAATAAATAGTGACGTTGTGAAATTATTCGATATGGAAATCGAATATTTCTGAATCGATTCCTCTCGTTTATAAATTTACTCTTGTAAACTAAGTTTATCAGGAAATAAAATATTTCTGAACCGTTAATTTAGTTTTGACAATTAATTAACTATCTTAAACTTTTCTTTTGTAATTGTGTGTGTAATTAATAAAAAATGTGATCATGAAGGAACGTGACAAATAAAACAGACATTTTATAAATTGTCGCCGTCATCGCTATCGCTATCGCCGTTACTCCATGTAACATTTATTATGAATTGTGTCTTTGATATTTATTGTCAATTAACATATTTAGCTTACTCATTTTTTCCTCTTCTTTGAAAACATGGGATACACATTTAGACCATTCGGTAGCCGTAATTTTTTGAATGCCTTCCTGAAACTGATTTACTGATTGTTTATCGATTTTTGTGTTCATCACTACACTGTTATATGTGGTATCATTATTTCACAAAATGACAGTGGTCAATGTCAAATCGGGAATCGAATTAAAAGTCTGACTATAAATTTCTTCACTATTTAGTGGATGTTATTATATTATGTAGTGCATTAAAAACGTTCCTATTCAAGCACTCTATTTGAACCATGAACCACAACGCAAACCAATCCATATTCACGGGATTTTAAGTGTAGTTGGTGCTATGTTCGTCACGGATGTAAGGATTCGACTGGAGTGATAATACGGCCTTACCGAAAACCGGCGTGGGACAACCACAGCGTTGTGTTTGAGATTACCGGCGGTCCAGTCCTTCCCCTCCCTCATCAATCACAAAATCGCCAAAATCTTAATCCAAAAGCATTAAAAAGTCGTAGACCTGGGATATCTCTGGTGTTGAGGGTGGCCTTCTCCGTATGAGAAGAGGCCTTTGCTCAGCAGCGGGCACTTATAGGACGATGATGATGATGAGGGTGTCCAGTTTTGACTGAGCAAAATTCTCAGTTCCTATTACATAGATGTCTTCCAAGTACCTACTAAATAAAATATCGCTCGCACATCGCCTTCTTACTGGATTGCAGCCTAAAATCGCGTCTCCAACATTTACGACTCGAAACCTCTTAAAAGGCATAAGCAGAAACAATAAATTTTCACAGCGTCGTCGGCACATTTAACACACGGTCATTGTCTAGGGGTGATAATTTTTTGCATTACTGGTGAATTATATGCCAAACTTGTGTTTTGAAAGGGGGGCTTAAAAATAAAAGTGAGGAGAAATCGTGTAGTGTTTTTAATAGCATAGACTGACGGGTTACCTTATGTACCTCTTATGGACACTCGCAATGGCACTCCAAAGGAGTTATAACACTGTGTTGCCAGTCTCTTGTGAGTTAGTTTCTTTTTTATATGTAAATAATACTAGCAAGACCGAACTCCGTTTCGCTACCAGATGTATTCCAAAAAGTTGGCGCTGTATGTAAAAAAAGATAACCCCGCTTTTCTGTTGAAATTTTTCCTGAATTTTCTTTCCTATAAACCTCACGGAGCCCGAGACCTTTCCAATGGATGCAAAACCGTGGTAAACGGTTCATGCATTCTGGAGTTGTCGGTTCTTGCATTGGAGAGTCAGGAAGGAAAACCCGCCTTTTTTGTATATAGTATAATGCTTCCCAGATACAACAGTTTCAGCGAAGAGTAGTAGTAGTATCTTATCATTCAGTGTATGCAAAAACTTTACGTGCATCTGTTTTACAACATCGGAATAGCTGCTATTTATCAAATAGGGGGTAATCTTTGGAACCGCGGGTCGGATTGCCAAAATTCTTTCACTGATAGCTATGAATGACAATGTTCCTGAGTGCTATGAAGGTTATGAAACATCACGCTACGATTAAATGGCGCCGAGCAGCGGGTGGAACCGCGCGAGAGTAGCTAGTTGGATAGAAAATTAAACTAGCAGAGTTATTCAGTTACTGAGATGGTAAGCAAATGGCACCGCCCTTGGATACCCGCTCCACTAGTGGAGTTATGAGTGTGCTGCCGGCTTTTTGGCGATTATGATTTTGTATATTTATATGAAGGAGGTTGGGGAAACGCTAAAAACATTTTAAAGAAATTATTCATCTATTTTAAATTCAAAATAAGAAAGACATATAACGTATTTGTGTACATGCACACAAGCACAAGACAAGTGGACACACACAGGTTGCGTCGGATCGCGTGCGCAGGAGTGTGTGCGCGCGGGTTATTGCGCAAGTCGCTGTTTGCTTCGCTGAACAAGCAGGCCTCGCCTGAATCACTTCCTCTGTGTGTACATACGTCCTCGCTTCGACAATGATATATTCCTTCTGTAACCAATTGTTTCAAATGTCTTTTCTATTTGAAAAAGGAATAAGTGTCGGAGAGCCAAGCTTCGGCACGAATGAGTCGACTCGACCAGATCGATACCACGGCCTCACAGAAAACCGGAGTGAACACTTACGTTGTGTTTCGCCGTTAGATCAACATTACCGGAGGTTGAACCTCCCCCCCTCATCCTCAATCCTCAAATCTCCTATCCTTAAATCCCTAATAAACCACAAGTAGCCAGCAACGCAATTGTAGTAGCAACTTTGGTATTACGAGTGTCAATGGCTCAATCCTTTCCCTCCCCTAATCCATAAATCTACAAAACCCTTATCTCTAAAAGGTCGGTAACGCACTCTTAACTCCTCTGCTGTAGCAGGTATTGCATAGGCTGGATCGTTTGCTTACCATCAAGTAATCCGCCAGCTAGTTTGCTCATTACATAAAAAAGAACTGTCTACATTTAATTTCTTCTTGTCGTTGTTGCGTTTACAACGTATCTCCAAGCGCAGATCGCGACATAATCGAAACCTTCGGTTTTATACTACATATTTGTTTGGTTTGATAGAAAGAGAGAGGATATAAGTTTGCAGAGAGATAAAAAGACTTTTCTAATATTTGATCTTGTTAACCATAAACCTATAAAATCTTACTTCAGACAGACTTTTTTATTTTCCCTGCCGTCTTTCGATATATTTACTTAGGCACTTATACTATATTGCCACATTGCCTACCCGATTAATGAAATATACATAATAAAAAAAATAAAAAATAGGTAATAAAAATAATGTTTAAGGGCAAACTACACAGCTCAAAGAAGAACGAAACAAGAACGCGACGAAATCCGCGATGTATCATTGCTTTTACTTGTAGCATCCGCAGGGGCGTTACAGTACTCGACTCCCGCACACCGAATTACTTAATAAACCCAATACTTCTAACTATTATTTCAACTTTAATTACAACCTTACCACCTTATCTTAAGGTCTTAATTATTCTGCTATTTTTAAAGTTACTTGGGCGGATTGTCCTGTCATTATTTTTGGAGGTCCTATGGGTAAGGATACGATTTCATTTGGCACCGTTTTACTGCCGATAATTTCGTAATATTAGCTGGTGTACGTGGATGATATATAGTTTCCTTAGGCGGCGGATTTTGTCAGGGCTTTGTACATATTGTCAGTAAAGGAATGACGAACAATTTTATGAATTAATTTATTGTTTATTTTGTTTTTCTGTAGAAAACTAAAGACGTTACGGTTTCGTGATTTTCGTGTACATAATGTTTTGTATTTATATTGATTTATTATGTTAATTAAACACGTGAATTCATAATAGGTAAATGCTGAATGAAATATGACCAGTTTTGCCTTGCTTGAGGTAACAAGGTTTGGGTTAAAGAGGTCGGGTATAGAATCTTCAGCAAATCTATTCCCATAAAGAAGCTTGAATTAGCACATCAGAGAGTATTGTACCATCAAATAAAAAAAATTGAAAGAAATTTCTGTAGTAAAACTTTGCTCACGGATAGTGCCGAAATATTAATTTTAATGTAGATAATATTTGTTTTCGTGTTTATAATAATACTAAATTGTCTTTAAACTAAATAGAACCTGAAATTTATTCTCATTCATGAATGTTTTATGTTTGCCGTATGATTAGTGGATCTCGAAGATTTCATTTATTTGATAAGCGATCTATTGATTTATCACATTAAAAGGACGACGAAACCCACTAATAACAAACAGCACCAAAAAATCCAACGACGACCTTAAATTTTAAAACCGTATTATTAAGACAACAATAAATAACAATGAAAAAATCACAAAACAACAATTAAAAACACGCATAATCATAATTTATTCTAGTGTAAACGTAAATACAAGATGGCTGCCAAAATCCGTAACACTTGACAATCAGAGCGTTGTTATCGTGGCGGGCAGCACGCGAGGATATATCCTTGACTTGCTTGTACGAACAAAGAGTTTTGATATGATTTTATTAATTTATAACTAGCTAAACATATGGGTTTGGCTGTCTCGAGATTCTTGCTTGTGAATATCATGAAACATTTTTCTCACAGAATATGCTCACTTTTAAGCAGAGGCCTCTTGTTACGCGGAAAAAAATTGGAAAAGAATGTGCACTTGCTCAAGATGGATTATTTGGTCTGCACGATCAGCGCGGTGGCTGGGCAACTGGCTGCCGCGCAACATGTCGCGGTTTCCGTTCCCGCCCGGAACATCTCTTTCAAATTATTGTTCCTGGTATGGGTGTGCATGTGAAATTGTATGATTGTGAACGTACCCAAGAAAATCCTAGTGTAGGGCAGCATTAAAAAGAGTATACCTAATTAATATTAGTAGTAATATAATGTCCAGGTTTCCTCGCGATGTTTTACTTTACCGTACGTAAGTGGTGTCTAAGAAAACTTAGTAAGTATCTTTAGTATTAGGAATTGTATTAATCCTGTATCAATCTTCATACTAGTAACTCACAGCACAAGAAACTCTCTGTTTACAAACAATCTGTATATGATTCATCACAAATGGTCCAGTGATTTTGTAGTGAAAGCGTGACAGACATACAAAAAGGGTCGCTTTCGCGCCTTAGAACAATAAAAGGTACCAATGGTATGAGGTGATAAATATGGTTAGGAGTAGGAAGCCGTGGATATAAAGTGGTCTGTACTTTTTGTTCTTTAGTGACGAATTAAAAAAGAATTGGGTAGCTTCCTAGGTCAAAAATAAATTAGTACGACTTTTCAATACAATAAAATATTGAAAAATAACTATGGTACTTTTATTCATCGATCGATCGATACACTACGTTTTAGATTATTATGAGAACCATTTCAATTTGTTAAATTTGTTAACCGTTACCTATACTAAAAAAAGAAATATATGAAAATTTCTTTATCGACCTTCAAACAAGGAGGAAGTACTTAATGCATATATACATATATATTATACATAATATGTATATATTTTTTTGGTTCTTCGTAGATAACTGTGTCGCTTATAAACCGATTTTGTTTTTTTTAATGCTCATTGGAGTATAAATACATCCTTGTCATTTGTAATAAATGCGCTTTCTCCATCAGGCAAAAATAATAATTTATTAATACAATAAAATAATTTATATCACCATGAACGCCAAGACAAACATATTATTTAAAAACAGAGACTACAAATGGATACGTTATTATAAATCAAGCGTATCGTGATCGTTAAGTTTAAGCGGAAATTTCAGATTTTTCATGCAGTTCCAATATTTTCAGTGCAACCTTCATAGTTTCCACGAGATAATAAACACGTCTTGTCGAAGGAAACATGGATTTAATGACAGTGTACACGATATTTCTGTAATGTTTGAAGATGGAAAAAATATGTTAAGTGTGCGATGAAAATATTTTTATCGGTTCTGTACCTACTAACTAGTAGGTAAGTAGTCATTGGACTGTTCTAAAAGTGTATTTATTTTCAAACACTGACAGTATTACATAGTTTTTTGGGAATTTTAAATCAAACACTTTGTTAGTACCTATTGCTTCGGTTGGTCCCCAAATTGAACAACGTGACTGCTTCTGTCACCACTCGCAAGATAATAGTGTCGATAGTTAGATAGGTACATGAAATCTGGACTCTTCAAATTATATGAGACTTATCTGACTAATATCATAAACGGGATAGTTTTGTAAGCTTTTTGTGTAAAAACTATTAAACGGATTTTAAAGGAAATCCACAAGGAGAATGGATTGTAGGCTTATTTTCACCCGGAAAATGAAGAAGAAGAAGAGAAGTACAATGAGAAGAAGAGAGAAGGACAAAGAAAATGGTGACGGACAACAAAGTGTTGACTTACAAAAATAAACTAGGTACTTTTATTCTGCTATAGTATAATATCAGTTGATGATGAAGCAATGAAACAATGCATATATTATTGCAAATAGGCCAATAAACGGCACTCTTCCACGTCAAAATTATTTAAAAAAAAAAACTAGATGAAGCCGGCATTTCCGATTTTAATATGACTACTCTAAGAAGAAATGCCGAAACAAACTCAGAGGTCCGTCTCTTTTCAAGACCAATTATAGAAACATATATAGATGATAGTGCCACTTGATACTAAATCAGTTTTGTCATCATATTCACTGATAAAAATACGCCTAACCCACCCTTAGTGCTTGGCATAAAGAACCCTGAAAACATAGATACTTGTAATAATTTCCGGTGGCCATTGTGCAGCCGGATGTGCAGTACTGGCACGCGATTCGTGCCTGGCTGGCCGTGTTCAACGAAAGTGTTATGTATGAGTGTAGCTTACATACTTACTTGAAGACACTTCCACTATTACTGGACCAGGGAAGAAGGAAAAAACGTATCTGGTTTGTCATTTGTTTTTGTAGATTATTTCTATAGAAGAAGTAAAAAGTTTATTGTAATATATTGCTATGCTATGCATTGTTGCTTTTCACTAGGTGAGATAGGGACCAAAGGATTGATAGGACATATAAAAAGGACTGATACAGTTGATGAGCATAGAATCTATATACATATATAAAAATCAATCGCGAATTGTGTTGGTAAGCGCATAACTCAACAATGCCTGGACCAATTTTGCTAATTCTTTTTTTGTTATGTTTGTTATTGTCAGGAGAAGGTTCTTATCAAAGAAAATATCAGAAAAGTAGAGGGGAAAATTGGGAAAAAGTGACCCTATAGCGAGAAGCGGGGGCGGGCCGCTAGTATTCAATGTGATTATCATTTTTTTATAAAAAAGAAATCTATTAGGTAATTGAATCCCTTAAATATCGATATCAAATTTAGACATAACTGTTAACAGATTATTTTAAAATTAATATGGCAAGCAATAACACACTCAACCCGAAAATCGATTTCAACGCCACCTGCTTGACACTTTGACAGAACAAAACTAACCAATATTTAATTTGACGTACTTGCAACACATTGATATATTATTCTTGTCACATCTGAACACACCAAGTCAATGACCTTGGTTTAAAGACGTCATACACATACATACATACACACTGGGCTAACGAACAAACAAACGAACCAATCACGTCAAAGGATATACAAAACATAATTATGCCATTCACACGATAATTAACGGGGAAAACACATTGATATTTACTTCATGAAGAAGTTCTTGACATGGAGAGTAATCTGTTCTTATATATCTAGATTCCGATCGACCTATGTGCGTCACAGACCTGAAAAAAGTACACAGTTTATCGCACGTGTCTAAGACTGGCCAGTTTTTGTACAGGGCGATACATGTACAGTGTCGTGTGCAAGTGTAGCCAGAAATATTTTTAATCCAAACAAAATACGGCGCTCTTCAAAATAAATATGTCGGTCGGATTGGATTAGGAGGGTTGTACATTATCGTTTTTCCATCGTATGGTACCTACTGACTGAATATTTAAATGTCTTCCTTTGGGTTATGTATAGAAAATCAATTTATTCGTAATTACTTAAAACTACGATGTATTATAATTTTCTTAATTTTATTGGCTAGGTAACTTTATTATTAAATTTTTTTGGGGAGAGCTTTTTATTGATAACTTATTTAATAGCTTTGAAATCAAATTATAATATAATTCAAACTTCTAGTGTCGTTACTTTGCGTTGACACTTCTTCATTATAATCCCGTGGAACAAGAAATTTTGAAATATGTAGCGTCTGCCGGGCGGAAACAAAAAATATAAAACTTTAGCGAAGTTTAACTCCTAATGACCATAACAGATGTCGCTACTTGTACCTTAGTTTACGCGCCGTACCATAAGTGTTTGGGCGCCATTATGGAGATTTATTTTGTTATTTCGTTCGAAAATAAATTCGAGCCTTGTGTTATTATTCAAGTTATTTGAGATGTTAATAAACTGCATTTAATGAAGTTTACTAAAAGTTGTGTTTAGAACTTCATAATCCATTTCTTTAATAGTCAGTAAAATTTTGATAGGACAGTTTTTAATAATCCCCTAAATGCCGCTTTAATGACATTTTTAACTGTCTTTCGGTGATAAAATTGAGCTGTAGGTATTTTAACACAAAAAAGGCCTTAAAAACAGAAATAATTTCAACCTACTTTTTTCTTATAACAATCATAACCTCTTTTGAAAAAGTAGGTAAATTTTTAATCGACTTTGTTCTAATCAAACATGCTTAAATTCCTAAAAAACTTAATATAATACAATAAAATACAAAAAGTAATATAAAAAAATCCTATTCATTAAAACCTATCCTACTAATAAAGTAAGAAAAAAAATACAGACCTAATCTACGACGGTACCTATGTAAAAACCTCTTAATCTGATATAAAAATCAACGTTGACCAGAGGCGGATCACTTAGGACAAAAAGAGATCTTGTTTATGTTACGTACCGCGAAACTGAGAGTATAATATGGGTGACTGTAGTACAGTACAAGGTACAAGCGATCAGCGGGCTGCCGGACTAGCGATGTTTGCAATGACCAAAGATCCTATAAGAATGATTATAACTTTATCTGCATTGGTTCAGTCGGTATCTGGGTGAATTATCTATTACGTAGCTGTAGCTGTGCTTATAGCACACACTGCTAAATAAAGTTGTCTTCTCATTGCTCAAGCCAAGTAGGCGTTTTTAAAAGATCACTTTTGGATTTAGCCAGTCCGGCTCATAATATATTTTTTTTATAAACTTCAAAGTATTAGAAATGGTATGTAAGAATTAATTTTGAATTTAATATTAGGGTAATTTTTGTCATATTAGTTTGTCTTATTAGAATCTTATTGGTAGATCATTATTATTTTCTAATTAGAAAATAATTCCGTGTATTTTTTTATTACAACAGGTAATATAGGTAATGTATGTAGGTAATAATAACAAAAGTGATATAAAACTTGTCTTTCAAATTACATTTATTTACATAATGCAAAAGAATAAAACAAATGAATGTTCAAATTTAAAAATAATTATAACATTAACCATGTTAACATTTTTTTGCGGTGAAAATTTTCATAGATACTTATGAGTTCTCCCGCCCTGGGAGTTGTGAGAGAGAGTGTCAGACTCTTAATGACAAATAACGTAGTTACGGTTACATCATTGACCTTAAAGCAACCGCATACAAAAATAAATGTACCAACACTAACGTTACCCACACTTTTATTAATTCAAAAAAGCTTATAACTTGCACCAGACCGTAAAAGAGCTATGTTTGCGCGTGGCGAGAAGCGATAGTGGAGTGTAACAGATTCCGAGATGGAAAATAATCGAGTGAGCGCGACTCGACACCAAACAGACGATGGAACCGATCTGACGGTTATTTCCCGCGAATGAGAGATATTGGACCGAATCTGACACATATACGGCCGTTTCCAGACTATTTGTTTGTTCTAGAAGAATGTTTGATTCGGGTATTGATAGGAGTTTCGGTTGTTCAAAGTGATGAGGAAGAGTTTCGTAGAAGTAATTTTAATAATAAAGAGGTTTTAATAAAATGTCAAAAACAGAACTATTTTTTTTTTTGAAAAGCCAAATACGGTATTATATATCTATAAATTAGTAAAAGATTCATCCCAACGTCGACGACATCATAACGTTTTTTGCGACGAATACAAGATAAAGGATGAATAAAAATAATCAAAATATGCTTAAAATTAATATCCCTTCTAAGCACTAATACTACTACTATACAGACTGTCATAAGCAAATTGAGGAAGTTCCCATGTCTCTATACCGATGAGATCCTGGTAACCAGACTCAATTTAGGTAGTAGTGTGTAGTGAAGTGGGATCAACTGTGAACGAACCTGATTTTAGTGCTCAGTGTTGTATAGTCTATGATTAGTAATACTAATCAGTATCGCACTATAATTGTCTATGTCGTCATATCACTATAAAGAGGGTGGCCGAGCGAGTGTCGGCCATTGACAATGTAACTCTGGTGCAGTGAGCTGCAGGACTGTGTACTGTGTAATTAAAGTCAAGTATCCAAGATCCAAGTCTTTTAATCATAATTATTACACTCAGGTTCGTTTGATCGAAAATACAGGTGATCTTGTTGTTCCTTCTTATTGGATAGCCAACATGACTAAAGAGTGTACAAGAATACCTACAGGTGGGTTAGTAGCATTTGAACATTCACTTTTTTGTTAGTAGGTATGCTACACACAAGGTAAATTGAAATTTACAGTTTAACTTGTCATAAGTACATACTAACGTGTCTGTAGAACTTGGGCTTAAGCAAGCACTCGCGCTTCTAAGTAACTATCCACCTATTATTAAACACTGACAAGGCCCATGCAATGTTTATAGTAACGATTCAGTTTATTATTTTTCATTTAACAGCTGAACAATATAATTTAAATCATAATAAAGTACTCAGAAACCACGTATCGACTAAAACCGTTTGATGGCCGAACTCAAAACAACTTTGATTTGTACAAAAATCTCCTTGAAGATCAAACAAAAAAAAAAACTCGAGAAAATCCGTTATTTTATTACAACCGCCATGTTTGTTCTTTATTTAAACGATAGATTCAAAACGTTTTCAAATATAGAACAATGATTTATTGACATGCGTGATCCCATGTTGAGGATCTTCATTGATGTGGGTTTAGTTCCGCTGCGTGGGACTAGATGGCGTTAGTTGTAGCTTTGATAGTTGCGTTGCGGTGTAACTGGTAAAGATTTAGTTCTATAGTACGTATACTGTTTGGAGTATCATTTTTGTTTGGGTATTGATGTAATAGTGTTCCTTACAATATAATGAAGAGTTAAGTACGTAAATAAAATATTTTTATTCTGTAGTACCTACCTAGGTATTCGTCTAATAAGTAGGAGTCAAACAATACCAACAAATAAATAAATTAGTAAAAATTAGGTGGATTTATTTAGTAAAAATATAAGTAAAAAAAACATATTCTAAATGAGCTAATTTAAAAACAAAATAATTCGTAAAAATACATTACCTACATACAAGTTATTCGTAGATGATATTATGCCTATTATTAGGTATAATGTAACAATAAAAAAATAAGGATGATCATAACATCGTCATAAAATCTACAATGAAAATTCACATCATCATCCTATAGGTTTCTTCAAACGGAATATTTAGCACCATACTTTTTATTTTAAAATTATTGGTCCTTCTTTACAGTATCTTCGTATTCCTTTACTGTATATTTAGTGTTATCTAAATAACTGACTTTGTCTTAGACTTTGAAACTAACAAAGGTAACTCGGAAAAAGTCACATTGGTTATTCCCAGGTTTCGAACCTACACCGTCATGCATAAGAAGCGGGCGTCTAAATGGCGATGAGCGTTTGACATGGCATAACACCTGTAATCTCCCTAATATATCGTATATTAAAGAAATTTTGATAAATTCGTATTGACCAAAGACGTCATAAATACACCTCGTAATCATGAAACAGGAGTTTAATCTATTAGAATTTACAGATGGGGCCCAACAGAGCTGATGTTCAGCCGGGGATGCAGGTCAAGCAAAATCAGTATGGAACCGCAGCTTCGGCCTGGAGCAGGAGAAGAAACGAAGTGGTTTTTTACTCAGTAAGAGTCTAACCTCTCGCATTACCCAGACTGGAGAGAGTAATAAGATAATTTTTCCTCTTAAAGAAATGGTAATCAGAGCCACTTAGATAAATAATTTTCATTCAAAGAAGTTGAACCTACGTAGAAAAAAAAGCCACTATTGACAAACACATTGTACCTAACTAAAAAACGTTTATTTTTCTCTTTAAGAAACGTTGCCCTACACTAGGATTTTCCCCTGTGTCGTAGGTGCGTTTACAAACATACAATTTCACATGCACATAACACCCAGACCTGGAACAACAATTTGTGGATTACACAAAGAGTTGTTCCGTGCGGGAATCGAACCCACGACACGTTGCACGGCAGCCAGTTGCCCAGCCACCGCGCCAACCGTGCAGTCAATCAAAACTGTATCATCACGGAGTATGAAATTGCCCAAAATTACCTTAAAGAAACTGCAAGTTACACATTCATATAGATATTATCATCTACTTATACTGTAACATACGAACAACACACACACGCAAAAACATATACAAACCTAAATTTTTTATTGTTAAAAAAGTTTCTAGGCCGCTTCTCGTACCTATCTATCTTTAATTGACGTGTTGAATTGAATATCCATTTTTTATATATTTAACAAAGCATATTATAAAAACGTAACCACCGCAATATTAAATTAAAATTATTTTCCGTAATTGATAAGCCCCAATGTCATTGTACTCGGGCGTATGTCACTCATAATGTTTTTGATAACCGAAGGCTTGGTAAGTACTTATAATTTGGTTGGATTAACTACCCAACTCAAGCAAGTTACACCTGTAACTTGGAATTGGTAGGTAGGTTAATAATATGTAAGTAATTTGTATAAGTACCATTTATATTATAATTTTTGAAAAATAAATGTCATAAATCCCTCATTTATGACTTGTTCATCGGCCCGTGTGAACGACTGTATGTTCTCATTTGGCTACAAGTTCAAGTTTCAGCTTCCGAGAAACACCTCTAGCCTCAACTATACGAAGTAGGTATTTCAGAGAAACCGGTAGACTTGTTTATGTTTTTGTTGTGAAGTGTAGTTTCATTGAAGGAAATATTTGTGACTTTGTAGTGAGTATATTGGTAGTTCGTGGATGAATTTCAGCTGGCTAAGTGTTTTCATGAAACCGGTGAGTTCTTAGAATTGAGGTTAGTTCGCTCGTGAAGTGCGGTGGTCGACATCTCTATAATTGAACACGGAACCGAGTCGGTATGCAATCGTCCGTGTATGGGTATGTGCAATAGTGGCGTATGTGGCAGTGCGCCTAGTTACGTAACGGCATGCGATGCTTTAGTTCTCCAGTGTTTACAGTGGCTGAGTGCGCGACTGTCGCGTGTCCCCACCGTGCATCGATCCGCTCCGCCCAGCACTCGCTCCTCCCACCTGCGGCCGCCGCGTCCCGCGCCCCCGCGGGCCCCCGTTGCCGCCGACCGCGCCGCCCTCGCACCCCCGCACCGCTGGCCTTTGTCGCTTGCCGCCCGCGCTCGGTCACCTGTGTCGCACGTCCTCAGTCGCAAAGCGGCCGCGACGCGCGCCACCCGCTTCGCACTACGCGCGCATATTATGACAGTGACGTGATGGAACCCAAAGAGTTCGGTGCGGTTCCCGGCTTGCCGGCCGGCCTGGACTATTTTATGATGCCTCGAGTGACTCAACCTGCGCCTCAGTTCGATTTCCGTAAGCTCGGCGCCAGCTTCAGTGGCCGAGATGACGACAAGAGCGACGAACGACGATCGCCCGAGTACCCGCCGGACAGGCGCGACCCACCGCCGGCCCCGTGGCCCCTCGGTCTCGGTGTCCAGTTCGTCAACCCCGCAACTGGCAAGAAAAGAGTTCAGTGTAACGTCTGCCTCAAGACTTTCTGCGATAAAGGCGCTTTGAAAATTCATTTTTCTGCGGTGCACCTGCGAGAGATGCACAAGTGTACAGTGGAAGGATGCACCATGATGTTCAGTTCGCGACGGTCGAGAAACCGACACAGTGCTAACCCGAACCCGAAGTTACATTCGCCGCATGTGAGACGTAAAATATCTGCACATGACGGTCGCTCTGCACAGCCGTTCCCGCTGCTGCCCGCTCTGGCGCGGCTTCCCATCCCGCCTCCAGGGCTGCTGCCGCCTGAGCTGGCTGCTCGGCTGCCGCCACCACTGACTGGGCCTCCAGGGCCGACACCGCTACCTCCACGTGTGCCCCTCGACGACCTCCGTAATTTCAGTGAAATTGAGAAGATGTATAGAAAGATTCCACATGCAGAAGATCATCATCGAAGTGTACTAGATCTTGCCAAACCTCATATTGTGCACGAAGAAGAGTCTAATAATTATAGTGAAATTAATGATGATATTTCCGATGATGAACACAAAGATCGGTCTGTTGAACGGACTACATCACCTGTTGTAGAAAGGTTAAACTACGAGGATGAACCTGAAGACTTGAGTGTGAATAAAAACAGAGACGATACCAAACCCGTTGTTGTGAAACCTGATAGTGTAAACAGCCGCGCTGACCCCACCGCTACGGACGATAAGACGTCGTCCCACGTTCCTAACAAACGCAAGAGGAAGAGCGGCAACCCCACCCGGTGTTCACAAAACAACGAATATAACGTGTCTGATGAAGAATATCACGCGGATTTATTTAGAAATTTGTCAACTCCCAGCTCGAGTCGCGCTGAGGAGGAACCTTTATCGCTCAAAAAACAAAAACCTGAAAATGCGGAGCCATTTCAGAACGGTGAGGAAACTGTTGTGGACTCGGAATCGGTGACGCGTGTTAAAGCTGAGAGTGAATCGGACGATGAGTCGAGTGCCCCAAGCGTAGTCCGCGAAGGTCTTAGATTGCGGTCCGACCTGTATACCCCAAGCGACAGCGGGAGTGACTTGCATACTTTGGAAGAGCGCTTAGCGAGGGCGCGGTCCCCGTCAGCCAGCAGCGATAGAACAGATGACAGGTCAGATATCAACGATCTAGAAATCCCAATAGACGACGAGAACCCCGACAGATGTACCGCTTGCGGGAAAGTATTTCAAAACCACTTCACGCTGCGCATGCATTACAGAAATGATCATTTAAAATTGCTTCACCCATGTGAGGTGAACGGTTGTGACGCCGCCTTCCCTTCTCGGCGGAGTCGAGATAGACATAGCTCGAACGTTGACCTGCATCGGCGGCTGCTGTCCACGGGCTCGCCAGACGGACGCGAACAGAAACCTGCGTTTGAGGTCAATGCAGAATTACTAAACAAATTGTATGCCGATATCAAAGGGCTCGCGTCAACATTAGAGAGCCTAAGATACGGCAACGAGGAGGCTGCACAGCTTCCTAGCTACGTGACTGAGACTATGAAATTCTACAGTCGGAATCTGACAGCGCTACAGGCTGGATTGTTCCCACAGTTTGGAGAACGAGGGTTTTTTCCATCGCCTTTTCTGATGGGTAACGGGGTGCCGCAAGCTGGTGGCGGCCCGTACGGAGCGCCCGCGGGCGCGAAGTCGGCGCGGGAGTCGCTGTCGCCTCTGTCGGCGTCGTCTCCTCCGGTGATCTCTCCCGGCAGGCTGGACGCGGCGCACGCGCGCCCTCGGGATGACGCGAACCTGCTTTTTCGCGAGACCTCCGAGTCGTTCAAGAAAATGACGTCCCTGTGCGAGCGTCAGGAACAACTGTACCAGCACCACGTGCCGGTGTCATGACGGGGGCGCTACCCGCGCTCGCCCTGGTGATACCTCACGTCTTGAAGCGACACAGACTCTGTATATTTAATTGTTAATAATTTTAATTGTGTTAATACTATTTCGTATTTCGTTTTTGTATTTTCTTGTGATATTTAGACAAATATATCGTAATTATTGATCCCACGAACTGTAAGTTAATAGGGATAGCAGCTTGGGTGTTGAGTTGGCGTTTGTGAAGCGAAGTGCAATACGGACTCGAATATTATAAATATTAATGGACTCGGCGTTCGACATGATATCGTGTAGAGTATTCGTAATTGATGTTGAAAGTAAACGTTATATGATCAGCTTCATTTATTGTTCTGCCGCAATAAACTCATTGAGGAAAAAATAAACAATTGTTTTTGTTGTCGTGTTGAGTGTGTCGAATTGTTGACGAGCTAATCTGGTTACGGCTTAGTAGTTGATGCAGCCGTTTGTGGGTACTCAACTAGAAACAGAATAACATCTGCCTACACACTTTTTGTACCCCTTCACGAACAATGCTCGGGGTAAAGTAAAAGTTGCCTTTGAAGCTTAATTGGATAATTGACTACGGAGCGTTTACAAACTCCTTAAGCTTTTGAGTTGAAAAGATGATTTTTGAAATACCAGTTAATTCCAATACAATAGCAATTTGTAAATGTTAGTATTCAATTTGAAGCTATGAATTAATCAATAAACTAGTTTGTGTTATGGCGTACAACTAAATTCACAGTAGCTATATGAATAAATTATTATTTTTAATATTATTTTATGTTATTATTAATTATAGAGAAAGTAATTATGATTCGTTAGGTGTGCATTTGAATTATTCGAAATAATTATTCAAATGATTCTGTTGGATTCATAATAATTTAAATGAAAATTATTATTTTTATGACATTTATTGGTTGACTAGAAATGTTTCGTGTCGATAATAAATAATTGTAAATTGCAATTTTCTTTTTAAAAATGCTGAATAATTATGATGTCATTTTTATTCTTTTGTTTTTCGTTTATTTTTTTTGTGATGATTTATACCAATTAAAATGCAAAATTAGAAGTTCAATTCTTATATTACTTTTATTTTTGAATATTATTACAATACCCAACTGATAATAAGTAGTTAGTACCTACTTATCCATAAAACTCTTACATTACATTACTTAGAACATCACGCATTATTTGTTTTTAAAAAGTTATAATTTGATAACACTTTCTTCATCAATAGTAAATAAATTAAAAGGAAAAGGTAAAGAGAAAAATAAGAAAAAACGATTCCACTAAAATACACACAATATTAAAAAAACAAAACACAGTAAACACTTACCTAATCTTTGAAAAAAGGCTTGTTACAATAACAAAAACATCGCTACCACTTATTAAAAGACAATAGACTTTCAACCTTATCGTTTTACAATTAAGATTACAAATCAAACATGTTCTAATATAGTAGGTAAATTAAACTATTTAGGAATAAATTTTTAAACTTCGAACTCGGGTTTTGCCGCGACTTGGCAAACATATGTATAGGCCAGTCCCGCTAGGTGGAGTTATGATATTCGTAAGGTTGCTGGCAGTGGTTGGATGCATAGAACTGAACAAAGATCAAGCTGATCCTTCACTTCCTCCAGGTTTGGAGTCGGAGAAGCCTATGTCCAGCAGTGGACGATAACGGGCTGATGATGATGCTAAGCTGTGTTACTACGGGATTTACTCGATAAGTATTTGGCAAGTATAAAAAAAAGACGCACCAAAATCCTATTGGAGTCGTTCTTCGAACGATGGTACTATTGAGGAAGGAATTCCCTGAATAAGTATATACGTACATATTGTTAGGTCATATTAGGTTTTCGACAATGCTCAATAGACAAACGGTGTCTGAAATATATTCGCTACTTATTGCATACCAACATTACCAGGCAAAAGTGACTATGAGTTACCATGGTACACATTAAAACCTTAACCTTATTTATATCTTAACCTCTAACCATTATTAAGACTTCAAACAAGACATAGGAATTGACTAAAAAGTTTTTAATCCTTAATTTTTCCATCGACAATTACTGTAACTTTAGAGTTTCGTTTTAGTTTAGTTTACTGTAACGTTAGGGGTTAGCGACAATACTTAAGTGCCATCGCTTATCTGTGGTCTATCATCTTCTTTATCGCCTGTACTATATTAAATGACATTTGAATTTAGTAAAACTTTTTAATCCCATCCATACCTATAGGTACCTACTTTCCCCGTAGCCAAAAATACTGGCAATGTACCTATTTGTAATTTCGGTGTTGCCTTTACTTTGATAAGTATTTAAGACTGAAAAATAAACAAAATTTACTAGCGACATGCCCCGGCTCCGACTATTTAATGGACTTTTTTACACATACATATAAACCTTCCTCTTCAAACAAACAGTCTATCTACAAAAAAATAGATACTTAGTCTTTTTAGCAAAAGGATTAGAGCTTCTAATATACAAAATGTGTTTATGAAAATAGGAAAATAAGTTATTTGGGAGTTTTTCCTCAGAATTATAAGACTGGAAAAAGAGTAGATAAACCACGGAGTTTCTCGCTCATCCTTTTCCAATGGAATCTACCTACACTTTAAACAAGCACAGAGGACAGTCCGATAGACTGACACTTTTTATTATCATCGTTTGAGATACAAATGTGCCTATAGTGGTCTAATTGGAATAAATGATTTGATTAAACATTGAGAGTATGCGACGTGATATTAATTCCCATGCGCCGCCCTTGGAGAACTGGAAGGGTTTCCATGGACTGCGCGAATTGCTTACCATCAGGTAATACGAATGCTCGTTTGCCAATCTATCAATAAAACAATCGAATATGGGTTACACAGTGCAGCATCCGAAAAACCAACTTTGCAACTAATCTGAAAATTTGTTTTTAAACGTTACAAGCATAGTAAGCAAATATTAATAAGCATAAAATCATGGAATCTTTTCTGACCTGTACCTATTAATAGTGTTGTTTGTTCCAGCTTCTTTAAAGGATTTTTCAATGTTTAGATAAAAGTTACTTGGGGAATAATTATGATGCTGTCGCGTCAGATTGTTTGTATAAGACAGTGACAGCAACAATTTTATTCCACAGATAACATTTATCTGACTATTGACAAATCAGCCCTTAGTGAAGTTATTTTTTTAAAGATAGAATAATTAAGTCTTGTTTAGTTAGATTGCTAGAAATATATTCATATTGTTAAAGGTGTTTAACTTGTGTTACAATTTACTTCTGATTGTTGATAGTTAAAAGAAGATATGCATTTACTGGGAAACCTGAGAAATAAAAAAATAATGATAAAAACAACAAACAAACTGAATGAGAACCTCGTCGTTTATTGAAGTCGAATATTTTGAATATTTCTTGCCTGTGCAGTACTTCGGCAAACAATAGTATCAAAAAGCGCTAACAGATAGCGCCACTAGGCGTTTAAGGTGCGAGAAGTCCAGTAATAATACGGGTACCAAAGTATTTTGTATTGATTGATATTGAAGATAGTGTTTAGTTAATATGAATAAATAAAATTATATAAATTGATAAAATTTGTTAGTATATTTTATCTCTTTCCCGCACACTGGCTGTATATAAAGAATCTTATAATTTTGTATACGGTTCTTTAATTATAATAAGGTAGCCAAACGATGTGACCGTATATTGTATAGACAGTAGGTCAAAAAAGCTTACTGTGACCCCACCTTATCAGTATTAACTTAAGAATTTTGACAGTTTGGTATCCACAGCTTCTAAAAATTATCAATACGTACAAAGAATGTCATATCTACTAGCGACTACTAAGACTAACATGGTACGAAAATCTAGCTTTATCCCCTTTTAGAGGGGGCACATCATTTAATGAAATCATTATATCGTCCTGGGTGAAGTAAGACTTTTACTGACTAAAAATCACCCGTTCCTTCACCTGCTCCAGATCGAGGCCGCGGTACATATTTTTGCACCTCATCCGCAATCCTAGTTGAATACCATGTTGGGTCCCATCTCGGGTCTGGTTCTGGCTGGGCAACGAATTACCCTGGCTCGTGGACCTGCGCCTGCCATAGGATATCAACGCTTGATCCCCGACGCTCAAAGTGTCACCTACTGCAGCCGCTAGGGCATGAGGAGGATAGTTCCCTCACGCGCTCCACCTCCTTTGCGAGCATCACTGAGGATACGGCTTCCCAGTTCCTGTCACTCCACACCATGGCTTCGATTTAGAACAGACGCGAGAGATCGCCGCAAATTTTAAAGCTCTTTTTTGGTGAGGCGCAAATCATCAAATGACTTCTCCCGCCCATGGTCGGGCGGGAGGGAGTGTCAGGCTCTTACTGACTAAAACACCCCCTGTTCCTTATCTTGCTCTGGGCCGAAGCCGCGGTGCCTCATTGCGCTTACCCCGCAACCCCGGCTGAACATCAGCCCTGTAGGGCCCCGTCTGAGATGGTCTATTGGCTCTCGAAAATTGTAACCCTTAACAGTTCAATAACTAAACACTAAAATCTACTCAATCGACCCCTTGGAACTCCTAATTTGTCATACAACGCAGACCATATTAAATTCCCGAGTTCATAACTAAACAAAGGTTAGACAGAGGGTTGAACCGCACAGTTTGTCAAACCCTAATTAATAAACTAACTGTTAACTCAACAAACAAACTAACTTGCCCCCCGGTGGTGTCTGTCTCTTGTAACTAAACGTTGCTTAAGATTAAGTTAATATTGCTACGTTTATTTCTACGAAAACTATAAACGAGTAGGATTTTGAAAGGAATTGTTGATAGAAAGAATAGTTTAATAATAAAGCCGTTTTTTTAGCTTATTATCTTCGCCATTTTTTTTCTTCATGCTCGTTTTTACAATTCGTAAAATCTACACTTATAAACTTTTTCTTTTTTAGGTACATTACCTACTAAGACATAATCGCATCCCCTTTTTGTACAAAATCTATATCTATATAATATAATCTATATAAATATATATAATAATATCTTATATCATAACTCTGTCTGTCGGTCTGTCTTTTCTTCACGCCTAAACTACTGAAACGGATTACTGTAAATTTGGTAACTCAAGAAAAGACATAGGATAGTTTTTATACCAAACATCTGCTGGATGTCACTATTCCATGCGAAAGGAGTCGCGGGCAAAAGCTACTCAGTTATAAAGCATTCCTTCAATGGATACATTATTATCAAAACAATATTTACCACCTTCCAAATTTTACCCGACCGTTTTCAAAAGGAGGGTTATGATTTTTACCCCCTCTGAGTTACCGTAAGATGTTCGCCCCGAGGCTTAGCGTCTTTGTACATTTTGTCAAACGTTAATTAAGAAACTGTGTGCTTAATACTGTAATCTCTGAATGGAATATTATCTTTGAACTTTGAATATACTTTGTACTTATCTCCTTTGTGTGTCGCGTAGCTTAGATTAAAGTTGGATTTTGGATACAAGCAAGGTAAGATTTGTTAAAAAAAATAAAATGTTATCACGATTCCATTAGGTGGTAAATTGATGTCACAAAGAACAAATAATATTTTAATGATATTGACAAATTCTTTTTCTTTTTATTGAATGTAAAAATAATAATAAACAATGATTCGAATTAAGACTTTTATTCTCTGTCGCGCGTCTTAATCAATTGACTTGATTCGAAGGCACTTCGAGCTAATGATGGAAATTGGAAGAACAAAATCTTTTTCATTTTGAACCTACGATCAGCTAAACATTCAAAGATAACATAAAAATAAATGACGAACCTAGAAGATCCACCTAGTCTAGTAAAATCATACGAACGTTACATTACAAAAAAAAAAACAAAAGTCGCCATTTTGGCGTTCATTGAACCGAGTAACAACAAACAAAAAGTTACCTACTACACGTAATTTCTTAGAAATCTACAACTGTGTGTGTTTAATTAATTTATCTTATAAAATGTCGGAAAATGCGAATATTCTAAGTAAAACTGTGCCCCAAGCATGGCTTTAATCTACCCTGTCTCTCTCAAATACCTCGTCAAGTGAGAATACATAATGATTCTTTTAATCTCCTTAGAAATTCTTAAAGAAGTTCAAACGGTTAGTAATTATTAGCTCAGTATCGCCTCAGGGTAGCTACTTGTACTATTCTGGTATTTTTAATGAGTGGCTTTATTTTTTTATATTCTTTGTACCTAACTTCCTTTGGTTTAAAATTTGGTTACACTAAAAGGTTAAAATGTTGGTCTAGATGGTAAGTTTGTATTTGCTGACATTTCTCAAATGATGCTTTGTTTTGGAGTTCAGATTGACTATTTTAGTTGCTAAAATAATTGGCATCTAAGTATCTTTGCAAAGTTCAAAATAGTGGTAACAATTCTAAGATTGGTCATGGTAAAAAATTTTAACACCTTTCTGTCACATCCAGCCATTCTTTCCACATTATCTATGATCCATACAGCTAGGGGGATCTGTTGAATAATTCACGTATTTGTGATCAAAGACAATTGAGACGTCAAGTGTTCTATACGGGACTGCCAACCGTCACGTGTCATGTCACGCTTTTTATGTTGGCAGCCCTGTCAGCTTCGGATTTACATGCTCTAGGTTTTAGGTCACGGATACGTTTGAATTTGGATTCGAATTTTTATTCTATTGGAATTGCGTAAATGGTTGCTGTATTCGCTATTTTTGGTAGTTGTTTTATTGTTTTTTAAAATTCGATTTTTGAAATTTCTTAATGTTTGGTAATAAGAAATATTCTTCAGGTTCCCATTTTATAGGAATACAGTGTGTGAAACAGCTATGGCTCCAGGAGTGATACCACGGCGTCACAGAAAATCTCGAAACCCCTAATCCCCAAAAGGTTGGCATTGCACTCGTAGCTCCTCTGTTGCGGGTGTCCATACGGTGAAGGTAAACATCGTGAGGAAACCTGGTGATTGCTTACCATCAGGTAATCCGTCTGATCATTAACGCCCGGTTCCTATAATTGACAAACGATCCGTTTTAGTTACGAATAGTAGTTTTATATACGGCTCGTAAGCTAAAACCGTTCCTATAAACAACGCCTCGTTGTGCAACTTACTGACGGCTTGCAACTAACGGATGGGAGGGTATCGGTAAGCATATTGTATGAAGATGACAGTCTATGGTGTTCCTATAAATATTTTAACCGTCGGTAGACGGTCAAGATGACTATTCGTAATGTCATTTGGTTACGTGCCGATGTCGGTCGGTTAGAGTAGAATTTTTAAAGTAAGTTCACTGATTTCGCTTATAAATCTTAAAATGTCGAGTCGAGAGCATTTGATATTACATTAAACTCCAGTGAAACTGATTCAGAAGAAGATAATAATAGAGGTAACAAAATATTGTATTTTGTTACCTCTTAGAGAAAGAGTGGATTATTTAGCGTTCCTGGATTCTTACGAATATCAAGTAAGATAGAAGAAGATAATAATAGAAGTAACAAAATATAATAGAGAAAGAGTGGATTATCGACTCGATAAATAATCATCTGAGCAGTTACTTTATAATTTAATTAATTATCTACAGCAAGAAAATAAATTACTAACTTATTTGGTTTTAGATGTTTCGAAGTGTGAAAACGGCGATTTCCTTTTATGGCTCTTACGAGCTCATGCTGTTATACCTAATAGTTACAGAAGTGCTCCATAACATTCGTAGTTCGTGACAAGTAATGTTGCTAAAATGAAATATATGCCTATGTAAATATTAGATTATACAGAATATTTACCTATGTAACCACATTATCATCCAATGATGTATTAGTAGGTGAACATGTACAACAAGAAGAAGAAACCTTTTCCTTTTTTGTTTATTGTCGTTAATTCAAAGGTTTTTGTATTTTTCAGTTTACACTAATGGATGATGATATCAAGATAAACAGCTGTAATGAACTGATAAATATTAGTTCTCTAATAAACAAAAAAGGAATTAAAATACAGATCTTCATATAAATTAATAAAATATGGCGTGCCTCAGGGTAGCGTTCTTGGCCCTTTACTGTTTTTATTGTATATAAACGACCTCCCCCGCCAAGCACCTAATCCAATGGTATTATTTGCCGATGACAGTACGTCTTTAATAAAATGTACCAATAAACAAAATTATGAACAAGACATTAATAACACTCTTAGTTCTCTAATAATTTGGTTAAATCACAATAATTTAATAATAAATCTTCAAAAGACTAAAGTTATGCATTTTTACCAAAGAGTCCCTCCTAATACCATGAATATAAACCACAATGGCCAAGCTGTTGGCACAGTAGATGTTGCAAAATTTTTGGGTATACTCATTGATAGCCGACTCACATGGAAGGCTCAAGCAGAGAGTATTTGTAAGAGGTTAAGTACATCTGCTTTCATGTTGCACAATTTGTCCTGCCTAGCGTGTTGGTTGCCTATCACGGACTAGTTATTTCACTTTTAAGGTTCGGTGTAATATTCTGGGGCAACTGCAGCGAGAAAGAGAGTATTTTTAAAGCTCAAAAACGCTGCATCAGAGCTATTTTTGACCTAAAAGTAACTGACAGCTGTCTACCTATATTTAAGTCTCATAAACTATTAACCTTCCCATGTCTTTATATATTTGAATTATGTATATTTGTTAAAACAAACTCACACCTGTTTACAAGCTTGAAGGAAACTCGAAATAGAACAATAAGTATTAGATCCCAATACAAAAATATGTTAAGCACGGGTGTTTTCAAAACAACACTTTTAAGAAAAAGCGTTATTTGTATGGCGCCACTTGTTTATAATAAGCTACCGAATATTGTAAAGGAACAACCACTAACAAAATTTAAAAAGCACGTTACAGAATTACTTTTGCGCAAGTGTTATTATTCAGTTCAAGAATTTTTGGATGATAAGTTTTAATTTATTTTTTTAGTTTTAATTTTTTAATTTTAGTTTTTTAATTTTTATTTTTAATTTCTTTTATATAAATTTGCATGCCAATTATGGTAGAATGTACAAGGAACCTTAAAACTGTGTAACACCAAATAATTTGTACCTACATTCTTTGCAAATAAAGAATTCTATTCTATTCTATTCTATTCTATTCTATTCTATTCTATTCTATTCTATTCTATTCTATTCTATTCTATTCTAATAAATGTTATGAAAAATAATAAAACGAAAAAAACATAAATGTTTTATTTTACAACTGTTTCAAACATCCTAAATAGCACAAAAAAACCAAACAATTTCAATGCCTCCATAACATTTAATTAAAAAACGACATTTATTCCAAATACAAACTAAATATTATTATTACAATCATTATTTTTCCTATTGGCTCCTATTTCAATATCTTAAGCCAATGTCTGATTTTTCTGTCGTTTTATCATAGTATCTTGCAATTGGCAAATAACGTTGGAGCCGTCCGTCACCTGGTTCATCTTAATCTCTTTGGCTGTAATAAAGAAAGCTCATTAGCACATGTTTTAATGTTACAGTAATTCCATACACAATAAAAAGACAAAAGGTGTCCAACTACATATAAGTACGTATAAGTCACATAATAATTATGCAATTATATTTTTACTTATTACATAATTAGAAATTGGACCTTTGTATGGGAGACTAATAAACACTGTTAATATAGAATTATTGTTACCTTTGCTTTGCAGAAGCTAAGACATAGAGGTCATTCCATATATACATGTGTTTTGCACTTTGTGGGCACAATATCCATTTCAAACAATAACTTCTTTATATTCAGTTTCACGATGCCACGATGTCGTAGGCAATAACAAACACGCATCTTGTTATCAGTAAATTATAAATTGTAGATGAATCGAGATTGATTATTTGAAAATATATATTTGTTTAACGGATGTCAAACGTCAATGCCAAAGCTCTTGACTATTACAACGTTCCGTTTCTATGGTGTTAGCTGCATTCAATTTGTTTGGTAAGGAAAAATTATCACGCAGATGCCTGCGATGTCATAGTTTTAGTTAATAAAACTAAAAGAATAATTTGTATGTAAATCCGACTTATTTTATCTTGAATTTTGTGTTATCTTTAGTTTCAATTTTACTTATAACGAAACGCTCATCTGTCAATCAAGAAGACTCGGTATTTCAATGACTAACGGACGTTCGTAAATAAAATGATTATAGGAACGGTATCTACGATTCGTATTCGGTAGTTGAAAAACGGATAGTAATGCGTATACAACGACGATTCGTTAAATATAGGAACCGGGCAACTACCATTTGGCCAACAAGATTGACAGAAATTGACAAAATTGAAGATGATTTGTAATTATGTAGATAACTAGGAAGGTAAGATTATAATTTTTAATTCACCCGAACGATTTCCATGCAAGCAATACGGAAACTGAACTAATTCTATACATCTTTAGTGATCAATCAAATATAATATATTTTTATGTATTATTATCAAAATATACTTGATGTTAGTAAACGCTAATTACCGTGGTCACGTAAAATTAAATGTCGAGGTGAATTACTCAGACATACCTTTGCGTGAATTTAGTTTTGGTATTTCGATAAGAATAGGGATGTGGCATCTCGATGTTTTTTAACAGAAAACTAATCGATATTAACGAATTGGGTCAATTTCAAAATAAAAATGTATACCCTACCTGATTTGAATTCGAATACTGTATATTGATTAACATTCATTTTTGATATTCAGTCGTAACTATAATGGAGTTAAGTCAATTCAGAGATTTTGGATCAAAAATATCAATTTCTTGCTATGAAAATAGGTGCTTTTTATTTGTAGGGTTTACCTGACCTAGGAATATAACACACAATGTTTAACTATTTATCACATAATATTCTTTTTTAAAGAATAAGACCTTTAGCCAAATATGCAAGACTAAGTAAATTCATTCATTTTATTCTTGAAGAGATCTAAGCAAATCCTTTACCTATTATGAAATTATTAATTTAATAATTCGTCAATCGATACCTAAATGACTACTATGTGAATTTCGACTATTTGCACGTCACTAATCATTCATGATTTTTAACAAATTCCTTAAAAGATGGATGGATGAATTTGTTCATGGTGCGGTGGCGCGGATGTCACGGTGATTCTCCATATGTTCGCAAGTAGATATTTCAAGGATAAATTGGTATAAAGTGATCTTATTACTTTTAAAATTGTATATTTTGTGTAGTTTATTTTTCTATCTGTATTATCTATATGACTAAAGGTAAGTGTATGGCCATGCTTCGGGATGAATGAGTTGGCTCGACCGGAGCGATATCACGGCCACACATAAGCTGAACATGTCCAGTGTCGTGTTTTACCGTGCAAGTGAGGTGACTGGCTCCCTTTCCCCTATTGCCAATTCTCAAATCTCTATCAATCCCCGAAAGGGTGGCAAGTGACAACGCACTTTTTAATCTTCTGAATCTGTTGTTGTGGGTTGACATCGGTGTCGCTTGTAGATTGCCGCCTATTAATATATTATGTACCGTGTATAATATGTACTACTAGGTACACAATTTGACTGCACGGTTGGTGCGGTGGCTGGGCGGGCAGCTAGCTGTCATTGTTTTCATGTCGTTGTTTTTCCGTTTACAGCAAAATGTTATTCTGGGTCTGGGTGTCATATGTATTTGAAATTTAGTGTTTGTAACAGCACCCATGGCACAGGAGAAAATCCTAGTGTGGGGTGAGGTTTATTTTTAAATAACATTTGAAGAAAAAACTTGTTGTTGTGCAAAAAACGTGATGTTTCAAATACTAAGTTACATTCTTAGAGTTGTATTATGTACTCAGTTATTTATTTTTTGTGTTAATTAAATAAAGGAGGTAATTTTCATAACTAATAATAAACTTCTCTTATCTCAAGAAATGTCCAAACAATTATGTTGTTGTTTAAAATACAAAAATAACCTAAAAACGTCACACAACCGAATACTACGAATCAAAATAATAAAAAAAGAAACAATTGAAAGTTTTGCACGGAGCGTGAGAATCCCCAACTATCAGTTCTCGCAAATCGACAGATATTGGCTTTTATCTCAACGCGGCCCGTCAATTAGACGTTATCGAGCGAGTTGCTTGCGACTGGGGCTTGCACTTTCCACTTGCAGCCGCCGTGAGAACCATTGGTATGGGTACTACGCATACGTGTGTATTGTCTATATCAAAATTGTAATTAAGACGGAATTATGTAATATTTTATTTGAAAATTAAATTAACTTTGAAGTTAAGGTTGCAATTTTAAGGTATACATTTTCTGTATATTATTATGTGTTTCGATTATATTTTATGAGTAACGTGTGTTCAATAATATTAAAGAAGAAAAATAACGATGCATACATTGGTCCAATTGTTATTGTAATGTTATTTCGTTCAAATCCTGAGTTTTTATCTTGAGATCATTAATTTTTTTTACTAATCGATACATTTGAGCTACTGCAAATAAATAAAATCCATAAAAATCAATTAACAACGGCTGCGCATTTGTAAGTTTTCTGGTATCTAGGTATTATTGGCGACGTTGATTACTTACCTTAAATAACAAAACCTTTAATAGTATTTCATTGATTCAGGAATTAAACTCGAGCCCCTCGTACAGCAGTGGTACTAGCTATTTGGTAGTAAATTCACATCACTTTACCGTATTTTATCAGTCGAAAAATTTCATCCCCCAAAGAAAAGGGTGACCGCAAAAGTTACGGAAAAATCACCATAAAATTCAGATAACCATAAAACGACGCCATAGAGCAAGGGGTGAATGTGATAAATCCCATAAACTTAGTACCCATAGGGTTGTAAGACGTGTGTTGGGATATTATGGGGTTTTCATTCGTATGGTGAGGTGATAGATTTTTTTATGGTTGTTAAAGTAATATTGGATTTTATCTCTTAAACGAAACATATTGTGTGGCATGTGTATTTTTCTTTTTATTAATTTTCGTAAGTTTTAACAAATATAGAGTGTTTAGTTGATCAAGGGGAATTTGAACCTAAGTAAGGGTCTCTAGTCTCGTCTCGAGACAAGAGGCGGTTTCTGTTTATAAATGTTTCAAACTGTGTATTTAGACATTAAGACAAAACGAGTAAATAAAAATATCACCCAAAGTCATGTAGCTCAACTAAAACTATTACTATTACGGTGCAATAAAAATAGACCTTTTTATGGTATAAGTCGGCAAACGAGCAGACGGATTACCTGATGGTAAGAAATCAGCGCCGCCCATGGACACCCGCAACACCAAAGGAGTAACGAGTGCGTTGCCGGCCTTTTGGGGATAGGGGTTGCGGAAATAAGGATCGGGAAAGGATAGGGGAAGGGGAGGGATTGGGCCTCCGGTAACCTCACTCACACGGCGAAACATAATGCTGTGGGTTGTTTCACGCCGGTATTCTGTGAGGCCGTGGTATCACTCCGGTCGAGCCGACCCATTCGTGCCGAAGTATGGCTCTCCCACACTTAAAAATTCCAAAAATTCCAAAACCTTCTATTGTTTTAGTCTACATCCAAATTAGGTCTTTATAAACAAAAAAATACATCAGCAGGTCAATCAACACACCTCTACCACCAGAAAACCAGATGATATCTTCTCTTGTTGTCAGAGAACTCATGCAATCTCTTACGAAAAAGCGCCATCTAAACAACATTACCAAATACTTCCTGCGCGCATCCTGTTTAGCTATACGAAACAAAACAGACAGACAGACGGACTTACAATACTTACATGTTATACACAAATAGGGTTGTCGCTTGTCACATTACCGCCGCGCCTGAAGGGTATTCACATGCAAAATTCACCGAACATTAGAGCCAGCCCTGACATGCGGAAGTGATATTTTTGACATGACGTTTTGTGCCACAGAGTATAAATTCCATGCTTTTTACTGGATTGGTGTCATCACATTATTTTGAACGTTTGAAGGAAGTGGCGTTTGTAGGGGTGAAGCTGAATGTATTGTTCGATGAATGAAGTAAAGCATTCGACCAAGGGTGTCGCTCAAGGGACTATGATAGTTCCGTTGTTTAGTTATCTTTAAAGTAAGTGATGTTTTGTTCGATCGTTGTTATTTGGGGGCTATTTTATATGACATAATTTCAGAGAGGACGGTTTTAATCAAGAATAATAATTAATTATGAATTGGTCATTAGCAGGTATTCTTAGTAAGTAGTCTCTTCATTGAGAGTGAATAATTATGTCTAACAGTAGATAAAAATGGATTTTGGAAATTGTATTAAGTTCTACGGTTTTTTCCATAATGGCAACTTGTCGTTTTTCGCTTATGAGCTTTGCCTAATCAGTAGAAGCTATAACCAAATGTGCCTTATTACATGTAATTGCAGGTCGCGTCTTTTTAACTAAAATTCTATGTACTTGAAGCAAATTAGCGATGAAACTTAACATAATACTATTTTTCTGTCAATTCATGCCCTTATCTTCTAAACAATATCGAGAACCTATTTCACAACCAATATTTTTCAATACCGATCAATGCGTTCGCCGCTAAATTTACATGACATTGTCGAAGCATGACAAACCACTATTGGCAGCGGGAATGCATTGGGGAATATTTTTGTGTAATTGTAATATGACGGTGCGGATGATATAAATAGCAAATGTTTATGATATTCTGGTTGCTAAGGTGAAGACTTGCTTAGACAAAGTGAGGTCGAAAAGACCGGATAGAGGTGACAGACTCATTACAAAGTAAAAGTTGTATATAGCCAATGGCAATTGTTAATGTTTTAAAACATACACTACACAATACATGTTTTAAAACTTAAAAAAAGCCTTTTAAGTTGCTTAATTATTTACAACGATTTTTCTACCAATAACTTCGTGTATAACTTAACACAAGTAGTTACATCATAAAGCTACCATATCATGGTGTCAATCAATTCCAAAGCGACTTGGTCCTTTGTCGCGTTCGACCTATCTGTCGCAATCTGTCACGGTTGCGCATGCGACGCGACGTCGCATCGTGATCGTTACATAGATAAACATCTCTATTTTTCTCTCTCGTGACTCCTTGGTCTTTACTTCTTTTTTTATTTAGTTTTTTTTATCAGCGCGTGCGTGTTGCCAGTTGGAGTTAATCAAATATCATTTGGATTACTTTCTTTCGAAAGTTTTCGTTGTAGATTTTTAGGACCGATTTTGAGTGTATTTTTTAGTCAGTTTTTTTGGTAGTTAGTATTTTATTTGAGTAGTGATTTTTTGTGTTCAATATGATCGTTAATAACCAATGTGTTCGTTATGCGAGTAATAAAAATACTGTAACTCCTTGCTATACTTTCTTTGTGTGGTTTTGTCTGTGTTCTTTACTTGGTAATAAAGTTTTCATCACTGAATGAAAATTGAATTTGGTAAAGTGTAGTGATGTCCTTAAAATTCGGAAGAGGATTGAATTGAAAATATCGTTACTATGCTATGGAGTTTTGTATCATTTTATCATGCATATTATCACCTCAAGGTATAAATGCGTAACGACGCAAAAACTTTTCTGATTCACCGAAATTCGAGATTTCCTACAGTTAATAACAGCCAGTAATTTAGAACTCCACATCACACTTAACCACTATTTATAATAAAAATCCACACAAACTTCGCTACATCTTAACCTAAATCGAAAGTAAAAATAGTTTTTTTTTTAAATCCATACAAAAGCACAGAGATTGCGCACTTGTTTACGGGACAAACTCTATGGTATAGGAGGGGTGCGGTGCGAAGAGGGGGGGGAGGAGTGGCCACAGCAACAGAAATAGAGTTTGACGTTTGTATCCGCGGTGGCGCCTGTTCATTGTCAACATTCGCAGAGTAGGCGAAAGTTCAGAGACTTAAGTTTGGACGAGAGATAGTTGTGATTTGGAGAAGTTTTGTAAAACATTTTCGTGTCTAGTACTGAGTTATTATTTAAGTTTTCACCAGCCAACCAATGTTTTATGTGGAGTTCAGTAAATTGGAAGTTTTTTCGAAAATTAGAAGTAAATTTTTCGTATTGGCTACATTCAATTGTGATATTTTCTAAGTTTAGTCACATGGTATTTATTCATATCAGGATATCTGTTATTAACGCTATTGCTGATTATTTTATCTATATGATATTGAAGACAAACTTCTAACAATCAAAAGACAAAATTAGCGACTTTGATTCTAACTAAAATACCAAAACTTAACCGACTTAACGACTTCCCCATAAAAAACCAACATCTTAATACTAGTAGACTCTGTCTTTTTAAACTGCTCTGTGCATCTAAGGAGGGCGCGTTAAAATTGAAAATAAATTCAATATCAATTTGAGCACGAGCCAAGTGCTGTATCGCGTTTGTGTCGATACGTGACGTTTATGTGCCCACTCGACACCGACCGCCTAGGGTTACCTACATCACTATTTTATATTTATATTTATGTAACAAGTTGGCTACTCGAAAATGCGTATGAGCTCCTAGCGATGCTTGAAACTTGTCGAGTTAATTCGTTTAAGAGGTACGTGAGTAAACCGTTATACCTATATATTATGTATTTTTAACATGTCCTGTTGTTGTAGATATATGTTTCTTTTACCGTTGAATATTTGTATTTTCTAACAAATTTCTCTTTTCTTCAGGTTTACAAAGACAGATGCTCGAACAACATTTAGAGGACTTCATTGTGGTAAAAATCGGCTGATATTTCGGCTTTATGGTTTTTGCTTTATCCAATCTATATTAATTATATCAAAATTTCACGAAACTTAGTTTTAGTGTTCTCTAGATCAAAATATTACTAGATCTTAATAGGTAGCCAAGGATAACTTTATCGGTGATAACGACGATTCGAAAAATTTTTGTGTTCTTTTTTAATCTGATTACGCAACGGTTATCAGCTTCTTGACAACCCTGTCTCCTTTGTAGGATTAATTTTAATAGAAATCCATCGTTTATCTATCGACGGACATTCTTTTAACTAAAACGGACATTAAAATTTATTGGATTTCATTTGGTTTTAGACACCAACTGTCAAAATAATGTATCTACGATAATCTGTATATGATCTAGTTTAATTTTTATTTCATTGTAAGATGTAGGTATGAGTTGTTTTTAGTTTTATAAATGTGTATTTTAATGGGGGCTAACGATTTGTACAGTGGCGGTTACACAAGAAAATTTTCTGGGAAGTGATAATAGTATATCTGGAGATTTAAAAATTACACAGGAGATTTAAAAATTAATGAAGCTAAAGTAACGTAAGTTTGTTAGGAGGTCGATGCGATCTACATATTCTTACAACAGTACAAGTGAAGCTGCAGGTTGTGATTTGTTTATACAACATAAAATTGGGAAAAAGTGCGTCATGTATTTCTTGTTCTCAACAGTTAGGGAGTTAGTACTATCTTGAATATTATGATTTATATTGACATTTCGATAAATATAGTCTGATGGGTACATCTCCTAACCTTGTTCAGCCAGTGAACTTTTAAACTGCGTAGTAATGGATTATCACGTCATCTTTGTAATGGATCGTAAAACTTTTATTGGGTAAATATCTATTTATTGTGTATTTATAGTTTGAGTAGTACAAATCTGTATCGAATTCTATTGAGAGAATTGTAAATGAAGAAATATCTTCTCTTGGCGGCCTATTTTGATTGAAAAACAAAAGAAGCGTGTTTCTTTAAAACGAAATAGAACTAAATAGTGCAAATATTTTCAAATGTAGCGTTTTTTTCTTCATTTTTTTTTATTATTTTCGTCCAGTGGCTAGTTTCGCCCGTGTGATATGTTGATAAAAATCAGCCTGTGTTAATTCAGGATATTACCTATCTACATACAAAAATTAACCAAATCACTCCAGCAGTTTTTGACTGAAATAATAACAAAAATTCATCTACAAATTTTCACAATTATAATATTACTTGAAGTAGGTAGTAGTATCTTCCCATCATATTTATAATTGTCGTATCGAACAAATATATTTACAGCCCTAATAACGTGGCTTTGGTTTAAGATCGATGCGTATCGAGAGACGTACGTAGAAGCTAATTTTATTTATAAGAATGTTGCAGATACATTTAAATTGACACGTGGTAATACAACTTCATATCTTAATTTAGACTTGTGATCGCTTATGAACGAAATTCCAAAGCAGTTTTATTATTTTACGTTTTAGAATGAGCAGTACAATCCTACAGCTTTTATGGATTATAGATCTTTACTATTGAAAAAGAATAGTAACGACGGAGTTTCTCGCTCGTTCTTATTCATACGGATCTGAATTTTGAAACTAGCACTTAACTACACTCATGGAGACACCGACAGATCATTCAATTTTCACCTTTTATAAGAGTTTTTTTAAGATTGTTTTTGAAATAAATGCATTGTCTTTCACTAAGTCAAAGTTTACATTTTCTTTGGATTTAGACTTCGTAGGTTATTTGCATAATAAGCGTATAATTCTAAAAATAATACTTTAACCCTTGTGTATAGTAATTTTATATGTACCTTTTATATGAACCTAAAGAATATGACTGCTATCGGAACAAGGTGATTAAATTGATACCCAAGCAAAACAAAACCATGAAAAGAATTCCCATCAATTCCATGCCAAAATTTTAGCAGAAAAATGTAACTTTCTCGTATTCAGAAGCTTAAACATTAATCCAGCATTAGTCACCAATATTCCATAAACTAGATGTTTTTAAACAGATTCCGGCGAACGCAAGCCGGATACACACATACCACTGTGTAAGCCACAGATAATTCGTTCAATGTAAATAAATTTGTATCAAAACACTTTGTTCACAGCTCTCTGGGCAACAAATATGTCCTCCAATGTTGTTTTAAGAGATGATTTACGATAATAACTGGTGTTTTGTATCAAGGTCGTTCTCTTGTTGCGTTGTGGTGTGATTTTGTGAAGATTGTTGTGTATGGGGGATTTATTTTTTGTTGGAGTACATGTCATTAATGCCATTTTTAACTGACTTCTGCTATGAGGAGATGGGACGAAGTAGAACTTAGTACATTTCACAGTGATACTGTTAGTCCGTAACACACTTTGCGTCCGTCAGTGGCGGAGCTTTATGTGTATTTGAAAAGTTCTTAATAGGTAATTGATCTATTATTATTGGTTCTGCAGTCGTGCAGCAAGCACTCTGTAGTATATGTGGAAAATACTAAAAAGAAGTGTTTCTTTTAAGAAAACTGTAAATACTAAGTAAATGATTTCGCGAGGTAAAACCATGCTTCTTTGCGAACAGAAAGCCCTAGTTGGACTGAAACCAAGCCTCACAGAAAACTCGCATGAAACAATATGCGTGCCTCTTGAATTGAGGTTTTAGAAACAGGTTATGGAAAACCCCAATACCCGATTTATAAATTGAAAACAACCAGATTAGTGTTTCGTCAAGGTTCTACTTTTTCCTTCCTTTCAATTTGGTGATTTGAGGATGGCGACTGCCAAACCACATTTTCTTTTTTCTCCCAAATCTTTAACCTCCCTTAACTTTTACTTGAAACTTTTCGGGTGTTGCGAGTTTTCATGAGTGATGAAGATTGCTTACCATCAGGGTATCCAAATGCTCGTTCACCATTCTATCACAAAAAAATTAAACAAAAGTTACTTATGCCTTAGTTTAGTTATTCAGGAAAACTTAACCTATATTTATCTATTCCAAATAATTGGAACACCATCCAATATAACGAATGTTAACATTACAGTCAAATCCCCCTGTTATTGTTATAGTTTTGAACAATAAATGTTGTAGCCATAAATCAAAGGATAAATACACTGAATTGTGTTTAGCTGATGAAGTTCAGATACCTATGCTGACACACTTTCTAAGAGACGTAAATCTAGATTATGAATAGTACTTGGAAATTGAAGCAGATTTCGTATT
Source organism: Spodoptera exigua (assembly GCA_902829305.4). Lineage (NCBI taxonomy): Eukaryota > Metazoa > Arthropoda > Insecta > Lepidoptera > Noctuidae > Spodoptera > Spodoptera exigua. The sequence goes on along the minus strand of LR824616.2, from coordinate 10,617,788 downwards.
AAAATAGAACATAATATGTTTTCCTGTTTGTGAAATGAACTTACCTAACCACCAAAGGTTCTTTCTTTTAAGGATTGTTTCATACTAGCGGCCCGTCCAGGTGTACACGGGAGCAATGCTGATCCTAATGTCTCCATTATTTAATGGATGTTATTATACTTCCTCTTCAATCACTCTATCTGTTAAAAAAACACATCAAATCCGTTGCGTATTTTGAAAGATTTAAACATACATAGGGATATAGGGACAGAGAAAGCTATTTTGTTTTAAACTAACATGATTACATGAATAAAATACAGTCGGTATATGTAAATTTATTTATCAGAATGTAATAAGGAAATTGTCTCCGGTGCCAATTTCCCTAAAACCCTAACGGTAGGGTGATATACGTTTCAGGGTCCGTCGCCATACATAAATAATCAGCTTGTCCGTCTGATGGTAATCGCGACCTCCGGAGATTTAACACTTTTTGTTGCGACTGTCCAGCAAGGTATAGGGTGTTGTTTTTTCAAGTGTGACTTTCTTTTGTTTTCTTGCCTAGTTGTTGGTATCGTTTATAATGCTAGATTAAAATGAGGTTTTCCTTTTCGAGATAATCCTTATCTCGAATAATTAACATAAAACCACTTCTGAGTATATATATTTTTTTAAAACGTTGTCCCGCACTAAAATTTTCTCCTGTGTCGTGGGTTTTGCATACAATTTCACATACACATCACACCCAGACCCTGAACAACAATTTGTGGATCACACAAAGAGTTGTTCCGTACGGGAAATGAACCCGCGACACGTTGCGCGGCAGCCATTTACCCAGCTACCGCTCCAACCGTGCAATGAAATAAGTTGTTAATGTCAAAAATAGACTTCAAATTTTATAATATATTAACTTTGTATATTTGTAGGTGTGTTTGTTTAACGTGTTGTACCAATAGTCACATTAAGATACGTTTTGCAAGTGATTGTCTTGAGAAGGCGTTCCAGCAGTTTGCAATCTTAGGTTTCAAATATCAAACAATGAGTCAGGCTATTGAAACGGTAGGTGTGTCAGCGAGGCTCTAAACTGCATGTAGTGGGAACGTGCAGGGCTAAAGTTCAACGGTACATAAGTAATGACAAGCTTCAGGCTCCTAGTGACGTGTATTTGTTGTATTATTTGGTTAGTCATTAAAAAAAAACTTTGTTTAAGTTATGTTGGGTATTTTTTTTTCTTATTTTTTCTAAACGTTGCCCACACCTGGATTTCGTCCTATGTCGTGGGTGGGTTTACAAAGACAAAATAATAAAATGTGTCACAAAGTGTCGTTCCGAATGTTGTGGTATCGAAACCGCGACACATTGCATAGCAGCCAATTGCCTAGTCACCACGTCAACTGAGCAGTCAAATTCGTATTGGAATATTGAATGATTTTGTTTCGTTAATCTATACATATTTAACGTCTTATTTAAAAAATAAAGCTCTACTTGTACATTTGTTACCGCTTCTAGACTAATTAACAAAAAAACTATTAGGTATTAAAATTATGAAAGACCATAAATATGGGTGTAAATGGAAATTGCTTTAAAATATTCAAATGTAAAAAAACGCACACTACATTCGAAAAACAAAATTTAAAGGAACACGAAATTCAAATTTCAAACATTCATGCAGCTGTCAAAATTGGCAGTTAAGTTTGACATCAACCTGTAGACGTCGTAGGGTTGCCGCAATGTATCGCGATAATATGCGTATATTTCAAAGACACGTATTTTATTCAGTGGCAACTTGGTAAGGATGTGTTCGACGTTGATTTATTTATTGTTATCTGCTACAACCCTAGCGATGGGGTTTGAAAACGATAGTGTAAAGTTTTTGCGTGACTTTCTATGCGGTTTGGTTTCAAATAAAGCTTGCATTCATCAGATAAATAAAAAGTTATCGTTTGAATGCTACAAGGAATGCTTAAAAATTGTGTCAATGCAGGAAAAGATTTTTTAAATAATACAATCCTTTTTTCTGAGTGGAAAATCATCGAATGAATTCTCTCACCCAGGATTTGGCGAGACTGAGTATTAGACTCTTACTGACTAAAAATCGCAGTATCTTATTGCGCTAGCCTGAACCCCGATAACACAATCCTCATCATTTAAATAATAAAATCTTTATCCCCAAGACACATTTTCCTCTCCTCTCTTGTTTAGAAAAAGCTGAGGCGCATCTAAAATCGCAGACAGAACCATTGCATCACTCCTTCAAACTGCTAATTAACAAACATAAAAATAATGATCAATTGCACAGTTATAATAAATTGAATAAACCTGACATGAATAAGCGAATATAAGGGAAGCTGAGTCTAAACGGTAGTGTGCAATAAAAATGTCTGCGAATCAATCGTTTTAATGGAAACGTGATGTTTAGCACGAGACGCTAATTATTATGGGCAATTATTACTATAATTATTTATGTATGCATTGCCACTTTGACTATCATTTTATATTAGTTTAGTGTTGTCTGAAGGACCAATGTTTTTCATCAAATCCTCTGGTACAACAACAAGTTTTTTTATTTTTAATTGTTAATATTGTTGTGGTGTGTAGTTCGGATCATGGTCATCTATTATGGCTTCCAGGTCAAGGAAAATAGGTAGATTAAAGTTTTGAAAACGATCACAATCAATATCGAACACTTTTGAAACGTAAAAATAGAGTCGGTAATAGTCCGTTAGTCTGTTCATCAGTGAAGCTTTAGGTATTTGCTAGTTTCAAAGTGTAAATTCGAATGGAGAAAAACGAGCAAATCCTCCTACTCTACTTCAAAGTTTGAATTCGTGTCGTGGTTGTGTACAATCACATACACATCACACCCAGACCGACCGACCGACAGATTTGTGGATTACACAAAGTGTTCTTCCGTGTGGGAATCAAGCCCGCGACACGTTGCCAGTTGCCCATGGACCGCAACGAAGGAGTTACGAGTGCGTTGCCGACCTTTTAGGGATTAGGGATTTGGAGATTTAGGGATTGAGGAGGGATTGGGGGAGGGGAAGGATTGAGCCTCCGGTAACATCACTCATACGGCGAAACCCTGTGGTTGTTTCACGCCGGTTTTCTGTGAGGCCGTGGTATCTCTCCGGTTTTCTATATTTCCAGAACTTTCAAAGAATAATACGACAATTTACGATGCAAGAAGCGAATAAAAAGAGTAAATAGGTCCCATATAAATGAATCAAGCCTAGTGACGCGATTGTTAGCACCGCATAATAAGTTTCCATTCACAGATCATGACCGATTACTTCAAATTGAACGATTTATTACTTTTAGTGGTGATTTAATTGATTGTGTTCTTGCTAACTAAACTTTTCGCATATCATTACGTGCTGTGCGGTTCATGATCTCATTTATCAGTTGAAACGTCATGATTGTGGGAATAATATCCCTGAGCAAAGAAAGATCTTTTAAATTTTAGTCAATTTTGGACATTGTTTTATTATAATTTTTCTTTTTGGGTGACAGGGGAGATCATAAAGTACTTATCCCCTGGCTTTTATGAAAAAGGTGACTGTGGTTTTTTTATCACATTAGAATCATCAGCTTTGGGCACTACCTATCAGTATCGATATTGTATTTAGTACTTGACAGATTCATTAACTGAGAAAAGTTCCATAAGGGTCCAAAAACCGTTTTGTAGTATTTTCGATTGCCTAGTTATAGTTGATTTTCTAATTCGGTTTAAATACTATTTGGATGGCATTTTGGATTTCTTTTTTCGAAAATTTTAGTTAGGTAGGTTATCCTGTACGAACCAGAGTCCAGACCTGTATAGAATTCATTTTTAACAAGAAATCGAATCAAATTAATTTTAAAATAAAACTTTTAATGCCTTGTGCAACTGTTAAATGCAGTAGATATCATTCAAATGACCTCACTTATCAGATACAGGTATTGCATAGTACTTGTAATATTTTTATTCAATGATTGCATGGGAATATAGTTAGTCAGTAGTTCGTGATTCAGTCATGATCTGATGACGTATATGAGTCCCGATCCTTGTATAATTGCGGAGAACTCGTGAACTCTTCAAGTGTTACTTTTGCGTAAATAGCTGGTTGTGTTGTGACTAATCGGAGGTGTGTTTCCATTGTTTTTCGATACGTTTTTTGGTTGAGATAATAGTGAATGTTTTTTTTGGTGTATTTTTTTTCGTTTCCAAATTAACGGGTTAGGTAACAGGTTTGGTGGAAGTAGCAGGGTAGAAGATAAAAAGAAATTGAGTTCGTATTTTAAATCTCGGGGCTAAAAGTGCTGGTTTTCAGCAAGTGTTTGTAAGTGCAAGGGCGATAATATGTTACCGGCCCGGAGCAGAAGAAGGAACAAGGTAATTTTTGTAAGTAAGAGTTTGTTGTCTCATCTCAATCAGAAGAAGAACAAGGAGAAAAAATTTGATGATTTTCCAATTCAAAACACCTCGTAACATTTAGGTACATACCATGAATTAATAATTGAATATATCGTATCGCCCAACAATGTAACCAAACTCAATCTCGACGCACGTCCTTTAAGCCAAACGAGGACATTCGCACGTCTTGTACACAGCATTGCTATTAGCATAGCGAATGCATTATTACATGTCATGTGCAACTCTAACGCGGGTTGATAAACATCTCTAAACATTTGATAGCAATAGCGATTTGTTCCTTACTAATTGCTCTGTGATTCGTAATTCGTGCTCGTTCATAGATCGTGGTTTAAAACTTAAACTTTGGTTGGTAAATTGAGATAAATGTTCTGAAGTAGTGTTTTGCACGATTGGCATTATTATTACAGGTCTTTAGTTCTTGTTTGACATCGTTTAAAGCCCATTATATCAACATAATATAAAATCACGATTTTTAAATCTCTTAGGGCTGATTTTTCAATAGTCTGACTAATGTTATCTGAGGAATAAAATTGTTGCTGTCACTGTCTTATACAAACATTCTGACGCAACAGCATCGTAATTATTCCCCAAGTAACATTTATCTTACTATTGGAAAATCAGCTCTTAAAGTGTACACTAGAGGTATACACCAAAGGCATTTATTTTAGCACCCGAAGATGTTATCATTATAAAGGAGATATGATTTGCAACTTCAAATTTTCAATTATAATTATTTTTTTTTTCTTATGGGGTTAGGTCGGCAAACGGTTAGACTGATTATTTGGCGGTACGCAATCAGCACCACGCATATCACCAAAAACCTACAAGTTTGTTGCTGGCTCTTTTGATGGTTGCTAGGGATTTAAGGATCGCATATTTGAGGATCGCGAATGGAAAGGGAGGATTAGTTTTCCGCTAACAATGAACAGTGTTATTTAACGCCGATGTTTTGTGACACCGTGATATCACTCCGGTCAAGCCGGCCCATTCGTGTTGAAGCATGTCTCGTCCATATTTCAAAACTGTTGCTTATCAGGTTTGGAACCAGAATCGACATCAATCCTTATTGTATAAAGTGCTTCATTTTTGTAATAAAGTATTTTTTTCTTGTCATACTGAGTACAATTTGAAATTACTTGTTTAACTCATATTTCTATGTAATTTTTGTATCCTTGTTCAGGGCTAGCACTAGACCATCAAAGCGAAATGCTTTAACCCCATCCTATCAAAAATACACCTTAAATACATACAAATAACTTATATAATTCTTTATCATCCTACGTATATAGAAACCGAACACCTACATACCTTTATAATATACATAAGATAATTGATGACTGTCTGTCCGTATGTTGATTACAACTAGACGAATCACCTTTACACCCTTTGACCTGAAGCTTGACAAATGGCTTTAAAATTGTATTATAATTTCAATAGAACACACCTGACGAACTAAATAGCACCTTATTGAAACAAACTAACGATGAAATTCCTTTGGTTTGTATTAATTTGAAGAGGTTTATTGTAATTTGTGAAGTTTTTTTCTTCATTGATAGATTCTAGTTTGTTAACTGTCTTGATTGTATTCTATTATAGTCTTGTTATATTGTTTAAATGTTGTGGAGTTAATTTTATTATATTTTTCAACTAGCTTTTGTCTCTTTCGTGAGATCAGTGGTCCTCTTTATATAATGTTTATGTACAATTTTATTGTTGAAATCAACTTATTTTCGTTTTTAGTTACTTAAGATATTACACGGTTACAAGTGCCATGTCTCGGCACGAATAAGCCGGTGTGACCGGAGTGGTACCAAGCCCTCATAGAAAACCAACGTGTAACAAAGTTTGCGCTATGTTTCGTCATATGAGTGAAGTTGCTGGAGCCCTAATCCTCTCACCATTCCCAATTCCCAGAATTCTCAAACAGCCCAATCCTCACATCCCTAGCACCAAAATGCCGGCAAACCGCAACTCTTCTCACGTTGCGGGTGTCCATGAGCACCGCCAAATCCGTCTGCATTTGGCGCACTATCCTATAAAAAGAAAAATATTTTGAATAACGCCCAATTATGGTTTCCACCAAGGTTGTTCTAAATAAGACGACAAAAAAATTGAATACAAAATATGTTATCTATTAAAGCGATGACAACAACGAATTGTCAAAATGGGTCACGATTCTTTTTTTTAATGTGCTCCTTATGTAATGCTACAGACCTAATCAGCCTCTTCTTTCTTGAAATTAAAATATCATCAAATAGATTTTAATGAAGCTTTAAGAATAAGGTGCTACCACAAACTAACATTTTGAAACCTCGTCCCACCTCCCAAGTAACAAAACAATTCAATTCTTTTCTTACCAGACGACATCAACAATGTACCAATCAGACACAAACGTAAAGAGATAAAAATCCAATTTATATTAGAAGACAATTCTCACTTAAAAGGTCCCATGATGAAAAAAAAAAAACTTAGTCATCCAACGCGATAAACCGACTTTCATATCATCTATCAATCGAACATGGAAGAAACAGCGGGGTACTACTATTAAATTCGTCATTTCCCACCGAACACACGGTGAAACACCATATAACTCTTAAACTGACAACAGCTCATGAAGCTATACCAATGGCTTCAAATAAATTTCAACTGTACCTCAAACTGAAAAGGTTCAAAATCGATCGTCTCTTACGCTGGTATAATACCAAAACAACTGACGATCGAACCGACACGGTGTGTACAGTTGTGTACAGTGTGTGTACAGTGTCTAGCCAGATACAAAAAAAGACGCCAACGACAATTTAAATTGAAAAAACAATTACATTCATGACATCTCTCAGGGACTTTTTTTGGGTCCAATCTCGATTGGACATTGAATGACAGTATTAATTTCAGTCCGTGTTACCTCATGCAGGGAGATTAGTGGAGTATTTGATTGTGATATGGACTCTTACTCTCCCCACCTGCGAAGGCTAATAAAGGCTAACAATGGGAAAAAAGGTTTTAGGGGCATTACTGCTGGCACTATATTATTAGGCAGATGGCTATTTGAGGAACAATTAGGACTGTTATAGAAACGAGACCGGCTTGACTGGAGTGAGATCCTCCCCCATTCCCAATAGTGTGGGAGAGCCATGTTTCGGCACAAATGAGTCAGCTCGACTGAAAGCTACCACGGCCTGACAGAAAACATAAACATGGGTGGCGACGCACGTCAAAAAAAAACCGGAATGGACAAATCCCTTACTGTCAAATGACCGGCTAAGCATGTGCCTACTGAGGATTCCAGTACTAAATATCCATAAGTGGCGCCGAGTGCTTACCGCCATGTAATATGTCTGTCCTATCGTCCAACATTTCACAACACATATCTGATGGATCTTTATTATACTAATTGACAATAAAATTACCAATATCTTCACCTTATCACCTTACGTGTGGGAGAGCCATGCTTCGGCACGAATAGGTCGGCTCAAACGGAGTGATACCACGGCCTCAACCACAGCGTTGTGTTTCGCCGAGTGAGTGAGGTTACCGAAGGCCCAATCCTTACCCTCCCGTAACCCCTCCTCAATCCCTAAATCTCCAAATCCCTAATCCCTATAAGGTCGGCAACGCACTCGTAACTACTGTTGCGGGTGTCCATGGGCGGGGCTGATTGCTTACCATCAGGTAATCCGTCTGCTCGTTTGCCGATCTATTACATAAAAAAACCAATATCAGTAGAATATATCAAACATCATTTCCAATTACTTTATTACACAAAGATAACATGGACGGGTCCCATCACGAGTCACTTTTATATCGATTGTCCCATAATACTGTCTGGGACACACAATTTGAAGTGTGATGAAGTCACGTAACGAATTGGTGCTTCTTTCTAATGAACTATTTAATGTCAAATGTCTCGATAATCTGTTTAAGATGTAAGCTGTAGCGAGTAAAAGAATATCATGTTTTATATTATTGTGTTAAATAAATTTAACTGATTTTTTTTTTGCGTTTTTTTTTATTCATATCATTACATTGTCCCACTGCATCACATATTTGCGAAGATTGAGAATATTTTATCTTTCTCATAAGATGAAACTGTGATTTAAAATATTGAGCCGATTTTTTTGTTTGTTGATTCTCTCAGTTCAATTTTAGCTTAGTTTATTTTGGACTTCTTCCTTAGGTCTAGGATTGTTCTAGGATGATAAATGGGATTATGATTGTAGCTAATATATTGCTAATTACGTGACTAAGATAACTGTAAATATTATTGAATATTAATTATATTCAAAACAAAGTACACTCGTCAACAACGAATTTACGCATAGTAAACAAATTTCGTAGAATTTACACAGATTAAAATTGTAAAAAATATTTTTTTAATTTACACAGATTTAAATTTTCTCATCACTTGAACCAAACATGTTTGTCGTCGAGCGGCGCCTGAGTCGCCGTGTCACAACAAAATAAAGCCTGTCCCGACCCAGTTCCCACAGTAGCCGATACATAGATATCACAAAACGATGACAGACAGAAGGACAAGTCTTATGTCATTTAAATTAATGTTGAATATTGCTCATAATTTTTATTTTACCGTTTTTTTAGTGGAGAAAAAGTCATTTAATAACTTCACTTGCCCAGGGTATGACGAGAGCGTGTCTGACTAAAAACGCCCCCGTTCCTTCTTCTGCTCTTGGCCGAGGTCGCGGTACCTTATTGCGATCACTTTCAGCCAAATTATTAAGCTACCTTGCTGCCTTATCTATTCTACAATATAAAAAATGTGTTGGTATACTCATAACTCAAAAACGCCTGGATCTATTTTCACAATTCTTATATCGTTGTGTTCGTAATTGTCAGGAGAAGGTTCATATGTAAGATTTTTTTTAAGTAGGTAGAGTTAGAAATCTGGAAGTAGCGACCTTTTTGTCGTTAGTGAAGATACCCGTGCTAACAATAGGCAGGCTGCTAGTTACCATCCAAAATTCAACAAGATTTTAAATCAGATGTAAACTACCCCAATTCATTTATTTCAGTAATACATTTCATAATATCTTTATTATTTAGCAACGAGTTCAAGTTCAAGTTCAAGTATTTATTGAATACGCGAGAAATAGTAACATATTTGTGTTTTTTTGTGGCTTTAAAATACATTTCTTTTTACACAAAACAGAATGGGAGTTCTGTTCTCAACTCGAATACGTAAGTGTCGACCGAAAAAAAAAACTGGTTGTTTGTGACTTTTTCAATATGCTATCGAAATAATTCATGTTTTAAATAAGTTATCGAGAAACGTGTTCTTATTAATACTATGGTTTTAAAACTGTTTTCGTTAATGGAGATTGATTTTGTACTCGCCCTGTAGAAGATAGGAAATGAATTTATTTTCATTTTATTTCATGTGAATTTAACTTTTATAAGTAGAGAGATTAACGTCTTTATTTGACTGAGTTTTTTTTAGTTAGGTAACAAATATTCACTTAGACCATCAAGGGATTTTCGTCTAGTTTTGTATGTATACTAACACATTTTAAATAAGTTTTTGTAAATTCTAAGTACTTCATTCTGTCACATTAAGAAGTTAAGTTTCTCGTTCCATAAATGATATATGAACTTGCAAGAAAAACAATAGTCACATTAAGTTCATTATCGTGATTTATTTATATTATGGGGTAGGTGTGCTTATAATGAAAAAATGAATTCTGATAGTGAAATGTTTTTTCTGATAGCTTTATTTTAATACAATATTTAGGACATAATCTAACTCTGTCTGTCTGTTTGTCTTTTCTTAACCCCTAAACTACAAAACCGATTTTTGTAAAATTTGGTACAGACATAGTTTGGAACTCGACAAAGGACATAGGACAGTTTTTATACCTAAAATCTGCAGGTAGTCTATTCCTCGCGAACGACGTCACGGGCAAAAGCTAGTTATTTATAAATTTTAAAGTTATTGAGGGGAAAATAGAATTGCTACAACGACGTATGGTTGAAAAGGACTGTTATTATTAATATATTTTTATTGATCTGTATACATAATATTATTGTTTTAGTATTTATTGAATTATCTATAATTTGCATGTCACAATGTCTCGTTGCCAAATCAATCAATGAAAGTTTATTTCCAAAAAGAACCTGTTTACATGCGAAAATTATCAATCTTGTACGACACGATATCTTGTGTGATAACTTTCAAATTGTCTCCGATACGGCATCATGAGCAATTGTTGTAAAACTTGTCTAACCACCAATTATATTTAGGCATAAAATATTTTACATGCAAAAAATAACATCAATTAAGAACATTATAATTTTGTCACGGAACCAAATTGCAGTTGCAAAATGACGATACTGTCGTTTGAGTTAAAGAAGTATTTGAGATAAAGTTTTTTTTTTAAAACATTACACCACACTAGGATTTTCTCCTGTGCGGGTGCAAACACACAATTTCACATACACATGACACCCGGAACAACAATTTGTGGATCACACAAACAGGTGTACGGTGCGGGAATAGAACCCGCGACACGTTACACGGCAGCCAGTTGCCCAGCCGTGCAGTCAAAGTTTGTATGTACTTCAATAAATGAAAGGATCATTCCAAGATTTTGTGTGCATATGACTTTTAAAAATGTCAGTCATTGTATATCAGTAGAAATAGGATCTCGCCTGAATTTACTCTGAAAAGCTCTACTGTGTTAGTAAGTACTCTAAGTTTGAAATTACAACAAAACTCTTATTCATAAGTATTACAGATCACGTGAGCAAGTCACTATTTTCAAAAACAATTGTCATTTATCAATTTGAGTTGCAGAAGGAAATGGGTAGTTTTTAGTCAGCTTAACAGACTGACACGCTCTACCCAGAGCAAAAACCGAGATATTAAAATCTGCTGTTTTGTTCCATTGGAAAAAATATATGTACATATACCAGTCATGTGGCAATTGTAAGAGCCGATGGGAGGAGAAGGGATAAAACAATTGAAACAGATCAGATAGTAGCATTCTTTTATAATCCTGGTTTTTTAAAAATGGGGCCCACAGTACAGCTTTTCTGTGACCTGTAGTTGACCATGCAGATAAGGTTGATCGTATTGTAGAAGTTTTTAATCACTAAATAAAGAGAAAAGTTCATGTTTATAATTTTTTATCCTTGACAAAAGGATTCATGTAATTATTATTCATAACATAGCACATCATTAGCGTTGCAACAAAACAGCGACTAATTAGTAAAAAAACTGTGATTTATACCATCTTTTTATTTCTTACAGTTATTCCTATAATTAACATAGCAAAAATGAACATAATAATATACATAATATATTTTTAATAACGGGATGCAAACGAGTCACGATGGCACAAAATAATTTAGTTTTTATTTATGCCTAAATACTCGTCATTAAATACTTTTTCTAATCACGACCAGCGACAAAAGTGTAATGATTTTCAAATGTCAAAACCATATAATTGCCAGAATAAAAAACTAAGTGAAGGCAAGGCTGAATGTCAATGGAAAAAAATAAAAGCAATATGGCGGATTTTTTTTATACATATTTCGTATTCGTGACTGTCAACGGCGAATATCAATTTTGCAATTACGATTACAACTATCTATTGTTTGGAACTAAAATTAAAGATTTGCCAGCGAGACGAATTATAAATTATATTAATTGCATTGACACCGTGCAAGCGTGTGAATCCCCAATTTGTAGGAAAAGGACGTGACGCCATGACGTAAAGAGATTTGCGCGCGAATGTTGTGTGCGCACGCACGCAATTCTACGCTAGAATTTCCAAATAGAATACGAAATTATTTGCATTCCTAGAGAATTGTCTGATATTATTAAGTTATATATTATATATCTTCACTTTTATGTATGTAACTGTATTTGGCATCTATGTTTGAACAGTTAAAGGTTAAAGGTTTATCAATATTGTTTAACTATGGAGTGTTAAGTGATAATTTTACCAACTAATTCTATACCTACCTAGGTATGTAGTTTCTCCAATAGTTACTCAGCTACATATATACAATTGTGGGACAGTTTCTGTACCCCAATTTGAACACTTACACTAGTAGGATAATAGTATTCGTAATGTAAAGAGAATTCACAACTTGATTCCCCTAGCCCTTTTCATCGTCATATCGCAACAATCAGTAAAAATCTACGATTTGATGGTGGATATCGCACCGCTAAGGAGTGGAGTTCTTTGCCTAAGTCTAGGTTTCCGAATAATCTAGTTGTCTTTATGTGAATAAGTTGTTTATAAGGAAGCATGTTCCATTTTAGGCTGCATTCCCGTTTGCTACCAGGTGAGATCCAAAACCAAACGAAGAAAATAAATAAAATATAATAAAAACTGGAAGGAAATAAAAAAAAATATATAATAAAGGTGACAAAAGGCACACTTTAACAAAACGCCATCTTTATTATAAATTATCTACGCATTGACCAAATTTAATGTTACAACATTATCATTAAAGAAGTGTGAAAATCGAATAAAATTAATCAATTATGTTTATTTTATGTGTATTTATAGTATTTGTAACTTGATTATGAATACTTACAAGTGAATTATTATGATTTACTTACGTAACTTGAACTGTGTCGTTGGCCCATTATTAGTCATCGCGTCTTCCGAGCAACGGGACTGAGAACATAAGACTTCTGTTTTTTCTTTTTATAGTGATGTTAGGTTTGGCTTCGATTTTCGAGTCTGTCAAAGTAGGTATGTAAAAATAAAAAAAAATATTCTAATTTATAGAATCAGGCGATACATTGATGACATTAAATGTTATGAAAAATATGTCATTTTAATTAAATTGTTGCGGAATTATAACTAAATAGTTTTCATAGCATTTAAAAAATATTTTGTCTATGTCAAGTGAGTAAAATTTTCCATGGTGTAAGGGGAGTGGGCTTCTCTTTTGTGTTTAAGCCTTAAATTATTCTATCTTCTGCATTAAACTTTTCGAGAGTAGGGGAAACTTATTTTCTTCTTCTCAAATAATATCTTCTGATTGATCTCGTTGGGGGATCTAAGGCCGACTTTCCTGTTAGTGACGAGCTGGAATTCAGTGTTGTACTGTAGATCCTTGTTTACAGGAGTAGCGGGGGTTTTGAAAGGTTGTGGCGGGCTTAAACCAATTTCAGGTAGGAGGAACCCATTTTTATCTGAAAATAGATAAAAAATTACGTACGTATGAATATGTTTGCGTTACATTCAACATTCGCAGACCCTCAACCAGTTGCTCCGGGAAGTTTTCATGTGGTCTTATCATTCACCTAAAAACACCAATAGGTATAAAACGAATTGTCTAATAGTTGCACGAATTAAACTTATACATACATATGTGACCTCTCCACGCATAAATCTATCTACACACACAACGTGTGTCCTCGAAGCGAATTACTCACTTTATGACATTAAAAGAAAAAAAAAATCACTTGGAACAAAATATTGCGTTATTTTGTACGTACCTGTGTATATAGTCAAAGGCCATTCCAATTAAAGTAATCGACATTTGCATAGAAAATGCGCGTATCGATACGAATTTACGGACGAGATAGCGTTTGAGTTTGGTGCAAGTGATAAGATTTCGTGCCTTTTTCTTGAGAAGGGAAAGTTATCAAATTATTTATCTTGCCTCGGGTATGGTGAGAGGGAGTGTCTGACTCTTATTGACTAAACTTCCGTTCCTTCTCCTGCTCTAGGCCGAACGGTACTAAGATTTCATGCCTACTTCTTATCTTTTTATTAAACTATGAAGATGTGGATTGGGATTCATTTAGATCTCATATTCTGAGTATAAAAGGGAATTTTTTATTGCTTTGTTTTGGTTCGTGAGGAATCAATAAATCTGTCGCCTCATTTTTTTTTATAAATCTCAGGAGCCGCATGGCTTTCCTTTTTTTATATTCTAATTTTTCTTTTACTTGATGGCAGTAGTTTTCTTTATTGATGGCAAATTAGATTTCTCTACATTAGAAATCTAAAATGTTTACCAAGCACTGGGAAAATACACAAATTCTCTACAAGTTATATTCTTTTGTTGTGCAATATTCAATGAAAATGAATCTTGACTTATTCCCTGCTACATCTTATAGCTTAGGCCGTGCAATGTAAGTACTCGTCACCTGATTAGTTAGCCGCTCACGGTGCGGTCGGTTTTCCACTAAAATTAAACAAATCCACAACGACTGTGTTTTGTCAATTCGTGACTATTGCCAAGGTCGTGATCATCATCAGCGGGTTAGGGTTGACAGCGTTAGAACTTTATAATAATACTTTACAAAACCTGTGTGGAGCAACAAGATCGTGGCGTTTTGTTTGTGAGTGAGGTTACCGGAGGCTCAATCCTTTCCCACCCATTTTTCCACAATCCCAAAATCACTCAAATCCTACTCCCCAAAAGACCGGCGCACTCATAACTCTTCGGCAGCGTCGATTGCTTCCCATCAGGTAATTCAAATCCTCGTTTGCCGACTTATTAATTTACAATAGAGCCTTCGAGAGAACAAAAAAAAATATAGCCTCAATTACGTCAAAACCAAGAGACAGGTCAAAATGATGCTGCACAATTTACACAAAAATAATTTATAATATAATTAAGTATGCAAAATATAGTTCATTATTTTACTAAGATTTTAATAACGAATAAATCATCTAAAATGCAATCAATTATTTTGTGAAAAGTAAATTTGGTTTTGGCTGCTTCATTATGAAGTGGTCTAGAGAAAGTCATCTTATGAATGAGTTGTCAAAATGGCGAACTATGTATTTAAATAGAATACAATAGAACTACTACAAGTAACTTTTGTGATATTAAGCAGACAGCCATACTCATTATAAAGTAGCCTTGCTTGAATGAACTCGTTCGTGTTTCTACTTTCTACCGAACTTAAGGATTTTTATAGGTACTTACTTGAGTTGAAAATGAATTGTACGTTTTTGTCACTAGCTTTAGCCTGCCTCGCCCGTGAAAAGAAACAAGTACACATACATTTTATTAAAACTTTTTCACGACTTAATTGGACTGCTCAAATCAAGAGAAATTTCTTCTTAATGTGGAAATAAGTCATACCTGATGGTAAGTAATCGGATTGTAGACACTCGTTATACCAAAAGTAATACCAATTTATTTTTTAAGTGGGGAGAATCCTAAATGACTTTTATAGCCGTAAGTAGTAAGGCGAAAAAGAGTACTACCGGAGCGTACCTTCTCTTACTCCAGTTACTACAAGTGCGTCGCCCGCCTTTGTGGGTCATTAGGGATCTGGAGATGGCGGATGGAACGGTATTCTGAAAGGCCGTAATACCATTCCAGTCGAGTCGACCCATTCGCACCAAAACATAGCATGGTGTATAATAAAATGTGACAAACATTAAGTGACAACGTCAAAATGTATGAAAATGTAACTTTTTACAACATAAAGTTACATTTTCATACATTTTGACACATATATTTACATGCATCATGATCTGTGAAGACGCTAGCGAAGTTAATTTCCGACTATCTTCTAAGTAGTAGGTATTTCATTTAAAAAATGCTGTACATTAAAGTGTATCTTTTATACTACTTCTATATTTTTAATACCTAAAACATATTTAATATTGTGGTTATCTAAGATTTTGTCTCTGATAGTATAATAATGACATCGTTTCTCGTTCTCATTGTCTAACTCTCTTAAACATTTTGACAGTTTGACTATTCAAACAATGACTTTTAATATTTAAATAATGCAAATATTTTGATAGATTTTTTGCACGTCTGCGATCTAATGTTCCGTTGCAATTCATTTGACAATATTGCAATTAATGGCTTTGTTATTTTTTTATTCGTAAGTCAATACTCATCTTATTTTTTATTTTCGATTTTAAATCTATTATGGAACTGGTTTCGCCACACCCTTGGCTGAGTTTGGAGTTGACCAATTTCTAAAATTGTGATTTATTTTATTTTTTTTGGGACGGTTTCTTGTCTTGACTTCTAGACTCGTGGAGAAAGTATTTTATTCCGATGATCATGTTGTTAAGACTGACTATCTTAAAGTCTAAGAGGAACTTTCCCATCTGTCAACGGTAAGAGTTTTTGTAATCAGTCTTAATCGCTTGTATCACCTCACCATACAAGTAACCTATAAACTTATGTGTCACATGTCTCTGGTACATATAGTATCTGGTGGATAGTCAGGCTATATAAAGTAAGCTCTCAGACACATTAAATTCAAAACAAATTACTAACACCATAATGCATCGTGCATGCATGACGGTGTTAGTGGAAGTAAAAAACTTCCCTTTTCGTGAACTTCAATTTCAAAATCCTTAAACAATAAATTACTTGACCTTGAAAACTTACCACTTACTTACCAATAGTTCCAAGTCTATAGTCACATTTAAAACCACATTAAACGAAATATAAAAAAATGAACAGAAACTTTAGTAACATCTTGTGAAGTCGACAGCCCTATACCGTTGATGACAATTGCGGGTAATCACGCTTGATGACGTCACGCAGCGTGCAGCTGCAACCTTCACGCTTGTCAACTGATTGCGCGACAGTCGATACAAATTAGGTAGTACACACACAAGATGATCATGATCAACTTAGTAAAGTACCTACAGAAACATCTTGAGAAGTGACTTTGTAATTGATTTGTTGATGGGATATTGACTAATGGCCCTCTACGGAGCCTAATTTGAGGTAGTGGCTAGCTCTGCTGTCCGCTGTACTGGTTGTGTCCCAGAGAAAGTAGGGCACCCGAATTCTCAAAACCCTAACCTAAAAACCGTCAAAGTACTTGCAACAGGAGTGACTAGTACGTTGCCAGCGTTTTGGGGATTAGGTTTTCGAAGTTTTAGGGATTGGGGAAGGGGTAATGGGCATTGGGCCTCTGATAGCCTTAATGACATGAAACATAAACAATTGTTAAGTAACCATTAGGTAATTGATTCTGGGTGTCACAGAAATAAATTAAGTTATACCTGCATCATTTGGACATAATCAGTGTGAGTCACTAATGTCGTTACCAAATAACGTTGACAAAAGTCGTGGTCACATTACCATTATAAATTAGGTAATTTTTTGGTGCAAAAAATTGCCTTCGGTTAAGCTCAAATATATTATGTCATTCAAATTATTTTTTGTTATAATCAGCTAAATTGCTTCTAAATTAGTTATCTGTGCCACGTCTTCTGAATAAAGAAGTTAATATATAAATATAGACATCTATTATATAATTTG
Organism: Spodoptera exigua; assembly: GCA_902829305.4. Classification (NCBI taxonomy): domain Eukaryota; kingdom Metazoa; phylum Arthropoda; class Insecta; order Lepidoptera; family Noctuidae; genus Spodoptera; species Spodoptera exigua. The sequence continues at coordinate 10,600,159 of LR824616.2, read as the reverse complement.
AAAACCTTAATCTTCTAAGGAGTTGTAGATTAAGTTTTTTTTTACTTTATATAAACTAGTGCTTGACTGCGATCCCACATGATGGTAAGCAGTGATCCAATCATTGATGGTAAGGCGCACTTGTTTATTATTATATTCACTCTAGCCTTGAAGACATCTAAATTATATTTGCTTTATCTTTGCTTCAGATAATTAAGGGTGAAACTGGAAATAACCTGTTAAGACACGCAGAAAATTTATCATAATCATCAGCAGACGATTGGTTTTTACGGACTAATCAGACTTATGTTGTTGTACTTCTTCACGTTTAGGTATACAATAATATGTATGCCTAGACCAAATTTTGACTCAAAACGAAGCCATACATGTGATCAACTACAACTTGATCATCCTTTGCGATAGGTTGGTCAGTTTTGTCCCTTGTTGGATTCGATGCTTCCCAGAATCCCAACGGTTATTCCTAGGGATTCTGTCAAAGTCTGTATTAAAGTCAAAGTCGACGTCTAAAACATTTATCCCATCTAAACCATGTACCTTCACTACCTTTATGTACTTTCGTCATTATAGCCCATCAGCCAGTTCCTCAGATAAGCTAAGTGCACACATAACTGATTCTGACCTCTTTCTATTAACTTCAACGTTAAAAACCTGGTCATAATATTAGTATGATTTACTTCTTGTAGATAAGCAATCGAATTGAAGATGAAGTATTTCATAATGAACGAAACATGATCGGTATCTCATATCTATCTCTGTTCACAATGGCACTATGATGTTACCTTCAAACAAAAGATGGGCCAAATTGTGCACGATTTGGATTACGCAATATTCTATATTTGTAACCTACGTTATGAAGAGAATAAGAAATTGGAAGGGTTGCAATTCATTGATGGAAGGGGTTTGTGGTCTTTTGGGTTGGTCTTTAAAACGTTGATCGCCATGGAAGACAACATACAGGCCGCTACCGGAGGATTTGGCCTCGACTGTAATCTGTCGACAGTCAATGAGTTAAAGTAGTTTTCTTTAAGGTATTCGGAAAACAATACCTAAACATCTGCCTGTTTATCATGGTCACACACGGTACCCATTTGATGATGTAAATAAATAGTTTTTTTTTTAAGGGACTGGGCAACTAACCAATTCTCGTAACAGCACTGTCACTGTCTAAGGTTCGAGATCGAGTAGGGAATTGATTGACAGAATAAGTGATTGGGGAAAATTACCCGAAATAGACCACCTCAATCTCAACCAACTTTTATTTCTCATAAAATATCGAATTAGACATGCACCAATCACCGATAACTACGAACCGGCTTTCATCACATTTACCTACCAAACGGAGTTACCTTAATTATTTCCAACGAACATACATACATGCGTACATATGTAGATACTGAACTATATTTCTCCAATCAACACGTGTACATTAAAATTTACGGTAAACACCGTACTCTGAGAGTTACGAAAAAAATGTCGGTAAGAAGGTGTTCTTGTTGTCAGGTTCCGTATGTTTCATTAAAAACTTATTCTATCTTTACAGGGTTTTCCCTAATGCGACAGATAAGACTTAAACTAAAATAAACTTTATACCAAACAATTGAAACAAACTTACTTATTATTAAACAATTAAAATATTACAAAATATATGACAAAACTATTTTATACATACCTATGTAAATACTTATTTCAAACTTAAACTTACTTAAACTACACTACGTTAGAGCATAAATTTGTAGATAAGTGCTTTAATATTAAGAATATATGTTCAATGTGTCTTATACAAGACATAACGTCCAATTTTAACAAGTTTGTTTTCTTCTACCTCGGCTTTTGGATCTTTTCCTGTGCATTTCACAATCCAAATTATAGCCAAAAATACTTAAATTCAGATATAGAAGTAACCATGGGAACGCACTATTTCCAATTCCACCTGGGACCGTTTACTACGTGATATCACTCTTCTAATTCAGCAATTAAAATTATTTGCCAATATATAAATAAAAATTTAATTGGTTCAGGTTGAAGTTTCCAAAAAAATATGTGTTAGAAGCTTTTAATCCATAGGTAAATTCAACGCCACTTTTCTCACGAACAGAACCCTAAAAACTTCAAAATAAACTAACGAAACATAGACAATGAGTGTAGTATGATGAATCATAGCGTTTGGCAACAGATGCTAATAGTAACTGTACCATAGACTTTTTGTTATGAAACTCCACTAAAATGTTACTTAACTTTGAACCATCGATCAAATGCGTTATTTTCGAGGCCGTACTTGATTTTTGAGTCTAGATTAAATGCTGATAAGGTCTAAATTGAAAAACAGAGTTATTGTTTCAAAATTTTGTGCTATAGTATTTGATCGGTATTGAGAGTGGGGTGTGAAATTTGATGTTTCATTTTCGGTTTGTGTGTTGGTTCTTGGGTAAAAATTTTGGATTCCCAATGTCTAAAAAAATTACCTACCTAAAGTAATAATAATATCAAGATACAGTAATAGCATTTACGATATAAGTATTTACGAAATATGATAATAGCGTTTATATTATTATAGTTTGACTACATATTTTTTTGCTTAACATCAACTTATCTTGATTTTCCGGATATTAAGGTGTCCGTTTTCCATGCACGAGGGTGTTGGTTCGAAACCTTGCAAGATGGTACCAATTTGAACTACTTTCAAGTTATAAGTATATGTACTTTCTTAGACAAAGAGAGGCATCACTGACAAATGATATAGGTAAACACAGTAAAGAAACCTGAACTTATGATCAAATCGCCAATCTGCCTTCAGCAAGACAGGCAATTAATGCTCAAACCTTCTCCGTGTGAAAAGAGGCCTTTGCTCAGCAGTCGGCACTTGTAAGCTGGTTGTGATGTCAAATCAACCTTTCAAAATTATGTTTAAGACTTCGTCTCTGAAGTGCGAAATATCAACTTGGTATGTTAAGGTTAAATACTAAATAAAATTATTTAATGTGCAGTTGATATATACAAATCATTTGTTAAGAGTTACAGTCCAATATAATTCACATTTAGCTAGTCTAATGACATTCTAGATCAATTAGTATTATCATAAAATGCAAGGCTGTAAGAAATGTTTACAAGCTTAAACATAAATTATTGGCTTCATATTATCCATTAAAATTATTGTATGAACATCAATAAATATGTATGTTTACGATAAGTAGCGTGTACACTCCAAATATACACAGCAGAAGTTTAAAACTTAAAATTAAAACAAATTAACATGTGAAATACGTTACATGTACAAACAATTGAGTATTAAGTAATTTGGAATCACATACATTGTAAAGGCTCAGAGTCGTTCAGTGACGATAGAGCGAGCTATGCTCGGGTATCAATTCTTTTTTTATGTTGTTGGCCGGCAAACGTGCGGACGAATTACCTGATGGTAAGCAATCAGCGCCGCCCATGGACACCCACAGCGGAGGAGTTACGAGTGTGTTGCCGACCTTTTAGGGATTTGGAGATTTAGGAATTGAGGAGGGATTGGGGGATGGGAAAGAGTGGGCCTCCGGTCACCTCACTCACACGGCGAAACACAACGCTGTGGTTATTTCACGCCGGTTTTCTGAGAGGCCGTGGTATCACTCCGGTGGAGCCGACATATTCGTGCCAAAGCATGGCTCTCCCACACTTAATTATAAATATAACTCAATTCTCATCAAAATCCGAAATGTGTAAATTCTTCAAAGGCGTTACAGTTACCGACATAGCTCTAAAATCTGGAGGCAGAAGTGGCAATGGACAAGGTGGACCGACGTTAAAAAATGATCGTTTTTTGTTCATCATAATTGAAATAATATTGTGGTTCTAACTTCTGCATGGAACTTCTGAAATATCTGTTCAATGGTTAATATTAAAATGAATGCGATCGGCGGCAAGTTGTGTCACTTGAATGCTATTAATATTCATAGCGATGACCAAAGAGATATGATATCCTTGTTGCTCTCCGATTTGCGTGGAAAATATGATAATGGAGGCGGCTACTGTGACTTTTAATACTTAGATTATAAGGTATAAATTGTAAGAATACAATATATAAGTACCTTTATTCTTAACAAAACTGCTGATTTATCAGTTCCAGAAAGAAGCTAAAAATCAATAATTTCTTCTAACTGCCACCCCGTTTCTTCGGTCTGAGCCATTTCTTGATACATTGCGATTATATGCTGAGCCTTAGGATATTTAAGGGTTCATAATCATTGCCGGATCACGCAATGACATACATTGCGCTTAACCCGCTACCTCAGCCGCCAATTTTGTCTTCTACTATATTTTTTATGGAATAAGTAAGAGGCAATCGAGAAGACGGATCATCCGATGGTTAATAGGTATTGCTGGCCGTTTAAGAAGGAGTCAGCTCGTTTCATAAAGGTTTGTAGGTCGTATCGGTAGGTATTTTACCTATTAGGTTTCGTATTATAATAATTTTGGAAAAAACCCTTTTTATGATAGTGATGCTACTGCATTTCTACCACTTTCTCTTGATCCATGACGAACTACCTCCCTGACGAACTAGCCCTGTATGAACTAGTTTCATAGACCATATCATAAAAATCAAAGCTATTACTAAAAATGTCATCCTTTTCATCATTATTAATTGAATTAAGATTGAATACCGGTAGCCTGGTGATTCAAAAGTTAACGGTTTTTTTTATAAAAAGAACATTGTGATTATTCGAGGTCAAAGGTCGTTGCTCCTTCTGAAGGATGTACCAGTTTTAAGTGATTTATTGATTTGGTTTGCGGATTCGAGACTTAATTTGTTGTTTCCGATGTAAATAGATTTGTCTGACATGATATCATGTAGAATTTTTAGAGTTATGTAAGTCTAGGACCTAACCTAACCTAACCTTGACTCTAGGTTTTAGTAAGGGTCAGAGACACCGGCGTTGGTCTACTGAGAGGAGTCGCAGTCCCTTACAGGAGCTGATGGAGGCCATTAGGGGGTTTTAGAGAGGTAAAAATCCTACACTTCCTAGTTATTTTCCCAAAAAGCAAGGCGCCTTTTGAAGGATTGCCTCCGTAAACAACGAAAAAAGGTCTAAGGGAGTTGAAATTCGTTTAAAATTAGCAGTATTGCCTACGTCAAGGTCAAGCTAATTTCAATTCTTTCAGAAAGTATGTAAGTTAGCGTGACTTCAACTGCTTTTAAAGTGTCACATTTCATATTTTCTTACAGTTATTAATTGAATTAATGCCAAAACTCCAACCTACCTTACTAAATTAAAACATACTTAAGAAATATAACTACAAAGCCGGTTTTTACTATAACGAAGATTAGAGTCATAGTAATGATCAATAATTAGGTAAGAAATTAACTACAAAAATAACAAAATGTTTTGGCAAATAAAAGCTAGGATTTCTCTAAATTAACAACATTTTAATACGTTACAATTTATAACAATCATAAGTACGCAAGAATGCAACGCAAATCGAACCTATTGGGTAATAAAATAAGTAATATAATTTAAAACATAACTGAATTACGAAATACGCGACAAAATTAATACGTTCGTCTCTTGCCTTGAAGCTCTCTAATAAAAGGTCATACGAAGCGTTCTGGTACAGTTCGGTTCAACAGTGACTTAATAGGATGATAGGTAATAACGATTTTGCGTGATTGTACCTTGGGTCAAATGTTTGGTAATGTTATTTATCGTTTTTGTTGTGTTGTAATTGATGTTAGTAGAAATATTTTTGGCCGGGGTTGCGTGGCAAGCGCCGTAAGGTACCGCGGCTTGGGACTAAGCAGGAGAAGGAACGGGGTATTTTCCGTCTCTCTCGACATACACTGGGAGACTACCGCAATTGACAAATCAAAAACAAAAAAAGTCACAAAAATTAGACATACAATTCTTCCTTCCCCACCCGCAATCCCTAAATCTTTAAACTTAAATCCCTAATATTTCGGCAACATACTCGTAACTCCTTCGTTGTTGCAGGTGTCCATGGGCGGCGCTGACTGCTTACCACCTGGTAATCTTTATATTCGATTGCCATCCTAATAACATTAAAAAAATACAAAAAAGCAAAACTTTACCAACATAATCCCATATAACAATTATGGTGATTAGTGAATAATGTATAAAAAATTATCACCACGTTCCGAAGGTCTTGTCGTCACGACTTGACCACATATGACTGTAGTTAATGTAGTAATTGGATGCTTTTCCGTATGTATGTATGTTTTCCTTAATTTTTCAAATAGATTGATCATTGATTGAGTTTTATGGACACGGTAGTGAAGGGGAGTTGGCTATTAAAATTTATTATCGTGTTAGTTTCGTATATTATATTATGTATGTAGATATACATATATATTTTTGTAGTTTTTTATTAAGTATACATTCGTACTTGTATGTTGCTGAATTGACGAAGATTTTTAGATTTTTGTTTGGACTTTGTGTGTTAAATTGGAGTTATTTGTTGGCCACTGTCTAAACTATGTGTTATATACAGCCTGAAGTGAAGCTAGTCTACTCGTAAGCAACCTGGTCACTCTGAAAACCTTCCTAGACTTCGATTTTGAGTTTCAAGGTCATCCGTTGTTCTTTAGGAAAAAGGAAAGGATTGAAAAAAATTGTCCTTCAAAAAAGTTCATACAATTCCAACGATCAAAAATCATTAAATAACCTTAATAATTTCTAGATACCTACATTCACGCATAACTGTACAAATACATAAGCATAATTACACATCAGAAACCAGATAATATTGCAAAATCTAAACTGCATTTACATGCAATCATAATCAAAATGACAAACTGTCATCAAAATCATGGAACATGTTACATTAATCCATTCAAATGACTCAGCCAATCAGCAATCTACTTGAATGTCTCCGTAAAATCCGCGTTTTAGTAGAATCCATAATGTATTAGGTAATCTTAGGCCAACTTAGTCCATAATAACACTCTCAACAGGAAAGATCTGTTTGTTTGTTTGCACTGAACTGATTTATTTGCATTTTGTTGGCAAAAGGGTCGACTTGACCGGAGTGATACCACGACTTCACAAAAAGTCAGCGTGAAACAACGCTAGCATAGTGTACAGCCGCATCATTGGGGTTATCAGAGGAAAAATATACTCCCTCCACCGTCCCCAATCACTAAGTCCAAATCCTAAAACCTTTTGGTGGTTAGAAATTAAGGGATTGGGTCCCTAAATTTCTAACCACCAAAAGGTTGCTTGCTTGTTTGGCGCCCTATACCATAAAAAGTGGAAAGGTTCCAAATTTGTAAGATTCTGAGGATTGCCATTTTTCTGGGAGGCTATTTTTTGTTTAGATATACCTATGTCTCGCACCAAATGTTCTATCAATAGTCTATGGCAATTACTGTAGGGCCTCATTTTTAGTTGCAGAATAATTTTCCCTCCATAGATAAACACAGGTGGTTTAAAGATCATAAGTTCTCTAATTCTGCTTAAATGATTGAATTCGGAATTTCATGGTCCAAGTGAAGCCGCAGTCGGAAACCTAGTATCTAATAAACTCATATTATTCATAGATTTGAGTGCTATAATGTGAAATTGACAAAATATTACATCTAACAGATTACGCCTACGCTGATTACGAATTAGATTTTACACTTCATAATATTTGTGTTTATGTGATCTGGGATCGGCGAATTTGAGTAGGTTTGAAATGAAAGGTGTACGATAGATTTTGTAAAGAGATTAGGAAATGAACTGTTTAATGAATATGGTGAACGGGAAGCATTTTTCTGTGATTGCGCTTCACTCTGATGTTATGTTTTTTCGAGAGTTTAATTGTTTTTTCTTATAAATACAAAAAGCCTTTTCAATTTAAACTAGGTGAATGGCTAATGATTCAAAACGCGCTCAGGATAAATTTGTTACATTTCTAGACTATGTCTGCTTATTAAAAATATGTAATACATTTTCTGAGCATTGTCATAACTATCATTTAGCAAAAAGCACAAGATACTGCGAGTACTAAACCACTTTGATATTCAATCTCAAACAATTCCACAATTAAAGACAAATTCCAATCAATAGATCAATAATAATTAAACATTATATCTTCAAGTAAATGACACCAACTTATTTTCGCACTGCCAATGGCGCTAGTGTCGTTAAATGGCACTTTCGTAGTACATCTTTGTGTAAAGCTTGTTAGTTCCGATTTTGTCAGCTTGAATGAATAAGTTAGTTGGTTGGTATGAAATCAACGAGCCTCCATGAGTCATCGGTCGACAAGGTAGTAAAGTGTAAATACACTTTATAATTGTTGCACTGAGCTTAGATTGGGAACGTTTAATCATTGTAATGAAACGTCTGATAATTTTATTTATAGTCCTCCAACCATTGGTAGGATTTACTCTTGTCTTTATTGTGACGTACGATTTTGTCAGTAAATTTGTTGAAAATGGTTATTTGTAGTTGTAGATTTCTTTTTTCATAATTTGGTATAGTTTCTTAAACAGTCTAGACAGTATATTTGAATGTTGAATTCAGTACCTATAGAAATGAAGACTAATTACAAACTATATATAAATTTTGTGACAGAATGGCTAAAATTTCTGTACTGAGTAGATCTTTATTTTAATTTCTTGCCTGATAAAAAAATAACTGTGAAGACTATAAACTTATAAACGAATTCCTTAACTACGTGTGTCTAGTATAAAACAACAAATTTTCTTCTTTATTCGGCTATGCTAAACAGATCAGAGTACATACCAAGCTTCTGAACTACTAAAGCGGAGAGGAATTCTCATCATGCCAAGGAAAAATCCTTATACAGAAAAAGTTTCACTACTAGTATACACTACTTGATGATAACAACAACATGATCATTACAGGCAAGTACCAATTGACATGAGTCTCAGTACACTCATTACTATTAAACAGAGCTTATTATATTATTTTACTTAATGTTGCTTAAGTGTCCCCATAGGCCAAGTAAGGTGCGGTTTCTACTGGACACCGTTGTACGTTAGCGGATTCAATCTTATGGACTGTTTTTTTTTGACTTCATGAATCATATTTTGCGTATCAAGAAGAAGAAATTAGTTTTGTTATTGTCAAAGCAGTTTTGACGTTCCATGGTATTGACGTTTCCTAAAGTTACAGTCCAAAAAAATATCACAGCTCAGAACACAAGTGCCCACTGCTGAGCAAAGGCCTCTTTTCACACGGAGATGGTTTAAGCATTAACCACCATGCTTGCTTAAGGGGATTGACGATTTTAAACTATAATAATTAGAATTTAACTTTCCTCACGATGTTTTCCTTCATTGTATGTCAGTGGTATCTAAATAGTCATAGAAAGTAAGGTACATATAACTATGAAATAGTCACATTGGTACTTACCAATTTATGAACTCGCATCGTCCTCAGTTGGGACGCCTCAACTTCCGGTCGACTACGACATAATTTAAAGAAGAAAAAAAAACCCTTTAGCAAATTTTCTCAATAGCTGGTTGACTTAAAGAGATGGATCGGATGTCAAGCGTTGTAGGCGTGTTGACACGGGCGAGTCAAGTGTCGGTTAGTACTGTGTTACAACACTGGCGTCTAGTGCTTAGTGCCAACATTACTGACTCACACAATAAGCTAATATGGTGTGAAGTACTGAAGTACAATGGATACTAGCAAGAGAGGTTTCATTAAAGTAAATTGTTGTTATTTAAATAGCCTTTTAAGATTTGCGTTTACCGGAAATCAAGGCAACCACATTTGGATTGAATAATTTACTGCGGTAGGCATAGCATGAATCACCGTGCTCTTGAATTATTGAGTCTAAGAAAAGTGTTTTAAGTACTTTTGCACAAGTGATAAAAATATTAATGTTCAGACATTTTGTGCCGAATTCATAGAATATGGAACAAGCTTTATTGAACATTTATTAGATTACATATTGGACCTTAGATTATTGCGACTGTCTTGTTAAGACTACATTACCGAAGCTTATTAGATTTTAGGGGGTTACTTATGTGTCACCATACTTCAAAATAAATAATATCGTGTAACAATTCGATATTGTCTCCAATGATGTCATCACCCACAGAGATTGATTAAGCTCACCCAAATAAAGCTATCGATGGCTTGTGACAATGAGTACTATCGTTCATTAGTGTATAGAATTAATTAAGTACACAAACACCCACGCAGAGCTCGTTCATTCACTGTTGCGGGCTAGCGGCCTAGCGGGCGAGTTACTGACTCAGTACGGCCTTGACCCTATTCTGAACGAAGCATCGATGCGATCTATTTTTAAATTTTTATTTTTTTATCAAGTCAAGTTATTGTTGAAGGATATTTTCGATTTTGGCACTTTTTCTTTAACTGTTTTGTGGTTCTATTGCGGGATTTCCCTTACTACTCGTGACATTTTTTACCACATTTACGTAATACGTAGGTATTTTTGTCAACGCTCATCGTTTTTATTTCTAATTTAGTTAACATTTGTGACGCGGAATAGCTTTTAGCGTAATTTCCCACTTAATGTTTGTTGCAATTTGAGCGTAAAGTTCAATGCTGTTATTATGTCCGTAATAATGGGTACGTACAGGCGAAGAAAATGTCTTCTACTTGGACAATACCGCTACAATTTGGCAGAGGACCCAAGAATGTTTCACAATTTTGTCATTAAGCGAGCTTTCTTGCATTCGAGAATATTCTCACACACGCGAATACAATTTATGGCATAAATCACACAAAAGACTTGGTGTAAAAAAAACTGAGTCACACAGTCTGAACGAGTGGCCCGCAATCAGTTATGATTGTCTCAATCTACGGTCAAATCGCCCCAGGACACTATTAACATAGCAGTGAAGGCAAATAAATGGGCGAATACACTAGCCTTACTGATCGCTGCGTTCACCATTACACAGTTAATGAACGCACTAAGTTATGCCAAGCCATTTGTGCGCTGATGACGTGTTCGGTGAGAGGGTATGCCCTGTGTTCTCATATTTACTGAGGTTTTTGAAAAAAAATACGATGCCGCATATTTTGACTTGGACAAACGGGATCTAACGTAGCTACCAACGAAACAACCTCATGAATATTCATAAAAAACAATAATAGAATATTTATGATAATCTCTCAGACTGTCGTTTCTTTAATGACTATTTATTGCAATATTTTAATCGTATAATCCAATAATATCTATAAAGGAATCGTAATTATCGAAAAATGTCACTAAAACGATAATTGTCTAGACGATTTATGTAATTGAAAGATGGCGACGATGTCAGAACTATTGTGAACGTCACTTTATAACCTTGAACTATGACAGTTCCCGCCAAAATAGTTGGAGTCACGCCATTGTCACTAATGTGAGCAAAACATGACATACTCTGACCTATTGTGGTCCAAAACATATTAGACTGTACACAGAACATCCTAGGAAGCTTTTTTGCTTGTAATCCGTAATTAGAGTTCACAAGGACAATAATACGAGGATTACCGAAGTTGGCCGAAGTGTGACATTGTTGCGTCATTTAAAAATGTTAGTGATCTGCGATTTGCATATTTAAAAGAAGCTTTAACGGAGTTATTATAATTCAGTAAAGGAAGCATGCTTTCTGTTAAGCCGGTCGTTAATCAAGAGGCTATTTAAACCGTTTTGGGTTCCCAATGCTGTGGTTAAAACCTTGAGCGGATTTAAGTTGGATTTTGTAGCAAATTTACAATAAGTGAAATTGAAATGAAAAGATATTATTGAAACCAATATCTCTAATATGTTTAGTAAATATTTTTGTCTATTGTATTTCTAATGGTACAAGATTATGATATAAAAAAATACTAATACAGGATTTTTTTTAATAAAGTACTAAATAATACATTGCCAGATTTTTTATATACTTTTTTTTTTGAAGAACGATCCGATCAGAACTCTCAGGGAGAGTCAGACTCTTGCTGACTAAAACCCCCATCTAAATATCGGCTTAAACATTTTAATTTGACTGTTAGAAACTTTGTAACATCTACGGAACCTTTGATAAAATCTGGCTAACAACTTCTTACACTGGTTCTCTCACAAACATTCTTATTAATTTATTATAAAGAGTTCTCAATACTTATAATGGTTAATACGGAAATTGTCACTTTAGCGAGGAAATTAATTGGTGATTGGCATAACCTCTTTAACTGATGACATTTTGTTATAATATGAATAAATATTTTGATTTGAGAAGCCATTGCAAAAGTGATAGTTAAGCTATTTAAAAAACGTATGTCGAAAAGTAATTGTATATTTTTTGTCATGGATATCCTTAAAATCAGTGGAGTTTGCAAGTGCGTTGTCAGGGTGGAAGTAAGGAATATAAGGATTGTGGAATTTGAGGGGATTTGTAAGAGATTGGGCCCCGTTTAACTTTACTAAGTGAGGGAGTTCTCCAAGTGTGGGAGAGCCATGCTTCGGCACGAATGGGTCGACCGGAGTGATACCACGGCCTCACAGAAACCCAGCGTGAAATAACAACAGCGTTGTGTTTCGCCGTGTGAGTGAGGTTACCGGAGGCCCAATCTTTCCCCTCCCCCAATCCCTCCTCAATCCCTAAATCTCCAAATCCCTAATCCCTAAAAGGTGCGACAACGCACTCGTAACTCCTCCGTTGCGAGTGTCCATGGGCGGCGCTGATTGCTTACCATCAGGTAATCAGTGTGCTCGTTTGCCGACCTATTACATAAAAAAAAAACTAACACGGCGAAAGAAAACGCTAAAATTACTTAACTTTTAGTGTAATAAAAGTGATTCATTGTTTTAGTGTTCCGGAGGGTAAGACCCCTGCTTCTCATGCACGAGGGCAAGTAACAATGTCACTTTTTCCGAGTTATATACGTGTCTATAATTATTTAGATACCACTGACATACTCTGAAGGAAAACATCGTGTGGGAACCTGGACTTTATAATTTCTATTTATAAGTTTGAAATCACCAATCTCCCTTAAGCAAGCGTAGTGCTCACCCTCTCCATGTGAGAAGAGACCTTTCCTCAGCAGTGGGAGCTTGTTGGCTGATGATGTGTGTGTATGTTGAAGTGAATATATTTAGCCAACAGTCAGCCTTGTAAACCATAAGTCATTGCTTTTCGATGAGAAAACAAACTAGATAACACTCAGACTCAGGTCATTAAACTTCAAAATCGTGACACATTGTAATTAATGATCCAAAAATAAATTTTGTAACTCATAAACATGAATCGTGGGATTTCTCCAGTGACAATCTCCCATGGACCGTTTGCGTTGCGTCAATTCGAATTTGCTCATAAAACTTTAGCACTCCGCCCACTTTGTGTCCAAGAGTATTAATAAATGATACCTAATTTATTGTCGGGTTTAGACTGAATGCAATCTAACGTTGGATAATCATCACGCTTGTTTTTATTCGAAGGGTAGGCAGACGTCATCGTGCATGTTATGTATCGAAGGAAAGTCAGATGATTAATTGGTGTTCTATTCCATAAGAAACGTATATGGATAACATATAAGCAATTGGTATACCGATCGTAGATTTTCTGTCCAAATGGCCGCAAAGGAACAAATCTATTAAGCCGAATAAATAAGGGGTAGTAAAAGTAGATAATAAGGGGCTGACTTTCTGTCAAAATAGCTTAAAAAAAGAAAAAATCAATTAAGCCGAATATATATGCGAAATGGTTCAAAATGTCTGAAGAAAACATATTGAGGGAGCCTCAATGAAATGAAGCCTTAAGTAGACTGTACTTCCAAAACTATTGAAGAGTGCTAACTAGTTAAATATTCATGTTAATTATTCAGGAGCTGGCCCGGAAACCTTCAATTAAATAAGAATTTATTTTCCCAAATAAAGAGCCTTCTATTTTTATACAAAATTATCCTTATGTAATTATAATATAGAAATCAAATTCATTTCTCGAGAATATGACAATAGTGTACCAGGCACGGAGTCGTGTAGTTCCGGCTACGAATCGTTTTTCCCATCGCTGACGTCAGAAGTGACGGTTAGTTCTGATTGTGCTCAAGTATCTATATAGCTATATTATTAAATATATTATATTGAGATGACCAAGTACCAAGATTCGTGATCCGTAATTATACTTATTTCTTAGCTGTAAAGCTATGACGTAATTTTTTGTCACAATAACTTCTTGTAATTTGATTAGTAATTTAAGTCCAGATTTTCTCAGGATGTTTTAATTTACCATTTGTAATAGTTAAGTGTTGTCTAAATACTCTTAGAAAGTACATATAACTTAGGTAAAGTCTCGTTAGTACTTACCAGTTTTCGAACACTCTCACCCTCATGCTGAAGCCGCAGCAGGCGACACTCCGGGCATCGGAGATCGAGAGACGATCTCCAGCCACCGTAAACGCGGGTCTGCGGATGGCGAGTAAGGGTAAATTGTCGCCCGACCAGACCAGACCCGATCCTTACGGCGCGTAGCGTTTCGCACGCGCCTCAAACAGCCAATAAATCACCACAGACGCGGCCCTCTAGGGCTGATGTTCAGCCGGGGTTGCGGGGTAAGCGCAATGAGGCACCGCGATCTCAGCCCAGGAGCAGGAGAAGGAACGGGGGGATTTTAGTCAGTAAGAGTCTGGCACTCCCTCCCGCCCTGGGCGGGAGAAGTCATTTGATGATTTTCCCCTGACAAAAAAACCCTCATGTTGAAGAAGGTCGTACCTCGGAGCTAGCTCATGCATGAGAAACTAGAGCCTTAACCTCCGGGCCACCACGACCTCACAGTACAGATTAATAACACTTACAATAAGGATAATTGCTTGTAAACAACAGCAGAGACATAATTTAGTAGATAATTTAATTACACTGTGGTTGTAATTGAGAAAACGTGATAGGAATGTAAACATTTATCTTTGTCATAATTAATGCTGTTAATCACAGACCGTAGCAACTTGACAATCACTAGTATAAAACAAAGTCGCTTTCTCTGTCCCTGTATCCCTTGAGCTTAAGTATTTAAAACTAGGCAACAGATTTTGATGAGCATTTTTATTAGATAGACTTATTCAGTAAGGTTTACATGTATACCTAATACTAATACCAATCCATCCAATAAATAGTGGAGAATTAAGTACTGAAATTGCAGCCTTACTTGTTGACTAATTTACAGGATTTCATATTAAGGCAAATTTTTAAGCCAATAAATACATTTTAAGGCAATATTTAACAAAATAATTTATTTTGATTTTTTGGGATCGTCATCGTCGCCTTGTCAAGGTTTGTTAAAAAAAGTACGAATTTTATTTATTCGTCGGGCACATCGTGAAATAGCACCTATGCCATCTGAGACGAGCCACTAGTATAATAATAAGTTTAGCAGTACAATTCTTTGACGGAGCCTGTGTTGCCCGAAGAGTATCTTCTTTAAGGTCCCAGTAAATAGATTGTCTGTAGGGTAGGCTTGTTCCATCGTTGATCGCATTACCGCTCACCACCAAGCGAGATATAGTCACTAAACACAAAGCAATTACAATAGAAAAAAAAATGAGATTTTTTATTGAAATTTTCATTTAAAGTTTCCTAAGGATAAATGTATAAGGATTATACTTAAAGTACACACAACTTAATTTCAAATTCTCTCTTTTTAGAATAGATAATATCCATTCCAAAATTAAACATTAGAAAACCTGTCCCATCGCCTGTCGTCCTCCGCTAAATCGAGTTTAAAATGACAAATTCGTAATGCAGTTCAAAACTGGGTGTGCCGTGAGAAATTCGGATTTCGGCCTTACTTCGGCCTCTAACGGTGATTGCAAACATTAATTTCTTAGCTTTTGACACGAACAGTGACTGGTAACGATTATCACTACTTGTTATTATAGATTGTACGATGTTCGGCTTAAGTCACAAGAGCCGGTTTTGTGGGAAATAGTGCGGAGGTAAAATATCGATAAATCCGTTATAAATAATTCTTGCCTACTGTTTCAATTATTTATACAGTTTGCTGATTTATGTCTGTCACTGTTATTATTTGTTTTCAAATCGCTTAATTCTGTAATTTTTTTATATTTATTTTTTTAATTTAAACGTTGCCTCACTCTAGGTTTTTCTCCTGTGTCGTGGGTGCGCTTACACCTCACACAAAGTCCCTAAGCTAAATTTTTGGATCACACAAAGAGTTGTTCCGTGCAGTCGAACGTTTTATTTCTCTACAATTTTTTATTTTTCAAATTTACTTATTGTCAAACTTGTTTAATAAAAATAATACCTTTCTACATCTAATTCGTAAATTAAATTTGCAATACATTAGTTTAAAAAAAAAACAAATGCGTAAGAACTACAAAAAAATAACAACCTGTGTATGCGTACTAGACACGAGTGCAGACAGATAACAAAAATTTGTAAACAAAAGCACACGCTGTACATTTCCATCTTGGGCCGTATTAAAAAAAAACGTCTCCCACGGTCGTTACGAGTTACAAGTGCTTTATCTTAGTGCTAATTGCACAGGTTAACTTTTTGTCTAATTTGCGACGTTATTCATTCATCTAGGAAATCAATTTACTGTAATGGAAACCAATTGTTCAATTGGATTTTTTTTGAGAAAAATAAACGAAAAAATCCGATTGTAGGAACTAAAAATCTTTTGTAAGGTCAGGTGCATCATGAATTGCCAGTAAAGTGTTACTGCGTAAGTAATAATTTAATAGCGATGTTGCCAAATGTCAAATATTAAAAGATTAGTGATGGCCGTCGTCTCGGTGAACGGGAATCGATTCTAGGTTTGTTTTTTAATCGATTAGGTTATGTAATGTTTAGTCGGTAACGTGTGAGGTAATTTTTATTGAGTATCGTTTATGAATTGTTGTGGTTTGGTTTGTTATTTTAATATCAAGGTTGAGTGTTTTTGTAAGGGGTTGGCTGAGCTGTTAGATCAGTTGTATCTAAGAACAACCTGTATTAGATATTATTTAATAATTTGTGAAATGCATTACATAATACAACCTCTAAGAATCTTTTACTACCTATAATACTAACTGTCATATATCGTATAGTATATATGACCATGCATCAACCTTTTCTCAGACCTAGCCAAAGTACTCTAAGCATGTAAGGGCACACTAGAAACCATCCAAGTGCCAGCCCCCATTTTAGAATCGTCCTCAAAACAAAAGCCGATCGCATTAAAAGAACAACAAAGCAATTCAGATTTGATAATTTAATTCAATCAAAACAAATTTAGGGCACCTTTAACAAAAACTTCAAACATCCCGGCATCCGGGGGCCCGTACAAATATTTCGACAAAAGATATTTCTGACCTGTGTCAAAGCATACTTGATCCGCTTCGGTAGATAAATGTTAACGTTAGTTCGTACAAAAAGAGAGGGAGGGGGGTTAAAAGAACGAACAAATCCATGGGAAAGTCATGGTAAATATTTGAAAAGTTCGCGAGATCCAAACGCCACCTGCGGTCAGGCTTATTGTCCACTTCAATGTATGTCCATAGAGTGGATAATACAAAACATACGTATTGCACGGCTTTCTGGTAAAACATTTCTGTTGAGAGTTTTTGAATTAATATTTCGTTTAAGTTTCCTGGACTTAATTTCAGAAAAAGCAAGATTAATGTTAAGTAAGTTAGATAAGTTTATAAAGGATAAGATTATATGTTTAAGAACAAATGAATCAGAAAAGTAATGAAAATCTTACTAAAATTTGTATTTGTCTACTTAAGATACTAAATCGAGACATTGTAATTTGCTTTTTAATTTTATTCGATTTTGAAATTTACAGTACTTTCGATTAAAACTACGCCTTTATTTCATTTAGGAAACAAAGAGACAAATTAAATGTTTGGAAAGAAAATATAATGTTTAAAGACAAGCCTTTATCAGGGGGCTAATACAATTCATACAATTTCAAATCTTAGAGCTCAAGATTTGCATGTAGTCAAGCAAACTTCAAAGCTTCAAAATTTTGTCGTCAGGCGCCAACTTCACACCCATTTCATATCCATTAAAAGTTCCAAAAATAGGTTCCAAAATCTGAAGTCAACCGCTAAAAACAATAAGACGGTGATATCAGCTCTGTAGACATCCCACACAGAATTTCCACACACCCTTATTTTATTTCGCGACTCAATACCTTCTCTATTTTCGGTCCTTCGCTAAAGTGTTTACTCTTTTCCCTTTGTAGGTCCTAAGGGTTGGTGAGAAGCATACTGAGCGAGCCCTTTAGCCTCGAGTGTCGAATGGACATTTCTTTTGGCTATTTTATTACTCGTCGTGACCGAATAGTAATTGTGTTATCGATGTTAAGGGGTTCGGATATTTATTTATTATTTCTTGGTTATTGTTTTACGTGTACTTTTGTTTCGTATTTGTTTTTGGGGATCTGTGCATGTATTTGGGGATTGTTATTTATTGTAATGTATTGGGTAATTTCTTGAACTTGGCTTAACACGCTACCGCGTGTCTGGATTCTATTTATTATGGAATATGAGGCAAACGAGCAGGCGTATCACTTGATGGTAAGTGATCGGCGCCGCCCATGGACACCAGCAGCACCAGAGGAGTTCACAGGCGAGTTGCCGACCTTCTAAGAAGGAGTACGTTCGTTTATTAAAGACTAGCTATTACCCGCGGCGTCGTTCCCGTCATTTGACTACCTACCCTACTTTACCTACCTTACTTTACCTACCCTACAATACTTACACTACTCTACCTACCCTTCTCTACCTACCCTACTCTTCCTACCCTACTCTACCTACCCTTCTCTAGCTACCCTAGTCTACCTTCCCTAGTCTACCTACCCTACTCTACCTACCCTACTCTACCTACCCTACTCTACCTACCCTACTCTTCCTACCCTACTCTACCTACCCTACTCTACCTGACCTACTCTACCTACTCTATTCTATCCTATGTCCTTCTCCTGGCTTTAAACTACCTCCCTGCCAATTTTCAGCTAAATCGGTTCAGCCGTTCTTGAGTTATAAGTGGTGTAACTAACACGACTTTCTTTTATATATATAGATTTGAAGGTCGTATCGGTTCGGGAATACCGCTATAGGTAATCAAGATTGGGTTTGTGTGTATGTTGGTTTTAAATTTGATAGCCATTCAGAAAGGGTAGGAATGATGCCCAAATTTGTTTAAAATTGTTATACTACAAAACAATTAAGAAACAGATAGAAATGCAGTTGTCTTATGTTATTGTATTTTGACGATTTGATTTATAGAATAAGATAATTAATTGAATAGTGTCTTTCTAGATTCTTATTCAAAACTAATAAAAGGATAGTTATGGCACAATACATACTCTCTATTGCTATAACAATGATGTAAATAAATACATAAATAATAATCTTAACTATAAAAACTGGTTAGTTTCTCAATAGAAGCTTTGACAAAATAGTTTTTATTATTAAAATATTATTAGAATAGTGTTATGATAAATGTGATCATTATATTAGTGAATGTTTTATTGATTTATTTTTATTAATATCTGTAACCTATTGTTAAGTGTGTCTGATCTTGTTTGGGTTTTTACATATCATAGAATTTTAAGAGTAAAACTTGTTTTTGACAATTTTAGGTGGAAAATAACTACAAAAAGTCAGCGATTCAGACATGTATGTGATGAATCATGCTTCGGGACGATTAAGTCGGCTCGACCAGAGTGACACCACGGCGTGAATACCGGCGTGAAACAACGACATCGTTGAGTTTCATCTGTCAATAAGTTTCATGGAGTCCCTATCATTCCTCCTTCCCTTCCTCTCTCCTCCCTAAATACCCCTAGGGTCGGCAACGTATTTGAAACTCCCCTGATGATGCGGAAGTCCATGGGTGGCGTCCATTGTCAATCTTCAGGTAATGAGACCGTCCGTTTATCGCCGCATCAAAATAATAAAAAAAGAGACGACAATATGAATTTTATGAAAACATAAAGAATTCAAATACAATAATTTAAAACAACAATAATTTAAATTATTTAATAGAAACCAAAGTCTGGGCTTATAGCAACTAACTGGTTTCGGGTCATTGTCTAGACGAAGTTGACACTTTCAATTGTTTTGTGTGTGTTACATAATTATTTAATCCTTTTACAAAATGATGCATAACATATTATTATGTAGTAATAGTAGGTGGAAACACAAACAGGCTTATTGGATATATTAGCTAAATTCGTGTGGTTTCATCCGCTGCTGGGCTCCCTTAGATCGTAGTGTGATTTTTTATAGAAAAAGAGGCTTCTTAACAAATATTGATATTCTTTTTTATTCGTAGATAGCTTCATCGTTTAATAATCGCTTTAGACAAATCCTATTTGTTTCAAAGCTTATACTTACAAGTTCCATTGACACTAAATCTGGATCTGATGATGGGATCCCAGGAAAATCGAGGGGATCTTTCGGAACTAGTAAGGGCAATTAGTATGATTGTTCGTTGAATCTCCTATCTTTTCTCCTGTGTCGCGTTTACAAACATACAAAATCACATACAAAAGCCAAAAGCTAAACCAAAAAAAAAAAAAAATTGTGGATCGTACAAAGTGTTTTTCGGTGCGGGAATTAAATCCGCGACACGTTGCACTGCAGCCAGTTGCGCAAACCGTGCTGTCAATTCAAAATTGATTAAAATCGTAAGTCAAACTAACTAATTACTAACGGCTTAACTAACTCCAAATGTACCTCTTCAAGTTATAACAGCCACGAACATAGATAATATTGTTCTTAGTGATAATGTTCACGTATTATCACGCATAGTTTGAGCTAATTAGGCCCTCGATATCAGCACAAAGTGATCATTCTTGGAGACCATTTTGACCCGCCTTGGGCGTCGTTTCCTTGCATATGACTAAGCCTCTATTCAAAGAGTAGACTACAGATTGGACATTAATATCATTTTTAAATATTAAATACCGTGAGACATACCAAATTTATTAAAAATTTACGACTGCGACTTACGTGGATTAACTGTGTAGCTCTCTGCGCGATGTCAACGCAATGAGCACGCTGCTCATGAATAAAAGTCCCGGTGTGACTTAAAAGTAGTAGAGCTTCCCTCGGGTAATTCAAAATTGATTAAAAATAATAAAAAAGCCTCTGGTGTACCCATACATAAGTAGGTTCAAAATCTAGCCAATGCGACTTTTCCCGACCCTACTGTCTAAGTTTATTGACACAACCCCTACGGAAGAGGAAATTATGGGAAAACCTGACCTTATAATTTTCGAATCGGCAATCCAACTTGAGCAAGCCTGGTGTTTAGGGCTTTGTAGGTCTTCAGCAGAGGGCTTATAGGCTGATGATGTAATGTGACTGTTTTTAGTTAATAGTCACAAGTTTATCAGTCTATCGTTTTATTATCGTGCAATATTCTTGGGGTTTTCCAAAAAAGTGAGGGGACCACAGCTCCCTGCAAGCCTGCGCTCTGCAGCGACGCAATAGTTGCCAGGCCACTGATAAGGTAATTCATCCCATCTTTTGTCCTTTTTATTCTACAATAAATCAATTACAAAATTTAGTTAGAAAATCGGTAGCTTCCAATAAGCCAAATTCAATACTTTTATTGCGAAGTATGGTTTTTATGGATTTTGTATTAAATCGCAACATATGACAACAACGACTCTGTCTCAGTAGTAAAATTAAGAAAATGTATTTTATGTATACTGTTGATGTACCTTATTGAATAATAAAAAACTAAAGTCTAAAATAAAGAATATCGTTATATAAATCAACGAATTTAAAAGTTTCCATTTTTTAATAACTCTTTGTACATATTGATCATTAAAAAAAACATATGTTCCACATAAGAAACTACCCAATTGTGTCCTGAGTTAAAGCAATAGACTTACTCCTATAATATGGAACTTATATATAGCTAATCACCATTTATTAGTATCAAATTATCATCATCAGAATGGGAGTCACGATATGCTATCTGAATGTATTGTCCATCGCCTTTTTCTACAAATATTTTTTTTAGAAGTGGTTTCAATCGAAAAAAGTTGAAAATAATAATATTCTAAAACTACACTATTCGTATCTAAACACCTACCTCCATTCAGTCTTCTTCAACGCAAACCAAATCTTATTTACAAAAACAAATCATTCTAGATATTTCAAATTCATTACCAGACCGCTATTCTAACAAAGTCCTCTACGCTTCTAAAACCCTTAGGCAGAAAACGAAGTAAGACTATTAATCTGTGTAACTCCTACGCAAGTTTTAGTCCTAAAGGCTTAGGTTCACAAACCGTGTCTAATTTTGAACACAATGCCAGCATTTATATATTGTTTAATATCATAACATAGTGCAATTTGGCTAAATAATGTGCTACGGTTTGGTGTGGATCGTCTAAGTAGGCGTTAGGATATGTGTACGGACTTACTTAGGTGTTTGTAAGTGAAACGGTAATTTTAAAGGTTAAAGAGTACCTAAGGATCGTGTTTTTTTTTTTGGGGAGAAGTAATTACTTCTTTTAAGTAATAATCAAATGTCTCGAAGTAATTTAGGCAGCAAGAAACAAAATAAAATCAGCATCGTAAAGTTTTCTTCTGCACCTGTTCTTGTATTCGGCATATTTGAAAATTCATCATATTATTTCTCTCACCCTGTATAAGACAGAGGAGAATGTCAGACACTTACTGCCTAAAAACCACCTCGGTCCTTCTCCTGTTCCAGGCCTACTACAAGAGCCGCACTGCGTTCTTGCCCTTACACACGTAACACTGGCAATGTTTTTTTTTTATGTGAGGGGAAAATCATCAAATGACTTCTCCCGCCCAGGACCGGGCGGGAGGGAGTGTCAGACTCTTACTGACTAAAAACCCCCCTGTTCCTTCTCCTGCTCTGTGCCGAGGTCGCGGTGCCTCATTGCGCTTACCCCGCAACGGCTGAAACACCGGCAACGTTAAAGGTATGTTTCTAAAACAGACGTTTAGTTAATCTAATGGCAGTAAAAGTACTATTAACTATGACAAGTCAAGGTCATCTTTTTCTGATCATAAGCATAAAGGATCAGCCAGATATGTAGTTGATCATTTTAGGCAGTAAACGTCAATAAGTTCACGTGACTCCTCCATAATGTAGATTATTGTTAGGTATTACAATTACGAAATCAGAAGAAAAAACTATTAGGTAATTTTACCTAGGTATTCTACGTTAAGAATTATTTAGGAAAAAACAATGTAAGGGCCACAAAAATCTAATTGAAATTTTCGCAGATTGAAAAACATAATTACCAACAATTCTAAATTCATCAAACCCCAAGGCGAAAGCGCACATTTTGTACTTTTGTCACGATTGGAACGTTAATCCGGGAAGAATGTCCAATACATACTTTATTTAATCAACGCACAACTACTACCATAGCAGACTGATACAATCAATTCTTCAAATCCAATCTATTCTTAGAACACTCGTGGACCGGAAAAATATTATCTAATAGTGAGTAAAAAATCTTAATTGCTATCTTTCGTGTTAGATGGACGTGCAAAATCGAATCGTGCGCAGTGCGCGCATGCGCTGTGTGCACGCGATCGTCACGCCGATGTGACAAAATGGCGTAGCCCACATGCGTTGACAGCTGCATGTTACTTTGAGTTTTATTTCCGCGTTCATGTATTAGGTGTAATGTAGTTTAGTAGTTAAGGTTATAAATTGTATTGTTAGGTAGTTTTTTTTTGTTAAGACTTGTTGTCAAGTGCTTTGCTGTTAGTATTTGAATTCATTTAAAGTATCTAGAGTAGGCAATTGTCAAATATCCGCATTTATTTATTAAGTTGAAAGTGAAGATTCTAAAACTGAAGGTCTTTATAATTGTAGGTACATTTTATGTTTTATATACGTATATTTTCTCTCATCAATAAGATGTTAAAAGGAATTTCTTTTGAAGTGAGATTTGAATTTCAAATTTAGTTAAAGCACGTGGTTGTTTGCTACGTTCTGTCCGCACCACAAAGTGCTATCTGATCGACACAGATCGGACCCACGAAGGCCCAGAGTAATAATATGACGTAATAAGACAATAAGGCTCGGCTTAGAGTAAAAAGGTCTGAAGAAACGGGATAGCTTTTATTCAGTATGAGCCTGATACTCCCTTTTGTCCTGGCCAGGCAGGGTGAGAGAAAACATTGGATGTTTTACGGGGGATAGCAGAGTCTTAAAACAATAAAACTTTGACGGCATCACGGAGACATGTCGTAAATATGCAATATGACCATTTGAAAGAATTTCCTGATCACAATTAATAAATAGATATTTCCCGGATAGTTATAAGGTTACGTATAGTTTTCCTAAAACCTTGATCTGGTATTAAAATCATTGCGACTAATATTAAGTGTCACGTTTTTTGGAATAAGTGGATTTGTATTTATATCCTTGTTGTAAATAGGTGTTAATATTTCAACGATCATTTTTAGCTGATTTACACAATATGTCATCAATCGATATCTATCAATATCTCCTTATATTGGTATAAAACTGAATCTGAAGCTTAACTTAGTTGAAGAAGTTAGCTTGGGCAAATAGGTATAAGTAGTAAAATCCTAAGCAAAGACAACTTCTTGCATGGAAACGGATTGGACATTACTTACCACGCTTGTTTATGGCAAATTGGTGATTTTAAACTTAAAAGAAAAACTGAGAACTAGCTCTCGTCACGATTTTTGCAAGGCTCTCTCATAAAACAGAACTTCTTTACCTAGCTACCTACAATTGTGTAGCACAAAAGGACAAAACAACGGTAAGTGTACGTGACAAATATAATGCTCTATCACGTCTATACAAAATGTCTTCCCTTCAAAACGATAATAAGGCCAATTTGCCACCGCTTGCCGCGTTATAAATAATTAGACATCGTGACGCAACGTTAAGCTTGACATTATAAAAACGACCTAATTTTGTTTAGCAAAGAAAGGTTAGGAGTTAGACTTTGTAAAGCTTTTAGATTCAAATCTAAAATGGCGATGTTTCTGTTATTTTGTTGGTTGTATCACGATTTTTCTTAATAAAGTCTCAAAGTTTGTGGTACTGCTAATTCTTTGTACATATTTTTTTTTTCATTTAGATTTGTTGTGTTTTTATAATAACTATCGTGAGACATACAAAATTAACTAAAAATCGCGGGTTACTCACGTCTATATTGAGAAAAGCTCTACTAGTTTCGAACCACAGAGGGGTTCTTCCTGGCTGCGCGACGTCGCCGCGTACGCGCACGCTGCTCATGAGGAAGAACCCCTCTGTGGTGGTGTGTCTATGTGGTAATTTAGATTTGTTGTGTTAATGGTGCATTTGTACCTGTGATAATGTTTTCAACGACAATTCAAATAAATACTTACATAACATTAACGTAAAAACTCTAAAAAAAAATTGAGAAGTTTGTCTATTTCATCGATATTGGTTTTATGAAAGTGTGTTTTTGTATTTTTTTACGATCGCGGCTTTTTGTCTGCTCTTGCTTACCCTAGTGTAGCCCTATCCGACATCATTATCAGCCTCTAAGACCACACTGCTAAGCAAAGGCCTCTTCTCAAACCAAGAAGGAGACACACAAGAAGGTTTAAGCATTCTTTCACCGTATGTCAGTGGTGTCTAAACTTAAAAAGTACATATAACACTTGCTAATTTTCGATCCCGCATTCTTAAGTACGAGAATCTAGTGCCTTTAACACCGATCCACGGGCATAGTGGACATAAAAGCCCTATCCACTATCTATGAACCCTACGCACCTCTTTCAGGTGTAACGGTACCACATACTGCAATGAATAGAAAGCTGCATCATTGAGAATGGCCGGTTTATACTTGGGGATCTAAGTACACTATTATTGTAGTACAAAACAATAATTCCCTTCAGAGCGCATGACATTAAGAAATTATTAGGTTGCGCCGCATCCGCGTAAGGGACTCAGCTTGCGGCTTTTAGGCCGGTTGCAGTATGTCGTTTTTACGCTCAGCTAGTTTTTTTTATGTGATCAGACGGCAAAACAACAAACACATTACCTGAGTAAGCAATCAGCGTCGCCCATTGACAAGCGCAACAACGAAAGAGTTACGAGTGCGTTGCCAACCTTTTAGAGATTAGAATTTTGGGGAATTAGGGATCAGGATTTTTCGAATTCAGGAATTAGGAAGGGATTGGGGGAGGGGAAGGATTAGCCTTCCGGTAACCTTACTCATACGGTGAAACACAACGCTGTGGTTGTTTCACGCTGGTTTTTTGTGAGGCCGTAGTATCACTCCGGTTGGACCGACCCATCTGTGCCGAAGCATGGCTCTCCCACACTTAGTTTAGTAGGTCCCGCCAATAATGTTTGATTGAGTTGGTCAAATCTCAAAACTACATTAATATAAATTGGAAAAAAAACTGTGTTCGAGAGAGTTACACTGAGACGAGTTTGTCCAAAAACTACTTGGACATGATTATAACCAATTTGGTTAAAAAGAAGAAAATGTATAGAATAAAGCGTTACTTTACGGAAATCCATCATAAAAAAAGAAGTTAAGTTTATTAATAATTTGGCGATTTATTAAGGTAACAAGCCTACATCCAACCACTCTTTCATAACCATCGAGAAGTCAAAAACTCACTGCTATTATAACCAGCCTAATTTCACAGTTTCTCGCAAGACAGGAGACGTATAAGCCGATCTACACGTGGGCGCAGCCCGCAGGCGAACTGTTCTAGCATTTCACTTGCCTTCAAATGCATATGAGGCCTTTTTAGTGCATCGCCGAAGGTAATTAATACGTTGGATATAGAATTAGTATACAGTTATGTTCGGATATCTCTGTTCGTAGGTGTTTTGACCTGTGAACGTAGGAAAAGTTGTGGTTCATCCTTTATCAAGATAGTGGTAGAACATTTCATTAGTAAAGTGTTTAGTTTGACGAGAATAAGTATCATGCTCGAATATGAAGTCTTCTGTACCTTTACTGGGTAAGGAAAAGCCGTCGATCACTTCCTGAGAACAAGGCAGTGCTCAGCCCAAGCAGGGCACACCGCCACCCTTTACTCCTTACATATTAATATTAACATCAGGTTATCCTTACAATGACGACACCCGGCGTTTCCTCCCTCAGGATCCGAAATAGAAACGCACCGAAGCTATCGTGCCCGGTAAGCACCTGCGTCGGAAGGTGAGGACGCCAGGGTATCTCTCAAGCCACTCCTCAAAGAGTACCTGGCCAATTCAGTAAGAGTCTGATACTGCCTCTCACTTCACCATAGGCCAGAAAAATCATTTGATGACCTTCCTCTCACAAAAAAAGCCCGCCCCAACCCCAATAGTATTCAGAATTCAATTTGATGTTAAACAATAGGCTCTTTTAGCTAAGAATTACAAAATGATAGACGCGATCTAACTCTGTACGTTTATAAAATTAATTCTGATACAAAAGTGACGAGACACGCCCGTAATAAATCCTAAATTAAAACCTTTACCTACATTAAGAAAATACCAAGACCTAACATTCTTCGACTGGATGAGCCGAAGAATGTAAGCACATCGTCTATGGAGCATTGTTAAAAGACCTTGAAAGGACTTCTGTACACAATAATATGATCCCTGAGAAAGATCTTGTCGATTACAAATACATTAATAGCGGTAGGCGTTTCCATATTGTTAAAAGCTGGTGAGCCATTAAGTACTTGTATCGTTTGCAATCGTCACGACGCGATTGTTCTTGCATACTTAGGTTACGTTAGGGGGCTCGATTTGCAGTGGATATATTTACGTGTTGAGTTATTTGCGACTGTCTGGATTTACAAAACAAAACTTTTACAAGCAGAAGTGTATTTGAAAAAAAACTTCTTTTATTTAGACTTTAGACTTAAGTAGACGTAAGCTAAGTCGCTGAGTTGGTTGCAGTAGTTGGCGAAGAATCAATTCGTACCTGTCTCCCTAACTGTAATTTTTCAAAATAGTCCCTTTTTTATATTTTTAATTTAGAAGTGTTTCTTGCATATTTTAGCGAAACCTCGTGTATGGTATTTTCAATGAAACATATTTCTATTAAAATATTACTCAATAGTACAAAAGACTTTTATTTGGTATTGAAAAAAAATTATCTAAAATTATCAGTTATGCGGTATTAGCACTTCGTCGTAGAATTAAAAATGGCTCTTATTTATCCGTTGGAATGTATTAGAAAAAAAACTATTTTAATTTCCGATCAAATCTCTGAAAAGTTGAGCTTTCAACTGTGCATATAACGACAATTATTAAACCTCAAACAGTACTTATTATTAAATCGCTGTTTATTCGATAGTCCGCAGCATAACGTGTAGTCAGTATGTTTTTATTATGCCGTATACCTTACTAAGTTGGTATACACAAAGTAGCTTTTAATATTTTATTCATAGTCACTATAAACTAATTGTTCGCGGCTATTTATTGGAAGGAATTACGTATTTTAATACAATACAATAAGAATTTCGAAATTTACATCAACAATACTGTTATTATGCCTACATTTTAATGTTTTTGCATTTAGATATTTATCTTATAGTTATGTATAATATCGATAGTGAGTGAGTGATGATATTATCTTTATGTTTGACTATGCAACTGCTGTGAATTTCTATTTTGATTGTAGAAGAAATCGGTAGCAGTGACTGGTTTTTTTTATAGGAGACTAGCTTTTGTTTGCATCTTTAATCACGTGGAATAGTGACTTCCTGCATATTTTTGGTTTAAAAACTATCATATGTCCTTTCTCGAGTTCCAAAGTATGTGTATTCCAAATTTCACACAAATAGGTTTAGTAGTTTAGGCGTGAAGAAAAAACATACAGACAGACAGACAGAGTTACTTTCGCATTTATAATATTAGTTTTGATAAATGCTTACAGAAGTTGCCTGTTTACTGAAACAATTTTATTATATGTAAGTATTACAATAAATATCCAATAATTTTGGTCACAACAAAAAACAAAAAGATGTTTTTCTTAAAATACTCTCTTTATTTTCGTCTTTACTGAGTAAGAGTCATAATTCAATTTTACTTAAAGATTAGTAAATGTGTCGTCCATGGAATCGAGTCATTCCCTGATCCCTTCTTTCCGCTAGTTGCGTCATCGATACCCCTAAATATTAATTTAACAAAATAACTTTATTAATTTATAATAACGTACATAAATATATAAAAAATCGAATTTTCTAATTGTGCAATTTCGTATCTATTGATACGAAATTAGAAAATTCGATTTTTTATATATTTATTGAAGTCATACGAGCAGGACACACAATTCTTACATTCCCACCATTTGTGAAGAAATTCGATGCACAACTAAGTGTTTATATTTAGCACTATAGTTGTGTATATAGAAAAGGGTCGGTCTGTCTATCACACTGTTGTAATTACCTTTCTGGGGCGCACGGCGAATTCTCGATGTCATGCCATATGTCCTTCCAGGGGTACGGACTTAGAAATATTGATTTTGTATTAATTGTCAATTGATATATTATTATTAGTAAAGGAGTATTTATTAAATTATTATCTAAATTGTCGACACCAAGAAAAAAATCTACTTATATTACAAATAACACACATAATGTAAAAGTTTGTGAAAATGTGTATGTATGTTTGTAATTCTTTCACACAAAAAAGCTGGATCGATTTGGTTGAAATTCGGTGTGTAGATAGATGAAAGTAAGACCTTGAATTGACAGAGGCTACTTTTCATTGAAATTGAGACCTTGGATTAGAGGCAATTTTTATCAACATACTAGCATCATCAAAGCATCTTGCGAATGCTAATATTATAGAAAATATTATAGAAATA
This sequence comes from Spodoptera exigua, assembly GCA_902829305.4. NCBI lineage: Eukaryota > Metazoa > Arthropoda > Insecta > Lepidoptera > Noctuidae > Spodoptera > Spodoptera exigua. The sequence goes on along the minus strand of LR824616.2, from coordinate 10,570,422 downwards.
CGTAATGTCGTATACAATACTTAGTGTGTTGTAAATCTAGAAATAATAAGAATATGAAATTCCAGAAGATATTTGGCAAACACAATTCAAACAAAAATAATCATGACTCGATTTCACTCCAACCCAATTTCAATCAAAACAATCCAGTCCCCAAAAGCCGACGTAAATATTTTGACAATGTACCCAGATATACCTACACAATAACAACCCAAATTTTAACTCTCAGGAAAATTATCACAGATATAACCGCAATTTTCTGAGAAAAGCTCGCAAATTGCTATTACGAATTGTTCCATATAACACCTGGGGAAAACAAGGAAGTGATTTCTGTGAATTTCGTCACGTAGCAAAAGAAAGATGGCGTCATTTATTATGTTATACGTCTTTGTAATCCGGCCCTGGCTTGTCGTCCCATCACTTAGTTGAAGGACATGCTCGCGTTTCTTTTGTAGGGTCGGGGTACGTCCTTAGTGTGGGCGAGCGTTGGGATATCAGAAATTAAACACAAACTTAGTTTCTTAAGAATAATATAATTTTCATTGAGGTATTAGCTAAGATTTAAACAGCCAACATTTTCATTAGTTACTTGATTATGCAAGCGATGCTAGTTAAATGTATAATAGACTTTCTTGGATGAATAAAGTATTTCGCAAAATTAACTAAACTAAAAATAAACCAAATTCTTTACTTTCAGCTTTAAACTTTCTTATTTTTTTAATAATACCGTATATATGTTCAGCCGTTGTTGAGGAGGTTTTTAATCAGTAAGAATCTGACACTTCCTCTCGCCTCATCTGGGCGAGAGAGATCTCTCGCCCAGATGAGGGTCATTTGATGATTTTGCCCTTACAAAAAAGCCATACTACATTTGCATTATAGAATAAAAACAAAATCATATACATCCGCTATAACAAGACCCCTACCCAACTAAGTACTCTCACTCAAGTACCTGTACAGACGACATCAAAAGTCTTTTCCTCGCGTTTCCTTCAAGGTAAAGCGTCGCTGTGCCAAATTGCGCGGAAGTACAGTCGACAGGTTAATTTGTTCGCGATCCTTCAACGAATTGGGTGGAGTGTCCACCGTTTATACCTTCTTGTGTCTTTTGTATTGTTGTTATTTGAGTTGGTTTGGTTTTTTTAATTGTTTTTTTTTGCAGTAAATTGTGGATTGATAAAGTGAGAGAGATTCTATGTAAATATTTGCCTATTGTTTTTGTCTCTTTGATGAGGCCGTCGTGCTGTCAACAAACTTAATAATCCAAACTAATATAATAAATTCGAAAGTTACTCTGCCTGTCTGTTTGTCTGTCTGTCTGTCTTTTCTTCACGCCAAATCTACTGAATGGATTTCTATGAAATTTGGTACAGATTTAGTTTGGAACTCGAGAAAGGACATAGGAAAAAGAAAATTCTGCAGGAAGTCACTGTTTCACGCGAAGAAAGTCGCAGGCAAAAGCTAGTATTTCATATTTTAAGAACAAGAGTGTAATGTACCTAATTAACGTTATATTCCTATGTTTGAGTTAATTTTGATGCAACAACCACAATAACAAGTCCTCTACAAATTGATAAAAAGCTGACGATTTTGGCAATTTGAAAAAAGTAAACTTAGATTTAGAAAGAACGGGATAGTGTTTAGTCAGTAAGAGTCTGACACTCCCTCTCCCCCCACACAGAGCGGAATTGATTTAAAACCATCCTAAGAAATTAACTCATCACAAACGAAATATTTATCCAGAGCAGAAGTAGAAAATCTTTTCTAATACCTACGTGTCGTTTACATAACCTAGATATTAAAATAGTATGATTCAAAATTATAGCTTTGTTTTATGTTCGGACTATAATAAAAACTGTGATAAAACTAGGTATCTCTAACAATGTTTACGCAGAAGTGACACAGACTGTCTTCTGTTTAGCAATAGCGAACTATGAAAATAAAAATGGAAATTTAAATGTTGAATTATGATGGAATTGTGTTACGACATGTTATGACGTCATACCTATTTTTCTTGTTGATAGAAATTAGTTTTTATGTAACACTTTCTGACCTGGCGAACTTTGTACCGTCTTACTATTAAATAATACCTAAAAGAATCTTGTTCAAAATTTTATGTGACTTATAGAACGGTTTAAATGTTAAGTAAAATTCATGTTTTTACTTCACATCATCAGCCTATGTGGCCAGTGCTAATAAATACCAACCAGATAGGTATGCTTGTTGAAAACATTAGCGGTGGTAGCCTTAACCATGGTCAAGTACTCGCAACTATACCCACCCATAACTAGCAATGGGTTTTTGTGTTGATCCTTAGGTCTTTTTTAGTTTTTATCCAGATTTACAATAGCGTGACTGCTATCATAAAAATTACTGCTTGCTACTATGTTATGATACTTGATTTTCTTATATATTAAACTAAGCACTACATAAGTCTGTATGGCTATAAAAATATGTCCAAGATCTTCAAGATCTTCAAAATTCTATTTAAGTCAACAAAATCACTGTAAAGTCGACCCTCTTGTTGGTAAACCAGTGAAATTCCAGTCAGCAGTCAACAGTCAGATTGACTTGAAGCAATAAAGCCGAGTGTCTTGTGGAATCCTGACTGCCCGGAGCATGTTAGGAATGCATTCCTGTCACATCGACGACCCTTACTTAGTTAGAGGTAGATTTAGGAATAGCTACCTATATTAGCAGACTGTCTTGGCTCTGGTCAGTATGTTTTGAAGTTAGGTAGTAATAGGAAAATTAAGTTTAATTTACTTTGCCTATAATCATAGTATTTTGTCTCTTTTGTTGCTCCCAATAAATGCTTTACCTTCATATTTAATTACCACTTCTATAAACTTGTAAAAATGTAGTAAGAACTCACTGCTCAAAATCCTCTTCTTAGATGGAGTGTTGAGTATTGATCACGCGACGCTAAAGCGACTTGCTGATTTCAGGCTTATAATAACCAATATTAATACTGAGTATTCTTCAATTAGGCTCGAGGACAGCCTTAGTAGTCGATTTTTTATATTTCAAAACCTCTCAAACTCTACAATATAAATACGGTATTAAATTACAAAGTAGATGATGAGTATCAGTGAATGATCTTTCAATTTAATATGACAAATCATTTAGCATTAAAACAACTTTTCTTTACATGGACATGTAAATTGATAAACTAACACAACACAAACAAATATAAAAACAAAAATAAGAATAGTCGAACAAATAAAAACAAAACACAATCAGAACCGGACTAGCGAATTTGACCTACTCAATCGATCGGACTGTTTACGAAGACCGAATTTAAGTTGTCCAGGGGTAGCCAGAAGTAGGGGGAATTAGTGGCGGTTCATTGGATCGCAATTAAAAGAAGGAAACTCTGAGGATGTGATATGGAGTTTCGAAGAGTACGGTCGAAGGAACTTTGGCTAATTCCTCGATAACGTCAATCGATCGGAGGGAAGGTTTGTAAGAAATCGCCGCTTATTGTGATGGCTTTTTGTGTTATTTGCTTGGGTAATATATAAAAGAATTGTGGCTTAGTTAATAATGAATAATTGGGTAGGTATTTTTTTTAAGATAAGATAAGATTCATTTATTGCATAACTGTATACATAATGATATTAAAATACAATGTTTTGACTCAACAGTCTACCCAGGTCGGACATGCAATATATTATGTATTGCAATAAAAAAATTTACATGATATTTCTGAATTCTACTTTTTAGCAAAATAGGTACTCATTCAAGTTATAAAAAACATTATCAATCAAAAATTTCTTTAAATAAACCTAATTTGATAGGAAGTTTTCAAAATTAGTAATAAATAGTAAATTTTTCATTAAAATTGCAGTTTGATTTGCCAAATTACACGTAAGTGTGACTTTTATTTTAAACTTTGGTCGTAGAAATGTTGTCTTGCAAAGTGGGTTTTTTTCACAAACTTATTTAATTATAATACATTTGCCCACTTCTTCAAAGATTTGCCCAGTTTAGGTTTCATATCGTTAATGGTTGAATGGGATGAAGAAGGCACTGTGTAGACACCATAAAAACGGTGAAAGAAAACATCTTTACAATATAATACAACTTCTAACTATAAGTTTAAAATAGCCAATCCTCCTTGAGAAAGCCTGGTCATTAAATACTCAAACGGTCTTCGGGTAAGAAAAGACTTTTGCTGCTGATAATAATGAAAAAGACGCCAATAGTAAATTCATTTACCATAGATTATTAACACCAATTTATCGTTGACCCCTTTCTTATTTATATCATCTTATATTTAAAAAATCATCGTTTTAATAGTTCTATGTTTGAATGACGAAGTATGTGCATGTTAATGATCCATTTTCAAGTAGCAGACCTATGGACATAGGATGGAACGAGGCTAGGCGCGCATTTAATAGTCTGTGAGAGTCATAATTTAGAGAAAGCAAAGGGCGTGGATGTAATAACAGTCATTATTGTTTGCTCATAAGCTGTTTGAATCTGGCTAGAATAGGAACTGTGCCTATTATTAGCGAAGAAAAGCTTTACATAAATCTTCTACGCAGATTCAATTTTTTTTTAATAACTCAGATTGAAGTATTTAAAAGACGTAAGGAACACATGTATGAAAAGGCACAATATTTATTGATCAGCAGAATGTTTTTGTGTTTTTTTTTTTCTAAAATCCGTTGCCCCACACTACGATATTCTCCTGTACAACGAGTGGTGTGTTTACAAATATACAATTTCACATACACATGCTATCTAGAACCGAAACAACAGCTTGTGGATCACACGAAGCGTTGATCCATGCGGGAACTTAACCCTGTGACACGTTGCACAACAGTCAGTCCAGTGTTATATCAATAAGAATTATAATATCAGTCCTCTAGATACGTGATTGATATCAAAACATCCAATGGAATGATCTTCCGGCGGCGGTATTCCCGAACCGATACGACCTTCAAACCTTCAAGAAACGAGCATATTTCTTCTTAAACGGTTGGCAACGCACCTGTGACTCCTCTGGTGTTGCGGATGTCCATGGGCGGCGCCGATCGCTTACCATCAGGTGATCCGTCTGCTCGTTTGCCACCTATTCCATAAAAAAATCCAATTAAAACTCCTACAAAATATTTATCACATGACTCATATCAAAATTTAACACAAAAAATGCTTAAAGACGGCAAAATCTCTAACATTACTGGCACCAATTACATATCGTAAGTTCTAGAAAAAGATTAATAGTAATAAAATTGAAGCCACCAACGTGCAAAGTCCTAATAACGTATTCAAACAACATAATCCAGACTAGAGTAATGATAGCAATCTGTTCGCTATAAATCCTTAATGGCCTATCGCTTGTCCACCGCACTTGTGTTCGATGCAGCACTAGAAGTCACTATGGGGCGGGCCGATGTTGAAACGTTTAATTTGCGATATTATTTTTATAGCCTTGCTTTATTTTCGAGCAATATTAATGTTTATTCTGTCATCATATTTTTGTGTGTGGTACTGTTATTCGATTGTGATCAATCTAAAGATGGTGGGTGGTTGATACATGTTGAAAACGCCTTGTGATGTTACATTTATTGACACATATCCAAAATCGGATTTAAATATTTAGAATAGGAGTAGAGGTGTAAATTAATTATCCTTATCTTTCCATTTATGATGACTGTGTTACATCCCATCAACCTGCAAAAACAATTGACAAATGCAATTACTAGTCTTATAACGTTTTTCTGAATGCACTTTTGGCGCAGTGGTTGGGCAACTGACTGCTGTGCAACGTGTCGTGCTTTAGTTCCCTACAAGAACTACACTTTGTATAATCAATAAACTATTGTTTCGGGTTTGGGTGGTTTGTGTATGTAAATTGTAGGTATTTTTGGAAACGCTCCCAAGACACGGGAGAAAATCCTAGCGTGAGGCAACATTTTACATTAAAAAAAACCGAAAAACGACCCAAAAACATAACTTTACTGAGTCACAACAACAATGTGTCAATTTCACTACCAAAAAAATTATAAAACTTCTCTATCATCCCTATTATATCGTTTTCTTATCGGACCTCATGATCACCCCTCGCGTAGGCCTTAGCCTGCAGGCTTCGGCGCCGATACGCGGCTGAACTTTCACCACCCGTCCGCGCCTCCAAGATACCTTCGATTTATACCTCAAATACTTGTAAGGTTTCCGAAGTTGTGCTGATAAGAATGTCTCTTCAGTTTAAAGTTTTTAGAACTTGCTAACAGCTGGTGAACTGGTAATGTCGAGATTTTATAGAAGATTCTTTTTTTTAATTTATTTCTTTTATATGTAGTAGAAGTTTTTTTTTATTTATCACTAGGCCGTTTTATTCGATTTTCAAATAATTTACATCTTCTTTTATAAAATTTTATTGATGTCTACTATTTGGCTTGCAAGAATACATTTCCAATAAAGACCATTAAGAAAAAGAAAATCCAATTTATTCTCGTATATATTTTTCGAAATAGTGAATATTATAAATTCCGTCCTTATTAAGGGCCTGATTTTTCAATGGTTATTTATATAACAATTTTATTCCTCAGATAACATTTATCTGACTATTGGAAAATCAGCCCTAAAGCTACTAAATATTGGAATACTTATACATTAGGAACTCAATAACACACGGAAAACACAAACGATTAACAACAAAACGGCAACAATTCACACCGATTGCAAAGCAACTTTACCCGCGCATTAAACGAAATAATAATGTCGTATTCGCAACATAATCGTGCATTACATCACATGCACGACCCAGCACCGAACTGCACCCACCCAGTGACAGACGCCGCCGGCAGCTCGCCACAATAGCGATTGTTCTTGCATTGATCATTTGATAGTGGTCGTTCTCCTCCTGCTAAATCGTATGTTATTATTTATGCTGCTTCAAGCCTAACGACCTGAGCTCGCGCATTCAATGGAGGGGGTACCGCTTGTTAAGTATATAATTTTATTGTATATTGTGTGTGTATGTTTATGTAGCTGTCTGAGAACAATTTTGTATATTACGGTAGTGTTGTACAATTGAAGACGGTAGTATTTTTTTGGTATTAATTATTGTTGTAGTGATATGTTTGATTTGTATCACCTTATTTGCTTCTGAGGTCGTGGTTTAGCGATGCACTTTTATATTTTGTGTACTTTTCATGAATGTACGTAGGACATCTACTGTAGGTATACTTTTTAAAAACGGCCTTCATTATTCTGCTAATTCTATTAATATTATAAATTTGAAAGTTTGTCAGAATGTATGGATGTATGTTTGTAATTATTTCACGCAATAACGACTAGACCGATTTGGTTGAAATTTGGAATGTACATAGGTTTTTTTGTGAGGGGAAAATCATCAAATGACTTCTCCCGCCCTGGGCTGGGCGGGAGGGAGTGTCAGACTCTTACTGACTAAAAACCCCCCTGTTCCTTCTTTTGCTCTGGGCCGAGGTCGCGGTATGTACACAACCCCGGGTATGTACATAGGTGGTATACTGGATTTAAGCGTAGCTCACTTTGTATCAACATACTAGAAACTAGTCACATATATTCAGCAATAAAAAAGCAATTTAAGTCCAAGGAATTGTAATCAAAAAGGATAAAAACGAATCTATTGTTTTTGTTCGAACATAAATTCATCAAAATTTTCCTGTCATCCATTATAATCTGTCCACGTAGACTTGAACAGGATGTGAACACAAACAGATAGTTACCGAAGTCTTATTTATACTGACCACAAATAATCACGTGTAATTTGTTGTCAATCGAACGAGCGACGATCTTTGACATTGAATCGAAATCCAACAAAAAAAAAAGACAGACTAACAAAATAATTTGACAAAAAAACACGTCACGACGAAAAATCATTCGTTGTTCTGTGATTACACCTGATTACTAGTCTCCGATAATGGTATCGAGCGACCATTTTGTCTAGGACTTTATCGTTCCTCGGAATAACCGCGGAATTGGATTATTGGAGGTAGTAAGTTAAGTGATCGGGGGTCTTTGGTAACTGGTTTTTTGGAAAGGTTACCGGGCAAAACATATGTCTGACACGCATTGACGGTGGTACAAAAGACTACCTTGTGAAGCGTCACGAGGAATCACGTTCAATGATGATTGTGTGTAATTAGAGGCGCAAATTAAATAAATTAAATGATAGATATTTTTGGTAGCGTGCTGTCTGGAATGTCAATGTCGCAACACTGAGGTAACACTTCAACTGATTCGTGATCGTTTGGTTTGTTTGTGTAAATTATTAATTTATTGCTTTGTTATTGATTCGTCTAATAGATTTGAATTTGAGTTCTTGGCTTTTTCAGTAATTATAAGACAGAAAATGAAATACATTCGATTCACACAACAGATGGTACAATAATATGTATTTTGTGTCATTACTTACAAAATTACAAGAGCGCAGTGGTCTTTTTTGTTCCATCTATTAAAGTATCGTCTTCTTTTGTAAAAGCAAGCTTTTTATTGAATCACATTTTTCTGTTACTAATCACTACTTTAATTACAACTTGTATCAAACAAGTTTTCTCATCAAAACATCCGATACCTTTCGGCTAGACAAAACACCTTTTCTATCAACCACCAATTTCAAAGAACGCGTCACCATTAACATTTCCTTAATAACCTAAAAGTACTTCAACGGAGGTGCACAATTAAAAGGCATCGTTCAAAAGCCACTAATTACCAAAAAAACAATAAAGTTCGGAAGACATTAGACGATTGGCTTCGATATATAGAAATTGACATAGTGGCGATCAAAGGCGGCATTCGATTTCAATAAAGCAGATTGACTAATAATGAACATAGCTCGTAATCGGGATCGATCTGTCGTGAGAACTTCAAACCGTTAACTAAGACTTTTACAACTATTGAATGGGGCTTTGAAGTCAGCGAGTAAAATGGTGGTACAAATATAGCTAAAGATAGCGTTGGATTAGAAATAGATGCTGGTACTGAAATAAACAAAATGGCTTAAATTTTTATTAACTAAAATTAACCTTAACTTAAAGAAATGAGCAAAGTAAATTCATTTTCCCTATTAAAAATAAAATGCAAGCAAATTGTTGCCAATGTTTTCAAAAAAAGAAGTCCAAAAGAATAAATAAATAAAGAAAATTCAAAAACTTTATAAGTGCGTAATAAGACTTAAAATAGTATGAAAAATACTGATGAATCATCAAACTTACCGATAGGTAATGATATAATAAATGTAGTACCTATTGTAGTTTCAATTTTGTTAAAGCATTTTTTATCCGACCTAAGTGCAGTAGATATGTTTCTACCAGATACAAATCGGAGGTCAAGTGTTAATTTAAGCGATGGAGTCACACTTTGATCTTGTTATCGATATTCGATCGCTATTTTTTCATCTCTGTACTTATTGGCTAAGAATTTCATGACAAATCCGTATATGACATCATCTGAAGTTATATCAATACAATTATTTTGTATCATAGTACCTATAGTTATGACTGTTATTATTTTTATATTAAATTCAACAATAATTGCTTATGGACTGACTTTGCTTGGTTTAAATATATCCTGATCTATTTCGCCAACACTATTTGTATCTGAATGATTTTCATCCTTATTAACTTTAATATGAGTTACTACAGTTTTGTCTAAAGCTTCTACAGGTGTATAGAAAATCGCTCTCGCTCTAATATCATCTGTTTTAAGGCCCCAACATCCAAAAACGACTTTTACAACAGATACACTCAAAAGAAATCCACCTATTTTGAATTCGTCACGCAATTTGTCAATCAATTTGCCGTCACCGCTTCATAGATCGTCCAGACTCCATTATATGTCAATTTATATACATAAAAAATAACTCTTTGGGTTCGCCGCTTGTATATTAATTCCTCTAAAATTAATTGCGATGACAAATCCATTAATTCAAATTGCCCACAACTGGTTCTGTCGTCCGATAAGTTAGTTCGTTTACGATTTTTATAATGTTGCTTAACTTTTGATCTTTGAGAGATGGTGTAGATGTGCACAGATGCAGTTTCTATATTTATCTAGCCTTTTGAGTTTGATGATAGTCTTAATGTGAGAAGTTTTTGAATTTTATGAGTTACAAAGTATATTTTTTAAATTTATTTAGTATTTTTATGTAAGTAATCATTTTACATATCCGCCGTTGATAATAATTACGTTTTCTTTTATTTTACATTCTTAGAATATTTTTCTAAGTTTTACTATGTTTCTTGTAATCACTGTACAAATTTGCACCGATCAGGACGATCATTGATAATAAAAATAAATAGGCAAAAATTCTTAGAAAATTGAAGACAATTTATTTTCAAACTTCTTATAAGTTGAACTCAATAGTTGCTATAGGTCTCATCTAGTCAGTGTTGATGTTAACTAAAGTATAACTTATTTGAAAAATATCATATGACAATTCATAGTCTTCTATCTGCCACTACATATTTCAAACAACTTTATTATGTTTATTATTAAGACAAAATCGTCTATCAAAATGATTTCACAAAATAATGTATTAAAATAATTACTTATAAATATTTTTATGACATAGTCAATTTCGTTGTCCCAAAAGTTCTAGATCATTTTAGGCGGTTAAAACTATGTTGATTGAATTATTTAGTATGTTATTAAAGTTAATAGCTTTATTTAATATGGAGTAATTGATATGTATGAGTTATGTGTTATGTGGAATAAAATTTAATGTAAATTGTGATTTATTTTAATGATCTACACCATTTTTTTATGTATAGCCGCTTCAATGTATCGGAGTAGTGAAGTTGACCAGGCTGTTTTTACACGACTGTCCAAAAAAGTCAAAGATCTTTATTGTGAGACAGCGGTTAAAGAAGTTGTTCTACTTCTGAAAGGAATGTTATTCAGGGTTTTATGTCAATATTTAGAGAAATTGGAGATTGTAGGTAGATACCCCTTCTAGACGATGTCTGGAAGTACTTACCTTGTGTGGTAAGACTGTCCAATATACACACTATAATTATATTAGCTTCTTCTTTATTGTAGATTCGTTTAATGTGTGCAATTAAGTGCATGTATTTAATGAATAGTAGGTAGGTAGTTTAAACGAATTAAGAATTCTAAACTATGAAATTAATAATTAATTTAATTATTGAGGGGTAGATAGGCTAAACACCTAACACCTAGCATTTCCTATTTTTTCTTTTTTTTGTATTTAAATCTTAAACCAAGCCTAATTGACCAAAAAGTCAAAGATACATTTCGAAATTCAAACATTCAAATCTTTCCTAATATAAAACTATTAAAACGTCATAAATATCAATTAGGGAACATCAAAAAAAATAGTTGTTTTGTTTTATGAGCTTAACGTGACAAGATCTTTGTATCTTACGACTATTGTGTTAGAAATCGATGTAGTTTTTATTTTATTGAACGACCTCCATAGTAATATCGTCGTCTTCACAAACAACGAAAATTGTCTAACCAAATATCTATGCAAATATTTAACTATCTTCTTTGCTTTGCTGTCGAAAGTGTGAGAGATCCAAGCTTTGGCACGAATTGGTCGGCTCGACCGGAGTCATACCACGGCCACGCAGAAAACCGGCATGAAAAAAAACCACATCGTTGTGTTTTACTGTGCGAGTGAGGCTACCGGAGGCCCAATCCTTTCCCTTCCCCTATTTCGCACCAATCTCTGAAATCCTTATCCTCTGGTTTTACGGGTGTGTAACGGGCGGCGCCGTCTGCTTACCATCAGGTAACCTCAGCAACAGCGCCATTCGTGCAGTCATTCTTTCTACATCTTTCAAGAAATTGACACGACTGCACCTTTTTTCTGTTAGTTGTTCAGTCAACAGTAATATTTTTGACGGAGCAACTTACATTTATATGCTTACATAATAAGTATATTTATTAGAAAATGAGTTTAAAACAAAACTTTTTAGTATTTATATTCTTTTTATATATCAAGTGCTGACCTCAACTCGATATGTCCCTACGACTAGAAGACGCGATGTGTATCGAAACGATTGCAATTAAGTAGCATTGACTCGATTCCTCTCGATTGCTATCGATTAACTATCGATTCAAATTGTGCGTGGATAAAGGTTTTATTGGTAACCATCATTACTACACATGCCATTACCATTTAAAACGTCAACGATCAAGTTATTTGAAAAAAAAAAAAACATTTTTAGAAAGTGCCAACATCGGTTTTTTTGTCGATGGTCTATGGTGTTGTTTTTCTGTGTTTAAATGATATTTTGAATTAATTGGCAGTATAAAACATCATCGTTCGTTTTGATATCAGGAAAAATACCAAGATGGTGCCTTTTGGTGGCTAAGCTATTAATTTTTATTATTTTCTTCAAAGATCATGACGTCTGTTTTAGCTTCTTTAGAGATGTGAATTATATATGTATATGAAATGATGAATTAATAGATTAATGTAAAAGATGTGTGGATTTTATTAAAATATTACGTCAAGTCAAATCGTATTTTATACCAATTTTCTAGAAAATGAACTGATATAATAATAAATACAAGGAATATCGTGAAAATAATATATCAAGGATCAAAGGAATATATCAAGTGTGGGAGAGCCATGCTTCGGCACGAATGGTTCGGCTCGACCGGAGTGATACCACGGCCTCACAGAAGACCGTTGTGAAACAACCACAGTGTTGTGTTTCGCCGTGTGAGTGAGGTTACTGGAGGCCCAATCCTTCCCCGCCCCCAATCCCTCCTCAATCCCTAAATCTCCAAATCCCTAATCCCTAAAAGGTCGGCAACGCACTCGTAACTTCTCCGTTGCGGGTGTCCATGGGCGGCGCTGATTGCTTACCATTAGGTAATCCGTCTGCTCGTTTGCCGACCAATTACATAAAAAACAATCATAGAAAATGTGTATTTTTTTTAATATTTTATTGCATACAAAAGTGAAGACTTGGCATAAATTCAGTATAATCACAAAGTTTCATTTTTATAAAACTACCCGCCTTGGCTCCGCACCTATGGAATGCTGACAATAAATAAAATTACTCCACTATTTGATGGATATTATTTAACATTAAAATCTTCGCTTTCAATCACTCTACCTATATTTATTAAAAACCGCACCAAAATCCGTTGCGTTGTTTTACTGATTTAAGCACACCTACTAAGGAATATAGGGACGGAGAAAGCGACTTTATTTTATGCTATGTAGTGATGTGATGATAGCCATAATAATTTTAACCAAGTACTTACGTAGGTAAAAGTATGACTCCAAAAAGTTTTAAATCAATCACAAATCGTGCCATCGGAACATGTTTTTCTAATAAACTTTAGTAATTAGAAATCGCGTTGTGTAATCCACATACGCCATGTCATGCATATTATTTTGTCAATTAAACAAAGTGTTTATGGATTCAATTTGTAGAAAGTTCTATTAGGTACTTGACCAACAAGATAATAATGCTCGAAGGTATGAAGGCATTTGATTAATATTTCGTGATTCATTCAGGCAAGCTTTCTTTAAATGAAGACTTTTTACACGAACCTCTGCTTATGTTTCAAAAATACAAAAATCGTAAGTGTAAAAATGATGATTTTGCATAGTCACATCACGTAATCAGCCTATAAGTGTCCAATGTTGAGCAAAGGCCTCTTCTCACATGTTTTAGGTTTGAGCACTTATTACCAGGCTTGCTCAAGGTGGATTGGCGATTTCAAACTTATAATTATAAATTACTAGCGGCCCGCCCCGCTTCACACGGGTCCAATTATCTCGCTATCACAGGGTCACTTTTTCCTAATCTTCCCCTTTACTTTTCTAATAATTTCTTTGCTAAGAACCTTTTCCTGACAATAACAAACACAACAAAAAAAGAATTAATAAAATTGATCCAGGCGTTGTTGAGTTATGCGCTTACCAACACATTTTGCGATCCATTTTTATATATAAAGATAATTCCAGGTTTTCTCACAATATTTCCTTTCACTGTATGTCAGTGGTATCTAAATAATCATAGAAAGTACTTTATGTACTTTCGGTATGTACGGTCGGAAAAAGTGAAATTTGTAGGTACTTGTCAGGTTTCGAACCCTCATGCAGGAAAAGCGGGTGCCTTAACCTTTGGGCCACCTATTTTAAAGGCACCTATTGCAAGGCAATTATTTTAAGTTTAAACTACACTGCTATTTAGTTAAGATTGAAATACCAACTTGACTTTATTATGCCTAAAAGGAACATTATAGTATTGGAATGCTGAATTGAATTTCAATGCACTATTGTGTGTGATATTAAAATGATCAATCGCTGACATGCGATTATTACAAGCCTTGCATATTTCCATTCATAGATATTTTCGAAAATTTCTGTAAGACTTAACAGATATGTAGAATTGGACCCGGATAATGGGTATTTCGTCGCTTTAATTAAATGTTTGTAATTGTACAGGGAAAACATGGATGTGACATTTAGAATGAGAAACTAAGCATGCTACTTCGGGGACCGAGAGGCCGAGACTCATCTAGATTTCATTTATCATTAATGTTGACGTTAAAAGTTCTGTTTTATAGCCTATTTACTAAAATAAATTCATTGTTTCCCTAGTGGGTTGTGGAAAACACCAGACTGAAATATAATTTTATTACAAAAAATATAGGTATAAGTATATAAGTATATAAGTATGCTTAACCAATTGTATTAATATTAAATTTCTAAGTACATGAAAAAACAGCAAAACAATTTCTTTTTCTAGACGCAATGTAATCCATCACCCTCACTTGAAATATTTCGAATTTAGAACGCTATCCACTCTTTTGTCTTATAAATAATTTAAATAGAGAACAATGCGTAGCCATCGCGCCTTTTGTTTACTTGTAGGAGCCATTGTCGGAAGCACCTACCGTAAAATTACCCATCTAACTACGCTATGTACTATGCAGTATATAATGTGCCAAGCCTATTGTCTCTTGCAAGACATTGCACATATTCCATTGGACAACTCGACTCCGTTCTGTCAATTACATGAAGCGACAAATTCATATACCGTAACATCCCACAGTATGCACACAATTCAACTACAAATTCGCAGTACGTCAAATTTTCTGATTGGCTTTTGTTCTTTTGTAATTACTCTGCGGTGTAGTAGGTGTTCCGGCAACATTTGAAATGCGAACATCGAATTGAATTTCGAAACAGTGTTGTTCTTTATTGTGTTACAGTTAAGTTTGAATTTTGTGTATAGTTTTGTTTTTCGAATGGTAAATGTATGTTTGTGTTTGTAAGTGTCAAGTCACGGTTAGGTGGTCACATGTTGCTTCAGAGGTTGCTTCAGCTGTCGTAGATAATGTGTAGTGTTGATGATTACGCTGATATGTGTAACGGACTATCTTTACGTGCATTCAGTGTATACTGAGCAACTGAGCAATATTTTTTTGTATTCTTAGCTGTAAATATCATTAATGTTACTTGTGCGTAAATTGCAATTAAGAGCAATTGTATCATATTTTTCTTGATTGGAATCGTAATGTGTGTGGCTATGGCTTTAATTACAGATTATAAAAGCTTATTAGCTAACGATGTTGTGGAATTTTATTGCTAAATACAAAATTCGATGCTGTGATTGTGTTCGAGGTGTCACGATGTGAATGTAGTTTTAGCAAAATATCACACTAACTAAAAATATAGTATTCATAGCAGACACAATTTTTATTTATTTCTGATAAATCATAAAGTATAAAAATTAAAATTTTATATTGTTACTTAGAAATTTACCGAATTTTAAATCCAACATTTAATCGTATAAAATAAAATTGCTTTTAAAACACCGAATTATTGTAGATTTATGACATTCAACTTTATAACCCCCGCTTCTATGGAACACATTCTAAAAATTATAATTGAGAATCAAACGCATTCTAAAATCGAAATTTAAAAATAATCTGAATAAAACAAAGGAAAGTATTTTGTCAAAAAAGCGGAGTTGTCTCGCTCTGGGGCGCATGTAAGGTGTTATTATGCAGATCCAACGCCATTGCCCGTGGGGACTGGCGACTTAGAACACTGGGCTTATATGGCGCGAAGGATGCCATTAAGATATTTGAATAAAAAAGTAAAGCTAGAAAATTCTGTATTTAAAAATTGTTATCGTCCATAAAGGGTTTGAATAGTTGTATTTGGAGTGCGATTGACAAAAGATAGATTCTATAATGAGTTAGAAGTTGAGTTGCAGAAACGAAACGAAGTTTCGATTGATGTATACCATAAGTATTATTTCCAGTATTGTAATTATTTCTAAAAGTGTCAGGCAAGATATTAAAATAAAAAAAAACTACAAAATAAAAGTACAAAAATTAAAACATAATATAATTATAATCCAACAGCAAATTACTTAGTAATAAAATATTGTAGTAGTACGTTCTTGCTACACAATTTATAAACAGTAGCTTCTAGTCCTCCGGAACTATAAATCTAGCATGAAATCAACTAACGGCGTTCAGATATAAACATTACTTTAATTTTGTTGAGAACGTAATGAGGAAAGCACTTAATTCAAAGTATAATGTAGGTTATTCTAATGATAGTGTCGGCGACCTCTCGCATTCGGCCTCAGTCGAGGCCATGGTGAGCGAGAGGAACAGGGAAGCTATCTCTTCTTTCTGCGAAGCAGTGATGCTCTCAAAGAAGCAGGCGGAGCGTGTGAGGAAACTATCCTCCTCACACGCCAGCCAACGAGGTAAACGATACTCCGGGCAGCGAGGATCGAATTACGATCTCAGGCCACCGTAAGCTCGGCTCAGCGGATGGCGAGCAAGAGTTGAGTAGAACCAGACCCGAGCGAGCGTTGCGTGAGTTTTTATTATTTAGACTACACTGCCAAACAAATGCTGTCACAAAGGGTTCATATCATACACACACACACACACACACACACACATACACACGCACACTCACACACACACACAAACACATACACGCTCTAAATGATCTAAAGCTAAGGTAATAAAATTATAGACTTGATTGCTGTTTAAATAAATTGCATTATACTAAGAATGGCCTACTAACGCCACCTGTCAATTTAGAGCGCTAACTATAGACCCTAACAAAATGTCTAAACTTTGACATTTATATCTGACACTTTGATTACCCGGTTTGACACTTTACAAGAATATAATAGGACTGAATGATCTAAATATTTAGATTTAATTGAACATATTTGACAATCCGAAGTAGGTTAAGAAACGGCGAGTAAGGGTAGCTCGCCGCCCGACCAGAACCGGACCCGAGCGTACGGCGCGTAGCGTTCCGCGCGCGCCTCAAAGAGCCAATAGACCACCACAGTCGGGGCCCTAAAGGGCTGATGTTTAGCCGGGGCTGCGGGGTAAGCGCAATGAGGCACCGCGTCCTCGGCCCAGAGCAGGAGAAGGAACGGGGGGTTTTTAGTCAGTAAGAGTCTGACACTCTCTCTCGCCTTATCCTGGGCGGGAGAAGTCATTGGATGATTTTCACCTGACAAAAAAAAAAGTAGGTTAAGAAAAGTGGTTTTTGGTGTTCTGTGTTCAAAGGATCGATTTCTAAAACTACGTTGTGTCTTTCTATTCTTGTAAAACCAGTCTGTTAGTAGTTTAAGGGGTCCTGAGTACATGCTTTACATAATTTTACGTAAAAAAATATATCGCTGAAGTCTAGGTACAAAAATATTATCTTCTTCTTATACTTATATAAAATTCTCTAATGTTAGTTACCTTACTCCTCCGAAACAACTTTACTGATTACATATTTACATCCATATTCTGTAGGTCTGAGATTCGGCTACTGGTTATTTTCCATACCCATATTTTTATCATCATCATCATCATCATCATCAGCCTATAAGTGCTTACTGCTGAGCAAAGGCCTCTTCTCATACGGAGAACGTTAGAGCATTAATCACCACGCTTCAAACTTATAATTAGAAATTATACGTCCAGGTTTCCTCACGATGTTTACCTTCACCGTATGCCAGTAGTGTCTAAATAATCATAGAAAGTACATATAACTCGGAAAAAGTCACATTGGTACTTGCCCTGTTCCGAACCCACACCCTCATATTTATTTTTAAGTGATAAATAATTTTTATGTCAAAACAGCACTTGCCGAGTCAGCTAATGTTTATGCAAAAACCTATGTATCATTTTCGCCATGTAATCCCGTACCAAGATATCATCCGAGGGCGGTGACGGAATGTCAAAAATTTCGTTCAAAATGTGACCGTCGTTGTCCAGTGTTATTCGATTTTGATGGACGCCCGAGGACGAATCAACCTCAGTTAGTATTTTAGTTCGCAGAAAACTTTTTTACTTACATATCTTGAAAATGACTCATCATAATAAATCTCAGAGCCATTCTTAAATAGTTTTATACGATCTTCTTGCATTGATTGATTCAAATTCTATGAATATATATGAAGTATTAGTTATGTACTTTGAGTACAATTTCTTGGTAATATTTTCTGTTTTCCGTGCATTCATTTTCCATTATGCTAATTACGATTGCTTTGACAATTTTCCTCATTCAGTTTCCCCCTGATGTCATTCGTTGAGAATTGAATTTTGTTATTTCTTTTTTGTCAGTACCTACTAGTTTTTTACATGTTTCTATGTGTCATGGTAAGTATAAGTCCTGCTAATATGAACACCCTTAGATTTTAAACGAAGGGATGATGAAACTGAGTTTAGTTGAAAACAAAGTACAAGTTACATAAACTTAAAAAAAGTCGCAAACACATTTCTTTGGCTGACCTTGTTTACCGAACATTCTTATTCAACTTCTGAGGTAAATGGCCAGTACCAAGCCACCGTTACGCTGATAAAGATCACACTGTGACCACTAATCCGTCACCCAACGCTTATTAAAGAGGCCCCAAGCACAGTGGACATTTACAGCCAGTAATTACAGAAAAAAAAACCAGTACACAGTACAAAACTCTTAAAATTATTCACAGTACGTCGGAAAACTTTTCAAGTCTAATCTCTCTAACAATCTTAGTTGTTAAGCAACGAATAATAAAAACTGGTCATCATAATTCGAAATTTTACAGCGAATCGTCTTGACCGCTACCGCCACCGTGTGTGACCGTTCCACATACCGAACAACTGAATAATTCAAATCCTACGTAATTAAATGTCTTGCCAAGTAAAAAATAACGACATCTTCCTGTGGGATTTCTTAAATATTACGTGATAGAACGACTAGATGAAGAAATAAATGATATGTTTGCTGTAAAAAGTGTAGAAAAAGTGTTCTTAGCAGGGTGATTTAGTAGTTAGCTCGTGTTGTTTCCTAGAAGTTTGTTTTATTTATCACATTGCTGCTTATTAGATACTTGATGTATGTAGAGTTATGTGTTAATTTATTTATAAGGTACGTATCGATGTTGTATCGGTCTTGTTAAGAAGGTTGGGTTTGAGCTTGATGAATTTAATCTATACTATCTATACTAATATTATAAATGCGAAAGTAACTCTGTCTGTCTGTCTTTTCTTCACCTGATTTCTGTGAAATTTGGTACAGACATCGTTTGGAACTCGAGGACGGACATAGCATAGTTTTATACCAAAAATTGCAGGAAGTCACTATTTCACACAGTCGCGGGCAAAAGCTAGTTTAAATATAAAATGGTTTTGCTTTATTCCAATATCAAATTATTTTCTGGGTAAAAAGGGACTTTTCCATCTGTTGGTAATAAAAGCAATGAAATAAAAAAATATTACCTAGTAAGACGAAAAAACGGCAAATCAACACGTCATCATAAATTAACTAGCTTTTGCCCGCGACTCTGTTCGCTTTAATTTAATTATAATTCGAATTAATTTAATTATAATTCGAATTAATTTAATTATAATTCGAATTAATTTAATTATTAATATAGGAATCCTATTGTAAGACTCAGCTATCCACCCGTTTGTCTGTCACCAGCTATCTCATGAACCGAGAAAGCTAGAGCTGGAGAGCTTTTTAAACCCACTTCTATTCTTAAATGCACGTACTTACACGGAGTTTTTATTTACAAGTAATAAAATTATTCTAAATATTGTTTTTTTTCTTGTAAAAAATATCTGAAATTCTATTTTAATATTTTACACTGATAAACTTAAGTCTTAAAACAAACTTAAGGCACGCATTCACTGCACTGGCATAAAAACATAACCTGCCATTATGATTTTGAATTATTGCGTTGATAATGCGTTTTTATAATATAACTGTAATGAAAAACACTGTAATTGCATTAAGTGCATTCGAAACAGTCTGGTGTGAGTTAAATGTCAAATGAATTATGATATTTCCTATTCAATTTTGTAGTTTTTGCTATTTGTAATGGTTGGTAGATATACCTAATGTAAATATCTAATAAATTTTCGTTGTATAACCGTAATGAATGTCATAGATTTGATAAGACTGGGAATTGTAAAAAAATAAGAGACTATATCAAATTTTTAAACATTACACATCATCAGCCTATAACTGATTACTGCTGAACAAAGGCCTCTTCTCACACGGAGAAGGTTTGAGCATTAATCACCACGATTGCTCAAGGCGGATTCAAAGGTCCCAGGTTTTGCCCACCATGTCCTTCAACGTTTGTCAATGCTGTCTAAATACAGTTAAAGTAATATGACTTAGGAAAAGTCACATTGGTACCTATTTGCTTGGCTAATTCGCACTATCATGCATCAAGAGCCTCCGGGCCACCACGACTTACTTTTTTTATTGTGACAATTTCTGTAGTCGTTGCTGCCCTTGGTCAAAATAACACACAGTTTCTCTACAGCTTAAGTATGATTTTAAATAAAAAATCTTACTCATAATTTATGTCACATGTCATTTCACCACACTCCATTAAATGGGAAGAAAGGGACGTTTTTGCAAACACACTCGGGTGTGACGTCACGTTTTTGCTTGGAGCTACGACGTTATACCTCAGTGGGTAACAACCTTAGGAACATGCGCTGGCGCACAAAAACCTGTTACATATGTATTTACTTGAACGTTGTGTTTATTATAATGTTTCATTCTTATTTCAATTTGTACAGTATTTCACGTTATATTAAGATAAGCACTGAGATATGCTAATTTCTAGGTAATCTTTAAAGGATAATATTAGATCACTGGGTTATTCCATTTTTTTTAAATTCGACAGTGTCTTAGGTGGCTTCTGTGGCATACGAGACAAAGTCAGTCTATCGGGTTAACCCCAATTTACCCTTCAGAATACAATAATAATACTCTCAATTATCACAAACAATTTAAAAAACAAAAACAATTAAAATACAGTAAACCCCAGGCTTCAAATAAATTTGATAGATTATCCAAAACTACCATAATGTTAGATATTGTACAAAATAGCCTCTTAAATCACAAATGCTCTAATTAATGTTCGAAATTTTAAAAGGAATACTTATAATTACAGCAGAATCTCGGATTACGGTTTAGTCTGTAATCTTTTGCAATTTTCTCTTAATCGTCTGAGTTTTTAAGTGACCAGTTTATAAAGATCCCGCGTCACTTAAGCCGTAACGTTCAATATCGGTTGCAATATTCGAGCTGTCGTGGTTTATGGGGCTCTTTTCAAACTGGTTGTTTTAAATGGTACCTCAAGACATTTGGACTTATGTGATAATACTAGGGCAAGATGGTAGAAATTTGATAATTCGCGGTTAGGGAAACGATCGTTTTAATAATAAGTTGGGACGAATTGTTAGTGAATTATCCTTTGAGACAGAGGTTCAGTGGAGCGGCGAAGAAACTTACGCATTACATTTTATCGAATCACAACTGTCGTAGATACTATTCTTTCAAAATTTTTCAATGTTAGTCAAAGTATTTTTACGTACAAAATAGTCATGAATATGATAATCGTATTTTTTACAAAGTTCTTGTAAATAATTTGACCTTGGATGAAACAAATAAAAACGTATAATAAAATTGCATTATCTAGTGCCCACTAATTGTAATTAATACTTGAAAATTATGATGACATTACAAATTACCGAGTTGCTGAAAATTTGTTTAATGTTATTACCTATACACAATTAAAAATGTTAATTGTGTTACATAGAAGTCATTCGCATTGGCAATTTTCATATTTTCGTGTTTATTCATAAGAAAATTGAATTGTAAACCAAGCAATTAGGTACTGGAATTTCCATTTTGCAAAGGACAATGTCATAACATTGTTTTAAAAAAGTCTGGTTTAATTTTCTCGCACTGAACATAAAGTAGGTTTTAAGGAACTGTAAATTAAAAAAAACTGATTATTTTAATTTATTAATTTTAATGTTTCATAATATAAAACAAATTCGCTTGCTCTGGCCCTATAATGATTTTGATGCGTTTTTAAATAGAGTGATAAAAAAGAAAGGTTTAAATATGTATTATCACATCCATTAAATAGTTTAGAATTTTTGTATTAGTATTGTACCCGTGCAAAACCTAGTTAAGAAGTACTCATCTAAAATAACATAATATGTGAATATTCGATTTGTCTAACACTAGAAGAACCAAAACTTTTATTTTAGAATATGACGAAGATATGACGAGAGACATCAAAAATAAGATCGAAATAAAACAATTTCACCAAAAAATAATGTTGGTAGTGACCTCGGCGCGTCTCCGCAGTTTTTATGGTTTAACATCACCCAAGACAACCATTTATCATGGACCCGTCAAAATCTAATTGTGCCGCCTGGCTAACCACAGCATTGTGACCGTAATTACGCCCTTTATTTTTTACACAAAGAACTAAATCGAGTCTAACGTTTTTTTTTTTCGTTCATCGCATCAACAACGAACGCAATTTGTTCGATATTTGAAATATTTCATTTCGCTGTGATATTTTATAAAATGACGATCACCGATATTTTAACGATGATCCGCCGAATTCGGTGATTGGATTTTTTTTTCTTTTTCATATATAATTTTTGGGTGATCGATGAAAAAATATGGATCGTCCTATGTGATATGACCGCGGGTTGATGTTTTTTTGTTTGTCCATGCATTTAGAATGCTTTCTTTGCGTCGATTTGCCTCTAACTCCTATTTATTATTGCTACGAATCTCTTCTTCGTTAGATCTACATATATGTATGACTTGCTTTCAGTTAATAATACTTATGTCATCTTCATTATAAAGTCATGCCTTAGGTACTTCCGAGTGGTTGAAATTTAATAAGTATTAAGAAAAAGAATCATATTTTTCTAGGCCTACTTCATCGTAAGTTTTATTTCAAACTGCCTGTTCGGCTCGATTACAATAAAAATATTATTATCATGTACATATATTTGTATGGCTAAAAGGCCAAACATGACGGACCTATGTAACCCTATTGACCACCCTGCATGCTACGTATGTAAACCCATGTTTTCGACAAATAAAATTTCTTGTATCTTGTATCTTGGATAGACAAAATACCGTTTACGCGTAAAAGAGACAAAATATCACAAATGTTTTGAAACTGTTAAAGAAATTATACATAAAAAAATTGGGCCTGTCAGTCTTATTAAAAAAATGAAGAATTTTTGCTATTACGTGGCATTTAAAACATATCATTATATCATTATAAAGAAATTTAATAAAAAAAATTGCCACGAGCGAAAGCCTCAGAATACACCAAACATAATTAACTTGGAAAGATGATGGCTTCAAATAAAAAATACAATCATTTAGGGGTTGATCCATAAAAAATCAACTCCCGCGCACGTTTTGGCTACAAAACATTTATAGTTCACGATTTCGTAGATAAATTGGTAGCCATTTTGTTAAATTACATGGTTTTAATAAAAGTAAGCAAGAATAGGCGTTTTTAATATAGTATTTTTATTAAGGGGCCGTGCTGGCAACTGAGGGAGGCGTTAAGGGTAGCTATTAATGTACTTTACCGAAATTGGTTTAAGAAAAACGTGTATGAAAAAAGGTAGCCTCCATATGTTTTGTTGGGTATGTGTCTACTGCCTTTTTCAAGTAAGACCTTACACATGCTTCTCTTTGAATTCTTAAAATAAAGCTAGATATACACAATCACAACCGTGAAGGAATATAATACTGAACTTCCCTTATAAGGCCAGCTGTATGACTTGACCGTAAACTTATCGTCACTTCTTTTCGTAGCCCAGGTTTTTCAATATCAGCAAAGGAAAAGCAACCGTACACTTTGGAAGGAGCAAAATAGCTTCACAATTCAAAAGTGTTTTTTAACGAACTAATTTAAATAAAAAAAAATACTTTGACTTTGATACAGCCATAGATGACAACTGAAGACTGTGTACTACCTTTAATTCATCAAACCCTAAGCAAACCTGCCTATTGCCTTAATATTGTGCCTCGAATAACCACGACTGAAAATTTAAATTATATGAAACTTAAGGAGAAGTTTTTAAGAAGAGACCTACGTGGCTTTTATATTCTTTCTTGTCTAGCATTGCTACCAATTTTAATTTGAAAAATCAGTTAACGAAATCTATCTTGTATTGTTCAGTCCTTCTAAATCCAGTATCCTATAAAAAGTGATTAGAATCCCATTCCTCTGCCGGTTCCCTCACAGGCCATAGCTATCAATCACTCCATGTGGGATGGCTCTAATTATAGGGATTAAGGCACTACGGTGGTACCAGGTAATGTTACCAAGCCGCCCCATAATAGAGCCGAAACGCGGGACAAAAATTGAACTTTAATAAAACTTTTTATACATCATGTTATTAATAGTTTTGATAAAGAAAAAGATAAATTAATACCTATACAATAACGAGACGTAACCACTGGTTGTTGATGAATTTGATTTGATATTGATATTTTTTATGTATGGGCCACAAACTAATCTCAAACGAAACAAAAGGCTTTATTTACATAACATTAATGTCTAAAATACATCAAAGTATAATATTTATATTTATTAACATGGCATCTTTTTTTTGTTATAATAAAAGTTCCATAATAATTGTTACGGTTTTTGTATAAGTATATCATTATTATTTAATCCCTTAAATTTAGTCACAATTGCATAAAATAAAATGCTAAACGATTTAAACTCAGCTTAACTTAACCTTGTGAGAACAACTGCAAAAGAAAGGAAAACAAAACACTAATCAATCTCAATCTATTAAAATATCAAAAAATGAAATGTTTAGGTCAAGATGATAAGAACAAAAAAGCATATTACACGCATTTAACACAAAGAAAAAGGGTATAAAGTCGGAGGCACACGAGGGCTATTATTTTTCGGTCACTATATTTAGGGAGCGCACCTTGAAGGGGGTGAGTTAATTAAACACGATGCGCCAGCGCCGCTGATCTAATTCTTAGGCTGCCATTACACCAGGGTTTCTCAAAATTTTACCGAACTTATTTTGTCAAATACTTGTAGTCTGGTTAACTCTTGGTTGTGGTCTTTTAGAGAGCCATCTAATTGAAATTGTCATACTTTATTTCTCTTACAATATGATGTTTTTCTAGATAATGTTTGTGTTAAAAGAGGTGGGCTATATCGTGAACTTGTAAGCCGTTTTTCGTATTTTGAATAAAATTTATCTTTACGTGTAAAGTAATCAATTGTTCCTAATGGAAAACTTGGTTAAAGAGTACCACGAAACTTTGAATATCACAGTGCCAAGATTATTAATTGGGCGTAAACCCCGCGAGATTGGGCTCGCCTCCTGGTACAGATTCAACTTTAATTCCGTTGATTACTCGTTTTCAATGGGAACGTTTTTGTTCCGACCAAAGAAACAGTCAATGAGAAGCTAATTGAGAGCAACAAATCTTTTATTTCTTGTTAAAGTTAAAATGCAAATCACTGACGTGGGACTTACATAATTTAAATTGATTTATTCTAAAAAATCTGTCCTGAACCACAAGAGCCAAATGTATCATTATTTTTAGAACCAATGTTATAAATAATACTAAAATTATAATAGAAGTTAAAATACAAGCCATCCATCGCGTCCCCGTTCCTGTCAATAATCATTATGAGGAGGCCAAAAATAATGATGACAAAACACCGCCGACGACACGCGTAGTTAAACGAAAGCTTTCATATTCCCCAACAAAAATAGAAGGCAAATTGACAGATGACAAATAAGACCGTTAACACCGCGGTCACGGAACCAAAAACCACTGTCACTTGACCTATAGACGAAGAAACAGATTCCTTTTTTAGTCCAACTACAAAAGAAATTAAAGGAGACGAAGAGGATCTTAATACGCTGGTCAATGATAGTAAATATTTCTACCGGGGCTAAATGTGATAAAATACATCAAGACATTGTCGTTATAGCAAGATAGATGGCTGCGCAATGTCGGTAACACATTCCTTTGAACAACAATATTAGAACAGACGTACACAAACTGTTGTCGGAATTAAGGTCTGTTGTTCAATTGAATAGGACAGCAAATGAATGAAATCGAATAGATATAAAATATAAACAAATGTTTTATTTAGCCTCGAGGCTATCAGAAGCAATGTCATCGTATAGACGTTTTATAAAAGACGTTGTGCAATTTGAGACAGTCACAAATGAGAGGAGATTTATGAATCTTCATTACGGATTGACTTTAGAATGAATAAGGTTTTTTTTTATTGTTTTTACTCATTTGATTCATCGTGACTAGATATGTATTTGGCTTGTCTTTAGTAATATGAATGTTCACTAATGAAATGATGTTTAAAGAAGTTTAAAGTGCATTAAAACAAGACGCAGACAATTAATGAGCGACTGCGAAAAATGTTCCGTAACAATTTACAACGCTAAAATTCCAACATAACTACTGAGCAGTTTTATTTAATTCTGTACTGAGTACAATTGGAATGGTCTCTCGGAATGTAAAAGCAACAACGATTGAGACAAAGGGCGCAAAGGTCGACCCTTCAGAGTGCATGGGTGTGGCGAACTTAAATTTTCGCATTGACAGCCGAAACGGCCCTCAGGGACGGTCGAGACGTGCTTTTAGTGCCTTTATTCGTTATGGTTAATGCGGCAACTAGTTTACGAGCTTTACTGTTATTTGTGACCTCTAAGGGTACGGTAGCTACCTCCACTAACGGCTTTTGTGTTGCTATAAGGAAATATATTTCGAGATTTGGTACAGGTATTGTTAAATCGATTGCGTCTAGAGTTAAGAAAATATATTTCATTCGGTTTTTTAATGTTTTCTTGGAGAATATTTGACACATTCATCTTTTATAAAGGTGTCTGCATGGGATTTCTTAGTTTAAATATGTTATGTTATTTCTATTGTGCTCGTTTCGGTATGTTGATTGACTCATTAAACATCATCATTCTTGAATAAGAGTTTACAAAATATTTACATACGAAAATTAATCTTTGCTTCACGAAATCCAAATCTATCTTAGCACCCATTTAGTTGATATTAATATCATCTATTGTAGTGTACCGAACTATGTTCAAAGCAGCAACGTTTGTCACGTCAACGAAGGAATGGGATTGGCCATCAATCAATGCTGTACGAAAATTAGGCTTATTGTTCCATTGCCGCTCCCTTAGAAAATGAGATCCCTTTGAGTCGTCAACCGTTCGATGGATGATGTTTTGACAGATATTTTCGGTTCACGGGTCATTTAGTCATTGTTCGTCGCAGTTTGAGGCTATGTCGTAAGGTCTTATCTGATTTTAAATGTTCGTGTCGTCTTAAAAGAATGGATCAGATTATGTACCTATTATGTATTATGTGGCTATTGTGATTAATAAATGACAATTGAACTAAAGATTCGCAGTGACTTTAAATTCTTTTGTGTAGTATGTAGTGAATTTTTCACTAGCTGTATTGTGTCTGTGTTACAAAATAATGGCTTTGACTTCTGTTTAGTAGTAGTAATATTTTTTTTACTTAATGATGAATTAAATGCGTACTAAAACCTTAACTTTGTTTGTGTAAGTTAAGTTTAAATATATACTATTTATGTTAAAAAAAAAAATTGAATACATTTTTGAATAAATCATTTCAATGAAGTACGGTATTTAACAACTATGGATAGTGCAATTCAATATTTTTTTGGTTCATCTAAATATACTGTTTTGTTCGGACACTGTTAGGGACGTCAAATAGCATACGTATTTCTTAAGAGTAGCTTGAAAAAATGTATATTATAATTTAATCAAGGTTCGACTAGTAGAAAATGCATTAGGCATTAAGTCCGCCTATCTGGCCATAAATCAATGAAAACTTATTAAAAAATCTTAGTAACAATTATGTCAAACCCTACAGTTGTTCACGGCGTTCTAATCTATGTACATAAGGTAAATATAGAACTGTTTACATCACAATATGGAAAATGTCACCTGCCATTAATCGTGTCGTGGTAAGCAATATTGACAGGTTCGTTACGACTATTGTCTTACAGGGGGCGGCAGGCACGTCCGTTTGGGGTTACCGAGACATCAATATCGTAATTACGGTAGAGGCATTTTCGATCTATGTTAGTAGCTGTGGAAAATGTTTTGCTTTATATAAATATGTATGTATGTGTATTTTCGTTATTGAATTTTTGATGAAACGTGTTTTCGTTAATACATAAATATTACTGCTATTCGTGTATACAGCCAACTGCCAACAGCCTATTATGACTTAAGCAATTAAGTGGAAATATATGTTTAAAATAAATTTAAAGAAATTTTTGATTGGTAATGTTTTTATAACATGAATGAACATGAATGAGTATTTTGCTAAAAAGTAGAATTAATTTTTATTTCAATATATATTACATGTCCGACTTGGATAGACTGTTGGGTCAAAACATTGTATTTTAATATCATTATGTACACAGTTATGCAATAAATTAATCTTATCTTATCTTATCTTCAATATTAAGAATTCTGTTTTCAAATTTAATATTTTCTTCCACATAATGAAGATCCGGTTTAAGGTGACATAAACATGCAACAAAAATCTAAATCTAAAATATTGTAAAACAAAATGTACCAGGCAACAACACATGAAATTGGTGACAAAATACTCCTATTTGAATGAAAGATCAAAATGGTTTAAGCTTTATCTTTCAGTACCACTTGACAAATGGAAATAAAATAAAACAAAAGGAAAACCCTAAAGAAAACAACACAATTGACCCTAAAAAAGAAGAAGAAATATCACCCCGAATACTACCCAACGCTTATAATTACACAAAACTTATCAAAGATTAACAAAAACCCACACATATATCAAGAGTCTTCATATCAGAGTATTTCCTCTATGATTTACTGGTCCAATTTGGGCCCCTGAGCTGTGGTGGACATCGAGTTATCTGATCAAACAAGTCGTAAATAATGCGCGGACTGTATTTATCATGGCACCGCCAAATATAAGTAATAGAGCGATTTATTGCCGAGAAAATAATAGTGCCTAAAGGTATAAGACGTGGCGACTTTGTTTGTTAATTTTCTCTGGCACTTTATTTATAAGTTATCAATATTAATGACTATAATATTCAGTATGTACGAGATTTTATAAAACGTTGCCTCACAATATGATCTTCTCTTGTGTCGAGGGTACGTTTACAAAACACAAAATTTCACATACACATTACACTCAGACCTGGAACCACAATATTTGGATCACACAAAGAGTTGTTCCGTACGGGAATCGAAACCACGACACGTTGCGCGGCAGCCAGTTGCCCCATCATCGCGCCCACCCTGGAGACAGTATTTGAACCATGGGTTGTTGTAATGACAAAAAGAAACCGTCTTCATTTCAATCTCCTAAACAATAATAATAAGAATTTAAAATATTAGTATCAATAGCCATTTATATTTTTTGTCCCAGTAACAAAAGCGAAAATTTGTCCTTGGCAACCATTCTGATTTATGGAATATTTTTCCCTCTTGCCCGTTGACCTAATTTCAATAAATTTTCCTATTTAGTCTCTCGGTAACAATACGCCACTATCCATTCCAATGACTCGAAAAAAATAACTGACACCAAAACCTGCTTATATTCTTCTACTTCTTAAAGTATCAACAGGATTTACATGAACAGATGATTGCATCACCAAAAATAGACTGGCAGCTACCTCAGTAAATAATGATTAACATAAAGACACAGATATTACAAGTTAAATGAGAAATAGACCGTCTTTGTATTACAAATTGCTCACCAGTAATATGAAAACAAAATTAATGATAATCGTTTATCGATTACCACGTAACATGGATATGCAGAGCAGGCAACAGCATATTAAACTAACCGACACTATCAAACATCTGCAATTGAATTTCAACCTTGTCTTTAAGCGTTATAATTGGAATTTCATTGATAAAATTTGCAGGTTAGTGTAGGTTCATCTGCGGTTTAGTACCTTTCACACGGGAGCTGACCTATGGCCTCTTGTTCTTGGGCAGCAACGTTAAGCTTAGTCGATGTGTTCTGTCAGAAATGACCTGTGATGATACACAGTAAAATACCCTGTTAATATAGGGAATATCATTTGTTTTATGTTAGTTCATCAACCATGTTGTTACGTAGGTATCTATGCAGATTAAAATAATAATAAACTCCCAAAAAAGACGAAATAATAAACATACCTTTCGACTTTATGTAGTATATAATATTAAGTTTTTGAAATCATTCATAATACAATTTCTACACAATAACAGTATCAACAACAGAAGTAATTACAACGTATGGCTACAAAAATTACAAAATTTTAATTAAAATTAATCAGAATTTTCTTTCATCAGCGAAAAACGAACCAAAATGTTATAGACAATAACAATGAAAATTCAAAAGAAGAATATTAAAAATAACAACCAAAATCATGATGCAAATATACCTAACCACAATTTAAAAAAAGAACGTTCCCACCGCGTGACAAAGACAGAATGAACTAACGTTAAAAACAACCTGCGACAGGAAAGACGATCGGAACGATTACATTAGCATTAAAACGGTCACACAATTACTTTGTGATTAGTGTCGCCGACAACTGAATTCATTAGTTCAGCTCACCTGATTTTATTTAATTAAACTCTGAGTACGGTGGGTGGTTTAACGTTCGGTTAAGTGGTGGTTAACTGAGTTTGCGGTTTGGAATTCAGAAGTGGTAATTTAGTGTTTGTTGTTTTCTGAGATATATGTATTTTTTTGAATTGCTTTAAGTTAATTTGTTATTTTGTTCCTGTCATTGTTATTAGATACCATTTTATTACGTAATCGAGGTATTTTAAGATTTTTCGCATTCATGTTATATTCTGTATCATCTGTGATATTATCATCATTCACATCAATCGAAACGTGTAAAGGATATTTTTGTGCCCTTCTTATTTATTCATGTCTTTATTGTAAATTTTCATTTGAAATAAAACCAACCAACTGACCCAAGAAACCTATAAAGACTTTAATAATATATTTTAGTCCTTTATCCAGCCAAATCATTCATCATTCATTCAAAAATTTAGCTTGTAAAGACAAACCTCCTTTTACAACGGCAATGATTGCGCTAACATACAACACAGTGCTCTCTAAGACAATTAGTCTCTTATCTCGTCACACTGAATCAGAATCAAGACAGAACATTTCACCATAACAACAATTCTTACCATTTTAATTATCATCAACCGTCAGGTGAGTCAGTGCAACCCACCACGACGTGGAATAAAAACGCATTCGAAGTGAAATGTCTCGGCTGAGAGTCAACGAAGCGTTGTGTGAACCTTGTCGTCGGTCACTATATGTTAATGTTTATAATTGGACCCTACTAACCGCTGGATGGTGAAGAAATGTCTAATTTAAAAAAAAAAAACATTTTTCTTCGGTATAAGCTGTACTAGTGTCCAGTTGGCTGAGTCGTTGAAAGCGCTACTGCAATAGACAATATGACTCGAGTTACCTATGTTTCCTAGTTAAGTTTATATGACAATTATAGGTATTTATTTATATTTCGAAAACGACTCGTGGCAACACACATATTTACGACAGATAGTGTCTCAAGTTCTACATCATGGTCCTCGCCTGGTCGGAGGATCCGCCTTTTTCACCCTTTTTCACTCTTTTTTGCCTAAACTGGTGACTCTGACGTGATGAGAAGAAACCTTTATTCCACGGAGCAGATCAGCATCGTCATCTTCATAGTCCCCTTCATGCTGCAGCCATCTAGAATCTTCAGCCTCATCAAAGTCTAAGCACGGCACTTCTGCACACGGTTTAGAAGAGGACACCACCCGTTCCCTAAAAGCACATAAGGTAACTATAAACTTCTATGACAAAAAATACTCATCAAAATCTCAATGAACCTTCATAAAAAGATTGCACTAAACTTTCCATACCAGATACAAAGTCGGTAAGTTAAAATTATGGTTAAGTTGTTGACGTTATACTAAAGTCGAACGGTTAAAGAACATGCCGGTTAACTTTTGAAGCTACATAGTAATTTGCCGGCGACTCATTACCGATCTATGTTGTATAAAGTCGGCACAATGCTCTAACTACAATGTAAGAAAATATTACAGATTTACGACAACGCACAATCAAAGGCTGGGATCACACTGATGCTTAAAAAAGTCTAAGTGCGGTTATATGAATGAGCAATGTTGAATAGAGTAGTTTTAAAATCAAATTCTAAAAGAATCGAGCAAGATAATAAATAGCAACATAAGGTTTATCCTTTAAAATCGTTTACATGGCACAGGTTTAAATAATCTCTCTCTCTCTCTCTCTCTCTCTCTCTCTCTCTCTCTCTCTCTCTCTCTCTGTCTCTCTCTCTCGTTTGAAGTTTATCGTCTTCTATCTGAACTCGTTTTTGAAAAAGTACCAAGTTATGTTTTTGGACTTTGATATATTGCGTATGAATGAATATCATGTCAGATAGGTAGTTTCCATACTTATTGACTTGAAAACTTGTTTGTAAGTTTGTGTCAAATAAACTCCCGTAAGCGTTATCAATACTGATTCATAAAATAAAGTCGACGAATTCAATTAATAAAGCCTTCGTTAGGCCTTATCGTAGGGTCTTTTAGAAACTATATATAAGTCATTTTGTAAGTCAAATTTATTTCGAGGTGGAAAATATATTTAATGTTTTTTAGCAAGTCGGTATGTCCTTACCCTTACATCTCAACCTCACTTTTTGCATACAGTCAAGAAATATTAACTGATTGTCATCAACTATATGACCACTATGACCAATAATTATGATTTACTCGGCTCTACTAATGACGTACTTTAAAAATCTATTCTATCTATACAAAAAGCAAAACTTTTCCTTGAATATATATAACTACTAGCTACTCTCGAGCGGTTTCACCCGCTGCTCAGCTCCTTTTAAACGTAGCGTGATGTTTTACAGCCACATCAGGAAAATTGTAGCTATCTATCAGTGAAATAATTTTGTAAATCCGACAAGCGGTTCCAAACATTACCCCCTACATACAAACTTACAAATTTTACCTCTTTATAATATTAGTATAGATTTCATCTGACTGCATTTTAATAAATACTCTATATACGCAGTTATAATTATAAAGGCACTTTTACAGTGTTTATTCTCAAGTAAAAAATGCATAACAATACCAGTTTTATCACCAAAACTAATAATTAGAGCCCATAACGTGAGAAAAATAATTTTATTCGTTTTTGCATTTACAGATGGCGCTGTTATCGTTTAAGGACTTGTAAATGTTTGTAAAGTCTGTCGCAATATACATTTTATTTACAAATCAAATGATATTAATCAATCTTACAGTCCAAAATCTGTACCAGCGCCTCTGGTAGCAATTTCTACGTAATAATGGTCATTAATCCATCTAAAAATGTTTTTATATTAAAGACAGGTCGTAATACCAACAAATACTTGACCTTTGCACTTTGGTCGTGTTACTGTGTGAGGTAACTAACTTTAAATGATCAGCTGTCATGAATAATACTTCTTTAACTGATTTCCTCCTAATTAATCATTAGTGTAGTATTTATTACGTAACACTACTTCTACGAAGTGGGAGATTCAGGTGTGCTTGTGGCCCAAAATGATCATTCTATAATATGGAACACGTAAAATAACTGGTTAAATAAGTGTGTATATGAATACACACATTATTCAGCGATTATAAAAGATGATATAAGAATATTTTCAATACGAAAAAGTTATTTTCTAAAAGTAACTTGAGTCAACTTACACAGAATATTATTAACAAATATAAAATGTGTTTATCACATACTTGTGGTTGAACCACATTTATCTTTAACACTTTATTATGTATAATAAACATGTCTGTGTGTGTTATAGTTAATAATGTTTAAGTATTGGCAGAGTCATCATTAGCTACGAACTGGCCGGCTTAACTGGTGCAACACCACGGCCTCAAAGAATCCACTCTTGAGTTGTGTGAGGAGGCATGAAACAACTTATGAGTTGTGTTTCGCCATGTGAGTGAGATGATCGGAGGCCCAATCCTGCCCAAAACCTAAACCTCCAAATTGGAACTTCCAAAAGTCTGCTCCACGACTTTGCAGCTCCGCTGAGGTGGTAAGTGTCCATAGATGGTGTGTCTTCAGTTGACTTATCTGATCATTTGCCATCATATCCCATGAAAGAATCGATTCGAAAGACAAGCATATTTTAAGGATTTTTTTTAATGAGTTGTTAGTTTTGTATCTAACATTTTTTTTTATTATTATTTAATAGGTCGGCAAACGAGCAGACGGATTACCTGATGGTAAGCAATCAGCGCCGCCCATGGACACTCGCAACGGAGGAGTTACGAGTGCGTTGCCGACCTTTTAGGGAGTAGGGATTTGGAGATTTAGGGATTTAGGAGGGATTGGGGGAGGGGAAGGATTGGGCTTCCAGTAACCTCACTCACGCGGCGAAACACAACGCTGTGGTTATTTCACGCCGGTTTTCTGTGAGGCCGTGGTATCACTCCGGTCGAGCCGACCCATTCGTGCCGAAGCACTCTCCCACACTTAAATTACTTTTATTACTTACATTCTTAAACACTTCAATCTTTTCCCAGTAAAATTCCATTCGAAGTCTAGTTGTAGTTTTGCTTATAAGGATAACAAATATATTATACAACTGTATATTGTCACATTTTTTTTTATTGACAAATAATTGTTGGAAGTACTACAGCTACTTTGTGTAGACTTAAACTTTTTCACAAGCACCACAAACAAACAACAAGCTTCCAAAAATAATCAATAATAATCAGACATGTTAATTTTATAGATAATTATTAACGAATGCTGTCGGCATTTATATCCGGCAAAAGAAAATAAATTAATAATGTACCTTTGATGAAGTTATTATCAAAACAGGTTGGGGTGATATAGCCTGAGATCGAAAGATTTAGTCGTGATTGTCGGTGTCATAAAATGTTTATTACATTTAATCTTAAGCATTTTATACTCGGCAAAGATGTTATAAATAAATGAAACGCATAACTAATAATAATGAAAATATTTTTTTTTTCTAATTTGTCAATTTCCACTTAGAGCACAGAAAAACAAAATTTCTCCAAAAACTTTATTTTCATAGGGCCATTGATGATAATTGTTAATACAATAATACATCAATGGACCTATGAAAATAAAGTTTTAGTTATCGTTTTAAAATTATAAAATTGTTCTTTATCGTATCACTGGGTGTTCAAGATTTTTTTACGGAAAGCAGTTTTTAATTCAATTTTTATTTCAAGTGTAGAGAAGCAATCCTTTGGCAAGAATCAGCCGGTTCGATGTTCGATATATTTATTAATAAACACTTCATTGCAAACTTACATAAAACAGAAACTTGTTAGATAGGTACAATAAAAAATATTGTGATTATAAAGCAGTGATATCACACAACAAGCTAATTCTTTTCAGACAACCTTTGGATGCAAATATATAAAAAAAAAATTTCGCGCATGGACAAATAAAGTGTAAACAAAATAAAAATATGAAAATAAGTTAAAAATCACATATGTGTATACTTAATAAAACAAGAAAAAACAAACACAACTAAAAGACATTTCAATCATTCAAATATCCAACCGGAACATTGAACATAAATAAAGGCTGTTATACACTACACACAAGTACCCCGTATCGTGCATTTAACCCTAAAACGGCGTGGCGTGACCGGTATGAGGTAACTTCCCTAGTTTCCTTCCGCACTAGCCGGTGTAACGAGCCCGTCCTTCCTAGTTGCGAAAATGCATGACCCTATTTACGTATAGTTATCGCGATTTGTTCATATTCTGTCATTAATTTATGGGAAAATTATAGGAGCTTCGTGTTTATGGATGGTTCGAGAAATTCTTTTGATAAATATATCGGTTTATTTTTGGCATAAATGTGTATGTATTGGTATTGATAACGCAATTATTTCTGTTTCTATTTCGATTATTGTGACGTTTATATAAAAATCCGGAGGTCACCGGAGGCACACTTCTTCCCCCCCCCCCTCTCTATCTCTCTCTATCTGTCCCTCTCTAATCTAAGGAGATTTAGGGATCTAAATCTCCGGAATCCTAATCCCAAAAAGGTCAGCAACGCACTCGTAACTCTTCTGGTATCCATGGGCGGCGCCAATAACTTACCATCAGGTAATTCTACAGCTCGTTTGCCCACATATTACACAAAAAAGATACCAAAACAGTTATACAATTTCACAAAAAACCTATTGTTTGTTCAAATCCTAAAATAACTAAAATTTTCAAGTAAACAAGTTGATTCACCTCAATTATCTAATGTCGTCAAAGGATCCT
Source organism: Spodoptera exigua (assembly GCA_902829305.4). Taxonomy (NCBI): domain Eukaryota; kingdom Metazoa; phylum Arthropoda; class Insecta; order Lepidoptera; family Noctuidae; genus Spodoptera; species Spodoptera exigua. The sequence continues at coordinate 10,533,714 of LR824616.2, read as the reverse complement.
GATATGAATCAAAATAATTATACTTTACATTAGTATGCATGAAAAACAATAATTAAAGTTGACATTTTCAATTTAATTAATGAGCTGACGGACATTGTCGCGTAGCGTGAGAAATATGATAGTTTGATTAATAAGTATAATTAATATTATTTATTTTAAATTAAATAGTTAAGTTTTCGAGATTTTGTTATTCACTACGAGTTTTAGTCATTGAATTTAAAATAGCAATGTTTTTGCACATACTATGCAGACGAGTAGGAAAACGTTTCGCTCGAACGAAGTGATACCACGGCCTTAGAGAAAACCGGCGTGAAATAACCACAGCGTTGTGTTTCGCCGTGTGAGTCAAGTTCCCGGAGGCCCAATCCTTCCCTTACCCCAATTCCTCACCATGCCTAAAATCTCCAAATCCCTAATCCCGGCAACGCACTCGACACCGCTGCGTGTGTCCATGGGCGACGCTGATTGCTTACCATCAGATAATCTGTTTGCTCGTTTGCCGACCTATCAAATAATAAAAAACTTTGTAAAAACTCCTGAATGAAAACCAAGTAGAAGACAAAATTTTAAATAAACAAAAAATGTTTCGCAATCTACGCATACTTAACGACGCATGATGATATTGTAGTTTAAAGCCAAAGATTATATAAAATAAAGAATTGATAACTTCTAGTCGTTTATAATTCGAATCGTCAGAACAACCGCTTGTCCTAAAGATCATCATCATCGGCTGTGCAAAGGCCTCTTCTCACACGGAGAAGGTTAGAGCATTAATCACCACGCGTGCTCAATGTGGGTTCTCGACTAGAAATTGTAAGTCCAGGTTTCCTCACGATGTTTACCTTCACCGTTTGTCAGTGGTGTCTAAATAATCATAGAAAGTACATATAACTCGGAAAAATCACATTGGTACTTGCCAGGTCTCGAACCCACACCTTCATGCATGAGAAGCGGGCGCATTAACCTCTGGGTCACCACCACATTTTTAGTTCTAAAGATGGACGACGCTAACACTCTTCTTAAAAAAAGGATTTGTAGCAAAACACCAAAGAAAGCCCCATAAAAACCAGTGCACACGAGACATTGCTTTATTCTTGCCGTCAAACAAACGGTGATAGAATCCGCGGTAAACCACTTATCACTTTTTCTATTACACTAGCGTTGGTCGGTCAATGTGTTGGATACAGAAAGGGGTGGAATCGACCAACCTGTGTAAAATTGCTAGCAAAATATTGTGTCTGCAAACAACGGGTTGTTCGAAATTCTATCTGAGTTAGTTTGAGCTATTTGCAACTTTGATACGAGGTATCAGATAAAATAGTTTGCGAGTTTATGTTCCTTTTTCGAAATTATCCGTGCCGGACTTGATTTTGTATTCCTATAAACGGACTCGGAAAAACAATTCTAATTTCACTGAAAATCAATTATTTCTATGAATAGAAATGTGTCTATTTGTTTTTATTTATTTGATCCTAATTTTATTATAAATGTGAAAGTTTCGACAACGTTGCAATTTTATCACGTAAAAACGATTAAATCGATTTTGTTAAAATTTGGTATGTAGGTAGACGAATCCTGGATTAATACGTAGGCTTCTTATCAAAATACTACGAGGGCGAAGCAATTAGCGGGAGCTAGATTGACTATTAACAAAAATGTGTAAATAAAAATTAAAATATCAAAAGGGTACAAAAAGGACTTCTTACGCTAACAGAGAACAAAAAAAGAAACAATCTTAATACACTTCCCATACATTTCTTGTCCTCAACCGTCAGCACACTACAGTTGCGCAAGAGTTGGTGACCACAGACCGAAACCCATACATATTTATGAGGTGACTTTTATACACATTTCTATGTATTATCTTTTAGTAATGCAGGAAGTAGGAGTGAAGAGTTTACTTGCTGTTGCATCTGATTCGGAGATATCGTTTAAATTACTTGATCTTTATCTTTTGTGATGATTATGTGACTTAATGGTTGAGCGCTTGTGACCTAGAATTATGATGGCGTCGCGTCGAATGTTTCATCGTTCTTTGGTTAGGCTAATGTTACCAATGTTATTGTGATGTGATTCTATAAGTACTGTTTTTTTTTTAATGTAGTAGGTCGGCAAACGAGCAGACGGATTACCTGATGGGAAGCAACCAGCGTCGCCCATGGACACCCGTAAGGAGTTACGAGTCCGTTGCCGACCTTTTAGGGATTTGGAGATTTAGGGATTGAGGAGGGATTGTAGGAGGTGAAGGATTGGGCCTCCGGTAACCTCACTCACACGGCAAAACACAACACTGTGGTTGTTTCTCGCCGGTTTTATGTGAGGCCGTGATATCACTCCGGTCGAGCCGACCCATTCGTGCCGAAACATGGCTCTCCCACACTTATGATTGGTCTTTCACCCCAAAAATTGCAACTTACAATATAAGTGTGTACCTATGCTTTATTGCAACAAATTTCGTATGTCGAATCACTTGTCTCCAACCCATTGAACTGTATACGAGTTAACTTATCATGATCGTAGGGGCTAATTTGTATCTCTTTTTTGTATTTTTTATTTGTATCCAGATTTTATGTATTTTGAGTAGTCACAAAATCTATATAAATGTATAAAACAAAGTGTATTACCAAAATTGTATTAAAAATAACTAGTATAGCATAGGTAAGACCACTAGAAGTTTACGAATAAGCAAATGTTAAACTAAAAATGACCACACACCTATTAAAATAAGGTATATACTTCACGTTATTTGTGACTTGCTCTTGAAATTCTTCGTCAATGTCAATATAGATTTATAAATAACTACTCTTGAATGGAATTTCCTTCGCTCAAAGCATCACCGTATCAGTCATTAGTGTACCGAGAAATCTTATCTTACAATGACCATTTCATTTATTTTCGGAGACACAGGAGTCATACCACCTGCACTTGAGATGGCTGAAGCTTTTAGAGAAGCATCAATAGATACTGATTGTGCCACTTCAAATCTTTAAACAACTGAAAATGAACCGTAACATAACAAGCTTGAATCTAATATCGTAGAACAAGACAATGTTGCTGACAAATCTCTCGAAGTTAATGAAACGGCACGAGTCATGAGGAAAATGCTATCTAATGAACTTCGTGTTGTGGTTGATTTTGGTTTGACAGGTGTTGATATTGGTAAAATGTTATTGCATGCAAAGTAAATTGGACGTAAAAGTCACGTGGAAAGAGTTCATTTTTGTGGAGATTGAGATAAAAGTTGGTTGGCGCCACGCTTTGTCATGCCGATACGATCTATATCCGGTGCAGTTTCGGGATGAAAATATTTTTACTTATCTTAAGTGGTTGTATCTGCTTATTAATTAGCTTTGGAGGGTACATCTAGAGCTGTCAAATCAAACACTTTGTCGGTAATATTAAATCTCTTAGTTAATAGATGATGATTCTTTAAAATCGTGACGTGGACCAACTTAAATGTTCTGTCAAAATTTGAGTGACCATTTATTTCTAAGAAATGCGACGTGAAACCTTTTAAATGTAATTACTTTCTGAATCACAAAAGTCATCAATGTTTTTTGGTCTGTCATTCAGGAATATTTGATTTAATTTCAAATCTTATATCTTTTTGAAGTACAGGGTCTTATATTACAAATTCTTTTTAATTCATTTACAAATGAAACAGCAATTTCAATCGTTAATATTCATAATTATGTAACAAAAATCTAGATGAGACCGATTCCTTATCCAACCACTCTGAGTTCTTCTTAGCCGAAACAAACTTAGAGATCTCCGAACCAACTTAAAAAAGATAAAAGTTATTGGAAAGGTATTATGTTGTTTTGGAAAATCAGATATAAACATTATAAACCTTTAAACATATTTTTAATTTCAAATGTTCGTAAGTCATGTGTCCAGTTAACATTATACGATAGTCCATTTACAATTTTCCCCAAAATTCCTAGTAAAATCGGTCACTTGCGATCTCCCGGTCAATTGCCTGTAATCCGGGCTTATGCGGGCGGATGTACTTAGGCGTGTTGTAACCGATAATGGTCGTGCCAATCATTGCGATCGTCTTTTGTTTTTCTCTGGGGTCTGTCAATTGCGAAGGTGTCATTAAAAGGTCCATGGGGGATGTTTTTATACCTTCTTTGTATTAGAGGGTTGGTGTCTTAATTATGCTGGCGAATTAAAAGGCTTTTTCATTGTTAGGTAAAGTATTAATAGGGCTTTCGTTTTTCTTTTTTTGCTACAATTTAAGGTCTGCAACTATTTCACCCTTCATTGCTAAGGATAATGAATGAAAATGTATTCTTTGCAGCCATACCCAGTACCCCACAGTATGATACTAAAACCGAAGGCCTTTCTTGAATCATTGTAACGGCTCAATCAATGAGACAGGTCTTTATAATTTTTTCATGTCCTTAAAATCATCACTGATGGATCAACCTACTGTTACGTGCCTGACGTCACGTTCCTGACTATGCGGGCTTGGGTTACGGGATTGGATGAAATGAAACACTAATACCGGTTTTCAGACTTTCTATTGCGCTTAAGTTACAGCGTCCACGGAGTTAAGTTATCGGCGTTCTTCTCCAGCAGAGTCCGGCCGACTGACACAACTTTGCCGTTCACGCTAACTTCACTTAACTGACTGCACTTCACTATTTCACTGCACTTCACTATTTCACTCACTTTTCTTCTTTTTCACTTCTTCCTTTTCTTCCGAATCGCTTTAGACTTAGAACTCAACTGCCAGCGGTGAGCCGCAGTTCTGCTTATATACCCCCGGTCAGGTTCTGGAACATTCAATTTCGTTATTCTTTTTGATCGTCATGCCTCCAGAACCTTCCAATAATTTCGCTATTCATTTTTATTTATTCTCCTTCTCACTCTTTAATTTTTCATCTCTTTCACACAAATAATTCCAGAAAGTTCGACAAAACTTCCATCAACTAAAAAACTTCATGTTTACGGCGGGACTCGAACTCGGGGTCTCTGTGGTGTAATCCACACGCCTTACCAATTACACCAACTCGTATTGACAATTCACGACGAAATTTACAATCTCTAGGCAACGTTTGACAACCATCCATTGACGTCATGATGTCAAAGAGTTTTCTGTCACACTGCCCCCCTCTTAGATTCGCTCGTCCCGAGCATCGTTGCTGCCGTAATACCTCGCCAACCTGTCTATATGGACAACTTTCAAAGGGCTCCTTGAAGACTTCCGAATTCTGTAAGTAATGTCATTGATCTTCGTGACTATCTCGTAAGGACCTTCCCAACTCGGTTGCAGCTTTGGAGATTTTCCCTTCCTTCTGACTGGATTATGAAGCCAGACCAATGACCCCTCTTCAAACCCAACAGAATTGGCTCGTCGATCATAGCGCGTCTTTGCGCGATCACTAGCTTGAAGACCGGCCTCCCTGATCTGCTCATAAATGTCCAACATTTTTGCCCTTAACTCGCTTATGTAATCGCTAAACTCGGTGCGAGAGTCACCAGGTGGACAGCCCGACACAAGATCTGCCGGTAATCTCAATTCCCTTCCAAAATTTGCAAATGCAGGCGTCTTTGCGGTACTTTCATGTACAGCAGTCCGATAGGCAAGCAAGAAGAGAGGTATGTAAGTGTCCCAATCTCTCTGATGGCTGTCAACCACCTTTGCTAAGTGTCGCTCCAATGTTTGGTTGAAGCGTTCGACCATTCCATCTGACTGTGGATGATAAGGGGTCGTTCGAGTCTTATGGATTCCCAAAAGTTTACAAGTTTCCTGGAAAACTTGGGATTCAAAGTTCCGTCCTTGATCACTGTGCATCTCCAAGGGCACTCCAAATCGGGTGAATACCTCGTTTACCAACTTCGTGGCTACAGTTACTGCCTCTTGATTCGGTATGGCAAAGACCTCCGGCCATTTTGTAAAATAATCCATAACCACTAAAACGTAGCGATTGCCCGAATCAGTGATTGGAAATGGTCCAGCGATGTCTAAGGCTATTCTCTCCCAAGGCATACCAACATTGTAGATTTTCATCGCCCCTCTGCTTCTTGTTTGTGGACCCTTGACAGCTGCACAACTAGTGCATTTCCGGCACCAATCTTCGACGTCATATTTGCAATGCAACCAATAAAACCTCTCCTTGATCTTCACCAAAGTCCTCCTAATTCCCAAATGTCCTCCAGAAGATCCATCATGGAACGCTTTTAATACATCCCTTATTTTTGAACGAGGCACCACCAATTGCAAATGCTCGTCCTTGCCGTTTGTTGATTCCCATTTCCTGCACAGAAGTCCGTTATGCAGCGTAAGGCTTTTCCACTGTGCCCATAAACCTTTCGTTACCGCGCTATATTGGGCGACGTCACTCCAACTTGGCTTGTTACCACTTCGTAGCCACTCCAGTATTGGTTTAATATCTGCATCTCTTTCCTGTTCTAATTTCATCGCATCATCTCCCCATGCCTCGTCAACAGTATCAGTCCTTATCACCTTAAGAAAAGCAGTTTCCTTCTTGGAACAATGCTTGCAATCTTCCACGCATGGGCGTCTCGATAATGCATCTGCGTTGCCATGAATTCTTCCTCCGCGATGTACCCGTTCGACAGCCTTTTGCAGTCCCTTCGTGAAATCTTTATGCATGTCCTCCAAGCGACGCGCTTGCTCCTCTTGGCGACGAGCTTGATCTTCTTTCAGCTCCCGCAGCTGTTCTGACTGACAGCGTGCTTGCTCTTCTTGGCGGCGCGCTTGCTCTTCTTGGCGGCGCGCTTGCTCTTCTTGGCGGCGCGCTTGCTCTTCTTGGCGGCGCGCTTGATCTTCTTTCAGCTCCCGCAGCTGTTCTGTCTGACAGCGTGCTTGCTCTTCTTGGCGGCGCGCTTGATCTTCTTTCAGCTCACGCAGCTGTTCTGCCATCATTTGCCGCAGCTGTAGCAGAAGATCCATCTGCACAGGCTTGGCTTCTGCATCGCTGGTCTGAGCTGCAGCACCCTCTTCCCTCACACGCTGCGCTTCTGACATAGCACGGGTACTCACTCCTCTTACGTCCTGCGGCACTAGCGGCATTTTTCTCCAATCCCACTTCTGACACCAAATGTTACGTGCCTGACGTCACGTTCCTGACTATGCGGGCTTGGGTTACGGGATTGGATGAAATGAAACACTAATACCGGTTTTCAGACTTTCTATTGCGCTTAAGTTACAGCGTCCACGGAGTTAAGTTATCGGCGTTCTTCTCCAGCAGAGTCCGGCCGACTGACACAACTTTGCCGTTCACGCTAACTTCACTTAACTGACTGCACTTCACTATTTCACTGCACTTCACTATTTCACTCACTTTTCTTCTTTTTCACTTCTTCCTTTTCTTCCGAATCGCTTTAGACTTAGAACTCAACTGCCAGCGGTGAGCCGCAGTTCTGCTTATATACCCCCGGTCAGGTTCTGGAACATTCAATTTCGTTATTCTTTTTGATCGTCATGCCTCCAGAACCTTCCAATAATTTCGCTATTCATTTTTATTTATTCTCCTTCTCACTCTTTAATTTTTCATCTCTTTCACACAAATAATTCCAGAAAGTTCGACAAAACTTCCATCAACTAAAAAACTTCATGTTTACGGCGGGACTCGAACTCGGGGTCTCTGTGGTGTAATCCACACGCCTTACCAATTACACCAACTCGTATTGACAATTCACGACGAAATTTACAATCTCTAGGCAACGTTTGACAACCATCCATTGACGTCATGATGTCAAAGAGTTTTCTGTCACACTACCTAAGGCAACACGCAAAGCACCTTCTTATTTCGTAACTGAAACAAAATTGTTTATTTTTACCAAACAATTTAGTATAATCAATGTAATTATTTTCTTTATACCGCATACTTACAAAGACAGCTGACTTGGCTAACCCCTCGTTGGTCCCACCCCGGTCCTTTGGACCGCAATCAATGTTCACTTGAGTGGCACGTGACATGAGCCCTTATACCCAACTAATTAGATATACATTTAGTGTGACAGACGGACACACATTATTTTGTTGATATGTGCGGCTTTTCTTGGTGGAAATTATTAGAACGTGCCTTCATGGATGCGTTGAAAATTCTTCTGTTTTTCTTTTTTTGTTAAGTTTGGTTGAGTTTTGAATATTTTTTTATGTCATAGATCGACAAACGAGCTGGAGAATTACCTAACTATATACTTTTGAATCATGTTTTTCTACGAATATGTTCTTAAACCAGCGTTGTTTTCATTTTCAGGTTAAATTTAAAATCTGCAGTCCATGATCCCCTATACCATTCTATTGAAAATCAGAGGCTCATTTTCGTTATATTTTGAATTCCTTTTGTTAAAGTCTAAATCATTCTAATTTTCGATTTCACTATCCCCCAATACAATTACATCGGCAACGTCAGTCGGAGCACTTCACACGATAATTTTGCAATAACTTTGTCATCGATAGTGTATCACAGCTTATCACTGGAGTGTCCATCGATTTATTGTCATTTATTGTAGTGACTTTATCATTACATCAGTGTAATCACAGCGCTCTGAACTTGAGAACACACGGCTTGGTTCTCATAGGTAATGTAGGTACACGATCGCTTTTATTTGTTTGTCTTTGATTTTTTTAGTGGTCTAATGTTCTAGAAAATTCTTCGTAAATGTTAGAGGCTTGGGGTTGGGTAGTCGAGAGATTTATATTGACGTACAATTTAAAAAACTTATTTCGGCTGATAATCTAGATTAACTGTAGTGGTTGTGAACCTTAAATTGTTCACTGGGAGTATAGATTTAGATGTATAGTTTGTAAGAAGACATTGGACTTTGAGAATAAATTTGAACAATTGCATGTAAGTGTGCTTATTTGTAGCTATGTCAAATTTGATAGTGTGTGTGGTCCCTATATAAGTATTCTTGACTATTTCTCTTCTATTCGCCATCCGATTTAAAGGTAAATTATGACTAAAATCTGAAAACAGCGTGAAGCCTTTCTTAGCTTTGTAAATGAAAACCGTACAACAATAACTTATAAATAAAAGCTGATACATTTACTAATCACAAACACTTTCTGTTCAGTAACTGCGAATAGTTTGGACGGTTTTCGTTAATATCTTAAGAACGTATGATTGATCAGCTGTTCGCAGCTCCAGACGACAGTTAATAATCGTGCCCTACCCTAATCTCATCTATACTGCTCAAGCTATAGGGGACAGCGATTTTTCGAGGGTCGCTGATTTAAAACATTACAACCTATTTTGTTATTATATTTTGGTAAGCAATCAAAGCCGCCCATGGACATCAGCAACGACGGAGCAGTTATGAGTACGTTGCCGACCTTTTGGGGATTAGGGATTTGGAGATTTTGAGAATGATGAGGGATTGGGGGAAGGGAAGGATTGGGCCTCCGGATCATTTATTTTGTTTTTTTTTTATTTCTAAGAACCATGCATTTAGTGGCGGTTAACATTTAATATGTGAATATCAATTAGCTATACCATATTTCAAATAAGCTTCATTGAGTACTCATATGTTATTCGCTTATTATTCATAAGTGAATTTGAAACTATAGGTATATTTTTCTTGACCTCAAATAATGTCTTCTGATTTATTCTGTTGTGCGATCCAAGATGAGGGGGACGCACCATTTTTTATATTGGTTGTATCGACTATTGGTCCTGGTTGAAGTTGCAGCAGCGCAAGGAGTAACCTCCTTGGCGGGATTAATCCATATAAATATTCTTATCTTGTAATCTAATACTATATTGAAGATAATCTAGTATTAGATGCACACAGCAGAAAATTGTTTCGCCTAGTTTAGTTGGTTGTATTAATTAGTTTTTTGTTATTAGCACGAGTTATTTCCACGATTCTCTCATAACTTATGGCAAACGCCATTCCTATCTTGAAAATGTTTTCCGTTGACACCCGAGATTAATATTGTACAGATGGAAAAGTCGAGGGGAATTGGCAAAGGTGACTCGATCTTTTGTTTGCAACACTTTTGGTTTGGTTAATAATGGTTTTTGTTTTAATTTCTTTAACAAATTATATAGCCTAGGCAGTTTTGGTGTTAAGATAGTAGAGGGATGCCCACTTTTCAAGCACAATGGTCGAAAATTGGCAAGTTTTATTGTGCCTATATCTAGTTTTTAATTTATTTTCTGAGCTTAGTTAAAAATTAAACATTGTGAAGTATCCTACAAAAATTGTAAAAAGTACACGGATCTCTTATCACTTTTGCATTTTGAAACCCAAATTGGCCACAAAGGACCGTGGTTGGACATAATCCATGGTTTTAAAACACAAATGCATTCCATAATAGAATTACGGAGTAATGGTAGCTACTAATCTAACCTCAACGATCCTGTAGGGAAGTCGAGAAATAATCATCTATGGGCTGGACATGAAAAACGAATTTCTAAATCGATGCTGCTAAATGAAAAAGTCACGATTTTCGTCGGAATACTGCACTGCCGAGTGTGTCTCAATTTTGTCGGGTTCTGCGGCCAGTGAGATGTTTGCAGATGTAGAATTATTTGAAGTGGTACCTACAGCAAATATTATTTAAATTTAGTTCCTATTGTCACATAAGCTTGTCCCTGGAATTAGACTAGATCTTTATCTATATTCGTAAATGCCATGAAGTGAAATAAATTACCAGCAACCAAATACAATATCATAAATGGAATATAGTCATAATATTAACTAACGGGGTGACCCCATTTTTTTCATTACTATACTATACCTAATAACGTCCAATTTACAATGCGCACGTTTACATGCGCTGTTTCTGAATTAATCCCATAAATTAAATGAAAAAATAGAAGATATTTTTTTCATTTAATTTATGTGATTAAGTCAAATAGGCAATCCATGGCAATACAATGTTATCCATTAGAGGTTTTATATTGAGACACAATTTTTTTTAAAGACACTTCCAGCCCACATTCTAATCCCAGAACAAGATCCTTTAGAAAACGGTCGTCGGTCTGACTTAGAAAATTACTTACATGCAAACCAATTTTCATAAACCGCAGGTAGGCTATGAGCGGCAAATAAACAGTGGAGTCTTTTGTCCAGCCGCCACCGCAGACCAAGACAATGTCTTATGCTTCGAACATTGAAACTTAGTCACTGTACATGTATAGGTGGATTATGATAAAAATTAAATCCTCTTTGTATTCAACAAAAAAATTTTGCCTATTAAGAATTTTGATGGAGTCAATACTTAAGCTAGAATTGTTAAATTTGTTAAATTAGGTCGTAATCATCATCATCAGCCTATGAGAGCCTTCTTGCACGAAGAAAGAATGACCATTAATCACTACGCTGCCTTAAGGCAGATTGGCGATTTCATTGATTAGATCATCGAGGCATCGATCCTATAAAACCAATTGTCAACCATTCTGACTGTCAAGAAACAAAAAACAACTAATAACGTCCACGTCAATTTGGATGAAACAGACAGATGCTTAAAAAAATCACTTCCTCAATGCCTCAAAAGATTCTTGATCGAAATCTTCATACGAGTATGAATGACAAGAAAAATATCTTCGAAAAGAGATCACCTGCTTGCTTAAGATAGGTGGTGGTATGTGATACACTTCGTGATCTCAACGTCACGTGTCCTACAAAACAGTCTTAATTACTCCACCAAGCAAAAATGAACTTTATGATAATGTAATAAGATTAAACGAGACAAATTAAAGTCAAATAAAGATGGTCAGACATTAGAAAGGTCGCGTGCGTACTGTACATAGAGTTAAAAAATGGATTATAAGTAGTGTGAGTCGAATTTGTTTACAATGGTTCCGTTCATAATGTAATGGGTATAAAGAACATAGTAGGGTTAGAATTAGACTAATAAATTGGGATAAAAGCTGTATTTAAAATATATGTATGTGCTATTGCTGAAATAAAAGATTATTAAAGTTGTCCTTCGAGAGAAGCTAGTGTCTCCTCAGCCAAGCTTCAATCGATGGTAGAAGCTTACTCACCTTAAAGCATCTTCGGACGTCATGGTTTCTAAATAAGGCAAAAGGTTTGTGATCTTGGAAGAACAATGACATACCATAATATCACCTTTGTTGGAAAGTTATCAAAATTAATCGATGATTAGGACTTTATATTACCATTAGTAGCATAATCCATTATAACGAATAAAGGCAGAATAAATACAGTAATTAAAACTTTACTCAATTAAGAAGCGGTACCCTACAACAGCTACAACTGATGTGGCTTACTTATGCAACCTCTTTCGTAACTGTCAAATTATTGCCCAAAGCTAGACAATTTTTGAAATGACCAATCTGTCTCATCGTAGCCCCAGAGTGAATTATTGGACCGTTTTTTTTTTCTTATGAAGCAATGAACGAAATTCACACGGTCTTTTGTCTTGCGACATTTTAACATTTCGTGGATGTCGGTTAAGATAAGAAAGGGTTTTGTATTTTTAAATGCTGTATTGTTTTTAGTTGAGAATATTTTATATTCGTTTCGTTTGGCAAGAACTGTTTGTCGTTTTATTTGCATAATGTGGCCGTTGCTGTTTTATTTTTAATGAGTGCTTGATGTGAAAGTTTTGTTTATAAACGGTCATATGTTTTATTGTTAGGAGTAATTGAGAGCTCTTTATTTTGAACAATGTGGCCTTCTGAATGTTACTCTAGTTCTCAATAACACGTCTTGAGCATTTGGCCTCAAGCGGGCAGACCGCCTGATGGTAAGCATTTGGCACTGCTCATAAACGGCCGCATCCCTAGAAGAGTTGTAACTATGTTTTTAGGGGATAAAGATTTAAGGATAAAGGGATTTTATGAATTGACGGTATAGAAGGATGAAGCTTCCTGTAACCTCACACACATACAGAAAAAAAAACGTCGTCACACGCCGTTTCATGCTGGTTTTCTGGATGGTTTTAGATTTGTGTTGGATGTAAGTAAGATATCAAATTTGAGACTGACCACATAATTGATATCCAAAGTCAAATCAATTATTCGAATTGAACTATTAGGTATAGGCAATTTTGAAACTCAAGTATACACACTTTTGAAAGTTAAATAAGCCAATATCAAAAAAAAAATGAGGCATCGACGAAAGTGATGGTAAAGTCCCCATACACAGTCATCATATGACGTGTTAACATCATAAAAAATTGGTTGCGACCCTACACGGCTAACACAGACAAAGTATAAGAAAACTCCTACCTAAATTTAGTACGTGTCAAACTTATCAGGGAAATTACGTTATAAGGTACTTACCCAAACATAATGGTATGGAGGTTTCATGTTATCATGCTTCGGTCATTGTAAATAACATATTTTTAACATGTAACAAACCAAAACACACAGACCTCATAATAAGCTATTTTATGAAATTTGTGTAGGAGATTTATTGTAACCATCTTTGATTGACTACTTAAGTGTTATTATTGAACATGAAGTATCGAGTTGTGTTCTAAGTAAGTTTATTTTTAGGTCACAAAAGTCATTGATTTTAGATTGGTCAGTGAATCAAGTGGTTGATAAATTAGCAAATATCTTTTTCTCTTAATATTTTTATCAGTAATGGAAAGTTGCCCGCACAGAGCAGAAAAAAGAACATGTTGATTTTTAGTCAGAAAGAGTCTGACACTGCCTCTAGCCCAACCCTGGAAGGGAGAAGATATTAGGTATCTACTAATTTTTTTATATATATAATACATAATAGTGATGTGAATTGTTTTTATGTAGGTACATACTTTATGAAAAACTTTGACTACTCATCTAAGGCGGTATAAGTAACAATATTAAACCCAAAAAAAATATAACCATCTTTATCCAACTCGTTTACCAATACAACAACGAAACAATACAATGATTACATATCGAATACAAACAAAAACTTAACTCAATGACAAATAACGTTTAATGAGAAATCAATTTTGGTGTTCTCACGACTCCGCGCTCCGGCGCAAGGAGACGCCATCTTGCCGTATTTGATTATGTCTGTATGTACGTGACTAATCATTATTTAACTATGTTCACGACTGTGTTATGGCTGGACATGTACAATGTACCTACTGTTTTTGTTTCCATGTTATTATTCGCTATGTTATGATTAAAGAATCTTACTAATATTCTAAATGCTATCATCATCCCATCATCAGCCCCCAAGTGCCCAGTGCTAAGCAAAAAGCCCTCTTCTCGCATAGAGAAAGTTTGTTTGCGTAGGGGTACGTCTTGTTAAAGGCGGATTGGAAATATTAGAAAAGTGAATCAGAAAATTTTTGTTGACAAAACTTATGGTCAATTTTAGTTTTGGGAAAAACTGCTGTAGTGTTGGGTTGTGGTATGTTTGTTGCAGTAAAAAGTGTGATGTAATTTACACCTTTCAAATGATAAAACATCATGTCTCAGGAGATAACATTGATGTCATTTTTGTATTAAAAGCGTAGTTATTTATTGTGGTATAGGTACTGAGTAACCGATTACTAATCGTAATACTTTTTAGGGAAAACAAACTGTTAAGGAAATCATAATGTTGAATACATTTTTAAAGAAAAGGATAGGTAAGGAGTGAGCCGCTTGGTTACCAGAGGCCCAATCCTCTACTTTCTCCCATCTCCAACCCCCAAAAAGCTGGCATCCTTGATTGTGTGTCAAAACAAATTCAAAGCTATACGTGTATTTATAGAGGTATAGGACCACAAGGTAGATAGAATAGAACCACGATCAACAAAAATCAATGTTCACAAATATTAATTACCAAAATCTGTACCTTCCCACATCACTATGACAGTAGAGGTCACAAAAATCTATCTGATGAATTGTAGCCGTGATGTCACAATTAAAAGAGCCCACGTCGATTTTATCATACACTTCATCGACCTTAGGGTCATACATATCTACATACGAAGCTGTCATTTCATCTATCTATGTATTGAAATTTGTATGGGATTTAGATTGATGAGGGATTTAGTTATCGTGTACAGTTCAAGTGATTTTAATTGCGCAATATTAAAATTGACAATTTTTGCTTTAACTACGAATTACTTTTTGGTGGAGAAAAAATATTTTTGTCATTTATTTCCTGCATGGTAGGCTCAATTACAATTTTTTTATGTTGTATATTGCATTGTTTGGGCGAGTACTAAGTCTACTTATGTGTCGAATAATTTAACGCAAATAAATTTATAAATATTTAATTCGTCGAAGTTTTTAGGGTTTATTTTATTTGATTTTCTTCATTATTTCTTCATACTAAAATTTGTGGATCACATAAAGATTTTTTTCGCTCGGGAATCGTTGGAATGCGTTGCACGGCAGCAAGTTGAAGACCACGTGACAAAAGCGCAGTCATAATATGCAAGACCTACTGATGGAAAGAATAGAAGATCAATTTGATAAAGCAATATGTAATATAAATTTCTATCTATGTAATATGACAAACTATCGTTAATAGTAGTAGTAATTGCTTAGGGTAATAGACCTTATTTAGTCTATTATTAAAATTCAGATTTCTATACAAGCAAAAGTAATCAGTTAACATCAGAATATAGCTCTTGTGATTCATACTATCGACCATTATGACTAGACAGTTAACCAACCAGACATTTTACTCATTTAATCTTAAAACAAAACAAAGATAAATGAAAAGACATTTGCTAGAAGCAAGTTCAAATACGGAGTTCACACAAAATGTCAACAGAATCGCCCACAGGTCGCCCCAGGCTACATTTGAGCACCATAACCAGAATCTATGTCAAGAACATTATTAACACTTCAACCAAACCAAAGATCCTATTGCTAATCGATAATGACCCTTATCTTAATACGCACACGGATGTTTACACTCGTAATTGCCGGCAAATAGAATTAAGTTAAATGATTTTTGGAGGTATCCTACTATGGAATTGTCACGAAATATTAATTTAGCTTCACATTCAATGTCGTTGATGAGTTAATGGAGTGCTTTGGGTTCGATTTAATGCCGATATCTTAATTATTAATTAATGCTCCGTTACTTTGAATTGAATAGTAACGTCTTTTATGCAGTTGCAGCTGTTTGATATCCGGGTTTGTCAAAATACGATGTGTTTTCAAGTGTATTAAAGCAGATATTTAATCATTCTGTCTCTTCAATGTGTTTAATTAATCTCTGATTAATAGTGGAAACCACGTCTAGACAAACGTAGGTCACCGTCCAGCTAGGTGGACTGACGATATCCGCAGGCTAGCTGGCAGTGGTTTGATGAGAAGAGCTGAACATCGAGGTACGTGGAGTGCAATAGGGGAGTGAATAGACCGGCAAACGAGCAGATGGATTAACTGATGGTAAGCAATCAGCGCCGCCCATGGACACCCGTAACAGAGGAGTTACGAGTGCGATGTCGACCGGAATTTGGAGATTTAGGGATTGGGGAGGGGAAGGATTGGACATCCGGTAACCTCACTCACACGGCGAAACACAACGCTGTGGTTGTTTCACTCCGGTATTCTTTGAGGCCGTGGTATCTATCCGGTTGAGTCAACCCATTCAGGCCGAAGCATGACTCTCCCACACTTAAAGCAGTGGACGAAATCAGGCTGATGTGATGAATCTCAGATCAAGATAAGTACGACAATTCTTTTTTTTTTTAAATAAATTGTACCTTCTAACTATGTTTAATAAGGTGATGCTCTTTTCGTTAAATAATGTCTTTATTGACCGTAATTATTTTTAATGCAGTTCGTCTATCATTCACTAATTGAAACTCAGTAGTAAATGTAAAAAAATCAGTAATATCATTTATAGTTTACGTAGCTTAACATTTCCTGACACCATTATGCGTTTTATGGTAAGTTCTAGAGCGCCAATGAGTGAACCCTACTGACATTTGCAGGAAACAATACAAAGTACTCAGACTCGATTTCGATAGTGATAAGGTGACCTATCGAAGAAGGACATAGATAAATTTCTGTACTACAAAGTCTGTTACATTTCCCATGTATTATGCAAGAAATATCTATATTACTGATAAAATGATAGAAATCTAAGCAACAGAGAAAATCCATAAGATTTTAAGACCAGTATTTTTGGTCTGATTGGAAATTTAGAGTTAAACGCGAATATCTGTCATGCATTGGCAACTTAGTTGGCAATTCCATTAAAGATATCTAAATTTGAACGTATCTACGTCATATCATCAGCCTATAGGTAGTGCCTACTGCTGAGCAAAGGCCTCTTCTCGTACGGAGGAGGTTTGAGCTTGAGGTGATTAATATCACCACACTTTCTCAAGATGGATTGGCAATTTCAACGTATTATTAGAAATTATCAATTCATGATTTTTTCACGATGTTTTTTCTATCTAAATAATCGTGTACTTACACGTAACTTGAAAAAAGTCACATTGGCACTAGGCCGGCCAGCGGGCGTCTTAAACTCTGTGCCACCGTTTAAAGAAATTATCCTTACTCCATAGCATCTGCTGTGTATTTCGAATACAAATGTTGGATTAATATCTAAAAAATCCTTTTCACACATCACTTCAACGGGTTTTCGCGTTGACTGACTCCAAGTGATGCTGACGCATTTTCCCTAACTGTTTATGCTTCACAAAATCGTTTATCATCAAATCATTATCTTGTTTATGATCTTGAAAATTTAACACCGACATTTGAAGGCTGAATTTGCCTTTGATTTTTTAAACACCAATTTCAGACCACTCTTGCGCAATCTACATTACCTGTCATAATTCGCCATGTCAAAACATTTCGAAATCATCTAGCCAATCAGATCTAAATACACAAACAAAACGTACATTGCTTCGAACTCTGCTATGTCAAATGTAATTGAAAAACATGGCCGCACCAAATTTGACCCCGTCAAAACGAAATTTTCGTCAAGATATTATCAGACAACATGACATCTTGAATCAAACGACAAGTATTGTCTAAAAGACCTTACCGCTCGCTGGCCCACCACACATGAGAAACCGTTAGCCGAAATCCAACCTTAGCAAGTTAGGCATAAGATTTAAAATTTAATTACTAAATGATGCAGGTCTTTGTGATTTTGCCGTCAGAATAGTAGCCATTATCTGAGAGAACACACGTTCGGAAATGGTAAAAAAAGGTCGAAATATGATTAATAGGGCGGCGTTGTGGGACCTGGCTCGTTCGTGTGTGATTCTTTCCATTTGACAGATTGTCTCGACTCTCTGACCCGAGCGCCCCGTTGAGACAATAATGATGTTGTCCCATCACTTCGATAATCGATATCGATAAAACATTTTGTGAATAATTAGTTGTTCGAAAAGTGAATCAAAGTTGTGTAATTTCATGTTGTGCGTTGAGTGACAAAATATACCTGTAGTAGTGATAGATATTTGAAATTTGTATTATTTTGATTGTTTTGTGAAATAAGTACAATTTATCGATAATTCTCATATATCGCTTATCAACTTGAGGTAAATATACATTGTGAAAATGTCAAGATTAATTAACCTAAGATTAAAAAATCTAACAATATCAATTAAACAACGTCAAACTGACCATCCATGACCACTGATTAGTATCGATATCGATACTTTCTCCACTTACACACATGCCTAGCCGCGAGGTCGACTGAGATTACTCTCAGCACGAGACTGTCCTGCGTCGGCGCTCGTTCGCGACGCTTTGACATCCCGACGTGCACCACAAACACACATCTTACAATCCAACAAATTAATATTAGACCCAATAGCAAACACCCTAAAGCTCATTTTCCTAGTTGAAAGCACTATTAAGAATGCAAAACCAAGTTCTCAGTACGTCATACGTTGATAGACGGCCCAAACAGGTCGATGTGAGAGAGTACTTTTTTTACTTTAATTTTGAATATGCAATATGAAGATATTGAAGGATTATTAGTCATGTTTTCGAAGATATATTATTTTTATGTATTTGTTATGTTCGGGTCACAGGAAAGTGTTATAACGAACTGTCATGAGATAAATGAAGTATCAATAAATTTGTTGATGATCAGACGTCTGTGAGTGAAGCAAAGTTAAAATATGTCATGAGCATTTTAGAAAGGTTTTCTGGTAACATTTAGTGCTGTACTAAAATTATAAAAATGTATGTAGAAATTTTCCACGTACACGTCTTGAGAGATGAGTAAAATATTTTAAGAAACAAAACCATGTCTCTAAAACTACTACCTACTATCGTGTTTAAATGACTGTATGTTCTAGTTGTCACCTACAAATTCTAATTAAAGAAGTTGGTGGTAAAGAATCCACTGAGTCACTATTTGTTAATCAAGGTGAAATTAATTAAAAATATGTACAATGTTGACGGCTTAAAGATTACAATTAGAACACAAACATTTCAAAATATCTCGAAGACTATGAGTTAGAAATGTGAACACAAATATTTCAGAATTTGTATTAGAAATATGAAGGAGATTAAATACGACGCTTAAAAACTTCATAAAACTATTTGAAAATAACAAATTGCAAAATGTTTTTATTATAAACAATTTAAAAACATATAAAATCCAATACGAGATGAATCTCTAGAGAGTTGGAAACATCCGTCATACGACATCAAACCTAGAAATGATCCGAGAAGTTTTACTAAAAAAAATCATAAAAATCCAAATGTGTTTGTGAGCAAACTTCCTATAACAGTTAGTGACGTGTGCCGATGACAAATAAAAATATTTCTGTAATACGATGCAGAAATAGTATGTCATACGTAAAAATAAATTGTGATCTCCATATGAAACCGATGATTCAATATTCTTCAATATCTGTCACATTGTCACCAAATGTCATTGATTTAAATTGGAATTCTCTAGGCAGCGTATTAGGTCCTTTACATATTGCTCATTAATATAAAAATTTTAAGCTTGTTTCCATATTATTTTACCTTATTACTTTAATAAACAAAAATCTCATTAATCTTACCATATCGTGTCCTATCCCGGACAATAAGAATAAAAATCACCAAGCTTAATTCCCACCATTATACATCAATCTCCTATCCACTTAAGCATTGCGAAATCCATCTGGAATGTGTCTCACGTACTTTGAAGAGTGGCTAATGAAGTGCTTGGTTGATGTGTGACCCACCATCGAGGTTCCTTAATGATACGATTGACAGTACAGTGGAGCGGTCGCCGTCGGCCAGGGCGATTGTTTCTTGACTGAAGACTTGGGGCCGGGGAGTGGGCGATCAAAGGTTAAAGTTATGAGGCATTTTGAATAAGGATTGAGAAAGTATTTAAAATGGATCTTTTAATAGTTTCACCGAATACTATTGTTTATGTCTTTAACAATACTGACATGTTGACAAAACAATCTCATGAATGCGCATGATATGCGCGTATATTGATTTATGAAAAAAAATACTAAGACCATATTGTAAGTCTACTCATGATAATCCACATTAAATCATAACTACCTAGTTACACAAGTAAGTTCAAACTTTTCCATCAAACTTAAGGGCCCCAAAAACGTGGGATAGCTAAGAGAGACGTATTTAAATCCTATTGACGTCTTGTTCGAGGAACTTTGAATATAATGGCTCTTATCTGAAGGGTGTCTTTGGCATATTAAGTTTTATATTCAGCTGCCTCTATTTTCAAGGAATGATTCTTCCATGACTTGTGATCGACGGGTCTCGTTCGGATATGTTTATTCACTGACTTTTATGGTGATTACCCTACGAATGTCGTACTTTTGCTGGTGTGGAAATAGTCTAGGGCCACCCGGTAAGGCAATAAGAACTAGGAGAACTTTTTCTGTGAGGATTTCGTTTTGTTTGCACAAAAAAATTTGGTTAGTAAGGAAGCAGTTTGTTTTTTTATATATCTACAGAGGAATAAGTAAGAGAATAGTATGTGGTGTTTCTTAAGATCTGAAAAAGCAGCATTCTTCTAGCAGACTACTAGCGTACAGTTATACGTGATGATTATTTGGAGTAAATATTCATATATTAGGATGAGTAATTTACTATTGTTTCCAGAAGAACAGTATTATGTAACAAAAATTACATCTTATCCTGATCACTAGCCATTTTATTCACGTTCAAACACAAAAAAACATTAAATTTCAATTCATATTCCAAAATTATACACAATTAATTTCTCAACATTATTTCTATTAAGCAACGGCCACTGAGACAATAAATCACTTTACAAAATCTCTAATCTTAATGGACCTCAATCTTATCTCTACTTAATCCGGGAGACATAATTTGTCACTACAAGATTGTGTTACTTAAGTGAATGAGCAAATCATTTCGCGTAATACTTGAGACAGTAGATTAGACAAGCTTACTGTGCAAGGTGCTACTTATGATGTCATAGCCACAGATTTTAATAAAGATCTTTATTTATCAGTCAAAGTCGAATTGATTAATTTGAATGCACGGTTTGCGTAGTGGCTGGGCAACGTGTCAACCACGGAATAAGACTTTAGGTGATCAACAAATAGTTTTTTCGGTAGTTGGTTTGTGTATATGAATTAATATGTTTGTGAACGCACTAACAACATAGGAGAAAATCCAACTGTATAGCAAAGCTTATGTTAGAATGAGTATATCACTAGGACTGCTTCTATATGACTGTGTAAGTAATCCACGTATGGCATCATGATAAGTCCCAGTCATATTCAAAGTTGGCCAAGTCTAAAAAGTGAAAGTTAATAAAATTAGGAAAAAACCGACTACTACTAATGTTTAAGTATCAATTTCAAAAGAACACAATGATGTGGTCATCGTAAAACTTTAATAATCTGGTCATAAAAATGACAATCTAGGTAATCCTCGAATTAGAAATGTCATCCGCGTTGGTCAACTGGTCCACGTACCACGAATACATAATGATAAGTAGGTTGTAACGGAAACAAAAAGAAAAAGAAATCAAGGCAATAAAAAGTGAAACGACTAAAAACTAAAAAGAACGAGACATAAATAATATGAAATGGCCATTTACATTCATAACAAAGATTAACAGTTAATCCCAAACAAAATAATAAACCGCAAGTCTATGATCATATACTTTAAATGTATGAAAATCAAATTTTGATAGCAAGAAAAACAGTAATGACTAACGACCAAATAAATTGATCGACGCGACGGTCCGCAGTAATTTGTCAAATCCAATCACGAAAAATTCCAAAAAAAATTTCGTTAGAACATAATAACGGGGACTTCTCTGGTTTTTTGCTCGGCATCCAATTTAAAAACTAATTATGGGTCGCGATGACTAGGCTCCCATGATCAAGGAGCACCCTACAATGCCGTCACAAAGAACATAATTTCGTCATGTTAGCGAACAGGTGACAAAAAAGTATGATTAATGGTCATACGTTGTGGTCATCACAAAAGATATGTCAGTCAAATTATGATCGTCTTTATTCAGATTGGACAACCATAGCCTAACGAATCAAGAACCAAAAACATTATCGGGCTTAAGGATAAACTTATCATCGGAACGAAATTTAATTGCTCTGTACTCATGGATCTCCGTGGACATAACCAAAAAGTGCTCAACGCTATTATGTGGCAGCCATGACCTTTGCGATCGTGATTTGAATCGAGAATCGATCGTGACATCTAAATAACTGATGCTTGAGGTCGGCTGCAATCAATGACGGAAGTGTAATGTATGTATGACGGAAGGCAACCGATTAAACGTTTTCAACGGTTTGCAGGCACGACTTGATCGCTTAGGTGTCGAAGGCTGGGCAAGCTTTTTAGAAATTAGTCAGAAGGTCTTGGCCGTAATGGGAATAATAGTTGGTTATTTGTGGTTACCGGTCATATTTAATGACAAGGTTTTGTGTTTCGTGAGTTGCTGCTTTTAGTTTATATGAGCAAATTGTTGAGTGCAATAACATTGAGAGGTTTGGAATATTTTTTTAGAAATTATTTAAATGAATCAACATTTTGATCAAACTTTAATTCTTGTTCACCATGTGTCGGTTGTTATCTGTAAATGTGATTTAATGTCGATTTTTAACAACCTTAATTAGCTTTAAAATTGTTAGTGGAGTTCTATAGCTAGTATCCTTAACATGATTTTAGTTTCTGACCAATATTTTATGCTAATAATGTGTTTAAATACTTTTATAATATATGGCTTGATAATCTTCTACTCTTCTACATACCAATTATGTGAGCGTTTATCAAAGATACAAATATCAAAAGAAAATTTTCTCAAAAATACTTAGCCAAGGTTTCTGAATTCGAAAAACATTACAGTTATATCATCTGTCCTAGCATTTTAACATTTTTCCATTAGCTTAACGCGACCAAAAAGACGATCAAAGTAGGTATGTTTGTCTAAATCTCAAGTAAAGAGCTTTTCATAAGCCAAATCGGTTTTTTGTAAACAAAAAATAGAAAAACAGTTACATTCGTATTTATATTATTTTCTATACACACAATAGATTTATTTTCAAATTTGAATGATGTCTCAAATGTATAGTTAGTTTTTGTATAAGTAGGTACGAATGCAAACGTTACCTCACCAGTTATTTTTTTCTATGAAAAGGCATTGGATCCAAAATTAGATGGTACTAAACAATAATACGCTTGTTGTAAAGACGAAAGAAGAAGAAGAGATGGTATGTCAAAAGTTCCCTTACAATTTGATAAAATTATTTATATAGATAATCAATTTATTCTTATATTTATCAGTAGATATGCAGGTATTGTATTATCCACATTTGTCATCTAATGCGATATAATAGCCGGGGTTGCGGGTTAAGCGCAATGAGTCACCGCGGCCTCGGCCCAAAACAGGAGAAGGAACGGGGGTTTTAGTCAGTAGGAGTATGACACTCTCTCTCTCACCTTACCCTGTGCGGGAGAAGTCATTTGATGATTTCCCTGACAAAAAAAAATAGAGTTTACGTAAAGTTGTAGGTAATTTCCATTAACCGATAAAACAATCAACTGTTAATATTTATGATATCGCAAAGAAATAGAAGAAGAAACTTTTTAGGTAAAAATAAGTTTTACGTATACATTTTACAAATTACAAAAAAAAACGCAACATTTGATCCGAATCAAAGCATAAAATAACGAGACGTGATATCAAAACCAGGTACTAATCCCCTAATCCATAAAGAATTCAATCAAATCGCACTAAACGTGATGGTAGACCCAAGACAAGTGGGGCCTTGACTTTATCAAGTCATGGTTTGACAATTACGTTCCTATTGTGAGACCATCGCTCCGTCGGCGATCTTATCGGCTGAGGCGTTGTGACAAAAAATATGCCGCCTGCATTCGTATATGGATAGTTTCAGATAAAATTAATAGGTAATTTGATTTGAGACTTGTTTCTGGAGTTATTTTTAATATGGTAGATTTTTCTACTACTATTTCTAAATGTGATATGGTGAAGTAATTCAAGATTTTTCGATTGGTAGGGGTTGGAAATGAGTTAATTGATGTAGGTACGATGTTATGTGTAATTTACTAATCTGCTAAATAATACTATTTGTTTTGATACTTATATTAAAAAATAACTCTTAGCGCTTATAAATCAACCTTAACTTGAGTAAGCTCTAAAAATCTTAAATAATCTAATCAACTTACCATGAAAGCTTGTGTGTAATTCTACGATCAAAAATTAAAGGTCAACTGACCTTCATCCCCTGCCGTGGCCCCGGGTCGCGAGATGGATTTCAGTAAGTCTGATGGTCCCTCGTGCTCCATACTAGGTATACGGTAGAAGTAATATGAAGATTTTGTCCCCTCAAAACAAAAAAATCCTAATCAAGTACCAGAAACCTTCTCAACCTTTACCATATACTACATCCAAGTCACGTCAAACAGATGAAAGCGTACGCAATGATGAAGCGAAGATCGTCGCAGTAGATTGGCAATAATTATTATTGTCCACCCGTCCGTCCGTCCAAAGGCCAGCAATGGACGACATCAACGTGTCCATCGACATTGCTCGATAATTACTAAATTAATGAACTAAAATAAGTTCGAAATTGTAACGTTGAAAAGTCTTGAAGTCGGTTTGTTTAGCGAGTTCTTTGTTGCTTTGTGTGAGAATTGTGATTATCGATAAGTTTAATTAAATATTTTGCTAAAGAAAAGTCACATACGTTTTATCAAGTGGTTGTTATTAGTTCTGAGAGATCTTTTAATAACAGGTACTTATAAATCGACTTAAAATTTAACAATATTTCATACTACGTTTCATAATAAGTGTGGGAGAGCCATGCTTCGGCACGAATGGGTCGGCTCGACCGGAGTGATACCACGGCCTCACAGAAAACCGGCGTGAAATAACCACTGCGTTGTGTTTCGCCGTGTGAGTGAGGTTACCGGAGGCCCAATCCTTCCCCTTCCCTAATCCCTCCTCAATCCCTAAATCTCCAAATCCCTAATCCCTAAAAGGTCGGCAACGCACTCGTAACTCCTTCGTTGCGAGTGTCCATGGGCGGCGCTGATTGCTTACCATCAAGTAATCCGTCTTCTCGTTTGCCAACCCATTACATAAAAAAAAAAACTAGCTACTCTCGCGCGGCTTCACCCGCTGCTCAGCTCCATTTCATCGTAGCGTGATGTTTTAGCCTATAGCACACAGGAACATTGTAGCTATCTATCAGTGAAAGAATTTTGACAATCCGACCAAGCAACGAACGGTTCCAAAGATTACCCCCTACATACAAACTTACAAATTTTACCTCTTTATAATATTAGTATAGATGACTATTAGTATAGAGTATAGATCTTCAGTAAAACTATGAGCTCGTTTCTAAATGGAAATTCGAATGGGGAACATTCGAGTAAACATCCCACTGATACATTAGATATTTAATATAATATCATACAATATTTTCATTTATTTGGCAATAGAATTACGGCAAGGCCACCAATCTTTGTATTTATCTAAGTTCTTTAATTGTTACATCACTGTGTAGAAGTTAGCAAATCTAACGATGGATATCACATACATGCAGCGATGAAAATGATAGAAGCTACGGAATATAAGTGGGGTAAGATTATTAAGGAACTTTCAATTTACAATCTATGCTACAGTAACGGATACCTACATATGTACATATTGATTATACTTAAAAAATACACGAACAGATTCAAAAGAAAAATCAAAATAAAGGAAGTTTCCCCAAAATGTCAAGGTGAAAAAAAATATTATCACCAAGCGAACTTTATAAAAAGTGCGTGTCAATAACAGATATGTATACCTACAATGATTTTTAATGATTGTGCATTGAAACGTCAGTAACGAAGAGGACCTTGACTTCGGGGGTCACGATGAGATCATTCTTAGATACAAGTGTCCGGGAAATTGTCATCGAACATTCATATTCTTAGATAACAAGAGGAAAATATGGCTAATTTGCGTAGGTAATCTAACTATACATATCCATAATTATAATATAAAAATCAATGCCACTTTTTGTTGTAACGTTTTAACTCAACAATGCCTTTACCGATTTGGTGATTTTTGTCTTGAGTTATTCGTGGAAGTCTAGGGAAGGTTTAAAAGGTAGGAAGGCCAAAACAAATTGTTATATTTGAGGCCCCACGGAGTTCGAAAGGTCAGCTAGTCCTTATAAAAAAATGAATCTCGAAATGTGTTGTTGTAAGCGCATACCTCAAAAACGCCTGGACCTATTTTGCCTATTCTTTTTTTGTTATGTTTGTTATTGTTAAGGAAGGATCGATTTACATAAGAAAACTACTAAACGAAAAGTAAAAAGGAATATTAGGATTAAAACAAATGACTACTGACATCGGGGTAGTTAGATACACGTGCGAAGCAGGAGCGGTTCGCCAGTTAATCAATACCCAATACTCAATATCTTTATTGCTATCATAATAATATAAGAGATTGTTGTGTGCTTGTACAATCGGTGGGTTAAAGTGCATTATGGTATACCAAATCCTTTCCTGTCATTTCATGAATCCCATATTTGCTTATAATACGGTACAAACACAATGTCGTTTTGATTCATATTTGTATTATTGTGTTTTTACTATGAACGCCGTGGTGGCCTAGATGTTAAGGCGCTTGCATCTTATGCAGGAGGTTGCGAGTTGTCAGCTTATGCTGAGCAAAGGCCTCTTCGCCCAAGGAGAACATTTGAGTATAACTCACCACGCTTATTCAAAGCGGGTAGGTGATTTCAAACTTCTAATTAGAAATTATTAGCCCAGGTTTTCCCACGATGTTTTACTCCACCGTAGGACTGTGGTATCTAAATGAGCTTACAGTACATAATGACTCGGAAAATGACACATTGGTTCTTGACAGGTTTCAAACCCACACGCAACGTTGATCTGAGATCTGAGATGGTACAGCACACAAAATAATTGTACTACATAGCAATATCACAAAGTTGAACGATTCGATCGACTATTAGCTCTAAAGTTATGACGTCTGTAAGTCAGAATTTTTGTTTTTTTAAGAAATACAACATAAATGATACAATAGTTTATTTTTATGACAATTCTAGTCGTGGCATTATACCATGACGTTATACATGACTTTACACAATTTTCCCATCATTTGTCCTATTACAGGTAATAAAAGAAAGACGATGACCATTATATTAGCATAGTATTTGCTTAATCATATTCTAGTAACGACTTAAGTTATTGCAGTTACTAACGCTAGAGTATACGTCATCGGGTTTATTGCGTTGGGAATTACTCAGAGAAGGTCAATTTTCTTGGTATTCTAATAGTAGACTATTAGAATACCAAGAAAATTGACCTTCTACACTTGACAAACGGTAGACCGTTTGTCAATGATATCGCGCGTAACGTGTGTAAGTAGCCAGTTGCAAATAGTAAAAAAATACAAAAATAAAGGTCTCTTTTTGAAAATCGAATGTTTATAATGGATTGCAATTTTGTCAAGTACAAAAAAATTGCTTACCCATTATGCAAATCTACGCTTCCTAATTTTTTTGTCATCACATTTGAGCGATTTAATGTTTTTCTTGAAGGTAAGTACAAAATCGATTCTTTAGTTCTTAATGTTGTTTTTTTCTTTCGTAAAAGGCATCAACCAACAAATGTAGCACCAAAGAGTTCAAATAGAACTTCTGTTATAACAATTCTTATTGCTAATCACGATAACCTATAATTCAGTGTGACTGTCACAGAGCACAGCTGAGATTAAATTGCTTCGAAGTAACATCGTGACTTGACGTCATTCCCAACAAAGTCTACAAGATGTTTTACAATCACACAATGTTCACTGTTTCCTTAAATGACACTTTATGCCTATAAAAGGGACGAATAAATACTTAATTTATTTATTACATCTGATTATGTGTTTGAGGTGTTGTTATTCTTGTTTAATTGTGAATATTTTATAATTGGAATGTTGTAATTGTTAATTTATTTTTAAACCGCGTCACTGTTTCATATAAATAACATGTAATGTCTGCATGGCAGAGTGTATGAAGATCCTAAAACTTGTGCCATTGTCGGCTAATATTGTAGCACTCTTAGCCGGTTCAAATTCTTCACCCGAGGTATCGGGTCAGGTGCAGTAAGTTTTAGTCAGTAAGAGTCTGGGCGAGAGAAGCCAACACACAATTTTCCTCTAAAAAAAAATACAGCAAGTGGTTGAAAGTTAGCTGCAGTATACAATATGTTAGATAAGATTTTTTGATTCCGATATTTAAGCTATACTTTTTTGTCGATAATCTTGCAATCAAGCGGACGGAGCCTTTCATAGGCGGACAGCACCACCCACAAAATTCGCTAAACCGAAGAAAAATACATAAGTAGTAAAATGTATGTTTAAAAATAACTACGCACTTTTTTTCAGGTATAGACATAAGGGGAATTGATCAGTTGTCCTTAATGAAGAATCTCTAAGACGAAACACGAATCGGGTTTTAAGTACTTACCATTTTGGCCTTCAGCATACCCCTTTCGACTCAACTATAAGATCCTAAGCTTAGTAATGACCCTACAACTACTAGACCAACGACTGCCAAACAGAAAACAAGACACCAAAATAATAGTATCCATCTACAAAGTCCAAATAGAACGGCAACAGTTTCCAAATGAAAACGTTCAGGAAGTTTGTACCATGTTCCATCACTGTGTAAGGTCATTCATTTCTGGCACCGAAACCAGAGGCAGTACAATTTGGACGTGTTGTCGATTACCTTACCCGTTGTATTGACTCAGCCGAAACGGAGCTCTCATCATTTACATAATAACACCTTGTATAGTGGAGTGATTGGTGCATAGTGTGAGATGTAGCGATTAGCAGAAAACGACGTTATCGCTATAACCTTGTGTGTGTAAGAGCCAAACTTCGGCGCGAATGCGTCGGCTCGACCGGAGTGATAGCATGGCCTCAAAGAAAACCGGAAAGAACCACAGCGTTATGTTTTGTCGTGCGGGGCGTGAAACAACTACAACGTCGTATGAGTGAGGTCACCGGAGGCCCAACGAGTGAGTAGTGGGAGACTCCCCCTATTTCTTCCCAATCCTTTAGTATCCGAAACCCTTATCCCTAAAAGGCCGGCAACGCACTCGTAACTCCTTTGGTTTTACGGGTACCATCAGGTAATCCGTCCGGTCGTTAGCCGACCTATACTATATAAAAAAACATTCACTGGCCATATTTTTAAAGCTTTTTGTATCGACTTTTCTTGCCAAAGTCTTTGTTGCCAACAGGGGAAAATCTGGATATCTTCAAGTTTCTAGTGAATAGATTGTTTATTGATAGGCGAGCTCCATCGTCAGGTATATCATTGCTTTTAATCAGACCAGTTAATTGCCTTTCGCTGACCTATCAAGAATAATAGGTTATGGTTTCAAAACGTAAGCAACTCCTTATGAGTTCTATTGGTCGATTGTAGGTAGGGTTGGTGGGCAAGATTCAATTCTGCCTGACTAAAGACTCTTTACGACATTTGTCAGGAGGCCCATCGTCTTTCCATTATATAATAAGTGAGTAGTGTTGATGAGAGTACGTGTCTTTTTTTTTGAGGGGAAAATCATCAAATTTTCAACTCCCCTGTTCCTTCTCCTGCTCTGGGTCGAGGTCGCGGGCGCTTACCTCGCAACCCCGGCTGAACATCCCTATAGGGCCATGTAGGGCCCCATCTTTTTTTTTTTTGTAGGGGGGAAAATCATCAAATGACTTCTCCCGCCCAGGGCCGGGCAGGAGGGAGTGTCAGACTCTTACTGACTAAAAACCCCCTGTTCCTTCTCCTGCTCTGTGCTGAGGTCGCGGTACCTCATTGCGCTTACCCCGCAACCCCGGCTGAACATCAGCCCTTTAGGGCCTCGTCTGTGGTGGTCTATTGGCTCTTTGAGGCGCGCGCGGAACGCTACGCGCCGTACGCTCGGGCCTGGTTCTGGTCGGGCGGCGAGCTACCCTTACTCGCCGACCGCAGGCCAGTGCGGGCCCCATCTGTGGTGGTCTATTGGCTGAGAGTACATGTCTACCGCAATATTTTTATGAAGTATTAATTTATACATCAGCAAGTAATTTAAATATATTTGAAACTGTTTTAAAAAAAAAGTGTATGTTTGTTAAAGTTATTTTCCGTTAAAGAATTCAGATAAGATTAATTGCTTTTAAATTAATATTCGAGTTCAACAAAAATATTATATGTTAAATAATGTCGCTGATATTAAAATGGACAATGGTATCTACGAGTTCATTAATATTTTTGTCATTTATTTCTCTCTATTATCTTTTTAAAATCTAATATTTATAAATTAAATTCGTTAGGATTAAGAGAACAGATAAAAATGTTGTATTTTAATACATATTAGTCTTCTGAAACAAGTTTGAAATGTTAACAAGTTTTCGAGTGCATAATTTGTCACTGTTGTACTTAGGTATGCACCTTTCTAAAATATTCCAAATATCATTGGGATGTTCATAGCTATTAATCAATACCATTCGAACACAAAATACTTGACAACACTAGTTACTATTTTGGTTTTTGTTAAAGTCCAAATACCAAAGTTTGATGCGAATTATAAATAGACTTGTAGAATATTCATTCGTCATGGTTACATATCCACACATTATGTTTTTCCTCAATTCCTTACGCTTCGCACGCTTCTTTGGCTTCCTTGGCTGGCAATCGCTTTCTGAAGACATGGCGATGCTCATTCCAAGCAAGGCACATCGACACCGCATGCTCCACAAGGTCTTTTGAACAATTAAACTAATGAGTACCATAATAGGTATTTTTTCATAATTGGAAAGAAAAATAATCTCTCTTCGTGGCATTATGTCATCCAGAGCTTTTATTAGAATAAATTCAGGAACATTCTAATTCTCAAACATAGCAACTGCTATGAAGCAGGAATCTATAGAGGCAACCAGCCGTAAAACCATAACTCGATCAAGTAGCTTAGCTGTTTTCGATTAATGATCAAGTATATCTGAAGCTATCATGTAATGTAGTCTTAAAAGAGCACATCACATCATCACATTATCAGCCTATAAGCGCCCACTCTTGAGCAAAACCCTCTTCTCACACAAAGAAGGTTTTAGGGTTAACCACCACACTTGCTCAAAGCGGATTGGCAATTTTTATCTTATAATAATTTCAGGTTACAATCTAGGTCCAAGCGGGTAATGAACCATTTTTGCCGTGTGGTGATAGCAAAGGAGGTAGAATATATTTGTCAGCAGCAGCAATTTGATAAAGCTAAACCTTTTAAACTGTAATCTACAAACGTTTTCTGAACGTGGAAATTACGGCCACACATTTATTTAAAAGAGCCATAGTAGAGCACTGGTCACAGGCTGATGCCTCGATTTTAATCAGAAGGTCAATACACTATAATACCTCAAAAATCGCTTCCTCCCATCCCTTCAACCAACCCAGCAAAATTCTAATTTAGACCAAAGTTTTCCCTTTAAAACGTTACGTCCAAAATATACTCCGTCAAAGACATAGATTTGTTCAGAGATATGAGGTCAAGCGGCATTGTTTTACCTTCCTGTGTTATTACGGTCAGAAATTTCGATATAAAACGGATGGACATTGTAACTGTTTCTTTGATACCTAATAATTGCTTGCAAGACACTTTTTTATTGCGTGGCCTGTCGTAAATATGCTAATGGAGGTTGGGTAAGTTGTAAGTCAGTGAATGATGAGTGCTACTTCAATGTGTTGTGTTTGTAGGTACTTATTTATTTGGTTTTAATATAGATCTTTGGATGTTATGAAGGTGACGATGTTTTGACGGTTTGGTCTTCTTCGATTTAATGTATAACTGGTCCATGATAATCCAAACTATTTATAATATTATAAATGCGAAAGTAACTCTGTCTGTCTGTCTTTTGTTCACGCCTAAACTACTTAACCGATTTTTGTGAAATTTGGTACAGACATAGTTTCGAACTCAAGAAAGGACATAGGATAGTTTTTATACCAAAAATATGCAGGAAGTCACTATTCCACGCGAAAGGAGTCGCGGGCAAAAACTAGTTTAAAATGAAAAGATAAATTACAAATAGGTATATGAATAATTTAGGCAGTATATAACAATTCAAGGGTGGATTTGAGCTTAGATTAAGGAAACCATGTTCTGAAGTGATTCTTGAAGATTTATGAATGCAGTTGTTCGGAAAGATTCAATGACGCTTATATTTTGCTTTTAGGTTTTTGCATGCACCAAAAATCTATTACAACTAAAATTAACGACACAAATTTGACATAGAAAAGAACTAATTAAAGAGAAAAAATTACGTCACCAAAGAAATCTTGCATCAACCTGAGCAGCATCAAAAACGCAATTCCGTTCCTGTACATAACGCTAGTGACGAAACCATACATACCACTGAGTAACTGGACAGCCGCGGTCATTAAATGTTGCCGCTCTGTTACACTGTGACCACCGATCTACGTATTGTATAGCGGCATCTAACTGGACTGTGAATGGTGTACATTCGTATCTGTCTACGATAGGACGTTTAGTGTTCACGATTGAGTGGCTCGACATCGGATTGGTTGGAGATCATTTTTGGCGTTTGTTCCTTAGACAGTGTTAATGGATCAAATACCACAGCATAAAAGAAAACTAGCGTGAAACAACGACAACGTTTTTTTTTTGCCGTGTAAGTGAGGTTATCGGAACCATTATCCTGTTCCTGTCCCTATCTTTCCTAAATTTTTCTCTCTCCGAACTCCTAATATCGTGTCGCAGCACCTTGGAATCGGTTCGTATAAAAATCACAGCGTAATTAAAGGTGCTACACCAGATAGTTGGTCCCTCCCGCTGCAATCTATGCAGTCATCAATAACGTATTACTTTTGTTACAAACACCCTAACACTACATTGCATCTGTATAATCAATTTATATACAATACACACAAAACAGTTAATTAAGACTTTGTAGAGTGGAAGATAAGGTCTAATTTATATATGTACACAAGATGGCATTAATGAGGAATTTTGGTCAGCAATATATTTTTGTGCAAGAAATGTTACAGTGACTTAGTAATTAATAAGTTATTATAAGATGATAAGAAGTAGATTAATGAAAGAAATGGTACAAGTCAAAAGGCGTTAAGATTACTGAAGGTTGAGTATTACAAAAAACTAAATCCATTTGTCCTCAATGAGAAATACTAGATGCAATTTTACCATCCTAGCTTTCCCTTGAAGTCAGGTAACGCACTTGTAACCTTTTTGGATTTGCGGGTGCTTATAGGTGATATCAATTGATTACCATCCGTAATTTTTTCCCCATTTAAAAATAACGGGAGATAGTCGATGTGTCATTGTTTTTTCTTCTTCCTTCCAACTAATTTGTATTTATGTTTATTTGAATATAGAAATCGAAGTCAAAACAATGGCAATTATTTCAATTCATTATCATTCACGACCTAGACTATCATACTTTAAAAAATCTAGACCACTATCATAGCATATGATAATATTGCCCTACAATCTTACTTAGAACTTCTATCTTGCTTCTATTTCCCAACCTTACCTTTAAAGGTTGAGAGGCAACTGCGTTCGTTTCAAAACAACCAATAAAAATAATAATTTTGTCAGTCTGTACATATTGGAGCCATGTGTACGTCTGTAACAATTTGTTATGGCCATTAATTTGTCCATCGTGGCCTGATTGAGCCTAGTTTCCTCAGCGAGCGGCTAAATATTTTATTCGGTGCATGCTATAAGCGTCGGCGTCGAAGAATTATGTGAAATACATATTTAAAAAAAAAAATGAAAACGTTTTATTTCCTGTCATTAGTAGTAAATACAGGGTTGTGTATGTTTTTTTTTAAATAAACGCTCAAAATGACATTAATAGATTTCACATTTCTTTTTATTAATCCTGACCAAGAACCTTTTTTCTGGTCTACTCCTGGACACAGGTGAATCCAAAAGTACTTTACTAAGCACGATGTGTTAATTTCAAACTTTTGATTATGATATAAAACTTAAACATCCACATAGGTCCAATATAATCGTGCATATGATACTTAAAATTGTAATTAAACAAAGCCTAGACCATGACAATCAATTAAGGGCAATATAATGCAAATGTCACTGTAGTTAGCTTCCCCAACTAATAATTACATAACGGCTAAATTCAATTACGCTCACCAATTATCACTTGGACCACACAAAAAATCGAATAAGCTACGGCAATTGGAACTTCGCTATTCCGATATCAATAACACATTAACTTTGGATAGTCGTTAATTGATCGAGCGCGGTGACATTTCACTGCGGGAGCCTCACACGGGCGGCCTCTTTGATCTCCGTCCGCCATCTTGCATTTACCACGTCACAAAGAGTACCGGCGCGATTAAATTCGTACGTATAGCAATGCGACACTCGTCTATTAGGTGACCGTTGCTAGTTTTTGAGCGGGCCCTTTTTAGGATCCTTATAAGGCCTAATTAGGGAATTTAATAATTGTTGAATTTCGATGAAACGTGTTACTGTTTACGATGGCGCATGACAAGGTATTTGAGGTATGTCGGCCGTCTTTGTGGTAATTCTGCTTGCACCGTTTGTGACTTAATTTATGTCACGTTGCATTGTTTTTTGATGTCATTAGTGAGATGACAGTGTGTTGAAATGTCCCGTTGGTACTTGTATAGCATGGTTTATGGAGAAAAAAGTGTAACAAGCTTGATGTTTCTAAGAGTATAAAGGGATCCGACTTATTAAGTCCGTCGTTGTTCGTGGGGCACGTTTTGTCACTTACATGTGTAATGAAGTCACCTGGATCACGAAATTATGTCTCTAATTGAAATTATGTGTTGGACTTTTTCAACTCGTTAGTGCCATCTAAGTTTTTTCTAAATCCATTACAATAAAATAAACTTCTTATTTATTCCTGCCTTATCTTAAGGCATAGTTACAAACAGATGCTACCTATCACACCTAATAACCTAGTTCAATATAAAAACAGAAGTGTCGTTTTTCATGTAAAAATTATGTTAAACAAAAATAAATCTTAAATTAATTGTCATAAACGTCAAAAACCACACCTCGATCATCTCCAAAAAGACAAATTAATTCACCACACTGAATTAGTGACATCATCTTAAAATTTAAGAATTAGAAACGTAACGCTTTCATCACAAGCTTTTAGTTTCGCTAAATGTCTATTATGATACAAGATTGTTGTGTTGATAGTCATCTTCGAGGCATTAACGTTAATTAGGCACTTTGTGACATTTGGTTTCTTTGTACGTTTTAGGGGACCGTACGTATAAAGGCCTAGACCTAAAAAATATAGAAATACGCTTCAAGATATTATTTATGTTTTACGAACATTTTTGGATCTTATAGCGGTTTTCGAAGGTTTAACGTTTAACACACCATTTCGGACCTTGATCAAGTATTTGATAAAAATAAAGGTTATTTCAACAGGCTTACACAACAGTCACATCACATTTCATATGTTTCAGCTCTTGGTAGTCAGTTCCGAGATCTCGCTTGTGATTATTTGCACTCATATATTACTATGGTGTACTCTAGTAAATCAAATGTCAAACAAAATTTATATAGAACCGATACCAGAAATTATATAGAACCCACACTCAAAATTCGCATTCAAATTAGACGTCTCTAAAAACAATGACAAAATGTCCGTAAGACTAATTACGAGTAACGAATTTACACAACTTTAGATAACTGACGTAATTCTTCCAAGAGCTTGTATTGCTGCATAGAATTACCTAATAAAAACTAAGTCGTGGTCCTTGTAATTAATATCCTCTTTCTTGGTCATTTGGTCACCTACCGTGACAGAGGGAGCCACAAAACTGTGACATCGTAAAATTAACTTAATATATGTAGATGTAGGTAATGTTATCGTAAGTGTAGTAGTGTATAAGTGTAGGCCCGGAGGTTAAAGCACTCGCTTCTCATGCATGAAGGTGTGGTTTCAAAATCTGGCAACTACTAATTTGGCTTTTTTCACAGTTATGTGTATGTACTTTTTATGATTCAATCACTGGGATACGTTGAAGGAAAACATCTTGAAGAAACCTTTTTTTGTGAAGGAAAAATTATCAAATGGCTTCTCTCGCCCAGAGAATGGCAAGAGGGAGTGTCAGACTCTTCCTGACTAAACCTTCCCCCTGTTCCTTCTCTGCTGTTTCATGTCAAGGACGCTATACCTTATTGCGCTTGACCCGAAGCCCTGTCTAAGCGTTGGCTATGTTGGGCTCCATCTGTGGCAGCGCTGGGCCTCGTACGCTCTGGATCGCTACTTCGCAAAACCATGCACGTGGGCCTGATATCATCGCTCGATCCTCGACGGTTCGATTGTCGCCGGTAGCGGCGCCTAGGGCTTAAGATAGTGCCGTCACGCTCTCCAACGGTTTGTTTATCATCATCAGCTTTATTTCGCAGAAGGAGGAGACGGCTTTCCAGTTCCTTTCGTTCCGAACCATGGCCGCGATTAAGGCCGGACGTAAGGGGTCGTCGCCGCCGATTATCTCTATGAGGACACGGCGATGCCCAGCTCAAGCAGGGCACATGCTTATGAACAGTTGCAACTCCAAAAATGGTTCCAAGCTTTCAGCCTTTGGGATGTGATGGAGGATTGGGATAAAAAAGGGTTTATGTGCATCTCTTATTTATTCGAGTTTTAATTGACCAACAAATATCATTATATCCACTACGAAAAACGAAAATCGGTCAATTATAACTATTCTTATATTAAAAATTACAAACGTACCTATTACAATTTCTGTCTCAAGCCTACAGCTTACCACATCCGTCATATTAGCTGCGGAATTGAGAAAACCCGACCAATTACAGAGATACATATCAAATGTTACGACCGTATAGAAACAGAGACATCCTTACCATGACTGGGTTTTAATTGAAAAAACTCAATTAAAGTAATTACGCAGGTGGACGTGTGACCAGGCTGTTTTCAATTTGGTTTTGGGGTTCCGTGTTGAAGATTGATTTTGTGAATATGGTAATAGACTTACTCAGGATGCCTCTAGATAAGGCTTTGATTATTTTTTCAATAAATCACGTTGTGAAAAAATAGTCTAACCTCACCTATCATAAACTAAACACTAGAAACAAATGACGATCCACCTTTGCATAACCTTTTTATTAAATATTCTATACGCTAAAGGGACCCGTTCATGATTCGATTTTTAAAACAGTCCCGACTTCGCACGGGTGCAATGCTGCTGCAATAAATTTCTTCACTATTTAATGTATGTATTATATGATAAAGAAATGATGAAGAAATGATAAATTTCTTTTAAATTTCTGATAAATTTCTTCACTATTTAATGTATGTATATACATACTATATAATACATACATTAAATAGTGAAGAAATTTATCAGCATATGTATATATTATACACATATAAACCTTCATCTTCAATCATATCATCTATTCTATGTATTAAAAAACCCGCATCAAAATCCATTGCGTAGTTTTAAATATTTAAATACATAGGGATAAAGGGACAGAGAAAGCGACTTTATTTAATACTAGGTATGTAGTGATACACTGTTAACGAATTCTGCAAACTGGTGTTATATAGCTCTCATAGGTAATACTTTTTAAATTAGTCATCAAATACTTCATCTTATAATTACGTGAATAAAACATAAGAATTAAGTTAGTAAAATGTATTTTAAAAACTTGTTAACCGAAGCTAAAATTAAAATCACACTTTACATTTTTTTTGTTCGAGCACTTCTGTTTTTGCGGCCTGATTATTGTTTTTAACTTTACAACGACGTTATAACCGATTTGTATCAGAAATTATTTTTAAGATTTTATATTACGTAGACAGTATTTTGTTTTTTTTGGTACTTGGAATTCAAGTGGACTTGTGGTCAAGTAAACAATGTGTAAGATTTAATAAGAATTTAAAATTAAGTGTTATATTTAAGAATTTAGTTGGTTTGTAGTTTTGTGCATAGTCAAGTCATAGAAAAAAAGTTTGATCCGTTAAATTGTTATATGTTTGTAAGAGACTTTATTGTATTATTTACTACATACTCATGTATAAATTTTATTTTATTATTTTTTCTTCTCAGTGGGGTGTAGGTACCGCTCTCCGGCTCGGACCAGGGGAAGAAACGGGATGGTTTTTGGTCAGTAAGAGTCTGACACTGGTGATAAAACTCATTTGATGATTTTCCAGTCACGAACAAAAAAAAAACCGCCCGGGTGAAACATGTGCACTCGTCGTAACCTGTTTGGTGACTAAAAGACATTTTTTTTTTACTTGCTATAAACTAGTGCTTGACTTCAATCCCACCTGATGGTAAGCAGTGATGCAATCGTTGATGGTAAGGCGCACTAGTTTATTAAGAGCCTTTTCACTCTAGCCTTGAAGACACCTAAATTGTATTCGGACGGAAAGACTGCAGCCGGCAAACTGTTCCAATCCCTCAATGTACGCGGTATAAATGACGAGGCAAAACGCTTAGTCCGGGCCGCAGGTGTCTCAACAACGTAGGGGTGGATATTCGCCGTACGCCGGGATGTCCGAAGGTGAAATTGGGATGGCGGAATCAAATCGTGCAATTCCTGGGCACACTCTCCAAAATGCATCTTGTAGAAAACCGCAAGGCTGGCTACTCTGCGCCTGTGCTCGAGACTTTGAAGATTGGACGCAACAACATTATTACAGTATACAATATTTCATGAGCTTTCCAGAAAATACCAGAAATCGTCGTAAATCCATCGATACCATCAGTTTCTTTGCATCATTGCAAATAACGTCCCATTCATTAACAATGTCCCATTCATACACGTCCGGTGACCACACGCGACCGACCATTTTACGGACACTTGTCCCGTCTTTATTGGGAATTCGTGTAATTCGGTAGAACCGTGGACACGCCTGCTCCGGTCCATTTGTCCTGTAATATGTTTACTTGGAATATTGTCACTCTGTTGATACAGCGTGTTGCATTTGGGGGACTTTTCTTTTGAGTATTTATTGTTTTGACTTATTTTAATATAGGTATATTGAAATTTATTTGATGTAGAAATGATGTGAACATTTATAACATTTATTGCAAAAATATTATCTAGACTATACACTTTTGCTTAAAGCTGAATTAAGTTCAGAATATTAGGTGCCTTCACTAGGAAATATAATAACCTGTAGGTATACCCAAAGAATAAAATTGAAATGACGAGTGCACAATTTCTGGTTGGTTCCCTTATTGAAAATTTGTATACATTTTCTTGCCTTGGGATGATGTTTCAATAGTCAGATAAATTTTATCTGAGGACTAAAATTGTTGCTGTCACTGTCTTATACAAACATTCTGACGCGACATCATCATAATTATTCCCCAGATAACTTTTATCTAACCATTGAAAAATAAGGTGGTGGGGGCCCGAGCTTTCGGCGCCCACTTCTCAAGCATGAGGGCGTGGGTTCGAAACCTGGCAAGGACCATTGTGACTTTTTCCGATTTATACGTACTTTCTATGATTATTTAGACACTACTGACATACGGCGTAGGTAAACATCGTGACTTATAATTTCTTATTATAAGTTTGAAATCGCTCCCCGCATTGAGTAAGCGTGGTGATTAATACTCAAACCTTCTCTGCGTGAGAAGAGGCCTTAGCTCAGCAGTGGGCATTTATAGGCTGATGATGATGAAAAATCAGCCGTTAAAGTATACTTACCTAATCATCTATCTGTCAAAAGATTATTCTTTGATCTTATTTACCTTAACAACAATAAATAGCAATGTAAACGGTAACTTCAAATTTCAACTCGTAATAATTACCGCTCAGTAAGCATTAATACTCAACACAACATTTTATTTCTGCAGTAAGCTCTTAAAACACGATTCTGATAATTTACCCCAGCAGTCGTTGAACACCAGGTATTCTTAATGCCTCTAAATGGAACTTCTAGCAAACAACGGGGATTCCTGACATCACCGTTTGAATTCAGTGATAAATTCAAACTGCATGGATGGTTAGAAAAATTCATTGGTTACGGCTGAGTTCGAACTAACGACCATCACATACCCGCCCAGACCAAATGGACTACTACCGTTCTCATTCGAATTACCACAGAGTAAAAAGTGAGAAGATTATAATTATAATGACAGGTCTTTTAATATCATTCCGTGGCAATGAACGTAACGGTGTATTGTGTCATGATATTTCAGATATAAATATTGGTTATACAAGTAAAAAATATATGATTTGAAACGCTTTGTATAATTACTTATGTTTTACTAAATATTATATGAAATAATGTCAATTTTAAGACGTTTAAATACTGGATATTTATGAGGGTATGGTAATAAATGTATTTGTAAAGATATCTGAAGATACTAATAAGTGTTTATTTTTCCCCCCCTTAGGTTCTAGAGGAAATGTCAGAAATCTTATTGATTCTGATCTTATTGACCATTACGTCGCTTCTCTTGCTCTGAGCCAGGGCTAAGGCAAATTATTGTGCTTTTAAAACTAACATTAACTACGTATAAAGAATGAAGTTCCTTACATGTATTTAAATATCAGTCATTAGGGGTTTTGTATCTACTAGAAAATTATATGATAAACATGTATGAAACTAGCTACTTCCGCGCGGTTTCACTCGCTGCTCGGCTCCATTTTATCGTAGCGTGATGTTTTATAGTCTATAGCACTCGGGAACATTGTAGCTATCTATCAGTGAAAGGATTTTGGCAATCCGAACAGCGGTTCCAAAGATTACCCCCTACAAATTTTACCTCTTTATAATATTAGTATAGATATAGATATTACTTGCCTTTGATAAGCTAAACTAACATTTTAAACATAAAGGCTTTGAATTTTGACCTCTATAGAAAACAACAAAGACTTTCAAATAACAAAATGAATTATTTTCCAAATTCTGGACAAAAACCGCTTCTGATTAATAGCAAACAGAGATCCTTATTCAAACATGTTCAACACCTTCTATAATTCATAACTGAATAAGTACCTACGTGGCCTTACTTTGTATATTTGCTCTGAAATAAATCAATGCGAACCGTTTAGCTTGACAGCTTTATTTCACGCTGTACAAATACAAAATGAATTGAGATGGGTTTAGAACTTTAAATTGTTAGCTATCTTAAATTAATTTTCAATTTTAATTTTATAATATTTTGTGGTTAATTTATTTTTGAGATCGGGTTTTTAAAAAGAGCTTGGACGTTTGCGACCTTAGTTTGGTGATGATCTGTCAAAAATTGAAGTGTAATATTGTGTGCATATTGCATACATACATTATATACGTAGGTAATTGGTCGAAAAGCAGACTTGTATTTATAGTGCATTCATTTTGGCTACTCTTTTATATGTTAGGGCGGCAAACGATCAGACAGAGTACCTGATGGTAAGCAATCAGCGCCGTTCAAGAACATCCGCAACAGCGGAGGAGTTACGAGTACGTTGCCGACCTGCTGTATGATTTACGAAATACGGATTTTTGATTTTGATGAACTAAAAAGTAATAAGGGCTTTTCTACCTAGAGAATTGAACTCATTTGAACGCAGCATTGATTTTCCTTTTAGAGTTTAGTGATTATCTTCGTAGGGTTTTTGTGGCTTCGAATCTTGAAATACTTTTGATAGTGCACCTGGAATAAGCTGTAGATCAATTGTGAATTTGTACAATGTTGTCGTTAAAGCGCTCATATTTTTAACATATAACAGGAAGACCGTCTTTTTAGGAACGACTCATTGCAATTTAGATAGCAAAAGATTCTCAGACTCAACAGTAATTAGAATATACAAAGGCTACCAGTGAACATTAGACATGTAAATCAAACTATTGATTCACCTGAAGAAGAAAGAAGTCAACTGATACAAATACATTCATGGAAGCATTTGCAAAAATGAAAAACGTCCGTTTTTACCGTCCGTTAACAATGTTATCGTCTGCCAATCTCATCATCTCAGAATCACTTCAAAACTATTACATTTAACAGTATGAAGCCGCGTCAACGACCCC
The DNA here is from genome assembly GCA_902829305.4 of Spodoptera exigua. NCBI lineage: Eukaryota > Metazoa > Arthropoda > Insecta > Lepidoptera > Noctuidae > Spodoptera > Spodoptera exigua. The sequence continues at coordinate 10,491,300 of LR824616.2, read as the reverse complement.
ACGTGGTAGCTTGAAACACGTCTATAATTAGCCCTCTCGCTCTGGTTTCTGTCGCGGCTGCTGTAAAAATTAATATAAACAAATACAATCTCTCACGCCCGGGTGGGCTCGAAACCGAACAAATGAAAATGCTCCTAAACCTTAACCAATTCTTTTACATTCACCAGTAACCGTAAATTGGTTGGACTATATGAGTCACTGGTTATTTTTTGGGGTACCGTTTGTCATTTGTGCTTTTGTTTGGATTACCGCGGGAGTCATTGTACGTGGTGTGTGGATGTGGAGATGTTGTTTGTCCGAGACTCTTTAGGCTGGCCGCATACACACGTTTTACGTATTCGATTTCCTAATGCGGAATTTCGATTTGGAATTCCGTGAGACTAGCGCAAACGTTCGTTTTTCTTCATTCGGAATGTATACACGTCAGTATAGATAGTGATAGCGTAGTGAACGCACGACGATGGAGGACGACGATTTATTAGCAATTGCATTTCTGTTGACAATAAAGAAGAAAAAGAAACGTCGGTATTGGGTACATCCATTGAATACTCGGAGAATCTACGAGAGTTCGTTTTATCTGAAGAGAACTAAGTTACGAGCACACCCAGATAAATTCTTTGATTTCTACAGGATGTCAATAAATTCTTTTGATGAACTTCATAATGGCATACGTGATAAATTAATAAAGCAAAATACCTCCATGAGATTATCCTTGGATACAGAAGAAAAACTAACCGTAACCTTGAGGTAAGTTCTCTTTATTTTTACATCTATATTTACAAAAATAACAAATCAACTATCTTAGTTAAACTTTAGGTATTTGCCAATATTATCTTCCTGTTCTTGTCCTTGAGATTGTACAACTAAAAAACTTGCAGCTTCGGTATCTTCGGCATGTTGAAGATTAGGTGATGTGTAGTGATGACGTGGTGGTTGAAGCGGTGGCAGATGTCTAATAGAGTTAATAACCACTCTGGAATTGTTTGGGGCAGATTGATAATTAGTGATTTTATTTTGCGAAGAAGATGTACTAATAAAGGTGGGCAATGGAGTTTCTGGTACAGGAATATATGAAAAAGAGGGGGAATAATCACGGCTTGATGCCGGCGTTTCTGAACGGTGACTGAAGTTATCATAACTCAGTGAAGAAGATGGAGATGAATTGTACTCAGTATTGATTTTTTTTACCAACTGCAACATTCCCAATTTAAAATCAATTTTTTGATTTTCATTCATATGTTTCATATGTGTTCTAAAGCTCAATAAAAATTTCATGTCGTCGTCTTCTACTTCTTGTTGTTTCTGATTGGCTTTCTGTTGATTTTGATGTAGGATACTGAGTATTTGGGAGGGGATATCTTTTTTGTTTCGTTTTAAACTACTTGCAGGTGGAGTTGATACAGGTGATGGAGGTTGTAATATATTTGTATGGTGATCTATTTGTTCCACGCTGTGTTCTTGCGTTTCAGATTCTTGTGAACTATTATTGTGTAAATCATCGAATTGATAGTTTCCTTCGGTATTTCTTTTATCGAATACCGGTATAAGAAAATACAACAGGTCTGCATAAACATATTTTTTAACCTTTTTAGCGGCACTGCCTGTAGGAGCGCTTTTATTTTTTTGAAAGTCTCTTCGAAAGTAGTCTCTTATGTGTGTCCATTTTTTCTTTGCCTCAGCACCTGAAATGTAATTAATATTATTTTATATCTTTTTTTCAGATTCCTGGCAACGGGTAAAAATTTTGAAGAGTTACACTTTGAATATTTGATGGGGAGCAGGACCGTATCAGCCGTAGTTAAGGAAACCTGTACAGCAATATGGGAAGTTTTTCAACCTTTGGAAATGAAGCCACCATCTTCAAAAGAACGTTGGCTAGAAATTGCTGAAAATTATTATAGAAGAACCAATTTCCCTAATTGCGTAGGTTCAGTGGATGGGAAACATATTCGTTTGATTTCTCCTCTGCATAGTGGATCTGCCTTTTATAACTATAAACATTTCTACTCTGTTGTACTATTAGCAGTGGTAGATTCTGACTACCGTTTTATAGCTGTAGATGTCGGTGCTTATGGCAGAGACAGCGATAGTAATATTTTTAACAACTGGAATTTTGGAAAAAAGTTAATTCAAAATCGTCTTAATATGCCTGAAGCAAAACCTCTGCCGAATACCAATGACACACCACTACCTTTTGTGTTTCTTGGCGATGAAGCGTTTCCACTGAATAACAATTTTATGAAACCATATCCGAGAAGTAATCTCAATACCCAACGCAGAATTTTTAACTACCGCCTCAGCAGATCACGACGTGTAGTGGAATGTGCCTTCGGTATTCTCTCGAATAAATGGAGAATTTTTCACACTAGCATGACGATTCCACCAGAATTTGCAGTATTAGTAACAAAGACTGCGTGTGTGTTACATAATTTTGTACGCAGACGAGACGGCTATCGATTTGAAGATACTCTGACACATTACTTCGAAGATATACCTTACCGTAGTCCACAACACAGATCCACAAACCGAGGTCGAAACATAAGAGACAATTTTGCTGAGTACTTTATGACACCGGCAGGGGAAATATCGTACCAATATAACGAGAGAATTAATAATTTACAAGAATAAATGTGGGCACTATTGTATTAAAAAGTATATAGAAAATATCTTACCTTTGTTTTCTTTGTCCACTTTAGTGCACGTGTCCCAATCCTTTATAACCTCTTTAAATACATTCTCCCAGGCCAAATCTTTGACATCTTTGTTGTGATAGTCATTGTCATGAATATTCCACAGGCAGGGGTATTTTTCAACAGCCAATATTAATGTTTCTGCCTCACACATTATCGTGTTGCGATTCTATGCGTAACAAATACAAAGAATACGTCCGATGCGCGCGCCGCGGGCGCAAAACTGAATAGAAATTTCCGAACGTGTGCGCCGGCACAAACAAAATGTATGCAAGCGCTGCGTTCCGCATGACGTCATTAGGTTTTTTCCCGTACGTTTCTCCGAACGCGCCGGCTTGCATTCGGAATACACGTTCGGATTTTGTTCCGTACGGAAAAAAAACGAACGTGTGCGTCAGTTAATGTATTTTATATTGAATCTATGCATTCGGATGCCCGCATACGGAAAACGAATTCGGAAACCTAATACGGAAACCGTATGTCTGCGGCCGGCCTTAAATGGAATTTAATTAGATTTGGTGTACGGTTTATTGAGGAGAGGAAGGCTATACGCTTTATCGAAGATAACACTGTGATACTGAATGACTTAGGTGTTAAACAGAGAAACGATTTGATAAAAGATCCTTTAAACATTCAAGACGAATTCGGTGAGCACGATATCGTACCACAAGAATTTATCATGGACACCTTTAAGTTAGAGATCGGGTAAAAATATAGATTTGCTGAAACTTGAAAGAATACCAAGGAATTAATATGAAACTAATTGTTTGCTCGATTTTTATAGATGTTCTAAATCAAATAATTTATTATATTAGGTGATTTCAAAGCTTTATAGCAAAATACAATATCATAGTTACCTACTATTTTGTCAATGGATCACAGAAGAAATGAGAAGTCTGTTTTTAATCCTTTGACATCAATGACAAGAACTTCACTATCATCGTTTAAAATATCAGTACTCATATTTACTTCAAGTTCTTCTAAAAACAATTTTGTTTCACTTCCAAACTCTATTTCATCATCAAACAGATTCCTTTGACCAAACCTACCCACTTCATCACAGTCTATCATTGCAACATTATTCAAATCATCAAGTTTTTTGATCTGATCTAAAGTTTCAATTCGGCACGTGTTTGATTTTAAACAATCTAAATTAAATGTCGGCTCTTGTCTTTATGAACTGATTTTATTTATTACTGGTTACAAAATTTCTTTGATCTTTGTAAGTGCTATGTTATAGTGTAAAGTGACGGTGAATTTGTAATAAGTCTTGTTTTTATCAAGAGTTACATTTTTTATTTGTATCTTTTCCCTATACTCTTTGAAGAATATTGATAAGTCACGGAGTATTTTGTTTACTTTGGTAGTTCATGGAAGTACTGTTCCAATCGCTACGTTCGATTGCTGTGTCTGTTGTTTGGTTAAAGATGTTTTGGAAATATGATATCCGAAATAAAGATATTGTTCTAGATTTATTTTTGAGATCTACTTAACACAAGTGACAATGACTACAGTGATTGTTGCAAGAAAAAGCTTGGTCTACGATTTAAACCATAAATAAAACTTTGAAGATTTTATTGAAGTTCACTCAATATATTATTATATTTTTAATAGGATGCCACCATAATCGCGGGACGGCGAGCTAGGGAGAAGGAGATTCAAAGGGGGAGTTTTTAGCCATGTGACACTCGCTCTCGCCTCAGCCTGGGCGAGCGAAATCATTTCATGATTTATAATGCCCAGGCGGCAAGCCTGAAGATAATTTATTGATTATACCTGATAATGATTTGTTATGAAATAGAAATGTTTAGCACTGACGACAAAGTTAACAGTACGAAACTTTAATAAAACTAACAGATCAATGAATAAACGCTCAATAAAATCTGCTACATGTAACACTACTACTTCTTAATAGTGTATCATAACTAACAATAACGATAGAAAGGAAACAAACACAATACACGTCTTACAAATCTCATTGACACTTCACATTACCCTCGATTTCTAGCCCGTGTGTCATTCAATGCATTGGCCAATCAGCTATCACAACAAAGGAAAATCTTATGTAACTATAATTACACAAACTTGTTATATACCAACTATTAATTTAACACTGTCCAATTATGAACAACATCATTCATTGCCGTTTAACAATGAATAAGGCACTTAGTAATACGAAGAAAAACAGTGATGGATAAAGAACTAATTTAAAATGTCAGGACGTGCTAGTTTTGTATTAGATCCGTATAGTACGACACAAAACGGAAGTTTTTGCGTAATCCACTGGCGAGCAGAAACAATTAATGCACCCAAGTGTATGAGCCTGTTCACGCGTCATGCGCACAGAAGAAAGTGAGGTCGTTACGACACGCGTGTTATTTATTTTGCACTCAAGTGTACGATATAGTTCTAATTAAGTTAAAGGTGAATTGTGTTAGAATATGATGGCTCGTCTTGAATTAAATACATGTCAGTGCAGGATTACTGTGAAGGGTTTGTAATTAAATTGTATCGTTTGACTATTATGGGTACAGAAAATATGAAATACAATATATTTTTTATCCTGGAAGGTGAAATTTTTTTTATACATATGAGTGGGCAGCAAACGAGTTAAAAGTAAATGGTCGGCGATGCCCATGGACACCCTCAACACTAGAAGAGTTACCAGTCGTTTCGGAGATTTAGAGATTGGGGAGGGATTTGGGAAAGGAATTGGGCCTCCAATGACTTCACTCACACAGTAAAACAACGCTATGACGACGTGTAGCGAAAGCAACACTTATAAAAATCTTTTTTCGCCGTATTTATTATATATGTGTGTTATTGCGATCTTTTGAGACTGGTTTTGATTTAGGCCATGTTGCCATCTGCTTCTCCTACAAAGTTTGTGCAGTTATGCTAACTAAATGGATCTCCTTTCGTCTACACACTGGATAAAATTTAAATCGTGACTCCAATCCAACGAGGATTTTTGGAAAAACCACTATAATACCTATTTTGCTCAAACCAGGAATGGAACACGAAATCTTTGCTCGTAATCGAACCACATGACAAACCAGTCAATTCATTCAAACATCCTAAACTATTAATAACTAAGAAAAACCGCGTGAGGCGGTAGAAACCAAAGCTGCCACAATAAGTGCTGGGCCATAGTTACAAGTTTGAGATAAGATAATGAAAGCTGTACTCTACAGCTGACATCTGGTGTTCTGGTGGCATCAAGTGCTAAAATAGATGACACAAAAAGCAATTCTATTCGTAGTACCTTTATAACTAGTATTGTTATATGTAAATGAAACCAAGGTAGAGCCTTTTCCGAGATCCTGTGGAAAATTTTGTGTTTTAGACGCCAAAACTAAAAAGTATTTTGTTTGAATGGCCCAATTAAACTGATGATATGTATAATAAAAAAATTGGTCGTGTGTTTAACACTAATGTGTTGTCAATTACTAATTAGGCTAAAATATGAAATTTAACATGACTGGCAGACCACAAGCTGATATGTAACCTGATGAGAAAAGAATTAAGAAAATATTATTATTAAATTTAAGTCTAAAATGGCATGCTTCAAATGTCAGTAGGAAATAGGAGCATAGCTACAACCAAGCTCATACCTATCTTTCGAAAAACCTAACAGTTGACACTTAAACAAAAACAGAATAAAAAGTAAATTAAATAAACTAAACAGAATGAAACTAAATCGTTAAATTTATTAGTACTAATAAGTTGCTGACATTTATAATTGCATATTAAATAAAAGACACAGAAGGCACTAATTGACTTAAATTAAATGTGACAACATTACTGTCGAGACGTGATATACGCTGGGCATCTTCCATTTCGACTTTGTCAGTTGAATTTGGTTTCTTTACAAATAGATTAAAGTTCCAATTCATTTGGAGAGGCTATTGAGGAAATTGTTAAGTGGGTGTTTTTAATTATCTTGATTTTCGTTTATGTCCTAATATCATTTTTTATTTAGTTATGCTATTATAATATTGTATCTGAATGATTTCCGAATATTACTTGTACTTACTATTTTCATAAAATTCATGAATTTATCATCACTGATTATCACATAGCAAAAATTTCAAAATTCATATTTGGATCTAAATCAATTTGGAAGCTAATCAAAACTTTCTCGGAAGCGTTCATTCATCCTAAACACAATTTTCCTAGTAACAGAAAACAAGACTACACCCCATCATTACTCCATCCACAAATATAACTTAATCATTAAACCTTTGGACAAAAACAATTCAGTCGCCAGGCAATTAAACGGACGGTGTTCAAAAAAATAAATCAACGTTAATTCGGTGTAAAACGAGCGATTGTCTTCTGTTGTTTGTCATTAATCTAAAATAGCTGCAGTTGAGGCCGTGGGTACATCGTGATGTTTTAACAAAGCGACACGTGTTACTCCTGTCGCCACATGGATATTGTTTAAGGGGGATGCTTCGTGAAACTCAGGAGTTTTACTTTTATCTGCTTCCTTGCCTTCTGTTTACTTGGAAACATTTAGTTCAGTTTCCGTATTCTCTTAGACAATTTCTTGTTGCGATACTGCGAACTTATGAAATTTCTTTTTTGTTATTTGCAAGTCTGTTTGTTTTTTCTATAGGGTAGTGTAATAGTGTTTTTGTTGCACCTTCATGCTTTTCAGATCTAAAGGCATATAGTGCTGTTATTACACCATTGAATTTCGCATTTCCTGAACATCATAGATTAAGATCGCTGTACATTTGTTTACCATCTCTCCGGACATCGATCAATCCTAAAACATCTTCCCTTTCAATGAAGATTTCCACAGCATCTACATTCACCTTAAACATACCGCCAGTTGTGTTTGTCACTTTGCCAACACTGTCAACAATCCTGATCTGACATTCAGCTCATTTGTGAACTGATTGCCAAGACCACCATGAAGCTAATGGACCGCCACTAGCGCTTCTAACTTCATTAAGTTTTACATTTTCCATTGATTACGGCATTTTTCGCCCAGACCATGGCTTCCGGTTTATTACTTGGAGATATTTATTTTTTTTGAAAACTAAAACAACAAAGCCCTTTGGAACCTTTTTACTAAAATAATGAAATATGTTGTAATTTGTCTTAAAAACTTGCAATTAATATGAATTTAATTTCATCTGTTCTATTTCTCGACGTCACTTGCCCTCACTATGGGTTGTCAGAGTGCCAAAACTGTCAACGATTTCAGTTTATTTTTTTAAATCTATCGTTCAGGAAGTCCCGTTGTTTACTTATCACGAGACCACCGTGAAATTAATGGATTACTATGGCGCCACTAACTTCATTAATTAAAATTCCTTTATTTCTGTACTGATGTAAATTTCATTTTCTTATTTGTATTACAGATATCAGTCGTATTGTTTTAAAATTCTTCATGAAAACGAACGTCATCGAAAATGTTTTTATGCTTTGCTTTTTTTCTATCGTTTTTAATATTTCTTTCACATTCTGCGTTCACCTTAACCGTGGCGTCTCCGTTTGTTCGTCTTGTCACAGTGCCAACACCGTTAACAATCTCGATCTGTCATTCGGCTCATTTGTTTACTAATTGCCGAGATACAGCGCCGACATTAATGGATTTTGTCAATGGTTCCATGTCGCTAACAAATTGAACGTTTGATGTGGTTTGTCTGTCATTTGTTAGTTTAAATTTAGGGGAAGGGGGACATTGTCAGCCATTGAAATTTTGTACAAGGGAATTTTATTAGTGATTTTTAAAAATGTTTGACAATGTTTATTCTTATTTTGGATTCTTTCGTACTACATTATTTTATATATTATATTTATTACTGTTACATTCATATTTAATAATTTATTTTTAATAATACTTATTATTGACGATAAAACAAAATGATAACAGCAACCATTATCTTGGTCCATCTTGATGGAGTTAGTATAAATAAAATTCTGAAACTAATAAATAAAGTATACGATCGTAAACCTTCACGAAGTCATTCACGCAAATGTTCTGCTTAATCTATAAAAATTAAAATGTTATTACTGAAATATTTACTTTTAGTTTTATTTGTTTTAATAAAAATATTAATATGTTTCTCTGTTACCTATTTGTGTTTAGTAGTATTCTGAAAGTCTCTATTGACTTGAGATTACTATAAATTATCTTAACCACTCATTCACAAAGAAAATTTTAGGTTAGTTTTTATTCTAGAAATTGCTACACTGTGAACTGTCGTGAAAATTCCAGCAAAGTAGTGAAATTATTCTTATGATAACTTTGCAAAACATCTGCCCATATAATTTATACTCACCTGTCCTATATTCGAATTTTATTACCACCACGGCTATTTCGATAGCTATCATTCTGAAGGAAGTTCGTCATCTCGTCATCCGAATGACATACGTCTGTTTCTTTCAACATAAACAAACCTGTCCTCAATCGTGTTCTTGGAAACTTTTACATCGTTTTAAAAACATTTTTCCAGGAGACACTTCTCAGGCGCTCTGTGATCGTCGTGTGGTTCGTCGTTATTGTATCTATTTTTGGTAGGAAGAGTATCAAGTACGGTTGTTTACTTTACAGGACTTTGTCCGGTAAAGAAACCTATAGATGGACTTTAAGGAACTAGGAAACGTTTTGTAAGATCTGTTTGTGGTTTTATTTTATAACCGTGTTACTATTTGAATATAAATTATTACATCATAAACAAGATCATCAGCTCAGTCTTCTTCAATCCTAAAGCATTCGAACTTTTAGACTAGAAAGACGTGTTTGTTTCTACAACGCGTTCCATGGATATAATTAGAGGTGCAAGTGTTAAGCATCCTTCCTCGATACGCTTCGACGGTTGTTTGTATGAGCAGTGGCGTCCCGACGTCGTCGCCGGCGCCGCCTGCACGATTTACATCACACACCTTCGACAGGGTTCCATTTATCTGATCGGAAACACACGACTTTCAATTTACAACCACAAACAATAAGACCGAAATTGCGTACCGAGGATATTACCCAGCGAGACACTGTAATAGAAATAGTACAGCAAATACATGTCCAGGAAATTAGACTTTGTTTACTTTACGTCAGAAGACATACTCCTTTGTTCGTCGTCGTTTCGTCACAGATGGAAGACGGCAAATGGCTCGAAGGCGCCTCTGTCGCCTACGCTGTACGCTTCAAATGTTGTTTATAGTAGACGTTGACATGAGCAAATTCGTCAGCGGAAGAAACCACATTTAGGACGGACGGAGCATAAATCCCGTGTGAGTGACAAGTAAAACTTTATAGCACTATAAATTAGTAGATGTATAACCGGACAAAAATAGGACAGACGTTATTGGCGTTGATACCTAGTAGTAAAGTGTGAGCTGTCGCACGCGGTGGGATGTTACGATTGTCTTCTACGACTATTGTTGAGAAATTATGTTCTCCTCTGAACGCCCACTGGATTGTTCGTGTTGTAACTATGTCATCGTTGAATTCTTTGAAGCCGTAAATTTTTTGAAATTTTATATTGTCACTAATTTATTTATTAGTACTATCTTCAATTCGAACGCTTCTAGTTTTTCTTTGTTAGGAACATTTAAGTATACCTTTACTTTTAGCTCTTCCCAAGGCTTGCTGTTAACTGTATGATTCTCGTCATTATGAAGATATATAACCAGATGGGTTAATGGAAGCCCTGGAGCGGTCACTAACGTAACTGTCACCTCATTTCATTACCTTGATGCTAATGCATCGGTTTGGTGGATTGCCAGTTTAATTTATATGCTGTTTATGCCTCAGGATGATAAATGATTCAACTTATGTTTTCTTGTCATTGAGAAGTGAGTTTTTTGAGTTGATTGTTGATTGTTCGAAGGTAACTGTAAAGGTATTGTTGATAAAGCATAATAGAGGAATTCAATTTTTCAAATACACTTTAGACTGACACTTTGATCAAATGTATCCCAAAATCTTTCACCATTGAGTAAAGTACTCACAACTATGATGCAAAATACGTTTGGTATTAACTCAAGGTATTAATTTTCGTTATGTACCTAGTGTAGTTATGAGTGCATCGCCTAAGCGATCACATAATTAAACAAACAATGAGGTAGACACGACATTTTTTTCAGATTTCCATTGATTTCGCCAGTATATTTCTAAAGTTTGACAGAAATTGACGATTTAGCGCAACGTCTGATATCTGTCAAGAAACTGACTCATATTTATGAAAAACATATGATAATATCCAAATATCCAATGATTTTCAAAGAACAATGTTCGACAAAGATTTCAAGAACGTAGCCAATTGTCTTTAACCTTTCCAATCCTCTAATTAAAAGTTTAATTCTAGAACATTCGACATTTCAAAGTCCTTTGACGTCAACGCGAATAAAAAAACCGAAATAATGGACAAAAACGTGGTCGTTACAGCTTACGACTAAACACCAGCCCGTTTTATATTGTTTAGTTTGACTGTGACACGAAACTCGTAATACATTTTTACTACCTAATTAACTTTTTGTCAAAGCGTAACTTTTTATTTCACGTCGTACAGCTTCTGACGGTCGTCGAAAAAAGATTTTCGAAAACAATTTTTCATATTAAAAATGATACTAGTCGTATCATATAATGTCATAACATGTTTAAAAGTCAGTAACATATGGGAGTTATGTCTGAGACGAATGAAAAATCTATAAAATGATCGTAAAAGAATTATTCTGTCCACTAAAGTCACTGCTAACACAAACATAGTTGCTTGAAATATTTCAAATGTTATAGCTGTTTCGTTTTAATTTATTATTTGGATTGTTTTTGATGACTTGGCTGGTATTTATCGCAAGATTGATAGTCTGTCGTCAGATGTCTTTTGGTCGTTATGTATATAAACGTTGGACATACGGACGGACGGACGGACGGCCTGAAATATCTCAAACGTTGTTTGTTGACATAGTGACTGGGTTCGAGACATTACAAAAGTGACAAATTTAGACATTTTTGTTACTTACCACGTGTTTGCTTGTATGTAGTAGTACATATGTTTACATTTTAGTTCCGCCATCTTGTATGCTGTGACATGATTTTATATTAATAAACATTGTCGGATAGATGTCGTTATTTTAAACGGATTTGCTTTTATCGTCAAGATCAATGGGTTTTTGTGAAGATTTAAACAATGAGTTGGTTACATTCGTTTGTTTTGTTGGGAAATACGTAGACTGGAAGAAAAAAGGTTGTTTTTAATTGTAAAACCAACAATTTCAATTAACCACATTAAACTACACCGCAGTACGAAGTAGGCTATAAAAGGGCTAACATCGTGTGTGGTCCTTACTATTTTTACAGAAAATTTTCTTTGTTATATTCAGTTGGTGACCCTGTACTATATTACCAATGTACAGTCAGGGTTCAAAAATACAATTGCACTCTACCAACTTCAAAATGACTAAAATTTCTTTGTTATAAAAGTTCAATAATTCACAGCCAGTTTATTCAATAATTTAGATTCTATGCTATATATTAAAGCAGTCCTCGACCATTGACTCTATTCTACAAAGATATTTTGGTCATTTTAAAATTGGTAGAGTGTATTTTCGACCCCTGACTGTACCTAGGATTTAAGTAAAGATGAAAAGGTATCATATTGAAGAATTATTTTTTTAAACCTTCTTTTTTATGAGAAACTGCGGTAGTCGAGCAAACGGATTACCTGATGGTATACATACATGGCAATACATGGCAAGACACAACGCTGTGATTATTGGTTGTTTCATGCCGGTTTTCTGTGAGATCGTGGTATCACTTCGGTCGATATGGCCCATTTGTGCCCTAGCATGGCTCTCCCACACTTAACTTTTTGCTAATTCACACAGTCAGTTGGAACGTTTTTTTTAATTCAAATAAGATTATACTGATATCAATATTTTCACGACATCGCGGAAGTACTCATACTAATTAAAATGATACTTACGCTTAATACACATAAAGCTATATTTACTTTACCACGTGTCCTGGTCTTGACTTACTTGGGGTTTACGACTAGACCACCCATAGTTCAATTGGTCTGATCGTTAAATAACTATAACAAGTAGCCGGGCCAGCGGTTTTCGGTAATATTTCACTAACACGAACAAATAAGCTGCGTCTAGATATATTTACGATGCCTTGTTTAGTTATTTTCATTACCTTGTTGGATTTACGTTGGTTCATCTTAGGAGAATTAGTCTTGAGTAGGAAGTCTGGAATTTTTGAGAGAAATTGAGATGTTTCTGGTACATTCTTTAAAATAAAATCTTATAATTGAGTCATCTATATTTAAAATGCTGTACATATACAAACGAACAACCAATGAGCCTGTCATTGGTTGTTCGTCAAGGTGCTTTGGGGGCTATTGAATATTTTTGGTTTTTGAAAACTTCTTATTAATTTCAGGAACAATATAACTTTGTATGATTGCTACAGGTATGTGATAATCAGTTCATCCCTGGTATATTATACACGTAACTGTAATATTGAGCAAATCTTTGACAATAAACGTGGCAGATTTTCGTCAGTAATTTTGTAAGTCCTAACCCATCTATAAATCAATTTCAGTAGATTTAAAATATTAATCCGTTAAACAATTATTCAAAAATTAACTCCACCTTTACACCATAAATAATTATGAATGTGTGAAATACTTTTACTAAAAATATATTGAGCCAAAAAAATGGTGTACAATTTTTCATCGTTACAAGCAACGAGGGAACTGTCACATAATTCGTTCCCTCGATCAACACGATCACTCAGACCACTCAGCATACACGAAGTACAGTGCACGTAATTAAAAATAAACCGAAAACCTTTACCATTACTTTAAGGAAGTGTACTAATTTAGCTCGGACGATGAACTTCTGTTACACGTGCAATCCATTCCACTTTTTGTCGCACGTCTAATGTTTTGATGCTAACTGTACAGTTGTAAGCGTAATGTGAAGAATATTGGGATATTGTTGATGGGGATGACGGCTTTTTTTAATATCCTTCTTTTAATTAATTTAAAACATTGGACACGTAGTTTTTGTTTTGAACGAAATGTGGTGTGACGTCACATTCAACATTTTTTTTCCGCAATGCTGCTAAGTCCCATTCTTAACTTAAATTAGTTTTGTCTAAGGTTTTGTAATGCGACAATATTAAAAATACCTTAATACAATTAAATACAAAATTAATAAATATATAAATGTTCTTGTTTATTCTACATAGTTGTTTCGAAGGATTTTTGTTACAAATAACACACAATACATGTTTTTATCTTAATTAATATGAATGCAACTTAAAATTGTGTTATAAAAAACTACTTTAATACAGGCAATTAAAAGAACTAACCTATTTCTTTTGTTTCGAACTGTACTTAAACTACTTGTAAAGATTAAACTACATAATAATAGGGTTGTGACTTATAATATCGAGATATTTTTGTCGTTGTAATAATACGACACGGGTTAATATCGTGTCATGGATTACTAAGATAAGTGCCAAGTAAAACAAATCACGTCATAATAATAATGAAGGGTTGTAATATTTATACTTTTTATAGCGTCAACAAAAAGTTCGTAATTCCTGGGATTATGAGTGTAAATACTGAACATGACTGCACGGTAGATGCGATGGCTGGACAACTGGCTGCCGAGAAACGTGTCGCAGGTTCGATTCCCGCACGGAACAACTGTTTGTGTGATTTACAAATTGTTTGTATGTGGAATTGTATGTTTGTAACCGCACCCACGACACACGAGAAAATACTAGCGAGACAAAGTTTAAAAAAAGTTTAGTGTAATTTTACCTTATGTATTTGAGGCTAAATCTTAGGAAAACTACATATAGGTACAATAACAAATTCGAATAGCTTATTAGTTTATGCATATACACATTACATATCCACTAGCTTCTTGGTGCTTACTGCTAATGAAAAGGCCTCTTTTCACACTGAGAAGATATTGAACACTAATCCAGCTCGCTGAAGCAGGATTGACGACCTCAAACTAATCATTACAAAATTATAAGCTTAGGTTTCTTCTCGATATTTTCGATCAGTGGTGTCTAAATAATCGAAGTATATATTATAATAACTCAGAAAAAGGCACATCCGTATTTCCTACTTGTGTGAGAAGTGGGCGCCACAACCTCCGTGTCACAACGACAAATAAGTTTAGTTATTAGTCATTTAAGCAATTTGTAATGACTTCTGATCAATCAATGGAATCAATTAAACCTACGATTCTTTGACATGGTTTTGTGTTTTTATAATAAAATCACATTGAAATATTAAACACAACACACATTTAATTCTGTACGTACAAAAACCAGCACAACAAGCTACCAAACCTATGACGCGTTTGCAATACAAATTCAACTTCGCACTTCAGTGATAGAATTAATAATCGTAAATCAAAGAAGGGATAGCTTGATCTGCGCATGTAAAAGATACTTGCATGTTAATAAATGCTACCCTAAAAGTAAACTTAAGCGTTTCAAATTAAAAAAGACCCTTGTTTGAGTTTAGTATCAAAGAGAATCAATTAACATTCTTATCTGTGTCCCTAGCTTGTCATACTTTTTCATAAACACCCTTTGGTAAGCTTTGATCTCTGTTTAGGATTTTAAAAGAATGTTTCGTTAAAAGTTTTTTAAGTACAGCCCTGGTGTTGCGAGAGTGTAGGTAGATGTGTTTTGGTAAGAAGGAGGTTGTCAATTTCAGATAGGTAGGTAAGTAAGTATAGGTTTCTGGAATATTATTGAGAAAATAAAATTTTAAAATTATTTCAGATCAGTTATTTGAATGCGATATAAGATACAAGCAAACTACGGTTTTTATTTGGTTATGTTTATGTGTAAAATTTGTAAGTTTGTATGTAAGAGGTAATGAGAAAAAAAAATTATATTTGAAAGTTGTACGAAAATCGATAGTTTGAAAACATAATATTTTTAAACAACTTGAAAAAAAACCTTATACTACTAATACAAATATTGTTCTTACTGAACTTACATAGATTAACATAAACATAAAAGTTAGAAAAAAAATATTAAAATAAAACATTATTTGACTAATTAATGCTGTTTAATGTCTCGTCAAAAACATAAAAATGTGAGCACTATAAACCGCAAAACCTTTTACTTCTACCAACGATATCATATTTCGTAGCTAAGAATACATCGCTTAATTAAAAACAACAAAAACCTAATAAAACCTCGTCCCTCATTAATATTTGTCCTTGAAAATCAGTGGACAGTAAACATTAGTACAAGCCAGCTAATACGGTCAGCAAAAAAAGCAAATACCCAAAACGGAGGCGACCACAGAAGTTGACATTTGACAAAAACGATTTATAATATCACCATCGTCATCGAAATCGTTCAATCTACCGTTTTGCCGACCTTACCACGAACTGTCCAAGATGTTTAAGGAGACACCACGTTAAATGTTTCAGCCATCAAATCAAAATGTATTCAAATATAAACTGTATCTACCTTACATAAGACTTGTCATATATTTGTAAACATGTAAAATTAAAGTTGTCAATTTATATATCACCAAGCTCGAATTTACTGACTTATAAAATATTTTTTGGCATTCTTTGTGTGCTGTACCGTCTTTTCGTGTTTGATGAATTTCGCTGAATTAGCATGTTTTAATTTCTTAGTAATAATATGGTGTTCAATCTTGTAAGTCTCGCAAATACTTTATGCAAATAATTAAGAACTATAAAGGTACTAATTTCAATATCTTTTACACTGTGTCTAAAGCATTTTAGTCAAAAAATTAGGTCGATCTAAAGATATTTTTTTAGCCGGCAATTAATTTTGAAATGGTTTGATCTCTTTTAAGTCATTGACCCTACATCGAAGATACCAATAATTACAACTCATACAACGGACCTATAGTGCACCATTTTAATAAAAACAATAATTCTAAGTAAAGTCAACAAACAGTTGCATGTTAAACCCCAATCGACAGAAGATGGTTTTTTCAACACGGCGCGGTTCCGTTCTTACGGACGGACGGTGTGACCGTCGCGGCCGGACGACGATATGAATAATGCAATGTGCACTTGTGACGCAGGTGCGGTCTTGGTGCGACGAACTTATAAAATTAAATGGACTTATCAAACTCCAAGCAAACAACAACAGACCGCCACAGACGGGGACCGTAACCGGACCGGGGGCACCCTAAAACAGCAGAAGGAACGGGGGGTATTTAGTATCAAAAATAGTCTGACACTCTCTCTGGGCGACGACGATGACGGCGTTTGCAGACCTATTGTTCTTTTGTTGTGTCTCGAAGTATTACAGTAAAGAGTATTTTTTTTTGTAAATAAATATTGAGAAATTATAGGTTAATTAATTAACAATTTAATACAATAGACTTTTTACAACTCAAGTGTTTTGGTTACATTATTTTGTTAGGTTAAATGTTACGCATCGTTCAAGAAGTTTAAATTGGATTTTATATTTTCAAAACACAAATTTAGTTAATCTTTAAATGCTCAAGGGTCTTCAAATTGTACCCACCACAGTTTTTATGCAAAAGCAATAATATAAATGAGACCGTTGAGTATTTAGGTAGCGACAACGATTGACATGATTAATCGTTTAAAAACAAGTTTGTTTTTATACAAAAACAAGAATTGACCAAAAAAAAATGTCATTTGTCAATGTCACATCAAACGTACACTGGTTTATAATTTATTCATAATAATATTATTATAATAAGTTTGTCATACACAAATCAATAGAAACAAAAACATTTTTATTCAGTTTCAAAATCTAAACTGTAGAAGCCAATGATTTGGTTAAGTATAGATATATTGTTTGAAAATATTTAACAAAACTTTTATTTTTTCTTTTTTTTAAAGACATACTTAACATAGACAAGCTTCTTACTCTAAAAGGATTTAAATTTCGATCGGTAAAAAGATAGGAAATAATTACACTTCCTTATAGATTCGTCGTATATAAGCCGCGCACGATGCAACGAGCGGAGAATGGTATTTATTAACAGATCGCGATTACTTATACGGCGAGTGAATCCGTCCACTGCACGCCACGTAACAGGTCCGTGCGTGTAGGGTTGATAGTCTTTCAATTATATGTATATTTAAATTGTAATATTACTAAGTATAATATCTTTTATTCCTACGTTTTTATTTAGTGAACATTCTTTGAAGGTGACGAAAAGAACAAGTGATTTTGTTGTTTTAAGTTGCAACTGAACTTCTCTTAGTACATACGTATTAAGGTAACTAAAGTATATAACCATGTATAATATAAAACGTAAGATTAAATTATAATAATACTAATTCAATACCCTTAAATCTGATTATATAATAGAATAAATTAAGTAATATTAATAAAATAAAAAAACAAAACTCTGATTACATAATAGTGATTAAAAATATTATCTAAAATAACTGACAACCCTGTTAGGTGTGCTCAGTGGATTTTTTCCACCAATTGTCGTGAAGCGTGACAAACCCGGCCTGCGCACGCGCCGCCGCGCACCCTTACCTTGCGAACGTCTTTTACGACATTACACTACCATGATGTTATTAGAAAATTATTAACTACATATCAAATAGTAGGAACTTATACCTTAAATTGAATAAAATGTTGCAATTTCAGTAAAGTGTTGCTTAACTCTTTATAGTTTTATAAATAGTACATATACACTCGTTTAGATAGTATTCAAACAAGATCGATTGAATTATTAATTCCGGTAGTGTGGGAGAGCCATGCTTCGGCACGAATGGGTCGGCTCGACCGGAGTGATACCACGGCCTCACAGAAAACCGGCGTGAAATAACCACTGCGTTGTGTTTCGCCGTGTGAGGTTACCGGAGGCCCAATCCTTCCCCTTCCCCAATCCCTCCTCAATCCCTAAATCTCCAAATCCCTAATCCCTAAAAGGTCGGCAACGCACTCGTAACTCCTCCGTTGCGAGTGTCCATGGGCGGCGCTGATTGCTTACCATCAGGTAATCCGTCTGCTCGTTTGCCGACCTATTACATATATAAAAAAAAAAGATAGGAATTTTCTACATACAAGTTTGGGTGACCCATGCTTTGGCACGAATGGGTCGCCTCGACCGGAGTGATACCACGGACTCACAGAAAACTGACGTAAAACAACCATAGCGTTGTGTTTCGCCGAGTGAGTGTTCCGGAGGCCCAATCCTTCCCTTCCCCCCATCCCTAAATCTCCAAATCCTAATCCCCAAAAGATCGGCAACGCACTCTTAACTCCTCTTTTCTTGCGGATGTCCATGGGCAGCGCTGATTGCTTACCATCAGGCAAACGGTCTGTTCGTTTTTCGACCAATTGCATAAAAACAATCTTATGATAAAACGTTTAATCATTAGGTACTTAAACGTATACAAACCGTTGAATTCTGTTGTGAAAAAAGTACTTGGAAAAATTAGTAATAAACTTTGGGCTAGATACGAATTTATATTTCGGGTATTTTACTAATCTGAATGGCTTAACCATCTTTATTAACCTGCCAAAGCAAAGCAGTGAAGCAAATTACAACCTCTATCGTCAAAAAGCAGTCATTAGATAAATATAAAATATGTTAATTATGACATTAGAGACACTTCAATATTCTTAGAGCATGACAAGTTAGTCGTTGTGAATGCTTGAGCGCGCACCCTAGTTCAGCGAGTGTATCGTAATAATAAACATATTAAAATATAATATTAAAGTATAATTATTTTATTTAAAAACTCAAGTTAATATATTATTAATTTGACATTATGATTTTGTTAGAGATCGTCCTGTTATACTTAATTTTAGAAATACAATGTGATTTTTAGGTGTTACATAAACCATTCCTCAATTAGTAAAGATTTTGATCCGAACAACAAATTGCTAAGAATACAATAAAAATATTAGTTGAAGCAAAGAATAAAGAAATTGTGACTGTCTTATAAGGGTATAGTTTCAAGTGCATATTTTTGTAACAAAACGCTATATTAGGTACTACATAAACGTATTGAAAAAAGGTATCTATCTTTGAATAAAAAAAAAGGTACTATATGTACGTATTGAAAAAAAGTATCCATCTTTGAATAAAGGATGGAAAATTTTGTGCATTTCGGATAGAAAACGATTAGAAGTAATATTAACAGCAAATCAACTTAATCAAGTGCAGAGAAAAAGGTCTAAAAGTCTAACAAAATATAGGTTTAGTATACTACCTTACAGTTAACAAGTTACTCGCCAATTAATATCAATCAAAATTAATTATCAACGCCTATAAAAATTTCTGGATCACATAAAACTGTTAAATTTTACGAATGACGAATGCCTAATACATAGAGGTCATAACACTTAGGGTCAAGAGTGAAACAATTATTTTCATTACCCATAAAATGAAATCCAACAATTTGTAGCAGCAACTGTAAACGCGTAAGAAATCAAGCTCATAAATTGAGACTACCCGAGACTGAGATGCCGAGTTAAAAATGCAAATATGTATGGAAACGAGATTTTTTCTATGACGACGTGACGCGAAACCTGGCAAGTACCAATATGACATTATCCGAATTAAATGTACTTCCATAGTCAATTTAGATACCACTGATATACGGTAAAGGAAAACATCGTGAGAAAACTTGAACTTCTGATTATAAGTTTGAAATCAGCAATCCGGCTTAAGCATACGTGGTGATTAATGCCCAAACCTTCTCCATGTGAGAAAAAGCCATTTGATCAGCAGTGGGCACTTATAGGCTAGTGATGGTGATGAGTTTTTTAAGGTTTGAAAATCATCCTATATATTCTTCTGCCTTAGGTTAGGTGTAAGTATTGGACTGTTACTGACTGAAAAGCCACCCCGTTTTTTTGTATGCTTTGGGCCGGAGCCGCAGTGCATCATTATGTTTGCACCTGGCTTAACGAACGTAACTAATTTAGACCAAATATAGTAAAAATTAGGCTGAGATAGTCCATCCTTATATAGCAAAATTTTTCGGCTATTGTGTATGTTTTGTTAGATGACAAGAAACTAGGCGACTAGGATTTTCTCTTGTATCGCGAGTGCATTTACAAACATACAAATTCTCATCGGTAGACAAGCCACCCAGACCCGATACAATAATTTGTGGATCACACAAAGTATTGTTTTGTGCGTGAATCGAAACTGCGACACGTTGCACAGTATCTACTTGCGCAGCCGTTACGACCATTGCTGCCGCGCATTATAATGCACTAAACAACTACCTATCTACAAATAAACAAGTGTATATATTTGAAAACTAGTTACTCCTGCGCGGTTTTACTCGCTGCTCGGCTCCATTTGATTGTAGTTTGATATTTTATAGCCTATAGCACTCGGGAACATTGTAGATATCAATAAGTGTAAGAATTTTGGGAATCCGACCAGTGGTCCCAAAGATTACCCCCTACATACAAACTTACAAGTATTACCTCTTTATAATATTTGTAGTATAGATAGTCGTTGCCTTATCACAATCAATAATAATTGCAATGAAACTAATCAATCCAACGGAATAACTTGAATGCAAAATGCCTAGTATCTATACGTCTATTGTGTTAAAAAAACAATTATTTCTAAATATGCGCGGTTCATCAAAAAGAACACGTCACTATAAAAATGATAAATAGTAGATAATTATTATGCAAATAACTAAAACAATGGAATTTCCCAAGATGAGACATACAGTTTAACATGGGTTCTTCTGTAAAACTATTATTATTATTGTCCAGTATAACTTGACCTCCCTAAACGGTAGTGGAACAAAAACTCTTCAAAATTTTAGCTTAAAATGTTTTCATTATTTTTTTATTTCTCATCCGTTGATGGGTTATTTATTGGCCAATGTGACATTTGTGTGGAATTTCGGCCTCTTTGGTATCTGTCCAACGTATTATACATTTAATCAATTTATTATGTTTACATTTTCTGAGACACGGTGAGGCAAAACATCGTGTGGAAAACTGGACTTAAAATTTCTAATCATAAAATTTGAAATCGCCAATCCGCTAACATAGTGAGTAATGCTCAAACCTTCTCCGTGTGCGAAAAGGCCTTTGCTTAGCAGTGGGTACTTAGGTTCCTATACATAGGTTGATGGTGTGAATTCCCATATAAACTTCACCAAGAACATATCTTTCAATAAGATTGAAGATAAAAATACTTTTTAACCTTTGAATCGTGATACATTTAGTGGCAGTAGTCATCAAATTTCAGTGACACTTGCGGTGCTCTAAAATTTGAAACTTGGAAATAACATACATCTTGCCATTTCAATTCCAAAACTCTAATTGCTAACCATCATACCGTATCCCATAAAAAAACTGCAAACTATTTTGAATTTCTACCTAAATATATTCTATAATAAGACTTATTTTTTTAATCAAGCCAGGTGTCAAGTTATACTGGTCATACGAGCTACATCACAAAACTCGTTCACATGACAAATATAATTACACTGACATTAATTATTTTATTGTTGTCAGATAAAGGACATTGTACTTTACAATTTAATTATGAATCATATGACCTTCTAGCTTAAGTTTTGGAGTAATTATTTTAATTGTTACCTGTGTTAAATTACTTAATTGCAAGCATTAAAAATTTAGCCTGGCTTTTTAGTGTAGTAGTTATCAGTGCATCTATAAAGAGTACTAGCTTTTGCCCGCGACTTTGTTCGCGTGGAATAGTAACTTCCTGCAGATTTTTGGTTTAAAAAACTATCCTATGTCCTTTCTCGAGATTCAAAATATGTCTGTTTCAAATTTCACCCAAATTGGTTCAGTAGTTTATGCGTGAAGAAAAGACAGGTAGACAGAGTTATTTACGCATTTATAATACCCACTTGTCAGTTAAAATAAATATTTATTTCGATTTGTCAAAGTCTTTACAGTCTTTAAAAAGTGATTGATTTTTTTAATGTTTCGTGCACCGAAAACCAATTAATTTATGTATAAGCCAAGTAAATACCATTAAGAAGCGTAATATTGTAAATTCGTTGTCTTCGATTGCACTTATTTTAAACTACGCTTGTTTTAATTTTTAACTTTTAATCAGATTTGGCAGAATCTCACAAAAACGCTACAAGTTTCTCATTCTCTACAAGTTTGTTAGGATAGCACAGTCAGGGATGATTATAGGTCCTATACTTATAGAGTTGTTTTGATTACAAAACTCAAAATCCTGTCACTAATACCATGTTGGCTGCATAGTGCCCAAGATGATGATGATAAGATTGCTCAGCAGTGGTAAGTTTAAGCTGATGATATGATGTGAATCTTCCATCACCGCTACACTTCATCATCATCAGCCTATAAGTGCCCACTGCTGAGCAAAGGCCTCTTCTCATACGGAGAAGGTTAGAGCATTGATCGCCACGCTTGCTCAATGCGGATTGGCGATTTCAAACTTATAATTAGAAATTATAAGTCCAGGTTTCCTCACGATGTTTACCTTCACCGTATCTCAGTGGTGTCTAAATAATCATAGAAAGTACATATAACTCGGAAAAAGTCACATTGGTACTTGCCAGGTTACGAAACCCACACCCTCATGCATGAGAAGCGGGCTCCTTAACCTCCGGGCCACGACGACATTACACCGCTACACTTACCTACACGTAATTCTAAAGTCAATCTAAATCAATAAAATTGATTAGGTAAACAAGTAGTCGCGTGACAATATGCCGTGTTGGCACGCTACGATTTTAATTAGTGATGTGTGCCTTCCTAATATCGGTTTATGTGTTACTGTTACGATACCGCGGAAGAATCGGGGAAATATTTTTTGTTACGGACGCTGTTGAGCGTGACGCTTTACTATCATGTTTTATGTCTCAGTTTGTTAGTTATTGTAACTGTGTTATTGGTTCACCGTTTTTATTTATTTATTTATTTATTCTTTATATACAATTGCATATCGGAGGACTTAATGCTAGAAGCATTTTCTGCCAGTCAACGTTTTGGTAGTGCAGAGATGTGTGGTAGGTGAGGTGTGGTAGGTTTGGTAGTGCAGAGATATTTTTATTAATTTATTGATGACTATAGCGACGCCCAGGCTTCGCACTATTGAAATGGTGGCACTAAATTTCTCCACTACCTAATGAATGTTATTTTACGTATAAACCTTCGTCTTCAATCACCTATTAAAAAACCATATCAAAATCCGTTGCGTAGTTTTGAAGAATTATCCAAATCCAAACTACTATTATAAACGCGAAAGTAACTCTGCCTGCCTCTCTGTCTTTCTTTTCTTCACGTCTAAATTGCTGAACCTATTTGTGTGAAATGTCGTACAGACATAGTTTGGAACTCCGGAAAGGACATAGGATAGTTTTTGGACCAAAAATCTGCAGGAAGTCACTATTCCACGCTAACGGTGTCGCGGGCAAAAGCTAAGTATATAGGTAGTGATATACTTACCTAATAAGATAAAATTTGAAGTTTATTTAATAAAATGATGCTCTGAAATATCAAAACTCAGGATATTACGTTCTCTTTTCTCTAACCGCGTTGTAAATTTATATTTTATGTCTTTATTGATAAACAAACATATGTAGTACTAATAACGAATCCATTTAAAAAAAACTAAAATTAAGAGAACTTAAGTTTTTGAGTTGGTTGAAAATTTTAAAAGGGTTATACATATAGTTGCTACAAACATTTACAATCGCAATTTTATGGCAACGTTCGCATTCAGTTGCAATTCATGGTCAAGGAAACTAACAACTTGGTTTGCGACAATCATAAAGTATTTTTTTTTTAATTTAAAGAATACTGTGACGGAAAAGTCGTTCAAACTCTTTGACATCATGACGTCAATGGATGGTTGTCAAACGTTGCCTAGAGATTGTAAATTTCGTCGTGAATTGTCAACACGAGTTGGTGTAATCGGTAAGGCGTGTGGATTACACCACAGAGACCCCGAGTTCGAGTCCCGCCGTAAACATGAAATTTTTTAGTTGATAGAAGTTTTGTGGAACTTTCTGGAATTATTTGTGTGAAAGAAATGAAAAATTAAAGAGCGAGAAGGAGAATAAATAAAAATGAGTAACGAAATTATTGGAAGGTTCTGGAGTCATGACGATCAAAAAGAATAACGAAATTGAATGTTCCAGAACCTGAACCAGGGGTATATAAGCGGAACTGCGGCTCACCGCTGGCAGTTGAGTTCTAAGTCTAAAGCGATTCGGAAGAAAAGGAAGAAGTGAAAAAGAAGAAAAGTGAGTGAAATAGTGAAGTGCAGTGAAATAGTGAAGTGCAGTCAGTTAAGTGAGTTAAGTCAGCGTGAACGGCAAAGTTGTGTCAGTCGGCCGGACTCTGCTGGAGAGGAACGCCGATAACTTAACTCCGTGGACGCTGTAACTTAAGTGCAATAGAAAGTCTGAAAACGGTATTAGTGTTTCATTTCATCCAATCCCGTAACTCAAGCCCGCATAGTCAGGAACGTGACGTCAGGCACGTAACATTTGGTGTCAGAAGTGGGATTGGAGAAAAATGCCGCTAGTGCCGCAGGACGTAAGAGGAGTGAGTACCCGTTCAATGTCAGAAGCGCAGCGTGTGAGGGAAGAGGGTGCTGCAGCTCAAACCAGCGATGCAGAAGCCAAGCCTGTGCAGGTGGATCTTCTGCTACAGCTGCAGCAAATGATGGCAGAGCAAGCGCGCCGCCAAGAAGAGCAAGCGCGCCGCCAAGAAGAGCAAGCGCGCCGCCAAGAAGAGCAAGCGCGCCGTCAGGCAGAACAGCTGCGGGAGCTTAAAGAAGAGCAAGCGCGCCGCCAAGAAGAGCAAGCGCGCCGCCAAGAAGAGCAAGCGCGCCGCCAAGAAGAGCAAGCACGCTGTCAGGCAGAACAGCTTCGGGAGCTGAAAGAAGATCAAGCTCGTCGCCAAGAGGATCAAGCTCGCCGCCAAGAGGAGCAAGCGCGTCGCTTGGAAGAGATGCATAAGGATTTTACGAAGGGACTGCAAAAGGCTGTCGAACGGGTACAAGAAGTGGAGGAAGGGTTAGGCAAGTTGGAACATCGCATCATGGCGATAGAGGAGAGAGTGGAAGAAGAGATCTCCAAAATCAAGCAGGAAGTGGCAAGCCCAAGCCCTTTGAAGAGCCGAAGCCGTCTTGCAGCCGTTTTTGACACCCCAAATGTGGCCTCTAGCGCAACGAAAGGCCTCAAGATTCCCCATTACGACGGAACAACATCCTGGACCGCGTTCAAGCTACAGTTTGAGACACTTATGGAGGCTTATGGTTGGACTCAGAAGGAAGCACAGTCAGCCCTCACCCTGGCCCTCCGTGATCAAGCGCTCTCAGTGCTGGAAGCTATCGGCGCAAGTGGGGATCTCAGCTTTAGTGCCCTCCTCGACGCACTGGAGGCACGTTTTGGAGACAGCCACCTCGAGCACGTGTACAGAGCGCAATTAAAAGAGCGTACTCAGCGTGCTAATGAGAGTCTACAGCAATGGTCCGTGGAAATCGAGAAACTTGTGCGTCGAGCTTTCCGGTCGACTCCGTCAATGATTGAAGGCACGCTTCTCCAAGCATTCATTGACGGTATTCGGGACCCCGAAGTACGAGCCGCTGTTCATCTGGGCCATCACAAGAACATGAAAGAAGCTCTGGCCCATGCATTGGAAGTGGAAGCCGTGCGTGGTAACTCCCGTACCTTACGTCTGCGGGAAATGACGACAACGGAGCAGGTACCTCCACGCCGTCGGAACTTCATGTGCTATGGATGTGGAGAGCGTGGGCACATACGGAGCGACTGCCCGAAGAAGATGAACCGCCAGGACGCGGCGGTCTCAACTTCTGACCAGCAGGGAAACTTAAATCCAGCCAGGGCTGCGGGGTGGGCGCTGGCTGGTAGTGGAACAACCCCAACAATCTACATCAAGCAAACCAACGATGGAAATACTCTGGTGATAGACGGTCAAGTAAATGGGAAAAACAGTCAGCTAACATTAGATACTGGAGCTTCAAGGACGGTGATAAATGTTCGGCTGCTCGAGCAAAACATCAGGAAACACCTTAAACCAATTGTTGGCCTACAAATGAAATCAGCTACCGGCCAGTGCATACCGATAAGTGGAAAACTGCATGTAACAATCAAAATTGGGGAACGTGTTTATCGACATGAGGTTATTGTGGCCAAAATTCTGGATGACTGCATCCTGGGACTTGACTTCCTGCAAGGGCACCAGTGTAACATCGACTTAAAATCTGGAGTTTTACTATGTGGAACTGAGGAAATTCCGATGAAGGGTGGAACCCTGGGAAAAGTTTGCTGTTTAAGAAGAACTGTTCTTGCACCAAAATCACAGACTCTCGTACCAATCGCATTACCTAGGAGGAAGGAAGGAAGTTTACCTCGAAGGTGCGCTGTGATTGATAAATCGGAACACGTAAGCTCATGGCTACCGGCAAGAACTGTCGTGGGGTCATCTGATGTCAACCGCATTCCGGTATTCAACTTCAGTGATTCAAAAATTACGATTGAAGAAGGAGAGCCTGTGGGCGTATTGGAAGAAGTGGCCTGGATAAGAAAATGCTCGGAGAATCTTGTGAAGAAGGACAGTACGGGAATTGACTTTGTAACGAAAATCTTAGACGAAAACAAAAGTCTGACAAAAGTGGAGACTATGAAAGCTAGAAATTTACTTCTTCGATTCTCTGATGTGTTTTCAAGAAGCGATGGTGATATTGGCCGAACTGGTTTGGTGAAGCATAAAATAAACACAGGTGATACAATGCCAATTCGTCAAAGGCCCAGACGCATACCATTCGCTCGTGAGAAAGAGGTTGAAGAAATGATTGACGATATGAGGAAAAATGACGTGATAGAGCCCTCTTCTAGTCCTTGGTGTTCACCTGTCGTGCTTGTCAAGAAGAAAGATGGTTCAACGAGGTTTTGCGTAGACTATCGACGATTGAATGATGTAACCAAGAAGGATAGCTACCCGTTACCAAGAATCGATGACACACTTGACACACTGAGTGGCATGAAATGGTTTTCAACGCTCGATCTGAAAAGCGGCTATTGGCAGGTGGATTTGGATCCCAAGGACAAGGAAAAGACCGCATTCTCAACTGGGAAGGGACTCTGGCAATTTAAGGTGATGCCATTTGGATTATGCAATGCACCGGCAACCTTTGAGCGTTTGATGGAACAGGTGCTGGCGGGACTGCTGGGCGAAACCTGCCTAGTTTACCTCGATGACATCATCATTGTTGGACGGGATTTTGACGATCATCTAAGAAAATTGGAAAGGGTACTCGAAAAGCTGCGTGGAGCAAATTTGAAGTTGAGTCCAAAGAAATGCTCTTTCTTTAAGCGCGAAGTGAATTATCTGGGACATGTTATTTCTGAGAGAGGAATTGAGACTGATCCAGCCAAGACTGCCGCTGTTAAGGAATGGCCAACACCTACAGACAAAACGCAAGTTCGGGCATTTCTTGGATTATGCTCGTATTATCGGCGGTTTGTGAAAGGATTCTCGGACATTGCCAAGCCATTGCATCGATTGACAGAGGAGAAACGTGCCTTTATATGGGACGAGGATTGTGAGCAAGCCTTTCGCGAACTAAAAGAACGGCTTTGTAAAACGCCAATTCTCGGATACCCCAGCGCGAAAGGAATATTCGTAGTTGATACGGACGCCAGTAATATCGGAATAGGAGGTGTCCTTTCACAACGCGATGGTGAGCAGGAGAAGGTTATTGCTTACTTCAGCAAGTCACTATCCAAGCCGGAGAGGAATTATTGCGTGACCAGGAGGGAATTGCTGGCCGTAGTCAAAACTCTGCACCATTTCAAGAAGTATTTACTGGGACGGAAATTTTTGATCAGAACTGATCACGCTGCTTTGAAATGGCTGCTTCAGTTTAAGGATCCCGAAGGCCAAGTAGCCAGATGGTTGGAACAACTTCAGGAATTTGACTTTGAAATCGAACATCGCGGCGGAAGAATTCATGGCAACGCAGATGCATTATCGAGACGCCCATGCGTGGAAGATTGCAAGCATTGTGCTAAGAAGGAAATTGCTTTTCTTAAGGTGATAAGGACTGATACTGTTGACGAGGCATGGGGAGATGATGCGATGAAATTAGAACAGGAAAGAGATGCGGATATCAAACCAATACTGGAGTGGCTACGAAGTGGTAACAAGCCAAGTTGGAGTGACGTCGCCCAATATAGCGCGGTAACGAAAGGTTTATGGGCACAGTGGAAAAGCCTTACGCTGCATAACGGACTTCTGTGCAGGAAATGGGAATCAACAAACGGCAAGGACGAGCATTTGCAATTGGTGGTGCCTCGTTCAAAAATAAGAGATGTATTAAAAGCGTTCCATGATGGATCTTCTGGAGGACATTTGGGAATTAGGAGGACTTTGGTGAAGATCAAGGAGAGGTTTTATTGGTTGCATTGCAAATATGACGTCGAAGATTGGTGCCGGAAATGCACTAGTTGTGCAGCTGTCAAGGGTCCACAAACAAGAAGCAGGGGGGCGATGAAAATCTACAATGTTGGTATGCCTTGGGAGAGAATAGCCTTAGACATCGCTGGACCATTTCCAATCACTGATTCGGGCAATCGCTACGTTTTAGTGGTTATGGATTATTTTACAAAATGGCCGGAGGTCTTTGCCATACCGAATCAAGAGGCAGTAACTGTAGCCACGAAGTTGGTAAACGAGGTATTCACCCGATTCGGAGTGCCCTTGGAGATGCACAGTGATCAAGGACGGAACTTTGAATCCCAAGTTTTTCAGGAAACTTGTAAACTTTTGGGAATCCATAAGACTCGCACGACCCCTTATCATCCACAGTCAGATGGAATGGTCGAACGTTTCAACCAAACATTGGAGCGACACTTAGCAAAGGTGGTTGACAGCCATCAGAGAGATTGGGACACTTACATACCTCTCTTCTTGCTTGCCTATCGGACTGCTGTACATGAAAGTACCGCAAAGACGCCTGCATTTGCAAATTTTGGAAGGGAATTGAGATTACCGGCAGATCTTGTATCGGGCTGTCCACCTGGCGACACTCGCACCGAGTTTAGCGATTACATAAGCGAGTTAAGGGCAAAAATGTTGGACATTTACGAGCAGATCAGGGAGGCCGGTCTTCAAGCTAGTGATCGCGCAAAAACGCGCTATGATCGACGAGCCAATTCTGTTGGTTTTGAAGAGGGGTCATTGGTCTGGCTTCATAATCCAGTCAGAAGGAAGGGAAAATCTCCGAAGCTGCAACCGAGTTGGGAAGGCCCTTATGAGATAGTCACGAAGATCAATGACATTACTTACAGAATTCGGAAGTCTTCAAGGAGCCCTTTGAAAGTTGTCCATATAGACAGGTTGGCGAGGTATTACGGCAGCAACGATGCTCGGGACGAGCGAATCTAAGAGGGGGGCAGTGTGACGGAAAAGTCGTTCAAACTCTTTGACATCATGACGTCAATGGATGGTTGTCAAACGTTGCCTAGAGATTGTAAATTTCGTCGTGAATTGTCAACACGAGTTGGTGTAATCGGTAAGGCGTGTGGATTACACCACAGAGACCCCGAGTTCGAGTCCCGCCGTAAACATGAAATTTTTTAGTTGATAGAAGTTTTGTGGAACTTTCTGGAATTATTTGTGTGAAAGAAATGAAAAATTAAAGAGCGAGAAGGAGAATAAATAAAAATGAGTAACGAAATTATTGGAAGGTTCTGGAGTCATGACGATCAAAAAGAATAACGAAATTGAATGTTCCAGAACCTGAACCAGGGGTATATAAGCGGAACTGCGGCTCACCGCTGGCAGTTGAGTTCTAAGTCTAAAGCGATTCGGAAGAAAAGGAAGAAGTGAAAAAGAAGAAAAGTGAGTGAAATAGTGAAGTGCAGTGAAATAGTGAAGTGCAGTCAGTTAAGTGAGTTAAGTCAGCGTGAACGGCAAAGTTGTGTCAGTCGGCCGGACTCTGCTGGAGAGGAACGCCGATAACTTAACTCCGTGGACGCTGTAACTTAAGTGCAATAGAAAGTCTGAAAACGGTATTAGTGTTTCATTTCATCCAATCCCGTAACTCAAGCCCGCATAGTCAGGAACGTGACGTCAGGCACGTAACAATACTATTGACAATATCCGTAACTTAAAACCTTCGTGGTTGCAGTTTGGTTGAAACAGTTAGTGCTCCAACTGTTGTTCTATGTGCAAAGCGCCTAACATTCAGAACTATCTTTTACTTACTACTTCTTATACATATATGTATTAATGAAGTGATACGGAATAACCTTCGCGTTTTTTCTATTATTTCTTTCCCCTCTTATTTTTGTTTTGAAACACCGTTTCTTTGCTTCATATAAACCACTGGATTCCTCTGCGCTACCCTATGGTTTTTTTTTTTATGTAATTGGTCAGCAAACGATCAGACGGATTACCTGATGGACATGGACACCCGCAACGGAGGAGTTACGAGTGCGTTGCCGACCTTTTAGGGATTAGGGATTTGGAGATTTGGGGATTGAGAAGGGATTGGGGGCGGGGAAGGATTGGGCCTCCGGTAACCTCACTCACACGGCGAAACACAACACTGTGGTTGTTTCACGCCGCCGGTCTTCTGTGAGGCCGTGGTATCATTCCGGTCGAGCCGACCCATTCGTGCCGAAGCATGGCCCTCCTACACTTAAAACTGGTTGACTGTTACAGAATGCCTTAAGGCATTAGGTTCGCCATTCAACCTATTTAGTGTGAAGAAGATATAAATAAATATCGAGTGCTATTTTGAAATTAAATATCATACTAATTTATCACAAACATAAAACGCGAATACTAAAGGCGACTCAAATAAAACATTAACAATAAAAAAAATATCAAAGCTTTAGATCTTTTCGCATTTAAAAATCGACCACGCCTATCTTTTTAGTCGATGGTATCCGAAAGAAAACCAATCTAAAAGAACTCTCAATACCCTTAAAAAGTATAGCGTTGAGTAGGCGTTTAAAACATTCGAAAGGGAAGGGGAGGTCTTTGTAACTGGTCAAAGGGGTCATAATTGGTAAGTCTCGTTAGCATTTTTCTTAATAAGCCAACAAAGTTTTATGAGTACTTTATGAAAACGTTTCTTTGTTAATATAAGAACAATCATGTTTTTAATTGTTCAGAACATTTTTTCTTGAACACTTTTTTAACTTATAATGAAGTTCAATCTTGTTGAACTGGACATCATTAAGTTTCAATGTAAAGTCAGGTACATTTACGCTGGCTATTAAAGCTCTCCTGAACTCAAACACTGATCTGGATGTGTTTGTGGATGACTGGAAGACGATACTGTCAGAGTGTTTGAAGTTTTGTGAGAGGAATTCGTGACTGAATTGAGTAAAGTGCATGTTTAATGAATTTATTATATTATTTGTTACATGTTTTTCTTGTTTGTTCTAATAGGTTAAGGTGGTTAACAAATGTTTAATTAGTGTAATTGGCTTCTGCCGTTCTATTGAAATAAATAAAATAAAAAAATACCTGTATGTACCTACTTTATTATTCGTACAAATTATCATTTTCCTGTCAGCTACGATGTTTACCTTCACCGTATGTCAGTGGTGAGTTAATAATTTAAGATAGTACATATAACTCGGAAAAAGTCACATTGGTACTGCCGAGGTTTCGAACCCATACCTTCATGCATGAGAAGCGGGCTCCTTAACCTCCGGGCCACCACGACGATATGTAAAAAATATATTATGATATTGATAAAATACATCCAACTTTGATGTCCATTTATTCAAAACTATCCCTACATTTCACTAGCCTTCCATGATCAGCTAATTCAACATAAAGATCCTTTTCATTATTCAACTTTTTTAGAATATGATCCGTTTTTGTATGAAAAGTGAATGACATGAAAGGACCAATTCGCTAAGTAGCTCGGGATCACATCAAAGGGTCAATCGTCTGGGATCATACGCTTTCCAATCAATTTATCATCTTTGATCTTCATATACCTATTTCAAAATTACAGGGCAATTTTTTCTATATTCTTATTATATGAATGTAAATAAAAGTATATTTGCTTTGATACTGGTGAGTCTAAAATGTTTTTTTTTTTTAAGTAATTAGGAGACTAATTTGAGTTATGGGATTTTAATAATAATGGAGTCTTTATTTCTTGTTGCCCTACCCTCATTTAAAATAAATGAAAATTATATTTATTTCGATAAATAACTATGTAGTATAAAATAAAGTCGCTTTCTCTGTCCTTATGTATGATTAAATTATATAAAACTGGGCAACGGATTTTGATGCGTTTTTTTTATAGATAGAGTGATTAAAGTGGAAGGTTTATATGTAACATCCATTAAATAGTGGAATAATATTCGTACCCATTCAGCATTTTTTGTTTAATTAATCTTAGAAGCAAAACCAAAACAAACGCAGTGGTTACATTTTCTTTTAAAGCCCGCATAGGTAAAATATCATTTGCCTATATTCAATAAATTTAAATACTTAAATATTATCAAATCACAAAAATCTTGTAAACCGTTTGTTTCCCACCTGTGACGGTGATTGTAATAAAAAAAACGTGTGTGTACCTTTTAAATACGTATATTGCAAGAACAAAAAAGAAGGAAACAGCCGGCAGCACACGAAGATTAGTAGGTCGTGGTTCACAAACTTGTCTGAAGTCACTTCTGCAGGAATAGGTTCTCCCCTGTAGTTGTGGCGAAATCCCGCCGCTGACCGTAGGTGGAAGTAGGCTGGTATAGTGCGGAGCTGGCAGTGACGTCACAGGCGATGGAATCGCGAAGACTATAAAGCGAAGCGCATTCAAAAGTATCACAATCATATAACGTTACGTTACAATATATCTTCCTTATTACCTTTCCTCCATAATGGCGCTAGATATAATACATCACGGTAACAGCGCACTCATTAGGGCTGCGGTGTCGCGTGCGCCCCGACATAGTGCCGACTGTAGGCAATTTCCGGCAGTGTCACAGCCCTGACACTCACACCACTTGTACAGGCTAACTACTTACATTTCTAATTACGTTTTGTTTCTAGAACATTCGAAGCGTAAATCTTGTTGTCACCTGCTTGTTACATTGTTAAGTTTTACCTAATTTGAAACAATCACAGCGTTGTGTTTCACCGTGTGAATGATGTTACCAAAAGCCCAATCCTTCACCTCCCCAATCCCCAAATCTCCAAAACCTCAATCGCCAAAAGGCAATACATTCATATCACATCTGTTGTTGCAGGTGTTCACGGGCGGCGCTGATTGCTTACCATCAGGTAATCCTCGTTCGGTATTCCATCACATATAAAAAACTGCATTGTGTCAAGAGCCAAGATTGTTTTCAGAATGGATTTCCTTTATTACCCCAAAAAAGAGTATTAATTAGGCATCCCCCTGACAATCTAAAAGAACCAACCCACGAACGAAATTCATCACAAAAACGTTCCCTTTGACAAATTAAAATGTCGCTCATAAATGCCTTTTACACCCCTCATTTGAATATTTCCTAACAAAAAACCGTGCGAAACCCTATCCCATGGAAATAGCTACGATTTATAAAGGAGTGACCATAAAATATAAGAAATTACCGCCCTTAGACGGTGCAGGGCTGCTTCGTATTCATAAAAGAAGGATATTTATGTGATATCGTCAAAATATTTATTATTGTCCGGTAGCTATAGCCCTTTGTGACGATACAGGGAAAAAATCTAAGGGTGTGAACGAAGATTAGGGTTGTGGCGGTAGTATTTTTGATAGTGCTAAAACTATCGATACTTAAAATAAAATTATAGATGCAACTAAAGATGAGGTTGAAAGTTTATTCCTCGACAATAATCATTTTGAAAAAGTACTTATAAATTTAAAGTAAATTTATGAAGGCTATTAAGTAAAGAATCCTTTAATTTTGTATGCCATATTAAAGAAAGATTAGGTACTCCATGTTCTCAACTCCGAAAAACTGCATGGTCGAAACGTTGTAATTTAAGAGTAAAGTTAATACTTACTTTTGTATAGTAATTCTCGTGAGACATACTACATTAATTGAAAATAGCGACTTATTCACGATGAATTAACTGAGAAAGGAACTGTTAGTTACAACGGTTCCTATGAGGAACTTGTTAATTTTAATATATTAAGTCGATAGTTGTCATACTTACCTCCCCTGTACTGTATACTTCGCCGACACGATCCCAACCCTAAACGAGCGGCATTATGAAATATGTGATTCCTTATACAAGAGAAGTCCTTTATGCATCCTCAGGGAGTGGATGGTCAAGAAGGTTATCACAAGTGGCCGGCGGCGTATGAAAAATTTATGTCTCAATATAGTACAATGTTCGGTTAGGATCGTGTGCTGCATTATACTGTATCTCAAGGGATAGTCCACAGAATGGACTGGACGGAGGTAATGCTGTGAAATTGGTATTTTTAAATTTTGAGACGGTAGAAAAGACTTTTGTTTTCTTAGGTAGAAAAGTCATGCAACGGATTTACTGGAATTTGGAATACCAGAATTTCGAATTCATTATTTAAAAAAATCATAAATGAAGTAGAAAAACATCACGTCCCCAAAAATATTTAAAATAAACATAAAAATATCTTCCGCAAAATGAAAGAGCGAAATTGAACATAGATGAACAACATGACTTAGCACAAGACAAAATAAATCATTCTTGTCCTAAAATAATTCGCGAAGAAAATCAGAGCGAGATCCTCAGCATTAAAACATCATAAGGATTGCTTTCAGAGATAGCATTAATATTATCATTAGCAGTAAGTGGGAAGGCGACAGACGAATTGCAAGTCATCATAACCATTTAAATAGACCCCTTCTACTTTAACTCTCCTTCATGAATAGTTCTAGAAAAATTAAAGTCATTGCCTCTTAAGGATCAAGTTGAAGTGGTTTTTACAAGAATATAAGACGGCAAGGGACTTAGTTGACATGTGACGTTGATTTAGTATTGTCCCTTAAGATGTGCCGACGTCATTCGAGTTGACGATATCGATATTATTACTACTTAATTATCGATATCGAGTCGGCTGTGTGGTTTAATTATAGAGGTACGGCTCTTTGAGCCCATGCGCACGAATGATTTTAGAGTAGATCTAAGAAATTATTGAGTTTATTATAGAAAATTCATTATTCATATAAATGATACAGACCAAAAATGCTTAAGTCGTATCGAAAAGGATTTAATTTCCTATCACTTTTCTGCTTTTAAATTCACTTGCTGATCTCTTTCATAATATTTTATCAATAAAATATCGATTATCAAAATCAATATTATTCTTAATCCTAAAAATTACGAGGACATCCACTTCTAAAAACGTCAAGGCAGCCGGCAGAAATATTTTTATTTTTTACTTTTTTGGGTTCTATTCTTATTTTGTCACCTGTCGCCAACTGAACCCTTGATAACAGCTTAATAGCATTAATGAGGACATTCAAACTCCTTTGGGTGGTCTCAGACCAATATTACGTGTATTCAAATTTCAATAAACCAACTTGTAATGTTCTGATGAAAAAATATGTCGATAGATTTTATACCTGCGTGGTAGAGTTGAAATTTAATTGAATACTTCAACTCTTATGTGAAATGATAAGTTAGTGTTTTTATATTTTGAGTGTCATCTTTATGATATCTTTCAATTTATTTTTTATACATATTTTATAGTATTCTTACGTGAAGTCAATACATGTATGACAATAGCAAGGTAATAATATCTACAAGTATTTCAACTTCATAGAAACGGCCGAATCGCGAACTATACCTACGCGCCCGATGTCGGGACGCGCTCGGGACGCAGACAGACGCGGCTGTACCGCAGTGACGAACGGACGGTGTGTTGTCTTTTATTTAGAAATCAGCTCGAGTACATTATTTAATATGACGAATAGGAAATATTGTGTTGTTAATATGTTTGGTTGCATGAATTCGTCAATAACGCATCCAGACATAAGTTTTTTTTAAATTACCTGGAAACTCTGAAAGGTAAGACTATAAAATAATTTTACTTAGACAGACATTATGTACCTACCTAGGCTCTAGTAGCCTAGGGTGTCTTTATGGATCATTATTTCCAGTTATCTCACGAACACAGGTGTTTGAATTTATAAATACCTAATATCAATAAAGTTATTGACACGAGTGAAATAGGTAGTTATAGGCGGTTCTGGTTCTGAATGAATCACGATACGTTAGTAAAAAAAAGGATATTTACAATCACAAAACTAAATGGAAACAGAAAGTAGACAAAGGTAATTAAAATACTGGAGACGAGCAGCCCTAACGCATGTTTACGTACCGCGCGGCTGTAGGTATTTATTTCTTTCAAGCGGCCGAGTTAAAATACTGTATGATATTTATACTGTGACAATAGTCTGTGACTACGAATTGTAAGAAAAATATTAGGTACGCCCTTAAAAGTACTAGTAATACATGGGTTTTACTAGTCATATTATATTTCAGGACTAGACTGCTACAACATAATTGGTATTTTTTTAGCATCACCTAAGATTACTTCACTATCTTCTTTTACCAAAGAATGTAGAAAACATTCATTTAAACCGAGGTTAAGGAGCCCGCTTCTCGTACATGAGGGTGTAGGTTCGAAACCTGGCAAGTACCAATATGATTTTTTTCGAAGTTATACTTACTTTCTATGATTATTTAGACACCACTGACATACGCTGAAGGTAAACATCGTGAGAAAACCTGGACTTATAATTTCTAATTATAAGTTTGAAATCGCCAACCCGCATTGAGCAACGTGGTGATTAATGCTCAAACCTTCTCTGTGTGAGAAGAGGCATTTGCTCAGCAGTGGGCACTTATAGGCTGATGATGATGATGTAGAAAACATTCATTTAAACTTTTTGTTTAAATACTTTTTACAGACCTAGCTTCTAATAACTCTAATAACAAAACAAATTTAACGAACAGTCCAAAAAACAAAATAACGTACTCTTAAACCGCCAATCCAAATTCAAATCACTGCCAACCCCTCAAAAACTGGGAAAAATAACTGAACACAAGTACCTACATTACATCACAACTTTGATAAATCGTATTTCTCAAGTTGCAACCGATGAAGTCGCAAGGGTTGCTGTTGATATGAAGCAGGTGCAACCATCGATCAATGTCCACAGAGCGTGACAATTTGACGTATGAGACAACCCGGCCCATGCAAAATGGTTGGGACGAGTAAACTGTTTCGTTGTTAGTTTACATGGAGATATTTTTGGTTGTTAAAAGAATTTTATATGGCCTTGAGAGTGCGTGTTTTGGGTTACTAACTTTTAAACTTTCGCGTTTCATCTTAACAACATTATATTTACGCGGGTATTAACGCGGAAAATTATAATTTGAATACCTTGGTAGGCTTTTCGACCCGGTCGTGGTCACAAGCAGACTGAAGACGCGATGTCACAGCTCCCTGCATTCGGGTGATGAATCTTCATCTACCCCCTTATTTTCATTTTCTACCATATTAGGCCGTCTACACACTACGCTGATTATATCCACAGATGTGTTAACCGACTTTGAAGGAAAACGAGGTTGTGTTTTGCGAAGCACTGAGTGTTTTGGGTTATTTGAAGGTAATTTAAGGAATACTGTTTTTGTTAGATAAATATGTTCAGTTTTGTACTGTCTTTCTTATTACTGTTTTTTTTTTATAATTTCAAGGAAAGGAATTTATTGGAAAGGAATTGGATGCCCATCCTTTCCCAATCCTTAAATATCCGCATCCTTTCCCAAAAAACGGGCAATGCACTCGTAACTCATTTAGTGTTGCGGGTGTCCAAGTCCATGGACATCCCCATTTCGGATTAAAATCCGAAAGCTCGTATTACTTACCTCAAAAAAAAAAAATAGTCTTGAAAGTGCAAATTATTTGTTCGATTCAGATATCAGCAGTTTTAAAATTTATAAGCTCTAAGTGTATTTCTAAATACCTAGTATCTCCAAGAGTTCATTCGTTGTGGTTTCAAAAATATTACCATTTTCGTAGGTTTAGTCGTCAATCGTCTTTGTGTAGTATTTATTATAAAAAAGTGCAAGATTATTCCAAATAAAGAAATATGGTACGAGATGATCTAAATAAAATTAATTGGCTGTAGCTATTTCATTCTTGAACACATGCGTAATTCCACAAATAAACAGAAGCACGTGGACTTGTAAAAATGAATAATGAGATTGCCTCAGGGGACTATTTCAATGTACCTAGAAATGGATGAATGAGGCTGAAATCCAATTAGTCTTTACGATAAATAACTTATTACATAATTTACGACAACGACAGCACACTATATGTAAGAGTGTAAATATATTTACAATTTAAGCTTTGTCAGCGAATTCCTTTTTTGATTCATTTTTTCTTTTGACCAACATTAGGACTTTATCCTCTGCCGTGGGTGCGTTCACAAACATACAATTTCACATACACATCACACGGTGATGATGCAGGACACAGCACTAGTTGCGTCGCGTCAACCGTTGAAAATTATTTAAGAAGAGTTTAGTTTTATTAATATAAAAACAAAAAATACTTTGTACGCTACAGTAATCTAGCTTTTTATCTTGTTGACTTAATCATTGATTACTTAGTAGAAATTATTAACAAACTGTTTATTCATATGTATAAATTAAAGCATTAACTGTCAAAAACAGTTGTTCCTTATAACGAAAAAAAAAATCTTGAATGAATAACTTTCCATAATAAGGAATATATAAGGAAGCTTTTTTAGAAAATGATAATGAAGGCGTTCCATGCGTTCGAAATTTTAAATATAGACTGAGAAATCATATCCAAACATAGCATTGGTGAAACTATGCATAATTTAAATATCTGCATAATTTAAATCACCTAAAATAATTTAATTTAAATTGTTCCGTCGTCTTCATCGTGTTCTCTTCACGTACTTAAAAGTTTTAGTAATATCTGTTACCATTCTCGCTTTTCTTTGATTTCATTAGTCTCCAAATCCATCCATATTTATTTGTCTTCTACTTGTACTTCTAGTTGTTCTTACCAGCAATTTTATTACAATTATCGATGTGTTAATAGTAGTGATAGAAATAAAGAGTCTAAATCTGGGAAGTCACCAAATGGCTTCTCCTGCCCTAGATGTGGGTTAGAGGGAGTTTCAGACTATCAACAACTAAAAACTACTGCGTTCCTTCTCTCTCTTTTCTTCTCAATACTTCTCCTCTACCCTCGCCGCGGTACATTATTTCGCTTACACACATCTCTTATTGTTCAAATAATTAAATCAGTAACGTATCATTTTCAAAATTCACCACATGTAAGCCAATTTCAATTTGACTTTGACAATTTACATCTCAAATAGATTCGAGGTGTCATGTCGAGGGTCGATCAAAATTTCAAATAGACCCCCTAAGTGGATTTTTAGGGGCAGCACTGGTGTAACTGTGGTGCAAAATTGTTGCTGTCAAAGTGAGCTCATTCAATTTGCGGCTTATTAATCAAACGGAGAGCGTCAATTACTTGCAGGACGAAACGCTTTTGTTTAGTTAATGAATTCTTAAGTGATTTACTTTAGGTAAAATTTTGAGTTAATATTTCTTTGTAAGTTGTTGGAATGTTTCTTTTTTTAGCTATTGGCCTCAAAGCTGGTTTGAACATAGGGATAGGTAGTTGAATCGCATTTAGTGTTTTTTTTTGTCAGACTAAAACCATCAAATGACTTCAACCGCCCAGGGTAAGGCGAGAGAGAGTCAGACTTTTACTGACTAAAAACCCCCCGTTCCTTGCTGAGGCCGCGGTGCCTCATTGCGCTCGCCCCGCAACCCCGTCATCTCATTTAATTATACGATTACAATTCACACAATTTTGATGATTGCTACTATTACAAATATTACTAGTCTGGATTGTCACTAATCTTGTTTCGTGGATATCGAAGCTGTGCTGGTTGCGTAGGTACTCTCCGTTTATCTCTAGTTCAAAACAAAGAGTAGGTAGTTGTTATCTTTTGTTGATTGACAACTACAAGTACATAATCAAACTTATGGATATAATTCTAACTTGTAATACATATTTCTGATAGAAAGCTTCACATCACATCACCGCTCTATAAGTATTCACTGCTGAGCAAAGGCTCAGCTTCACTTAAAAGCCGGTTTTGATGACACTTAGAGCCCTTTGGCTCTTCTCACACAGAGAAGAGTTAAGCATTAGTCGCCATGCTTGCTCAAGGCGAATTGGGAAATTCAAATTTTTAATTAGAAATTATAAATCGAGCTTTCTTTGCCATGTTTTCCTTCAGCGTATGTCAGTGTGAGTGGTATCTAAATAATTATAGAAAGTACATATAACTCAGAAAAAGTCACATTGGTACTTACCAGGCTTCAAACCCGCACCCTCATGCGTGAGAAGCGGGCGCATTAACTTCCAAACCACCAATACAGATACAGCTTAGTTGGTCTTTTTATTTCTTGTTTGTCAAAAATATCCAAAGCAGGTGATGCACACAGTTTTTATGCAACAAAACAAGCTTCGAAGAAAAAGCTAAAATAAGTATCATGTAATTTTCCGCAAAACATCAGAGCTACAATCATCTTTTTATATTAACAAAAAGACAATAACAAAAAAAAAAGACTTATCACTAAGGACAGAATCGTCAATTGAAAAAAATATATATTGATCTCTATAATCGAAATGTCATCGGTGCTCCGCCGAAAGCAATTTAGCCGATTGGGGGCCATTATTATGTATAATCACGTTCCAAACTCGCCGATTCGTATTGTCATCGTAAGAAATTATGCAATCGTTTCGATGTCGATCGATTTGAACGAGACTCGATTCGATTACAGGCGACAGATGTCGGTGAACGTGACGAATTTCGACTAAACGATTATTCGTTAAAAACATCTTACATCCTTCTCGATTTTTAAGGGAATTTCAACTTTGTCATGATGTAATTGAATTGGTTTTCGTATGTGAGTTGGTTTTGTTAGTGTTTTCGTTGGGGTTTCGTATTGGTAATCAGTCGGTGACCGCAAATTGTTGTCCCTCGATCAGACGTTGCCAGGAAATTACAATTTCGATTTTTATTTCACGAGCTTTTGTAGAACATTGAAAATACTCAGATAAAATGGTTGTAAAACTTATGTTTTGACATACAAAGTTAGGCTCAAAAACTATTTGGCGTTTATACAATTCTTGTGGGAATCTCTCTGTCTCCTAGCAAGAGCGTCAACGTTATAAAAATATAATTATCAAACATCTTACTCATGTAGTAAATTTAAATTAATCAAAAATCAACTGCAACTGATATCTATCACAGCCATATATACCCAGAGGTATTAAATGATTTCTTAACCTATTCATTTAAATAACAGTTTCTTTCTGAAAACAATTACCAATGGCAGAATTAAGTTTATATTAAATAGTATCCCAACTGTCCATCTCATAACAAACATTTAGAAAAGAAATTGTAAATATTTTTTGTCTGGATATTGCATATACTGATAGATGTATTGTTTTTGTGAATGTCATCGCGAGCAATGAAGGCCGCGCCGCAAACGATCGCGGTTCCCTTTGTATTTAGCCGTTGAAACGTATAAGTCATGAGTGACAGCGATTTTATAGAAAAAAATCTGCTTAAACACGCTTCTTTGGTAAGATCTCGATACAGTCCAACACTGTATCTACAGATAAAATATATAAAATCTCTATAATTCATAAAATATTTTTTGGACTTTTATCTTAATGCTGTTTTATCTAATATCAAAGGAGTATAAACGTATTTGTATGTTCTACTGTATAAAAGGTGCAGATGAATAACACCAATTACTTGTCATCAGGTGATCACGATGACTAATATAATATCTGAAAACAAAATATTATAATTTCATAAGTCTCAATCAAAGATTTGCGGAATACGATTACATATTTATTTATTGTCAGTGTTTTTTTTATGGTATAAGTCGGCAAACGAGCAGACGGATTACCCGATGGTAGGCAATCGATGCCGCCCATGGACACCCGCAACACTAAAGGAGTTACGAGTGCGTTGCCGGCCTTTTGGGGATAGGGGTTACGGTTATGAGGATCGGGAAGGGATAGGGGAAGGGAGGGGATTGGGCCTCAGGTAACCTCACTCACACGGCGAAACACAACACTGTGGGTTGTTTCACGCCGGTATTCTGTGAGGCCGTGGTATCACTCCGGTCGAGCCGACCCATTCGTGCCGAAGCTTGGCTCTCCCACACTTACACAAAATCATATTAATAGATTTTATCGTAACAAAGCTGCAAATAGAACATGAACAAGATTGAAAAAGCATCCCTTGTTCCTTTATCTAGAATACTTATAGCTATAAGTTTAAACTTTGTACCAACTACAATATTAGATCGTCAACCCGTGTGATATTGGTTTCAACTGTGTCTTCAATATTCTGTTAAAATGGTTACTATGTTGTCCTTTACACTGCAAAATTGATGAATTTAATCACTATAACAGTATCAAGAGTGGATCCTTATTTTAGATCCTAAATCTAAGAAACTAAGCTATTTATTTGACTGCAAGTTGGCGCAGTGCCTTTTTTGAGGAGATAAAATCATCAATTGACTTCTCTAACCTAGGATTATGGCAAGAGAGAGAGGGTCAAACTGTTACTAACTAAAAACCCGTTCTTAGCGCTCTGTTCCACCGGCTACTGCACAATGCGTTACTGATGACAAATAAATATGTAACTAAGCGGTGCCGATTCCAGCTCTTTGTGTAATCAACAAACGTTTGTTTTGGATCTGGCTGTGATATGTTTGTTAAAGCACCTACGACAAACGACAGAATCGTAGGGTCAATGAAATAAAACATCATTCAGACCAAACCGAGAAAAAGTAGTCTAGTCTTTCTTGTACGCAAAGTATAAAATGCTATTTACTCCTCATCATAGTATGATATAATTTACTTTACTTATTTTACTTTTTCTGATATCGAAAAAGCCCATTACTTATCCAGTAACTGTATCTAAAACTTATCACAAAGAGAACGTCGTCTAAAACGATCATAATGACACACGATGACAAGTCAGTAGCCAATCATTCTTCAAAAAACGAACAATAACAGTCGAATCTTCGGTTACCCGTCTTTCAAACAATCCACCCGGATGTCCCATTCTAACCTTACGTCACTGTTATCCTGGCAATAAAAAGATATATTTAAAAAATGAACCAAGTTTTGGAATATCATTGGATGGACATAGATCATGTTGTCATAACATTTCGGGTCAAAGAAGAGGTTCACTTGATAAATTGCAGTTCAAATTTGGTATAATGTCTTTTTCACTATTCACTCGGATTTGGATACGAGGATCTTTTAGGTCGGTATGGGTTTGTGACTGTCAAAATGTAGTGTCGGAGAGATCTGTATTACGGTTGGTGTAAGAAGGGTGAGATCTTTTGATTAATGTGAAATATTACGTCATCGTTTAGGTACTTTTACTTTTATTCTTAGTACATTTGAAGACTATATTTTTAAGATGCAAATTCTTCATCTACTCTCAGTTGGATACAGATCGATTCTAATCTTCCTATCTGGGAACCACTAGAAATATCCTATACTGTGTTCAGATCAATGGTTTTTTTTCACGAGTAACTAATTATATCCACGATAAATGTTTTATCCTCCTTTTCATTTATATTATTCAAATACTCAAAATACTTTAATTCATTGACCACCCAAAATCCGATTTTTCTAGCATCATAATCTAAGTTTAATATGTGTTTGGTTCCAGATCATTAGTGACGTCATTTGTCAGAGATGCTATAGCTCTTCTATTGAAAGATTGATGACAAATAGTACGGGCTAGTTGCTCTAAGTCCGGATTAGAGTTGTGCGTTGCGTTTTTTACCCTTCGTTCAATGTTTTCAGTGTGGTCCTTCGGTACGAAGATATTTACTTTACCAATGTTTCGTTGTATTTCATTTTTTTCGTAATCTTAGGGAACAATATATATTCAAGGACCTTCCCAACCTTTTCTCAAAGCTCAAAAGGTAGTGTAGTGTTTCGGCTATATGGAAATTTTGATCAAACTACGAGTCAAAAAAAAACTTACACATACATTAAAATATAATTTTCATAACATTCAATTTTATAACAATTTAGTTCATTTTCGATCTTAATTGCCAACGTATCTAAGATCACTCGGTACCATTTCAAATTTAGACCAAGACAATATTTAAAAGACCTACCCTCCTACGCAGACCGCTAAACAGATCGCGGCTCTCATTACCAA
Organism: Spodoptera exigua; assembly: GCA_902829305.4. Lineage (NCBI taxonomy): Eukaryota > Metazoa > Arthropoda > Insecta > Lepidoptera > Noctuidae > Spodoptera > Spodoptera exigua. The sequence continues at coordinate 10,446,355 of LR824616.2, read as the reverse complement.
GTGAAGTCCATACATCATCGTCAAGGAACATGCAAGTCATCTGCAGCCGTCAGCGTGATGGGCCGGATAGTGAGGCTCTTGGGTGCAAGGGACCTTTTACCCATAGAAATGATAGGGATACGTCGAAGGTTTGTTTGTGAGGGAACTATGGATTATGTGGTAGCATCTATTTTTTAAACGTTATAAGAATCTCCATATGTTTCCTTGTAGTGGTTAGTCTAGCTCTTATTAAAATGAAAGTTTGATTTCGATAAAATGAGCTTCAAATTTTGCACCCAGCTAATGTTTCAAAGAAATCTCTCTAGCTGTACAGTTTCGTCTCTAGAACAGATTCGGATAAGAAATAAATCTTTTCGCATTCTTCCATAAAAAGCTATAAACAATATCCAAAAAATAAATGAACGAATGATAGACCAATTTAACAATGCCTAGCCGTAATTGCACTACGAAAATCATTTCATTTACTTTGACACCCATTAAACAAACCATGGATAATTTCACAAAATACTTCATCTTCACCATGTGTTTGACACCTATTCGTTAGTCAAGTGCCATTTCTATAAGACCACACGAAACGCAATTTCCAAGTATCACAAAATTCAAATAGTCATATCTTAAATGTCATTTGTAATTAAGACAAGACACTAAGATATAGTGTTACTTCAAATTCGATGCGCATGTCACAATTTAATGGAGACCCGTGAACTCTTAACAAGTATTAACATGAGATAAAATTTATATTTATTACCAAGATGGACAGAAAGACAGGTGTTTTGAACAACTTTCTGTTTCTAGAATGACTGAGGAAAACGCCGGTCCTGTTTGAGTGTATTTCACATGCATACTTATGAGTAGGTACATGATAATTTGTTTTTCAGAAAAAAAAAATAACGAAACAGTAATAGGTGATTTTCTTTGGCCCTTTGACTTTGTATATTATAGACAATTGAAAATACATTGTGTCTCGCGTAAATCCACACTTCGGTGCACCATGAGCTGAAAGTACTCATAACCTAAGATTTCTGGCATGGTCATTTAAACACTACTACATACTCATTTAAAAGCGGTTTAGCTAACTTCTTCAAGAAACAACTCTAACTTCAACTTGAGTTTCCTGATTTTAAAATTTCACTAATAGTCCTGATTTTATGTTGCTTTTATTCACATAACATACGATATCACCATTAGGTTCTAGTTGGCAACACCCCATCTATAATTAAAGGAACAATTCGGAATAACTTATGACATCTTAGAAAGTACAGCATCATCATCTGATGGTCCTAAGATCATGAAATATGTATTCCTTGCGTTCAAATACGAAGTATCATGGCTTGGTGATATTCCTCATTGTTTCGTCTGGATTGACTTTTGGAGGGTGAATCTTGAAAGTATAAGTCAAGGATGAGTTGCTTGATTTAAGCCTGCTTTATTTTGGATTAAAAGTTTTTGGCAACATAGTAGTCTTGAATCCGTTCAAGCCAAATAATTCAATTTTTCCTGACTATTGCCATCTATTCTTAATCGACAGAACACATTTTTGATCCCATTATTTAAATCTCCATTTTTTTTGTGTCTGGGCTACTAGGACCATTACTTTTCTTTTTTTCCCACCCTTGATATAATTTTGGCAATTTTCGCAATAGTTATCACGTACACACGACGCTATGTAAGTACCTATACATATGGATTGTATGCCTTTTAAGATCATCAATGTCTCCTTCGATTGCAAAAAGATCCAAAATGCTGCATCAACAATAAACTTTCAAATTAATAGCCATAACAATTAAAAAGACATAGCCAGCAAGACCTTAATGGTCTTCCATGGGAACCATCAGTAACCCAAAGTCAACCTCTTACACCTTTTACTGTTGTAATGTGAAGCCGTCAAGCACAGTTGTGCCGCGATCAACAGTCCTAGCTACCACCATTAAAAACCTTTTGATGTTCTCGATAAATATGAATCTGATTGGCATTGATACGAACAGCTTCCATTTGGAAGTTCATTAGAGACGACGGCTGATATTCGGAGAGAAATCTATGGAGATTGTTTTGGTTTATATTATTATGTATTTGGAGTCTTTAAAAACGTAAATTTGTTTAGTTAATTGACTAAGGTTAATAATTCCTACCGTCATCTTTTATAAAGTTGATTTTAAATCAAATTAATATAAATTGTTTTAGAAGAAGAATTTAACACAAATTTTGTGGTAAAGCTATTGATATGATTTGATTAAGTACTTTACTCAGAAATATTTTTAAATAATCGACCGCTTTTTAACTTTATGAAACCATTGGTTTAAAACCAAGCTAAATCAAATCAAGCCACAATTTTATATAACATCAGTGCTGTAATTCGTCCAAAAAATCTTCATCGAAATCATCTCTACGGCTCTCCATACTTCTTGGGTCCCCATTAGTAGCCGGCACCCTCGCGATTGACGATTCAGTCTTTTGTGGTCAATTTTTTCCACGCCTGTCGTTAATGGAGATTTCTTCGATACGCGCGGCGTATGTCAAACATGCGCGCGCATATTGTCAAATCACTCCGATCAAACGGTGCGCCGGAGTCGAAAAAAGACGGTATAAAATGAGGTGCGTCAAAAAAGGTTGGATGTCCTGTCAATACACTGCACGATTAGGTATTGAAAATGTTGAACTGTGTTGGAAATGATTGGAAAGTATTACATGTTGTTGGCGTTGGTCTGAACAGCCTCAAGATGAACTTCTAATAAAGGAAATGATAGCATTGTCATGCGTCTTCCGTTTACTTCATTTCTTAAAAATCTGCGTAATTTATTCATTAAAAAAAAACACTTGGTAAATTAAAGTTATTCATGTAAGGTGAAGTTTCATGTAAACAGTTCAGTGAAGCAACTTCATTAACTGCACGGTTGGTCAATGACTAAGCACATATGGGACAAATCTTTGCGTATTCTCCTGTGTTCCTCAAAATGCTGTTTTGTGTATAGGCGTGATGTCTATCTATAATAAATACACACACGACGCAAGAGAACATTATGATTGATATTAAAATTACTACATAGTATAAAACAAAGTCGCGTTCTCTGTCCCTATATCCCTGTGTATGCGTAAATCTTCAAAACTATGCAACGGATTTTGATGCGGCTTTTTTGTTAGTTAGAGTGATTGAAGAGGAAGGTTTATATATCAATTGAATAGTGGATAAATTTAGTATTAGCATTGCACCCGTGCGAAGCCGGGGCGGGTCGCTAGTATTGATATAAAGATGACTTCTTCCACTCTGCAGGAGAAGTAACAGTGTGTGTGAGGAGGGTCAGACTCTTACTGACTAAAAACAAACCCGTCCGATCCCCTGCTGCAGGCTGGGGCTGAGGTACATTATTGCATTTGTCCAAATCCAAAACCAAACCGCTTGTAAAGGAAAAACATATAAGTATGTAAATTTCACAGTGTTACTATTATTTAAATATATATTACTTGACTTCTAGTATTATATTTAAAATCATTAATATAACAAAACAGAAAACATATTCGGAAAAAACGATATTACTAACTAACAACACAAGGACAAAAATAATGTTACAAAATATGATGTGCAATGAACATTTCGCAAATTACCTTATTTCGTACTTCACAGATAATTTTGCGCGTTATTAGGCGGAACGGTGTTGCGTTCCAATGACATATGACGCGTTTTAATTAAGTACAGGCACAAAGCAAAATGGATTCGACACGCGGCTAAGGTATCGCTAATTCTTACAAATATTGCCTTGTATGAAGGACGTCATTTTTATGTAGGTATGTAAATGTTTTATTCACTGCTATATTGGTTATGGGTTATTCAACGTTAATTTACTATTTTTGTTGCAATTTTTTTTTTATATTAACAATACTTGTGTATACTCTGTTTGTCAAGAAAGTAAACTAGCCTATCCCCTAGTTTTTTTTTTGAAAGAGCACTAGCTTATTTTCTATTTTTTTTTTAAAGACACTGCCCGCTTTTTAATTTTCTCCCGTGTTGTGGATGGTTCTAGAAGTATACAATTTTAGACACCTACGATTTGTGGATCACACAAAAAGAGGTTTTGTGCAAAACGATCCGAACCGATCAGCCACCGCGACAACTATGTATCTACCAGGATCGAGATCATTTCATATCAAAGCTAACCAATAGATGTAGGTCTTGTAACAAAAGAAAAGGAAACTGACAGTATATTTAAATTTAAGACACCGATGAATCTGTTCAGACTTATAAGTAAATGCAATTAATTAATTATTATTCAACAACAACCGTTAACAATTAATATCATCAAAATCCACATTCAAAACTAATTTACCAAAAATTGCACAGGCAGAAATTGATAGGCGCGTTTCACACGGCCGCGTCAACACCTCCGCTTTATGAATAATCGAAACGCGCGAACATGCCCGCGGTCATGTGTACATAGCCTATGAATAGTGGAGTGGACGCTAGCAGGTGTGATCTCCTCTCCCTTCCTGTTTATTTTTGATAGTACTACAATGTTTTGAAGACCTAACTATGAATGTTTTTGGTGACGCTGGCGTTAAAGTCAAAAACTAGGTATGTCTTTTTTGGTCGATTTTGAAATGTAAGAAGAAAATTACGCATATTTATTCAGCTTCATGAAATGAAACCGAATTCAGAATTATGTTTTTCCCAGAGATACAATATTAGAAGAGCTTCTTGCCAAAATATTTTACACATCCGATCTATGAGTTGGGACTAATGGGTGCTGCAGAAAAACCCACAAAACACGAATTATGATGCCTGGTTACCCATCAAGACCAATTCCACTTGTGTATCAGTCAGTATTTTCAGAATTCAACTTAAAGCTATTAAAATTCGGTTCCGAAACCAAGACAATTTACACTCGGGAGACAAAAATAACCAAAAGCGAAAGTGTTAAAAGCAATCTTTGTTTTTTCACTCAAAAATGACCACAATCCCTCGGTCCTTACGAATGCATTTAACCAATCCCCCGAGGTTACGTAACATTAAGAACATCCCGCAAAACACTCGTCGCCATGTAACTCGACTAATAACCGTTTACGCGCATGCGCCCGTGGGCGAAGCGCGCGCGCAAGTGATTGATGCGTTTATAATTATGGCGGGCTTTTGCGCTCGTTGTACGGGAAATATCATTTGCGCGGCTTAATGCCGACTACGTGTGATTGCGTGATGAAGACGCTGCAAGCTACGTTTTGTAAAAAAGCATGTTAACTTTAATTTGCAATAAAGTGAGGATCGTGCGTTGTCTATTTTCTATTTGTTTTACACAATATGCGTTTGACATTTCAAGTATAATATGTTTAGTGTTGATGATTTGTTCAATGATGTTGGTGATGATTTTGAAGATGAGTAGCCTTTTGTATTTCATTTGGAATATGGTGAGCTATATCCAACTGTAGACGACGTAATCAGTATCTTGGAGAATGAGTAGTTTTCTTTCTATAAACCCAAATTCTGCATGAAAATCTGTTGGTGTAAAATTAAGTGGTTCAGATGTGCCAAAATGGCAACATGATCAAAAGGTGTCAATACCAGTGGACAGTGATAGCATTAATACTTTTTCTAAAGAAGAAACTGAATATGTTGCCTGATACTCTGCAGTCTTTTAACACGACCAATCCAAATTAACTTATACCAGCGGCTTCGTCCGCAATACCTGGGCAAAGAGTGGTCTAAGCATATTCGCGACTATATCTAATCTATCTCTGTGCCAAATTTCATACAAATCTATTCAGTAGTTTGATGTGGCATTCATACTTAAAAACTTACGCGTTTTTATTACCGGACGGAGACCAAATTGTTCTAAGTACTTTAGGTTTACTTATACCATACCTTCATTTTTTCTCAAACCTTGTCGTTTCTTTTGTTCTGTTGTATAAACATAGTAATAATTGTACCAAACAATGTTGCTTCATACGTACATGTATTATATATGTAGGTACATAATGTTGTAATATGATTTGCAAGGTGTATCGCCGTGGCTCCATTGTATTCTATTGTCAACATGAGATGCATATCTTATTCTGAATTTATTACTTAATAATATAAGTAGGTTCGTGTATCTGTGTCGTCGGATGTGCGAAAGAAAAGGTGGGTTGGTTTATTAGCAATTAAAATTGGTTTTGTTTAGTAACTTTTATGAGACATACTAAGTATGTTTAAAACAAGACCATCAAGTACTTATAGGCTTCGTGATGTCGCTCATGCTCATGAATAAGACTCCCGTTGTGACTTGAAACTAGTAGAGCTTCTCGGTGATTTGATTTGGGTAGGTAAGTCGTTGTGTAAAGTTTGTCTCCCAAACATTATTTTTTATGTTACCCGAACTCGAGTCTAGTTAGAGTTTTAGAATATCCTAAAAATGCGATCTAATTATACCCAGAGATGGGAAGCATGAGCAGAGACGGGATGCCAACACGCCTTGAGCAAGCTTTGTGATTAATGCTAAAACCTCGTGTAATGCCCTGTTATGTGGAACAGACCTATAGTTCAGCAGTTTGCCACGGGCTTGTGACGAATGTTATTTTTATGTAAGGAAAATCATCAAATAGCTTTTTCCGCCCAGGGTGAGCCGAAAAATTGTGTTAGACTTTTAATGACCAAAAACCTCCCGGTCCTTCTTCTGCTCTAGGCCGAGGCCGCAGAGCCTTACTGCGCTTGCCCTGCAACCCCGGCAGTTGTGACAAATGATGAATGAATGTTTTTATTACACTTGCTTTTCATACCATTCTATACAAACACACACCATTCATTACATTCGATTTTGATACTTTCTCTTACCAACATTTGATCACATGCTTGAGATGTGTCACAAACTTTGGTTGTTGATTGTACAAATATTGGTTGTAGAAAGTATCAAATCGAATGTTATATGACGCACTAATTTTATTGTCATTGTATTGTATGTAATTATGTATATATTTTTTGTTAATATTTAAATTATATTGACCTGGTTTAGATAGTAGGTATATGTCAATAATACACAGGTCTTTGTATATGACGAGTGAGTAATCAAATGTAATTTTAATAATAAGTGTATTTAGTTGAACACTTCCATTGTATCAACTTGGGTTATTTGGTTGAATGGCAATAAATTGGTGAACTTGATAAAATATAGTAACTATCGTGAGATTGTAATTTAAATGAAAATAACGACTCACGTGTTGTGTACTTGTGTTGTCGTAAGAAAATTAAATAATATATTAAGAATTTTTAAAATAAAAAAATACATAAAGCTTCGTGACTAGATATGAAAAATAAAATAATCTACAGATTAATTTTATTACATTTCTTCATACAAACAGCATGTAAGTACAATAAAAAATAAATGGTAGATATTTTTGCGCCTTACCTCTATTCTAAAAACAAAATCTATTATTTTTTAATTTTCACAGAATAAGTAACACCTTGAACTACAAACGAACGAACAATTCCAAGAACTCCTGTGTCGCACTTTGATTCGTGACATTTTGTGTACCTACCTACCTGTGTTTCAAATGTCAAAGCAATTTGCCATCGATTTGTTATCGAGTACAGTACTTGCTGAAGGCTATTTAGGCTAGCCTTGGCTGGCCAGTATCGAGTTTAGAGTCATTCAAATCGTGAGATTGTTTCGACCAAAAACTTTGGTTATTGTTAGGTCGGCAAACGAGCAGACGGATTACCTGATGGTAAGCAATCAGCGCCGCCTATAGACACCCGCAACGGAGGATTTACGAGAGCGTTGCCGACCTTTTAGGGATTAGGGAGGGATGGTCTTAACTTTACCTTACACCACGATTTCTCTTGTTATCATAATTATACGACTATACATACATACATATTACACTCAGACCCTAAATTAGCCCGTAATATCTGTATAAGCGCAATAATGTACCGGCCCCGACCCAGAGCAGGATAAGGAACGGACTAGTTTCAGTCAGGAAAATTCTCGTCCACCCAGGGGAGGAGCAGTCATTTCATGATTTCAACGATTCCAAAAAAAAGACGAGTTGTTCTGTGCGGGATGTTAGGTTCTAGTGTGACTCAATGAAATAGATTCTAGAAATATGTCGTATTATAGGGTAGTACAATTTTATTTTAATTGCTGACGAATTCATTTATAATAATAACTTGCTAAATCAGGAGTAAATTAGGAGTTCTTAAAACTAAATAATGAAACTAGAAATAAAAGTGAAAAAAATAGTAAGTATCAGTTTCGGTAAGGATATAACTGAAACGATCCTTAGAGTCGACTTCTTACCGAGAACATTCCGTTCTTGACGGATGAGTATTTATTTATTACCAGCTTAGCTCGCATAGAACCAATTTTTTTATAAAAAAATATCCTCCTTAAACCTCCGAAAATATATACTTTTTGCGTGAAAGGGTAACAGATCTTCCCACTTTGAAGTTTATAATATTAGCTAGAATACGAATCAATGGCTACTATGGACAATTGAATAAAGAACGTGGTAGGTACTTACAAAGAACAAATTTCAAACTCCGGCACGTTCTTATCTCTTGAGTCCATCTAGAACCTCGTAATCCACAGGAAATTGCCATAAAGTGTTACCTAATGTTATTGTTCGTAAAAAAACAATTTATATACCGACCTACTATGTACTACCAAATCTCCTAACATTAAATTTGGTAACAAAACGCCTAATGACAAAACATTCCAACCGAACAACACAACCAAAATCATACCTTAACATGCACAGAATACGATTACAATTTCGGAAGCTTAAAAAGAAAGCAAAGAAAACTGTCCCCATTTGTCGCAACGGTAGGCGTGGTGATCCACTAAGAAGTGAGTTTGTGCAATCATAATCTATTCCGTCAGGCGGAGCTCTATTATGAAAGTAATAAAGGTTAGATTAGTTTGTGCTAGTAGTGGGTTAAGTTGGTGAAGTGAGCTAGCTGAGCGGTCCGAACAATTTGCTTGGTGCTATTAAATATCTTTTGTATATCATTATATAGCTCATAGTGCGTGAATATAAAATCGAGGTTGTGCAATCTAATGGTCTTGTCTTTGTTCTTTTGTCAGGTTGTGTCATTGAGAGATGGGTCATGGTGAAATCTTTAATTAAGCTGTCTGATATTGTGAAGATTTTTCGGAGTTTTTTTTTTGTATCTGACTACGAATAGACGATGTTGTTGTTTCCTTGAATTTGGTGCATTCAAATATGTATGTGTGAAGGCAGAATACATTTATTTAAGTTCTAAACAACACGCCTCTTTTAAGGGCTTTGGTTAAGTATTACAAAACTACAATATATGATAAAGATAAAGAAATATATAATATATATTCTAAAACATACTAGGAATATTATAGGACAAATCTAAAACTAAAACATCAATACAAGAAACACACAAGGACATAAGCAACACAATTACAATACAGCATACAGTTAAGTATCTACTACCAAAAAATATTACATAACTAACAAAAAAATAACACAAAATACCCAGTGGTACGCAAGTCGTAATCATACGAATTATAATAATTGTCTAAGCGGGCGCAGGGGGCGTGGCCAAATGACAATCACGCGCCGCGACCTAATGAACGGGTGCGCGCGCGCCGGACAGGTGCGTCTAGTGACGTGGGAATGAAAGCCATTGTATCGGTGTTTGAAAAATAATAATAATTACTATGAATTCCTTAAAATTACTCCATAAATAGAATTTGATGGAAGATGAAACTTTGTCCAACCTAACTCGAGCCAAAAGCCATCAGAAGTCATGAGTGAATTACATAGTAAACAATACGTATAGTAACATTATAAACACCGATCTTTTATATTCGTTCCTTAGTTGATTATCACTAAACGTTAACCAATTACCTAAACACATCATCATCAGCCTAGTGCCCACTGCTGACCAAAAGCCTCTTCACCAAGGAGAAGGTTTGAGCATTGTTCACTACGCTTGGTCAAGGTGGATTGGTAAATCCAAACTATAGTTAAAAATTATTAGTCCAGGTTTCCCCACAATCTTAACCATTTACCAGTAATTCAAACTTCATCTGAAAATCTAAGCTTCGTTAGCTCTAGCTAAGACTTACCGACAAAAGAAGAAGATTTAAGAAGAATATAACATAATAAGAATATTTTTTATCGATATCAACTTAGCATTTATGAAAATATGCACATCCCTACACCACAACTAACACAGAGCTAGTGTCGCTACGTGTCGAGTCATGCATTCATTACACGTGTTGCGTTGTTATCCGCTCTAGCGACACATCTGGCACTTTATGGTAGATACTGCAGGTTATACTTTCACACTTCCTTGATAGACCTTGAATTATATAGCTTTTGTAATAAAGTTGGTAATGCATTGTACATTTTTGACGAATTGGGCGAGGTTGATGTGCTGGCTCTATGCACTGAAGTCACGCCTGTTAAGAAAAGTGTCGGAATGTGTATGTCAGTGGGGTTATTATAATAAAAAAGTGTGTAATGATCTTTGTAGGAAATGGTGGTGGTCTTTCAATTTAGGAATAATGGTATAGACTGTATATATGTAGTCTGAAGAAGGTATGATTGAATAATACATATATAGGTACTTTTAAGTGTGATAGGGCAATAATTCTGAACGAAAAGAATGGAATCTAGATGTGAAAAAAACTTTGTATTTCACTGTATGAGTGAGGCTACCAGAGACCAAATTTTCCATCACATATTCAATGATCAAATCCCTAACAACCCACAATGAGCCTGTAACGTACTTGTATCAATGTCTGACATTTGCTTGCTAGGTGACCAGTCTCATCATCATCATCATCATCATCATCATCAGCCTATAAGTGCCCACTGCTGAGCAAAGGCCTCTTCTCATACGGAGAAGGTTAGAGCATTAATCACCACGCTTGCTCAATGCGGGTTGGCGATTTCAAACTTATAATTAGAAATTATAAGTCCAGGTTTCCTCACGATGTTTACCTTCACCGTATGTCAGTGGTGTCTAAATAATCATAGAAAGTACATATAACTCGGAAAAAGTCATATTGGTACTTGCCAAGTTTCGAACCCACGCCCTCATACATGAGAAGCGGGCTAGGGACCAGTCTGCTCATTTGCAATAAGATCCAAGATTAAATTTTAGTTACAAAGTCTAGTCAATGGAAAAAAGTAAGAATTACTTCATTCTTACACGGAACTTAGTGTTACGTCTGATATCCATTGGATAATAGACCTAGCGTCCTATGAGAATAAAATATACTAGAAACATAAAGAAGGTAACCATATATGTAGTTCCATTCCACCATTGTGATACAAAGTCGCAATTTCCTATACGAAGGTGATATTAGACGCAGTACCCCATACAATGATGGGAACCCAGAAAAAAACTACGCTGACAATTATTTGGTTCAATTGCCCGAACACCGGAGTGAGTTCAACGGTTCACAAATTATATATCCAATATGTATATGAGACGGAAATGAAAGAAGGTGTAGAAAAAGTTAATTTGTATGTCGACTTGTCTTTGTGTTTGTTTGTGAGTTAGTTGGCATTTTTTTTTAATTATGTACAGTTAGGCATTTGTCCACTATCACGACCGGTGGTAAACGATTATTTCTGCGACGATTTCCTTTTTTTTTTTACCAGAACTACTGGGTGGTTATGTGACGGCTTGTTCATTTGCCTATAAAATTAATTTTAATTGGTTATTGGATTAAATAACTTGGTTTTCAGATCTTTAATTGCCATATTTGATTATTTCTAACAACTTTTACTATCGAAATTAATGTGAATTTATTTATAAAATTCAACTAGACCTAATAGGCTTACTCAGTGTCTTACTAACTAAAAACAGAAAACAAAACCCCCTGTTCCTTCTCCTGCTCAAGGCCGATGCTATGATGCTTCATCGCGCTTACCCTGCAACCCCAGTGCACTCCTTATCTCGATTCCTCCTTTTCATCTCTGTAAATACAAAAAAAAACCTTAATTATAACAACAATAATAGAATCCTCATTTTTACAACCAAATCGAGGGTACAGTCAACTACAATAACTCATGCGGTGCGTATGTTTAGTGCGGTGGCAATTATCGACAGGGATCGAACCATTGGTTACGACCTATAATTGGCAACCAACAGTTTATAAATATAGGCTACGGGCCATAATATTGTTTTATGACGATTTTAAAATAATCATTGTCATACCTAAGAGGACGTCGACACGTGACTATGAGAAGTTGTACCTATTTTTTGTGGAGTGTTTACGTAAAGGTGTTTCGGTTATTTGTTTGATGGTTTTGGAAGTAAGGTAGTGAAAATAATGTAAAGTATCGAATGCAATGTAACCAATTACCTGATAATAACGAATTATATGTAATACTGTCGGGTAATCTTCACGAGTCTCTGTGAATGTAATCGGTTTGACATTTTCCAAAGACATACGTGATGTTGGGATCTCACCTGCGGTTGGTATCCTGTCTTCGTGTCCTTTTGCAGTAAGCTATAAAGCTTATTTAATTAGAGATAATTTTGGAAAGTATTTTCTGATATGTAACTTATTTTAAAGATCACCTAGATTATAATTTTTTTTCTTGGGGACCGCTTCAAGGACGTTACATGTCAAAATTAAATTTTCTACAACAACATTATTCTGTTTGCAGTGCATTGACTCATAATTGATCAGTCATAAGTGGTACTGGACTAGATATTTCTTTTTCTTGATCAGTCAATAAGATGGTGAATACATAAAAAGCGTTCAACCCTTCACACAGCTTTGATAGCTCCACAATATTTTACTAAAGTTCCATAAAACAATTTCTACCACTTACTTTCCACTCGATAATAACACGCAGCTCTTTAATCATGGATGCCCAACACTACAACAAGACATCACCCCTCCATTAACCACAATAAAACCATCAGATAGTGACCCGTAGTTCTATTGCTATGATTATCTCTATGGCAACGGCACAGACGATCAGCGAACACCTGACGAACTCGTCAAACTTTTGTAATTGAATCGACAAACTTGCAGGGACAGCACTCTTAACTTTGACACAGGTGTATGATTGTTTAGACAGAACATAATATTAGGGATTTCTTTTTATATGTGACTAGCTAATCTCGCGCGGTTTCTCCCGCTGCTCGGCTCAGGAACATTGTATCAGTGGAAGAGTTTTGGAAATCCGACTAGCAAGATTACCCCCTACATACTCACTTACAAACTTAAAAATTTTACCTCTTTACAATATTATTATAGATAGGACGTCAAACGAGCCGATGGATCACCTGATGATGAGCTATTGACGCCGTCCATGGAGATCTGTTACACAGAAGGAGTACCAAATGCATTGCTGACCCCTTGCGATTTGAGGATAAGAGATGGGGAAAATGGGCGACGACTGGACCTCTAATAACAAACTCAAAAACAAATTAACAAAAGAAGTCCACTCACACTGTAAAATACAACGCTGTGATAGTTTCATTGCCGATATTTTTTTTTGACACCTTGCTTTTCCCCGGTCGGCCCGACCCATTTGTGATTGTGTGTGTCATAATATTCTCCGATCACCCATCATCATTTTTTTTTCACTTTTGACGTATCTTGACTCGACAACGGTCTGCTGCTGGAGTTTGAACCTCTTCATGAAAGGATTGGTCATGTCACATATGTATATCCAAGCTTCCTAGGCAATTGCAGATCGCAGTCTCAACGTTCGAGTTATCACAGAGACTTTCCAATCTGGATCATAATGGATCCAATCTAGATCACTTCTCCTAATTGACGGGGATACTAAAAAGTGTAAGAATTCTATTCTGCTATCAGCATACTCAAAAAGCATTACCTTAAAATGACCTTGTCTATCCCTTCCAAGTTCTACCAAGCTGAGTATACGACAAAGTTGTGTAATCACCGGTTCACAGCGATTCGTGTCACGTGGTGCCTGGTGCCTTCCACTTACTACATAATTGACTCCTTTGATTAACCAAAGTTAAGAATTAGATATCGTAGCCTGAAGATCTTAATTAAAAGATGGCACTTGATATAATAGAAATGTAAATTAGTAATTTATTTTAACAAGTTGTTCTAAAACTTTGGTTACAAGATAGGGAGTCGTATTGCGATGCATGAAGTCCTAAATTTATTAAACTCTAAGTAGTAGTAGGACTACTTGTGACCTTTTTGGAAACTTTTCATCCTATAGCGTTGCCTGCCTACAAAGTTTTCTTTAAAATTATAAGCATCCTCATAACTAAGGACTTTAAGCTCATAATTGAATACGATATATTTATATAATTTAAATTTCAAAGGCGTTCCTTAACATGTATGTACCTACATATGCTTAAGAGTAGACACAACAGATTTAAGCCTCCTAATTTATTTTGTTCAAAGTTCAAGCGACATAAATATAGAAAGTAGGTGCGCGCCTAATTGGCTATACCCCCTGTTTTGGAACATACGTTATTTCCCCGGGGAAGACAAAAGTCGCGAAATTTTATAACTCAATAATAACCCAGTGTTTACCCGGTCGTAGGTAATTATATAGAGACGTGATTTTGTACGGGAAGCTCGAATTAATATCAATGTTCTTCGGCCTAGCTTCTAGGGTTGTACTGATGTTAAGGTTGTCGATAGTTTTTGATACATATTTTATTTAAAATGTTTTTGTATATTTTTGGGTATTGTATTTTGTATGCTAAATGAAGTCACGAAAAGTAAGGTGTTGATAATCCTCCGATTATTGCTTGTATTTTTGCTACAAAGCTAAACGAAGTAACGAAAAACTAAGTGTGGATGAGCCACGCTTTGGTACGTATGGGCTGGTGCGAGCGGAGTGATATGACAGCCTCGCAGAAAACCGGCGTGAGACAACCACAACGTTGTGTAATATGTCAGCACGTTTGCAGCCGTTTAACATCAATAAATAAAATTTATAATAGGAATAGTACAGTTTTATTAAAATGACAAAAACTATACTTTTCTATAAACAATTGAAATTTCTCATAAACCATTTAGGTATTTCTATACATAGGTATATTACAAACCTACTAACGCTGAATTAAGACGAAAAAAACATTAAGCTTTTTTAAAAAAACTTTAACGACCCAGATACTATTAATATATTAACATATTCTAAGACAATATCGATATTCACACACGCCCTTATAACATCAACCCCATCACTAGCTTTAAGAAAATGAAGACAAATGCTAACGCCGGCGGAGGGTCCGGGTTCGATCTCAGACGGGGCATGACAAACTGTCTATGACATACATAATTTTGTAACAGCTTCATTATTAAATCATAGAACAAGGGGAGTTGTGTCTAGGCACGATATTTTGTACTAATCAATGTCACTTAACTCGATAAACTTGCCCTTAACATCCTTTGTTTTCGTCTACACTTGTTTTTGTTTTTTAAAAACAGTGAATTATTTTGTCGCTATTTTGTTGGTGTTACGATAAATAAATTTTATCGACACTTTTGCGTTGATAACTTTTAATATCGCGTCACTAGTCAATACTTTTTTTTTTGTTAAAAAAATTTAGCTGTATTTTTTTAACTATGGCCTGTATTTTATACAATTTTAATCTCAATAATTGTCTTTATAATTCAAAATGACATAAAAATTACGATATATCAAGAAAAACACTGATCTGAAGTTTATTAAAAACATAATTATACATGTACCTAAATATCTTAAAAAAGTATTTAAAATATTAGTTTTACGTATTTGAAACAAATTAACTTTTACCCTAGTTAATTTAGCCTAACGAAAACCAAAAAACAGCGGATTTAATTTTATTCTATCAGTAATATAATTTATAGTAAGACATAACAATAAAAATGTTAACCGAGAGGTAACAATGTAACTCAATGTAAGAGATGACGGTTACAAAGTTTCTCGTTAATTAATGAGCTAATTAGCAAAGCTTAACTCCGACAATTGTTTGGGAAAAGAAATATAATTTAGAGTCGGTAAATTTTACAATATAGTAGACTTAAAATATATAATAGCCACTTCTCACACATGAGGATACTGGCTCCAAATCTTGCTAATGTAATTTCTCCGAGTTACATTTATGTACTTTTTAACAATAAGTATTTTAGGGAAATCATCATGAGGAAACCTGGACTTGGATTCACATTATAAGTTTGAGTTCGCTTTGATAAGCATATCAATTTCATGTGAGAAGCGGCATTTACATGGTATCAATAAAGTTATAAATTTATCGTAACTTTAAAAAATATGATTCTGAAATGGTAGGTTAAAATTAGTCTAGGTGTATTGTAAAAGATTCTTATAAAACATAAGTGGTGAAAAGTGAATTTAGTATTTAAAATATTAAAAATTAAAGCCACTTAATTTAACTACTCGATCGGTTGCATTATTCATTAGCGCTTATGAACCATTAACGTATCATTAGTTTAACCAAAAGTGCACTTGTAATCAACATTTTGTTGGTTGGTTATGTTACAAATACAAGGAAAAATATTCATAATAATATGATCACTAAACACGCTCACATATCTATCACAATAACCTTAAAAAAGCTCAAATGTAAATTTGAAAACCGTTGTCTCTTAAAATAATGACCACACACACTTTTTAAAATTCTTCATCAATAGCTTAAACACTTAAAGACAGTAATTTTGTACCAGAACAACGAAACAGACCATACAAACAAATATTTCAAGACCTTTAGATCACAAATCATCACTTAGAACTGCGAGGTCAAGTAAAACTGGTCTTCAAGATGGCGGTCATAAAATTATAAATTCTTCTAAATATGTCATAGCCCCAGGAAAGCCATTTCTTAGAATTGAATATTTAACAGGTCGTTAAAGTATTAAAACTCAAGGTCTTTAAAGGTCCAAAATTGTTGTGCTACGAAAAAAAATAAGGCCCTTCTGCTACTTAATTTATTCAGATTGTTAGAAATTCATGTCGTTAGATAACAAAACAATGTTACTCAAAGGGTTCTTCGGAAAAAAATAGGTGGTAGTTACTTAATTCTTGATGTTGAAGTCGTAGCTCTGGTAAGATACCGCAGCGTGGTTTTTAGTCAGCAAGAGTTTGACACTCCTTATTGCTCCAGCAAGAGCAAGAAAAGGAATCTGGTGATTTTACACTGTCAAAAAACCCCTCCACATCAGTAATTTACATTCAAACTTAACACACAACGAATGAGTAAAAAGATAATGATCTACTTTCAAAAATATGTAACAAACAATTAGGTAGATCATACAAAATAGATTTATTTAAAGACAGACATTATAACAAACAGAATAAATAATTTGCCAAATGACGTCACAGTTCACGTATTTAGATCACAAGCCTGACCAAAGCCGGGGATCAAACGTGTGATCAATATGTGATTTACTTTTATTAACATAGTTTATGTGTCTGGTTGTCTAGTAAAATGTCGAGTACAATCGAACAATGTGTTAGATAATAAGGTAGATGATGCATTTATAGAAGTGAGCAAGAACAGTTTGAATTTCAATACATTTTATGGAAGAGTAATATGAATTCAGTGACACTTCTGGAATGTTCCATTCTTGAGCAATAAAATTTATAGATACGACAACAAACATATACCTAACGTATATAAAAATGTAAGTAAATAATTGTGCCCCTTGTAAAAATCTATTCATTTCTTCACCCATTTTTAGCCCATAACGATTGAAATTTATTTTGATTTTTTTAGTATACCGTTCGTAGGCTAAGTGCACTAACAATGCCAATCTGAAGTTAATTGAGGAAATATTTTTACAAGACATTTTTAATGACATAGCTGCTGATGCTCAATGGGAACAAAACTATTACACTACTGAACCAAACAATGACACAGATAAACGAATACTTAAAGCTACTGGTGTCAATTTCACAAACGAAACATAAGTCGAAATGGATTTAAATGGAAATGAGGTGGAAAAGCTTGATGCACACGAATCTTATTAGCATTCGGAAGCCGACCACGACCTAACACAATACAGACCAACACACAGTTCCCGGTTATCCGTAATAAACCATTTGGGGACCAATCAAGCCACATCAAAGGGTGCTATAACCATCGGGCCCAATCGACCAAGGACCAATTACAATGTTAAAAGCAGTCACGCCGCAGGGCCAACATGGGAATGGGACAGAATTTGAATTTGAAATTTTGGGACCAATTTACCTTGAGGTGTAAGGCGACAGATACTGTAACGCAGTGCAGGGAAAGGACTGATCAACATTATTGTAGTATATGTACCTACAATTGTAATTGTGTGTGCTTTAGATGATGTGATAGGTAAGGTTCTCAACAAAACATTAACAAATTTTAAAATGAAAAAGCTATTTGGTAATTATGTAGAAAACTGTGTTGACTGCACAGTTGGCACGATGGATTGCCAAGCATTTGCCGTGCTACGTAGCAAGGTTTCAAGGGATCAGTTATAAATTTGTGGACACGACAACAAAACTTAAGGAGTCAAGCCACTGTTGGTAGCCTTGGCCATCTCTTTGTAATATAAAATGCTTGTTTCTTTTCTCAAGCATATTATAAAGTTATTCCAACAGGATGAAAACAGCCGAAGAAGGAAGGTACTTGTAAAAAGACTTGAAAAATAATATATTTAAAAGAATATATTAGAAGATATAGAAGTAAATAGAAGTATCGATATCGTGTGTATAGAAGTGAGAACCACAATAGTTTTACTATTAAACACTCCATTTGTTACTATTAGCTGGTCGTCCAATCCAACAAAATTTACCAATATTTATGTATAGTAAAAGTGATGTCTTGTGTGATGTTTTTATTCTGTATTTCTAGAATATACTGGGTTAGAGTCACAATATTAATATCGGGTCGCGTCGCACATCTCCCGAGGGGTTTCTAAATCATCCGTCCCTGTCGCTCCCTTGCGCCCGGCGCTTACTTGCACAACCTAGTGTGGATACGACTACAATCTAAACAAAATTTTAATTGTTTTATATAATTATTTCTATATGACCCCATTCCGTTTCCTGCTCTAGGCCGAGTCCAGGATGCCTAATTGCGCTTGCCCCGCAACCCCGGCTGTATTACTGTAAGGTTAATTTTCTTTTTACATATTTATAATAAATAAAATAAAATTTGCCTTGAGATTTGGTGAAAGGCACTGGGTTTGAGAAAGCCTTACCAGTTATTTTATTTTAAATGTTGATGTGTTTTCTCAGCAAAATAAACTTACCTAACTCATTCAAAACAAAATTTGCTGTACTATTTTACACACTTTTTTAGAGTCTATAATAAAAACATAACAATCCGAAGACTCATACCTCAATAAGGTCAGTCCACACAAACCTAGCGTAGCCGCAGCGCCCCCGGTAACATTCGCTTTACGGTGTAATTTTTCTTATGTTATTTATTTATTTATTACGTTGTGAGTGATCTATATCACGTCATATCTTACACTCTTGTAAATGGGCCAGCATTTATTCAGAGCCGCACCGCACTGTTCGTGTGGTAAGTCTTTTACTTTCGTTTGTGCCGATAGATGCGTAATTGTTTTGGGTATTCTGACTTAAAAAGTGTCTTAAAAACAATTATTTAGGTGTTGTATTATTACTACAAGTCAAATTTAATACTGTGACGGAAAACTCTTTGACATCATGACGTCAATGGATGGTTGTCAAACGTTGCCTAGAGATTGTAAATTTCGTCGTGAATTGTCAACACGAGTTGGTGTAATCGGTAAGGCGTGTGGATTACACCACAGAGACCCCGAGTTCGAGTCCCGCCGTAAACATGAAGTTTTTTAGTTGATGGAAGTTTTGTCGAACTTTCTGGAATTATTTGAGTGAAAGTAATGAAAAATTAAGGAGCGAGAAGGAGAATAAATAAAAATGAATAACGAAATTATTGGAAGGTTCTGGAGGCATGACGATCAAAAAGAATAACGAAATTGAATGTTCTAGAACCTGACCGGGGGTATATAAGCGGAACTACGGCTCACCGCTGGCAGTTGAGTTCTAAGTCTAAAGCGATTCGGAAGAAAAGGAAGAAGTGAAAAAGAAGAAAAGTGAGTGAAATAGTGAAGTGCAGTGAAATAGTGAAGTGCAGTCAGTTAAGTGAGTTAAGTCAGCGAGAACGGCAAAGTTGTGTCAGTCGGCCGGACTCTGCTGTAGAGGAACGCCGATAACTTAACTCCGTGGGCGCTGTAACTTAAGTGCAATAGAAAGTCTGAAAACCGGTATTAGTGTTTCATTTCATCCAATCCCGTAACCCAAGCCCGCATAGTCAGGAACGTGACGTCAGGCACGTAACATTTGGTGTCAGAAGTGGGATTGGAGAAAAATGCCGCTAGTGCCGCAGGACGTAAGAGGAGTGAGTACCCGTGCAATGTCAGAAGCGCAGCGTGTGAGGGAAGAGGGTGCTGCAGCTCAAACCAGTGATGCAGAAGCCAAGCCTGTCCAGGTGGATCTTCTACTACAGCTGCAACAAATGATGATAGAGCAAGCGCGTCGCCAAGAAGAGCAAGCGCGCCGCCAAGAAGAGCAAGCACGCTGTCAGGCGGAACAGCTACGGGAGCTGAAAGAAGATCAAGCTCGTCGCCAAGAGGATCAAGCTCGCCGCCAAGAGGAGCAAGCGCGTCGCTTGGAAGAGATGCACAAGGATTTCACGAAGGGACTGCAAAAGGCTGTCGAACGGGTACAAGAAGTGGAGGAAGGGTTAGGCAAGTTGGAACATCGCGTCATGGCGATAGAGGAGAGAGTGGAAGAAGAGATCTCCAAAATCAAGCAGGAAGTGGCAAGCCCAAGCCCTTTGAAGAGCCGAAGCCGTCTTGCAGCCGTTTTTGACACCCCAAATGTGGCCTCAAGCGCAACGAAAGGGCTCAAGATTCCCCATTACGACGGAACAACATCCTGGACCGCGTTCAAGCTACAGTTTGAGACACTTATGGAGGCTTATGGTTGGACTCAGAAGGAAGCACAGTCAGCCCTCACCTTGGCCCTCCGTGATCAAGCGCTCTCAGTGCTGGAAGCTATCGGCGCAAGTGGGGATCTCAGCTTTAGTGCCCTCCTCGACGCACTTGAGGTACGTTTTGGAGACAGCCACCTCGAGCACGTGTACAGAGCGCAATTAAAAGAGCGTACTCAGCGTGCTAATGAGAGTCTACAGCAATGGTCCGTGGAAATCGAAAAACTTGTGCGTCGAGCTTTCCGGTCGACTCCGTCAATGATTGAAGGCACGCTTCTCCAAGCATTCATTGACGGTGTTCGGGACCCCGAAGTACGAGCTGCTGTTCATCTGGGCCATCACAAGAACATGAAAGAAGCTCTGGCCCATGCATTGGAAGTGGAAGCCGTGCGTGGAAACTCCCGTACCTTACGTCTGCGGGAAATGACGACAACGGAGCAGGTACCTCCACGCCGTCCGAACTTCATGTGCTATGGATGCGGAGAGCGTGGGCACATGCGGAGCGACTGCCCGAAGAAGGTGAACCGCCAGGACGCGGCGGTCTCAACTTCTGACCAGCAGGGAAACTAAATCCAGCCAGGGCTGCGGGGTGGGCGCTGGCCGGTAGTGGAATAACCCCAACAATCTACATCAAGCAAACTAACGATGGAAATACTCTGGTGATAGACGGTCAAGTAAATGGGAAAAACAGTCAGCTAACATTAGATACTGGAGCTTCAAGGACGGTGATAAATGTTCGGCTGCTCGGGCAAAACATCAGGAAACACGTTAAACCAATTGTTGGCCTACAAATGAAATCAGCTACCGGCCAGTGCATACCGATAAGTGGAAAACTGCATGTAACAATCAAAATTGGGGAACGTGTTTATCGACATGAGGTTATTGTGGCCAAAATTCTGGATGACTGCATCCTGGGACTTGACTTCCTGCAAGGGCACCAGTGTAACATCGACTTAAAATCTGGAGTATTACTATGTGGAACTGAGGAAATTCCGATGAAGGGTGGAACCCTGGGAAAAGTTTGCTGTTTAGGAAGAACTGTTCTTGAACCAAAATCACAGACTCTCGTACCAATCGCATTACCTAGGAGGAGGGAAGGAAGTTTACCTCGAAGGTGCGCTGTGATTGATAAATCGGAACACGTAAGCTCATGGCTACCGGCAAGAACTGTCGTGGGGTCATCTGATGTCAACCGCATTCCGGTATTCAACTTCAGTGATTCAAAAATTACGATTGAAGAAGGAGAGCCTGTGGGCGTATTGGAAGAAGTGGCCTGGATAAGAAAATGCTCGGAGAATCTTGTGAAGAAGGACAGTACGGGAATAGACTTTGTAACGAAAATCTTAGACGAAAACAAAAGTCTGACAAAAGTGGAGACTATGAAGGCTAGAAATTTACTTCTTCGATTCTCTGATGTGTTTTCAAGAAGCGATGGTGATATTGGCCGAACTGGTTTGGTGAAGCATAAAATAAACACAGGTGATACAATGCCAATTCGTCAAAGGCCCAGACGCATACCATTCGCTCGTGAGAAAGAGGTTGAAGAAATGATTGACGATATGAGGAAAAATGACGTGATAGAGCCCTCTTCTAGCCCTTGGTGTTCACCTGTCGTGCTTGTCAAGAAGAAAGATGGTTCAACGAGGTTTTGCGTAGACTATCGACGATTGAATGATGTAACCAAGAAGGATAGCTACCCGTTACCAAGAATCGATGACACACTTGACACACTGAGTGGCATGAAATGGTTTTCAACGCTCGATCTGAAAAGCGGCTATTGGCAGGTGGATTTGGATCCCAAGGACAAGGAAAAGACCGCATTCTCAACTGGGAAGGGACTCTGGCAATTTAAGGTGATGCCATTTGGATTATGCAATGCACCGGCAACCTTTGAGCGTTTGATGGAACAGGTGCTGGCGGGACTGCTGGGCGAAACCTGCCTAGTTTACCTCGATGACATCATCATTGTTGGACGGGATTTTGACGATCATCTAAGGAAATTGGAAAAGGTACTCGACAAGCTGCGTGGAGCAAATTTAAAGTTGAGTCCAAAGAAATGCTCTTTCTTCAAGCGCGAAGTGAATTATCTAGGACATGTTATTTCTGAGAGAGGAATTGAGACTGATCCAGCCAAGACTGTCGCTGTTAAGGAATGGCCAACACCTAAAGACAAAACGCAAGTTCGGGCATTTCTTGGATTGTGCTCGTATTATCGGCGGTTTGTGAAAGGATTCTCGGACATTGCCAAGCCTTTGCATCGATTGACAGAGGAGAAACGTGCCTTTATCTGGGACGAGGATTGTGAGCAAGCCTTTCGAGAACTAAAAGAACGGCTTTGTAACACACCAATTCTCGGATACCCCAGCGCGAAAGGAATATTCGTAGTAGATACGGATGCCAGCAATATTGGAATAGGAGGTGTCCTTTCACAACGCGATGGTGAGCAGGAGAAGGTTATTGCTTACTTCAGCAAGTCACTATCCAAGCCGGAGAGGAATTATTGCGTGACCAGGAGGGAATTGCTGGCCGTAGTCAAAACTCTGCACCATTTCAAGAAGTATTTACTGGGACGAAAATTTTTGATTAGAACTGATCACGCTGCTTTGAAATGGCTGCTTCAGTTTAAGGATCCCGAAGGCCAAGTAGCCAGATGGTTGGAACAACTTCAGGAATTTGACTTTGAAATCGAACATCGCGGAGGAAGAATTCATGGCAACGCAGATGCATTATCGAGACGCCCATGCGTGGAAGATTGCAAGCATTGTTCCAAGAAGGAAACTGCTTTTCTTAAGGTGATAAGGACTGATACTGTTGACGAGGCATGGGGAGATGATGCGATGAAATTAGAACAGGAAAGAGATGCAGATATTAAACCAATTCTGGAGTGGCTACGAAGTGGTAACAAGCCAAGTTGGAGTGACGTCGCCCAATATAGCGCGGTAACGAAAGGTTTATGGGCACAGTGGAAAAGCCTTACGCTGCATAACGGACTTCTGTGCAGGAAATGGGAATCAACAAACGGCAAGGACGAGCATTTGCAATTGGTGGTGCCTCGTTCAAAAATAAGGGATGTATTAAAAGCGTTCCATGATGGATCTTCTGGAGGACATTTGGGAATTAGGAGGACTTTGGTGAAGATCAAGGAGAGGTTTTATTGGCTGCATTGCAAATATGACGTCGAAGATTGGTGCCGGAAATGCACTAGTTGTGCAGCTGTCAAGGGTCCACAAACAAGAAGCAGAGGGGCGATGAAAATCTACAATGTTGGTATGCCTTGGGAGAGAATAGCCTTAGACATCGCTGGACCATTTCCAATCACTGATTCGGGCAATCGCTACGTTTTAGTGGTTATGGATTATTTTACAAAATGGCCGGAGGTCTTTGCCATACCGAATCAAGAGGCAGTAACTGTAGCCACGAAGTTAGTAAACGAGGTATTCACCCGATTCGGAGTGCCCTTGGAGATGCACAGTGATCAAGGACGGAACTTTGAGTCCCAAGTTTTTCAGGAAACTTGTAAACTTTTGGGAATCCATAAGACTCGAACGACCCCTTATCATCCACAGTCAGATGGAATGGTCGAACGTTTCAACCAAACATTGGAACGACACTTAGCAAAGGTGGTTGACAGCCATCAGAGAGATTGGGACACTTACATACCTCTCTTCTTGCTTGCCTATCGGACTGCTGTACATGAAAGTACCGCAAAGACGCCTGCATTTGCAAATTTTGGAAGGGAATTGAGATTACCAGCAGATCTTGTATCGGGCTGTCCACCTGGCGACTCTCGCACCGAGTTTAGCGATTACATAAGCGAGTTAAGGGCAAAAATGTTGGACATTTATGAGCAGATCAGGGAGGCCGGTCTTCAAGCTAGTGATCGCGCAAAGACGCGCTATGATCGACGAGCCAATTCTGTTGGGTTTGAAGAGGGGTCATTGGTCTGGCTTCATAATCCAGTCAGAAGAAAGGGAAAATCTCCGAAGCTGCAACCAAGTTGGGAAGGTCCTTATGAGATAGTCACGAAGATCAATGACATTACTTACAGAATTCGGAAGACTTCAAGGAGCCCTTTGAAAGTTGTCCATATAGACAGGTTGGCGAGGTATTACGGCAGCAACGATGCTCGGGACGAGCGAATCTAAGAGGGGGGCAGTGTGACGGAAAACTCTTTGACATCATGACGTCAATGGATGGTTGTCAAACGTTGCCTAGAGATTGTAAATTTCGTCGTGAATTGTCAACACGAGTTGGTGTAATCGGTAAGGCGTGTGGATTACACCACAGAGACCCCGAGTTCGAGTCCCGCCGTAAACATGAAGTTTTTTAGTTGATGGAAGTTTTGTCGAACTTTCTGGAATTATTTGAGTGAAAGTAATGAAAAATTAAGGAGCGAGAAGGAGAATAAATAAAAATGAATAACGAAATTATTGGAAGGGTCTGGAGGCATGACGATCAAAAAAAATAACGAAATTGAATGTTCTAGAACCTGACCGGGGGTATATAAGCGGAACTGCGGCTCACCGCTGGCAGTTGAGTTCTAAGTCTAAAGCGATTCGGAAGAAAAGGAAGAAGTGAAAAAGAAGAAAAGTGAGTGAAATAGTGAAGTGCAGTGAAATAGTGAAGTGCAGTCAGTTAAGTGAGTTAAGTCAGCGAGAACGGCAAAGTTGTGTCAGTCGGCCGGACTCTGCTGGAGAGGAACGCATAACTTAACTCCGTGGGCGCTGTAACTTAAGTGCAATAGAAAGTCTGAAAATCGGTATTAGTGTTTCATTTCATCCAATCCCGTAACCCAAGCCCGCATAGTCAGGAACGTGACGTCAGGCACGTAACAATACGTTTATCGAAATGTCAACATTTCCATGATTTTTCTCTGACATACAAACTTTTGACGCCAAATAGCACACTCACCTATACCATAAGAATGAGCTAATAAATGTAGTGGACTTTTTTTAATTAAAATATATTTGACTGGGAAAAATAATACCTACATTTTTTATTGATTTTACAAAGATAGATTCCTTATTTTGAATCATCGAAGCTAAATTTTATTCCTATATACATATAGTTTATATGTATGTAAGTAGCTTAATTTTATTTAGTTAGGTATTTTGGCCTTATTATATTATGTTTGCATTTAAATACTCAAGCGAACTGAAACGATAGTGCCATCACTATCGGTTCTGTTGTTTATCGTTCAGTTATGATTTGTGATCATAGCCGTGATGATATAAAATATAATATCTGATTTCCTTTGAAATAAAAATTCTTCTTAGTCGTGCACTCTTGACAGAGTGGTCGTGGTCATGTATTGTGTCGGTCGAGTCTTGCGCCACCGCCTCTCTTGTGATGCCACGCCATGAACTTCTTTCTATGTTTGGCGGCTTGGGAGTTTTCGTTGACGCTGCAATGCGTCACCGAAATAAAAAATAATGGGCCAAAATAATTTTTGGTAAAAGATGGAATGTTTAAGTTTGAACTACTTAAATAGTTTAGTCCTTTAAATAATACTTTCGGCAAATACTCATCATGTCAAGGTATTGCAACTACTGCGTTTTAATTTACCTACTTACAAAAAAACTACTACACTAAACGACCAAACCTTCATACAAACATATAGCCCTAAAAATAATAGACGATAAAACGAAACCTATAAATTTTACGATCCATAAGAAAATCCATAATGAAAATAATGACAAAACCCTAAGTCCCATAGCAATTTGCCTCCTACCGGCGCTAGAAATTGTTTGAAAAATTACTTTTGACTCGTAAAACGGTATATGGGATGGTTAGCCTTGGTCCAGTGCTAATTTTATAAATATGGTAGCTTATTTTACTACACTTAAGGAAAGACTTTTTAAAACCAGTGACATTTATGTCCTAAGTGATGTAAGTGTCATTAGGTTGGCTGTATTTAATGATAAGGAATGTGGGAAGCTTATTGGCCCTTATAATTTAATTGCTTACAATTTCCTATTGTTTTTGTGGTAAGTGCTTCTTATTTTAAATTTAGTTTTCGTTTCCTATAGGCATCGAACGTAATAGTGAAGTTTTCCTATTAAGTAGTTCTAAGCGCTTTGTTTTTCATGTAAAGTTATTAGTTTGGTGGTCAGAGTTTTAAAATCAATGTATATCGTCTGTCAACCTTTACTTAATTATGCACAAGGCCATTATTCATTTTCACCCATTTTTCAACAATTAAACCATAACCCATGTATTAGACGATTTATAGCCTGTCCTATATCCACCGCCTATCGACACACTTTCGGATAATATTTCATAAAATTCCACGAATTTCATTTCATGCAAAATTTAGAAAAAGTTCCTTGTCGTGAAACAACCACAGCGTTGTGTTTCGCCGTGTAAGTAAGATTACCGGATTCCCAATCCCTAAATCTCCAAAACCCTAATCCCTAAAAGGTCGGCAACGCACTCGTACTCCTCCGATGTTGCAGATGTCCATGGGCGGCAATGATTGCTTACCATCAGGTAATCCGTTTAGTCGTTTGCGGTCCTACCACATAAAAAAAGTTGTGAAATAAAAATCAATCAATAACCTAAATGAGCCAGATGGGGTTGCAGTGGTTTATATGTACATCTGCAACTAAGAGAAACTATATATATATAGCCCGTAGTATAAAAAGGGTTTTTTTTTCGTTCATCAGTGACTTACTGTTACAAGCGTGCCGTGGAAATGAATTATCTTTCGAGTACACTCCAAATCGTCCATCTGCCGTAGTAAGGGGATGTTATCGATAAATGGAGTGAGCGGTCAATATCGATATTCATGTTTTGGGTCGATTTTCTGTATGACGTACTGAAGTAGGATTGGTTAAGGTACTAAGAAATTTGTGCTTTAACTTCGAAGATGTTTAAAGGTGTATGTAATATACATATACAGTTAATATATTTAATTTACTACTGAAACCTAATATATTCGATTTTGACATTTCTCATTAAAAATCGATAGTATCGCCTAATAACAGCTAAAATTTCTTGGCACTAAATAAACTCCTTACCACACCCTTTTTTCAGATTTGAATTGTAGCACAAACATGACCATCGAAAAAAAATATTTCCTGATTTAGATAGCACAAAACTATCGACAGTTCTACTCGACATCCCTAATCGATAGCAACCGTATCCGACGTTTTTTACAGTTTTTTAGTAGTTTTTGTACTTTTTTTATATCTTTTGCCCCTTTCAAGGATTCATTTTGGACAATAAAATGACCGCAGATGTTACTTGCAGGTGTTACCAAGCAAAAGATAAAGAATCGCACTCAATCACTATTTTTATAAGGTTTATGAGTGTAGAACTTTATGCATGGTCATTTAATTTGGTCGTTATGATCACGATGATTTCCTTCGTTTGTTTTACTGATTATTGTTGTTATTATTTCGCGCATGTGTTTGTTGATTAAAGATTTTTTGAAGATGAAAATATTTTGGTTATATTTTTGTAGTTGCAACTTTGATACAATGGTTATGTTCAAGGTATGAGAGAAACATTCTCTATTTTATATTAAAATCGATTATTAACTGACGTATAAAGTCAGAATGAATGCGTGATTCCTCTTTGGCAACATTTTTGCTGTCCATAATTTCTTGTAACATTGAGATTTGACCTCCATTTTGTCGAAACTCTTGAGATGTGACCTCCATACACCTAACGATACTTTTTCCATTTCTTCATTCAAGAAATCATACAAGCTAACTGTTCAATCCTCTTTACTGATCCATACGACAGCTACAGTTCCCCTATAATAAAGTAGTATCCATTACATTTAATCTAAATAAAAACACGTAATTAAATGTAAATAAGGACGGGCTGACAGCATGTCGATATAATTCAAGACGTTTTATCGACTATCGACAGTTTGCGTGTGGACTTATCAAGTTTATGGTTGTTCGTGTGAACGTTCTATCGTTGGAAGTAAGTCAACGTCGCGCTAATTGTGTCGCTCTGACGACCTGTGACGATGTATCGATAGAATCTGACAGCACTTCGATACATCTTGATACTTTTTAAATGGTTTCTTGTATTTTATTATCGATATTTTTTCGTGTTAATTGGTGATAAGTTGGTTTTATGGTTAATGAATGTAAGCTTCAGATGTCTTATGTTGTTTTGTTATCGGCTTGTCTTGTTCATACCGAAAGCGATAATGTAAAGCCGACACCTACTACCTGTTTGTTAATGAAAACAATAAAAAGACATTAGTATTAATAATAGTTGTAAGCTTTTCAATTAATCCTACAAATTTTATGAACGCGAGAATTTGTATGTACTTACCTATGTATATTTGTGATGTTTTCGTATAAAAACTGTTGAATGGATTATGATGAAAATTGGTACAGAAATAGAAGGTAAAGATAGATTATATTCTGGAACATTATCTGTTAGTGTAAGTCTCAGTACATCAATGAATTGAATGGTATAGTAGCACCAGACAGTGATTGACAAGTGATGTAAAACAAAAAATTGTCAACATCAGGATCAGATTCTATTTAATTATACTTTTATAGAAACATTTTGATGTTGACAAAGGAAATGTCGTAAGAACCTATCGTCATCAGATTTAAAAATAAAGGTATACCAGTCAAGTATCAAGAACAGTTTGATTAGACGGACACCTGCGGTCGACATTCTAAACAAAATGCTTTAGTGATATCGTGACAATATCAGCACTTCCTAGATCATTACAACTATTTCTAATATAATAATTATTCAGTACCGTTTTAGTAGTAAAACATTGCAATCTTATGTTATCAAAGAAATTCATTCATTTATTTCTACATCACCTACTTTCGAATCGTGAGCCAATTTATGATTATTAGCGAAATTAATATTATACAGCACTTATCAAATAACTACGTTAAGGTGAGAATGTCGCCTGAAATAGTTAAACACAGGCTGCTAATCTAAATACAACTTTCCTACTCAGTAACAAAGTTGCTTATTATCGAGCAAGAAGAAAATGTCATAAGTTTACAAAATGTTATCAGTCGCCAAAGCACAAACCGATCTAGAAATCCCCAAACTAAATTCTATTGAAAAAGCAACCTTAAACACATAAAAATAAGGAACTCAAAAATGGAGCAAATATAAAAAGTACACTTGGCAACATAATTATCGGCTCACGTGACAAGATTGATGCATGTCAGCTCGTCACGTCTGTCCATATCTTTGCGCTAAGTGCTTTAGATGGCGACCAGAATGCAAATGAAGTTGGCCCCTTATAAATACGAGAGCACTTTACACAAATTTATAATATTGTCCCTATCTATGCATGAAAGTGTACTTGTCAATACAATTTATTTATGTCGCGTTTGAGCGTCGCGAAATGGAACAGAGGAGCTAGGAAGCGACCTAGTTTTAAAAATAAATAGCTGTATGGGTAGAAGGATAAGGTAGTAAAGTGTGGGAGAGTCATGCTTCGACCGGAATGGGTCTGGAATACCATGGCTCCACAGATAACCAGCGTGAAATACCACAGCATTGTGTTTCGCCGTGTGAGTCCCGAAATCTCATAAACCCTAATAAAAAACCCGGAAAATCACCTGTAACTGCTGTAGTGTTGCGGGTGGCTATGGGCGGCACCGATTGCTTACCATCAAATCCGTTTGCCGTGATATCACCCAAAAAAATTATAGACAATCATAGGTATTGTGAGTTACAAACATGGATAAAGGATCAAAGAATATCATATTGTATGTAGTGACATGATGTTAATCATTAACTCATTGTTCCTTTATTGTAACATAAGGTATTTTAGCTCAGACTTTTTCGTCATCAAAACCTCTAAAGCTAAATCCGGAGCTGGTCCCTGTACTAGTAATTTATTAACGTGTGTTTTCTCGCCGCTTCGGTATATCCCTTAAAGAAGACTAAACATAAAAAAGTTCATGTTCAAAACAGACAATAAGTTGAAATAATAGAAAAGTTAAGTGTGGGAGACAAATTCAGCAGACTAGTGTCGGGCAGCAGCGTCACTAGTGCGAGGAGCTACGCCCTGCGATCACCAACCCGCCTGCCCAGCGTGGTGATTACGGGCATTACCTCTAATGGCACGCCTAACGAAACGGCCCCCAGTTCCCGGTCGCCCCGCTATTCTTGGCCAAGTCGGCGGTCATAGTAACGGCGGGGTAGGGGGTGCTAAGAATCTCCGGGCTATGAAAGGCCGACAACACCAACTGACTCTGGCTACGTATAACGGACGCACGCTACGGCTCGATGAACATTTGGCACAGTTAGAGGTGGAGCTAGAAAACGTGAGGTGGCATATCCTGGGGTTATGTGAAGTCCGAAGACAGGGAGAGGATACCGTAACTTTGGAGTCTGGCCACCTCATGTACTACAGGGAAGGAGACCAACCATCACAGGGTGGCGTCGGGTTTTTGGTCCACAGATCTCTGTCAGACAGCGTTGTTGAGGTCTCCAGTGTGTCAGCAAGGGTAGCGTACCTTGTGATCAAACTCACCAAGAGGTATAACCTAAAGGTCATCCAAGTGTACGCACCTACCTCGACATACTCGGATGATGAGGTAGAGGAATTGTATGAAGACATTTCCAGGGCCTTACACACCACCCAAAAGGCCCATTTCAACGTTGTCATGGGAGACTTCAATGCTAAAGTGGGAGTACAGACTAGCGGCGAGTCGGTAGTAGGACCACATGGTTTTGGAAGCAGGAACCATAGGGGGCAAATGCTCGTTAACTTCCTGGAAAAAGAGGGGCTATTTTTGATGAACTCCTTCTTTAAGAAGCAGCCCCAACGGAAGTGGACGTGGCGGAGCCCCGACGCTATGACAAAAAATGAAATAGACTTCATTATGACGGACAAGAGACGAATATTTAGAGATGTCTCAGTGATCAATAGGTTTAATACCGGAAGTGATCACCGACTTGTGCGAGGCACTCTAAACATCAAATATGACTCCGAGCGTGTCCGTCTCATGAAGTCTACGCTCCGACCAAACTTGCTCCAAGCCGTGGTTGGGTCTGAAACATTTCAGTTAAAACTGGAAAACCGATTTGCTGCCTTGGAAACCACAAATGACATTGATATCGACCAGGAACTTGACCAAACAGTAGGGATCCTCCGAGACGAAGGGACGAGATTATGGCGGAAGCAGAATACCGGCAGGGGCGCCAAGCTTTCGGGAGAGTGCCTACAGGTTATGGAGAGGCGACGTAACAACCCATCAGTCGCTTCGTCAGATCTTAATAAAAAGATCTCAAAGCTGATAAGACGTGATCTCCGAAGCGCCAATACTCGCGCTATAAAAGAAGCGATTGAGCGAAACCGGGGGTCAAAAGTCTTCAGCCAGCAATTAAATCGAAGCCATCTGACGAAGTTGACCACACCGGATGGTAATATCGTCTCTTCTAAGCCGGAAATTCTCGAGGAGGTTCGGCGCTTCTACGGTGATCTGTACACCTCAAAAGCACCGCGTCCATATCGAGACTCGGGGATCCTAGGGCCACACTTATCCGCCACTTTACCGAAGACATGCCAGAGATCAGCCAAGACGAGATTGCGTTGGCTTTGAAGCAGCTTAAAAATGGAAAAGCCCCCGGAGAGGATGGAATTACAACGGAGCTCCTAAAGGCCGGTGGAAAGCCAGTGCTTGAGCGACTTAAACGCTTGTTTGATTCCGTTCTATTCTCGGGGAGAACTCCAAGGGCGTGGGGCAAAAGTGTCGTCATTATGTTCTTTAAAAAGGGAGACAAAACCCTTCTGAAGAACTACCGACCTATTTCTCTTCTGAGCCACGTCTATAAGCTGTTTTCCAGGGTCATAACAAATCGTCTCGCGCGAAGACTCGACGAGTTTCAGCCCCCTGAGCAGGCCGGGTTCCGAGGGGGATATGGTACCGTGGACCACATACATACAGTGAGGCAGATTGTACAGAAAACCGAAGAGTATAATCTGCCCTTATGCCTGGCGTTTGTGGACTACGAGAAAGCCTTTGATACTGTCGAAACCTGGGCTGTTCTGGAGTCCTTGCAACGGTGCCAAGTCGACTGGCGGTATGTTCAAGTGTTGAGAGATCTATATGATGCTGCCACTATGGTCGTTCAAGTACAGAACCAGCAGTCTGAACCTATCCACCTGCATCGGGGCGTAAGACAGGGGGACGTTATTTCCCCCAAACTGTTTACTAATGCTTTGGAGGATATGTTCAAGACGCTGCGCTGGAAAGGCCGGGGCCTAAATATTAACGGCAAGTATCTCTCACACTTGAGATTTGCAGATGACATTGTAATCGTGGCTGAAACCGTGCAGGACTTACAATATATGCTGAACAGCCTGGCTGATTCCTCTGCTCGCATCGGACTCCGGATGAACCTACAAAAAACGAAGGTCATGTTCAATGAACATGTTCTCCCGGAGCCGATCACCATCAATGGATCTCCTCTCGAGGTTGTTCAAGAGTACGTCTACCTCGGGCAAACTATCCAGTTCGGTAGAAACAACTTCGAGAGGGAGGCTCGTAGGAGGATACAGCTTGGCTGGGCAGCGTATAGGAAACTCAGTCGGGTATTCTCGTCAAAGATACCGCAAAGCCTGAAGACAAAAGTCTTCAATGAGTGCGTCCTACCAGTGATGACATACGGAGCCGAGACGTGGACACTTACAGTGCGACTGATCCACCAATTTAAAGTCGCTCAGCGAGCTATGGAAAGGGCTATGCTTGGAGTCTCTCTGAAGGATCGTATTCGAAACGAGGTGATCCGACAGAGAACTAAGGTTATCGACATAGCCCAAAGGATTAGCAAACTTAAGTGGCAGTGGGCAGGTCACATCTGTCGAAGAACCGATGACCGATGGAGTAAACGTGTTCTAGAGTGGAGACCACGTCTAGGCAAACGTAGTGTAGGGCGCCCTCCAGCTAGGTGGACTGACGACATCCGCAGGGTGGCTGGCAGTGGTTGGATGAGAAGAGCTGAACATCGAGCTCAGTGGCGTGCAATTGGGGAGGCCTATGTCCAGCAGTGGACGACAACAGGCTGATGATGAAGTGTGGGAGAGCTATGCTTCGGCACGAATGGGTCGGCTCGACCGGAGTGATACCAAGGCTTTACAGAAAACAGGCATGAAATAACCACAGCGTTGTGTTTCGCCGTGTGAGTGAGGTTGAGGGAGGCCCAATGCTTCCCCTCCCCAAACCCTAAATCTCCCAAATCCTTATCCCCAAAAGGTCGGCAACGCACTCGTAACTCCACTGTTGTTGCGGGTGTCCATGGGCGGCGCTGATTGCTTAACATCAGATAAACCGTCTGCTAGTTTGCCGACCTCACATAAAAAAAATCATATTGATAAAACTATCAAGGTTTATCAATATGATTTTTTTTCGATTGGGATGCGTGTGCAATTGCAATAATGTACCGGGGTCCTGGATCGTAGCAGTAGAAGGAACAGGGTTGTTTTTAATTTAGCAAGAACACTCTCTTTCGCATATGATATGAGTTACCATGTTAATAAAAATACCATCAGTTATGATAACTCATGCATCATATTTAGCTAATACTTACTAAAAACACAGACATTTTCCAGAATATGACACAAAAAAAATTGTTATCAAGACCTTGAATCAACAACAACAGAAACACAAAAACAAAAGACATTTCAGTCTCACAGTCGGCTTATAAAACTTTATAGTCATCTTATATGGTCAAAGGGAGACACAGACCTTACGTTGATTAGTTCTTGGGATCCCCAAGACAACCAGAATGGTTAGAAACCTATAATTATCCAAAACGAAACAGTTTTCGAAAAGAAACGATGATTTAGTTAAACGTTTTTTAAAAACTTATTTTGATTTGTTACCCAAACATTAGTTGGACATTTTGGTTGATCGATTGGCCAACAATTGGTGGCCAATGAAATATTGGCGGTAATTAGTTACGGTCAAAAGTTGTATCAAAAATAAAAATGGCTCAGGAATTCTGAGCGATTTGTTTGGCCAAATAAATGGTAGGGTTTCTGGTGAATAGAAATAAGTTGTTGTTTTGTTTTGCGAAATTTAAAGTTTGAATTGCTGACGCGGTTGGTTTATATTCGAAATTCAAAAGCTTATTTTAATTTCATTGACTAAAAATCATATGTAAAAATAATATTTTCAAGTTTAGTTGCAACCAATCTAAAAAATGCTAAATGGTGTTTCTTCTATTTTCGTAGTGTTTGATAAGCAACTCAAATTTTATCTGTTCTCAATAAATTTCTTAAGATAAAACTCAAACTTAAAACCAAAAGTTTATGAGTAAGGACTCTACTCTTTTACGTGAAAACTACTGAACGAATTTAAACAAAATTTGGCACAGAAATAGATTTCAGTCTAGAATAACTTATACCTAGGTAGATTACTTTTAACCTAGTACTGCGTCCAAAGCCATACTCAGAAACAAGTTCAATTAAGAATACCTTCTCAATGAAGTGTATACTTAATCCAATTACCGAAATAATAATTTAAGCCGCTCTTCATTCTTTGGGTCCGTGTGTATAAGATTGTAGGGTTGTATCAAATTGTCGGTTAGCCTGTCATTTTACAATGCGGACTAATTAAGAGCCCTCCAAGTTAATTAGCTTTGCGTTTTTCGTAATGTCAGTATGGAGGTTTAAGTTTTTAACTTGATCTTAAGTTGTAAGCAGGCGTGTTTTGATGTAAGGAGTGAACGGTTATTTGGGATGGCTTTTTATGAATACTTGCCTGGAAACACAGGAATCCAGCTTGTAGACTATAACCTTTAAGTTCTGGTTAACTAGTTGAAATCATCATTACATAGTAGGATATAGCAAAGTCGCATTTCCTGTCCCTATCTACCTAGATATATCCCAATGTAGGCTTCAATCTTTAAAACCACGCAACAAAATTTGATATGTTTTTTTTTATAGACAGAACGATTGTTTTATATGTATATCTAATAGAAAGAAAGGAAAGAAGAAGATTTTTTTCTTTCTTATAGTATCTAGTATCTAATAGTATCCCTAATATAGTAAAGAAATTTAGTATCAGCATTGCAGCCCTGCAAAGATTGGGCTGATTGCTAGTTGAATTATATAATGCACTATATGTTCCCAGGGACGATAGAGAAGAAAACCTTATAGGTCCCACTTCCTAAGCAAAGTTCCGGTTACTAACAAAAAAAAGTTCGATCTTTCTCTCGGGCCCCGGGTCGCTATCCAACGGGGCCCCCGTATAACCCAAGTATGACTCTGTACTCACTAAACAAAAATGTCCATTTCTAAAGTTAGAGTATATAGTTTATATAGTTCGATGCCAGGGTCATAATTAACTGTCTTAGACCCCGTAACAAAATAAATCAGTATATGATTAGAGTTGGATGTAACCTTAAGTTACACTTCCTTGGCAAAGTTCCAAATACTTAAAAAAAAAAGATCTTTCTCTCGGGCCCCGGATTGCTGGGCCCACAGAACACTGGGCCCCTCACTGGGCCCCTATATAACCCAAGTGCGACTCTGCACTCACTAAACAAAAGTGTCCATTGTCTGACGTCCTATTAGGTACAGTTAACGTAAATATCATATGAATTAGTGGCAGACGGAACACAAAGCTACTGCTGATGGTAAAATAGATAAACCCGAAACAATGGACGGTCTCATATAACAATTTGTTGACGTACCGCGGGAAACGTCTTAATATTGTTCGTCGTGTGGTTCCAAGTACGAGAATAAAGAGTTACCTACTGGTGAGGATGAGATTTGATTTCAATTGAGGAAAATAATCCTATGTGTGGGAGTGTCAGACTCTTGCTGTATCAAAACCTCACTCAGAAGAACTCACCAACACCTTTGAGGACTTATGGTGGTTAGAATATGGGATTTTAGGTTTTCAGACATTCTATACTCAATAATTTATTGCATGCTACTAATTATACCTAGGACTAATTATTTTTAGGTAGTAAATTATAAATTATGAGATCGCTGTAAACCCTTTCAGGCACAGCAAAGTAAATGTAGGAGGAACGTAGGAAGAGGGTTTTATTAAAAAACTAGTATTCTTATCATTTTATTAGTTCTCATTAAAATATTCGAGTCGGTCCTGGGTTTATATTTTAACCACGGCATGAATTTAACAAGTTTAGTATAAATAGAATAGGTACATATATCACAATTAATAGAATATAATAAAAAAATACGTGTCGAATTGAGAACATCCTCCTTTTTTGAAGTCGGTTAATTAACATAAATTGTTTTAAAAACATACCTGAAAATCTCGATGTCAAATAAAATCTATGTCGTGTACGAATTAGTACACCCACATTATAAGTTACGTTAACCTGAAGTAATAGCCAATCAATTATCATAATTATGATGTTGACATAACGTGCATAATCCAGCAAAACCTATAAAATATCAAAACTTGACACATTCTGTAACTAATTTCGATAGCAGTAATGACAGGCGGACCGTTACTAATATATTTCACGGTAGTTATCAAGTACTTTAGTACAATGTGACATTTACATATTACTTTACACATTCAACCTCAAATTAGAACTTTAGTCAATAAATAATAAAGCATTTTTTGCATCGACAGTGATAAAAGTGCAGATTATATGCAAATTACAAATCAATGTTTGCCAATAAGCCGTAATTATTATAATGAGCGCGCATTTTCATGGCCTTTAATGTGTTAATTGATCAGTTAATAAATAAATAGCGTTGATTTTATTATTATGGGAACGGAATATGATATAATGAGATTGTTGACCGATTATGAACTCTATTGTATTGGGAAAGAGGACTTTTTTTTATGCATTCATTGAAAATATGACAATATTTTGCTCATTTTCGTAAGTACACTACTTGTCTACTCAAATTAGGATGAGTGCAGGGTATGAATATTAAAAGTCTAATAAGACTGTCAGTGAGAAAAAGAAAAAAATACTTGTAGAATACTATACTTAGATAAAGTTAAATTAGATAAATTAGTCGTGACATAACACAATATTCAATATCCCTGTATTTAAATTTTTTTCAGGAAGGAAAACAAGCTGAATGGCTAACCAGGTCTTGGAAGTCATTAGGTCTTGGTTTTCGTTTCAATAATGTACCATGACCCCAGCCTGGATCAAGAAGAGACGGGGTATTTATAGTCAGTAAGAGTCTGACCCTCTAGTCCAACTCGAATAGGAGAAGTTTTTTGATAAGACTGCACGGTTGGTGCGGTGGCTGGGCAACTGGCTGCCGAGCAACGTGTCGCGGGTTCGATTCCCGCACGGAACAACGTTTTGTGTGATCCACAAATTGTTGTTCCGGGTCTAGGTGTTATGTGTACCTGAAATTGTATGTTTGTAACCGCACCCACGACACAGGAAAAAATCCTAATGAGGGACAACGTTTTTTTTTTTTAAAAAAATACTTCTTTCGGCACACAAATAAAGACATCCTCATATCATCAGTCCAAATACCTATAATCGTTCCATCACAAAGATGATTCTCCACAGTAACACAACATCTTCAGCTATTAAGTAATAAGCCATACCACTAATTACCACACGATCTCTCGTTTGCATATAATGAAGACAGATGTCACTACAAGCAATTACACGTAATTATTGCTATAGGGGATTTAAATCATTTTTCATCTGACCGTCGGATAAAACCATTGTTATTTGACCTCAAGATTGACCTCAGATAGTAAAGTTTTATGAATTACATCGAGTTCCGTTGCGAAATATTATGTTTTTAGATATGTATCTGTTTTGACAAACGTTATAAAATTATGATTGAGTGTCTTCGGATTCTTATAATAACTTGCTTTCGTACTGTCAAACAATGTTTTGTGTGCTACTGATATGAATGGAAATGATTGATCTAAAAGTATTTTAAATAAAGATATTTTCATAAGTTTATAAACTGAATGTGAAGTGTTTGAAAATTCATGTAACAAACACACAGGTCATTAGTATGGAACAGTTTCCTCGAAAAACTATTTCTTTTCATGTCTTAAGATGCTTTATACAAATCCTTGAAATCTATGAACTACGAAGTGACATTAACCAGTACACACAGTTCAATAAAATAACAGGAATAAGTAATAAAGTACCACAAAGAAAACCTTTGAAAGAAAAATTATTTACCGCCACAAAAATTCTAGTTCTCAGAACTCCATTCCACAGATAAACAATAACAATTCCAAACAATGTTTACCTATATTACAAATTTTGTGCTGGCAACCGCATCCGTTTGCTGGTAGGATATCTATTTTGAGTGCTGGCAACATTGTCCCACCCGTGCGACAGAACGCGCGTGCCGGCATTATAAACACCAATACTGGACGTTCGAATTTCAAAAACATTGTGTACCGACGTGACGTTATATCCGGTGACGTTCAGTTTAGTTGTGGAACAGAGTCTGGAAGTGTAAGAATAACAGTTTAACTTGAAAAGCAGCCAAAGCTAGAAAGGGATGTCGCAATCAACATTCGTAATAATGATTTTTTAGTGATCAAAGATCAAACACATCGGGCAGATGGCGATTAGACAGATATAAACAATGTTCGAAAACAGATTTAGAGGAAGTGATCGCTAAAATCCTGTCAGAATTGTTTATCAAAACAAATGACCAATGGCACAGGATGGAGCAAGAGTACTCAACTGACTAGAAAGTGCCTTGAAAATATTTAAAATCTTGAGAATACTACGCATTATTCACACTAACATTATATACTATCAAAAAATCTGAAAACGCCATTAAAGTTTTAAGTATAGAATTTTCCGAATATAATTAAAAAAAACAATGTATTAAATACTAGCTTTTGCCCGCGACTCCTTTCGCGTGGAATAGTGAATTCCTGCAGATTTTTGGTATAAAAACTATCTTATGTCCTTTCTCCAGTTCCAAACTATGTCTGTACCAAATTTCACAGAAATCGGTTCAGTAGTTTAGGCGTTAAGAAACGACAGACAAACAGACAGAGTCACTTTCGCATTTATAATATTAGTATAGAATTTGTGCCAAAATTAGTATTATCACCTAAAAATCAAAGAGCCATAGCAACAAAACAAAGCACAGGCCGATTTAAAAATTAAAATTAGAACACACGAAAAAAGTATTTAGTCGCGACAGAATATAGCCAATGGCAAGCTTTTATAATAGGACGGAGGTTCCGAACGTTAATAAATTCACTGGCCTTATATTTCTCTGGAAACAGAGGCGGGGACATGTTATGAGTTTGGGTCGCATATCGTCTTTTTTTGTCTGCAAAGCTAAATTAAATTGACTGAAATATGAAGGGTTAGCCTTGGGTGACAGTGTCGGATACAAAGTGTACAAAAAGTATGGTCCTTTTTTGAGATTGGATTTAATATGGGTGTGTTTTAAAATCCTTTATGATTGTGTTCTTATAATCCAACGAGTAATTACTTACTCCTATGTATTTAATATTTTTCCTAAAAAAAGTTGTTCCATTTAAGGATTTTCTCTGTGTCGTAGGTTTACATATGACACCCGGAAAAACAATTTGTCGATCGCGCAAAGAGTTGTTTGGTCATGTTATCGAAACTGCGACACATTGAACGCCAGCCGCAGCTGCAGATAAAGTCTTACTTAAGTTAAAGGCAAAGGTAAACTATTTTTTGAAATTATTTGGTGCAGTCTGAATAGGTTGCTTTTAAGTAGGCGTGCTCCATCATAAATTGCATCATTGTTTACCACCAAGTAAGATAATGGCTAAACACCAGCCCATCA
Organism: Spodoptera exigua; assembly: GCA_902829305.4. NCBI lineage: Eukaryota > Metazoa > Arthropoda > Insecta > Lepidoptera > Noctuidae > Spodoptera > Spodoptera exigua. The sequence continues at coordinate 10,405,721 of LR824616.2, read as the reverse complement.
CAAATAAGAAAAAGTAATAATTAAGTACAATAAGTATTTAATGTACCTATTTAAGTTAATCATCTGAGCAATTGCTTAAACAATACATAGTTGCTTGGTCATAGTTGGCAACCATATTGCCTTTTTTTCGTAGTTAACCAAAAGTCAGTCTTACCTTTCAATCAACATTGTTTCTTTAATTAGTGGTAGATTTTAATACTTATTCTTCCTATACAACTACAATTTTCAGGCATCCGAGTTTAGCAAGGGTCGACTGGTAGAAAATGCTTAAGGCATTATATCCACCTGTGTACCCACTGTGCATGAAGTTTTAATAAATTAATAGATATAGCTGTTTAATTAATTAACCTCTCGTCTGCCGGTGTATGACAAACAATGGAAAACACATTGTGTCTCGCCTGAATCTGGGCTCCGGGTCATATCATGGGTTAAAGCATCCCTAGTGGGAGAATCTATCCATCTTATCTATAAGATTAACGCTGGAAAAGGTTGATAGTCTAGTATCAGAATTTTATATAAGTCTATGTGCCATACCCACTATGCGAAATCTAGAATTAGAACCTTTGACCTATTTAGTTCACTATAATTTGTCTATGCTCAATGTGGTCACCAGAGAGGAGTATTTCAAATAGGTAAAATTAGTCACACTTATCATTTATTTTCAACTAGCTTTTGCCCGCCACTCTGTTCGCGTGGAATAGTGACTTTTTGCAGATTTTGGTTTAAAAACTATCCTATGTCCCTTCTCGAGTTGTAAACTATGTCTGTACCAAATTTCACACAAATAGGTTCAGTAGTTTAGGCGTGAAGAAAAGAAAGAGAGACAGGATTACTTTCGCATTTATAGGAAATATTAGTTTGGATTTATAACAATGAAAATACATGTTACTAAAAGGCGAATAGCTATTGCTATCAAAAAAATTAAAAGAAGATTGTCTCAGAAAGAAAAATTTAATAACAACTTTCTATTGCGACAGTTAACCAAAAGCCTTAATTTTGTTTCGTCTACCGTCAAACGGGGCGTGTTTTGATAAAAACTGATCGTCTGTAAGCAATCTTATGTTTAGATCGACTTCTCATTCAATTTAGGACCTTTTCCCGTGTTAAACAAGACTCATTTTTACACTTTTCACATTGTATTTTTTATTTTTTTTAACCACATATTTTTGTCAGACTTCTATGGGCGGACGTTAGGACGGTGAAATATTAATAATTACTCATATTTTAATATTTTGAGGTAAAATGCTTGGATTTTAATTAATCTCTGACAAATGTGACTTAAGTCAAGTTTGTGTATCTATAATTAAATTATAGACATTAATGTTTGTTTCGACATTTTTTATTTAAATATAGTGTTGATTATAGTGTTTGTCTTTGTGGTCGAATATATTTTCTTAAGAACACTATCTATAAAGAAAATCAAGTTGTTTTGTCTGTGTTTATACTTGGTATTCTATAAATTTTTAACTATTTTTACGAAGTATAAAAGATATTGGTTAAAAAAATAATTATTTATTTATTTGTCAGATTCTATCTACAAAACGGCAGAACTCATTTTAATGAGATTCGCTATCTCAAATTTCAACAATAAAATAGTAAGTATATTAATTTTTCGTTGAAACAAATCCACGGTATACGTTTTGTAGTTTTAGCATGAAAAAATGCAAATGGAAAACTATGCCTATAATTAATAAAATAGTAATAAAATTTTCAATTAGTCAGGTTCCGTTACATATAAATGTATTAATTATCGACCACACAAGTAGATTTTAAATAAAAAATATGTTGGATATATAATTTACACTAATAAAGTCTGTATATAGACTTAAAAGACTATTGTTTCGTCGTGTTAATAAGGTTTCTGGAGACCTAATCTTTGGCTTCGTTCCTTTACATTATTCCTCTCTAAATCTCCACAATACTGATCCTCAAAAGTCCGAAAATACACTAGCTATCAGATGTCGCGGGTCGCCGTCAATTGCTTCATCATCATCATCAGCCAGAAAACGTCCACTGCTGACAAAGGCCCCTTATTGCTTAACATCAGAAAATACGACGGCTCGTTTACCGCCCAACCACATAAAAAAAAGATTCGACAGAACTCAACACAGATTTTTACTGATTTCCCTATCAGTAAAAACCAGTATGTTGTCGAACCTTAAAAAGGCCAAAAATCGCATTATTTTTAGTAAAGAAAATGAAGCTGTTACGGCAGAGACTGAATTGACTTGGTCGCAAAAACAGTGTAATTGGAGTATGGAAAATCATTTTTAGTCGAAGCAGCGTAAATAATGAGAAGCGTAGATGTCAATGGGTGGCGATAGCTGGCCTACAAGCTGCCGTATGTAACTTATAGCTGTTTCGGTTCCCGCTCGGAAGTTTTTGTGTGATCCAAATGACGTTCCGGGTCTGGGTGTGATGTGTATATGAAATATTATTTTGAAAATGCATCTTTGCGTCGTCTCGACAAAGGAGAAAATCTAATGTAATCCCTAACACACTTGTTACAAGGTCGAGCCTCGTAATGGTTATAAAAAATTTTGCTTAACATTAATAAAAGATGATATTTTCCATAAACATGTAACTTGGGTTCAAAGTATAGCCTTGCATGTTTACGATCTTTCTCCGTCGTGTCCTTAATAACAATTACTATGGTAATTTCTATTTGACATCATTTTAATATTTCACTCAGTAATACTCAAAGGCCATGGGCAGTTGCTAAAGCAATAATCAACCTTATCAATAAACTCAATAAGGTATAAATTCAAATAACTATCAAAATCATTTGAAAAGGATTGTCACAATAAAGAACCAATTTGTATTTACAGATGGAATTCGTCGAATTGAACTTTAGTGTTCAAGAAACAAAGGCTTTCGTATGTGATGTTAAAGTCTGTGTTCGGTAGACGTAAATTTGCATAATTTGCGCAATTATCTTAGCATGCAAATGAGGACTAAAACAATAGTGTTGTGACAATTAGCGACAAGTTCTTATCGATAATGACTCAGTCCGTCGGAAATATGTTTGCAGACAAATGGCTCTGAAGCATGCTCTAGCCATAAATATTCCTATTATACTGTGCAAGAAATAAAGATTTTCTGAAAAAGTCGATAGAGATGTAAAATGGGTCTTTCCCAGCTGTACATTGGGTACCACACGACTAAGACAAGATTATAATTTACTGCTACTATCGCGCGGTTTCACCCGCTGCTCGGCTCCATTTCATCGTAGCGTGATGTTTTATAGCCTATAGCACTCAGGAAGATTGTAGCTATCTATCATTGAAAGAATGTTTGGTAATAGGACCATAGGAAATTACAGACACACAAACTTACAAATTTTACCTCTTTATAATATTAATATTAGTATACATAAATTTAGGTTTCCTTGCGAAGTTTTCGAATACCGTATGTCAGTGGTGTCTAAGTAATCTGAGAAATGGCCAAACAGGTCACATTTGCCTGCCATGTTTAAAAATCTCACGTTTAAGTGTGGGAGAGCCATGCTTCAGCACGAATGGGTAGGCTCGATCGGAGTGATACCACGGCCTCACAGAAAACAGGCGTGAAACAACCACAGCGTTGTGTTTCGCCGTGTGAGAGAGGTTACCGGAGGCCCAATCCTTCCGCTCCCCCGATCCCTCCCCAATCCCTAAATCTCTAAAACCCTAATCCCTAAAAGGTCGGCAACGCACTCGTAACTCCATCAACGTCAATAGGCGGCGTGATTGCTTACCATCAGGTAATCCGTATGGCGTTTGCCGACAAAACGCCTTTGGCCTCGGGGCCATAATGACATCTTAACATTAAAAATCTTCAAATTAGGAACGCCTTATACGAAACCCGCGATCTCGAATGCCCTTTGCCACGTTTTAAACAAATTATTATTTTCAATTTTCGAATTATACTGCGGGGTGATTAACTCTATGTTCCCGTGACGTCACATCCACCATAACTCATCCTTGTACAACATGGCTAGCAATAAGTCTCTAACAAGTGACTACCGTGCCTGTCGCTACAACCATAACTAACTGGATAAAGTTATGCGAAATTGGACCATTTTTCATAGGCATTAGAATATAGTATTATGAACAAAAAACAGACTTTTTTGATAGCCTGAAGGAATTGTATGATATTCTGGGGATTGTTTGTGATTGCAATAAGGTACCACAGCCTCGGCCTGGAGCGGAAGAAGAAACAGGGTGGTCTTAAGTCAGTAAAAGTCTGCACTCTTTCTCGCCTCACACCGTACGAGAGAAGTCATTTAATGAAGCTCCCGACTCAAAAGAATATAATATACTCCTTCTCCCATCCTCCCCAATCCTTAAATCTTTGAAACCCTAATTCCCAAAATTTCCAAAAATCATCAAATGACTTCTCCCGCTCGGTGGACCCTTACTGACTAAAAATCCCCACATTCCTTCTCCTGCTTTAGGCACTAGCAACCCTGGTGTCGCTCTCCATGGACGGAACTAATTGCTTACTATCAGATAATCCAAAGGCTCGTATCCTATCACATAATAAAAAAATAGATTAGACTCTTTAACGTATTATTATTATTAATCAATTTATTTTCGCGTTCTATATTTGTAACCATTATCCTGCCCATTGCATAACCACATCCAACCTATTAATTGAACAATTCCTTTCTCGCTGACGCATCTAACCAGCTTGCTAAGGAAAACAACTGCGATCATAAACCACTCTATAAGTTCTATCTAGCCGAATTAACTGGACATAAATCTATCGAACGATCGCTTTTAGATCGAATTTATTTTATACACGGAAGTGTGACCTACATGGTGAAGTTATCGAGTCGGATGATCAGAATACACTTAGTGTTACAGTGTTTTGGTTATGGATAGGAGTTGGGGTTTTTTAAGTCTTTTTTTATAAAAGTAAACAAGCATATCTATTTTTTTTTTTGGCTTTGCTGTACTCTAAATTTTTTCTCTCGTGTCGTGGATGTGGTTACAAACATACAATGTCACATACACATTACACCCAGACACGGAACAACAATTTGTGAATCCTTGCGGGGATCGAACCCGATCAAAATACGTTGCGCGGAAGCCAATGGCCCAGCCACTGGGCCAACCGTGCACTCAAAAAAAAGTTTTTTGGTAGATTTTTACTTAAGTCTTATTTCATCTTCATCATCTGATTGTTAATAATATGCGCTGCCCAAGGAATTCTAAGGAGTTGTAAGTGCATTTACATATATACCCGTTTGTAGGTTGTGATTTGGGATGGGGGGAAGATTGGGCCTCCAGCGACCTGACTCATGGCGAAACACAACGCAAGCTTTGTTTCATGCTGGTATTCTGTAAAGTTGTGTGTATCATTCTAAATGAACCTTTACTCTGCTTCTTATGTTTATCCTAACCAATCAAAAATGTGTAGGTACTTACCAACGTACCTAAAAACAATACTTAGAAAAAATAATCTGAATAACAATTAAAAACTAATTAACACAAGAACACTAACCACTACATACAACTAACTAACTAACTAACCAACCATTTCCAAGAAAAGTTTCCCAAAAGACGTGAAACGCTTAGCTGCTTAACCCTCTCGCGCCGCAGGTATTTTTCCAACGAAAAGCCGCATCCATGTAACAGTTTCAACGACTACATTAAGACATAAACCACGTTTCAGATTCCAGTGAAATTGCTCACGGCATTCTATAAATCGGACGTACTCGACGACCGTTCGGTCTATTTCGGTAAAAATAAATAAATATGCGAGCGCGCAACCGCACTCGTGCTTGGGTATAGATTTATATTCACTAGATGTGGCAGTTTTGTGATGAGTTTTTGTTTGTGTGTGTGTGGTAGAAGATGTGAGAGCAGAATCCATATATAAAAAGTAACTATCGCATGAGAAAACCTCTACGGGACTCTAATGCCACCGACTACGAGAGAGAGAGAGATCTTTTCGTAAAAAAATCTCGTGTGTTAATCGTTATTTTTAAACAAAATTGAGTAAAGTTATAAATGGATTATCATTAAGTCGATGTGTCCTTTTACTGTCCGTGGGTGTCAGTTTAGGGATTACATATCCGATAGAGATGAAACAGCTTCAACTGAGAGTCTGCCCCCCCTCCCAACAACCTACTTAGGGCAAAAATAATAGTTGATCACTAACATTTCGACGAAGAAGAAATTCAATACAATCGGCGGAGTTATTACATATATTTAATTCTGATGATGATAGTGGTTACAACTAAAAATCCTTGGCGTTGATAATACTCATACATGTATATGTTATATACTCGTATCAAACACATACACATCATCTCTGTACACAAGCCACATCCAGTCACCATATATCATGCGTAAGCGCACGACAACTCATCCAAATATAGCGGCACTTGATAACGACGTATTAGAGGAATAAATGTTTTACGTCCGCCGGTAAGTGTTCCATATTTATAATTTTGGTTTTCGAACGATGATCGAACGTTCGATCGGTCAGACTTCCTGTGTCTTTAGAGGCAGGTTGACGAGCGCGGCGGGGGTTTATGATTAAGAGTACTTGATGCAGCGCCATCTTTGAAAGAGGTTTTATTATTAGGTTGTTATAAGCGATGTCATGGAATGGAATAGAAATTGTTCAATTGTTCAATTGTTTTTTTTTTAATAGTAACTATCGTGATACATACGACTTACGAGAATAAACTGAGAAAAGCTTTATTTTTTTTATACTTACAAGTTATGTTTCGTCGTGTGAGTGAGGCTAGGTTGTGCCTCCGGTAGCCTTTTTGCTCCGCTAATCCTAAAATCTCCAACTCCGCAATCCCCATAGTCCATAGGCGACGACAGATTGCTTACCATCAGGTAATCAGTCTGTTTGTTTGCCGTTATATAACATTAAAATAAATGTTCCAAGACTTTCTTCTTGTGAGTTTTGTTTTTAATTTGCCAAGCACTGACACATTATTAGGCCTACTGAAAATTTACCATTTACCAGGTTTTCCATGCCACTCTATAAATAATAACTACACGTGACGTCACTGACATTCCAAAAAAACACACTTCAAATTCAATTAAAATCTTTATTAAGAATGTCATAAAGATCTAAATTACGTACCGCATGGGTACTAATTAGTTTGAAGCGGACAGTCCTGCTAATGTCAAAAGAGGCCGTTAAATTACAAAAAACTGAGTATGAGACTTAATAATCGGTGGAGCAGCTTGTGTGACGCCCATCGCGTTATACAGACTCCCTGGTATAGTGACCATCTTTGTTCATACTTTTGTGGACAAAGTCTTGATGTGGAAGTGTGTTAGAAATGTTTTGGAAACCAAATAGGTTAGTATTTTAGTGCAATTGCATTGGTTAATTTTTTGTTATGTTTAGTAGTTTTTAATCAGTGTTTTTTTTTATTTTTTCCCTTATTCTATCTTCACATACATTGGATATGTTTGTGACCATTGGTAAAAAATAAAAAGGTGGTATTTTTGTCTTATTTCCTGATAGATACTAATCGGAGGATTTAATGCTAAAAGTCTAAGACCGGTCAGATAATTTTTGTTCCATTTAATTCATGATTTTTAAATTTTATATTACAATACATCTAAAACAATTTACACAATACAAATGAAACTCTCAACTATAGACAAATTAATCAATATCTAGTAACACGTAACGCCATCTATCCAAACAGGCAGAAACTATTTCTAGGAAACATGCTACGAAAAAGTTCTTAGTATATTGTATCTTTTACCTTTATTTAATAAGTTTTATATGATATAATATTTTTAAAGACAGTCTCACACTAACAGCAAGTGTTGCTCTCTCTATTTAAACGTGGGAACAGTATGCGCAAACGCACGCAGCCGACGCAGCGCGGGCGTGGTCAAATAGCGCTTTGTTTTCCAAATAATTTCCGGACGCCCGTTTTTGAGAATTACGATTTTTCGTCCAGCCTGCGTGATTTATGTTTATCCGAGTTACAACTAATTACGTTGGGGAGCTTAAACTCTTGTCCTCATGGGTGAAACCACTGAATGAGAAACGATCTTGTTTTTTTTCCATCATCATTGTAAAGGTTAATGGAAAAGTTTCATTAATAATAGTTTTTTTTAGTTATTATGTGTAAGTGACGGTGACTATGTAAACTACGGTTTAGAACAATTGACAAAGAAAAAATAGACACCTACTTTATTTAAATTCAAAATTAAGCCAAAAATTCGTTTAACATTAATTAAAAATGTTATGTCCTCATATAAGTAGGTACAATCAAACTAACCTAACCGTTACTGCTACTGCAAAATCGATATTAATTTCAAAACCCAATTCGCAAAATTTACTCCGAGCAACAAAACTTAAAACATTAATAACACGAATGGAAACACTTAAAATACCTCACAGAAGGACAAAGCATTTTTACTTTCATAATTGCTTTTAAAAAAAGAACACAAAGACACCGGCCGTTCACAAAAAGGTAATCGATTAGGATCGGAACGATTATAAGTTGAATCGATTATCCAATACACTCGAGTCCCGTGTCACCCATAACTAATCGGTGTGGACCACAAACAATGGTATTTCTTCATCACGAACAAAAACGGTGTGAGGCGGAATATGGGATTATGAAGTATTGATACCTAGAGGGCTGTAGAGGGTGTTTGAAAATTAGTTGCCGAGCTTTGAGGTTAAATGATTATACTTTAAAGATACTTTTAGATATTTATACAGCTCAACTGTACTAAAGTACATTTCAAAAACATTTCAATTATAAATAAACCGTCACAAACAAGTACTTAAGCGCATTATAAAAAAACTATCACAAAAATAGATGAATTTTACTGAGATGAACTGAATATACCTACTATTAAATTACATTTAACTAGCTTCCGCCCCCAGCTTTAGCCTATGTCCTATTCCGGAGTGTATCCTAGATCTGCGCCTAATTTCATCAGGATCAGTCCATCCGTTTTGGCGTAATTGAGTAACAAACATCTAAACATCGTGACTTTCGCATTTATAATATAAGTATTAGTAAGATTAGTCTACACTTTATAAACAGAAATAACACCAACCAAACTACGACTAACAAATAAAAACACACACAGATAACTATCTCGAGGCGCTAAAAAGAAATCTTACGAGCCACTTAAATAACAACGTTCTTCAAAAAATAAAGAAAAGAAAAGATTGACAAGCCTACACGCTGTATATAGCGATCTTGACAGCGGGGGAGGGCGCTTAGTTCAACGGATCAGCAGGACCGGCGCCGGCGCAACCTTTGTGACCGAAAGCCGAACATAGCCGAATGGTTTAAAGTGTACGAGGTTAAATGTTAAGAAGTTATTAAAGGACTATTTTTATTTAGTGGAAAAGGTGGGACTTGACGAGATTTGGATAAAAAATCTGTGGATTCAGGTATTGTTTCTAATATGCAAACTTAGACTTGGGGAAGTATCAACTTCACATGCCAGTCTTAAGAAAAATCCAATTAATCTAAAGAAAGTCGTGCCTGTGCGCGATCAGTTGCTTGAGCAATAAACAAGCAGTGTATAAGTCGATCAGGAGCTTTAGACCCTGTCTACAATTGGAGCAATAATAATCTTGCATTTGGGTAAAAATAGATGAAAGCTAGCGTATGAATGAACACATTCAGTACTAGGTACAACATACGTATGAACCAGTAGTCCAAAAAGAAGCCAATGTGTAAATAAATAAAATAAAAGTAGATATTACATTTCATGGTGACCAAAAATAACTCATTCAAATCACAATCGAAGAAGTCGCCAAAATATGAGGGGAATAAAAAAAGGGTATAAATACGACAGGGCCGGTCACCCAACACCGGGTGAAAGTCCCGGTTAATGCTTTTAAACTGTGACAGAGTGACAAGCTGACACCGACGTCCGCGCATCTGAAACGGTTAATTTAGAACGAACGTGGGTGGCATTTAAACGGCGATTTGTGATTTGGTGCAATCAACTCTGGATTCTTTTTTTGAATTGATTAATTCGAATTCTTGTGGTCCTCAAATTTGCTAAGGATTAAGAACTGAACCATGACTGGCATTTACGACCTCATGAGCATCACCAGCCTGTATCCGTCCACCTTTGGACATAAGCCTTCCCAATTACACGCCACTGAGCTCTTCCAATGTTCAGCTCTTCTCAACCAATCATTGCCGGCCACCCTGCGGATAACATCAATCTACCTAGCTGGAGGTTTCCCTTCACTACATTTGCTTAGACGCTGTCTCCTCTCTAGAAGAGAGCTCATGTCACTAAAATACGGGACATGGCTTACGTCCACAAATGAACTTGATGAAATTAAAAAATGTGTAAATAAGGAAATCACTCAATAATAACTGTCAATACCACTTGTGACTTGAAACTAATAGTTCTGGGAAAAATCACATTTAAGTAAGTCGTTATTTACAATAAACTTACTGTCACGATAGGCACTATTCATAAAATTCTATTCTACAAATTAATCGATCGAATCGAAATAAACAATGCCAAACTCAAAATTCCAATATCAAAATCCCTAACACAAGGCAACATAATTAAAAAACCTTACCTATTAGAGAATTTTAACAACGACACATATCAATCCTCAATCCGAAGATGGTTCTCACAGAATCAATCTGGAATCCTACTAAAAAATTCGACTCATCACTGTCCCTTTGATGTCAAGCGGCTCGCACCTCGCCATCATTACCGTTGTTAATTGCTACAAGTGTCCATCCAATGTCCTACGTTGTCACAAAAAGAATGTTTCTGTTGTATCATGATATTTGATGAGTCGATTCTTTTGTTTGCGGTCTCTTTGACCGATTCAATGTTCGTCATCTAGAAGTTGATAATGATGTATGTTTGTGTTCGTAATGACATTGTGGGTTTGTGCTGTGTGTGTTTTATTTGTTTGTTCTTTTGGTTTTTGCATAGAGAATTTTTAGTCTTTCGCATAGCAAAGTTAGGATATCTTTCACAGTTCTATTAGATAGGTATACGTTCAGTCTAATGAAAGTATTCGCACTCGCGTCTAAAGTCAATATTTTCATGCAAATATTTCCGTGTCGCTGTGCGGGTAGGTCCTAACTCTATCACTAGTTTTCTATAAGAAAGATTAATTCTTTAGTTTACGAGGCTACCTCTAGTTTCGTTTTGTTCGTAAGACATTGTTACATTGAATGAATTTGTTGTCTTTTATGAAAGGTTATATATACTTAACTGAGACTGAGTTTGTTGACCCAATGTAAATTGGTTTACTACTGAATGTCTCATTTACTTGTACCTAAAGTATATGCAACAATACTAACAGGTACTGCCTCTACTTTTAAGAAACAACTGGTACCTAAGGATTATGTTTTAATATTCTGCTATATAGCTTTATCTTTAGCTGTTCAAAAAGCTTGACAAATGTCGTTAAATTATGGTCTACATCGGTTTGATTCTCGTCATAAGCAATAAGCAATAATATGAGGTTAATTGCCTCCTTTTAATCAACACCAGAATTAAAAACGATTGATCACTTACAAATCGAATTATAATACCTATTTACTTTTTAAATGAATTAATTAAATAAATCAGTTTTTTTTTTCGAAGACTATTAATAAAACGATCCGACAACTGGCCGTCCTACTTCAAATTAATTTTGGAACTGCTTTTTTTCGAATCAATTTAAAAATGGAGAGAAGACGTTTTAAATATAAAGGAACGTTCGATTCTCGCATACGTGACATATGTAGGGTAAAAAATCCTTTTGTACTCCGCTCTAATTTCCTACAGGATCTCCGAAGCGATGACATTGCTGATTTTTGACACCTCTAACTTATTGGCAACCCTTGTTATTTGAAAACCAACCCTACCCTGCTATACACACGTTTCAAAATCAAATATCAGCCTATAAAAACACAACACCCCAGTTCAGTTTTGAAACAATGTTCTTATTGCTACACAATACGGTGTAGTTTCGTGTGCTTACTCCAATTTTAAGTTTAAAATTTAAAGTTGGCTATACAAAAGCTATCAAGGACCGTTATTAAAAAAATAAATAAAGGTATGTCCTCAAGAGTGTTGACAAAAAAATAAGGATGGCACGTTAATTTTGCATGAAATGACTTGGACCGGTAATGGTGGTGTGAAGGCGTGTTATTAGAATGATTGTGTGATTTTGCGCATATGGTGCTTAAAAGTACTGGACGACATGTTCGTTGAAGAAGCATTGAAATTTCCTTTATCAAAGATTAAGTAGTTAACCCATAGCATACATCTAATACTATACTGTAGTTGTAGTCGTGGTGGTCCGTAAGTTAAGGCCCCCACTTCTTGTGCATGAGGGTGCGTTTTCAAACCTGACCAATGTGACTTTTTCCGAGTTATATATGTACCGGCATTTGCCCGCGACTCCTTCCGCGTGGAATAGTGACTTCCTGCAGATTTTTAGTATAAAAACTATCCTATGTCCTTTCTCGAGTTTCAAACTATGTCTGTAACAAGTTTCACAGAAATAGGTTCAGTAGTTTAGGCGTGAAGAAAATACAGACAGACAGGCAGAAAGAGTTACTTTTGTATTTATAATATTAATAGTATAGATAAAGATATACTTTCTAAGATAATTTGGACATCACTGACATACGGTGGAGGAAAGGATGTTGAGGAAACTTTGACTAATAATTTCTAATTACTAAGTTTGAAATCGCCGATCCGAATTGAGGAAATGTGGTGATTAGGTATTGCTCAAATTTCTTCGCTCGAGAAGAGGGCTTTGGTCAGCAGGAAGCTCTTTTCGACTGATGATGATGGTGATACATTTTATACAGTAATAACTGTGTTCTGAAAGTGGGTTCGCATTTAGAACCAGAGTAAAAAGACTATAATCCATGTCTGTGCCAAATTTCATTCGAATCTGTTTAGTTACTTTTGCGTTGAAGAGTAAATTATCTACATACAGATTTATTCTTACAGTTCCGTGTTTAATTATATTTTAGTAGGATTTTTTAGGTAATTTTAAATTATTGTAATATCTTCAGTGTATTGAAATGGTTCCAAATTATTTTATTTTGCATTAGGATACCTAGATATATAAAAATTCAATGTTGTTTATTTTTTACTAAACATTTCTGTTCAAAATTATAAAATTTTATAAATAAAAAATTTATAAAATTTTATAATTTACATATTCTGTCTAAACTAAGACGCGTAGCGCCATCTATCATAAATCTGTACGAACTACCACTACAAAATAATTTTCTATAACATTAAATATTTAAACTTTTTTTTTGTTATTTATTAAAGTTATTTATAAAAAAACGGTTTTAATTTAAAGGATTACAAACCTTTATTCCACTCTAATAAGAACCATAATCCAATAAGAGTAGGTGGGTTCATAGCAAAAAATCATATCTTCTTTATTATAATATATTATCCCTTATCCATATGACTTTTTTTTGTCAGGGGAAAATCAATAAATGATTTCTCTCGCCTAGGGTAAGTAGGTAAGGCGAGAGAGAGAGTCAGACTCTTACTAACTAAAAACTTCCCCGTTCCTTCTCCTGCTCTGGCCACTGGTGACTTATTGCGCTTACCCCGCAACCCCGACTGAACATCAGCCCTATAGGACCCCGTCTGTGGTGGTCTATTGGCTCTTTGGGCGACCCCTTATCACGTGACTGCGATTGGCGCAGTGGTTGGGCAAACTGCTGCTGTACGACTTGTCGTTAGTTCGTTCCTGAACGGTACAACTCTTTATGTGATCTTGATTATTGATCGACTAATTGATGTTTCGGAGCAGGATGTGTATCTGAATTTGTATGTTTATAAACGCATCCACGATACAGGAGACGATGTTAATTTGAGGACACAACTTTCTGAAAACAGCATAACACTCCTTTTTTGGGCAGTCGTGTATAAAGAAAACATTCTGTATTCGTATCCATGACGTAAGAAATGTCTATCTAGATACCTACTACATGTCTAAAACCTAAAAGATAGAATTTCCCCGAAGACTGTACCCTTGTCTTCTGAATATTTCAGTAGGCCCTGTTTCAGGATAAGTTCAGGTGTAATAGATATACGAGTATTTAAAGTAGGTTCTGATGTGGATATATCAAACGGAAATTTTGACTTGACTGATTCCCCGGTTGGCGCGGTGGCTGGGCCACTAGTTGCCGCGCAACGTGTCGCAGATTTAATTCCCGCTGGGTATAACTCTTTGTGTGATCTATAAATGGTTTTTGTGTGTGGGTCGGGTCTTGGTGTGATGTGTAAGAGAAGTTGTATGTTTGTAACTATGACACCCACCTAAACAGGACACAAGAGAAAGTCCCAGTGTAAGACAACGTTAAAAAAAAATGGAAAAAAATAGAATTAGACTTTTATGCCCAAATTAAAGAAGAGAAAATATTATTGTGGTAGACTATTCGATTCCATTAAAAAAGTCTACTGCAAAACCAGAACCAAAATGGGCCAGCTCAACCGGAGTGATACCACGGCCTCACAGAAAACCATCGCATATCGCTGTCTGAGTGGGGCAACCTAATCATTCCATGACTTGCGCGCACCCTCATATCCCCTGAGTGGAAGCAGCGACTGTCGCAACCGAGGGCCGGGCACGCTACTATAGCAGCGGTAAGACCCCTCTTTGAGGAGTGGCTTGAGAGACGCCACGGCGTCCTCACCTTCCGCCTGACGCAGGTGCTTACCGGGCACGGCAGCTGCGGTAGGTTCCTGTTTTGGATCCAGCGGGAGGAAACGCCCGAGTGTCGTCATTGTGAGGACCACCTAGTGGATACGGTGGAGCATACGGTAGCGGTATGCCCTGCCTGAGCTGAGCACCGCCGTATCCTCAGGGAAGTGATCGGCGGCGGCGACCTCTCGCACCCGGCCCTAGGCCATGGTGCGGAGTGAGAGGAACTGGGACGCCGTCTCCTCCTTTTGTGAAGCAGTCATGCTCGCAAAGAGAGAGGCGGCCCGCGTGAGGGAGCAATCCTCCTCCTCACGCCCCAGCCGCAACTGGCGACACTACGGGCGTCGGGGATTAAGGGACGATCTCCGGCCACCGTAAGCACGGGCCTGCGGTCGGCGAGTAAGGGCAGCTCGCCACCCGACCAGAACCAGGCCTGAGCGTTCGGCGCGTAGCGTTCCGCGCGCGCCTCAAAGAGCCATTAGACCACCACAGACGGGGCCCTAAAGGGCTGATGTTTAGCCGGGGTTGCGGGGTAAGCGCAATGAGGCACCGCGACCTCGGCACAGAGCAGGAGAAGGAACAGGGGGTTTTTAGTCAGTAAGAGTCTGAAATTCCCTCCTGCTCGGCCCTGGGCGGGAGAAGTCATTTGATGATTTTCCCCTCACAAAAAAAAAACCCTCATATCCCCATATTTCAAACCCCCAAACCCCAAAACTTGTAACTACTCGATGTTGCACGTGTGTATGGGTGCCGCTGATTGCTTACCATCAGCCGTCCGTACCATCTACTCGTTTGATGTCATATACTTAAGTAGGTATCATACGAAAAATACAAAATCCCTATCTATCAATAAGTATATCAATAACTTATTTTATCAGTAAATTCATCTTATAATAAGGTACCTAGTTACCTAGGTACTTAGATTAATTATTGAAATACATCCAAATTAAAATATATCCACGTAATTCTCAAGCTTTTTCTGAACTATTCAATTATCCAATAAGTCATTTACAATAAGACCAACAAAATTTTCTCAGAAATCTATTCAAGCTGTCATAACCAATTTACTTTGATCTCCCTTTAACTTCCTTTATAAACATTTAGTCAACCACCGAAAGAGATGTAGAAGGTCAAGCGAATTTGGTGACCATTTATGGTACAATCCGATCGCGGTGTCTTCTAATTAAGACATGGGGACATAAAGTACAAAATTTAAGAAAAAAAAACTCCTATAATTACCATGACAACACTTTTATGGTGTAGCTATGGGTATGGGGTTGCATGGGGCTTTATTGATGGTGTTTATTTTTTTATTGCACGTAATCATGGCTCCAATCTCGGCGTTTGTGTTGATTTTGAATAATTTAGAAGCTTAAGGTTTTTAGGGGTATATTTTTAGTCGTTTTGTGACGGTAATTTAAAATATTGTCTTGATTTGTCACCACCCCTCATTTTTCCTCAAGAAGGTAGAAGTCTTAGAACTAGTCTAGTCTGGTTCTGGTCGGTCCGCAGCCCCTTCTTTTGTTTTATTTTGTAAGTGGAGACCATTAATTTACTGCTTTCGCCCAGGGTGAGGGCGAAAGGGAGTGTCAGACTCTTACGAACTAATATCCCCCAGTTCCTTCTTCTGTTCTGGGCTGAGGCCACGGTGCCTTATTGCCCCGTAGCCCCGGCTGAACATCAGGCCTAATAAGGCCCCGCCTGTGGTGGTCTATTGACTCTTTAATACGCGCGCAGAACGCTACGTGCCATAAGCTCGGGAGTCCGCACACCCCAAGTCCTTTCGATGGTTGGAGATCACGCGATCCTCGACATCTGGAGCGTCTCCTACTGCAGCAATTAGGGCGTAAGAAGGATGAGAAGGTAGGTGGTTGCTGACTTTCAAACTCATAAAATCATGCACAAGAAGCCCAGGTAACATAGCCACTGAGCCACACCACGACCTCGTTTTAAAATACCAATACCTAAATAATTTAGTTTAACAAACATGGATAGGTACTTGAATAAATACCTATACAAATAGATAAACAAAAAACAAACAAAATCCCCAAATATTTTATCGCAAACTATTTGTAGTATGTAGTTACTACGTGGGGGAAGCGGGGCACTACTTCCGGTTTTAATCGCGCCTCGAGCTGTTACCACTTCCGGTGCGGATTTGTGTGTTTTGTGCGTTTGTTTATCAATGCTTTTATTTATGTATGTAGATATAGATTGGTTCAGTGATAGAGCTGTTGGGTAATGAAATAAATAATTTTCACTTTTTAATGCATTTAACTAGGTAAATATATAAGTGATAGGTACCTAACTGCAGGTAGATATTTAATTAATTACACTTTTTAACACTCTTATAAGTACCAACCTACCTTCTTCACATTAATAATTATGTTCTAGCTAGTTCTAGTAGGTACTGTCCAAAAAGTTAGCTATTTGTTGATGCAAAAAAAATATGACCTAACAAAACCAATGATTCCGTAAGTAGGTCCCTAAGTACAAAATTTATAGAAAATTGTTTATAATATAACCTACTAGGTATTCAAATTCAATAATGTTTTCGAAATGCGAGAAATGGTACCTAGGTAACACGCTGTGTTTTTGTACGTACGTACCTACTATTGTTTATCCCATTTTTGAATTATTATACCTACGTATACGTATTTATGAATAAAGGTGGAAATAATTAATAATTTAATTCATTTTAATTTTTTGTCGTGGTGGTCCGGAGTTTAAGGAGCCTGCTTCTCGGTGTGGGTTCGAAACCTGGCAAGTACTAATGTGACTTTTTCCGAGTTATAATAATATGTACTTTCTATGATTATTTAGACACCATTGACATACGGTGAAGGTAAACATCGTGAGGAAACCTGGACTTATAATTTCTAATTATAAGTTTGAAATCTCCAACCCGCATTGAGCAAGCGTGGTGATTAATGCTCTAACCTTCTCCGTATGAGAAGAGGCCTTTGCTCAGCAGTGGGCACTTACAGGTAATGATAAAGCATTTTAAGTTTTTTAATGACTTTACGTTTAAGTTTTTTTATGTTAGAACAATTAAAAAAATACTTATGGATACCTACATGATATTGCCTATTGACCTATTGATTAGGTAAAACCTATAGTATAGATAATTGTTAAACAAAGAAGATAAAGGGGGAACTCTTACCTATAGATAATGTTTTTACATTACAATCATCACCAAGATAAAACAGTTCCGCCTTTTTCTCATAGATGGCGCT
Source organism: Spodoptera exigua (assembly GCA_902829305.4). Lineage (NCBI taxonomy): Eukaryota > Metazoa > Arthropoda > Insecta > Lepidoptera > Noctuidae > Spodoptera > Spodoptera exigua. The sequence goes on along the minus strand of LR824616.2, from coordinate 10,387,827 downwards.
AAGAAGGCGTCTCTATTTTATAACGTGATCTGAACTAGTGATCGTCATTTTTTTGCCTTTTTTTTTGTAGACACCTACTATTTTTTTGTAATTTATGAGCCATATAATATTTGTTTTATTATGTATAAAAAATGGCAATCCTAACCTTTTTTAACACATCTAGCGATGTGTTCTAAAACCTCCTAGGTACATATTTATTTTTTATTAATCTTCGTTATACCTAAACATTTCCTTTAACACAAAATAAAACTGTCTAAGCATCAAAAAACAACATTAAATCCGTTAAACACATCAAAAAAACCAACCCACAAACGCCTCCCAAAGGTACAAAGAGAACTAGTACATAACAAAACCACGTGACCAAGGCGTGGACAATCTTACCCGATGTCACCACAATGTCATTGGGTGCGCGCGACGTTTACCATTGGTCGAGAGTGTCGCGAAGGCCGCGCGACATTGCCTATTGGTTGAATTTGTCACAGCGTGGGCGGAGCTTACGTGTTCCAATTTTAAAATAAATAGTAACCCACGTGGTTTTTGAACGGTTATGCTTTCTTTTAAGTAGCTTGCTTTCTTTCGAAGTGTTTTTGTTTTGTTTTACTTTATTTTCTTTTAGTAAAAAGATTAGGTACCTGTTTTTACGTTTACTGTTTTCAATAATAACGTTATTGATCTAATATCATCTAATTTTATATTAACAAAAAGTTGTGATACCTAATGTTCCACTCAAAACTAGGTATTTCACCTTCTACCAAACTTATAATACCTACCTAGGTACTTATTTAATATCATTCGCTACTCCTGAAAAGACTAAGTTCTTAAGTACCCACTGCTATCCCAATACCAGTTCTATTGAGCTTAGATACCTACTCTCATAAATTTAACAATAACAATTTCAATCTTAACCAGACTAAAACAAAGTTTACCTATAGATAACTAATCTAAGCTCGTACAAAGGCATTTGATGGAAGAAAGAATATCAGTACTATTAAAAAAAATGTCGGTATTAAGTGGCATTTTTCTGCGCGCTATGGGCGAGAAAGGGGTGTCGCTAGAAGGGGAGGAGGCGACCCGTATTGATCGCGCTCTCTCCCGACACCCGTGTCCCGCCAAAATCGTTGGCAGACCAACGCACATAAAAATGAATTTGTCTAATGTTTACACCTGACTTAGACAAATAACAAAAAGAGGTTTGATTCTCAACCGCCATGGCTTTTTTACCTACCTAATGAGGAATGGGAAAATATACCTAAATAAATAAGTAAGTAGGTCTAAGTATGTTTTGGTCTACCTAATGGCAATCAGTATCGTTCGCTAAAAGTTGTAAGTAATCACTAGTCACTAAAAGATTTACAGGATTTTGTGACAATTTTAATGTCGCCGGCGAGATATTTTTCTAAATATTCGTTTTTTTTTTTATTTTGTAGGGAATGCCATAAAGCCAATATTATTGGGAGGTAGTTTAGTAGAACTTTGTTAGGAAATTTTACTAAAACATGCGAAAAAGGATTTGAATTTTAAAACTAAGTCTCTGCAAAATCGAGATTCAGGAAATATTGGCACTCTTCAGTCGATATAGCGTTTGGGGGTTAAGAATTGGCTTAGAAACAGATGCTCAGTCAGATTTGTTAATAAAATTATAAAGGCGTTTGGTTTTATCGTAAAATATTGTCACAGAAATTTCGCATTTATAAATGACCTAGCTTTCAAACATTAGAGAAGAATAAAGGTCATTCACCCCCTTGAATGGCAGTAAGCTGCTTACAGTTCTTAGTATTTTGCACCAAATTGGAGGAAAATCTATTTAAGGTTGTTAATTACTTAGGTAGGTATATATAAATATAGAGTTACCAATTTTAAATAAATTAAGTACCTATTAAGTATAAGTAAATTACAGATCACTAACAGCTAATACCTATCCTCTAGATAATCGCTACTGTACTTTGTGAATTATACCAGGTCTAAACTGAGTGAAGTTTTATAGATAAAGGACATCAAGATCATTTCTGTTCTGTTTTTTTTTTTAACTTTTCTCATCACTGAGATTTTCTCTTGTATCGTAAATGCGTTTACAGACATACAAATTCTCATACACAAGCCACCTGGAACCAAAACAATAACATCATGTGGATCCCCATGTTGTTTCGTGCGGGAATCGAATCCGCGACACGATGTAAGGTAGCTAGTTGACCAGCCACTACGTCAGATATCACGTACGAGGTGAGGTGGTCTTAATTTTTTTTTTATATGTAGTAGGTCGGCAAACGAGCAGACGGATTACCTGATGGTAAGCAATCCGCGCCGCCCATGGACACTCGCAACGGAGGAGTTACGAGTGCGTTGCCGACCTTGTAGGGATTAGGGATTTGGAGATTAAGGGATTGAGAAGGGATTGGGGGAGGGGAAGGATTGGGCCTCCGGTAACCTCACTCACACGGCGAAACACAACGCTGTGGTTGTTTCACGCCGGTTTTCTGTGAGGCCGTGGTATCACTCCGGTCGAGCCGACCCATTCGTGCCGAAGCATGGCTCTCCCACACTCAATTGTTTACCAAGGGTCACGTGGCGTTAAACAAGCACCAGAGGAGTTGTAATAAAAAGTTTGATCGCCAAAAAGCGAGGTGTGTAGCACCTCGCTTTTTGGCGATCAAACTTTTTATTAAATCCAATTTATCTTTCTTAACAATTATTGATGGAAAACCAGTAGCAATATTTTAACACTTGGAATCAAATCAAAGGCTTTTTAATAGTAATAAAATATACTTATATATGGGTACTTGGATGGTAAAGGATTATGAAAAATTAGCTACACCGGCAGACAATTCTCTTGTATCAATTATAAAGAAGAGATTAATCTAGAATACGGCAGATTTCATGTCATCGCTTCAACTAATTAGGTAGCTATTATTGTCTTCATAAATGGAGGGATAGTTTTAATTTGAACCCTAATGGCGATTGATAAAGTTGGATTTTGATGAAGCCTGTGCTAAGTGATGTTTCGCATTGGATGATTATCACACCGTACATCAAGTTTATGGCAATGAAAACTTAATCTTAATGTAGTACGCGCAAGTTAGTAAAAACATTGCCAATATTTTCAAAGACAGAGGAGGCTATTATAAATAAAAGAGAAAAACAATATATTTAAAACAAAAACAAGTGTGGGAGAGCCATGCTTCGGCACGAATGGGTCGGCTCGACCGGAGTGATACCACAGCCTCACAAAAGACCGGCGTGAAACAACCACAGCGTTGTGTTTCGTCGTGTGAGTGAGGTTATTGGAGACCCAATCCTTCCCCTACCCGAATCCCTCCTCAATCCCTGAATCTCCAAATCCCTAATCCCTAAAAGGTCGGCAACGCACTCGTAACTCCTCCGTTGCGGGTGTCCATGGCGGCGCTGATTGCTTACCATCAGGTAAGCCGTCTGCTCGTTTGCCGACCTATCAGATTAGATATCGTTGCATACATTTATAGTAGGAAAGTATTCTTTGGTATCATAGCCAGGGTTGCGTGGCTAACGCATTAGGTACCACGACCTAAAGCAGGACAAGTAACGGGGGTTTTTTTCATGAGTAAGAGATGTCATTTGATAATTTTCTCCTCACAAACGAAAAAAAGGTAAGTATTATGCACCATGTCTGCCGGAAGACCCGTATTTACTGTAACTTGTCCACTGTTGGACAGAATATTCTTGATGTATGTCTAGGCAAGGTTTTCTTATAAAGCGGCAACCATCTCCAATATTCATCCATTTTCAATTCAGTTTACTGCAAACTCGGATCTGTAACAAATAAAATATTTTTTTATAAAAATTTTAAGGAATCGTAGTCTTCTCCGTTTCGTCGCCCTACACTATGGTGTGACAAGCATCCACCGCGTGATTCAAGTCATAAAACAGTTCATTAAAGGCGATTGGTTCGAGTCTAGGTGGACGGTGGCGACCAGCGGCCAAGTGTGGAACAAAACGCATTAGGCATCCGTCACTGATCATTCATTTAATTACTTTTTAAAGCTATGTATAGGTACCATAAGGGTTGATAGGTGGTTTATTTAATTGAGCTTTTATATCTGTACTCACTTGTAAAATGCGCCAATTGAATCGATTTGCTGTAAACCCTGATGAAAGAGATACAGTAGAGATGTAGGTTGTAAGTGTGGGAAAGCCATGCTTCGGCACGAATGGGTTGGCTCGACCGGCCTCACAGAAAACTACCGTAAAACAACCACAGCGTTGTGTTCCATCGTGTAAGTACGGTCACCAGAGGCCAAATCCTTTTTCATATTCCCAAATCCCTCCCTTATCCCTAAATCTCCGAAAACCTAACCCCGAAGGCCGGCCACTAACTCCTTTGGTGTCGCAAGTGAGTTGCCTATCCGGCGTGTCCGATTGCTTACCTTTAGGAATCCATGAGCCAGTATGTCGTTCTATCACTTAAAAACTCACTTTATGAAGTGGCTACATAGATAAGTTTAACTGATAAATAAGTCTCAAGCTTTGGGTGAGATTGGCTCTGTGTGTACCTATTCCACAAATTGTTTTAGTAATTTTTAACTCATATAACGCACCCATGACACAGATGCATACACAATTCAAAATTGTCATTTCACCTTACATATATTTTACGGCAAAATTACTTATTTTGAGGTCTAGTTTGAGGAAGTTTTCTATAAACATCACTAATTTTGGAATAAGATTAAAATTATACGATATATTTTTATGTGAAATTGTGTTCTATGTAGGACCAACTTCCCTATTTCATTCTTCGTTCCAGATGTATTTTCTGCATAGATAACTAAAACAGAAATGACAGTCAACTATCCACATTAATTTATTTACCCTACAAACATAATAACGGTCGTAGCGACCCTAAAAGACAAATCCAATCACCCACCGAAGGCATATGCAACACAATCAAACAATGGGTTATTAACAGGGGCAGATGCGCACACGCCACCTGAGCGGAACACTCGTGATCACTAAATCATAATGTTTGGTAACGACACTATAAAACACCCAGCGGTGGTTGACGAGGGCAGAAAATATTTATTTTGTTCTTATTACTGGATTGAGTTAAGCAAATTTATTTATTTCGACATAATTATGTATGAGAGAATTTATTTATTAGTCTCCAAATTCTTAAGGACTTGTGTATAGAAATAGAAGGAAGAGTTTAAAAAACTTTCTATGTATATGAAAGCTAAATCCTTAAGATTATGATTATAAAGGAAACACAAAAAACACAAAAGGAGCGACACAATCGGAAATCAACGCCCGGAAACCTAAAAAGTTGTGAAAAAAAGAATTTCTCCATAAACTATTAATCCTTTTTGATCTAATATCATTAACCTATTCATTTCAATGAGCGATGACGTGAATGATACATCCCCTAGCGACACAAAAGAGGTCCGTTAGACGCATTAATATTACACTAAACAACACTATTCTATTTCCATGTTTTTTGTGTGCTGACAACACCGAAAATTTCAAATGTCACGCCTCGTTCATCGACAGCGCGGGAAAATAAACGAAAGCATTCTTTTTTCGAAACGGGCGCCAGAAAAAAGTTTATTTAAGTTTGGAACATGTTCGGATTATATCTTTGCTTGTGGTTTTATCTGTGCATTTATTTGTAAAACGTTCGTTCTAATTAGTTTGAAGCTTTAATTTATGGTTGATTTAGTTATTTTAGTGTCGATACTTACCTAAATGTTCCATGAAGTATAAAATAAAATTGTTGAATTTAAAGCATGTGCGCATTATGCGAAATTGAAACACACTATCATAATACGAGGATTAGAATTTTACGAGTATTTACCAATATCAGAAGAAAATCTTTCTCATTAAGGCACAACAACAAAGTTCAGATATAGAAAGAATTTCTAGCGCCATGTTTCTGCTACCATATTGTTTAATCGCAATAGAAGACAATATCTTCAGCTCATCAACAAAGAATAGGTAAACATGACAAACAAAATGAAGTGGCACCCTGATTTCATCCTAGTAAGCAGTTTTTAGTTTTTTTTTACACGTTTCTATCACCGAATCTAATCGAGTTTTTGACAAACAATGTAAGATGAAATTGGTTCCTTTATTGGGATGCTTTTGAGGTTTTTCATAGACAACTTGTGATGGTTTTAATTTTTTTTTGTGCCCGAATTTCAGTACGCATGCTTAGATTTTTTTACAAAGACGGTTATGTGATCTGCTTTTAATATTTCTATGTCAAATTTTATGGATGAAACTTTGCAAATAGCGCTTCTATTAAAATCTTTAATTCTTTTCTCTTGAATAGGTACTATTTGGTTTTGATTCATCAATTTTTTTGCTCCAACAATCTGAAACAAAACAAAAACATACCATTAAGAATGGTCTACGAATGAAAAACATAACCAAAACATAATAATATAAACACGTCAAAATAAATACAACGATGTAAATTCTACAAATTCTACCCATCAAAATAAGACAGTCTTTAAAGAGTCATACAAAGGGTAAGTAAGTCCTAAGTGTTTTTTTATGACATAGGTCAGCAAACGAGCGAGCGAGGGATTACCTGATGGTAAGCAATCAGCACCGCCCATGGACACTCGTAGTACCAAAGGCGTTACTACGACATTCTAAACATCAAAATCACAACCATGTAGATTGCACAAAATCTACCCATCAAAAACAGACTACCTATATCTGTATATTTAAAAAGTCTTACAAAAGGTAAGTGTTTTTATGTCACAGGTCAGCAAACGAGCGGAGGGATTACCTGATGGTCAGCAATCAGCGCCGCCCATGGACACTCGAAGTACCAAAGGCGTTACGTACAAGTAGGATGAGGGGATTTGAGGGTTGAAGATGGTAAGGGAAAACTTCAAGAGATGACGCTAAAACTTAACTAGAAGCGTGGGACATTAATTTGAAATAGATTAGCAGAAAATGTTTGTTCGATTCCCATCGGCTAAGCTTAGCCCGTGGCCAAAACAAGGCTGTAATTACACCGATCACATTTACGAATGTATATGTAAATGCGCTGGTGTGTCCTGTCGTAAATCATGTTGCGGTCATCTGCCGCCCGCGGCGACACTAGCCGGCGACCACTGGACATTGAGCTGCGGATACCAGATTTATTATAAGTAAAAGACACTTTTAAATTTCGAGTAGGAACTTAAAGATTATAATGGACTCCCTTTGGAAAGCGTGAGTTGGAAATTAAAGGATTTTTACGAGTTTCCAGTACTAGGTACATAGTACAAAATAAAGCCACTTTTTCTTTCCCTACCCTTTCACTATGTAAGCCTAAATCTTCAAAACTACGCAATGGATTTTAGGTTTATGTGTATCATCCATCATTAAGTGGAGAAATTTAGTATCATCATTGCATCCGTGCGAAGCAGGGGTAGTCCCTAGTTTTACATAAAATAATCCATAAAAGTCAGCCTTGAAAAAAGATTGGGCCTCTCCAGGCAGTTACAAAGTCTAAGAAATGTGTACAGTTAAAATAAGTGTACCGTATGTCACCATGAACTTTTGTAAGTTGAACCAGATAATATGAGTTTAAATATTTTAGCAAACCGTGACACCAAAATTTATTAAACGACATTTAGAACCGAAAACAAACTAAAGAGTAAAGAGTCCCAAAGCGAAACAGCAGACAAAATCTAGTTACACAATATTAATGCACCTACATCGCGCAGCTCCGTTAACACTGGCCGCCTATCAAATGTGTATCAACGCATTATTCGTTCGTTTTTTGAATCAGCGGGCGCCTGACAGATGCAAGTAATGCCATGTGCACCGTTTGATATTGAATTATTATACTGGCAACATTTAGATATAGGGTGGATGTATTGAAGTAGGGATTATTTGATAGAGTGGCTAATACATATATGCCTGGGGATTATAATTTTTTTTATGTGTAGAGTGAGTATATTAATTTTAGAGTTATATTTACAACTTGCTTTGGCATACATTCTAATAGATACTAAATACTCACATAAGTGTAGAAAAAAAGAACTTGTACTGGACTCTGGATGAAGTATGGATGTCTCTACTCCTGTACAGAGTATACGCATGACCAAAACAGATGTCCTCTTAATGTGAATTGTAAAAAAAGAAACAAGATAAAAGTCGTAAGTACACAACAATAAATCAATGCAATAATTTCCCTCCAAGGTTGATTGACCCTTCTGAACCCACCTTTACAAATCCCTTCCCTATAAGTACTACAGACTCATTCGAAAAACAAAATGCAATCCCTAAAGCAGTAATCTTCCGCAAATTAAAATCCTATGTAGCAGAGATGTAGCGATAACCGTTCCGCGAACCCGTCGTTACGTCACATCCGTGTCCGCCCGATGACAGTTGCGCGAATGGACGCCGTTTGAACATCGAACGTTGATTGAAAATCGCAATATGGCCAACGTTCGACCGTTGGAATTTAAATGATAACAATTTTCAAATTATGTTCTTTTGTCAGGTATCTATCGTTATTGATTTCTTTTTTGTTTTGGTCTTAAACATATACTGTTGGGATTATTTAATTTAATCGACACTAAAACGTTGTCTGAAAAGTCATAGGTACTGACATAAAAGCCTTTTAAACTTGGGAAATTATTATGTAAATGTAGGAACGCCGCTGATAGAAAACGTCGCAAGGGGCCAGTCGATGGAAGTTTCATAATCACGACTTTTCTTGAAAAGAATATGTACCTATGAGTAAACTTCATAAACATTTCACTTCTCATCATCATTAACTCTTATTAAGTCTGAAAGCAAACATCAAACTAAATGACTTAGACAACTCTAAACTAAGAATACACCAAGCTAGACCTTAAAGTATCACTAATCAATAACCGCCATCAACGAAACATACCCTAATACAATTTATGTGAATTTAATCAAAAGTTCAATTGTTCAACACTACACTTCCAAAGCAATCTATAATCGAAAAAGTTTTTCATTAAACAATGTCATGTCAGAAATACAAAACGAAATGATCTGATACCCCGGTCAGAACGAACCCCGATAATTGAATTCAATATCTGACTAATTTATATCGTCCTTGTACGATAACATCTTTCATTTTAGACATTTTCTAAATACATGCCGTCAAAGGATTGTGGTCTTTGTATCTTTTTGTTGACGGTCACGTTTTGGTTGGAGTTTGATGGCGGTTATTATGTTTTGTTATTTGTATTCGTGTGTATGAAGGTTTGTCAGTAAGTTTACGGACGAATCGTGAAGGGTTTGATTGCTATGACAAAATATTTTGGTAATCTATAAAAAGGGTTTACATCGACAGGATGAAATAAAAACGATTGCACAATCCGAACCGTGCTTTAGTTCTGTTCTGAACCTGTTTACAGATGTTACATTTTTTTATGTGATGCTCGTATCAGAGACTGATAACCTGATGGCAAGCAATCAGCGCCGTCCATGATGAAAACCGCAAGGTGTTATGAGTGCGTTGCCGACCTTTTGGGGAGTTAGTTGGGATAGGAGGAGGGGAAAGATTGGACCTCTGGGTACTTCACTCACACGGTAGTTTCGCGCCAATTTTCCTAATTACATGAAATACATTAAAAGACATGAAATACATTTAAAGCTCATGTTATATACTTTTTTCCTTTTTTGCTTGCTTGACGTTCAAAAGTGCCTACTGTGGTCTAATTGAAATAAATGATTTTTGACTTTTGACTTTGACTTTTTGACACATAAAAAAATTGAAATATACAATGCAGCCGAGTAATATTTTTAATAGCTCTGAGCATGTCAGTTGTTCTTTGGACCAGTACACTAAGATTAGCAACTAGTAGATACGGTCCAACTTTTAAGTATCTAACTAGCTATTCCTGATTAGGTACTATGAGAACTGTACGTAAGTATGTACGTGTACATAATAATATGTATGTGTGTGTATCCGATTTCACAATTTTCACCATTTACCCCTATTAGAACGGTGCACTCGTTAAACTTTTCAAGCACCTACCCACCCTTTAATTTAAAACACTGACATATAAATTACTAGATGTGACTCTAGAAAAATTTTTAAGAGATTTAAAACTGCTGATTTTCAACTATGACGATGAACGGAGCTAAAATTATAGCTTAAAATTAATCAAGTTCCGGGGTTGCGGGCAAGCAAGAGCAATATGGTATCTTAGCCTCGGCCTGGAGATGAGAAAGAACAATGGATGGGCATGGTTAGTTAATAATAGTAGTAGTTAGGAAGTCATTTGATGATTTCTTAGCTGAAAAACTACTACCAGTGTTTTTTTTATTAATTTTTTTATGTGATATGTCGGCAAACGAGCTCACTGGTTACCTAATGTCGCCATGGACACCCGCAACGACAGAGGAGTTCCGAGTGCGTTGTCGACCTTTTGGGGATTAGGGATTTGGAGATTTTGAGAAAGGGAACGGATTGGGGTAGGGGATGGATTGGGCCACCGGTAACCTCACTCACACGGCGAAACAATTTTTTGGTTATTTCACGCCGGTTTTCTTTGCGGCCGTGGTATCACCCCGGTCGAGCCGACCCATTCGTGCCGAAGCATGGCTCTCCCACACTTACAAGTCATCCAACTGTTCCGACTCACATGTGGGATGTTTCTACAAAAACATTGTCTCTTCTAGATAACCAATATCAACTCTTTAATAAAGCTTCTATTCACGTGCCTTCTTTTTATTTGCGACTGCGTCGATCAAATTCTCGAAGGGTGCAGTGTTTGGTCGTGCGATCACGCGGCAGAGACAAAATGGCCGCCACTTAATTACAATGGGGACTTTTAATTGATCAGCGATTTTTTGAGATGATTGAGGTGGGGTGATTTTGTGATCGTGTGTAGGAGTGATTTGTATATGTAGATATATGTATAAGTACTTATGTATATTTATTTATGAGGGACTTTATTTTTTTATTTGTTTCTCTTTCTGGATGATAGGTCAGCAAACCCGCAGACGGATAGCGTCATAAGCAATCGGTGCCGCCAATCGATGGCCACGAATTTTGTGGGTTGTTAGGGATTTAAGGATTAGGAATTTGGGGACGGGGAAAGGATTTTGTCTTCGGTAACTCCACTCACCTGACGAGTCATAACACAAGCATTGTTTCATACCGGATTTATATGAGGCCCCAATATCACTCTTTTAAAGCAGCCCATTTATGCCGAAAAATGACTCTTAGGTACACACTAAGATATATTTTGTATGTTATATATTATATTAAATATATATTATGTTAAATACAGAAACAAATTTTATTAATAAAAAAGACAGCTGTTGTATAATGGCAAATAATCTCTGAGTAAGTACATGAACGTACATACTTTAACAATATCTAATGTACCTATTTACTTGTGTGGGCCGACAACACATGTGTAGCATTAATAATTACAAAAAAATCCTTATAATGTCACAAGCATTTGCCTATAAAAGTACACAGAAACTTCCAGCGAACTGTAGCGCAAAAAGTGTTGATAAAAATTCTATTTTATCGTTTCATTTTAAAAGACAGATGCCCATTTAATGAGCCATTTACGTCGCATAGAAAATATAAAGTCAAAATTAAAAATTAATTGAAAGGCGCTCTAGTTAATGACGGATAAAGTCGTTGACAATTACGATCGTCATTTGTTGGACACGATCCACATGTTTAAAGCTTATAAGTATCTTAATATTTTAATAATGAAACAATGGCCTTATATATCTTTAAATGAGCTGTTAAACCACAAAAGTCATGTCGATTAATCTGGCATATCCTACACTCGGAAGAAATGTCGAAACAAACTCTTTAATAAATTAATTTGGAACTTGGTGCTAATCTACTTGTAGTTTCATAATGTTGAAGAAGAATACTTATAAAACTATTTTTTATTTTGAGGTTTTGTGTATGTTTATTGTGAATTAGGTCGTCGTGTCTAATAACTTTCCTGTGTTCCTTATAAACGATTGGGTTAATCAAAGGATAAAAATGGCTTGGCTTTTTACCATCGTTAATCAGAATAATAAGTAATACGACAAAATTATTATGTCCGTTCCTAATTAATTTTTTATATGGCGATAGATATACCAACTTAATCAAATTGAATACTCATATCATAAAAAAAACAAATTCTGGGACAATAAAACACAAAATCTAAGAACATGTAAACACTTCGTGCACCACAATACAAAGCCACAAACAAACTTTCCTCACTCGAAAATAAGTCCAATAAACGTAAAGTAATCTACCGGAAAATCACCCGGCCTCAACCAATTTGGGCGACAATAAAGCAATTTAACGAGAAACGCGCGACACTTTGATTAATTGCTGGCGCCAGTGTCGCGATGTCGCGGTCGCGGTCGTGGTGCCAGTCGCTACGTGTGAACGCAGCCTTATGGCGTGTGCGTAGTTTGTTTGTATTCATTATTTATTTATTTGTTGATATAGGTACTATTTTGGTGACGTGTTTTATTTTTTAAATTTTATTTACGAATTTCAGGTAATGGTCAAAGAAAGTATAAAAATTGAATTCTTTTAAATATTTTGCACTTATATTTTCCTCAGAAAAAATTGATCCAAAAAATAAAATATTTAGTTATGACTGACTGTATTACAAAGGTACACATTAAAAATCTCGTTGTTGTGTTGATAGTCTGATTACGTTTTCAATATCATCTACTCTTGTAAAGAATGCAAACAAATGACGATCTAAATCACTTTATACCTACTCATTGCTACCACATACAGAGCCGCATTCAAACCAACTTTTCACAAAATAACACGACGAACCAATTCATCATTCACAATGAAAACCAAGTCGAATCCCATAAGCAATAATTCTCAGGCGCCTACAGCTAAAATTGATTAATTCTTTCATTAATTGAGCATGTAAACACAAAAAGTAGGTGCAGTGTAATTGTCGTGCCGGTCCAAGTGCGCACGTCGGCGACAACGCCCGAGGCTTCGGCTGTTATCGCTGCAATTATGCAAATTCAACGTTAAATTATTGCGCGACCGTGTAATTGTTTCGGCAACTCGCGACATGTCGCGTCAACTGTTAATTTTCTTGTTACAACCGACACTTACGTGTGGACGGGCCCTTATAATGGGTCGGGACAGTCCGTTGACGTATTATTAATATGATCAACTGCTTTTCAATGAGATACGTTTAGTGTTTTTGATTGGTTCATAATTTATTCATTGTACCTTATACCTGAAACATATCTAATATTCAGTTTTAAAAAAATATGTTATTTGTAACCAGAGGTAACAAAACAATGAATTTATGTTTGCAATTAGGCCATAAAACGGCACTACTACACGTCGATGTAAGTATAGATATCAAATCTGTACATTCAGTATTCATATAAGCATACAGTTACTAAAAAACACATCGCAGGTAATATGAACGAATTTTTCATACATAACCATTGGGGAATAAAGACACAGCTGTTAAACCGCAAATTGACGACAATTACTCAACTTATTACATAAAATGTTACCAAAAGGTCACAATAAAGCTCAATAATATTAATAATATGTTAAATTAAATTGATTAAAAAGTAAGGCTTTCTCCACACGCGACAATCGTATGTCGCCGACAACCGCAGATTACAATAACGAACAGATGACGTTTATGCGCAAGCGCATGCGACTTTAAATCGACCGCTAATTGTGAAATTCAAACCACAATGAGAGTTTAAATTATGTCGAATTTACGACATTTATGCGAATTATTGTCGATAACGACGACTGTCGGCATTTTCAATTATTATTACGTAATTTCGAAATTATTTTGGGGTTTTATTTGCTACGATAATTTGTTATAAATTCAGTTGGAGAGTTTTGAAGCTATAGACTTTATAACTAACTGGTTTTTTTATTGATTTGTATTCGGCAAACGAGCAGACGAATTACCTGATGGTATGCAATCGGCGCCGCCCATGGACACCCGCAACACCAAAGGAGTTACGAGTGCGTTGCCGGCCTTTTGGGGATAGGGGTTGCGGATATAAGGATCGGGAAAGGATAGGGGAAGGGGCGGGATTAGGCCTCCGGTAACCTCATTCACACGGCGAAACACAACGCTGTCGTTGTTTCACGCCGGTATTATGTGAGGCCGTGGTATCACTCCGGTCGAGCCGACCCATTCGTGCCGAAGCTTGGCTCTCCCACACTTATTGTTAGTAACTTTGAATACAATTAATTAATTGTTCATTTTAAAACACTCAAAAATTACAAAAGCTAACAAAACTAAATTCAAAATTAATTTAAGCAGAATACTTAAATGTTGTAGTCAAATAAAAAATCTCCCATTAGGTAAGTACATAGTTACATATAATACAACAATACAATATAAAAGATTAACACAAAAACACACAGAATGCACGACAGCAGAAAAAAAAAATACGAAAATCCCGCCATATTGGAAACGAAAATGCAATTAACCCTTCGAAAGAACCCGTTCACAGCCCTTTGTTAACCCTTTAAAAGTCCGCAGTACGCATTGTGTCAACTGTCACTTGGATCTGAATCAAAAGTGGGCGGATTAATTTTTTTTACTACCCTTAGTAAAAATTGTTGGAAAAAAGGGGTCATGAGTGGGTAATAATGAGGTACGTCGAGTGACAGGCATTTAGCTATCCTTAGAATAAAAAAATAGTTCAATAAACGTTGTATGTAGTGTAGTTGAAAAAGTGCTTATTTGTTTAATAGGGTATTTTTTATGATGATTGGTTTTGCATTAGAACTAGAAGACTGATTGACATTGAGTTTGGTTATTGGTTTTTTGGTAGGTATATGATTTTTGTTTAGAAATGACACTAGGTACTATAATTTTGTGTTTTAGATATAGGTAAGAGAAAGACGTTGAACTTTTTAAGCCAATTTGTAAAATTTTTAAGACAAAATTAATAATCGCACACGAAACTTTGGACTGATCTTTTGGCAGCGGCATTTCCGAACCTATACTACCTTTAATCCACCAAATTCCAAGCGAACGCCGGCGTTCGCCTACATATTGTCTATCTATTATGTTTCGAATTACCATGATTGAAAGGCTAAGAAAGGAGCGTACTCCCTAAAAGACCAGCTACGGGCTTATGATTCTTCGAGTATTGCGGATGTCCATGGTTATAATGATAATGTACAAATTGTAGCTTTTTGCCTAAAAAAATTTCACCAATTTTCAACTTTTCTATCAATCAAATTTCCAACATAAAAATCCTAATAATAGTTATTACATAATACACACTACATACTTCAACTCAAGCTAGAACAAAAAAAAATACTCTACTAAAACTTAGCTTGCAATTAAAGTAGGAAATATGTACAAAGTGCACACTATTCGTACGTCGTGCAAGTGAACTGAACATAATGACAGACAGACAGACAGACGCGGTCACGCGACGCGCGTGTTCTGCACCTCGTGTGTTCACGGCTTAACTATTGCTTGTAGCGTTAGGAAATTAAGGACAATAGCATTTAATTAATTTTAATTTTTATATGATTATTGCAGACTGGTTTTTACACAGAATATAAAAGAAAAATTAATTAGAAGTCGATATATAATAATAGCCTTTTTTTTGTCAGGGGAAAATCATCAAATGACTTCTCACGCCCAGAGTTAGACGAGAGAGAGTGTCAGACTCTTACTGACTTAAACCCCCCCCCCCCCCCCTCCCGTTCCTGCTCTTGCTCTGGTCCGAGGCCACGGTGACTCATTACGCTTAACCCGCAACCCCGGCTGAACACCAGCCTTGCTTGCTTGGGTCTGGTTCTGGTCGGGCGGCGAGCTACATAATACCTAATAGACCTTAAAGGAGATGTTTCCAGTCGGAATTGCTGGTGCTAGCGCATCCAACATTGAGCATTCAAACAAGTATATTGCAAAAATATGAAAGCAAATTTGTAGTAGGTATTGTACTTTTAAGATATTCATGTTTTTTTCGAGCGGTATCGGTTAACTCTACAAACTAAAAACTAAACCCGTTCTTTTTTCTGCTCTAGTACGTACTACGCTTGACTCACAACTCCCTCTGAAAGAGATAATTATTTCAATCCCATACACCTTAGAATGTCAATTTATTATATTCCACATATCGATCAGATCAAGTGTAGCATTGAAAACTTTAAGAAAATCCAGGCATATTCACACTCTGCCTTAAAGCATATTCAGGCTTCGATTATGAATCTGATCAAATCACGTACAAAATATCGGTATTTGTGACAAATCTGTACTTCTATACTAATATTATAAAGAGATAAAATTTGTAAGTCTGTAAGTTTGTATGTAGGGGGTAATCTCTGGAACCGCTGGTCGGATTTCCAAAATTCTTTCACTGATAGATAGCTACAATGTTCCTGCGTGCTATAGGCTATAAAACATCACCCTACGATCAAGTGGAGCCAAGCAGCGAGTGAAACCGCGTGAGACTAGCTAGTTTTAATAAATATCATGGTTCCTTCCGATCTTAAATTCTTCTATTTAATTTAGGTATTTAATCTTAAATTTTGAAATATTCACTTTTGGTAATAATACATCTTCTAAGATGGCTACATTTTAGTATCATATAATATTAAAACATCACGCTACGATAAAATGGAGTTAGTAGTTAGTACTTTTATAAGAACAACCGTTTATAAGAACAACTCCTAACGCATACTTTTCTTTTCCTTGAAAAACTACAACACTAATCATGTAATTTAAATTAAGAACAACACAAAACAATTTCTCTGCACACCATACAAGGAGTGAGAGAGGTTATCGGAGCTCCCATTGACAGTACATAATTGAAATTATTATTTACTATGATTAAATAACAGTCCATCGCAGTATGACTGACGTTTGCTCGCTACACACGTAACTTTCAAGAAGTATTTTGTATAAGCTTCCCGGTTATGCAATTTCGTCTTTTTCTACATACTATATACCAATATTATAAAATTTGTAAGTTTGTATGTTGGGGGTAATCTTTGAAACCGCTGCGCTGCCTGGTTGGATTTCCAAAATCGTTTCACTGATAAACAGGTACAATGAACCTGAGTGCTATAGGCATTATAATTACTTGATTTGCGTATTTAAGTCGAGCTATTGCTTTAAATGCTCTTGGATACATTACTTTTATACGCGTGAGAAGACGCAAGCGAAAGCTAGTTTTTAATTTATTTTGGAGAGGTAACGTATTGCGCGGTCTACAGAATGTAATTAGGTTAATGTAAGGATCTTTTTTATGTTATTGGTCGTGCAGCTAGCAGACGGATTACCTAATGGTAAGCAGTCGGTGCCGCCCATGGACAACACCAGAAAAGTTACGAGTGTGTTGCCTACCTTTTGGGATTAGGGCTCCGGAGCTTTAGAGTTTGGGGAGTTCAGGAGAGGGGAAGTATAGGACCTTTCGGTTACACGGTAAAACACAATGCTAAAGTTGAATCACGTATCATTTTGGTCGAGTCGACACATTTATACCGCAGCGTGGCTCTTTAACACTTATTTTGGATAAACTTTCTACGGGCAATCGAACTCAACCTTTTTTTTAGCAACAAATGAATATTGTTTTTGGAAAAAGTATGTAAAAAATAGCCATTATGTTTTTTATACCAACACATTTAGATGACTCTACTGACTACTGAAATTATATCTGTAAGAAGTTCCCATAATATGTCTTCCTTATTTAAAGGAAAAGAATTCAGTAGTTATTATAAATATCTTCACAGACTTATTTCACACATTCCTCCAAGAACCAACAACAAACAAACCTTTAAAACCCAACACACACACGGGGACATATAAATAACACACCCCTAAAGAAGAATACCAATATTCAAAATGGCGGATCTCAACATAATTACGGTTGACTAAATATGAATCGTTGCTCAAATAATAAGGGTTGAGGCAACCCTAGGACTGTGCAAACATCTCAATTACTGGTGGTTATTAATTCAGAGGGTGATTATTAATCGCTGTCTTTTGTCTCGAAGCATCTTGGTAAAGTTTGTTTACTTGTGAACATGAACGTTGATATTGAGTTACTCTTTGAATACTAAAAATAGTATTTTCCTGTACTGATTTCGATCTATAAAGTTATTTTTGGAAAAGTGTTTCGATAGAATGGTATTTTTTCTTGAGTGTGTTTTTTATTGCGTACTTGTCTATCATATACTTTACATTCCCCCCATTCCCAATCCCCAAATGACAAATCCTAAAAGGCTAAGCACTCGTGACTCCTCTGGTGTTGCAGGTCCATAGGCGGCGCCGAATACCATCAAGTGATAGACTGCACGTTTTTCACATCACATAAAAATACACTCTTAAACTATTGGTTCCTAAACCGAGTTTTATAATGACACTTGCTTAGGTAAGGTTATTTTAACATCACACAAATACAATTCAACCATATCAACATTTTGGCTCGAAAAGACATTAGGCCAAAGGAGTTTCTTTATCAAATCCAGCAGGTGGCGTTTCGCATGGCACGAGCATTACGTTAGCACTTATTATCTTTGTATCACACGACAACCGACATTAGTTGGATATTTCAGTATCAGAGAAACATCAAGCTTATATACTGCCAAAGATTTATAACCGATAAAAGAGGTACACATTTTTTTTTCAAAATTTTGATAGTATTATAATCTTAAGCAGTTCTATCTAAAGTGTATATTTGATAAAATTGCAACCTATTTTTGGCCTGTCGATGAAACAAAATTAAAGATTTGCAACTGAATGTGTTGTCTTTCAAAATTTGGTACCAGCTTCTACTAACTATTATCGATGATCATCATCATCATCAGTCTGATTTCGTCCACTGCTGGATATAGGAATCTCCAATTGCAAGCCACTGAGCTCGTCTCATCCAACTACTATCATCAACCCTACGGATATCGTCCGCCTTCCTGGCTCAAGGTTGCCCTACACTATGATGGTCTTGACGTGGTCTCCTCTATAGAAGATGTCTACCCAAACTATTATTATTAATTTCTTATAGATAAAACGTATCACACACTGTATAGACCAATAAATTTGATTAGACAATCTTTACATACTAACAAATAATACAGAACATTACACAGACGACCAACTAACAAGATCACAAATACCGCATAATAATTACTCGCCCTTCCACTAAGACAATATAATCAATCCGTCTACCAATTACTCGGAGAACACAATCCCGCTTAGTGCTTACAGTATTAACAGAGACACGGTTAACGTATTACTAATGGGTAACTGGATGAGCCCGCAATTTGCATCCTGCATTAATGAGATCTCGTTAGTTACAATGGAAGCATAGATTATAATAGAGTTTATATTGAAGAAGGAGTTAATGATAATGGTAGAAGTGTAGAAGAAAATAAAATTAATGATGGAAATTAATTCATGGCAAATCATCAGCCTATAAGCACTAACTGTAAAGTAAAGGCCTCTGTTCACACGGAGAAGATTTGAACATTGATCAACACGTTTGCTCAAGGTAGATTGGCTATTCCAAACTTATTATTAGAAATGGTAATTCAGGTTTCCTTTATCGTGTGTCAGCTTATCGTGTCATCCTAAATTTATTGTTCAAAATCCTCGTGCGTGAGTAAACCTTAATATACAGGCCGCCACGATTCTAAGTAATAAAGACTATTTGACAATAGTAGACAAACATGATGATAGAGATGTGGAAAGAAACGACGGAAAGAACATAAGGGGTAGAAATAAGTTTGGTGTAGTAAAAGTTAAACGAGCTTCAAAAAGGCTAATACAATGGTAAGCACAAATTCTTATAAGATACAAAAAGGATTAAAAAACTATAAGAAGGAAGAACATTACAGAAGTGAAACCTTTATATTTAAATCTAGTCACTTATCAACGTTTATTTGAAGTTAATATCAGGATAAAAATCCTGCACTTGAAGTCAAATGCTACAACTTGAGAAATAATTAAGACTATAATAATGGTTGTGATAAAGTTGTACATGAACATTGCTTATTTTCATTTATTTTTTTCTATAGATCAACGCATAACGTCAACGAATAAACCATTCTTTACAATATCTTTAGATCAATAATTACCTAAATGGTTTTATTTACAGCCAAAATTTTGAATTTACCTTTCTAACCACAGTTTATGTAACTGAGTGTAAAATCAATTCGTCCCTGCCAAGGTAATTTGATACCAAACACCCCTAAGTCGCGTCACCCTCAATTTGCAAAACAAATTAGCACTCCTTGACGACCGACGACAGTAGCTATAGATTCGTGAGCACCCGCCATTTTGTATTTATAGGGACAAAAGGAATTGATTTTTGTGGTGTACCTACAGGCTTTTTGGGTCCGGAATTTGACGTTATTTTAATTTAAAAAAAAGAATGCGCCTATTTGAGCATTTTTACCAGGATTCGTATTTTTTACAGAAACACCCTTAAAATTGCCTATTAAAAGTGGATTCAAAGAAGTTTTTACTACATCAGCTTCAATTAAAAGTGTAATAAATATGATTGATGTAGTTCAAAAATATGTAAGACAGAAGAGCCTATTCCGATATTATCTTTGATTTATCATCATACATTGTTTGATACTTTATGTTTAACGAGAAATGGGAACTGAACATCAGAATCACATCTTAAAAGAAATTGCTAATGTAAAGAAAAACGCAGCTAGACACACCTCTCAATTTACCACTATTATACAACTCAACAAAAGACCAAGAAACATTAAGTTTTGAGACATCATAACACACCATAATTCTTATATTGCGTGCCAAAGGTTTATACAAAAGTTTCATTATCAGCACCAGTTTACCAAGAACTTTGGCCCCTCCAAAATGTTAGGTAGAATCGACGAGCTAGTTCAAGGTGCCAGGTCTTGGGATACTGGCTAAGGAAATGCACTAATAGAATGAGTTCAAGTGATTGTGTTTTTAAGGCGTGTTGATAGATTTGATTTTGTTTTGTTGCTCACACGAAAGAAATGTATAAAGAACATTTTCTTATTGCGAGTTCTTGGTTTCGATTCTTCAGGCAAAAGTTTCTACAGTTACCTTTTAGTTTTGTCAGGGGAAAATCATCAAATGTGTTCTCCCGCCCTGGAAAAGGCGAGAGAGAGTGTCAGATTTTTACAGACTAAAAACGTCCCCGTTCTTTTTCCTGCTTCAGGCCGTGGTCTGCGGTGCCTCATTGCGCTTGCCCCGCAACCCTGGCTGAACATCAGCCCTGTAGGGCCCCGTCTGTGGCGCCGCACGCTCGGGTTCAACAGTTACCTAACTTAACTTTTCGTTTGTTTAGATTTGATTTATAATAATTTTAATATTTTCGGGTTGTTTTTTTGACAATTTTAAAGCCTTTCAATTCAAACACTTAACAAAAATGAACTGTAAATAAGTGTGAATTACCAAATATTACGTAATTCTCCAGAATTTTACAGGAAACCGTAAATACCTACCAATAAGACACATCGAAAACCCTCCTGCAGTTTTAGTTTTTGTCGTACAAATAAAAGCGGTCATTTTACGACATGTGAACAATTTTATCTTTGCTGTCAGTCAACTGTCTAACTTTATACAAAATGTATGGAGTAGAGGGTGGTTTGGACCGCAAGTTATGTTTGTTTTGAGCGGTAAAAATCCGGGTGAATCACTTTGACGCATATAAGTCACGAATTAAAAAGGACAACAACAGACAAAGAAGCCATTTTGCATTGTACTGTGACAGTCTTCCTTGTGGTGCCGCTTAAAAGACTTCAAAAGCTATTAGACATGGTCAAACGGTATAATGTTTGATGAAGAAATGGAATAAACATTTTCTGCGTCTAAAATGACAAGATTTTGTTCTTTTACATCCAAATCTAATATTACTAAATAAATTAAACTAATATTTTAAACGCGAAAGTAACTCTTTCTGTCTGTCTTTTCTTCACGCCTAAACTACTGAACCGATGTGTGTGAAATTTGGTACAAACATAGTTTGGAACTCGAGAAAGGACATAGGTAGGATAGTTTTTAAACCAAAAAATCTTCCACGCGAAATAAGTCGCGGACAAAAGCTAGTTTACTATCTTTTGATCAATTTATAGGTACCTTTTCTTCTATCCAACAGATTCTTCTAGAAATGCTGTTTATGGTGGTACGAATAAGTTCATACCACAATATCAGCATAAACATATCTTGGTAGATACTTTCTTTGTTACTTATCTATTTTTTTCAGTATTAAACAACTGTTTTGTACGTCATACATATAAAGTCTTCGAAGGAGTCTCTACAGTGCCCAATTGTTCATAGCCTTCTCTACAGATCAATAACCCTACAAGAACGCATCAATACTTCTTTGTACACAAGGAGTGTAAATTCGGCCCCTAAGTGTCGCCGCGGTCGTTTTAACACTGCATCGCTAATTGGACACTTAAGCTGCACCTTAAAGGGTTAAAACAGTTTTTATCCGGGGGCCGCAGAGACCGGCACGCAGCGGATGACGGGTTACAACTGATGTTACCGCCAATAGTGATTATTATTCATTATTGAATTTACGATTAGACTCAGTTTAAAGATATTTATGACTTAATCTGTTGTGACATTCTACGCGCATACGTCGTTTTGATTTTATGGTTTTTTTTTATACAGATTTGTATGTGATTAATTTTGATTAAGGCCGACTTTATACTACCTAATTTGAATTTTGGGAGAGTCATTCTATTTGAATATCATACATATAAAGAATAAATGTAATCAAACGATACCTTTGCTTTGTTATTACCTAAATAATTTGTAAACTTAGAAGTAGCTTGCAACTGAAATGAACGCTTATGTAGATCTAGGTAGAAGTCCAAATTTAACACAAACTCGACAAGACAACTCTAAAATAAAGATAAAATACTAAAAATACACACTATTAGCAACTATAATTACAAATAAATACAGTGACAGGGCAAATGGCAATACACAAAATGCATCATCAAGTTCAATTGACACACGGAATAAAATATTATTTCAATCAAAAATTATCGTTCCGATTTTAAATCGATCGCAATACGAAATAAATCGTAGTATGGATCACTTCTACTTAAAAAAAAAGAAAAAATATGTTTAAATAATAATTAGTTCTATTCACACACACATTACAATAAATCTATTCTTACCATACATTGAAATAGCTGTCAAAACATTACACAAACACAACAATAATCGAACAATCATCTATTGCACATTCAAACTTATATTTACACTTTACTTATATCACTTATCATTGAAGCTAAGTGACAAATCACAATCATGACCATATTCATAACAATATTTTCCAACACAACTTTTCCTCAAAAGACAACCTAAATCCAACTACAACATCTAAATTATAAAGTGCAATTTCGATTGCCAGTGGCGACGGACTTATGTTAGAAGTGAAAAATGAACATAACCTTTTTCGTGAATTGTAAATGAAAAAAATAACTACGGTATAGTTAACAATAGTATGCTATTGTCGTATGTCCTCTGCTTATACTGTTTAGTGAATTGTTCTGTCACGATGTTTGTCTGTTTGCCTTTATGGTATTCCGGTCACGTGATATAAAAGTGCTATGAGACTGCCACAAATGGGGCCCACAAGAGCTGATGTCCAGCCGAGGCTGTATGCAAACCCATCAATATACCGTGACGAGAAAGAATGGGGTGGTTTTAGTCAGTAAGAAAGTAAGAATCTGACTCTCCTTATCATCTTACGCGCGGAGCGAGAGAAGCCGCCTACAAAAAAAAAGGTAAAAATGTGATTGAAAAATCCAAAACCCATATATCCGGCAAAATATTACACAAAACATATTAAAATGTTGGCAACGCACTCGTAACTCCTTTGGTGTTGTGGGTGTCCATGGGTGGCGTTGATTGCTTACTAAGTATCAGGTAATCCGTTTTCTAGTTTGCTGACCTATATCATAAAAACTTTTGGACCTACATGACATATAAATAGAAGGGTAAACAAACAATTTCTGGATACCCACAATGTACTAGGTAAAATCGAATAATCGAATACAGAACCCAATTGGATTGAACTATCACATAAGATTATCGAGTACTTATATTAAGATGGCGAAACCGGCAATTAGTATTATTTTTAAATATTGGTCATCATAATTTGTACCTAGTCTATTTCTCCTATGCTCATTGGGGTGATTTGAGATAATATGTCAAAATTACACCTTCAAGTATTTGCCTGATACTCCGTATTATACTAGAGCTACACCTACTCCTAATTCTTAATAGTTTCCCTGGAACCAGGCATCATTTGAAGGCTTCCCTTTGTCATGAAAAAGGGGTGGCCTGGACACAATCAAGTGATCCGATCAATTTGTACAGCGTTTCAATTACATAAAGCTTACCTAAAGTAATTGGCACTAGTAGGAAATAGGGTTACCTTTAAATAGTGAATTTTTGCACTTATTTTAGTCTTTGTTTTGGACAGGTTTAGGAACCTATGTGTGAAAGAGGAACTTTCATTCATTAATTTTGTGTAACAATAGAATCACTAACTTGGTAATATATTTCATAACGTAATCACTTACCAACACACACACTTTAAAAATAATCATAAAATACCTAATTACATTGTTCACAACTTTTACAGCTAACATCAATTAAAATAAACAATAAATTTTATAAAAATGACGTTTAATCAAAATCCAACAAGATTATCGTTTCCGTAAATACACCAAAAACATGAGAAAACAAGTACAATAATGTAGTTACATCTAAATATAAAATTCATCACGACAACATTTAACTAAAAAGATGTAATTTAAACCGTATTTTAAGAGTTAAAAGGATTATTTTTCCATTTTCATTAAAAGCAATCGTTGCCTTATCAAAAGTTTTGCAAAGTTATTGATGCTGTTCAGAAAATTAGCATCAGCCTTATTGTGTTTGTTGCAAGGTTTATTTTAGAGGGGTTTGACTGTAAAAAGAGTCGAAGGTTCCAACCGTGTTGTAGGCATGGGAATGACGGATTCTGTCAGTAGGAATGGTGTGCTAACACCATAGAATAGGCCATAAATCTAATAAAGTGCCTCTGATACTATAATTTCCTTACTTTGACGTCTAATTTTACGTTATTATTTATTTTTCCATTCAAACCCGTGTATTTACTAGTAAACTAAGTTGGATAGGGACTGCTTTGTTTTTTTTTTTTGTTTTTTGGAGTAAAGAGTAATTGTTGAAGAAGTTTAGTTGCTTTTGATTTGTCTTGAAATTAAAATTTTACCTACTTTCTATGTTTAATCTCTTTAAACAATTTATGTTTACTTCTTTCTCTTTGGAATTCGTCCTATAACTATAATTAAAACCAATTAAGGATACTTTTATACTAACAATAAGTGTCCATGTGTTGGTTAGTTCCTATTTAACTAAGTCCAAAGCCATTTCTCGTTCAAGAGTGTACAATGTACATTCCTATGGAGAAGAACAAGCTAGAAATATCATATTTCAAATCAGTTTTAAAAATTAATTCGTTGTAAATTTTTTATGTGAGCGCTGAGTCTGATGTCAAAACAAAGTAGGCAACACTTATTATGGGATACTTAAGACAGGATCCAAAGATCAAATACCTACTACAGTTTTTTTTTCTGTAAATTACCTAAGTCTTATTTAAACGCTCAAAACTATGTACCTAACCCTGTTCAATTAGAACAGGCACCCGGACAATACGACTACCAAAAAGCAAATGCCACAATTCAAAAAATCACAAAAAAATAAAGTAACCCACGCTACACATTAGCATGTCAAACGCCGCGGCAACGTCAAAAATCCTTTTACAATAAACCGCAGCCATTTTTTTCCGCGTTCCAAATTTTAAAATTCGAAAAAAGTCGTTGACGTTCGCGGTGGCAGTATCGAGACATCTATTAGCGTGGTTTAGGTAAACTGTTTAAAAGCTACCGGACTTGGCTATGTTAATATTTGCCCCTTGCAAAGGGACTCGAAGACCGTTGAGCAAGATTTTTTTGTTTTATTCCTGCAAATATTTTTTTGTGGTAGGTAAGTACTTACTTAGTTCGAATAAGTGATGGAGAGGTCGCTAATATTTCTTACATACTTACTTGTAAGTTGTATGTTTCTCAAGGAAAAAAAATAACGTAGTAATTCAATCTTATGCCAGTGCAATAACTGAGATGATTTTAAAAGCCTGGTTCGTTGATCTTAGTCGCTTGCGATTTATTGAAAAGCCTTCTGTGTATAATCATTGTAGTTTTTATCGACAATTTTGCCCAGTTTATATTTGCCTTTTTTATTACCAACACATCTGGATTTAACATAAAACCTTTCAATGTTCAAAATTCACGTAAAGAGATGGAAAATATATTAATTATTGTGTGATTAAAAGTGTTGATGCATCGTTATTTCACGCTCCCGTTTATTTAACATAAATTAAAACTGACAGGAAGTTAATTGATGCCGACAGATTTGCTACATTCATTTTACATTAATGTAGATAAGTAGATACTTATTATCTTTAATTGGCAATTATTTTATGAGTTTGCTTCTGAGGTTTTCAATTCATACGGAACTCAAACTCCTTTGTTAGCTTAAAAGAAGCCGGATAAAAATCGAACGCATATTCGAATCGCATTTCAGTTTAAAAGACACCATTTGAATAGACTATTGTAACTCGGCGCCCAGAAATCTGATTGTATAACGATGTATTATAGGTTATAATTATTCAATAGACAGACTTAGACGAGAAAAATGTTCTCTTAGAAGTTTGTGTAACAAAAATAATCCAAGAGGCAACATTGTATGTCGTAGCGCCACGCACTGGAGGTCCCAGCCGCATTCTAATCATTTCAACACACAAAACCGCGCTTTGCTGCACCGCCAATATGTACACTGCTTTAAAACTCCCATCTACCTAGCACCAAAACGACTTAACTCCTCATAACCGCTTTAATACTTACGTCTTTTTAATTCTTCATCTAGAAGCACAGGACTAATGTTGTTTAGACACTGCAGTGGTCAGAAAAGACCACCGTGATGTGTTTACACCCTAAGCTTTTACAGATTAGTAGCTCAACTAGATTTTAAAAATAACAATATTGGGTTAATGTAAGTACAAGTTATGGGAGTTCACGAAGGTACGTCGCGTCGGCTTTTGAAAATGTTGGAAATATTTTATGTTATAATTACGCATGCGCGGACCACCTACGTGTATCGGTTATTTTTGAAATTGAACGTAACTTGTCTATTATAATCTGCATCGTTAAGAAAGTGTTGATGTTTTGTGAGAAAGCATTTGGACGAAAAGGAATTTGTCATAAGCTAATTCCAGTTTACTTGAGAAAGGTAAATAGATTTGAGAATATGGAAAGTAAATACAAAATTACTGTACAACCAAAAGTTCCAAAAAAGAGGCAAGCGATGAAGAATTGATTTCATTCCAACCCAACAAAAATACAATTGAATTTCAACAAAATCATAATTATGAGAATGCACAGTCTGCATGGCTACGAAAAAGAGTGAATCAGTACAGAGACATTAATAGTTTGGCTAATAACTCGACAATAAGTACAAAACATTTTTTGAAAATCATTTAATTTTGAGCAACTAACTCTGAGCTGAGTCAAAACTGTATTGATATATTACCTAGTTAGGTTAGTTTAGGTTAGTATTTTTATATTTTCACCTGCATACCAAATAACGCTTAGTTATTAAGCGGATTGTACTTGTGATTTTAACCCTATAATTTTAATTGTACATAAATATATTGTAATAAATTGCAACTACATTAAAAACTATATGCAAACAAGCAGTGGTCCCAAATTTGCCCCATAATACATAACATGCAACGCCAATTTATCGATCTCGCTATCGCATCACATCGTAAAAATTGGTCCCACCCTTTTAATCAGACCGACCCCCAGTAATGAAATCTGGGACGCCATTAAGGGATTAAAAATAATAACTACCCCATAAGCGGGGGTTGTGATTGGACATGAGGGTCCAAGCGTCCCTCTTAATGAGCTATTGACAGAAATTCGAGGGTTAAAATGGTACAATGTCTAGAGGACTTGTACTCTTCTGATGAACAATCAAAAATGATATTTATGATAAAGCAAAAATGTATTGAAGTGTTTGTGTTTAAATTTTATTAATCGGGAAAGGAGTATATTGGCTGGGTGTTCAATAAACATTTATAAAATATGAATTTTTGACGTGGATTTAAAATATCCCCAGCAAATCATGATTTAGTATGATATAGTCAAAAATGTAACGGAAGGAGGTACCTTCCATATCTTTTTACTGACCTTGACAATTTTTGAGACTACATAATATATTGACTTGAAAGTCTGAAAAAGCCACTTGCTTGGATTAAAACTCGTATATTCATGTATCCAGCACTACTTTCTAAGCTTACTCGTACTAAGACACCACTGAAGAATGGTGAAGAAAAAACATCATAAAACCATCGGAAACCCATAATTTCTAATAATAGGTAAGTCTGAAATCGTCAATCCACTTTGAGTAAGCGTCGTGATCAATGCTTAAACTCTAACCGTGTAAGGACAGTTTTTGGTCAGCAATAACAACTCATAAACAGATGATGTTGACAATTGCCTGCTTAAAAAACATTTTTAATCGCATAAAAATAGGATTGCGAGTCACAAATCCCATTGCCTTTAATCCTACACCCTGTATCCTATCGTAGGTATTTAATAAAACGAGGTACAGGAGGCATGAAATCAAACTCGTGGAGTCCCCTGTTTACCAATTAAGAGTTTTTTGTTTGCATCAAACTCGTCGGGTCAGCGTTTTTAATTCAAAATATCGGAGGGTTTTCGACGACGCACGACGGTTTTGCGATGAAAATAAAAATGAAAGTGCTGAAATGTTTTGCGTTTCGTTTGATGGGTAGTATTGATATCTGTACTCTTTTTTTACTTTAGGTTGTTGAAAATTGAAGTAAAGTTTAGGGGTTTTAGTAATTACTTGTTTTGGCCTATGACAATACCAAAATGGATTGGTCAGCTTTTGTGTACGTTTTGTTGGCTACACTCTATTTGTCTCAGTTTTATTTCATATTAGGCTAAAATTTGGTCTACAATCCTTGCTGAAGCTTCTTTTTTAAATAACTTCTTTTTCTTTTACAAAGACTTTATTGATTTTAGGAAAACAACAAATCCCTCTTACAATCTTTTGGTACTCTCAAAACCTACCTTCAAAATCTGACTTTTACTCAAACGCATTTTCTACGTAAGCAAGCAGGATTAACAAAGCGGTGTCTATATCTCTTGACGTAACGTACTGACTGGCGCCGCGTCTGTTAAATATAACCACGGTTAAGTCACAAGGGGATGAGCAGACGTCACCCGTTAAGCTTCTTGGCAAGAGTGCGTCATTGAAGCTGAAGGAGATCTGTATAGAGCTGCTGATGATAAAATAAATAATTAAAATTACATTTCATCAATTTTGTACTCATTGTTTCTCTTTATAATCTATTTCTTTCTTCTACTTTACACCGTCAACAATCAATGTATATTATATTCTTTAATATTCAATTGCATACCGGCTAGAGCTGAAAATCATCTGCGAACTGGCCTATTGCGCTGTGGCGCACTTTTTTTGGTTTTTTGTTATTTGTATGTTTTTCGTCCTATAAACATATTCGCGTCTAATAAGCGGTATTGTTTCCTATCTGTCTTTTTTCTAACCTTCTTTTTTCATACTTTTCTTGTTTCTTTTTTCTTACTGTTTCCGTTGACTACTTTCTTTGAACCAAATTGATAACTAATATTTTTGACACACAAAACAAGTGCAGTCACACTGCACCACGCTCTTTACCAATCTTCTTCAAAAACGTATCCAAACCTTACAATCTTGTCTCAAATGATCCTGGATTACCGTTCACATGCCTATACTCACGCTACATTTCAAAATGAATCTCTTACCTTTAGCTTAAAGCTAAATTTCCATTGCATATTATATCGGTATCTTCGACATCTCTATTGACAGATGTGATGATTTTATGCGTTTAAGTTTATCGTCTAGTTGTCTTAGGTGAATGTTCTGCTTGGGCTATATCTATGGTGTTAAATTTAAATACTGTTTGTCTGTTTCACCACCTCTCTAGTTTCTCCAGAGCTGTAACGTTAGCATTAATTTCTATCCATGTAGAAGCAGTCGCTTATTTACTTCATATCTCTCTTTTTTCGATGATCCAAATGGAAATTTAACAAACTCAAACAAGTATGGAAATTTATATTTGTTATTTTTATAACTAAATTATATTTTATATGGCCCTCAGACTTATTTATCAATAAGGAAATAGATATTAACTTATTAGTTAATATTTTTCTTTCTTTTGTTTTTCTTGGAGATTTTTATTTCCTGAAACGTGTACTTTTATCTAATACTTGTCATAAGCGAGAAAATTTGTGAATATTGACGGATTTTTTATGTCTAAAGTTAGGAACCGCAGTAAAACACTAGTATGTTAAACTGTACTGTAACACTTTTGGCGAACCATATTTACTTAGATCAAACTGAATGCTTCCTGCAGATTCTAGGTACAGATTTAGATTGAAATGGAACACAGTGAAATACAATTTTCGCTGTGAACCTACAGTACAGAAAATTCGATAATTATAATTATGACTATAATGTGTTCAGAGACAAATCATCATCATCACTTTATAAAATAATGTCCAACTGTTAAAAGTATTTTCATACGTTGAAGGAATGAGGAGGTATCAATTACCACGCTTGCTCAAGGTGGATTAGAACAACTAATCACCAATCCCAAATAGGTTGATTAACTTAAAACGAGTCAAACACAGTCCATGTCATCAACGTTTCAATAGTGATAACAAATAATAATTTGCGTCATCGTCCTACACGAAAACGTTTTCATCCCATCCAGACGGTTGGCAGTCAACAACTGTGCAATTTATGCAAAACTTTCAGCCCTACACAGCAAAACTTTGAATTTATCTTTCGGCGGCGGTATTTCAGAAGCGATACAACCATAAAACATTTAAGAAACGAGCGTACTCGTTCTTGAAAAGCCGGAAACGTGCCTGTGACGCCTCTGCTGCTGCAGATGTCCATGGGTGGCGCAGATGGCTTACCATTAGGTGATCCGTGAGCTCGCTTGCTACCTATTTCATAACAAAAAGTTAAAATCTGCATAATATGGACTGCAGCACGGTTGGGGCGGTAGTTGAGCTACTGGCTGCCGGGCAATGTGGCACGACTTCGATTCCCATACGAAACAACTATAGGTATTTGTGTGATCCACAAATTTTTGTTCCGTGTCTGGGTGTCATGTGTATGTCAAATCCTGTGTCATTGGTGCATGTGAGAAAATCTTAGTGTGGGGCAACGTTTTTCTAAAAGAGAAGAAAAAAGGTATTTTGTAACTTCCTCTTTGTTTAACAAGAACACTTACAGAGTAACTCCAAAACTACCACAAAGTACACATAGAAGCAACACAAACAAAAAAAAAGCAATCACAGTCAGATTCTCACATAACAACCCATGTACTCGCCCCATGCAAGTACACGTGTACCGAGGGGATGGTACAAACACTATGGGGGTGTAATTCCATCATTCCCATGACAGCACCCCGAATTAAATTGAATTCATGGCCATCTCGTGTCATCGCGGATGGTTTTATGCTGTATTGAAAGAGTTAAATGTAAAAAATGCATAATACGTGTAAACTTCTTCTATTTCTGATGATGCTAGTACAATATAGTGAGCCATTAAGATTTTTATAAATACTTAATTTTCACCTCGCAAACTCGACAATAACTAGCATTTATGCAGTTATATCCTAGTTAGTACCTTTATACCAAATCTTCAACTTAAACAAATGTCTCAAAACAAAATTCAAATGACTGTGCGAAATTTTGACCTTAATCTAAATACATAATTGCATTAACATTTTGTTTTTAAATCGTCTCTTCTTTTAACGTGACTGTTGGCTGTAAGTTGCCACCACGACACGCAAGGTGCTTATGAATAAAAGTGTTGTGGCTTGAAACTAAAAGAGCTTTTCTCAGTTGATACCCATGAGTATGTACACATTACTTTCATTATTTATTACGTTTCAGGATAGTTACTATACAAAAATTGCATAAAACCATCCACAAAAATATGACATACAACGTTGGGTCCTCTTGCTAAGTGCACTTGTCAATACCGTCCATGCACACATACATAGATTTATTCAAATATCTGCAAACATAATACACCAAACCAAATTGAACCTTAGGAATAAAGTTCTAAAGTTCCAAATCGGTTGGTCATACCCTGATGGAGGGTAGTTTAAAATTTGTGCGGATAGTTTGGACGAGAAAGGACTGCCATTTTGTAATCCTGACGCTAAAGTGCACTTTGTCAATACAGAGGGGTAATTACTGGTGGACCAACTAGAGTATGTGATCGTTCGATGATGGGAAGATTTTTAATAAAGACTTTTTAGCATGGACTTATTTTGGATAATCGATTTTTCGGTTAGTGTTTTATGTAAAAATACTTTTTAGCTTTCATTTTGTTCTTGTGTGTTTACAACTAAAGTTTTTATACTGGTTCAGATCAAGTACCTACATAAAGTTTAGCGGCGCAAATCTGGTTACCTGTCTTGTCGATCTACTGTCCCATCAGTTACAGAGAATGAGGGAACAATGAGTGAACATTCGTTCGTATGCAAACTTTAATACTGTAATGTGACTAACGTTACTATAATTTTTAACTAGTTTAGCATACATTCTTGAACAATGAGATCGAAATAGTTCTGGTGATTTAATTAAAAAAAAATCCCACTCTAAATTTTCTCCAAACACTATTGAAAAAAAACTTAGCTTACTTAACCAAAAGACGAAATTCAAATAATCATTAATTGGTAGACAATCAATCAAAAATTGATCAAACCAAACTCTTTAAGTAAATTAAAACGTAGAATTTCTAAGTGGAAGTAAGAAAACGAACGATTAAAGTTTACACAGCCATTAGCTGTGTTTGGAGGCTTCACGACTCGTTCTTAGAGAGCCGGTAGCTACGGAATTAAATGGCAATCGATTACAAGTAGCACCAGCTATTGGGGAAAATTAACTGAACTCCCTGTTAGGTGGGGCGTTTGAACCCAATGAAAAAGAGCAAGATCACTTTTGTGATATTTGAATGGAATGGAAAAAAGCTAAATGAATTTTGTGATCAAGATACCATAAAATATTTGAAACAGTAAGTTAAATAGATAGAAGAAATTTCGAACTAGTTTAGTGTCAGGTGAAATAATAAAGAGATATAAAAATTAATATTTTATATTTATTTTATATTACAAATGTAGCCTTATCTCGTCGTTTATGGTTTTTTTTATCGTTTTTTATCTTATCGTTTTGGTCTGTAAATCTGTCAAGGTAATGTTTGATTGGTAGGGTTGACCACCAGCGTACGCATCATTTGAAGGTACACATTGGTACAAATTGCTCATGGACACCCCGTAATACCAGAGTAATTAAAACAGTGTTGCCGACCGTTTGGGTGCTAAAAATCTGAGGATTGGCCAAACAAACAATACTTGCTAAAAACGATCAAGTTAGTATAAATTCAATAATGTTGCTACAACTATTTGAGCTACTTTTTATTTCTTCTAAAACACCATAGTACCAAATGCACCAACCTAAACGAGACTAAAAAGATCTAAAGAAGGAAATATCCTAATTAAATATGGATGCAACGTAATGAGTTATGCAAATATTGTAGACGGTGGCTAACGATTGGGGTGGAAGATACCCCCCTTAGGGGGTGTTATGGGGTGGGAATGGGGATAGATACTTCGATTCGACAGTACCGTCGGACGAATCATTTCAAGTATTTACTTTAAAAATCTTTGGTATGCTTTCTTTGAAAATTATATCGAAAGGGTTACTTTGAAATACTTTATCTGTTATATTTTTAAGGGGTTCGGGTAACGTTGGGTAATTTGTGAAATTTCATTGTTTTCTAATAGTAAAATTTAATAATGATTGTTTTCTTTTAAGACGGGCTACCTTATTATATTGGTGATTTTATCAACTCTTGCAAAGATGTGTGGGTGATTTACTGCACGATTGGTGCGCTTTGAGCAACCACACTGGTCAAATTTCGCGAAACATTTCCTACTTGGAACTATTATTTGGATAATCTCAATAATATTATATTAACACAGATATGTTATACCCTCACAAAAAAGTTATACCTTTCATTAAATGTACATATCACTACAAGTTAAAATTGTAGAAAAAGGATAGTATGATAAATAAAACAAGAAAAAACTAATAAGCTATTGTTATCAAGTACGTACTCAAGGTAAACAAACATTATCCTAAGAGAGATATATTGCACTTGCATACAATTGTATCCTTTTCGAGTCTTCACTTTTGCGCTCTTATGACATATCTGTTAATATATTATATCATTGGGTGATCTACAAATTATTGTTTTGGGCGTCGCATCTACTGAATGACAAAAAATCCTTTGTGTGTATAATGTATTTGTGTCACTTTTAAAACAAAAGTAAAGCATTTATTTCAATATAACCACTTTTATGCCAGTTTCTAAAAAAAATACCTTTTTCTATCGCAGTAAGGTAATATTTGCAAAAATCGTCAAGGTTTAACAATATTAGGTAGATACCTACTATAATAACATTTTTCTGCATCCCGTACCTTAATGGGAATTTTGAAGAAAAACATTTTGTTTATACAAAGTCATTATTATAATGTAAGTCTCCAGTTGGCCAAGCAAAGTTCCTTAAGTGGGCAACATTATAAATTATTTAGTAGGTAGATGGATATTTTGAGGTTATCTCTGTATAATGGATTAATATTGTTAATCTGTCCACAAAATTTAGGTATATTTTATATATAAATTGCTATCACTAATATATAATACCTAAAACCAAACTAATATTATAAATGCGAAAGTTACTCTATCTGTTTGTCTGTCTTTTCTTCACGCCTAAGCTACTGATCCGATTTCTGTGAAATTTGGTATAGACATAGTTTGGAACTGGAAAAAGGACGTAGGATTGTTTTTTATACCGAAAATCTGCAGGAAGTCACTATTCCACGTGAACGGAGTCGCGGGCAAAACCTAGTAATTATATAAATTGCTGTCATGTACGTGTAATGTGTATTTTTAGTTTAATATAATTTAGGTACCGCACCTAAGACAAGCGAGATAATTTTAGAGTAGGGCGACTTTTTTTTAAAGGAATAAAAAGCTAAAAATCATTGTCAACATACTTAATCGAAAAACAAATCAATAACACCAATCTACATAAATAAACATTGCAACTTTCTTAAAACTACGAAAAGGTCAATGCTCATAATAAAATTAAAATGGCGTCTTTTTTTTTAAAGTAGTGCAATATAGATAAATGTTACCGACAAGACTTACAGCTGTAAATGTAAATAAACGCAAGGTGAATAATATGAAGATATAAAATCGTAGGCAATTAATATTATCAAGCCTTTACCCTGAAGGGGTAAGCACAGATGTGGTTGTCACTTTTAAAGTAAGTAGTCTATTTTTTTTGTACCCATTACGCCAAGCAATTGGCGCCGCCCATCATCATCATTATCAGCCTGATTCCGTCCACTCACTGCTGGGCACAGGCCTCCTTAATTGCACGCCACTGAGATCGATGTTGCCGGGGTTGCGGGGTAAGCGCAATGAGGCACCGCGACCTCGGCCCAGAGTACCAGAGTAGGAGAAGGAACAGGGGGGTTTTTAGTCAGTAAGAGTCTGACACTCCCTCTCGCCCGGCCCTGGGCGGGACAAGTCATTTGATGATTTTCCCCTCACAAAAAAAAAACGGAGATCGATGTTCAGCTCTTCTCATCAAACCTCTGCCAGCCATCTTACAGATATTCTCAGTCCGCTCAGCTGGAGGGGAGAGGCCCTACACTACGTTTGCCTAAACGTAGTGTGGAGACCATCCACCATAAGAACACGTCTACTGCCTATGTCGACAACTTTAATTCTCTGTATCCAAACGAGTAACGAGTTATTTTGACCGAACTGTATAGTTTATCTAAGGTAGACGTAGTCTTGAACAACCTCGAGAGAAGATCATTGATGGTGATCGGCTTCGGAAGAACATGTTTATTGAACATGACCTCTGCTTTTGCTAAGTTCATCCGGAGTCCGATGCGAGCAGAAGAATCAGCCAGGCTGTAAATATACACCCGCAATGCCAAAGGAGTTACGAGAACATTGTCGGCTTGTTCTTAGTTACAATAGCTTTGATTTATAAGAGACTTCGCCATAACATCGCTCGGATACTACCTCAGTAAGCATTGCTGCCAAAACCTAAGGAATTACAAGAAGAGTGCGAAAGAGAAGTATTGAGGATTACTGACAACCTTGTTTTTCTGAAGAGCACTCTTTCACTGATAAACAGGATAACCTTTTTTTAGGTCTTGAAACGGCAAACGTGCAGACGGTTTACCCGATGGTAACAAATCAGCGCTGCTATTTGCTGACCTTTTGGGGGATTAGGGATTTGGAGATTCTGGGATTAGAGGAAGCCGAAGCATGGCTCTGCCATAAGTAGAAGATGAGAGAGAATTGACAACCTTATACTTCTTAGGTACATTATTTCACTCTTAAACAGAATAACCTTATATTCCCTTTAAAATAGTAAGTAAAATAAATAGTAAAGAGTAAATACGCACCCGCCAACGAAGGGACTAAATTAGTTCCAAACCAAATACTTTAAAGAGAGGTCTCGGAACTTTCGTATTCCATCGCTGAATAAAATGCGAAGGGGTCATAAGTACCATTGCTGTATAATTCATAACGAAAGGGTTATATGTATGTACATATATAATACTTATTTGGTATATTTTGGAATGTATATTATAGAGTTATGTTTTACTTGATGGAATTATCTATTTTATTACTCTATCTATTTAATTATTCTACGAATTTTTGTAAGTGATTATAATAGAGATCCATTATTTAACAGGGAAGGTCTTTTAGCTTCTAATGTGACGATGAATAAGAGTATTCATAGAGTATAACTAAGTCAGGATATGGACTTAAAATCTTTTATTCGAGTTTTCTCGTTTATTGGTAAAGTAAGCAAACGCTTTACCGAATGGTAAGCAATCAGAGCTAGGTACTCATAGACACCCGCGGATGAGTAACGAGTGCGTTCCTGCATTTTGGGGATTAGGGTTTTCGAGATTTATGGTGAAGGGAATGATTCTGAGAGATGACTCTTGTAACCTTTCCCCCAAAACGCTGTAATTAAATCACGCAGGTTTTCTGAAAGGTCATGTTATCACGCCGGTCGAGCCGAAGAATAGCTATCTCACACTTAAATTTGACTTTATTAAATTCGATGAAAAAAGATATAGATATATAATCTCCGTAGATAATCATAGCTATTTCATCATCAGCCTATAGGTTAGTGTCCACTGCTGAGCAAAGGTTAGGTAAATCGCTACTAAAGAATAGTTTAAGTGATCATTAGATAAATGTCTCTGAGTGCGGCAATCAAACTGATGCTGCTGTCGTAACTTATTTTAGATTTTAGTATATATCCGGGGTTGCGGGGTAAGCGCAATGAGGCACTGTGACCTCGAACCAGAGCAGGAGAAGGAACAAAGGGGTTTTTAGTCAATAAGAGTTTGACACTCCCTCCCGCCCGACCCTGGGCGGGAGAAGTCATTTCATGATTTTCCCCTCACAAAAAAAAAAGTACAAGTATAATAGTAACATAAACATATTCCATTTCTTAGGAAAGAAAAAATCTTAATAAAATGGTACGAACTCAGTACATTACCAAAATCTGTAATAAAGTTAAAATATCCTCATTCATTATTATCAACAGCCACGTCCACAATTTTTTAATCTTAACCCTTAACCCCAAAACGCGACGTTACATTTTAATAAAATTCTTCAGCAAACATTAATGAAGTTGGGTACTAAACAAGCAGCGCTTTTGTGGTGCTCGCGTCGCCATTATGATTTTAACCGAGATAATGCACGGGAAATGACGGTAAAAGAAATTTAATTCACGTAACGATGAAAGGGTTATATAGGGTCGGCTTTGATAAATAAAGCGGACCCCAAGGATATTGCTCGCCCCTTTTTTGCTCTACATATTGATATTAATGCTTGTGAATTTTGACAAAATTGCACGTAAGCCTTTGTGGCACGAGCATGGCGTCTTTTTTTATGAGTTGTAAAGCCCGTTGTCCCGTTTCACGTAAATGAAATATTATGGTTGTCTTTTTGGATCCGCCATTTTGCAAGCTTCGATGTTTAAATTCTGTTACACTGTGTGCGCGTGTTCTTTTTCGTATACCTATAAAAATGTTGTGCGTTGTTATTATTGTAAATGGAGACGATAAATTTTGATGTGTTGTGTAATTTTATTTATAGGTGCCGCTAGGCCGTGTTATATCTCGTAGCTTCTTTGATTATATGTTCTCGTAAAATGCTTCTTAAATAATATATGCAAAATCTCAGCTCAAAAAAAACTTTTTAAAAACCGTATTATTATTTTTATAAAACTTGTGATAAATTATCATAATCCATGCTATTAAAAAAAGAAAAACATGTGACATAACCTCTAAAATTTTAAAATTCGAACCGTTGTATTCTACGTCGCACAAACAAAAAAGGAGCGCGCTGAACAAAACACAATTAATCCTAAAATTGCAACGTATCAATTTCTTTACCTCCCCCAAATTACGGGACTGCTTTTAGTCCTTCGTCGTGTAATCCCAAAAGTATACCAACTCCGTACATGTCCGTATCAGATACTTCATTAATATTTCGCCATCATCCCGGTAATTAAGCGGCCACCGTCGCAGTTGAAGGGTTACGTAAATATTTCGAACGGCATTATTCAAAATTCATCTGGATGAATATTTGTCAGATATGAAGGGGCACTATTGTATAGGGTTGGCCTTTAGATGGATATAATAAATAATTAGAACATGGTTTGATAGTGAAGTACTACATAAACAGAAATTTTTAAACACACATAATACACATCTCACATTATGTTATTTTTACATTGTCTGGACTTGAAAAGAGACTTTTTTTGTCAAGGGAAAATCATCCAATGACTTCTCCCGCCCAGGGTAAGGCGAGAGAGAGTGTCAGACTCTTACTGACTAAAAACCCCCCCGTTCCTTCTCCTGCTCTGGGCCGAGGTCGCGGTGCCTCATTGCGCTTACCCCGCAGCCCCGGCTAAACATCAGCCCTTTAGGGCCCCGACTGTGGTGGTCTATTGGCTCTTTGAGGCGCGCGCGGAACGCTACGCGCCGTACGCTCGGGTCCGGTTCTGGTCGGGCGGCGAGCTACCCTTACTCGCCGTCCGCAGACCCGCGCTTACGGTGGCCGGAGATCATCTCTCGATCCCCGACGTCCGGAATGTCGCCTTCTGCGGCGGCTGGGGCGCGAGGAGGATAGTTCCCTCACGCGCTCCGCCTCCTCCTTTGCGAGCATAACTGCTTCGCAGAAGGAGGAGATAGCTTCCCAGTTCCTCTCACGCTGCACCATGGCCTCGATTAAGGCCGGGCGCGAGAGGTCGCCGCCGCCGATCACTTCCCTGGACTTGAAAAGAGACTGACGTCTGAGTTTGTTTCGGCATTTCTCCTCAGAGTAGTCAGATAGGAAATGCCGGCTTCATCAAATTTTTCACATATAAATTGACGTGTAAAATTGCCGTTTTATGGCCTATTTGCAAAAATAAATTCATTGTTTCATTGTTTCAATATCTACATATTTTTCATAAGAAAAATCCTACTAATCCTACTAATATGATAAATGTGACAGTTTGTGACACTTTGTGGATGTATGTTTGTTATTCCTTCACGTAAAAACGACTGTACCGAATTGACTGAAATTTGAAAAAGTAGATAGGTTGTACCATCAACACATAGTTATTATTCCAGGGTATAGGCTGTTTTTTTTTAACATAACATGCGGGTGAAGCTGCAGGGAGAAGCTAGTGTGATATAAAAATGTGTTAAATGTTTTCATTTTAAAAGTTCCAATAGCAATACAGTATTATTTTGAGTTGAATAAATTTCGTTTTAAAAGCCATTCATAGACGTGCGGTCATGCTAACGACCACTATGTAGAAATCTGATCCACAAAGAAACAAATTATCTAAGAGCTTCCAAACACTGGGACAGTTACACAAAATACATGACATATGTAGGCCATACGTCATTATTGCTTGCTCATCAACGCGTAACATAGGTAATTTCTACACAGAGGCTCGTGATTAGAAAGTACACGAAACGTTACAGATTTGAATAATTAAAAATGTTTGCTGCACGACTTTGATCCCTAACGTCCGAAGTATGATTTCGTCGCCTGAATACGCACGTCTTGGTTTCGGCAGACGCTAGCGATGCAACTAATGTAGCGTCAGCAGATAACAATGATTGGATAATTAGATATTACAACTTCATGAAAAATCTAAGTAATTTCTTTTCTCATTACAATGAATTTTTGGAATAGAATCATTCTTCCATTTCATTGATTTTACATTTTTTTGTTTTTGATTTATTCAAAAAGTAAATTCTACAAAGTTACGAATTATATTTGCCAATTAGGCAACCCATGTTACGATTTTGTACAAAATTTATCGTTTTTGACATTTCAATAGTAGGAATTGGAAAAATTGTAAACAACCATCTTGATCAGGATATATAAAGCTGTTGATGAAGCAAAACAGGTATACTAGGGTCGTTCTATTTGGTTTTATAACTTACGACATCTGAGACAGACATGATAATAATGTATGTTTTTAACCAAAATACTCATATCATTGGTTTAATATTTACCCTCTTTTTTAATTGCTTATAGAAATCTGTTTACTTTCCTATAATTGCAAATCTTATTGTATTATAAACTAGCTTCAAGAGATGCTCGTCTTCTACAGATTGTAGCGTGATGACACAAAAATATTTTTTCAATTCGCACCAGTAGTTTCAAAGATTAGCGCGTTCAAAGAAACAAACACTTCTACTATATAATATTAAGCATAGATAGGAAGCTACGTACTGATATGCCTTCATATTTTTACACAAAGCCCTAGCCCTACCCAGTCCGCTAAACCAGAAGACGTTTTATTAAACTTGAATGTTTTCACCTAAACGAGACCTTTTATAGGCATATTATATGTAATGAGATGAAAAGGAAGGATATGCGAAAAATATATTAGAAGAATGAACATGTATAGGCAGGCATGTATACATATCTTGTACTGCAATATAATGTCATTTCTAATATACTTTTCTTCTTTACTAAAATTTATTTCATTGCGGGATATAAGAAAGTTATTCATGTCCCTGGGACGCGATGGATTTCTGTCTTTTTATGTTTTCATAGTTGTAACATCTGTAGATCTTGGCACAAGAGTTGCAGGGTGTGACGGACTTGACCCAATAAAAACGTGGATAACTAGTTTTTTATATTGCATTACTGCAATGTGAGATGGAGAAGCCTTGATAGGAGAGATTGATGATTAGTTATAATGATGTTTTACGGATTTAAAATCTATTATTTTCTATCGGTTTACGTTTTTAACTAACTAAATATTTAAAAATATTTAATTATTTTCATCTAAAATAGTATGTAAAAATACAAGAGAGAGATACAATATAAGTATTTATCTTAATCGA
This sequence comes from Spodoptera exigua, assembly GCA_902829305.4. Lineage (NCBI taxonomy): Eukaryota > Metazoa > Arthropoda > Insecta > Lepidoptera > Noctuidae > Spodoptera > Spodoptera exigua. Next base: position 10,346,195 of record LR824616.2, on the reverse strand, counting down.
TGTTATACACGACCTTTTATGTTAATCCTAATCTTTGTATGTTTACAAAAATTAATATCAATATTATACGATCACTTTAGTATATCAAGATTATTTGCCTTTAGTTAATCACCTAAACTGATCGACGAAATAATCAGAATAAAAATCATTTTACAGGAGCTGAAGGAGAACTAAAAAAATTTACATTCACTACAAAAATTTAAGATTTAGACAAGACAAATCTATACAACTTGCATTTACGCCTTTCTTACAATCTTAATTCATACTTCTCATCATAACCGAAAAACATTAACCAAATGCAAACGACAGTCACCTACAATTTTAATAGACATCTTCCTCTTAAAGACACGACCGTTATGCTTATTACAAATAATTGTACCTACTTTAATAATATTTAAAAATTAAAATTAATTAATAATTTAAGTTTGATGAGCTAACCGTACCAGTAGTTAGGGAAAGAGTATCGTAATAGTTCACTATCAAATTCACACGATTTACACTGAACATCTGTCACGATCTACGGTGTACGCAACTTATCTATGAGGCCATTAAAATAGCGGATAAACCGCTCTATGATAGTCGAGACATTGTTTTTCTTAGAGCCGAAATAGAGGACTGTGTGACGGATTACCTGATGGTAAGCTATCAACCCAGCCTATGGACACCCGCAACGGAGGAGTTACGAGTGCGTTGCCAACCTTTTAGGAATTAAGGATTTGGAGATTTAGTGATTGAGGAGGGATTGGGGGAGGAGAAGGATTGGGCTTCCGGTAACCTCACTCACATGGCGAAACCAACACAACACTGTGGTTGTTTCTGTGAAGCCGTGGTCACTCTGTATCACTCCGGTTGAGCCGACCCATTCGTGCCGAAGCATGACTCTCCCACGCTTTTTTTTCTGATCATGAATGAGTACATGAAAAATCATCAGATGACTTCGCCAGCCCTGAGTAGGGGAGTAGTGTCAAACTCTTATTGGCTAAAAATCACTCCATTTCTTCTCGTTCGTGACTTCATATATTACATTGCCAAAACATAGCATGTAAAGTATTATATCCTTGAAAAAAATTACTTACTCGTGTGAAGTTCTACTGGTTTCAAGTCACATCGGGACCTTTATTCATTATCACCGCGAGGTTGACACCAAGACAGCTATTTTCTGTTAGTTCGCGTGATTATGCTATTCTGGATAACAACAACATGCACCTATTACATAAAAAAAACATGCACAACATAGGTAATAATTTACTAACGTGAATATATTTTTTTTTTATGTTATAGCTCGGCAAACGAGCCGACGGATTACCTGATAAAATGCAATCAGTGCCGCCCATGGACACTCGCAACGGAGGAGTTACGAGTGCGTTGCCGACCTTTTAAGGATTTGGGATTTGGGGATTTAGGGATTGAGGAGGGATTGGGGAAGGGGAAAGATTAGGCCCCCGGTAACCTCACTCACACGGCGAAACACAACGCAGTGATTATTTCACGCCGGTTTTCTGTGAGGCCGTGGTATCACTCCGGTCGAGCCGACCCATTCGTGCCGAAGCATGACTCTCTATAATGACATTTTTTTAGTTTGTCAGCTAATTTAGTAGCCCCACGTAGCCTATCACATCAAACCCGCACCACTTGTCCGGCGTCCTCGTTATTTTTTATGTACCATCTTGCTATACTTATACATTTCACTGATTAACCATACCTACTTTCGTTTCTAAGATTGATTATTAAAAATTTTGTTCGTCGTTAATTATATGTTTGAGTTAATTGAGTAATTTATGGAGGCTTCGGCTGCATTAGAGGAAAAGTGTCTTTAAGTTGCATGTGACAGATTTTCTTTTTCGGTAATATTTTGCTGATATGTAGGGATGAACATAAATTATTTTCTATTTTTACTTTTTTTAAATATTTTGACCGGGTCACGTTGAGTTTTAGTCACAAATTAACTTATAGATACGATATTGTACTATATTATTTTTTCTCTAATACCTAGGTATATTATTATGGAACAAATATAAATAGGTTATTTAAATTTATTTATTACGCATAATACATTTGGCAATGCATTAAGATTTCTTAAAAACTTTTAGCCATTGAATTATTATTTCACCAGAATGTAAACGACTTTGCAGTTTTTGATGGATACGTCTTTCAAAGTTTAATTTATCATTTATGATTGAATGCTTCAAACATCGAAGTTAACGATCTGAAATCAGAGTAACAATTTTATACAAATTATTTTAGTTACGATTTTGTTTCACAATACACCTATTGTTTCGAACTGATATGCAGTTGCTTATAGTTTACTGCATAAGACCAAAGCTTCTAGCTTCTGACAACCTCCGTAGCTTTCTAAAACTAATACACAACCTCTAAATCTAATGCCTAACTCTCAATCCTCTCCGATGTTTCAAAAGTAGCAGTTTAAAAAGCATACAAATTAAAAGAACACCTAGTTTGTAAAATAAAAATCCACGATACAGGAGAAAACCTTAATGTAGGACATAACTTTGAAAGATTGACAAACATATTGTTACTTGTAACAAAACTGAGAAAGTAAAAAGACAAAGACTACGCTATACATACAACCCACAATTTCAAAAATTAGCAGGACAGAGTTCAAAGCACACATGATCTCCACAACCATCTTTGTTCAATACTCAACACCAAGTTTGCATAAACAGACATACACAGACCAAAATAAGAGTAGAATAGTCATACTTTATTTCGACACTCGCTCCGTACAAACCTGTAGGTAATTTGAACTAGTAGGTAGTAACACTTTTGGTAAACGTAAGCGCAATCTACAGCCCTTACAAGCGACGTAATGATGAACAATTGCGCCAGAGAACATTCGAGAGCAGAATCACGATCGCGCCGCCCTCACTTCTTCTACATATCTCGATATAAGATCTAGGCGCAAGAAGAAGGAGGATAGCGGGTAAATCTTAATGTTCAAATAATGATTAATTATACAATTAAGTATAATTAATCATTATTAGAGAAGACTATACAGTCTTCTTGTAAGAAACGGCAGTGCCACAAAACACCAACCATAGGTAGGTTAATAACTTAGTTAATATCAAAACGCCAAACTGAATCTGTTAATAGGGATACACATTGTTTTATAAGCTGTGCAGAATATGTCAGAAAGAGTAAACAACTAGAAAAAAAAATTGTATACAATAATAGGGCTGAAATATTCTGTTTGGAAAAAAGCCCATTTAATAAAATAAAGATTAAAAAAAAAGTTACCAAGGATAATATTAAGGTAAAACAAGAAAGAAAATGTAACCAAAACTAAGAGTAAGCTGTTACTTTTGAGTTCTGTAACCAGGTAATTTTTGTCAACACAATAATCCATTTTAGATTAAAGTATCTTGATACTTGTCTTGGCAGAAGAACCATGCAGCAGATACCAGATTAAAGGGGTACCAAGGATTGCCTTTCTTGAATCCCTTTCCTCTGGTACAAAGAACCTGTTACTGAGGACCTGAACCTCAAAATTGTCCTAGTACAAGACTGAATACCTAGTATTATTGAAGTCGGTAGGTTGTTTACGTTTTCTTTAGGTATCTCGAATCAGTTTATGACTTAAGCCAGCCCCCACAACGCACAGTACACCTAATATCATCATTAGCGACTGTACCAAATGCCTCGTGATTAATGATCTCTTTATTGTCTTCGCAGACACGATTATACCACGATTTCTTAATTCGGTAATTAGATGGGGCAAGATTTAGATGAGTGAGTGATGCTGCGGGCTGTGATTGTGATGTGATTTGTGGATCCTTGTGCGATGTGTGATTGTTAGGTATTGGTTCGTTGGGCAATAAAAAACTACGTGAGGTTTTAACAGTGCAGGTCGGTGTAATGTTCGAACTTAATAACTTATGCTTTCGGAAATTATCGATTGTAATTGGGGTTCTTTTGATTACTAACTACCGTAGGAAGTTATTGTTTTATTTATTCTCTGCTTGTGGTAATTCGAGTTAACTCGAAACTCTGTGAAAATTGTTGATTTGGATTCTTAAATTGATCGACAAAAACCTTTTCTCTCGACAATAAGTACTAAGGCAAAAAATCTTCTTGTCCCTATAATATCATAATTATCTAATATGGAATAGATGAAGGCAAGACATTATTAACAGGACTTACCTATTGTCAAAATTACGTATTCAAATTTATTTTATTTCGATTTTACACATTACCAATACTTAAGTAGTGTTAAACATCGCAAACTAACGAAAGACTCGAAACTATTTGAAAGAAAAATGAGTTGAAACTTATTCCAGGGTCTTCAGAGATCGAATAACAGTAAAACACGGTGCCACAGCAGATGTCCACCAAACTTGCTTATTCATACATCTGTAGTTATATACAAACATACATACTTATATTCACGTACGTAGGGTGCTTACGTGGGCGTTTAGCCGAAGGGTAGGGTTGGCACCGTCAACGCACCCACATCAAACTTTCAGCTGCTCGGACCCGCACATAAATCAGTTAAAGAGCAACGTGACAGCCCTGGACATTCGTGCAGAAAAGCGTTGTTTGGGAAAAGTGTTAAAAATATCTCGATATTATATTTTTTTTAAACCTAAAAAATACAGGTTTTTTATAACTAAACAAAATTGAACAATAGTTTACTGTTCTCTATAACCATTTTGACTAGGTTCATTCTTGTTTAATAAATTATTATTAAAATTTCATACTATTTTCTATTATTTTTCAAACATTATTTGAGGTACTACGACTATTTTTGTTGAGAAAAATGATAGTCAAATTACCTGCGTTACAACTAAACTATAAGTTTTCAGCCGGGGTTGCGGGGTAAGCGCAATGAGGCACCGCGACCTCGGCCGAGAGTAGGAGAAGGAACAGGGGGGTTTTTAGTCAGTAAGAGTCTGACACTCCCTCCCGGCCGGTCCTGAGCGGGAGAAGTCATTTAATGATTTTCCCCTCACAAAAAAAAAACTATAAGTTTTCCCTTTCACAACAATTCAGTCACTAATTATGACTGTTCTTAAACTACAAGAAATTAAATATCAATTTACGAAACACATTTCGAATCACCATGTATCGGTATGGCCGGTCAATACACCACTATAAGTAGATAGTTTTATTACATGTGTGTAGAGGAACAGTGCCCCACTGCTCCAGTAAGGGACGGTAGAGACAAAACAGTGACCTATTTGAAGGGACGCGCAGGGTATTAAATATCCCATAGGCTTAGTACGTTCCACTGGTTTTAGGGGAAACTTGTTAATAATAAATATATTCGTCTTTATTTTTGTTGAGTTTTTGGGTTAATACTTGTTCGGATGCGTTGAAAAAACCATGTTGATGGAAATGTTGCATTTAGGTAAGATATATTTAAACTTGTACAGATAAATGTGAAATCATTGAAATAATTATTAGAATACATTTTTACACACTCTTAGTCAAAAATTCATGGTTTTTATGTAAACGGTTCAAGAATTGTAAAAATGAAACAATATTCGTATAATGTGTCAGTGTAAATCTGTCCGTCGGTGAAACACCTAGCCTTACCGGTAGGTAGTTAATCTTTCAAAAGTGCAGATTTGATCCACTTAGGCAAATAATCAATTAATAATGATTTCAAGCGAAGCATCAAGAGCCAACCACTACATATGGTAAAGTCTTAATTCTAGATGTCTTACAAACTTAGTTGACCTTCTACTGAATTAAATGATGGTGGTCAACGCAGTGATTAGGTACGGGGTTAAATACAAAGAATAGGTATTGCTATGGTACCTGATCACAAGGTCATCGGCAATCGTCATCAACAGCGCATAAAATACGGCAAGGAATAAAAGTCCGGCTGTGACTTGAATCTAGTAGAGCTTCTCTCAGTAACTTAACATAATAATATGTAAGTCGTTATTTTCAAAATGTTTTGTTCAAAACATTCACTATGAAGTTTCTCAATAAAAGAATTGGTTTGTAATAATCACCACAGTTGGCGAAAGGTTTAGACTTTTGCAGTGTTAAATAATTAGGTTTATTATAGAATGATAGTGCCTGGTCGTAGTTCCTTAGTCGATTCTTATAAAACCTACTTGAACACTAGTTGTGGTGAAAAAGCGATTCTATTCTGCCCAGAATAATCCTATTACCTGCAGATTTATCTAAAGACTAACAGCAGATTTACATTAAAAACAAAACTTACCTTAACCAAACTCCTTCTTGATCCTAACAGCATTTTATACACCAAAATAATAGCAAAAATGATCCAACAACAAACATTGAAGTACACTTAAAACAGATTTCACAAACACATTATTAAAAATATGAAAATCTCAAGAGCTGTTTGCAATATTTAAGCTCCATACACACTACCACCTAAGGCAAAGAACACATCTGCCGTATCCGTCTCAAGATTATTATTAAACTCTTTAATAAAAGATCATAATTCAAGATGGCGGAATGGGTGCTCAAAGAGGTGGGAACAGAACGGGACATTGGTGGGACATATTTTGAATGGATGTTGAACCTATTTTAAGAAAGAGAGGTTACGCGATTATGAAAATGTGTGGTAATCCGTATTTCAATTAATATTTTCGGTAATTTGGTAAAATACTTAGTGATAGAAAAAAAAATATTATATTGCCAAAAATGTCTGCGTACTTATTCCACAATTTTTATTTGTTACTTAATATTTAACTATACAGAAATTTACTTGTTAACAGATCTATTAAAAGAGCTATCTGCAAACTTAATCTAATCACAACATTCTGAGTTAAATTATTTCAACGAAAATAGCTTGGTTTAGACGAAATTAAGGTACGTAGGTACACCTAAATACAGTTAATTCCTGCACGCTCGTTATATCTAGGTACAACCAGTATCCTATAATTATATTCTAGATTCATAAATTAGATTAACAGTATTCAAGATTATGACACTTGGCAACATCCATCATAAGATCAATGCTAAAAACACAGCTTTATAAAATAATTAAAACTATATACATCTTAACAAACATACTTTCCAAAACTAATACATAGATCTATCAACAACAAAAGAGACAGTTCAGAAAAAATAAAAGCTTACAATGTATCAAACGATCAAACAGGAGGCGTCCATGTCCCGGTGACCGCTAAAAGGGCCCTACGCATGCCGTATCGAAAAAAATATACAAAACGTCTTTTTTACCCTTAGGGAACCGAACAGCTGCGCTTTTGTATAACAATGATACAGCCGTGTTATTTCCACCAACCCGGGGCAATCGACACACTGGGCTGTTACACGACCTCGTGAAAACGCCCGTGCAATATTCTCCACCATTCCAAACAATATACCAACCAAAATTGACCGGGTTATAAACGATTGCGCACTGCATACACGATGCCCTTTGTTAAAAGTCACGCTTCATTTGGCCCGAAATTGTGTCCTTTTTGTTACTCAGAACATCGTGATGAGTGTAAAAATTGTTTGTATTGTCGCAGGTTTATTATCGTTTCAATATTAAAATTTTTCATGGCTGTCTTATTTAAATAAACATTAATTGTTATTTTTAAATAAAATTGCACCATCGCCATTTTGGTAATACAAAAAAGGAATGAGTTGCAACACAATAGAGGTTTTATATAGCGTCGACGGCTGTGACAATTTCGTTTGTGTTCCATTTTCGAGTTGGGGGATGCGATTGGTTGGCGTTTGGTGACAAATGGGCGACAAAGTGGCACGCCAGCCAATGAGAGTGTAGGATTACGACGACTGCTGTCGACCGGAATAATGTGATATGAATAGCCGTGGATGTCATTACAACACGGTGACAGTTTTTATGTAGATAGGTACAGCTGCTATTATTTCTTTATGTAGTTGTAGTATGTAATTTATCATACAATTAATGTTATTTACTGTAGCAGAGAAGGTGTGGTATTGTGTATGCAATCATGTTGTCGTTTTATTTTTTCTCTTGAAGAAAATAATAGTAGATAAATATATACTTACACAAAAAAGTCTTCTTGTAGGTAACCAATATAAATCTTCTTCAAATGACTTTGACACAAAACCTTTTTTTTTTTAAGAAAGTGTTGCCCTACTTTGTTTTTTCGTATATCGTGGGTGCGTTTACAAACACAATTTCACATACACAAGACACCCAGACTCAGAACAACAATTTGTGGATCACACAAAGAGTTGTTCTGGAATCGTAACCGCGACGCGTTGCGCGGCAACCAGTTGCCCAGCCACCGCGACACTCGTGCAGTCTATTGATATTATTATAACCTAGCGTGTCTCTTGTTGGAAAACGAGTGTGATTATAAACCTTTATGTGTAACATTACATGGTAAAAACAGTTTCGTTCGCCCATAAACCCGACTCTGTGTCGATGGTCGTTTAGATAAAGCTTGGCACTCAATTTCGTCAACTAGTGGGTCAAAGTTGATTATAGTACAAGGGTTGTAATGGGGTGATATTAAAATGTTACTCGGTTATGGGGCAATAGGAAATAATTGAGTGCCTACCTACTTATGCTGGATTGCTAGAAGTAATATAGGTTTGTTTGATAGGTACTTTATGATGATTTGGATACGGTAAGCTAATGATTTTTTACTGTAGTTATTGTAGCTAATGAGAAAACATTCCTGTATTATTGCCGTAAAGAGAAACTTTTAATGATTACTGAACTGATTTTAAGGGTTATAATTGACTTATAGAGTTATATATCCATTGACTTAAGGGAACGTAGAGACTGTAATAGACTGAAATCCAACTCGTTTCTTCCTTTATTCCAGGCTGGAGCCAGTAGTTCCGCAGATTAGTGCGTTCATATAAACAAAGTCAGCTTTATAATATTTTTATTTGTATATAATTTTCTTAGGTTTTTAGTCAATTAAGTAATTTAATAATAGTTTTCTTTATTATATTTGAAAGTGCCTAAGCACCTACTGGACAAGTCATTTTGAATATGAAGAAAAAGTTATTCATTTATTTCTTAATGTAAGTATTTATGAAGACGTTATGAATACAAGTAAAAAGTCCACGGATATTTTTAACTGCCAAACAAATTAACAGAAATCAAAACAAAAAAATACAGTAAAACAACGATCACTCAAAAAAAAACATTCAATTTAAATAATCACTTCCCAAACCTACTTTTACCCTTATCGGTTACAACAAGGTACCCCATTCAAAGCGTGTTGTTCCACAATTACCCATAAAGATTCGGTCTTCGATACGGCGTTGTCATTTGTTATATTTTTTTTACCTGTTGACATGAAAAACGTGTTGATTGCCGTCATTACGCCGATGGTGTGTGATAGCGAGGCACGGCACTTAAATCATATTTTGTAAATATGGTAAAATAAGTGTGTAATATATGTTATTTATGAATAATGATATTTTTGTCGTGGTAAGCGTAGTGATTAATGCTCAAACCTTATTCTCCGTGTACTAAGAAATCTTTGCTCGGTGTTAAGCACTTTTAGGCTGATGTTTTGATCAGCCTAAAAGTGCTTATATCGTATATATTTATATACTTATATCGTGATTCTCATACATGATAGTAGTGTTCCAAATCTGGCAATTATTACATTTAGTTATTACAACCCCACTGTCATAGAAACGGTGAAAGAAAACATCGTGAGAAAACCTGGACTTATAATTTTTGATTTTAAGTTTGAAGTGCAAGCCTGGTGATTAATCCTCAAACCTTCGCGTGTGAGAAGAGGCATTTGATCAGCAGTGCCCACTTGTAGGCTGATAATGTGTCATCTTTGTGGTAATGTAAGTTTTGGTACTTAATATATATACTGTTAAGGGCAGCATTTATGGGATTGTTTTGTACGTGCCTATGCTATTCTGTAAGGCCATGGTATCTGGCTGGCCCATTCGTTGCTCTCCTATGCTAAAGTAACATAATACCTACATATATTATTTTAAATACAACCATTACCAATCGAAATTCTAGATTCCATTCATGACAATGTTTATACAGGCTGTTTTATTCAGTAAGAATCTGATACTTCCTCTCACCCCACCCAGAGTGGTAGGAAATAATTATAACAAACTTTCACCACCGTAAAAAATGACAAATACTAAAAACATTTTGCCCTGTTTCATCTTCCTCTAAATCATTCGACATTTTACTATCTATAGAAAATCCATGTGCTACCTAATTAATGCCAAACACGTTACCAAAACAGTATGATTTCGTTACAAATACCAATATAGTTAGCGGGCTCTAAACACGTCCAAACATGTATTTCCGTGGGACTGTCGTAAGGGCCAAAAACTGAGTAAATGTTTGTATACACATTACTAGCACTTAGATATACATGATGTTTTATCATTAGCATTACAAAGATGGCTTGTGGTGTTGCTATACTACAAAGACTTAAAATTGTACCTATATTTTTGGATACTTGTACAAATGAACTTGGTTGATTTTTTCTGTATAATAATGATCGAAATCGGTTTTGTTGAGATGTTTGTATTTTTTTTTTAATATTAACTTTCTAATTAGGACAATTTTTTTTCAAGTGTTTGCTCAAGCCAAAGAATGTCATAGTATGGCGAAGATAAAAATAATTTCCATTATTATATTTTCATTTACATTAATGTACCGCAACCGTAACACTGCCATTTCTTAGCTTAAATGACTTACATACTTCCATAAATAAACGCTTTAAAATATCTTAATATAATTAGAAATAACTTAAAACTATTACAATTTCTTGTTTTTTTTAATTATTTAAAACAATTGCAATAATAATACTTTCGATATACAACAATCTACCAATTTTACTGTAAATATCCCAGCTGGCAACACAGCGGTACAAGACATGGTCTATTTCATTATGACTTCGTGATGAACAAGTTTAGATCATCGGTGTTTGTTCAGCATGAGTGTCAATCGGTAAGACAATATGCTAACATCAGCTCATGAGAGAGTTCAAATAAGAACTGGTAGGAACGTACTTTCATGAAAAGTCGGGTGTGCGGGGTCAAGCTTAATAATGTATCGCGGCCTAGACCTGGAGGTGGTTTATAGTCAGTGAGAGTCTGACACTCTCCCGCCATGGCCTAGGCGAGAGAAGTCTTGTTTTTTGATTAATTTCCCCCCTCAAAAAAAGTTAGGTATGTCTAGGAAAATTTTAGTTCGTTGATGTTTTCTTTCTGCCTTACCTACATCTAGACATTTGATGATTGATTTTTTTATCAAAAAACTATTGCTGCCTAATGACTAAGTTAAGTAGCTATCCAAACACTGAGAATGCAAAAAATAACTGTTTTTTTTTTAAGTTACAACAGTAAATGCCAAACAGTCATAAAGGCTGTTTTTAAAAACTCTGTAATATAAAAAAAACATCGAATTACATTTATTTAAGTTATTCCGGACCTGTTCAAAGATTTCGATTCACATGACAAACTGTTCCAGTATGTAACCAATAAATAAATTCATACGAAAAATAAAGTAGCTATCAAAACATTGGAACTTGTATTATGATTACCTACCTAAAGCCCGTTAAAATACACCACATCTCCCTTATATTATAAAATTATACCTAAACGTAACAATTTGTAAAGAAGCCACAAATACCAACAAACACCGCATTGGTACTTCACACATCTGTCCATATATAATTATCTTAAGTAAATAAATATAGCAAAGTTTATTGTGTCACAAACTTATTCTTACAAACCGACTAATTTGTTTTGACCTACCACCCTCCCCTTTGTTACCATCTGCGTAGATGTCTGAGGGTTTTTTTGTTATAGGTGTAAGGGTCAAGATATGGTAGTTTATGTTAGACCTTGTCACTGTACAGACGACATGTGGCACCCATTTGTTTGGATAAATAAAGCCGTATTCACAACGCAAGGCGTCAGCCATATGCTGTTTAGGTGTCTTGATACTTTTCTGTTATTTTTAGAACAAATTGTACAGCACTTCAAGTTAGTCGATATTGCAAAAAAACCCTGGTCCTAATTTCAACCTTATTTTAACCAAGGTATAAGTTTAAAAATGTATTGAAGAATTTTCAATTTAATACCTTCATTTCTCTGGTGTCAATTAGCGGGTACAAATATTATGTGAAATTAAATATCAAGGTGTGTTCTTATGCACGAATATTTTTTTTATTGTGTATTTTTTTTCTTAGCTCTTGTATGTTTTGTTGGGACATTATATAAGGTATTTATAGGGATACACCTGTTGTATTTTACATTGGTGACGATTGGTGACAATTCGTTTTATGTATATGTATTTAAGTTATATACAATAAGTGTACTTAATGCAGGTATTGTGGTTATGTTATATTTTGAAACTGTTATTATTTATTCATTTTATTATAGGTAGGTACTCATCTGGCCTTTATGTAATATGTTCGTTTTGGTTTAAAGCCACATAAAAATACAAAAAATTGTCCTTTTTTATTATTATAATTAAATAAGCTATTAGCAATAAAATTATGCTACTAAAAACTTGGAATAAGTATTTAAAAATAACTGTTGTCTATACTAATATTATAAAGAGGTAAAATTTGTTTGTTTGTTAGTAGGGGGTAATATTTGGAACCGCTGGCCGGATTGCCAAAATGCTTTCACTGATAGATAGCTACAATGTTCCTGAGTGCTATAGGCTATAAAACAACACCCTACGATCAAGTGGAGCAGCAAGTGAAACCGCGTGAGACTAGCTAGCTTTAATAAATTTCATGGTTCCTTCCGATCTTAAAACTTGAATAAGTAAGTTAAAATTTTAAATATTTACTTTTGGTAATAATACATCTTCTAAGATGGCTACATTTTAGTAGATATCATATAATATTTATTTGTATTGTACAAATGTAAAAATATTTACTTTATATTCATACGAGTACCTAATATCTAATAAATCTATTCAAACACAATAAGTCATGAAAATTTCCATTTCAAATCGCAACTTTTCTAAAAAACCCTAAATAGTTCTTTAGGTTCACTTATTTAAATACGAATAAAATAAATAAAAAAATCTAAGTGAAAAATGGATAAAATAAAGCGTCGGCCACACTGCGATACTTAGGTGCACGCGATCTGTTAATATATTAAAATTGTAGCGACAATCACAGACTGTTTCACGGTACCGATAGTAATCTAACCGCCCAGTTTAACAGCGGGTTACATCAAAACATAACAGCTTGGTTATATAGTTACTCATCCTAAAGAAGAGCTACGTTTACGTTATAAGTACCTAAACTAAAAAATACACTTTAACTAGGACTTCCTGATGGTAAGCAATCAGCGCCGCCCATGGACACCCGCAACAACGGAAGAGTTACGAAGGCGTTGCTGACCTTTTGGGGATTTAGGGATTGAAGAGGGATTTAGAAGGGATTGGGGGAGGGGAAGGATTGGGCCTTGGCTTCTTACTAAGTAATTAATCATTTGAAAATTCCTAAACATTAATGGTCCTCTTTCATGTTTTGAGTTTAAGTGTGGGAGAGCTGGGCTTTGTCATTGATTGGCCGGCTCGACCGAAGTGGTACCACAGCCTCACAGAATACTCAACTAGGGTTGCGGGGTACATGCAACGAGGCACCGCGGCCTAGGCCTACAGCAGGAGAAGGAACGGGGGCATTTGTAGTCAGTAAGAAAACTCCATTCGAAACTACAATCTCCATTCGAAACTACAATTTGGAACGAGCTCCTAGCTTCACTGACAAACAGACTGTCAGACTATTATTTTATTTTGATGTTTCAAAAGTACCTATTTATGGTTTAGTTGGAATTATTTTGATCAAAATGATTTGAATTATTTTGATCTGATTTGATTGATTTGTAAGAGTCTGACACTCCCTCTCGCCTTACCCTGGGTGGGAGAAGTCATTTAATGATTTTGCCCTGACTAAAAAAACTGAAACAACGCAAGCTAACATTATGTATTGTAACACAGCCTGTTACAATGCATATAGCCTAAACCTAGTCATCGGTTCCCCGACTTCACATCGGCTTTTTAAGTATGTCCGAGAAAAACTTACAACACTGTTTTATTTTTAATTTTATGGTGCGTTTCCGAACAACTGATTTATTCAAAAATAAGCCACATTATTAAAGACAGAGAAGAAGAAGAAGTACATACTACTAACGTCTACAAAAAAATCAAATACGATATTAAACTTGTAAACGACCATTTCTACCCTATCCTTTACACAAACCGTTGCGACTCAAAACAGCGACAATCGCAGGCTATTCCACGACTCTGATAGAAATCTAACCGCCCAGTTAAACGCGTATAATAATCGCAGTGTCGGATGCGATGGCAGATATGTATGAAGGGTTCCGAGGATATTAACATTATGACCGTGTCCAAATAGGTATACTTAAGTAGATTTTTACTTTTTTTAAAGGAATAAAACAGCTTATTCTTAGGTGGGAGTCCTGATGGTAAGCAATTGCGTTGGTCCTCGGGTGTTGTGATTTGGACATCCACAAGGTTGCGTTTCCAATTTTTTGAGATTAGGGTATTGAGGATTGGAGAATTTGAGATTTGGGGTTGGTGATAATGGGGGAATATTGTACTCAGGCACATGGCGAAATGCAACTCAAGCGTTGTTTGACGTCAATTTTCGCGAAGCTGTGAATATCATGATGAAAAATATGACTGACTACAGGAGTGCTACTCTTTCAAATGCCCTACTTTAGGATTTTCTCCTGTGTCGTGGGTGCGGTTACAGACATACATGAAATAAGCTCACATATCTATTTAAATCACACAACAAGAATTTTCACATCAAAAAATAAATTTCCAAAAAACAGCATCGATTTTCTACCGTCACTAACTTTTAAATAAATATCATGTTACGAAAAACCATAAATTTTCTCCCACCGAATTCACCCTTCCACCCTATTCCTTAGCACGCGAAGGCTCGCACTTTGTATACAACTTCCGGTGGCGAGTTGCTTCCGGTCCGGACAACTTGACCGGAAGTCGGCCGTGCAGGTTCTATGTCACCTTAAGTATGTGTTGTGATTAGTTAAAATTTATGGTTATTGTAACCACGGCGTGTAATTACGTCTTTATTTATTAAACCGTGTAATATTAATGAGCTTTGAAGTAGAAATTAACGAAGGAAATTAAAAAGAGGGTTTGAGAAGTTAATTGTTTTTTTTTTCAAGGAAATAGTTTCATGTTATTCGTAGATATTTCAGATAAAGTGTTTATTTCGTGTAGCTGAAGATACAAAATGCAATGACGAAAAATAATAAATAAACATAAAAAAAAATTAAGACGTCTACTCAAAGACCTAACCTAAAATCAGATATAGAGTTAGTGGGTATTTTAGATGTTGTGTGTATGATAATGTAGAGGACATTATGCTTCAAACAGCCATTAAAGTTTTTTTTTATTTACTAGGAAATAACATAGCTACACGCTAGAGCTGATAGCAGCGCCGTTGTCTCGAGCTTGCGTACATTACTGTGTATGTAGTTACGTACCTTTTTGTTTTATTTCTATTATGTATGGTTGTTGTCTTTTATATAGGTATATATTCAGAGTGTAAGAAACATTATTTTATCCTTTCTTACTTTTACATAGAAACTCTTAAACAACAAGCAATTATTTAAGACACACTTGTTTTACCTTGCAGATATGTATGTGGGACCGCTTAGACAGTCCGTAAAACCTAGTGCTACCATTGGCATAAAAAACTTATTCCTAAAATAAATAAAAAACATAACATATCTTTAAAAAAACTTAATAAAATAACATGTGTAATCGTTGTGTTAGAATAAGTCAGTTCATTTACAATCTCTGCAAAATAGCTCAATTTTGTTTGGTTGTGTAATAAAAAAGTTGGTCTTAAATCTACATCGTACCATAGCATCCACTTTACACTTCCACACCGCTTTAGCTTTATCCAGAGCAGTTGCTACTTATACAATAAAGAATATATTATAAATCCTCCTAATCACATCCTGTTCTAAATAAAACAAAAAACACATAAAATTCACAAAATAATTTTCTCACATCTCCAACACTTCGTTCAAGTCTTCGACCTCTATTCATAGCAATCGTGTCATCATAAATGCTCACCAACTTATCAATAACCACTACAAAATTAAAACACGTTTGAATCTAAACCTTAGCAGCAAAATATCAAGACTCATGGTAAACTTTTCGGGCAGCAAATTATAACTTAGTACTCTGATGACTTCGGTGTTTTTAATATAAACAAATGCTGATCAAAAATAGACATTGTCGTTGTCACTTTAAGGTCTTAAACAAACGATTGGTATAACCGTTATGGTTTGAAGGATGCTTAAGTTCCTTAATACTGGAGGATGGACACAGATTTGCGATTCTAAGACAGTGTTGTTTCTTGCCAAGAGAAAATAGTAGTAGGATTAGTGATATTTGTTTTGTTACTGCAGTTTGCTTAGGATCGGTCGTAGATTTCCTATTTTGACTGCAATATCAATGTTATATTTAGACGTTTAGTGGGCTAACGTCTGCACGTATGTTGACATACTATTCCTTGCCTCAAATAATATATGTATTATGATTTATTTTATTTCGGGATCCAAGACAGTCATTTGAGTCTCTGAAATGTGTCGGTGTTTTCGTAATATCTACTGCAGATCCTCACTTTTTGGTCTTGCAAGTGAGTGTAGTGCTTATTGGAGTCTGGTCTCTTTGTAAAAAGTACGTTGTAAGGGTAACGATACATCTTTCAGCTGTTAATGAAATTACTAAAATTGTAGTTGTTATCCATTGTTCTGAGTAAAAATTTAAAAGTTACTAGCTACTTTACGCGGTTTCACCCGCTGCTCAACTTCATTTGATCGTAGCGTGATATTTTATAGCCTAAAAAGATTACTCCCTACATACAAACTAAAAAATTTTACCTCTTTATAATATTATAGTACAGACAATGATTGTAGGTTTTGATTTTCTTTTGACTTTAATTACCTAAACTTCGGCTTATTCAGACAGCTACCAAGTAGTAGATTAATTGGTAGATACCTAATTATTAATAGAAACTTCACGACAAATCGCACCTCTCTCCGTGACAAAAGTAGGTTTTAATTAGATGCTTATCAGACGACCTCCCACGGTGCGCCAACGCAGCGACACGACGAATCTTGCGACACTGCATGAGTCAACATCTCCGACACGTGTGGGTGGACCTTTATACGCCGTTGACGGGTGACACCGAATCAAAAACTAAGTGTGATGATATCATTGTCGAGAGCGGGAAATGGTCAAAGGCTCTTATGTCCACTTAAGTGACAGTCTAATGTTGATACTTGGATTTGATTGTCCACTTTTCAACGCTAAGGTTTTTTATTACTCTATTATAATTCCTCTTCCTACAATTATATCATACAATATTACTTAAAAAAATCAATAGTCGAGTTCTTAAAACCACTCTAGCAAATGTGATCTGAAAAGAGAATATCTTCTATCAAAATATGATTAATCAGTAAGTACTGTTACCATTCCTCAAGTAGAAAGGCCAATGCTGGGTGGCACTATAATAATTTTTTTAACAACCCTAAAAACATGCATCGTACTTTTCAACTACAAAGAAACCAATCTTAAACCCTGATCATACAGATAAAACTAGTGTTGAACAAAATATTTGTTCCAATTAAACCATATACAGGTACTTTTGAACCGTCAATGAAGCTAAATGCAGCAACAGAAATCATTCTTTTACTAAAAGACCAGTAACGCAACAGACCTTCACAGAATGCCGTACAGCATCGTATTAAGAAAATGATGGCGTCGTAAAACTATTACATTCGTCACCTTGAGCCGTCGTCATGTGTGAACGAGTCATTAGCACTCACTTATTACTTTGCAGTGCCCTCTAGTATTTGTTACTTAGTCGAATATTACAAGTATTGTAAAACTTTTATGAAGAAGACTTGTAACTGCTCGCACGGGTATCCAATTATTAGATAACCCGGTATCTATAGCCCAATCTTCGATTCAACTTTTCTAAAAATTTCTTTCATAAGAACCTTCTCCTTATAATAACACACCCAACAAAAAAAGAATCAGTAGAATTGGTCCAGGCGTTATTGAGTTATGCGCTTACCAACACATTTTGCGATCCATTTTTATATATAAGATGATAATATATTGATGCGATATTAGTGGTACTGCTATTTTGAGAGTACCTATTAAATACTTGTTTTATGTGATAGGACGGCAAACTAGCCGACGGATTACCTGATGGTAAGCGATCACCGCCACCTATGGACACCCGCAACATCAAAGGAGTTTGGGGACTAATCCCCAAACTGCTACATCCCCTTGCGTTGAAAGGCCGGCAACGCAATCAATCGGTTTCGGAGGTTTAGGGATTGGGGGAGGAGAAAGAGGAATGGGCATCAGGTAACCTTATTCTAACGGCGATAAAGATAAACTGATAAAGCATGGTACCATCTTGTTAATGATACAAATTAGAAGAATCGGTTGTCACCAGAAGAGTGTAATAAGCAGTCAGATTAACCACACAAAACTGATAAACTAAATCACACTAGGAATTTTCATAAAATATTAGGTTTTTTAACTTAATTTTATTCTACTACCAAATTATTCACTGTAGGTACAAACGACGTTGACGTTGCTCACATCGTCCTTCGGAATTCTTTACTGAACACACAATTAATTAGGGCATTTAAATACATTGTTTGCTATCAAGAACGTGCTTTAAATCGTTTAAGTGCACGCCATGACATCGATTGCCAAGTCAATGTAAGGGTAACATAGAAAATGTATCCAATTAAATTAATTGAAAAACTTCTAGAAGCACTACTTTAATGTCCTTGAAAACGTCTCTTTGTAATTTCATCGTGACTTTTTCTCGACAAAGTTGACTTTAAAAAGAAAATTGTTCATTTAAGATGTCTTCAACATTATTATTATGGATGCCTCTTATCGGGGTTAAGTATATCATTTGTTCCTTTTAGGGCTGATTTTTCAATTTTTGATAAAAGTCTTGGGGAATAATTATGATGCTATCGCGTCATAATGTTTGTATAAGACAGTGACAACAGCAGTTTTATTCCTTAGATAACATTTATCTGCTATTGAAATATCAGGGCTAATTCAAATCAGAAATAGCTCTACTAAATATCAACCGACAGACTAACACAACCCAAAGTTTCACTTTTTGTTATAGGTAGATATTTTTTTTTTGTTTTAGGTTCAAAACTTCCTGTTGTTGTATGTTTGAAATAAATGATTTTATCTTAATTGTATGTCTCCCTATAGGTAGCCGTAGTCCAAATCCGACAAAACAACGTCCATATAGTTTTCTATATATTGTTTCGTGTCTGTTAAAAACATAATTTCTCTCACAATATACTTAAGAAGCTTCACTCAAACCTTCACTTCACCAATCTGCATAATGATTGATGAAATTCTCGTCCATTCGTTTGTCTTCAGTTATACCAACTTAATTGGTCTCTGATTGCCACCAAGGTTCTACCGAGGTTGCAGTGTGAACTTGATATTATAAGTGCTCCATTCTTTATTGGCTTGTTATAGATGTGGAGGTCTCTGTCTATTGTGTGGACTTCAATGGGATTTTGACGAAATAGTTGAAATTGTATTCTTTAAGATGGTTACGTAGTTTGTTTTAAAAATGATGACGTGTTGTGTAATTGGCTTTATGTTATTGGCGTATTTTTCAATTACTTCATTGTACTTTTGTGTTTTTGAAAAGTATTCTATTTTCAAAGCAGTGTGAGTGTATTTTAACGTATTAGATGCATTGGTTAGTTTAGTACGATCTATAATATCAGATGGATTTTACTAAGGTAAACGTTCTAAGATTAGCATTTTTTTAAATGTTGTTCTGTTTTTATTAATGTTCTATTAAAAAAAAAGTAACGGTAAAGTTTTTGGCTGATTCTTCTCCATTCAAATCTACACTTTGGAACGAGCTCTTAGCTTCACAGATAAACAGAATGAACTTTGCTACCTACCATTATTCTATTTTGACGTTTCAAAAGAACCTACTTATGGTTTAGTTGGAATAAATGATTTTGACTTTGACTTTAACATAGTTAACCATACCATACCATGAAGGTAGTAAGAGCACTAATGTTGTGCATATCTTGATAAAACCATTGATTAAATATGGCCTCAATTCTTTCGAGAATATTCCACGATATTTGCTCTTCATAAAATTAGCCTGAACACGACGAAGTTTTATTTCGACTACCACCCAAGTAAAAGCCCCAACAGACGACTCAACAGATGCCATACCATAACCGTTTGTCCAAACAACGCACAACCCCCGTGGTTGACAACGCATCATGCGCCGACCACTGTAAACAGCGTTTATTATCACGATCGTAAAACGCTGCGTTTATTAGCGCAGTGTGGGTGGTCTCTTATGCTTCATGTGAACAAATTATGAGGATATGAAGGAAGCGAGTGATGATGAGCGGTAGTAGAAAACTGGATTTTATATTTACGTGTAATGTTACAACTATGCCTGAAGTTGCTGTCATACATAACATAACATTAATATTGCCGTCGGTTAGGCGTTTTTGCCATACCTATGTTTATTGGTCCCATTACAATTACAATACAAAATGTTCCGAGTTGTTTGGTGACTAGGCTTGTCCTAATTGTACAGTCTCTTCTGTGCCTTTAAGGCTTAAGTCATTCTGTCTTCTGGATTAAATTTACCGAGGGAAGTGGATATTATTTAGTTTTTTCTTCTCTTTATCTTCCGATTTATTTCTTTGCGGGATCCAAGACAGTCATTCATGTCCCTGGGACGCGCCGGACTTCAGTGTTCTGGTGTTTTCATGGTTTTATCTACTGCAACTCCTGTAAGCCAGGGTCTTCCCTGGCTTACAGGAGTTGCAGCGGTTTTAGAAGAATGAGGCGGGCTTATATTAATTGAATTAATAAAACATAACATTAATAGAATTGATCATTACCTAATTTAGACCAAGCAAATCTTGATTGAAATGCGAACCAGAAGAAATCTACATACATACAGTTTACTAGCTGCCGCCCGCGGCTTTGTACTAGTATAAAAGTTATATATCCCGGGATTTTCATTTTTGAAACAGGAGCAATAGCTCTGCTAAAATACGCAAATCAAGTATAATTTTATAGCCAGGACTCAGGACATTCTTAGGCTCAGGATACGCCGGTTTTCTATGTGGCCGTGGTACTGGTACCACTCCGGTCTAGTCGACCCATTTGTGACGAAGCATGGCTCTCCCGCACTTACGTTTTTCTGTAGGGCTATTCGCTTTTCTTGTAGCTCTACTGGCTGACAGGAATAGCCGATGTGTACCAATTGTTTAGATTTAGTATTATGGACGTAAATAACTTGTCTATAGTAATTAGGCAAATAAGGCATTCTACTCGTATAGTTCTTTAGTACTTTCTTTTTATAATTTTAAAGAAATTCAAATGATTTAGGAATGAGTATCATCATTTGTTCTAATTTAGTGGCGTAGTACATTGTTATTTATTTGCAATAAATATAGGAACAGAGTTGAGTAAGAGCTGTTACAAATTTTGGAGAATCGATATACCTACATTTACTTTTAAAGCATAAAAATGTGGAAGGTTTTGACCAAACAAAATTTTAAAAGTTTGCTAGGGAAATTATATGAACTGTAAACAAATATAGCTATTCAAAACTGATTAAGTTTAATTTTAAACATTTTTGACGATAGATCCTTAATTTCGTTACTTTATGTTACGTTGTGCAGTTTTCAGACTTTACTTTTCTATTCTATAATAATAAATAAGTCACCAACAAAGTCAAAAAAAATAACGTACTTGTCAAAATCTAACCTTAAAAACTTTCTAATTACGCTAACGCATCCTAAGGCATCAGTGGCGACATCTACTGAGCGCAAAAATCACAACATGAACATCTTTATCATACAAGAAATAAATTTCTAATCTTAATGATCAAGCTTTACTTAGATTCACGAACATACTCATATATCCGACACTTAGTTTGGACCGAACATCCCAATCACAGTCAGTAGCAGATAGTCGACAATCAATAACAATCCAATAACAATTAAAGACACAGTTAACCCCTGATCTTAGATAGCCCTCCTCACTTTAGGACGCCGTCACACTAACGAGTTCGACTAAGCTTTCTTTACCAACCATTTACTTAAAAAACCCGGAAAACAAAACCTTAAAACAAGGCAATAAGGATATGTAAACAGCAGAACGTGAGTGTAATAAATATACTGCCCGATTTTATAGGGACAATTAAGCAAGTTTTATAGTTTTATAACACGGTCGCTCGCTGTCAACTTCTGAGAAAATGGTGTAACTTGAGAGGGATTGTCATTAAGGATTGTAAAGGACACGACAGTATCGTAACGACTATTATAATGAACGGCAGTTTATGACTGACAGTGTATCTCATGCCTTAGATGGGTCTGAGACCTTTATTCTGGTTCTGGCTCCCGGTATTGTTAAATATAAAATCGCCGAAATGTTTGTTGACGTATAACTCGTAAACGACTGCACTGAATTGGATGATTCCTTTTAGACATATTTGTTTAATGGAAATATTCCATCAAATAATAATCAATCAATTAATACAAATATTTTGTCGTCCTGGTTATCACGTCCGCTTCTCATGCGTTTGGGTACGGGTTCGAAACCTGACAAGTACCAATGTGACTAATTACGGGTTATATGTACTTTCTAAGATTATTTAAACATCGCCGACATACCGTGAAGAAGACATCATTAGGAAACCTGGAGTTTTTGGATAATTTCTATAATAATTGTATGTTGGGTTTGGAATCGCCAATCCGCCTTGAGCAGTACTCAACCACACACAACAATCACAACCTTCGTGGTGATTAATGCTCAAACCTTCTCCGTGCGAGAAGAGGCAGGAAGAGAGTTAGTTCAGCAGTGGGCGCTTAAACGCTGATGATGATGATGATAATACAAATACACCGTGAGAAGTATGTACTTACCAAATTTATAAGTATTATTCAAATTCTAAATAATTTATTCAAAGCTATACAAAACGAAGTTCTCAGGCATATTTAAATCATAGGGCTTAAGCCGACAGTCTCATCACCCTGGGCAGATACGATCTCATGATACGAACACGATGACATGCGTAGGAGCACACAACACTAATTTAACTTAATGCTCCTATTCAACCTTAACATTAGCACATAAGACTCAATTTCAAACTACGTCCCTAAGAGCAAGGAGAACATTTTCTTCGATGAATAATTTTTGCACTTACACTGCAATATAAACCTTAGCTTTAATAAAATAAAAAATAGTTCTGTAAAACGCAAAAGTCTTTCACAGGTTCTCTAGTTTACACAGCAATTTTGTCAATGCGGTTACGATACACCTTATGATTAGGGTCTTAAAGACGATTGTGTTCTGTTTTCTTAACGTTTTGAGTTTTCAAAGATGGTAGTGTTGCTTTCGGCGCATTGACACGATGTCCCCAGTAGGCACACATGTGTGTGACGTATATCGCAAACGGTTGTTTTCATCACAGTAATGAACTATGTAATTTGCCTCATAATACATGTAGATGCTTTGGGTAACTGAGAATAGGAAAGAGAGATCATAATTTTATGGAATAACAAAACTGAGGATAATAATTATCCATACGACACACATTAACGGCTGAAAACAATGTGTGATAGGGTTGGGCAGATGGGCAGTGCTGGTATTTGATTGGCACGAACGTTCGTAAACGGGTGTCGTCAATTGGGACTGGTTAGGTCTAAGCTGTATTTACCAACATTTTCTTTAAGATAATTTGCTCATAATATTAGTGTTACTTTGCTCTCACATAACTGAACCAAAAAGTCATCATGGATTCTCTTGCTAGTTCTCCTCCACCTAAATCTATACCTTCTTTGGAACAAGCGACAGACTGACACTGCGTAAGTTTTTATGTTGAATTATTTTGGCTGAAAATGATTTAATTAAAACAAATGATTTGACAACGACTTTTAATTTTGTCTTCTATGATACATTTCAATGAAATTCATAAATGTGGAAGAGACATGCGTCGACTGGAAGTGGTCGGCTCAATCTGAGTACGTATAGGAACACCAACTTTTAACAACGGTTACGTTGTTGTTTCTCCATGTAAGTGAGGTTACCCAGGTCATCAACAATCCCACAATCTCCAATCTTCAAGCCCCTAATAACCCACAATAGGCCGGCAACGCTTCTGTAGCTCCTCATATGTCGTGATTGTCCACATGCGGCGTCAATTGATTACTATCAGTTGACGCGTATGCTAGCTTGCCGACATAAACCATAAAAAATATACCTTATAAATTAAAATGGCGCCGTCTCATATATGTAACATACTGGCACTCGCATCCGCAATTTCTAATGCGACTATAAAATGGAAAGCGAATATATTAAAATGGTTGCCACAGAAATTAGCAGAGATGGCAATAAACAGCTATGTTCTCTAAATGAACGGTAAAGTCATATACGACTAATTGGTGACTCGTAATTAGCAGTTACTTCTATGATTTAGGACTTTAAATTTAATGTTTTGCCGTATAATTAGTGCTATGCATATTCTATCGGTGCATTACGCAAGTGTGAAATTGCTTGGTGTTAAGAGGACCCGTTTGTCAATGGCGGTTGTACTAGCAGATTCTCATCAGGATTCTCATCAAAGAGCTTGCTTGCCTGATTAGTTTTTGCTATTTAATTAAAGACAGGTATTGTGCAAGGTGTTGTCATAATGTTAATGGACATTATGACCAAAATTAATATGCAATCTTAGTCTATTTTTTTTTCTTTTTGATAATTTTCGTCATATTTTCTTTCGATCCAGGGATTTTGGATTTCAGCACTCGCCAAGATGCGTCGTAAGATCCTTTTTTGGAGAATGCCTAGAGGAAAGCCACAGCGTCTTTACCTGCCGCCTTACGCAGGACATGAGAGTTTTGAAAGGTACTGTTTTAGATTCAGCGGGCAGAAACACCAAGATGTTGTCATTGTGAGGACCTACTTGGGGACACGGTAGAGCATACAACATCAAGGTGAAGCAGAGAACATTAATAATCTCATTATATGAAAATCCAAAATCATAATTATAAATCACGTAACTAGAGGATCACACCAAACAAAAAAAAAAAGAAAAAAAAACAAATGAATTCATAAACGGGTCATAATATGAAGCTCTTATACTACAGACTAATCAATATAAATGAATACACCTACAATATAAAGACAGTGACACACACTGCCCGCGGCGCACCCGGGTTCCGTATCAACTGTCAAACACAAGCTTACAGGCAGTAATAGTTGAGAGGGTAGCAACGGGTTTGATCAACAATGAGGTCGAAGGACGAACCAAGTTTTTAATTAGTTGTGGGAAAATAATTAACTGATTGTGTAGATTTAGTTTCATAGTGTATTTATTTTAATTCATTTAAAGATTTAATTGAATTCATCAACATTTTTATAAACAGGTCAAATATTTTTTGAGGAAAAATTCCTAGACCACTCGTTTCCTCGGCAATCTTTTGAAATCTGGACTTATAATATCTGATCGGGCATAAGTTTGATCTCACCTATCTTCCTTGAGCAAGGGATTAATGGTTAACTCTTTCCGTGTGACAGCCTTTGCTCAGCAGTAAGCATTTATAGACTGGTGATGTGTCATGAATGATTAACTAAAAAACAAAAGACATGCTATTAGAAGATTATTACTTATTATTATTATTACTATAGAAGTCGGTGTTTCCTGATAGTTACAATCTGGGTATCTTTAAGTCAAGAGTGAATAGGTTACTTCTAGGTAAGCGCGCTCCATCGTCGACCGTATCGTCGCTTTCCATCAGGTGAGATAGCGGTCAAGCGCGAACCTATAATCAATAAAAAAAAAGATTTAACATAACCCTAAAATACACCAAGAATATGTACTTAATATTGCTTAACTAATAAGCAAATGAAATGTAAAACATATTATAAAATAAATATATTATTTTGCGTTACATAAAGAAACGGGTTCGACTTGACCATCGGTTGACACATAGCCAACGGGCGATGGGTAGCATCTTTGCGCAGTAAAAGTTGTTTAGTTGAAGAACATCCCAAGCATATGAGTTGTATGTCGTGACTTGCAGTAGTGGTCCAAGTTAAAGAATGATAGCTGGTTAAATGTAATGAAAGAAATGTAGATCTATCCATTGTTTATAAGAATTAATAGAAGTATTCTGACAGCATCTTAGTCGTAGAACGTATATAAATAATTGGTATTCGACATTAGTTTATTTGACAAGTAAAAGTAAAATATAAGGTGGTCTGGAATTAAAAATCTTAAGGGATTTTTTATTGAGGCTGAGGAACCAGCCCAGTCCTTTATTTACCCTCGGTGGGACCAAAGGGAGTGTCAGACTCTTACTGACAAAAAACAACCTTGTTCCTTGTCCTGCTAAGTACCGGGCTATAGGCCATCATTGCGCTTTTATTTACAACCCCAGCTGGATATCGGCCCTACTCGTAATAGGAGTTTGATACGGGTGCGGGAACCACCTTACGTTCGACAAATTCACATACATACATAATATGCATACCTAACTTCTTCTTCAAGTTATATTACAATAAAGATTTAAACTAGACACGAGGCCCTTGAGGAATGAAATAAAATACTAATATCTTTCATGTCTTCCCGCTGTCTCTCCTACCTTAATCCTAATGCCAACAATCTGACCCCTTGACAGGCCAGCTTCCAAATAGTAGACAGATTAATTTAGCCATCATTACGCGCCTCAAATCATTCTCATCATCAAATCACTCCTCACGACTACTTCGGATGAGACTTTCATATGTCCGGGTTTAGTAGCGGCTTTTTAGAACATTTTGTTTACCTTCGAATGAAACTTGTTTACGTGATATGTATATATATAGGTATTTTTATTATACTTTCTTTCGTTTTTTTTTTGTATCAATCTTATTTTAAAGGTTTTTATAATTTTCCAGTTCCTAATAATTATCTGCCTCATATTTCATGCCTACTGACTTTGATCCCACTTGTCGTTATTCTATCTATGTCTTTCGTAAATAATATAAAAATTATCTCATGTTGTTGACATTTGATTGATGACATTTGTATATATTTTAGTAATTATAAGTATAACACCAAAATACATATAAAACACTAAAGAACTCAAAATTCGAAAAGAAGAAATCTAAAGAGAAGCAAAAATATGTAAAACAAAATCTACAAAAAAATATGGCTTACTATCTTTAGTAAAGCCCTCAAGGAGAGAAATATTTTCTGCGAAACAGATGAAGAAAAGAATATCACCGATACATCACATAAGTCACTGATCAATAACAATTAAATTTGCAAATTATTACTTTTAAATTTATAACCATCTATATCTTCAGGCGACGTTTCCAAAAAAGTCCATGAGCGGATGACCAAGAAAAATTGATTGACGATTCTATTACATCAAAATTTTAATAATAGTGTCTGTACATACGTTCTGGGCTAGAGTCTGGCCACCGATTCACAATGGTCATTGAACTCAGACACTATGGTATAGTCTTCGTGAGAAGTAGTAATTACTGTTTAATACTAGGTTTATAGTCAAAAGGGGAAATGATCTGTCTTGTGTAGATATCATTTTTTACTGTGAGATCATTGGATTCGTCCTACTTTTTCTGCGATAGTGTTTTGTTTATAGATTTTGGTTTGAAGTTTGAATTGTGGGTGCTAAAGTTAATGCAGTGAGTTTTGTTTTCAACAGTTCTGGCCTAATAAGGCTGCTGTTTAGCCGGAGTTCTGAGTCATAATGTATCGCGGCCACAGGCTCCTAGAACAGGAGAAGGAACGGAGTGGATTTTAGTCAGTTAGTATGACACGCACAGACATCATGTAATATTTTAAGCACAATGGCATTAAGTTTAAAAATATGATATGATGCACAATAAAGCATTACTTGTAGAGACGCTTCTATGCTCAAGAATTGTTTTTGAAATTCAATTCAGAATTTAGTACATAAATACCATATTAGTTTATAATTTCTGTTTCTCATGAGCTTCATAGATTTTTCTTAGCTTTTTCCAACCTATTAAGTTCCTTTTCGTTATTTATGGTAGCTTAAAGTATAGCAGTCGCCCGCGCCTCCGACCGCGTGGATGTCGATTTAACACTATTTCAAGTTTTTTTTTTTAATTTTCTTTACGTACACATCTTTTCCAGAATTCCACGAATAATTCAAGACCAAAATTAGTTAAATTATTAAACGCATTGTTGAGTTATAAAATTAAAACGATTAAGTACTTATGAAATTTTTCCATAAACCAGTAAGCCAAAACGTATCAAGATCACAGTGTCCCCGAAAAAATTGCTGATAATGATCAATCATGTTTGAGCAGAGTATATTAAGCTGTCAGTCATGAGAGGCCTTAAAGGTGCCTCTGACAAGCGCCAAAAGCGTACCTTCACGCTCTTTTAATTTAAAAAGGTAAGCAGGTCTTATGTTTTACTTAGATCAAAATGATAGTATCTATGAATTGCCTCAAGGGATGATTGCAAGGTCGTTCACTAAGTACTTAAGAGTTTCTGTCATAAGCTTAGCCATCAAAATCTGAGATTGCCGAGTGTCCTAAGGCCTCAAATTGACGTTTTGACTGTCTTTACATCATCATCAGCCTATTGATGCCCACTGGTGAGCAAAGGTCTCTTCTCACACGGAGAAGGTTTGAGCAATAATCACCCAGTTTGCTCAAGGCAGATTACCGATTTCAAACTTATAGTTAGAAATTATGAGACCAAGTTTCCGCACGATGTTTTCCTTCTCCATTACTCACTGGTGTCTAAATCTATACTAATATTATAAAGAGGTAAAATTTGTAAGTTTGTATGTATGGGGTAATATTTGGAACTGCTGGGATTGCCAAAATTCTTTCACTGATAGATAGCTACAATGTTCCTGAGTGCAATAGGCTAAAAAAAAACATTACGATACGATCAAATGGAGCCGAGTACCGGGTGAAATCGCACGGGATTAGCTAGTAATCTAATAAAGTACACATAACTTGGAAAAAGTCAAGTAGAAGTGGTACTTGCCAGGTTTTGAACAATCACCGTCATGCATGTCAAGCGTGCATCTTAACCTCTGGGCCACCACGGTACCCAAAGATCTTGATCTACTAAGTAAATCTTGATGTTTGTTATGAATGAAAATGACCAAAATATTATTTTTTAAACACATCGTAACATGACACTAGTTATTTACAGACACCCGCAACACAAGTTACGAGTGCGTTGCCAGCCTTATTTTGGTTGAGGGGTTTCGGAGATATTTCTATCGAAACATCCGTTTCATGTACTCCTACGCAATGAGAATTCAAATTGTTACTGAACATGCATATTTTGTATGTTTCAATACAATTAAAAATGTCTTTCTTACTTCTTGCTTCTATAGGTATAGTTGATACTTTTTACAACCAACTGGACAATTAACTGTTGTGCTATATAGTGTATTGCACCTTTGTGTGATGCAAAAATTGTTCTTCTGGGTCTGATGTGATGTGTGTTAAGGAACGTACAAAATAGAAGAAAAATTTAGACTCAACAACGCTATTCTTTTTCAAAACTGATATGTATCACACCCTATAAATAGTCAACGACATCATTACAGTAAGGCATACTTTCCCAGTACAAAAACTAAAATTGCATTTTTCCAACCACCTGACGTTATATCGGATGATTTTATTATTCCCTCAGTAAAGCTGTCGATAACAAACAAAGCGGATGTCAGTTCACGACAGTTTGACGCTGGAAACGCGAAAAGTGAAAAAACCGTATCACCCAGCGTGAGTTGGGCACCTAGAGGCTGGGGGTCGATTGTCAAATGTTCCCTCGGGGTAAATCGGTTGTTGATACCTAAATGTTTTTTGTTGGATTATTTCGTAAACGGTTTTGGTGTAGTTTTTAATAATTATTCATTGAATTTTGTTTCGATGGTCTTGTCACTGTTTTTGCTAGTAACTCTGGTATGTATGATCTATATACTAAACAGTTGCTGCATTGGCTGGGTACCTGGATGTGGTGCAACATATTGCTGGTTTGATTCTCACACGATACAACTCTTAATTTTTGCTCGTCCCACCAGGGCTTCAGTGTTTTGTGTTTGTCAATCTGCATGTAAAAAGAATCGTTGTGAGAGGCAACGTTTTTAAAAAAAGAGAGTCCCAGCACAAATTACACTTGTCTTGCGTAAGTTTTGACTTAGCGACTACATTTTTGAACTGATGTCTTCACGGTCAACCCGTATGCCGTGGATATATCAAACCCAACCTTAAAAAAAAGGCCCATAAGTTCGTAATAAGCGTTCACAAACGGTTGATAATGTCTTTTTGTGAGATTAACCGAAGAAACGTCACCTGATGATAAGTTATCGCCTATGAGTTAAGCCTATGGGTTAGAAGCAACACCAAAGGCCAGAGTGCGTAGGCGGGGATTGGAGGGGGGGTGCCTTTTGGGATTTAAGGAATGAAGGATCTTTGGATTGGTATTTTGAATACGTCGTGCCAGTTTCACGCTGGTTTTGTTTCAAGACTTGATATCACACTGGCGGTCACCTGGATATTTCGTGGCGAAGCATTGCACTCCCAAATTTGAGCTTAGAAAAAAAGCACTAACAAAATAATATGATTTTATTCAATTATAAATTGCCGGATGAACGTCAACGTATCAGACAACAACCCGTTAAGAGATAATAATCTTTATTACCTTCCAGATAAGAATCAAAACACGAGTACTCAAAACGATATTACAATGTTCACAAATGAATTGCAAAAGTCAACCTTAATGCAGTGAAATAAAGACGTAATGAAATCCAAACTGCTAGTTATCTGCAATTACAATAGGAAATGATATATTACAGCGATTTAAAGGATGCATCAACCTTTTTGAGAATCAGAGCGAAACTTAAAATTAACTTGCATGTACTTGTGTAACACCATTTTATGAAGACCTCTATATTGTGTATATTTTGGTAGTGTTTTTCAAGTAGCAATCAACATAAGAGGTCATTTTACGTTGGTGTCTTATGATTGGGTAAATATGTACTATAAAAGTGATATATATTTTTATTACTAGTTTCGGTTTCTTATATTTTGTATTCAGGACGATTAATTTTTTAATAACAATTCATTGAAAGGTTTTACATATCTAAGAATTGGAAAAAATCTAGTTCACAAATATTTTTATAAAAATATCCATCGTTTATATAAACAACTTTAGACTTATTTGGTTTCCACACAAATCATGGAAATTATTGAACCGATTTTAATCAAACTTATCACTCTTATGATACAAATAAATATTAATCACGTTAATTCACTGAAAAAAGCTTAAATACAGTTTCTTTTTCATATTACAAGTTTTTCTTGCGGTATTTATCAAAATTACTAAACAACGTATAATATAATATAAATACTAAACAATAAATTAGAAAAAAGTATTAAATACTTCCAAACTTTTTTGCCTATCAGAAGGTAATAGACGAAACATTTAAAAAAAGAACATCAAGCGAATCAATTTATGTCAAACATCCCATGGCTACCGACATAAACGACGGTGACTGGCAATCTTTCAAACTTCGGAAGGAAAACGGAAAAAATAGGGGAAGTCGGGGAAAAAAGAGCATGCCTCTTGAGATATCAATTTAGAAGAAATTATCAGCTAATCTGTCACATCTTGGGACGCTTGGGGCAAGTAATCGTGTCTCCCCTGTATTTTTTCTTTTTTTTCGCGAGTAAAGAGGGGAAACAGGGATTATTCACAATCTTGTTAATTTATCAATTGTTGTCAAGCGGTATTTGAGTGTATAAATTGTGTCATTGTTTAGTACTCGTAATTCACTTTAATTTGTGATTATTGAGCTATATTAGAAGTTACCTAAGTTTGAAAATTGGTAGCACATCAAACTAAACCTTGAATATGATAATGTTAAGACTAAAATTAACTTAAAACGTAGTGCTTAGTACCTAGAAATAAACGTCTATCTATAACTATCGTCGAATATTCTGCTACTCAATCGCTGTTTACGTAACCGATCTTTATCCACTTATTTACAATATATGTAAGTACTTATGCAAAAAAATATTGGTTCTTAATAACTTTTTTGAATTTAGAACTTCTATTTATGAGGTAATTACCTAATACCTCTTAATAGCAGTAGATCGATATATTTTAATTTATAAACGTTACATTTTTGAAAGAAAATAACTTTTAAATCTGCTTAAAATCTCATTACTGAAAAATTTGCACGCCTCCAAACATTATTCGGGGTGTAGAAAAATTTACAAAATGCCATCTTAAATTCTCATAACGGTCCCCCTTTGCGTCTTACTCGGGCAAAAAAGGTTCGTTTAAAAAGACAAAGTATCACACGTTTAATCCCCAATCTCCCCTCGTGCCAAAATCTTTTATCACGAATCTCTGGGGATTGTGCATTTTTTCACTTCTCCCCTACGCTGGGTTGAACTGACGACGATAATTGTCTCATTGTTTTACATCGGTGCTTTTATGATTGTCCTTTTTTGGTTTTTGAACGCTTTGTTTAAAGATTTTGCCCTTTTTGACGTGTTTAGTTGACTTACTGAGAATAATTAGGGCGTTATTATTAATAGATAATTCAGTAGATATTGTTTAAAATCTGTACTAAACTATTATAAAGCTGTATAGGTTGTTTGTTTATTGGAACGCGTTAATCTACGGAGTTACTGATTCGAATTAAACAATTCTTACTGTTTGTAAGTTCATTTATTGAGAAAGGCAATAAAACATCACCCTGCAGTCTGTAGGAGCCGAAAAGTGGGCGAAGAAGAATAGCTATTTTTAGCAAAAAATATTTTAGAATAACTAAAATTTTCAATTTATTTTTTATCTGTTGCTTAGCTTTTTATTTTACCACAGTGAATTGTCTAACATTATTTTCTACACCATTTAATTTTTTTAAGGAAATCGTTATATTAACTTTAATAAAATGACGCAGTCTGGACCGTGAGTAATCCAATAATTTCACTAAAATGACTAACTTCTGACGCATCAGGAATTTGTCACATAAAATCATAACTGTATTAAGGAAACTATACACTGAGAGATGCCTTGAAGACATTTTAGCAACAAAGTTTTATCCGAGGTTCTTGGCATAATAATGTACCTATATTTCGACAATGCTAAGGTTGATATTGCATTCAACGCTACATGCAAAGTTTAAATCTTTAAAGTGATAAACTAAATAAAACCGTCTTGTTAAAATTATACGGTATATTTTCAATGTTAATTGAGTATTTTGTTATTTTACCGCCTTGACTATTGAAAACTGTGTGTATTACCTTATTACACATGCATTAAAGGACATTTTAAATATTTTGTTTTTTAATAAACCAACATTTTAATTTAATATAAAACTTGACTTTTGGTTTGAATTTCGGAAATAGATTCAGTTTTTAATGTAGCAAAAGGAATAATGACAGGTTATGAAAATCAAAAATCGAATTATTCTGTTCAGTTGGACAATGAAAAAAAAAACTATCAAAACTTGATATTAATCGTCTAAGACAACAATAAGTAGTTACGTCAACGCTCAAGATTGACTGTATTTGAAATCTATATATTTTTTGAAGTACCGTAAGTTCGGGTTCCTTTGAGCCTGGGAGGTAACTTTGATCCAAATTTTCGAACCAATGAAAAACGAATATATGTTTGGTTCTCAATTATTATTGGTTAAAGGGTTTGGATCAAAGTTACCCCGCAGGGTCAAAGTGACCCGAACTTACCCGGTAATTTGATTCCGTAGGATATGTTAATACAATTTCAAAACCGAACATTATATTAAAAACTGTCATCATTCTCATTACAACAGACATCAATGATTTAATTGTAAAACGCGTGTAACTTAACGCACCCTCACACTTAATTCTCAACCTTACCGTCTTCGAATTAACATAGAAAAACCTTTGCACTATATTCACTTTCCTCAGTCCCCTACCTACGCGGTATACGTAAACATTAAAAAGCTTAATAAAATAATAAACGGCGGTCCATTGCGACCGGTTTTTGTTAAGGAGCTTATAAAAGCTTATATTGTAAAGTATCGACAATAGCGGCGTGTCAGAAGCAAGCGACAAGCGATATATCGACAGACAATTTTTGATCGTGTTTTATTTTAAGTATTTATAGTGGTTCTGGGGTTTTTAAGAATTGACAACTATGTATACATACCTACATAGGCATAGGTATCTGGTTTTTGTATAGTAACTTTCGTGAGACATAATGAATTAATTGAAAGTAACGTAAGTCGTTACTCACGTGAATTAGAAAAGCTCGACCAGTTTCGAGTCACAACGGGACTCTTATTCGCTATGACTGCGATATATAATGCGATATGACTCATATGGATAGCTTGTTGATGCGATTTATTGCACAGCAAGATTTTTCATTTGAATATAGAACAGAAAAAAAATAGTTTCTTAACTTTTTAAATTTAGTATACATTTTCTCTATTCTGCAAATCTTTGATCATAATAGACTTAATAAAAACAAGAGAAATGTTAATAATTATTTACAACTAACATTTAATTATTTACAGCTACTTCCCGCAGATTTTTGGTATAAAAACTATCCTATGTCCTTTCTCGAGTTCCAAATTATGTCTGTACCAAATTTCACAGAAATCGGTTCAGTAGTTTAGGCATGAAGAAAAGACAGACAGACAGACAGAGTTACTTTCGCATTTATAATATTAGTTTGTATATTACATTTATGGCATTATAATATTATATATATTAATCAAACTGATCATTGATAATGGTCAGACTGACCATTGATAATGGTCAGACTGACCATTGATAATGGTCAGTTTGATTTTCAAATGAGGCAAGTGATTAACACTATAATCCTTATTATTGCCAATCAAATTGAAAACGTGTCGCCGAAATCGACAACCGTGTCCAACAATCCAATCAAAACAGAACCACTTTTTAGTATTTATTTTGCTCCATACGAATGTAAAACTTTATTTAAAATTGACATTTATTATTTTTCTTAAGCAAAGAGTTGTAAGCCTCCCCTTAAGACTTAAGTCCTAAGGCCCTTAGTGAGAATATAAAACAGATACCTTAATATAAAAAAACAAATGAAAGTGTGAAATTGACAACAAACCTTTTTTGTAATAATCTTTTTATTTTCTTTCCAGAATGATGGCATTCTAAATCAAACTAAGTGTGGGCGAACCGGCCGCGAAACGGACGCCGGCTCAACCAGAGTGATACCACGACCTCAAAAAAAACAAGCGTGAAACAACCCCACTCGTGCGGCGATACACAACGCTTGGTTGTGTATCGCCGCACGAGTGGGGTTACCGGAGGCCCAATTCTTCTGCCCCTCCCCGGTCCTTCTCCAATCTCTAAATCTTCGAAACCCAAATCCCTAAAATGCCAGCAAAGCCTTTTGGGGCTCTCGTAAAACCTCTGGTATGACGGAATCCTCGCCGAATTCTTACCCTCGGTTAATTTGTCTACTTGCGAATATCATTTTTACTTCTTTGCTGCAGCTACATCTAACAAACAACCCTTTAATTAACCAACCAACAAAAATTACACCCGATTTTGCAAAAAAAATATCCTTACAATTAAAATTAAATAAGAGATTTAATTTTATCCTATCATGTCCTCATTATAATTTACAGAAAACAGCAAATTGTTGAGTAAATAACTCGGAAATTACAAACAAAAGTAAGTCAGCACATCCGTGTTTAAACAAATTAAAGAAAATCCCCCAAAATGGGGAACAAACACTGCTCTTATTATTTCGTATAAAACAATGTTGTACTACCGTCAGTATCACAGGTTATATTGAAATTTCCCTGTGATGTAAATCCCGCTGATCTTAAATGTCAACTCAGTGTTTCTGAGACGGGGAAATCAAGGTCCGTTGCTTAGTGACGCGCGGAGCGATTTGTTGATAATATTTTAGGAACACGACAGGAGAGTAGAGAAGACTTATTTCGGATTGACGAAACGATGACGATAAAGGTTTTTAAATTTTAAAAACTGTTTGAAAACTTGGCGGTAAAATTATATTTATGATTTTACAGCTAGTAGCAAATCGGAAAAAAATTACTTGTGAACGATGACATTATGAGAACAAAATGACTTAAATTAAATGGCTAATTAAGATAGAAAAGTCCGCAACTATCATGGTACAGCACTCTTAAATAGAAAACGGGAACACACAATACAAATTTAAGTACCTACTACACACTATACCAATATCAAAATTCATTTCTTTTTTCAATAAAAGTATTCTCAGCGTCTCTCCTCACCAAAACCAACCCCTAATCACCACAAGGGGTACAAACGTCCCTGTGATCTGTGACGCGTATGATCCGCTCCACTAATATTATTTAGAAGCGAGTAGCAATTGTTTCCATGCGGTGGCCTCGGGCAGGACAGCTTTGACTTTTAATCAGTTAGCAAATATTTAGCCAGCCCGTGCATATTGAGGAGGCTTGTGCAATTGCATTAGAGGGTTAGGATACACACCAGTGATCAACGGTTACGCTTCAATGGAGAGGTATGTCACATTGTAAAGGGTGGAATATTAAACATTGCTGGGATATCGAGTGGAAAGTACTGGATATTTATTTTGGAATTATTTTGAAGATATTGCTGATGCTTGTGGTTTAAATCGATTTATGTAGCGATATACATTGACTTTTTTATGTTAAGTATAAAGTTTTACAAATTTTATAGGACAAGCCGGCAAAAGAGGTTACTGAGCAATCGGTGCCGCCTTCTACCCATAGCACTAGAGCAGTTGCATTGTATTATAAAATGACAATTTTGGAGGTTAGGGATTTGGGAGATTGACTTTTATGAACATGTGGCTAAAGGGTCAGGTTCCCGGTAATGTCACCGAGATTTCTACCAAACAATTATATCACTGTAACTGCGACCACTAAGCAAGAGATCTACGATCTTCCTAGGTAGTCATTAACCAAATCCTTTGCAATCATGACAAATGAATGTCTCTATAATACACCACCAATAAAAAGCTGCCTTACTACTGCTGTTGCTACGTATAAAGCGCAAATTTCCCACAATCCAGCATTCCTTTCACAGACAAGACGGTAGCGTACATTCTCAATTACATGAAGATTTACCCGTACGTGTCTCATCCGCGGTAAATGTACTATTACCAGGTACA
Organism: Spodoptera exigua; assembly: GCA_902829305.4. NCBI lineage: Eukaryota > Metazoa > Arthropoda > Insecta > Lepidoptera > Noctuidae > Spodoptera > Spodoptera exigua. Next base: position 10,308,969 of record LR824616.2, on the reverse strand, counting down.
ATTGCGTACGCAAGTGACGGTCACGGTGGCGGCACGGTGGCGACTTGCGTCCACCATGGGACGCGTATTTGCGCAGTGTCGTGCCGTATTGCCAACGATTGGCGCACGTACACAATGTCATTATTCGAACATGCTCGCGGATGACGGGTACAGGTGTGGGCAAAAGTAGAAGTGTTTTTTTTGCCATTTCATGCTGTTTACAAAATATTGCACCATACTTCGATTTTCTTCTGGGATTATTTTGTGAGTTTTTTTACAACCATATTACATGCAGACCAGGAAAATATTTTGTGGTCAAAAAAACTGTAACGCGAGGGCACCGATCCTACGACACCTTGCCAGGCCACCTCGTCAGCCGTGCAGTCATTTCTCACGTTTGGTAAGTGTTTTGGGTGTACATGTAATATGGCTACATACATAAGCAATCAATTACATAATTGTCTTTAAAATGAATTAACCTTATATCATTTATTCATTCAAAATTCAATACATATTAATTAAAAGTTTTCGCAGAGTAATGACGAAACAGTTCTGTCGTCGATTATACTCACGTTTTCCATTGACTTTCATGTAGTCCCTGTATTTTATATACGAAAGATGATGAGACAATATCCGGTGGTTCTCAAACCTTTATCAGTTCAATACTTAGTATCATTCCAAATAAAAAACGACATAATTAAAACTTTTTAAGTACACAAAAATTGAATCCAAATTGCCTTTACGATCGTCCAAAATAACATCTCCTATAGTTTTAAATTGTAATAATGTAGTGAACTTTAAGGTTGAGAACCACAATGTCCCATCTTCGACTGAATTAGCGACGTAATTGGGCCTACCGCTGCGGACAACTACATATGTTGGTTCGTACTGGAATCAACTAATATTTGAAAAGGATACGCAATAGGCAAAGAAATTGTCTGGACGTCAGTCAACACATAAAATGACATAATTTCTTTATCAATAGTATAGATTTTGGTTTTTTGTTTTTGATTTTGGTTTTTACAATTCCGTAATAGAACCTACCTTAGATTTTTTTAAAGCTGCTACCACTTCGAAGAACATCATTGAATTCGATTTTGAAACTAACTAATAGAACATATAAATTTCCACATTAGCTTTGTTGACATATTTGACCAAATATACAAATTTCTATTCACATGTTACTCTATCAACGTTGCCAAAGACATTTACAACAACACAGCAAAGTTCCCAGACATTTTCCACAATACCAATCAAAAAACTCCAGACAATCACAGAACCAAAAACAATCTAAGAACAATCGCTGAAATTACATATAGGTGCAATCACGACAAGAATGCCGCAAAAGATGAGCCTTATAAAGAAACAGATAGCCCTCCACTTGATGGCTAAAATTGACACAAAGCCTGTTCACGACTAGCTAAAATTGACACTGACAACCGCCAGCCGACTCGAGTCAATGGCAAAAAGTCGGAAACTTATACCATTGTCCTTATCTTACACATAATGAGAGAAAAGGAGGAAAGTATCGCACTGCAATCTCGACGGGTAGTACGACAGTATTCAATTCAATTTCGAAATCATGATACAATCGAGTACTTACACGCTACCAATATGAGAGGCGAAAATTGGCTGTACCCATGATAGTATGACCGGAGCTATACTTAGATGCGTGATTCATTGGCGGTTAAGTTGTCTTACATGTTGTATTAGCTTGTCAGATTTAATTTTAAATTATTTATTGGCATGAATAATTCGTCGCTCTTCTTTATTTCAATCAGTAGCTACATTATCATCGTCTTTGTTATCCGAATTAAGTTTGGCTTTTTTTGATGATTCATTTCATTTTATTTTCTCATAATGTTTTCCATGGTAGCGTTCAATGCATTTTGAATGTCCTAGCACGAAATCATTAATAACAAATTTGCCATCAACAAACTCACAACCAGCATTTATCGAAATGCAAACTTTATTCAACTTCATCACCCGTATTGCACTGTCTAGTACACACCTAGAACGGCGCTCGTGAAACGATATTGCTATATCATCAGCACCTAGTTATTTGCTCTCCAATCGTGTGAGAAAAACGTTATACACAGCCATCGAACCTACAATTTTGTTTCGACGGAATGTCAAATGTTGAGAAACTATTCTGGTTAAGTACGTGATCTTTTTTTAATGCGCGTGACCATCGTTGTATGATTACTGCGAGGTCTACACTCTACATGCTTATTTGTTGACATTAGAATGTGTGGGGTTATTTGTTTTTAGTGTTATAATTTTATGATCGTGCTGTAACCTCACACCTATATTTAATGCGGTGCGGCGTTTCTTTGCTATAATTATATTCGCAGCTTTCTTAACAATTACCTTTAAATTAATCAGTACTATATTTTTGAGAAACAAATGTTACTATACGCTAGGCTTAAGAAGTTTAGCGCAATATTTCCCTATAACTTGAGTAAATAATGTGATTACAGTAACAGGTTTCAGAACTAATTTAATGTAACTCAATCGAACCCTTTAGGTGATTTAGATTTTTTTTCTTCTCCGTTCATTTGTAATTCTAATTTAATATAGCGTTGGTCAATATTCAAATTATAACCTTTGACTAAGGAGTAGAATATCGTTATCGCATATATTATCTTGTCATTATCGGTGTGTAACACACTTGCTAACAAGGAGTCATCGCACATGACCGCTTTGAAACATTTTGACGCCCGTCAGTTTGAAGAAGCGCTTATCAGACCACCTCCGCAACACAAGGGTTAAACCAACAATTGCCAATGTAAAATACTCCTTACAACTTGAAGCTAAAGTCCTATCGACATGCACCAATAAAGTTGTAAAGCGGTGGTCTTTTACAAAAGCCGTGACGGACAGTCACTTGACGAATTCCTTTATGCTATCCGCGATATTAACATACGCATCGGGAACTTTATTCATATTATAATAGGGTTGAATTTCGATGGAAGTGTGGGTCATATTTTGATGTTTTCGCCTAAATATAATAGTCATGAAGATGTCAGGCGTAGTATGGAGTGACACGTGGTTAGATATTCGGATATATCGTGCTGAGAACAAATTTCACTGTACTTGAGTAGCGTTTGACGGGCGGGTCGCGTCAACCGTCAGGCGTTAGGATAGACTGACGGTTTTTGACACTGACGCTCATAGGTACATGACGTGTGATACACTGGGATACTTTCATGTGACGTGGAACCAACGAGAAACTGAGTTCAAAAGTAAATTGTGTTTCAAATACTATGTTCGTTTCGTCAGTGGTGTCAGAGGTTGTTTTCTTTTGTTTAGGATCTTGTGGCGCCAGGAGTTTTGGAGCTAAATGTTTTTGTAACAGTAACAAAAATAAAACAGCAAATATCTTTCTTGTTATAATAGTCATAAATGTTTCTGTTAAGCGGAAACCTCTGTATATCACTACCTTGTTAATATAGGTATAATACAGAAAACTTCATTCGAAAAATGAAACTAACTTCAACGTCGGATGCCTCTATGATTTTCAATAACAAGTCCACGACGGTCGCCAGTGATTTGATCAAACAAAATGTAAAACTGAACAAGCACAAGACCTCACGTATCAAACACTCATTATAGAGATTGTCCAATCGAAAATTACCAACACATCGCCGGCGATAACTACGTGACTTATCCTCCTACATATTTAGCTGTAAAGGTGAGGATATGGTGACAAACGGAGCGAAATAAGAAAGAAAATATCCAACAGTTTGATTTTAGTACCTATACCTTTTTCGTCTTTACTCTTTACAACATTGTGATATAGGAATTTAGAATCTTTTTTCTCCAATTTATCTGTGGGTATGATTTGACTGGACGGTTGGTGCGGTGGCTAGGCAACTGGCTGCCGTACAACAAATCGCGGGTTCTGGAACACTTTGTGTGATCCACAATTTGTTGTTTTCGTGTCTGGGTGTGATGTGTATGTAAAATTGAGTGTTTGTAAACGCACCCACGATACAGGAAAAAATCCTAGTGTGGGGCAACAAAAGAACAAGAAAAAAAATCTACGTAAGAAAAATAAAATAAGTTTTATCCATTCCCTCTAATCGAATATCAATACTTAGAATTACAATTTCATCAATAGTCATCATGATTTTTTTATTATCTTTTGCAAACGTAGTGCATGGCCTTCCAGCCAAGGGGACGGATGATATCTGCACGATGGCTGGCAGTTGTTGGATGAGAAGAGCTGAACATAACATCGAGCTCAGATTCGTGCAATTGAGGAGGTCTTTGTCCAGCCATAGGCGGAATCAGGCATGATGATGACACGATCTTTCTTAGCACTTAAATCTGTCCCTTTCTTTCAGAAATCCATCTACACAAACATAACATTTTAAAAACAAAATTTTTCCCCTCCATTCACCTTAGCATTCAATAAGCTCTCTACCTTATTATCTGTAAAATAATCTCAGGATAGTAATGGTCAGTTTCAACAAGAAAATTGCATGTGAAATTGTCGTAGACATCGATTCAAGTACACTGCTGTATTGATTGTTGATCTTGACTGTGCGTGAGGGCTTGGTGCTGTTACCTAAGTGGGTCCATGGGGACTTATTTGCCATTGAATGGCATAACGCGTTTCACTTTTTCTAATAAAAAGTCGATTTCGATTTCTTCGCCTTTTGGATTTCGAACTTGAAATTCCTCAACAAAAAGCTGCTGATCTTCATGACCTGACGGAAGATGTTAACCTTCAGCTTCCACATATTTAATAAGTAAGACTAACGGTTAACAGATTCTACTATGTTTACCCCTTTACCCTTTACCCATCTTGTTTAAGTTTGTTTTAACATCGTTCGAAATTTGAAATCATTACCAAAAAAAGTTTGTCAGAAAACAGTCACTTCCATTCTCTTTTAAGTAATACTAGCTACCTCCCAGCCTGCATGGTATTTTGATAAAAAACAGCCTATGTATTGAACCAGGGTATCACTTAACTATATACTTACCAAATTTAAATCGAATCGGTGTAGCTGTTTTCAAATAAATAGATAACAAACATACATACATTCTCACAAACTTTTACATTTATAATATTAGTAGGATGTATCTATATGCTATATTATTATCATATCTTGTTTTTTATATCAGTATTAGCCACGTAGTTACCATTGAGTAGCATAGTACAAACTGAAAATTCCATAGCTTTTGAATAATTAGCAAAGAGGCCTTTGCTATGACTGCACGGTTGGTGCGGTGGCTGGGCAACTGGCTGCCGTGCAACGTGTCGCGGGTTCGATTCCCGCACGGAACAACGCTTTGTGTAATCCACAAATTGTTGTTTCAGGTCTGGGTGTGATGTGTATGTGACATTGAATGTTTGTAAACGCACCCACGACACAGGAGAAAATCCTAGTGTGGGGCAACGTTTTTTTTCAACTAAAAAAAAAATAATGCCCCTTTGAAACCAGTATACATACTTACACCATAGCAATCGATCAAAGAAAACTTCTCATAAAAACGAGAAAGTTAATAAAACAATTAAAACACGTGGTCTCTATAAAACCTGTCACTTTCTGTTCTTCCAATTAAAGTCACAGAGTAAAAAACATAGTCAAACGTGCGAGGTACACGTCTCTTAGTAACCTTTGACTCCTCAGGACCAGTTCTGATGATGAATGGCGTCCGTCTAATGAGCCATCAGCGGACCAGCCGGGATGTCGTGACATCGATTTGCACGCTGTCTTGCGTACGAGCGTGTACTTACACGTACACAAGTGTTTAATATTTGTTTTATTTATTATAATAAAAATGTTTAATAGTTTTAAAAAGAAATAAACAGACAGGTTTTTTGTGAGAAGAAAATCATTAAATGTCTTCTCCCGCCCAGCTTGGGGTGTGTCAGACTCTTATTGACTAAAAACCCGCCCGTTCTTTCTCCTGCTCTAAGCCCAATTTGCAGTGCCACATTGCGCTTACCCTGCAACCCCGGCTGAACATCAGCCCTATAGAGCCCCGTCTGTGGTGGTCTATTGGGTCTTTGGAAATAAAGACTGGTGATGTGCACATAGTACTTATATTTACGTTATAGTTAAATAGGCGAATCATTTAATTTGATACCGATGTAAAAAAATGTTTACCAAAATAATTTAGTCACTTTTCAGTTTTTTTATTTATTTGCATTTTATGTCGGTAAGCGGTGTCGCTCATGGACACTCGCAATACTAGAGATATAATGGCGTTGGCGGCTTTTAGGGATGGGAGAAAATTGGAGATTTGGGGTCCTGGAAATCGGTAACCTCATTTACACAATAAAAAACAAAGAAAAAGTGGTTCCACACCGGTTTTCTATGTCCATACCAACTCCTTAATTACCTACAATATTGTTGTTGCACAGGCTTTATGAAGTTTGAGTATTATTACTATAAGTATTGTAATTAAATGATACCTACTGAATAATAATCACTGTATCACAAGTTAACAATAAACTATTGAACATTATTACTTACTTTTAAACGTCAAAGCTGGTCTTGGTAATGAAAAATCCTGTTTGTAACATTGTAAAGTATATTTGTACTCGACTACACACACGACCAGTCTAAACTGACCGTTGAATGTTTGAGATGCTGATACAAATCCAGATCATTATAGACTGGTTTTGTATACCTTGATGAGCGGCCGTGTAAATAAATATGACAATATTAGTAGCTTATAGAAAACGTAATTGCTGTCGTAAAATTGATTGCTTCTGCGATATTACTCGTCCAATATTGATTCAATGTATTAAATGATTCTTGTTAGATATACTTACTTAGGTAAAATAATACAGCCGGGAATCTTACAATGAGATTATAGTTGTGACATTTGATAAAAAATATTATCACTACATAATATAAAGCAGGTGTAATTATAATAATAACATAGTGATAAATAATCAAACCTTCTCCGTGTGAGTAGAGGCCTGTGCTCAGCAGTTGGCACTTAGATATAGGTTGACGGTGATGATTAATAAAACAAAATCGCTTTCTCGGCCCCTATACCCCAATGTATACTTATTTTTTTAAACTACGCAACGGATTTTGATGTGATTGCAGAGGAAGATTTATATGTATGTATAAAAACACCTACTAAATAGTCGAGAAATTTTGTATCATTATTGAAGTCGTCGCGGGTCGCTAGAACCATTATAAGTTTTTTATGGACTACCACTACCGGGCACACTGGTGTGGCCCTCATTGAAGAGTGGCTTGAAAGACGCAATGGCATCCTTCTTACCTTCCATCTGGCACGGGATCTTGCCGGACGGAAGCTTAAGGTGTCGTCATTGTAAAGATCACCCAGAGGACAAGGTGGAGCATATATATGCTTTTTTTTTTTTTTTGTGAGGGGAAAATCATCAAATGACTTCTCCCGCCCAGGGCCGGGCAGGAGGGAGTGTCAGACTCTTACTGACTAAAACCCCCCTGTTCCTTCTCCTGCTCTGTGCCGAGGTCGCGGTACCTTATTGCGCTTACCCCGCAACCCCGGCTGAACATCAGCCCTTTAGGGCCCCGTCTGTGGTGGTCTATTGGCTCTTTGAGGCGCGCGCGGAACGCTACGCGCCGTACGCTCGGGCCTGGTTCTGGTCGGGCGGCGAGCTGCCCTTACTCGCCGACCGCAGGCCCGTACTTACGGTGGCCGGAGATCGTCCCTCGATCCCCGACGCCCGTAGTGTCGCCAGTTGCGGCTGCTGGGGCGTGAGGAGGAGGATTGCTCCCTCACGCGGGCCGCCTCTCTCTTTGCGAGCATGACTGCTTCACAAAAGGAGGAGACGGCGTCCCAGTTCCTCTCACTCCGCACCATGGCCTCGACTAAGGCCGGGCGCGAGAGGTCGCCGCCGCCGATCACTTCCCTGAGGATACGGCGGTGCTCAGCCCAGGCAGGGCATACCGCTACCGTATGCTCCACCGTATCCTCTAGGTGGTCCTCACAATGACGACACTCGGGCGTTTCCTCCCGCTGAATCCGAAACAGGAACCTACCGAAGCTGCCGTGCCCGGTAAGCACCTGCGTCAGGCGGAAGGTGAGGACGCCGTGGCGTCTCTCAAGCCACTCCTCAAAGAGGGGTCTTACCGCTGCTATGGTAGCGTGCCCGGCCCTCGGTTGCGACAGTCGTTGTTTCCACTCTGCCATGAGATCTCGCCGGAGCTCATTCCGCCACGCACTAATTTGGCGCGGCAGAGGATCTTCGCCCCGGCGACGCGCGTCTGCGCGCAAACTGTAGACGCGCGCGAGCGCCTTCGCTTCTAGATCCCACGGCGGTGATCCGGCAAGGAGGTTCGCCGCCTCCCCGGAGATCGTGCGATACCCGCGGATTACTCGAATAGCCATGACCCTCTGGGACGCGACCAGCGTACGAGCCGGCCGCCGCTTCAAGGCCGGCGCCCACACAGGGGCACCGTAGAGGGCCATGGATCGCACAATCCCCATATACAACCTCCGGCAGGAGGCGTTTGGCCCCCCGAGGTTGGGAAGGAGCCGCTTGAGCGCGGCCCCAGACCGTTCTAGCTTAGGGGCCAAACGACGAAAATGCTCCGTGAAGTTCCATCGGCTGTCGAGGACGAGACCCAGGTACTTCATCGCCGACTCGACGCCGATGGTAACTCCTCCTGCCGTTATTTGGGACCCACCTGGAGGTGGCGCGCTCCGACGGCCATAGAAGCACATGGCCTCGGAGAGCATATATATGCTTGGACTAAGCACTGTCGCATCCCCTGGGAATTAATCGGTGGCGGAGACCTTTCGCGCCTGGCCACAGTCCAGGCCATTCCATGGTGTGGGACGAAAGGAACTGGGAATTCGTTTCCTCATTCTCCGAAGTAATGATGCTTGATGCTACTTACAAATCACAACACATTTCACTAACCCAATTCCCACACTACTGTCAAATGTATCAATTCGATTTTAATCGCGAATAACATCGTTTAATGTCGTGTTAATAATCGCTATATCAAATCATTTACATTTCAATCGAATAAATCAAAAACTGGTCGCCGGTCTATCCTTGATCTTATAATAACTTCACGCTAGGTCGTTTGTGAAGTGAATAGAAAGTAGGGGCCTAAGATCGTCAGATTTCTGTTATAACAAATATACTTATTATATATTTTTTTATTCAATATTTAATCTGTGAGTTTGCAAAAGCAATAGACAAAAGCTTTTGTTGATTATTTTATGCAACAGGACAGCAAACGAGCATACGGATTACCTGATGGTAAAGAATCAGTGCCACCTATGGACACCCGCAACAACGAAGGAGTTACGAGTATGTTGCCGACCTTTTGAGAAAATCTAGGATTTATCTAAGGATTGATGGGGTCTGCGGTAACGCGGGGTGTTTTCACGCCGGTTTTGTGTGGCCGAAGTATCTCCGTCCGAGTCAAAACCATTTCTGCTGAAACATGGCGCTCTCACACTGAAATTGTAATTATGATTTTATTAAAACTATCCTGCAAGTTTGTGTGCATGATGCGTGTGAGCACTTGGTTTTGAAAACAAAATGCATTAGTTATTCTTATGACTATTTATTTGTTTACCCATTATTGCATTGTAAGTTGAAGGCAATACACGATTTTCATTTGTTTAAAAAAATTCTATATTGGCCTACCGGACAAACTGTCAAAGATTAATTATCATATATCCAGCATTCTTTATTTAATGCGGCACTGCGTGCTCTCAAAAAGTTTTATTAATTTGAACTACGCACTTGAATCTTATAAATCAAATACAAGTAGTGTCTGAGTCACGTTTGAGTCTGAATTGGACAAAGTACCTATGAGAAAAGTTAGGCTTTTCTACATATTATAAGTAAGTGTTTGTCTGTTTGATATAAAGTTTTAGCACATGATTTAATTTATTTTATAAAAGAACGATCATTCGCATACGGGCCTGTTTAAGGATCAACTCTTAAATAATAAATTAAATCCTTTGTGTTGATATTGAAATATAAAAAAAATAAAATGTAACAAAGTACAATTTCTGCCATATGTACCTAATATGTAGTTCTTACAATTTTGATAACGTTGAAATATAGTAAGTTGTGTAGTTCAGTAAGACACGCTGGTTTTTACTAAGTAACATGCATAACAAATAAAACACGAGAAACTCCCAACAGACTAACAAGCTAATGTTTAAATTTTAAAGTCTCCACTTCATAAACAACCATTCCCTCCAACTAACGTTTCCACAATGACTTTTAATACCCCCTTTTACTATTATACATTGAAATCTACAACAGCAATAACAATAAATTTAAACTGAGCACAAAAATGTAAAAGCATAGCTTGTCAAATACATACCCTAAGCGCTTTGTGTTTTTAATTAGCTTGTCAAGTTGACGGGAGTAAAAGTAGATTATTTGTTAAGCGTTCGTTTAGTAAATTGTTAGCTGCAGTCTAGTAAAGGTTAACTTGATAATTTTATTCAAAGATTTATCCTGTCAAAATATAGATAAGCTATCTAGCTAGAAGATAGTTTAAGTGTGGGAGAGCCATGCTAAGTGTGGAAGACCCATGCTTCGGCACGAATGGGTCGGCTCGACCGGAGTGATACCACGGCCTCACAGAAAACCGGCGTGAAACAACCACAGCGTTGTGTTTCGCCGTGTGAGTGAGGTTACCGGAGGCCCAATCCTTCCCCTCCCCCAATCCCTCCTAAATCCCTAAATCTCCAAATCCCTAAAAGGTCGGCAACGCACTCGTAACTCCTCCGTTGCGGGTGTCCATGGGCGGCGCTGATTGCTTACCATCAGGTTATCCGTTTCTCGGCTCGTTTGCCGACCTACCACATAAAAAAAAGATAGCTGGAATCGTTTTACTTGTTTATAGATTCAGTTGAATTATGTATCGGAGGGCCATGCTTCGGAATAGATGGGCTAGCTAGAATAGCTCGATGGTAGTAAAACCACGGTCCGAACAGAAAACTGACTATTAAAAGTCACTGGAAACCTAACTCCTCTGGTTTTGCGAGTGTCCATGGCCGATGAATCATTATATCAAGTGGATCGTGATCGATTCCTGCTCCTAGCCGAGGCCAACGCGGCAAAAACAGGGGTTACCCTGCCTCAATCCATTAAGTACCCCTTTTTTGTCAGGGGAAATCAAATGACTTTTCCCGCCTAGGGAAAGGCGAAAGAGTGTCAGACTCTTACTGACTAAATCCCCGTTCCTTCTCCTGTTTTAGCCCTGTAGGTTATTTGAGGCCATTAAGTACCCCTATGCTCTTGTTTTTGTATAACGATAGGAAACCTTAAAGAAGAATCGAAGAATAAAAGCAATCAAACTAACTTGGTCAGTCCAGTTAACATAAAGTATCACAAAACCACAAAACATTACAATGTAAATATTCTACATCAGCACCTAGTACCACTGACCACAATATAAACACAACTAAACGAAGCCATTTTTCTTCTAAATCTTAATGTTATGTATAAATGATGATGAATATATGTAATATATAATATTAGTTTTTTATAAGTAGTGCATGTATAGTGCATTATATGTAAGTTTATATACGACTAGCTATTCTCGCGCGGTTTCACTCGCTGCTCGGCTCCATTTAATGGTAGCTTGATGTTTTATAGCCCATAGCACTCAGAAATATTGTAGCTATCTATCAGTAAAAGAATTTTGGCAATCCGACCAGCGGCTCCAAAGATTACCACCCCCTACATACAAACTTAGAAATTTAAACTCTTTATTATATTAGTATAGATATATACTTTATTTATTTATATTTTAATAGTATTTATTTATGTAAGTTCATAAAATATATATTTTGATCGGTAATATCTCGATTTTGCTTGCTTCTTGCACCTATTGTTTACTCCTCTCTACATGACCCAAAGGTTCGACTGTCACAAAATTCATGTGGCATTAAGTCCACCTTACACATATATGTTATATAGGTACTGGGTATAATAAACAAATTATAGGTAAAGTCGAAAAGCGACATCTTGAGTTACCTATCATTTATCTTCCTAGTATCATGTATGGAATTTTTGGTCTGTCACGTCTAATGAGCAACTATTTGTATGTTTATTTTGAAATGAATGTTTATTATTATGTAGGTAGATTAAATAAATATCAAAATAATATGTAGATTAAAACCAATTGTGGTACGGTATTTCAATTTTTATTTTTGACATCTGTCATTTCAATTGACAGGAGATCAGGTTGACAAAACTGACTGGCATTTTTTTTGCACCAAGCTCACCTGACGTTTATTGACAGAAGGTTACTAACGTCATGTGGGCAGCAAACTTTGGCAGAAAACCGTAAATTTTTGCAATGTTGCCGTAAATTTTACATAAAAAAAATCCAATGAAATCAAGTTGCCTTTTTAAATATTGCAGCCAGTCACAAAGTTGATTACTATAACTACATAGTTTGTAATTAGAATGAAGGCCCAATACTTAAATCTCTAACCAACAAAAGGCCGGCAATGTACAAAAAATTCTTCTTGTATTGCAGATGTCCATAGGTGACGCCATTGTTGATTACCGTGTCCCCTAAAAAGCCATATAGGTACGACTCCTCATGTGTTTGATTTCAAATATCGAACATTTTCAAAAACTAACTCACGGACTTGACCATTGAATTTTAAAACCAAAGGTCATCAGTGTTTGGATACGAGTGCAAATTAGACACTTTCCTTATCAAAGCTGGTCATCTAGTTCGGTCATGTAACTTTAATGAACTCGCTGTAAACAACAATATTAGCTCTTTGTACGCCGTCACTTATTTGCCGAACATTGATGACATTTTGATGGGGGCTGGGTTTATTTTACATTTATTATGGCGCAGCGGGCTATAGGAACTTGTTTGGACGATGATTTAAAGCGACTGGATGCGCTAGCGTTAAATTTGGAGTGTGGGAAATATTAGAAGGATATTTTTGGTGTTTATAATTTTTGAAGTAACTACTTAACCGAGCGATAAAAATGCATTTGTTATTTATTATTGTTGAATAATAACGAGATGAAAGTTTAAACAATACGTTTATTAACCGGTAAAGTTTTTTACAGAGAACGAAGACAGAGAACACTAGCGCCACATGTGACAACAATAGGAAACTTTTTTATATGTTCGGAAACTACAGTAAATTAACGATACAGATTTTATGTTTAATATTTCAACAATTATAGATCAGCAGACGTTCCGGCGTGACATATAAATGGTTAGTAATTTCACCTGGCGATTTGAAAATTAGTCGATGGTATGGTTATTGAATAGGCTTCCGTTAACATCACTTACACAGCGAATAAATGTAAGCGTTGTGTCACGCCAGTTTTCTGTGAGGCCGTGGTATCACTCCGGTTGAATCAGCCCCTTCGTGCTCTGCTTGGGTGTCTCACATTTATGGCTGATGGCTGTGACATAATAAAACTGGTGAACTTGTTTGTTGGTTTGAAAGCGGAAACCTGACAAACTGCCGTGTAAAAAAATATTCTTCAATACTGCAAATGACAATAATACAAATTAGAATATCATTAACCAAAAAATGAAGTAGACAAAACCAAATATACCTAAGAAGAATATGTTCATTTAACAAAGAATGAAAATACAATTATGATCCACATTAAATAAATGAATGAAACGCTAAAACAAATGGTGGTCAAGCCACATCCAGTAACGTCTACATCGAAACCTTCAAACCCAATAATAAACAGGCAAAAAAGTCACGCGTCCATTGCGCCTCCGATGGTACCGATAATTTTTCAACACACCATCTACTTATTACCATCATAGGTAGAGCATTAACTAACGCGCAGTCTTTTCAATCGTGCTTCAACCACTACGTACAAAAATAAACCCCAACACACAAAACATAGAGCTAAAAATCCATTAAATTGGACCTGCGATTACATTATCATGCTACATTCAAATAACGACTCTGTTTATAGAATGTTTGGGTCGGTTTTCAAGTGGGTGGTCTAGAGAAATGATGGTAGTATTTCAGCTAGACATCGGTCAAAGAATCGTGACCGGCCCGTCCCCGGCACCTGACATCTACCGGTGTCGGTTAATGTAACTTCACCGAAGTACAAAAACAGCATTTCAAAGATACTCTTTTAAATACCAGTTGTTACTATCCGATCCGTTTAATGGTCGTTCAAGAATTATTGGTTATTATACATAATCGGGGCATTATTGGGTTCCTACATCTTGGATTAAATAAGCCGTGAAACATGTAAACGGAGCCAGGTTTATAATTATATCGTAAACAAACTCACCTGTTTCATAAGTGAAATTGTGCGTTGTGGAGTAGTGAGTATTTGAAGCCTATAGCCTAATAGCCTGGTCAAGTACAATAGAGAAAAACAATAGCTGGGAAAAAAAGGATTTAGGGTATTTACATCGTCATTATTATTTCACCTACATATTACAGCAGCCTGACTGGGAACATGATTTAGGACCTGGGTGATATTTATTTACTCATTCCTCCCTCAAAAACAGGGAGCCTTCTGTTCACTCAAGGACGGTCAAAATGACTTTCAGGTATGCACATACTATAGACATTCTAAATTTAAACAAACTTAAGTATATCATACTTATTTGAAATTCGTGCTAATGCTTCAATCAGTACATACATACATTAATTTATTATATCATTCCTCACAACACATTACCAATATAAGGTCATCAAGGTTATATATAATATTACCGTGACATTACAGTTTTCATAATTTTTGATATTTTTGTCGCTTTTATAATAGTCGCCATTCCAATCCGACTGTCTCTTACAAATCAAACAAATTTTTGCGCCATTAATTAACCAATTCAGTATTCATAATAAACCTAGACAGAAAATCAATTCTCAGTGCATCTAACAGTACATATTTTTTCAATATAGGCAGCTTATCAATGATTAATATTTATTTCTTCGATTGGATTGAGCGACAGGTCACGAGTAGCGGTGGTCTACTGACGTAAGCTTGCGAAGCTGGATGTGACTTCATCTGTTCTGTGAGAGATGTTCGTTTTAATTTCCGTTTCTATTAAAGCTGATTAATTCATTCATTGATCTTTCGTGGGAATTCCGATGGTTTAACTACCTATGTTTGCAATGCGGGAGTCAGTTTCCTATCTTACTCGTATACGCATTACATTTTTATGAGTATTACAAGGAGTTGGGTTATCGCATGAACTGGATTTTTACTTCGTGAGTTATCGATAGTAAGTAATCGCCAATGGACACATAAGTAGGTATATAGACAAATGCATTTTCGTCATTTTCCAGCTCAAGTAACTGTATCCACATGACAAAACACAGCATTGTTTCACGGCAGCTTTCTTCAAGACTGCGGTATGGGCTACCACTAGTACCAAATCAAGAGTCTCCCAAAATTTTAAATAGCCGGATAATAAGACTAATAGAAGTTTATCTTAATCGGGCTGTGGTAAGCTACTTAATAAAAACCTTAACTACAAAACTTAAACACACAAATGATAATAAACAAAAAGATATTCACGCTAAAAACTTTCTTCACATTATAGGGTATAATTTGTCCATGAATGACAAGTATCATTATCCTACACTGGTCCTTATAATTAGGGTCATACGAGATAGTTTCCCATACAAGTGCAGTGGTCGCAGAGCACATAGTTCACATTGTCGTGACTATGCCATGACAGCTACTTTTTATGCCTATCTGGTCTTTTTGCTAGAATTTGCTCTCTTTGTCTACTTTTATTTACGTGCTCGAAGCGGCTCTGTTTTCGCTAGAGTTTGAATTTGCAGATGCGTGAATAGGTAGAATAGGAAGGTAAACATTTCTAATAATAAATATGGGTAAAAGAGTTTAAGAAAATGTTCATACTAACATGATCAGTTGAAAGGACAAGTTGTACTAAATTAATAATCTAGTGTAGGTCAGCCAAACTCGGGCACGAATTTGTCGATTCGACCGAATTGATACCACGGTCTGAAATAAAACCTATGTGAAAAAACCACTACGTTGCATTTGCCGTACGAGAACTAGAGGACCATTCCGCTTCTTGATCCTTCTCTATATCTCCTAAACCCTAATCCCCAAAAGGATGTCAACGCACTCGTAACCCCTCTGACGTTGCAGGTTTCCATGGGCGGAATGTAGCATCCAATTCCTTGTTTGCATATAAAAAAATATAAGTAAACATTTACGACAATTTTCTATCGATATTTTCTTTGTCTTCTTTAACGCAATAAAATTGTAAGTAGAAATTTATACATTGAAAAATCTAGAAAAATATCCTAAACTCTATACTCAGATACGATCACTATCTCAATAAACCTAAAAAATGCGCCTAACCAATTCGCGGATCAAAGGACCAACTCATCTACGTCCTGGTCATTGCAAGTTGTCGCTATCCAAGAATGCCATGGGAACGAGTAGCGCCCATCTTACATGACACGAAATTATTGAGGCAGTACAAGTCACCATTACCCCATTACAATCGCTGGACGTCTATGTTTAGCTGTAATGTTCCAAGGTTCTGCGTGTCGCGGAAAGTAAGACCGATTTAAACCTTGTATTTGTATTTTTTTTTAAGAATTGCTTTTAATGTTTAAATAG
This sequence comes from Spodoptera exigua, assembly GCA_902829305.4. NCBI lineage: Eukaryota > Metazoa > Arthropoda > Insecta > Lepidoptera > Noctuidae > Spodoptera > Spodoptera exigua. Next base: position 10,292,414 of record LR824616.2, on the reverse strand, counting down.
ATGTTTTTAGTTTGATTAGATAATTTAGAATGCACCATTCTTATTACATTCATAAGTTAAAAAGTGATTCTAATTTCATCGGGTCATCTTGATATTTTAACTTTACCCTTATTTATCAAGCGGTGTAAGATCAGCGAAGGTATACAAAAAAATTTCTCCATCATTTATTACAACTTTGACCTCACAGTTAAATCAACAAATACAATGATCCTGACTAATTAATTAAATAATTTTAACATCTAAACCGTGACGATCCCTCACAACTTCTCATTTAATGATAGAACTTAATTAATTTAAATAACATAATATCTAAATACAATTGCATATTATTCTAGTAACTTGATATAAGTGTGGTTCAATCAGATAGTGAGGAAGTGCAGGCGGAGTGGCACAGTCGAAGGGACAGGCACGTGAAAGTGATTAGCTGCACAGTGTTCACTGTGCTGCGTTGTCAAGACAAGGAGCCCTTGTCTTGAAGGGAGAAAGGGGATTTTGAGCATAAAATTACCGTAACATATCTTTTAATAAACTTTTTCTTCGTCTTCTTTTCATATGAGCAAGTTGTTGTTATCACATAAACTAAAAATGTAATATTCGATTCTTATAATTAATACAACTTCAATGTTTTAGTGTTATTATGGAACACCATAGATATATTTTTCCATCTGTTCCAACTGATAGGCAAATATTACATTAAAAAAAGTTTTGATACTTTTTAGATAGATTTAGATATTACATTATTCGTAGCGTGTATGTTAAATATTTGTAACCAGCATCGATGTTGTTGATACAGCTAAAACAAGTTCAGTATTTGCATAGCACATACATGACTCTATTCATTTTTGTCACAAAAATTCAACAATCATTACAATAATAAATTTTCTCGTACATCCAGCGTTGCCCACTCTCCTCCCCTCGGCGGCGATGTCGCGTGCTATCGTGTTTCACCCACTACAACGGCATCTTTGTCCAGGGTTACACCACGAACCAACAAACAAAAAACACAATGTATTAGCGGCACTTTGCGATGCAATTCCGGCCATTCGCGCTAATTACCCTTACCAAACACCATTCCATGTTGACCTCTCCATCTTTTATACTATTTATGAAACCTCCTAATCTAAGAGGTCTTGCTATAATGGTTGTTACTTAGTGCCAAATTTCTTGAAATGTTCGGTAATTGTAAGACAATGCGATGCGAGTCATAAACGCTTGACGTGGTCTTGTGAAGGTGTTAAGGGATCCAATGAGGTCACACAGTTCACTTAGCGGCCAAACTTCTAATTACAGAGTGAAACTGTTTTAAACTCCTTACAGAAGTGAATTTCGTGTTTTGTTTCCTAATTTGGACATTTGAGACTGTATTCGTAAGTGATGGTGTCAATATTTGTAGCAAAATGTATACCTATAGGCCGTTGCAATCAATGTCTCGATTGTACTGCAATTTTGGTCTTTAAATAGGCAAATTGAACTAATTACAAGGACCGACGGATATGGCTACCAAATTCCTTTTTTTGCAAAGCTTTCTACAAGTAACTAATTGAAAATGTAACCAGAAAATCACAAAGCATGAAAACGTTATCGCAATTATTTACAAAGCAAAAACATCGGAATATTACAACGAATATAATAAGCCAAACCAAAACAGGAAGCCAACCCTCGTGCAAACACTCGATCCAGTTTACAATCCGAATAATCGGCGAGTGCATTCGATTATCCATTTACAAATATTTCCCCGAATTTTTTCCCCGAACACCACTCGAAACTTCCAACTTAAAAAAAACGGGCTACTCAAACTGAGCGTGAAATATTCGGAAAAAAATTACGCAAGAGAACAACTGCTTATTGAATGCATCATAAAAATATGATTGACATGTTTCTTAATATGACATCTTTCGGGCGGTGATATTTTTTTGTCGCATGTGTATACCGGGAATTATGGACGTCTTTTTATACGACAAAATGGATTAAAACCCTCGGAGAACCTTCGGCTTTAATGTGAGTTTGTTTAAGGGCTAATATTGGATGGATACTCTATCAAAATAAGGGCATAACATTTTGCGAACGACATTAGAAAGGAGATATGAAGTGCTGGGTAATCCAATTACATGTTCTTTGTCAATTTTAGGATGTGTATTATATTTCTATAGAGGCATGTTATGCTTCATATTTATAGTTATATACAAAAGGATATCTATTGAGTTTTGTCCTTTTGTCAGTCATTCTGTAGTTTGTAATGACGCGGTTGAAAGACACCGCTGAGTTTTTCTATCATTTCATATTTCGTAAATAGATGTTGTACAATCTTGTTATTTGGCTAATCATCTGTTGGGATATAAGACCTTTTGGCTTAAGAAAATATTATATGTCTACGTGCTTAAAAATGGCAGCTTAACTCGCAGACTCTTTCTCTTGCAGGACACACTTCATACTATATTGTTACGTGCCTGACGTCACGTTCCTGACTATGCGGGCTTGGGTTACGGGATTGGATGAAATGAAACACTAATACCGGTTTTCAGACTTTCTATTGCACTTAAGTTACAGCGTCCACGGAGTTAAGTTATCGGCGTTCCTCTCCAGCAGAGTCCGGCCGACTGACACAACTTTGCCGTTCACGCTGACTTAACTCACTTAACTGACTGCACTTCACTATTTCACTGCACTTCACTATTTCACTCACTTTTCTTCTTTCTCACTTCTTCCTTTTCTTCCGAATCGCTTTAGACTTAGAACTCAACTATTCCAGAAAGTTCGACAAAACTTCCATCAACTAAAAAACTTCATGTTTACGGCGGGACTCGAACTCGGGGTCTCTGTGGTGTAATCCACACGCCTTACCGATTACACCAACTCGTGTTGACAATTCACGACGAAATTTACAATCTCTAGGCAACGTTTGACAACCATCCATTGACGTCATGATGTCAAAGAGTTTTCTGTCACACTGCCCCCCTCTTAGATTCGCTCGTCCCGAGCATCGTTGCTGCCGTAATACCTCGCCAACCTGTCTATATGGACAACTTTCAAAGGGCTCCTTAAAGACTTCCGAATTCTGTAAGTAATGTCATTGATCTTCGTGACTATCTCGTAAGGACCTTCCCAACTCGGTTGCAGCTTTGGAGATTTTCCCTTCCTTCTGACTGGATTATGAAGCCAGACCAATGACCCCTCTTCAAACCCAACAGAATTGGCTCGTCGATCATAGCGCGTCTTTGCGCGATCACTAGCTTGAAGACCGGCCTCCCTGATCTGCTCATAAATGTCCAACATTTTTGCCCTTAACTCGCTTATGTAATCGCTAAACTCGGTGCGAGAATCACCAGGTGGACAGCCCGATACAAGATCTGCCGGTAATCTCAATTCCCTTCCAAAATTTGCAAATGCAGGCGTCTTTGCGGTACTTTCATGTACAGCAGTCCGATAGGCAAGCAAGAAGAGAGGTATGTAAGTGTCCCAATCTCTCTGATGGCTGTCAACCACCTTTGCTAAGTGTCGCTCCAATGTTTGGTTGAAGCGTTCGACCATTCCATCTGACTGTGGATGATAAGGGGTCGTTCGAGTCTTATGGATTCCCAAAAGTTTACAAGTTTCCTGGAAAACTTGGGATTCAAAGTTCCGTCCTTGATCACTGTGCATCTCCAAGGGCACTCCGAATCGGGTGAATACCTCGTTTACCAACTTCGTGGCTACAGTTACTGCCTCTTGATTCGGTATGGCAAAGACCTCCGGCCATTTTGTAAAATAATCCATAACCACTAAAACGTAGCGATTGCCCGAATCAGTGATTGGAAATGGTCCAGCGATGTCTAAGGCTATTCTCTCCCAAGGCATACCAACATTGTAGATTTTCATCGCCCCTCTGCTTCTTGTTTGTGGACCCTTGACAGCTGCACAACTAGTGCATTTCCGGCACCAATCTTCGACGTCATATTTGCAATGCAACCAATAAAACCTCTCCTTGATCTTCACCAAAGTCCTCCTAATTCCCAAATGTCCTCCAGAAGATCCATCATGGAACGCTTTTAATACATCCCTTATTTTTGAACGAGGCACCACCAATTGCAAATGCTCGTCCTTGCCGTTTGTTGATTCCCATTTCCTGCACAGAAGTCCGTTATGCAGCGTGAGGCTTTTCCACTGTGCCCATAAACCTTTCGTTACCGCGCTATATTGGGCGACGTCACTCCAACTTGGCTTGTTACCACTTCGTAGCCACTCCAGTATTGGTTTGATATCTGCATCTCTTTCCTGTTCTAATTTCATCGCATCATCTCCCCATGCCTCGTCAACAGTATCAGTCCTTATCACCTTAAGAAAAGCAGTTTCCTTCTTGGCACAATGCTTGCAATCTTCCACGCATGGGCGTCTCGATAATGCATCTGCGTTGCCATGAATTCTTCCGCCGCGATGTTCGATTTCAAAGTCAAATTCCTGAAGTTGTTCCAACCATCTGGCTACTTGGCCTTCGGGATCCTTAAACTGAAGCAGCCATTTCAAAGCAGCGTGATCAGTTCTGATCAAAAATTTCCGTCCCAGTAAATACTTCTTGAAATGGTGCAGAGTTTTGACTACGGCCAGCAATTCCCTCCTGGTCACGCAATAATTCTTCTCCGGCTTGGATAGTGACTTGCTGAAGTAAGCAATAACCTTCTCCTGCTCACCATCGCGTTGTGAAAGGACACCTCCTATTCCAATATTGCTGGCATCCGTATCAACTACGAATATTCCTTTCGCGCTGGGGTATCCGAGAATTGGTGTGTTACAAAGCCGTTCTTTTAGTTCTCGAAAGGCTTGCTCACAATCCTCGTCCCAGATAAAGGCACGTTTCTCCTCTGTCAATCGATGCAAAGGCTTGGCAATGTCCGAGAATCCTTTCACAAACCGCCGATAATACGAGCACAATCCAAGAAATGCCCGAACTTGCGTTTTGTCTTTAGGTGTTGGCCATTCCTTAACAGCGGCAGTCTTGGCTGGATCAGTCTCAATTCCTCTCTCAGAAATAACATGTCCTAGATAATTCACTTCGCGCTTGAAGAAAGAGCATTTCTTTGGACTCAACTTTAAATTTGCTCCACGCAGCTTATCGAGTACCTTTTCCAATTTCCTTAGATGATCGTCAAAATCCCGTCCAACAATGATGATGTCATCGAGGTAAACTAGGCAGGTTTCGCCCAGCAGTCCCGCCAGCACCTGTTCCATCAAACGCTCAAAGGTTGCCGGTGCATTGCATAATCCAAATGGCATCACCTTAAATTGCCAGAGTCCCTTCCCAGTTGAGAATGCGGTCTTTTCCTTGTCCTTGGGATCCAAATCCACCTGCCAATAGCCGCTTTTCAGATCGAGCGTTGAAAACCATTTCATGCCACTCAGTGTGTCAAGTGTGTCATCGATTCTTGGTAACGGGTAGCTATCCTTCTTGGTTACATTATTCAATCGTCGATAGTCTACGCAAAACCTCGTTGAACCATCTTTCTTCTTGACAAGCACGACAGGTGAACACCAAGGGCTAGAAGAGGGCTCTATCACGTCATTTTTCCTCATATCGTCAATCATTTCTTCAACCTCTTTCTCACGAGCGAATGGTATGCGTCTGGGCCTTTGACGAATTGGCATTGTATCACCTGTGTTTATTTTATGCTTCACTAAACCAGTTCGGCCAATATCACCATCGCTTCTTGAAAACACATCAGAGAATCGAAGAAGTAAATTTCTAGCTTTCATAGTCTCCACTTTTGTCAGACTTTTGTTTTCGTCTAAGATTTTCGTTACAAAGTCTATTCCCGTACTGTCCTTCTTCACAAGATTCTCCGAGCATTTTCTTATCCAGGCCACTTCTTCCAATACGCCCACAGGCTCTCCTTCTTCAATCGTAATTTTTGAATCACTGAAGTTGAATACCGGAATGCGGTTGACATCAGATGACCCCACGACAGTTCTCGCCGGTAGCCATGAGTTTACGTGTTCCGATTTATCAATCACAGCGCACCTTAGAGGTAAACTTCCTTCCCTCCTCCTAGGTAATGCGATTGGTACGAGAGTCTGTGATTTTGGTTCAAGAACAATTCTTCTTAAACAGCAAACTTTTCCCAGGGTTCCACCCTTCATCGGAATTTCTTCAGTTCCACATAGTAATACTCCAGATTTTAAGTCGATGTTACACTGGTGCCCTTGCAGGAAGTCAAGTCCCAGGATGCAGTCATCCAGAATTTTGGCCACAATAACCTCATGTCGATAAACACGTTCCCCAATTTTGATTGTTACATGCAGTTTCCACTTATCGGTATGCACTGGCCGGTAGCTGATTTCATTCGTAGGCCAACAATTGGTTTAACGTGTTTCCTGATGTTTTGCCCGAGCAGCCGAACATTTATCACCGTCCTTGAAGCTCCAGTATCTAATGTTAGCTGACTGTTTTTCCCATTTACTTGACCGTCTATCACCAGAGTATTTCCATCGCTAGTTTGCTTGATGTAGATTGTTGGGGTTATTCCACTACCGGCCAGCGCCCACCCCGCAGCCCTGGCTGGATTTAGTTTCCCTGCTGGTCAGAAGTTGAGACCGCCGCGTCCTGGCGGTTCACCTTCTTCGGGCAGTCGCTCCGCATGTGCCCACGCTCTCCGCATCCATAGCACATGAAGTTCCGACGGCGTGGAGGTACCTGCTCCGTTGTCGTCATTTCCCGCAGACGTAAGGTACGGGAGTTACCACGCACGGCTTCCACTTCCAATGCATGGGCCAGAGCTTCTTTCATGTTCTTGTGATGGCCCAGATGAACAGCAGCTCGTACTTCGGGGTCCCGAACACCGTCAATGAATGCTTGGAGAAGCGTGCCTTCAATCATTGATGGAGTCGACCGAAAAGCTCGACGCACAAGTTTCTCGATTTCCACGGACCATTGCTGTAGACTCTCATTAGCACGCTGAGTACGCTCTTTTAATTGCGCTCTGTACACGTGCTCGAGGTGGCTGTCTCCAAAACGTGCCTCAAGTGCGTCGAGGAGGGTACTAAAGCTGAGATCCCCACTTGCGCCGATAGCTTCCAGCACTGAGAGCGCTTGATCACGGAGGGCCAGGGTGAGGGCTGACTGTGCTTCCTTCTGAGTCCAACCATAAGCCTCCATAAGTGTCTCAAACTGTAGCTTGAACGCGGTCCAGGATGTTGTTCCGTCGTAATGGGGAATCTTGAGCCCTTTCGTTGCGCTTGAGGCCGCATTTGGGGCGTCAAAAACGGCTGCAAGACGGCTTCGGCTCTTCAAAGGGCTTGGGCTTGTCATTTCCTGCTTGATTTTGGAGATCTCTTCTTCCACTCTCTCCTCTATGGCCATGACGCGATGTTCCAACTTGCCTAACCCTTCCTCCACTTCCTGTACCCGTTCGACAGCCTTTTGCAGTCCCTTCGTGAAATCCTTATGCATCTCTTTCAGCTCCCGTAGCTGCTCCGCCTGACAGTGTGCTTGCTCCCGTAGCTGTTCTGCCTGACAGCGTGCTTGCTCCTCTTGGCGGCGCGCTTGCTCTTCTTGGCGGCGCGCTTGCTCGTCTTGGCGGCGCGCTTGCTCTTCTTTCAGCTCCCGCAGCTGTTCTGCCTGACAGCGCGCTTGCTCTTCTTGGCGGCGCGCTTGCTCTTCTTGGCGGCGCGCTTGCTCTTCTTGGCGGCGCGCTTGCTCTGCCATCATTTGCTGCAGCTGTAGCAGAAGATCCACCTGCACAGGCTTGGCTTCTGCATCGCTGGTTTGAGCTGCAGCACCCTCTTCCCTCACACGCTGCGCTTCTGACATTGAACGGGTACTCACTCCTCTTACGTCCTGCGGCACTAGCGGCATTTTTCTCCAATCCCACTTCTGACACCAAATGTTACGTGCCTGACGTCACGTTCCTGACTATGCGGGCTTGGGTTACGGGATTGGATGAAATGAAACACTAATACCGGTTTTCAGACTTTCTATTGCACTTAAGTTACAGCGTCCACGGAGTTAAGTTATCGGCGTTCCTCTCCAGCAGAGTCCGGCCGACTGACACAACTTTGCCGTTCACGCTGACTTAACTCACTTAACTGACTGCACTTCACTATTTCACTGCACTTCACTATTTCACTCACTTTTCTTCTTTCTCACTTCTTCCTTTTCTTCCGAATCGCTTTAGACTTAGAACTCAACTATTCCAGAAAGTTCGACAAAACTTCCATCAACTAAAAAACTTCATGTTTACGGCGGGACTCGAACTCGGGGTCTCTGTGGTGTAATCCACACGCCTTACCGATTACACCAACTCGTGTTGACAATTCACGACGAAATTTACAATCTCTAGGCAACGTTTGACAACCATCCATTGACGTCATGATGTCAAAGAGTTTTCTGTCACAATATTTTAAAGAGAATTGCATTATACCATAATATATTCCATTTCTTTGCTCATTTAAAGCACAGAATACGATACAAAAGATAAAGGACCAAATTTCGTATGTAAGGACCAACTTTTATATACACACTAGAGATGTTACAATTCCGCACAATTAAATCTTATCAAAATTACATTATAAAGAAAATATCAGCTGACACACTTGTCATATATCAAAATTGTCCACAGAAATTATTATCGATTCCTCGAAATTGGCTAATTTATGACTGTTTGACGATGCGACGATAGAACGACCGGAATACGTCAGGAGTTGACATGTCGGAGCTTATTATGTCTTTAGGTTAGTCAGATGGGAGCAAAGGGTTATCAGCATAACGTGGCATTAAAGACATTTCGATGCGTCCTTACTTCTTGCCTAGCGTGTGATATTTGCCGGCAAAATGACCACTAAGAAAATCAACGCAAGAAAATTCTCCCAACACTCTATTTCTAAACAATAAAGTCTATAATACAATGGATTTTACTTTCGTAATGGCACAAGATAAATTGGCAGAAACAGCTCATACAATTAAAGTCCAATTGATGTGGCGATAAGAGACACAGCACAGGGGAATGTCAAAAGATTATAATAACTTTTGAATGCCCAAGGCGTAATTATACCTTATGAAATTTGGTGGAACAGAACAAATAAAATATAAATTAAATTGATTGAGAATGGTGATAAACGAGGCGTAAAATGTATGGAACATGAGCCCGGAGAGAAGTGATTAATTCTTGCTTAGATGGCTGTGTTTGGAAGAAAACATTGTGCATTTATTATTGTAATATTTGCGAGACTTTAGGTTTACGAGTAGATTAAAGGCTTATAAAAGAAAGACAAGAATACCTAGAAAATAACAAGAAAAATTAAAATGATACATATAATTGATAGCTAAAATTGATCCAATAAATTAAAGCAATGAAAATCTTTTTTCATTTAAAAATAATTTTGCCGTTTATTTTATAAATCACTATAAATAAAAGCGAGCTTATTTATGAAGAAATATATTACAAAATCCCTTACATAAATCAGGGCATAAAAATAAATAATGAATTTAAATAAATAATTCCTAGACTAAAAACAATAATAATGCCTAGTTTAATTGATATATCTGAACTGACAGCAATATATTATCCTATTTACATACAAATATTTACATATTATGATAGATAAGACTTGTCTGGTGAGTAACTTGATAAATTACGTCATAAACAGCTGTTTACAATATATTACTGCGTTCTATCTTAGATTTAATAATAAAGATAATATGCAAACTTTTTGTTAAAATAAAATAAGCATAATGATTTGTATACTGTATTTTAGTGACTGTGCAAGGTACGAATGATCTTATTATAATTATTGATAAATAAAATCGATCGTAATTTACTCGATTTCCTCATCGACAATCGTATTAAGAACTCTAAGACGATAGCAGTAAAAGTCATGAAAAACTGCGGATTCTCCTGCTACAAGCATAATTTGATAAAAAAAAGACTCGAATCATCAATTAATTTAATAAATATTATTGTACTTAAACTTTTCTCTGGTATTTGTATTTATGCCTTCATTTGCCAAACACAAATAAATAATAAATTATTTTCTAAAATAATAAGTACGCTGAAAAATTCTCAACGGAAAGACCATTCTCCTCTTTAAATGTTACACATTAACTTGTCATCAAACCTTCAGAAACCTAATTTAATTTTCATAATGTCATATACAGCATAAACGTAATAATTAGCTAATTAGTCACACTATTGTTTACGACTCGGAAACATTAAAACAAAATTATAATTAGTCGTAAATCCGAGCGTGGAGACCATCGATCGATTCTCGATTCTCGATTCGCTCACACGATTATATCGATTTGTTTTGTTTGTGTGTGTGTTGTATGCGTGTGTAGGAAGAACAGATTTATTGTTAATGGTGTCCCGAACATAATTAAAATGGTTGATGTTTCGCCCTCTTCGTTCGGCCGACGTCCTTTGGTCAAAATATAGAGTAGCTTCGTAGAGATGTGTGCGAGATTCCTGTTTAGAAGTGGTGTTATAATAATTATATACAAACCAATATTATAATACAATACGAAAGTAACTCTGTCTGTCTTTTCTTCACGCCTAAACTACTGAACCGATTTCTGTGTTTGGTACAGACATAGTTTGGGACTCGAGAAAGGACATAGGATAGTTTTTATATCAAAAATCTGCAGGAAGTCACTATTCCACGCGAATGGAGTCGTGGGCTAAAGCTAGTACTTAATGTTTATTATGATGTGAGTGTAATTGACAGCTGATATCCCAGTTCTTTATATGCCTTAAAATGGTATTTAACCCTGTAGTACAGTAAATGAAAATGTTATGTAAGTACTACTAATTTGATTGCACAGTTGACGCGGTTTTTGGGCGATGTATCGCGCGGATTCACTTCCCGCACATAACAAACTATTTGTGTGATTAACAAATTGTTTTTCCGGGTCTGGGTGAAAATCATAGTGTGGAGCAACGTTAAATTAAAAACTAAATATCAACAACCTACTTATACTTTAATAAAATATATCAATGATACAATATGCGTGAGTAATTCTGCTGTACACTTACTATTTAAACACGCAAGAATATAATAAATAAATATACCTTCCTATCTGTGTATTATGTGTAATAAATCAAAATCTACTCAATGCCTTGGCAATGAGAAACTCTGATAATTGACTTACATGTTAATGGTATTCTAACCATATTAGACAAATCCAGCACATTTATCAATAGGTACAGCGATAAAAATTAATATTACAATTATTAGACAAACCCCGCAGATTTATCAATACAGAGATAATATTTGTATTAATAAAATCTTAATCCCTTGAATGTAAGTATGTAATGACGCCCGTTTAAAACACACACAAGATTAATAATAATTTTGAGATAAACTATGCACAAGAAAAAAAACACGTGATTTCTGGCAACCTCTGACTTTATTCGTTACTCTTTGGCGTGTAGTGTTATAGAATAGATAATGCTGACCCCCTGTTGTACAGCTTGTGGCGCCATCTGTAAACCACGCACTATTGTTTGTTCGTCACCTGCTTAGATATGAGATAAAACTGTTAATCTAAGCGTACCTACATTGTCTTCTTCAATGTCAAAAGAAGCCTTCGCATCAACCGTAGAAATACAGTTAAAAAAATATACTTTCAAAGAAAAAAAAAATTGGTTAGGTCTTTTCAAAAAATTCAAAAATCAAAACAGTTCCATTATAGAACAGCCATTGTTGCCAGCAGCAGGTTAGTTAAAGGCGGATGATGAGGAAACATATTTAAGTTGACCAATAGAAATATATCTTGAAAATAAACAGACAAATTAATGGCTTATCATTTACCAATCTCCTAAAATCATAGCAGTAGCACTCTTATAATATGTATATTATTGTCAATGATTATAAAATATGAGACAACGAACGAATTTATTCTTTATCAACTTAAATAATATAGTTTGCTTTTCCCTGTGACCCATATTGAAAGTACCCATATTGAAAAACAGTTTTATGCCACTAAGTACATTAATTTAAATTTTCAATATAACATTCGTACCAAAGGCAACACTGATAAATGTCGCGCATTATCCTCAAAGATGACGTGTTTAAAACAAAAAAAAAACCAATCACTCATCAAAACTTTTTGTCCCAAAATATCCATCAACATTTTTCCTCACTAAACAGCAATGTCAACTTCTCAGAACCTTTAATCACCAGATTCAGTAGGTGATTAATCAAAATCGCCATTAATTATTAGACGTGAGTATTTATACTGATTATAATGGGACGTCCAAAATGCTGTGTCGTCCCGCCCTGCTATTACAGTTTGGCCTTTCGGTATTACAAGTCGCCGGCCGTATATTAGGACCGGAATATTACTGGTGCACATTACGCGCTCACAAAAGGTTGGTGGGAACTCATGTAACGAAACAAGATGAGATGTGCAAGCGCTTAATTATATGGCAGGGTGATAGTTTGAAAATATGGATTTATGGTCGTGCGTATTTAATATTCGTCGCTTTCTGTTTAACTCGTTTCGTGATTATGATTAATAGATAGATATTTTTAGTTGAATAAGACTTGATTCATACGGATAGTATTTTTGTTTTATATGCGAATAAAGAAGGCAAACTGTAATAACAACACATTATGTTCATCTTTCTTGATCAATAAAATAGAATAAGAGCTTCGTCTTCTTTAATTAGTAACTAGACGGGTTTGACGATAAGTCATGCTTAATTAACTTCATTTAAAAAAGAATTAACATCTCCTTGCGAAGGCCAGACAACAAAACCAGTCGTGATAAGCCACTGAAACGAATTAAAAAGAAACATTCAGCTACAAACATTACACAATCGAATCGAAGAACCTTCATAAGTCATTAACCAAAGAATATCAGTCAGTCACTAATGATAGCACATGGCGTTACCACCCCGATTTGAAACACAATCAACATTACAAATCGTAACGATCGAAATTTTTCAATCGAATATTATCATCGGACAATTAATAATTCGTAAAAAATCATTAAGGAGCAAAACAGGAGAACAAAAGTCGCGGTCCTTTGAGGCATGTATAAAAAAGGAGAGGAATAAAAAAGGGAAGGCGTCCCGTGGGGCGAGAGTCGGCGGTACGTACACTAAACCAACACAGTATGTGTCGACACTGACCGTATGATATTGCCGCACGCATTATATGGATAGTGGCTCAGATGATGGAGTAATGTGAAACGGAAGATTTATTCAATACGAATGTTAAACGAAGAAAATATGGATCTCTCAAAGCATGGTTTACGTTTTCCTGTACGGAAACATTATGTAGTAACAGTATTTTAAATTCTTAAAAGGAAAGAAAATTTATTCAATACACAACCCTTTAGAATTTTAAAAATAAAGTTTCTTGTGGAGAAATATTCAAAGATTTGTGTATCATTTTCTGTGTTTTTAAGAAACTAATTAGAAAAACACTATGAATGTTTATGTGGTGAAACAATTTGAATTCTCAATAAATATGGCGTCTATTCTTTTGAAGTCAGGACCGTCTGACACTCCACCACATTCTGCCGCCACCACCCGCTGGTCTTTAGGTCCTGGTGACAGGACACGACATGTTATAACGATCTCAGATGAGTAATGAAACTTAAATTGTATTTAATTGAAGTTTTAATTTTTTCTTTAGGACCAGTTCCAGATGTGTATTTGTTTTCGTTATGAGATGGTGAATGCTGCAGGGAAGATAATTAAACTATAAAAAACAAATCTCTATATTAAAGTTAAAAGTCTAAAATAGTTCCGATATTGTTTTGTAAGTAGGAAGATTACATTTGTACATTTCTTAAATATAATAATGATTGCTAGTTACCTTTTCTAACATTCCTAGAAATAAAAGGAAAACACTGCGGCATAATATTCTGGATCACAACAACATCAGTATCACTAGATACCTAGCAATAAGACACTTACAGCCAGACCCGATTCGATTAACTATAATGAAAAAAACAACCTGTCGTCATACCTTAAATGGATCCGTCACCGTAAATAAACGAGAACATTGAAGGAGTCCCGCAAGGCTCTCATCTAGGCCCTGCGTGTCCTCACACAGCCCATAAAGCCGACTTCCCTATATTTATGCCCTTTTGTCACGATACCGTCCAATTGGATGTCCCGATAATTTACGCTAACGTGACGACATTAATACTCGGCTAAGGGCACCATGATATAAGGCCTTTTAATAATCCATTCAGAGCGCGTGCTGTGACAATATTTCCCGCGAACTTATAGCGTTTTGTCTCGTACTTATTTATGTGTTGTCGTTAATTGAATGGCCTTTTTTATGTATATTTTTATGTTGATAACGGTATTTTTATATTTATACACAGTTGTTATGTCATGAATCATAATTCAATTATGGGAGTGTATTCTGAATTGTTTAATTCTGCAAGGTTTTTGCTACCGCCGCGGCGCCTACAGAAATGAAGTCACGAACGGAGAAGGTAGCCACAATAAAGTAGATAACACTTTCCTGATTTGAAACTCAATTGTGTGTGATTGTCCGAAGATTGTTGAAATTGCAAGGGTTAGTGGAAGTGGAAGCCGCGAATGGGAATCTTGAGAAATAACACGAAACGCGAGTAATTTTTCTTTTTTTTTTTGTTCTCAATGATTGAGTTTTTTTTGCTAGATTGAAGAAGATGTATCTATTAATATTGAGAACAGTACGAGTAGGTAATATTGTTTTAATAATGCTGAAATGGTTGTATCTATATAATAAATTATTACAGTTAAATCTCAAATATCACTTACACATCACACAGCTAAATGGTTGAGACGTGAATTGGATTGGTAGCAATAAAATGAAATACCTCAAATCAGATGTAATATCAAACAGAATCTAAAAATACTTTGAAAGCTAAGAGGCCTATTACAATAAAGAACAATTACTACCTAAATTGCACTGTATTATATATTACAAGTAGAACCACTTAGAAAACAACGAAATCAACAAATAGCATCAATCAAGATTGTTAGCAACATAATGACTTCATACATGACACGGGAGAGGAAGTTGGGAAATTTCCTTCCAACGGTTACTTTAATATCACGCATTTTGGTAAGGAGAAAGACAAAGATGTATGTAGGTAATGTGTATAGGTACTCTTCGCCAATTATGCTGTAATTGTGACATTCAACATTCTCAAACAAATCAACCATCATAATCGATTATTGGCATTTATGAATGTTGTTAAAAATTTTACTGTCTTATGTTTTTGTGCAATTAATATTATGTTTTTTTTATTACTACATTTCAGTTGATTTGCTTTGTCTTGTATTTGCAATGTTAGATAATATAATTTGATCGAATCCGTCGTAAAATAAATATTACTTAAGCATATCATTACCCCACATTTTTTTATATGCTAACCTTGTGAAGTTCATTTTGCCGATTTCATGAACAGATTGAGCACCAGTCACATTGGTACTTGCCAGTTTTCGACTTGGATGTCCTGTTAAAAGCAGGAATCTTAACCTCTAGGCCACCACTATCTTATTTTTAAGTTATATAAGCGTTTGTTTAGCAGGGTTAGGGTGATAAAGCTGACGATGATGATGGAGATGATGATAGCGACGATAGTGGAACATATACCAAGATCGGAAAAAAATCAAAAAACAACCATATACAGAAATCGACCTTTAAAAATTTTGTTTGACAGTTGGAACTAAGTAATCACTCAACTAGTTACTGCCTAAGATAGCTCAAATAACCACAATTGCTTTAAAAGATAACGTTAACAATTGAAACGAGGGCAAAACGACGTCAATTAAACACCGCTCCTGTTAATAATTATTAATTAAGTTAAGAGCTTTTAACTGGTTTAGTGATAAAATGAAACGTGATGGACGATCGGTTGATAAGCGATACTGACAATAATTATAAATGTTTAGTATTCAATTGTTTTAGAAGTGTATTCTCTAATAGGGATAAAAAAATAACTAAAATTCTTTAGTAAAGCTTAGCCCAAAGCCCAGGTCCTGAGGACTCAGGTGGCGGTGTGCCGTTCTTGGGCTGAGCACTGCCGTGTCATCAGGGAAGTGATCGGCGACAGCAACTTTTCGTGACTTAACTTTTTTAAGGCCATATTGCGTAGTGAGAGGAACTAGGAAGCCCTCTCCTTTTTCTGCAAAGCAATCAGGACTCAGAGCACATGTTACCAGGAGTCTGTGCACATGTGGCCCCGGCCCAGAGCAGGAATAGGAAAAAGTCGGTTTTTAGTCAGTTAGAGTCTGACACTAAATTTCGTCATACCCTGGGCAAGAGAAGCCAGGTGTTGATTTTTCCAGCGTCAAAAACAAAATTAAAATACTTTGTATCGGTCCTCCTATGCGACACCTGCAATCGATAATATTGGGAAAAATATTCTTAATTTAAAATTAACTAATCTGCATCAAACATATTTTTAAGAATCGCTAACGTTTGATCATGTTAAATATCCTAACTAAGTAATTAAGCTATATACAAAATAAAAATACGTGCATTTAATAAAGACCTCGGCGACTGATAGAAAAATTACAATGAGCTCAATAAAAGTTTATGAGTGAGAAAAAAACACTTTACGCGTACCTTAGCCATAAACACATTAACATTTCGATTTCATCTAATTCGGAAGGCACCATCATACAAGGGGACAACCGAATCCCATTATTATACAACAAAAGCCTTGAAAACCCAACAAAAACAGCAACTAATGAAGTCGGAGCTAAATTTTATTTCGCCCGCACTAAGCAATTCACATCGTAAATATTCGTCAGTCAAAACGATTAATAGAAAAAAAATGTCCCTTAAAAAATACAAAATCACCACTACACATCAAACCCGAAATTTTAAACCTTATTTCTATAATCATAGAGAAGTAAACACCCGCAGATGATTAGTTTGTATTGCATCGTTCTAAAGTCAAACTGTCATGAAAGAAGTTCGGTCACTTTTAGGCGATTCCAACTTTTTTTTTTAATTTCATGTTTTCTTTGGCGGCCTGTTTATTGGGACCAAATGACACGACAGGTGACGAGTTTTTTTTTTAAACTGTGGGTGGATAGAAAAGAATTGTTATACATTTTATTGCGTGTCCCGTCTGTATCGGACGATCTGAATTTTAAAGCTAATTTGCTGGTTTTTGAGTCCAGATGTCGCGATAAACATGTCGGCGTTGTTTTTGTACTTTTTTTTCTAGGTTTTAATTTAAATTGAATTGATTTTTTTTCTCAAATTTCTATATTTATATGAAATATTTCGAGATTTTCAGACGATAATGTATCCTAAAAACACGAAAAACGTTTACGGTAATTAATAAAAAATACTTTAACAATATCGGTTCATATTAGAAAGTCATCTTAATCATAAGCAACAGAAATTTTACCAAAAATAACTAAACTTATCAGCGGAAGCCCAAAATTCAAAAACAGAACAAAATGTATCAAACACACACACAAAGATCATACCTACTCCAAAACATGTTTTTATTTTTTATGTAATAGGACGGCCAAAGTGCAGATTACTTGATAGTGAGCAGTCGTCGCTGCCCATGGACACCCTCAACAACGGAGGAATTACGTATGCGTTGCCGACCTTTTGGAGATCAGAGATTTCGAGATTTTGGGATTGAGGAATTATTAGGGCTCCGGTAACTTCACTCACCCGGCGAAACAAAACACTGAGGTTGTCTCATGTCGGTTTTCTATGAGGCCGTGGTATCACTCCGGTTGAGCAGACCCATTCGTGCCGAAACTTACCTCTCCCACACTTAAAAGTGCATGCAGAAACTCACATCAATCTACAACATAATAATCTAAAATCATTTCGCGTTGTGTTTCGCCGTGTGAGTGAGGTTACCGGAGGTTGGGCCTCCCCAATCTTTCCTCAGTGCTTAAATCTCCAAATCCCTAATCCCTAAAAGGTCAGCAACGCATTCGTAACTCCTCCGTTGCGAGTGTCCATGGGCGACGCTGATTGCTTACCATTAGGTAATCCGTATGATCGTTCGCCGATCTACTACAAAAAAAAAACAGCTTCAACTCGAAACCTAAAACCCGCCTACCTAATCGAACCAGCCCACAACGGTAACTATGTAAATAAAATACCAATTACATTGATTTAAACAAATGACACGCGATAATCTACCACCATTAGCGGGCATCAGTCAAAATTCTTAAACAATAGTAATTGTTGTAATAAATAACGTCCTGAGTTTCGTAAACCACTTGTCTTCAAACGTAAGCTATTAAAACCACATTACCAATAGGTACAACGAAAGAAAAAATTAGAAAAAAAAATGGACTCGACCTGTTTATTTTATTAAAGGTCTTTGCGTATAGGATTGGCCTCTAAATAAAATATGTTTACTAAATGATTCTTAACGAATATTCTTGTATAAACGTACCCCTAATGATGTCATATTTAGACCATACTACCTCACACTTTGCTTACAAAACTGCGTTGAACTAAGTCAGCTTCAATATTAAATTGTTTAGCCAATAAAACTGGCATATGTTTTAAAAGAACTGCCTATAAAACGGTTTTCGCAAAAAATCACGGGGATGTTTTCTTCGACTTTGAAATCGAACATTTCAAAATTCTATTTAAAGAAGAAAAATAAATATCATTCAAACTTCAAATTTATAAACAAGGTAACCTAATATTACATGAAACTTTACATAACCTGAAAGCAGCAGCCATGATTGCAGGTGAAGCGCAGTAATGTGCTATGACTGCACTGTTGGCGCGGAGCCTGGGCAACTGGCTGCCGCGCAACGTGGTGCGGGCTCGATTCCCGCACGCACAACTCTTTGTGTGATCTACAGATTGTTGTTCCTGGTCTGGATGTGATATGCATGCGAAATTGTATGTTTGTAAACGCACACTCGACACAGGAGAAAATGCTACTGAGGGGCAACGTTAAAAAAAAGTTACCTTTCGCGGCCCGACATAGAGCAGCACGTCGATTCTATAAAATTTGTTTGATTTTGAATCTTGTTCGAGTGCGAAGTGAGTGTCGAAGTGACGGGGTAATTAAATTTTAGAATGCCACTTTTTACGTCATCTCATACTTTATCTATCAAAATGTTGCTGTCAATTTAGTTCAACTCGCAAGTGTAGCGCTAGTGTACTACTACTCACGGCGGATTCAGATTCGAAGTTTAGAATGAAGTCTTACAGAATCACACTACAAGAGAAGAAACCGAGTGATTTTTGGTCAGTAAGAGTCTGACAATCCTTCTCGCCCGAGCTGAAAATACAATTACTTGAAAACAGCATGATTGGTAAACGCTATCGATACTATTTAAAAAGAATAAACCTTTAAACCACTTCACATCATAAGAGCAAAAGCCTCTTCTCACGCAGAGAAGCTTTGAGCATTTATCACCGACCACCAATGCTTAAGGCGGATTGGCGATTTCATAAAAAAAAATTATAATTCCAGGTTTCCTCACGATTTTTTCCTTCGCTGTATGTTAATGGTGTCTAAATACTCATAGAAAGTCTATATAACTCAGAAAAAGTCACATTGATACTTTTTAGAGTTCCTTTCCTTTCGACCCCGGCCCTAATATATGAGGAGCCTTAACCTCAGGGCAACTTCGAAATAATTTTTCATTTCAATCACTTACAAGTTCAAAATCAATTGGTATCAAAAATCAAGAGAAACAATAATCTAAATATACATCTTGTAACTCATGTATATATTTGTTTGTACACGTACATGTGTGGTTTAAAACAGGAATGTTGACGCACTGCTTGCTAATGAGGCCCATATTAGTGTAACAAACAATGTATTATTTTAATAAAATCTTTACGTCACAATTCCATTTGTAATTTGACGAAAAAAGTCAAAGAGAGATAGCAACACTTATTTCACACGGAAAAAACAAGACACAACTACTAGTAGTAGTAGATAGTGTAAATAAACATGACTCTTGTAGGTACTTAGCTCATGAATATCCCAAAAATTTTATAACATCAGAGAGTACGTCTAAAATACTATTGCTGCTATCTACCGTCAAATACAATAAAACAATAGTTGTTTACCTAAAGAACAAAGCCAAGAGAAGCTAGAAAGATAGAAAAAAAAACTTAAGCAAACACACAATCTCAAGTACAACAATACAACCTAAAAGATCGAAATGAAATCCTCCAATTAGATAACGACTTTAAATAATACGAAATTTTAATAAATCCCCAATTTCGTTTCAAAGAACGCAATGCTAATCTCATAATCACAATCAGTATTGCCGACAGCTTATCCCTTAGCCAATTTCACGCTACCAACTCCATGTGGGTGGGCAATGACATTTGCGATCCAAAAAAAAATATACAAAAGGATACAAGTCGAGTTGTATCCAAGCGATGATAATTCAACTCCTGTGGGCTACAATGTGACAAACCGAAAATGTCACAATTTCGTACCCGGTATCCTATTCTGTCCATTGTCCGGTGGCGCTACCGCTTTGTACCAAAATTGGATGATCCATTGTTGGAAAGTCATCTTTTTTTTTGTGACAAAACGCACAAGTGTCATCGGACAAGTGGCTTTTGAAAATGATTGCAGTAATGAGATTTATATTTTTTTGCACGGAACCCTTTTCAAGGACTTTTGTTGTTAAAGGCATACGCTACAATTTTGTTTATTAATATTGATATAGATATAAGTGTTTTTTTTAATAAGTAAAATAATAAAAGAACATATATATCAATAAATAATAAGTGTGAGCGAGCCATGCTTCTGCAGAAATGGGTCGGCTCGACCGGAGTGATATACCACGGCCTCAGAGAAAACCGGCGTGAAACAACCACAGCGTTGTGTTTCACCGTATGAGTGAGGTTACCGGGGAACCAATCCTTTCCGTCCCCCAATTCCAAAATCTCCGAATCTCTAATCCCAAAAAGGTTGGCAACGCACTCGTAACTCATCTGTTGTTACGGGTGTCAATTCGTTTGCTCGTTGGCCAACCTATCACATATAAGAAAAAAAGAATAGGTACCAGCTAAATAGCTGCTACGAGTTAAAACTCTGGTATATCCTCATACCTTTATTACAATTCCACGAAACAACAATAGACATTCTGAATTAAGAGAAGCAACATATTTATTTTCATTAGTACTTAGCAAAGTTTTCGTGAACGAAAACAATCTGTCTGAAACAAACAGTCGACCGCACGACCATTTAGCGTCGCGCGTCGGTAGCGCGAGTGCGTACTGAAAAACCCACATATGCGCAAAAACGTCACATTACAAATCCGCAGTACGCCTCTGTTTGTGCTCATCCGGCTTTAAGTCCCTAAAAAGCGCTCGTGGTGACACCTCCCTGTCTTCCTCCCACCCCACTGCCTACATGCTCCCATCCCGCTCGCACACCCGCGACTCCGCTCCAAAAGCGACAAAACGCGACACACACTTTACCCGCCAGACGGCCGAAGCGACAGAGTACGCGCGCGCAATACTCGTCTCTACACAACTTAGTTTTAAAGCTAGCGCTCCGGATTGCGCGACACATTAGAGGACATTTACTCTCCATCGCAACAACAGCTCAAGCGCCAACACTCATTACTGAACTTCGACTCTAACCTCTCACGAATAGAAGCGAAGTTCCCGCGTCATAGCTAAAGGTGGTGTAAAGACACAGTTTTCAAATGTCACGCAGTGTAGTCGTCTCTTTTCTCCGGAGTCCTGTCGCATCTGCCCGGCTCCTTTGGCATCCTTCAGCATGCATGTGTCCCCCCGCATATCTTTCATCCCGCTCTACGGCGCCTGAAGCCCAGTGTCCGGTCTCACAGACTGTTAGGCGGTCGTGTTAGCGTCGCTCTTTGTATATGCCTCACACGATATAATCACGAATATATTTGTGTCTTGTACGTACGTAGTACATGTATAGCGAGAAGGATTACATGTGAAATGTACTGTGAAGTGACGCTCAGTGCCGTTTGATGTTTGTTTGTGTGGAAGACAGTCACCAGAAGCATTCATGATTCAGGTTAGTTTGCCAAAATTTATATACCTTCCGACGTTTACGTGCGTCCAGAATATTATTACACTAACAAAAAGCAGCTAGTGCCGTTCATTTAGGAGTTCATTAATCGCGAGCTTTTGTCTACCGATAAATATGTTTCCATATAAAACACAGTTTACAAATTCCAATTTTTTTATTTGTATAGCTTTTGATGACTTATGAGATTTAGTCATTTTAATCCGATTACGCTTTCAATCTTAGCATACCACAGAATTTGACGTCAATCACTTGAGTTTGTGTGATGTAAAAAACCCTGCACTTGTATCGTTTTTGTTTGAAATAAAGCAAACATCGTCAAGCGCCAACGGACAGTAAATAAATAATCGTCGTATCAGACAATTGTGAAACATCAATCAGCTGGTATTATTTATTACCGAAAGCCCACGCGTGGGCGTGAAAAGTGGGCAATAGATAATTTAATTATAGATACGAATGTATTCATTAAGGATTGCGAAGTCTTGACTTGTAATTAATTTTGGGTTCCAATGCTTATAGCACTTCAATTTTTATAATAATGACCACTTAGATAATGAAGTAATAAGATATATTTCGAAAATAGTTCGAGGTTCTATTAATCAATAAAAATAATTCACAGGAAATTTAAAATTGTTGGTCCATTGACTTTGTCAATAGAACGGATAATGTCTTATGACAGTATGAGACAAGATTCACTTATTTAATAAGTATTAAATTATTGTTAGAATCTACGCCATTTTCTATCAATTATTTCTCACAGATAAATAATTCTAATATTCCATATGAAATCGCTAATACTTTAAAATTAGCAAAAAGGATTTTATTTTATTTTTTCAAATTTGGAACGCAACATTCAATTTAATTCGTTTGATTCGGTCCTTCATACGTATAAACTCGTTCACCGCCTGAAGCCATAAAATAAAAAAGAATGTATTGAGCTTTTTGTCACAACATAATATAGAACTTATAAAACATATATATGAATATAGAGTTACTATTTTCCTTAAATAGCACCTAAGAGCATCTTGTATACTCTGACAACGTAACCTTATGAATAAATTATTATATTTACCACTCGTATGTAAGTGCAACTACATACATTATAGGAATGCAATTTGTATGCATAATATGAATAAGAAATATGCAAGGGTTCTTCATAAACGTGTTAAAAGTAAATAAAATGCTTCCTGTCGTTGACATAAATAACTATATTTTAATAAATTCAATCTTGTTGAATTTTTATTAAAAAAAGGTATACCTACTTAATTAATTTATAACCAGTGAAGAGAGTAGAACTTATTCGATTAAAAAAATTAGCATATAGTTTATACCATTAACGTTCCATATTCAAATTTATCTGGTAGGTACCTACACTACAGTACCTGTCTTTACTATGAAACAGACCCTTATTTTTAAGAATCTTATTTGACGCGATAGCAATACAAATAAAATATTCATTGAGCAAAACATTTACATTACAACACATAATCACAATCACTTTAACTAGGATTCACAGTGCTATACTGAAATAGCACTAGCATATTTATAAATATTTGTATGTTTTTTTTTTATTTAATAGGTCGGCAAACGATCTGACCGCCCATGGACACCCGCATCGGGAATTACGAGTGCGTTGCCGACCTTTTAGGGATTAGGGATTAGGGATTTAGAGATTTAGGGATTGAGGAGGGATTGGGGGAGGATTGGGCCTCCGGTAACCTCACTCACACGGCGAAACACAACGCTGTGGTTGTTTCACGACGGTTTTCTGTGAGGCCGTAGTATCACTCCGGTGGAGCCGGCCCATTCGTGTCGAAGCATGGCTCTCCCACACTTGATATTGACTTGTATTTTGAAATAATGGACAAAGATAAAAATATGATATTCAGTCATTTCTCTGTATGTACTCATACTGAATACAGATAACAATAGACTTGGCGCCAAGTAAATTAAAAAAAAAGATGATTGGGAGTCTTTCTCGTTGACATTCTGCCCTGTCATGGCGTAAAACCAT
Organism: Spodoptera exigua; assembly: GCA_902829305.4. NCBI lineage: Eukaryota > Metazoa > Arthropoda > Insecta > Lepidoptera > Noctuidae > Spodoptera > Spodoptera exigua. The sequence goes on along the minus strand of LR824616.2, from coordinate 10,268,439 downwards.
AGATAATTAAACTACACGGTCACACAAAAGGATCGAAAACCACTCATTATAACAGATAAAAGAGAAAAGAAAATGATTAATCAATTTAATTTTTAAATAGTTTATTATGAATGCCAGAATTTAGGAATATTTTTGTTCAATATTAATTTTTATTTGATCATACTGTGCGATGCCTCAATGGTCTCAATTAACTTTATAATGATAATATTTATAATTTTAACACTCGTATTGAGAACAGTACGAAGGAAGGTCAGCAAAGGACTTGTGACAGTTCGGGTGCTGTGAGTGTCCATGGACAGGGCTAACTAGCCTATCCGTTTGGCTCCCCTTCGATAAAAAATGGCCACATAATATATTTAACATTTCATAATAATAACACCTATAAAGTTTACGTTTATTTATAATTTACTTCAAGCCTTTCGGCTGTCACTCTATATAGATAAAAAAAAACATCCTATCGTCCGTTTATATCCTATAATTATGATCATACGGACCTTTTTCTGTCACTACCTCTAGGCTGTATGTGGGCGGACAGATGCTAAACAATTCTTACAAAATATAAAAAATATATTCCTCTCATATTAAATACTATATGATAATAACATATAATTTTGAGATTATAATTTTATTCGCAACAGTATGTATTTTAATTAGAGCTTATTATGTATTTAAGTTTGTTAGTACGTTGGGTATGTTAAAAATAAACAACGGATGACTTAAGTTTCTTTTACGTTAAGTTGTGACTTACTTAAATATCAACATTTTAGTGCCTAAGGAGTTGACAAAGCTTTTTTGCCAGTATATTTATCTCAATTTTTACCATACATTTCATTAAATAACTTACTACATGGTAACAATTCAAACAAAAAAGCATTTGTAAACAAGACAATTTTATTTGAACATTTTTTTATACAGCGACATCTATTACTTAGTACCTAAACTAATTTACCTAAATACCAATAATCAACACTAACAACATGCAATAACGTAATGAATGTGAAGAGTCCCCTCAACACAAACAGTAATTGTGGGGTAGTTATAATACTTACCGGAAAATACGTCGCCGTGCAAAATGCGTAAACGTCGCAAGCGTGACGCCATTTGAGTACCTAAACGTTTTGCCGCCGTGAGGCGCTCGCGCACCTGAATCGCGTAGCAAGGCTGTGCGCATAAAAAAATAATAACATTTTGTTTTAAACTACATTATGTGACTTTATGATTAACTAAGTGTAGTGAAAGTTTTTGTAATTATGAGTAGGTAAGCAGGTGTTATTTAAACAGTAGTTATCTGCTTAATTTTTGATAGGTTCCAACCAAATTTCCATTACATACATGTTCAGTCTTAATTTTTGGGTAAGGTATTGGTATTCATTGAAAAATACTTTTAATTTCAAGTAGGTATATATGTAACTCTGACCCTTTTCTCGTGAAGATAGTAAGAATAGGAAGAATAGGAACCACAACGTTGTGTTTCGCCGTGTGAGTGAGGTTACCGGAGGCCCAATCCTTCCCCGCCCCCAATCCCTCCCCAATCCCTAAATCTCCAAATCCCTAATCCCTAAAAGGTCGGCAACGCACTCGTAACTCCTCCGTTGTGGGTGTCCATGGGCGGCGCTGATTGCTTACCATCAGGAAATCCGTCTGCTCGTTTGCCGACCAATTACATAAAAAAAAAAACCAAAATACATCATGTACTTGTACCAACTAGCTGTCTTTACAAATTGAAAAATAATTCATGTATACCCACTAAACATACTCAAAATCTGTTATTTTTACCATCTACTGAATTATCTTTATGAAAGAAACGAAGCACACGGCCAATAAAATAAAGTTACTATAATATAAGTACAAAGAGTTTTTCATTTGAGAAACTTCGCGTTACTTCAGCTAACCGAGACAGCGCACGGTGCATCTGTCTGAGCTCAGGATGCTATGCGCCCGCGCCGTGAGCATGACACCATTAGTCCGTACTGCAGTGAAGCGCCTGAGGCACGAGGCTTGCCAGCAACCGAAGATGTCAGCTCATTTTGAAGGCTTTTTCTCTTTGTTATTACATTGTTGAGGGCAGTGGTTGGCAAGAGCGTTGAGAAAACGTACGAATTTGTAATCGTTTTTGCAAATAGCTTAGGGATTGTTCATAACTCCGTTAATGTATAACTCCAAAATAATGTAGATATTTGAAGGTGGAAAACATTGCTAAAGTTTAATAACTAGAACAATTTCAACGATCAAAACTCACATAATATTTGCACGCTTGCAAATAAAATTACTAACACTTCACCTTATGTAGATTTCTCAGACAGCAATATATTTTATATGAATATAATTCTAATCAAAAGGTGTAGCTAGACAATTAATTTTAAACCGAAACCAGATGTATAAAGTGCATCTATCATATAATATATCTGAGCAAGAATATCACCGTTCTAAGCCCGTACAGATGTCGGATGCGCGCGCGCCGCGAGCGTGATGCCATTAGTTCGTAGTGCCGCCGAGCGCCGCGGGCAGCCGACTCTGGCCGAGTACACCCGAAGCTGTCGGCTCGGACGCTAAGTATTATGAAATTGTGTGAGGGTGGCTGAAGAATGGGCGGAATAAAACATGATCTAGAATAAGATGTCTGATCATCGATGTTCAATTTCTCTTCTTAGATAAGAAAAATAAAACTAGCAGTTTGTAGTTGCCAAATTTGGCAATTGTTTCGTATCTCTATATTGGTGATACATAAATTTTTCATGATACCTTCATTAGCCCATGTAATAGAACTTCTTTGGACAGAAATACTGTGACTACCTCATACAATCTTTATTAATTGATCCTAAAGAGTCAATTTTTCTTTTATCGCATACACTCACATAGAAATTGTTTCGACTATCTTACTGCCAGGTGAGGTCTTATAATTCTATAATCAACACCAATATCACATCTTCAAAAGTCCCGACATTCTAAACATAAAATGACGGAACTGTTTTTTTAACCATAGCTGTCCAAGGCACACAAAGCTGCAGGGTAACGAAGCATAATATAATATTCCGGCCCGTTGTCGGCCATTACCGCAAGGTGGATTATTGAAATAAATCGCGGGTGATCAGCAAAATGCATAGTTTGCGCGCCGACCCATTACACTGATTGAGTTTCCCTGAGACCATCCCATGGTTTGTCAGAGTGGATTAAGGTCTAAGGTAGGGTTAGACAAAGATAGGGTTTATACAAATAGGGACATAAAATAAATTATTGAGGGGGTTTCGAAATACTTCGAAAGCAGCGACCAATGTCGTAAGTGTTGTATGTACATAGGTGATATTTTCTATCTCTATATTCGTTAATCTGCAACCCGCCTGCCAAGCTGTAAAGAAAAACTTCTTATGTTGGAAGCCTTTAGTCCAATGGTAAACTGTGATGGAGTTTTGGTAGCTTTAAAACCATTATATGGTTTGTCTATCACAAATCACCCGATCTACATCTTCATTACTATCAGAAACCTAAACTAGTCTTAGAACCATCAACAAAATAACTTAATAACAATAACATACAGTTGAATTTCGGTTGCCTTGCTATAAATTAATTTCGGAATCATGTCAGTGGCAAGCTGAAGTCTCATATCACGACGCGGAACGTGAATCCATTGCCCGTCATTCCTGTCACACGTAATGACAGCACGGATCTGTTCTTGAGCGCAAACAACATGATGTATGAATAAAAAGCAATGCATTGCAAATAAAGCTTTGTTGTACAAAATACTGGTTCGGTTTTTGTAAGAAATGCTGGTTCAGGAAATCAGAATTACGTCTTTTAATGGTTACTTAACTGGTCCTTAGCAGTTTTTTTTTATTTTGAAACATGATCGTCACTCAAGAATAGTTTACATTTCAAAGTATATATTCTTTACGGCAGTATTTAAGGTACAGTAAGAGTTTCTATTGAACCTAAAATAATTAAAACTAGTGCTTAACTCTTCACTCTTAGTGAAACAATGATATTATCATTAATTACCTGTCACACCAATTCAGATACAAAATAAAGAAAAAGTACTATTTTTGCAATTACATCCATTTGTAATGTGTAAACAAAGATTAATTAGTTAAGAAATAACATGTTCGAACATGGTGTTTTTCTTATTGCATGTGTACATATAGTTTAGGTACTTATGAATATTTTTATGTTGCGTAGAGCTTTTGTATTCTCGACAATACTTAAGTCCAATGGAATTGTCCGCGCTAAGCGACTACTAACGCCATCTGTTATCGTTAAAAGGAACTATATTCGTAGCGTTGACCAAAATATTGTTTATACATTTTTAAGTACCTATTCTATCCTATTCTATGTGTAACGTCTTCATTAAACATGGAAATTAATTGATATCTTTAATTAAGTAATAATATATTAAGATTTTCCAATATCAATTTAAAACTTTACTTATAAGTAGATACGTAAAGTTTAGAATTGTATATTTATTTACTTACGTTATTTACATAGAATCTGAGGCAATAGCCGATTAAGTCTTTGAGAAGCGTCTCCGATTTCAAGGTCAGACGGAAAATCGATAGAAGGTCATCGGTTCAAGGACAAATGTAAATAGAAACAATACACAACTAAGTACTTATTGAACAAATAAATATTGTATCGTCAAATAAAGTAATTTAAGATGTAAAACTGACTTTCGTTGAAGTATATTTTATTATAGAACTAGAAAAAATATACAATGACTAATTGAAAAAATCTCAGCAACGCAGTTGTGCTTGCTTGTCTGGTTAAACACTTTTGTTTGAGGATGTCAATCATTGGCGCTGATGGCTTAGGTACCATCGGGTACTACCATCGGGTAATCTGTCTTTTCCTTTGCTAACGTATCGCATAAAACATTAAATTCTTCTCAGTCTGTCGACTTGGAACTGTAATGGAGGATGAGAGTCATAGTTCAACAGTGAACTGAATGAAATTAAGGTTTGAATACGAATGTAGTTGTAGTAGTTGTATGTGTAATTTATTAGGTTAAAATTTAATGTGCTTACTTTAAAATTCTTAATTTATAATAAAATCGATGAATTACACTATTAAAAAGATAAACAAACACTTAAAGACATTCGACCTGGCCTTTTTGCGAGAAATCTGGTCGTTTTTGAACAAACACGCCATGTAACATCAATACATATAGATAAAGGTACATCCATATGTTTTCAATGTCCAATTAATTGTACAATGATTAATAACATATCTAAATTGATTAATAAGAACAAAGTTTTATAACCTATAATAATAGCAATAAAAAATATTACCTATTATACAATATATTACGATGATTCCTTATATAGGGCGTTGTTTTTTGTTTGAATTTGTTTATGACAATTACCAAGGTGACTAGTTATAATATTAACATTTTTTTTTAATTTATTGACAGCCGACAGCGATTTGTACTTTTTTGGGGTTATTTAGTTGTTGTAGAAATGCATTTTTATGTCTTTTGGTATTTTTTAATATATGATTATGTAATTGTTGCTATTATTCAATTAACTTATTTCGTTACCATCATCAAATACCGCTTGTTGGTTTATAAGCCTCCATTCTTAGGATAAGACGGTAAACGTGCAGATGGATTATCTGATGGTAAGCAAAAGCTAACCTATCTGGATATCTGCAACACAAGAAGAATGGCCGTTGCCGGGTTTAGGAGTTCGGAAATTTATGGGATTGGGGTTAGTGCTAGAAATAATAACCGTAGTCATACCGCCGGTTGTTCAACAACGGTTTTATGAGAAACCGTTGTATCAATTCAGTCAAGCAAGCCATTCTTGTCGAAGCATGACTCTGCCACCCTGAAACCTCCCTGCTAGCCAAAAGGCGGTTTCCCATAATAAAAATTTAATATGTCTTCTTTTTTAAAACACAAAATAAAACGTTCCCTGTTTTAGGATTTTTTCTAATGTGTCAGTTTGAAATTCGAAAATATTAAAAAGTTTTAAAATACGTGCGTGCATTTGCAAACATACAAATTCTAATACACAAGCTGCCCAGACCCAAAACAACAATCTGTGGATCACACAAAGTGTTGGTCCGTGTGGAAATGGAACCCGCGACACGTTACAAAGCAGCCAGTTGCCCAGCCACCGCGCCAACCGTGCAGTCACTAGTAATTAGTGTCTCATAAATATAATTACAACACTTTCGCTGCAAGACATAAATTATACAATAAACAGCTCTAAGCACTAAACCCTAACGAACTTAAATTCTCAAGTTCTAACAATAGAGATGCGCCCACGCAGCGCGGGAACTAATCGATATAATGATCGATTTAAATCTCGATTAGACATCCCGATTTTCTATTTAGTCGCAGTTTATTGTTCATTGACTTCCTTTTAATTGTTATTGGTAGTTTTGTCTCATTTATTTATACTGGATGGGCTACTGAAAAAGTAGGGTTAAGTAGATCCGTCTTATCTCTTAATCAACTCTTTTTAGTATGTATTTTTCATATAATGATATAACAAAATGATGTTACGTATCAAACCTACGTCTATTTATGTCATACAGTACCAAACTCTTATCACTTCGAACTTTTTTGAGCGACTCGTAGATGGTTGCCACTCTATATACTTAGGTACTCTTGCAAAGAATCAGCTTAATATCAAACATCTTTACTTAATGCATAATTTTAATTGAACTGAATTGAAGTTCCTTTTTTGCCAAACCTCTTTTTCCGTAGTCTGGTTAAAATCTGACAGCAATCGGGCGGTATGGACTGCCGCGATCTTGCGTCGAGATTTTGGGATTGCTTGAAAAACCTCTTATGCGTACGTGTTTTTACTATTGAATTATATAATATAGGCTATCACCGTGAAAATTCCCTGTTGATATTGAATTAAAACAACGTTAAAAGTTAAACAAATAAGTATATCAAGCCCAATTATTTCTAAAAACAACATCTGACCAACTTTCTTATAACACTTCGTGACTATGTTAATAACCAATAATTAACATAGAAAAAAAAGTCTACAAGAATTTTAACAAAAACCTATTCTTTTCGACGGCCATTCATAAAAAACGATCGGAAATTCACACCTTCGACCAATTTTTGTATTAGGTAATTTATCGGTTCACAACAATAGCATTAAATTATATTTTAATTGTTTAATTTGAAAATTGGCGACGTCAATTTTAAAATTATGTAAAGTGCTTATTGTCACTTTTCTCCTCGAACCTTAGGTTATTTTTATTTATCTTTCCGTCAACTTTTGATAATAAGTCTACGTAATGGGTGCGTTATACATTCTCTTTTGGGTGTATAATTATAGAAATCATTTTACAATTCCTAATTATAATGTCTATTTTAAATGGTCTGGCCCTAGCCAGATCATATTTTATAGAAAGTTTATTTTTGTAGTTGGCTACAAAGCTTACATTCCTATAAAATATGATTATCATCGAAACCCGAAGACACATAATTTCTGGTCTATAAGCTTGCTTAGGCTTTTTGGTTATAAGAGAGGTCTCCATCATCTCCTTGCTAATTCGACAGATCGATCGTTGTTGGCGATCGAAATTTAAAATGTACAGCTTAATCAGAGATCTATTCTTTCAAGAAATGTGACGTCGCCATTCGCCAATATAATAAATTTAAAACTGAGAGAATTTATACATTTATGTTTGTTATACTTTCACGCAAAAACGGCTGGATCGATTTGGTTGACATTTGGTATGTAGATAGTTAATACACTGTATTAACACATAGGCAGCTTATATCCATGTACCACGAGGACGGAAGCTCGCATAAAATATACGGAATACCTAAATACTATAAAACTTATTTACCATCAACTACAATAGGTCAACTCAACTTATTACTAGGTAAACACTATAATTACGCACTTAGATCATAAATACAAAGTGGGTGAGCAGAATTGCAGCTGCAATGACGAAGTACAAAGGTCCCACCCATCACACTTGGTTCCCGAGATCGTATCAACATGACGAACATAAATTACGGTGTGATTTACAACTAGTAATTAAATACCATTTTGGTATAAACAAGTTTGAGTCTTGTGTTACGAAATTTTAAATTATTTGGTTTGTGTCTATGGATTTAGTACCTACCAACTGGTTACGCCATCTCTATTTTAGATCCGGAAACTTCGTAATGTCATTTATCCTAACTAATATTATAAATGCGAAAGTAACTCTGTCTGTCTGTCTTTCTGTCTGTCTGTCTGTCTGTCTTTTCTTCACGCCTAAACTACTGAGCCGATTTCTGTGAAATTTGGTACAGACATAGTTTGGAACTCAAGAAAGGACATAGGATAGTTTTTATTCCAAAAATCTGCAGGAAGTAACTTTTCCACGTGAACAAAGTCGCGGGCAAAAGCTAGTTTATCATATTTACTCAAAACATTTCTAGATACTACATGGTCGTTAGTAGGGACTATTTTTAAGAGCAACTACTGCGCAAAAAATATCTAAGGATTCGGAGTAAAAGTATTATATTTGTGATTAAGTCCGAATCCAGGTCGGGTAAAGTAACTATTCTTTTGTTATTTCGATTTCAATTCACGTATTTTGATAGTAGGCGCGCTTATGTCCATTTACATTTAGATTATTTGAAATCAATATTCTAACAAATGTATATACTTATAGGTATCTATATAGCATTTATAAATAACAACATTGACCTAAGAAGGACACATACACATATTGAAACTGTCGACTGACAAAATTCTTAGTAGTACCTAATAAAAAAAACAATAGGTGATACCTATATAGGAGAACAAAGTACATTCAAAATTAAACAATATGCCCTTATCATAAGGTTTGGGTCACATATAGGTGCATATGTTATTAAAAACTACCAAAAACTACACATGATGTTATAATCTTTTATTTACAAAACAATTCATTGAGATTAAATTTTAGGTTTTTATTGTATTTATTTATTTAGAATAGAACAACCGAAAGTAGGTATACCATTTCTAAATTTAAATTGTTGGTAAAGGAACATAAATCATTTATAAAAATAACTATATTTCAAAAAGTATGAATAGAGAACACATACCTACATTTTTAATTTATAAAACCTTCTTTTTAGAAAATGGGCATTACATCATGTAGACTTTACTCCCGGGACGGGAGTACATATTATTATGTGTTTTTACTTAAATACTGTGATAATAATATGATGAAGAAAACAACTGAATTCATATGTTCTTCGTATAAACAAAATCGTAATCCCAATGAGGTGGTAAATATGGATTTGTAACTCTTATTTTTTGATAAAATATCTACGATTACTAACCTTACCGGGGTCATCCTTCCTGTATTTCATCAATCTAAACAATTTTTCATAATCAAAGAAAACTCTAAAACTTCATAGAAACATTTACCTACACCCTTCCATCATCCTACCGACCAAACTTTAAAACTAATTAACAAGGTACAGTCAAATAAAAAAATCTAAGTCAAAACAGGGCCAATCAATCAATTCAACAATCAATCAGGCAGTGACATACAAACGCCCACAGAACACTGAGACGAATAAATGCCAAGAAACATTATAGAATTATATTTGCAACGCGAAATTATAATTGCATTTCAAAATTATTAGGTGCAAAATTATATTATTGGCGGTGTGGGCCTGCGGCGTTCGTATCTGATGCGTACCCTTGCTTGACATGGTAAGTGATGAGCGGAGTGATAGAAACCTGCTTTCGTCGAGCGGGCTATGAATTATAACTATGACTGTACCTCTGTATCGGATTCGGAATTATGTTGAGATTTCTATGCTAGTAAGGAAGGAATTTTGAATTCAGAATTAGAATTTTCTTTTGTTCTAAAATCAAATTCAAATATAGAATGAAATTAAGGTTTAAGTTCCATGCGAGTAAGGAATTATGAATTTATAATTTGGTTTTGTAAGGAATTTTGAATTTATAATTTTGTTCGGTACACAAATAAAGTAGATTGACATGATGAATGAATGATGAAATTAAATGAAATTAAGGTAACGTAGGTACTATTTTGAAATCTTACCTATGTTAAAATATCAAAAAAAAAATTAAATTTTTAATGAAGAATTCCTGCAGATTAAATTGTGTACAAAAGATTATAGTAAAATAAATTAGGTATGCGTTTTGAGTGAAAGAGTGGCCAAAGACACTGAACACATTTTTAAATGTTTAATGGCACTTTTTAATAACTTAATTATTTAAGTAAACAAAATAACTTTGCTCCTCACACTAAGGTTTTCTTCTATGCCGTCCATATAATACACAGATCTAAGGAATTTAGGAATGGGGTTGGCCCTTCGGTAACCTCACTCACAAGGCGAAACACAACGCTGTAGTTGTTTCACGCCGGTTTTCTGTAAGGCAGTATCACTCCATGTTATATTACCGTAGTGCAGTCAAATCAATCTTTTAACACAATAAATATTAATTCCTTCAAGGAATTATAAACTTTGGTGCTACATTACGTGTGGATGGAGGTGTATTCTTATCTGTTTGCGAATGTGTGTCAACAACGCGTATATTGGCACCGTTAGAGGCATGTGCAGGCTATAAATCATCGGCTAAGGATTGCTACACCGGCCAACTGATTTTATAGACCTATATAAATAGCCGCAGGTTGAATCACTATTATATTTACCTATGTCCAATTATTATTGTAAGTTTATTGAAATTCTACCTATAAGTAATTTGCCAGTGATTTATTAGTGTGTCTGTGTGTGTGTGAAATTTACTTGCCAAATTGTTATATCATAAAATCTGTTAATGGAACTGTGACATTGTATTCCACAATTGTATTCTAAATTTGAAATAATTTATTTTTCTTGATTGAGAAAAATACCCCATTAGGACTTGTAACTTGATTTCGCCACATTTCGGCGGTCGAATTTATAATATGTATGTTTTGCCCATACAAACGTATTTTAAGTTTAGTATTAAATAAGAGGTGGTCTAAAAAAACCACGCCCTACAATCCTTTTGACCCGTCGCAGACTATAATAATGTTGACGCCTTAGCAACAATTTTGCTAATTATATTTTACAATAGCTTGAGAATACCAACATTTTCTCTAAAGGTAGAAACTGGTGCCTTTTACCTAAAGTTTTAAACAAAACAAATGTGAAACAGTCGCTTATCAGTAGGGTAGACGCCGCCATTGTTACCCCAGACGCCACATAATAAAGTAAATATGTCGCACATACGGTCAACTTCAAAGGCTCCGACCGTTTTTCTGCGAATACTATTATCCCTTTGTTTGAAAAACACATTTAGACCTTTTTAACAATAAAACACGTTTTTGGCAAACTGCGCCTCCTTTAATTAGTCAATCTATTGTACTTGTTCCTTTCTACAGACCTACCTCTTTGGTAAAAGGTATAGATATTCAAATTTCTAAGCGTATTTGTACCTGTTTAACTTTGAAGAACTTGTAGGTACTGCTATTCGGAATGTAGGTAGCACCAAAACTTTTAGGAGCAATTTTTCAAACTAAAAAATATTCATTATTTACTTTAAGTTACTCTGTCGCCTGACAGCCCTATGGTGATTTAAATAACTATACAATAATCTCCAGACCTACACTTTCATTCCTTTAATAAATCTTAATACTCGCTAGAACAACATAAAGTTGAAACAATTGGCAACATAAATTCAGAATCCCATATTAACTAACAATTACTTATTCCCCAATCTAGAACAACAATACATAATAATCTAAATCAATAAACACTAATAAAAATATAGACAGACTAGCACGTGCTGGAAAAAAACTTAAACATATTTATACAAAAGTAGACCACACTTACAAACTTTAACAAAAACATGTTGAAAACAATGGGATGCACTAGTAAATACATTATGAGGAACAATGTGGACAATAGAAGGGTATTGTCTACCCAGGTACCGATGAGGGTGGCGGTACGCTTTGCACCCCCACCCCTTACAAATCGGTGTCTTTGAGGTGTTAACAGTTGTGTCACAGGATTAGTAAGATTAGTAGTGTCTTAGACACCTGATCCGAAGGATCACTGTTTAACTAGTGACAAGAAAAAACACAGTGTATAGTTTTTCATATCTCTATTCCACCAGTGCGAGTTTTTTCATTAGTGTTTGTTTTAAGAACATAGTGTATGGGTTTATTTGGTTAACGAGACATGGTTCTGGATAACGAACCGATTCAGTGCAGTTCCAGTGAGTGTGGAGATAACTCTCTAACGAAGCTTGCTATGTTTGTGAAAAGATGGTGGGAAGATGGCCGAAAGGTGGGTGTTATACACTGTAATGTGTAACTTAACCAAGTCTTTAGTGAAATCTTCGGATACATTTTGTTTTGTGATCCAAAATAGTAAAACAAGCTTTATAGCTCATATTGTTAAGAACTGAGAAAGCTAACTCATCGTCGGTGGATAACCTCGATTAGGAGTTACGGGGATGATCCTAAAAGCGCTCGGTTTCTTTTATATATGCCCCCTAAGGTGTTTAAACATTTCTACCCAACTTAATACTTGTAGTGATGTGCAATGTTTTGCTTATCAACTGATATCTCCATTGGTGCCAACATTTAGTTTTATTTGGCCAAGTCCTCGGTTTTGTGCATCCCACAATCATTAAATCCTCGCATTTGTGACGATTGTGATTTCTGAATAGCTCTGATTTATTCCAATTTTTGTTAATTTCAGTCCTAGCTTTTGCTCATCTATCATGTCTGCATCTAGTTATATGTCATCCCACAATACTTCAATCTAAGTTTGGTCATATATACGTTTCAATGCTTACAATTTTTATCATCAACTTTTTTTGCTATTTCCAACGAATTCCTAAACACTCACCAAAAAACAATAGTATTAAATCTGACAAACATGATTTTTGCTGTCACAACTAGTGTATTACCCTACTCGTGTCAAATTCCTTAAGTCCGTTCCAAATGTCCGATCGATACTTGACCCCTGGCTTATCCAATTATTATTTAATACCCATAACGACGCCACAAGGCGCCTTAAGCCGAGATTAAGATAAGACCAGGGGACGGCACTATATCATTACCTATATTAAGTTTAAGCGATACTGAAGGATAATTTTATATAGAATCTAAATTGTATCAACTTTAAGTGGTGATGGAATATGAGGACAGATTACAGTGTCTCCGATATAAAGCCTATTATAATGTTTATTCTGTGATCGTAAACGCTTAAAAGAATTGCTAGCGTGATATTGGATGATGGAAAAATGGTCGTAATAGTCTTGTAGTCGTAGTACGGTTGATGTGATGTGTTATATATATTATATAGTAACTAGCTGACCTGGCAAACTTCTGGCAAAATTTTACCTAGACATAAATTTTTACTTTTTAAAATCTTCTAGACTCGACTGGATTTTAACTCTGCCTAAACTTCCAAGAATATCTTAACACAGAAATTTGTCAAATCGGACCAGCCGTTCTCGAGATCTTGGGAGACTAACAAAAAGCTGGTTATATTATCTACACTGTGTAAAGCTTTCTTCACCTTATTGATATGTCTTCTGTCTACGCTTGTTATGTGCATAATTACATTACGTAGTTGATAGCTGACTTTAGGAATCCCTTTTTTTGCGGGGGGAAAATCATCAAATTACTTCTCTCGCGCAACTTTTCTCTCGGTGAGCCTAAAGATATCTCTCTCTTACTGACTCAAAATCAGGACTCTGGGTTTTTAAGGGTTCTGGGTTGAGATTTGCATGCGCCTATTTCTAGGAAACAAGATTCAAAGGTAACACAAAGCCTCTTTATACAAAATAATTTCATAAGTAAAATTACATGTTTAAGCGTCAAATTTTGCTACGCTTAAATATTCCACAACATAGGGTCTTGCTTTCACTAAACTGATTCATACATAACACAGTGCGATGATAATTAAATTAATAGACGTACAAGAATTGGCCACCCACACATTGATGCTATTGTTGTACTAACGACAAATATTGATACAATCGCCATGATCGATGTCGACATGACATGTGTTACATGTATTTGTAGGTGTCTCGATGCTCTATGCTCGTTCTTGGGCTTCGATTTATGAATCGAGAAGTTTTTAAACATTCCATTTTTAAATTCTTGACGAAAGTGACGCTTTAGATTCTACGCCACTTTTGATAAGCATTAAATAGGCATGTGTGTTAACATCAGAGTTATTAAGTATACAGTTTTTAACTGTACCTATTCCAACAGGCTCTTTTATTAATTAATTACCCTTTTGACACTAGGTCTCATAACTCAAATTGGCAATATTTGTATCTATAACTACCCTCATTTACCTAACCTCAAAGATGTGACATTGTGGTAATATCTTCCGCCATTAACGAAAATAGTTCACGTACCTTACCAATAGATGGCGTGCTCACATTTTCAACACTTCGTATAAAACGAAGTATTCATTCGATTTAAAATGCTTGCATCTACGTACAACTACACAGACAGTTGTATATGTTGTTGTTGCCTGTCAGCGAACATTCGAGAATATCACATAAAAATAATTTTTATGCATGAGATCGTTTAATTTCACATAAGTACATATACATGACATCCAAACCCGTTACACCAATCTGTAAATCACACAAAAAATTGTTTCAAGCGTGAATTTCGGTTACGTTGACGTTGCGCAGCCGCCAGTGGCGTAGCCACAAACACAGACTTCCCAGACTAGACTAGACTTATTAGATAACTCTGAAAAAAACACTGACATTTAAAATTAAAAGTAAGCTTCTACTAAATATGAACATTAACTAAAAGGGTAACACTATTAATACATGTTACTCTTACATAAATTATTTACCTATCGTTCGACGGACGTTTTTGATATAAAGCGATATATAGACATAAGCTTGGATAGTGGTTGCAAATACTATTGGGCCCAATAATTGGCGTTCTCGACCAACTACCAAGAAATTGCTAGGCTTGCAGGCTGACAGACACTTCACCTAGTTGCGTATCCTATGTATGTATAATTATTGCTTAATAAGGAAAATTCGAATCTAGGGAACTATTGTATTTAAAAGCGATGTTATTGAAATGTTTTTGATATTAAAAATGCCCGCTTCGTTTATTCGTTCCGAATGTCAAAGTATAGCGTTATTAAGATGAAAAACTTGATATAAGCGCCCTCTATTATGTGAGCACTTAATATGTTATTGTAGAGAATTATCTACGTAATACGTGCTTTCCTAATACAATTAAAATTGTGAATAATTGCAACATACATTTATGACTATTATATGTTCGAATAATTTAAGGAAATATATCTATGGTATTTATAACAAACTTTTTCAATGCATTGTTTTGTTTACTTTTTATGTTTCTTAGATAAAATAATGTATTTAAGCAATATGGTGTATGTAATTAAATGATAAAATGTTCGTCATTAATTAATTTATTATAAGACGGGAGTTTATGCACTAAAATTAAAATTAGCGTAGAACTAAATTATTTCCCACAAGAAAACAGCGGGGCGGTGCATCTCAGGTGCGTGCTTAAGCGGTCATTAAGCAAAATGGCAATGCATTTTGCTCTGCACAGTACTCAAACCTGTTTACTTACTTCATGTATCATACCCTGAACAATATGGCATGTCACGACAGCGAGCCAACGAAAAACGATCGCCAAGTACACATTTAAAAAACAAAAAACTCATCTCACGACCAACTGAAATGAGACCATATATCAAGGTAATAAGATACACTTTGTTATGTTACATTTAAAAAAAAATGCCATGAAATATGTCCGCTTGTCCATTGCTCTGTCGGTAGGCGTGGGTCAGATGTGCGCAAATTTATGTTTTTCGTGTATAGCGTTGGAAAATAGTCGTTTTTGTAAGGTAATAAGAGCAATTTTGGGTGTTTCACTATGTCCGCGGGTCAGTCACCTCGGGTTAACATCGCGACTTTGAATGATTTTTTGCGTCTTACAACCTTTTTGTGGACTGTTGACAATTACTCGTTTCGTTCCCACGGTGACCGCCTTGCAAGAAAACACTTTAAGCGAATGTAAAAAAAACTGTCTAGACTTCATTTGTTTTATATTCTTATTTCGTCGTTCGAAATTACTACACTCTGCTACACATGATCAGCTTTGCTCATGTTGATACCTATATTCATACCTAAATATCGCTATAGATTTACTTAGGTATACACATACCTATGTTCATTGAGAGAACAAGATAGGCGATCTTATCGAAATTCACGATTCCGGACTCTTATCGATTCCCAAACATACAACACCCACTAAAATTTACAAAACACGGAAACCAAAAAGCTTTGCGTTTCTTACTGCCTTACAGTTAATAATAACTTCTCTCTATTCCTTTGCAACGATTTTATTTCGAAAAACATTTACTAAAGATTTTGTTTAGCGACCATTAACCAATTCTGAGTGAGACGATTTAACTTTCAATTACACGATGCGTATAACTTTTCCCTGCGATTGGCTAATGACACGCTTTTGTAATGTACTCAAATGATATTTTAATATTGATTAACATGTTTATTTGCAGTAACAAGGGTCCTTAAAAACAAATATAAATTACACAAACTCATTATTCACATATTTAATATTACCAGAATTATAACAAACGTAAAATCACAAGCCTCATTTGATTAGGCTACAAATCCAAAAGCCCGTGCTTTAACAAGAAATTTGAAAACTGAAAACCCTCTAAAAATTCGAAATTCAGACCGTTTTTTAGCTGTACCACTTACGACCATACAATAAACAAAGTACATTTTAATTTAATCACGTAAATCCTTCAAGCATCCAACAGATTAAAAAATAACGTTGTTCAAAACATTCCTAATACAAAAATAATAGTTCGTAAACACAATATAATCTTTTAAACATCTGTTGAATTATATCGTCATAAATATGATCGCTCCAATTTTCTCAAACTCCTAAACGTCCTCTTAACATAACGACATACCAACATTACAAAAAAATTAAAAAAAAACATCGGACAAAAACGAAAACTTTTTAATGTTTCTCGTCCCAACATTTACCGAAACGACTTAGAAAACACGAAACAGTTTCGGATTCAGAAAAGTCCATAATTATTTCCTTCAACATTCTCAGACGTGTATTTTTCTAAAAGACACTTTATTATTCGACATTTATACATTTTGTGGCGATAGAACAATATTGTAATTGGTCTGCTTTCACGAAATTGCCCCCGACGCGCCGACTCCAAACGACAATTTAATTTCGGGGAAGCGGATAATGATATGGCAACCCCATCGGTTACACGCCGTAATCGAGTGACAAACTGTTTTAAAAAGCGACAATCAAGTTCATTATAAGTGAATGCTGGGTGTTGCCAGCTATTAAGCGTTGAAACGAATTTTATAATGAGATGTGGTTTTTTAATATTATGTCTGTTTAATACATTGTCGGTGCAAATTGTTTATTATAAATATGATTTTTTGCTTAATAGATGGTAGTAAATACTCAATTTTGTCTTTATGAACATGTAATAATTTTGTGCCGGTATACTAAAATGCATAATAAACTATACAATCGCTAAATTAATTTGTCAATGTGCCTCAACCAACATAAGATCCGCCAGGCGATAGTAGATTAGTTACAATTGTTCGCAGCATTTCGTTACAAAACATTTCATGTATTTCTCACGACATTAAAATAATAATTACACACAAGTTTTTGTTTCGACCTGCTCAAAGGCACCTGAGGAGTGGTTCAATTAACTTGGAAATTTAACTTTGACATCACGAGGCGGCCCCGAATGCTTACCAAATGAATAGTAATTTAGTATTCTGATTAAATCGTTTCAAACACGCGACACAAAACCACTTTTCTATTCTCGACTCGAAACCGTCATTTTACACAATTTTACCCAATTGCTCCAACTTCTGAGAATTAATTTGATATTAGCCTTTGAAAACGCAAGGTGTGGTTTTGTGTCGGCCTGATAGTTATTTTGAAGAGGGATTTGAACAGCCAGTGTTTAAGGCTTGCTCTAGACTCGATAATCTTTTAGAATTAGCCGCGCTCATTCATAATTTTATTAAATGGACTGTTTTGTAAAGTCGACTCATGATATGTTATTTCGTTTTATAGACGGTAAACGATTTCAAAACTCGGGATACCGGAATTGTTCTAACTTATAACTGATGATTTGCAATTTTGCATATTCAATTTTTGGAAGCGAACTGATAATTTGTTTTGAATAAAATTTTAGTTATGAGCTAGTTTATGTAAGAGTGTATTTGTTACTAATTCCAATATTAAGAACGCTCCAAACTAATTTATAGTATTGGTGTATAGACTCTACATTTTGTGTTTCATTTGTTCCAGGAATCACAATCAAGCAGCGCTGAAAGATGGGGTGGTCGTGGGCCAGAGCACAACATGGCTCTCCAACAAATACTCAAGCTCCAAGAAGCAAGAGCTCTTCACAAGACCTCTCTTCTTCCTCTGTACAAGAAGAATGGTCTTCCGTCACCGCCAGGAGCTGGCTACGACAAGCCTGACAAGAGACCAGAATATCCTGACCCTCGGGCTTTCGAGCAATCGAAGCTTGAGGCAGAATTCAGGAGACTAATGGAACATTCAGGTAGAGACGTTCGCCATGACGAATCCATGAAATACTTCCAACACATGATGGAAGCTAAACAACACTACGATTATTTGAAAAGCCTTCAAGAGAGAGATACTAGAAGCAGTCCCAGTGAAAATCACACAGAAGTCAAGAAAGAGGCAATGTCACCTAACAACAATAGGTCAACACCCGTTCATCAATCGCCTCCTCACAGAGTTTCATCTGCCGAAGCATCTCCCAATCATAGCATCCGCCTATCTACCTCATCCAGTCCCCTCTCAACTACTAGTCCAATAAACTCATCGCCTTTAAGTCACTTGCAAAGCATGCAACCTTTTGATTTCCGAAAACACAAATCCAATGAGAACAATGATAAGGAAGACAGCAGAAAGCCTTACGATTTAGGCTCAGCGGAAAAAGCCACCATGGATTTAATGAGGAGTCAGTTCTTCAATTTTCCTTTGCCATCAAATCTGCCTATTCCACCAATGACGATGCCTTCAACGTTCAATCACCAAGCAGCAATGGTAGCCGCTCTTAGTCAAAACCCAATGGGCTTAGCCTCTCTTCAAGCTCTTTTACCTCAAATGTCTGCAAAACCCACAGAACCAACAGAAAACAAAATTCATAGCAATGGCAAAGCCAGAAGCGAAGACCTAAAATCTGAAGATGACAACGTATTGAACTTAAGCAAAGACTCTTACGCTGAGGCTGCGCAAAATTCCAGAAATATGATGTTAGGTAAATGCATCAGCCCACCAAAAAGGCAATGGGGTGCATCACAGATGCCACTGAACTTGGGAACGCACTTCATTAACCCAGCTACTGGTAAAAAGAGAGTGCAATGTAATGTATGCCTGAAAACTTTTTGTGATAAAGGAGCTTTGAAAATTCATTTCTCCGCCGTTCATTTACGTGAGATGCATAAATGTACCGTTGAGGGATGTAGCATGATGTTTAGCTCCAGAAGATCACGGAACCGTCATAGTGCGAACCCTAATCCAAAATTACATTCACCGCATTTACGTAGAAAAATTTCACCACATGACGGTAGAACCGCGCAAGTTCACCCAGTTCTCATTTCACCTCATAGAGCTGGTTTGAACATTCCTCCTGTGATTAATCCGATGCACCCGTTCGGGTCTTACCCTCTTTTGAACCCACCGCATAATATGGGACAGTTCCCTACTAATTTACCTTTAGACTACAAGAACAATATGAATATGAACTTCTCACCATCTTTTGATCACAGTCAACCAATGAGGCGTGAATCTGATTCCGTAGATAATAAAGATCAAGATGGTCAAGGAGACTCTGATGAAGATGATGGTATTGTTGTAGTAGCTGGTGACGATGATGATGAGGACGGTGAACATATTGACACTAGTGATTATTATTCCAATTTGAACAAATCTATAGGCTCTGTAGATGATTCCGAAACTGACTTTGATCAACGAAGTGTAAGTGATAATAATGAAGTAACAGACAATCGAAAAGACGAAGCCGCTAGTCCCGAAGTAATGAAGAGAAAACGCAAAAATCTCAATCCGACTCGTTTGCAGAACCATTATATCTCAGAAAACGGTACAAGTGAACAAAAATCTACTGCCGATAATTCAGATAAAGATGAAAATGAATGTGCTTTAGATTTGAAAAGAGTTAAAACGGAAAAAGAAGAAATCCCTACCAACGAAATGCCAAAAGACAATGACGATACTGCTGAAGAAAAATCTGAAAAGAGAGAGTCTGAGCAGCAGCAAGAAACGTTACCTAAACCGGTGATTAAAGATGAACCTACAGACATGAGCTACAATATCCAAGATCTGAGAGTTAAAGATGAACCAATTGATAAACAAGACGTCTATAAATCTACAAATAACCGTTCTACTGAGGAACACTTTTCGTCAGAAAATGCTCTCAAAAGACTTGAAAGTTTGTCAAAAGGTGATTTTCCTAGCGCTCCTAAGAAACACGAGTCGTCTCTGGGTCCTTATAACCTGACGATGAATGATTCAATAGATTATTCGGACAGATCTCCATCATCATCTGTTTCAAGTTTTGACTATAACGCAGAAGATACTCATGGACAAATATTTGGTCATTTTGACAACGGTTTCTTTGTCAGCACTTCAGATGTTCCTATGGACCATGAAAACCCCCGTAAATGCACTGTCTGCGGAAAGGTTTTCCAAAATATTTACGTTCTTAAGACTCACTACCAAAATGCACATCTGAAACTTATGTACAAATGCAACGTGGATGGATGTAGGGCGGCTTTCTCGTCAAAACGAAGCAAAGACCGCCACAGCGCAAACATGAGCTTACACAGAAAAATTGAAGAATACAGAATATCAGAGGAATCTTCACGTTTCCTTGATAAAATACGAGAACAAATGGAATTGATCTCACGGTACAACGAAGAAGAACGAGCTGTTCCTTACGTAGAATCTCATTTATACTATCGAGCAAAAGAATCTGACAAACTCAAGAACCATTTGAGTCAACAGCTGCCTTTTCCGTCTCCTTACCCCCACTTACAGTTGCCAGACGCATATCTAAGTAACAGAGATATGTTCGCACAGCATTCGTTCCTATTTACCCCATTTGGAATGCTTCCTAACTTTCCTCCGATCCCATTAGGGTTCCTACCGCCAAGCTTGAATGCTTTCGGTTGCCAACAAAATTACTCCCCACCGCATTCGAGAAAGTTAAACTACTGTGTGGAGGACGAGGCGCCAAGACCAAATAAGGACGGGAGCTACCCATGCCGAGGCTGCAAAGACTGCTTCAAAGACCTGTCCAGCTTGAAGCACCACTGCGAAAGTGTACACGTGCAGTCGTTACATCGGTGTACAGTGAGCGGCTGCAACGCAGCCTTCTTCTCAAGAACTAAGAGAAACATTCATTACGAAGCCCACATGGCGCGCAGACAAAATGGTCGTGTCCACGTTAACCCATCGTGACCTGAATAGTGCTATTGACTGTAGTTGAATCTCCAGTGCATTTGTGATTTCATTTAGTATTACCAAATAGTTTTGTAAGGCAAGGCAGTACCAGTACCTTAATATTCTCAATAAGATGAAGTGGTATCAGTGTGGTGAATGGCTGAGCTGTTTGTGAAACTGTGGTGTATACTGCATTGTAAATAATATAGTGGTTATTGATCGCTTAGACTTTTCCATTTGTTGTAGCATGGATAGTATATTATTGTATTTCAACATTCCATAGTAATAAATCGTGCAATAAAATGTAAATAAATAATAGTTTGTAATGTACAAAGTTTTGGCTGATGTAGTATTGATGATGTATGTCTATGTATGTGCTACGATTCTGTAAGTTGTATAGCTGTGAGTTTTAATGTACCTATCTAAATTTTTATTTCTTTGGTCTTTTAGCACAATTGGAGTTTTTGTAACGATGTTCTTATCTTCATATTTGATTTCGAAAGATTAATACAGACTATTGTCCGTCTAAATTTATTATTAACATGTTGACATAACAAGTCGTTACAAACGATCCGAAACTGACATTAGATTTAAAACACTCGTTTGATCATATCTCCTAAATATTTTGGTGCTAAAATATGACAAATTATTATTTCATTTTCTTCATAGTAAATATTATTATATTTCTTCGTGTTTCTCAGTGAAATCTTCTTGTATTGTGAGATATTAGAAACTACTTAAAATTGTATAAGTACCAAAAAGTATTAAAACATTTAATTGTTAAGATTGTATAATATAAACGAAATATACTTCCTTTTTGCCAAACGATTATAAGTATGTAATAAAAAAGTTTGGAAAAATCTACACAGATTTTTTATTTCTCAATTTTGATTACTAGTCCTCGCTAGCTAGCCGAACAAGAAGCCTCGAATTCATTCCCAGATCGAGCATAGTGTCATTAATAATTGCCTTTTCGATTTTACAATAATAGGGGTGTTCACAGGGTATGAAAATTTAGAATAATGTTTACATATTTAATAATAGTTCATAGGTTTACTGTAATAAAATATGAGGAGGATGAGGAATGACCTGTATTTTTATACTTTGAAGGGTAGCAGTGACAAGCTGTTACCGATCAGTATAGAAAAACTAAATAATGACGCCTTAGTCCTATCTATACTAATATTATAAAGAGGTAAAAATTTTAAGTTTGTATGTAGGGGGCGTAATATTTGGAATCTTTGGTCGGATTGCCAAAATCATTTCACAGACAGAGAGCTACAATTTTCCTGAGTGCTATGAGGCTATAAAACATCACTCTGCTATCAAATGGAGCCGACCAGCCGGTAAAACCGTGTGAGATTAGCTAGTTGTTTCAAATAAATATACCGCCAAAGGCATGTGATTCCATTACAAACGTAATGAGGTCCTAATATTTTAAATGAACCCATCGGACGGATATTATAAATAATCTGGTCATCATTTCTATTTCTCTGAATGTTTTTATGGAATAGAAAGTAAACGAGACATGAACACCTGCAACATCAAAGGAGTTACAGGCACATAAGTAGATTCTATCACTGCAGTAGAATATAGCAATAAGCAAACTATGAGGTTAAAACCTATGACGTATAAAACTATAATACGTACTCAAACGGAGAAGGTTAGAGCATTAATCACCACGCTTGCTCAATGCGGGTTGGCGATTTGAAACTTATAATTAGAAATTATAAGTCCAGGTTTCCTCACGATGTTTAACTTCACCGTATGTCAGTGGTGTCTAAATAATCATAGAAAGTACATATAACTCGGAAAAGTCACATTGGTACTTGCCAGGTTTCGACCCACACCCTCATGCATGAGAAGCGGGCCCCTTAACCTCCGGGCCACCACGTCTTAGCTCAGATCATCTCATGTGGCAGAAATAGGTAGGGTAGACTGGGTACGATTGAAACAAAGGATGGTTGAAACAGAGTAAATATCTCGTAAATGGTTACGCGGGGAATATGGGGTGTAAGGGGAAGAATAAGCGGACGACAGGTCCGAACCCGAATACAGTGTCATTCCACATCCCACGCGTTGAGGTTGTGTGCAGGACGCCATATTAATTTTTATTACACAAAAGTAAGTATTTTTCTTCTGACATTAACGCTTTTATTATCTGTTATTTTTAAGTGAATGTTATAAGGTGTGTGTTTGCGATTATTACGATGCTTGTAGAATAAGGAATAGTGACTATTTTTTATATATTATGATTACTGTCGTAAATATAGAGTATATTATACGTAAAGTGGGGTTGGGGACGGTTGAAACATTTTTTGTGGGTACGGTTGAAACAGAAAATATATTTATGTTTTTTTTGTAGATGCCGAGAGTTCGGTTGAGGAAGACTTCCAGAGGGAACATTGACTTATGAAGTTACAGTAATGCATATGAGGAGGTAAAAGCTGGAGAAACCTTTCGGAAAGCGGCGGAAAAGCATGGTATACACCAATGTTCCCTGATACATTCGAAAGCGATATGCGACCGGTGCTGACGATATGGGCTGTAAAGCACACAATCGTGTTTTTAATGAAGATCAGGAGCGAGAATTATCATGTTTGATGCGATGTGCTGATATATATATTTCGGACTATCTAAGATAGGACGCAGTAAGAAAGAAATTTAAAAACGAAAGAAAAAAATACCTACTGAGCAGGAATTGTCATCGGAAGCATCATAAGAGGAAGAATGGTACTTTATTGTATGCTAAGAAGCACCATATTCAAACCGGGGTTGCGGGGTAAGCGCAATGAGGCACCGCGAACGGCCGAGAGCAGGAGAAGGAACGGGGGGGTTTTTAGTCAGTAAGAGTCTGACACTCCAGCACCATATTCAGAGAGCAGATCTGGAGAGAAGTGAATTCAATGTACTTCGTGTAAACAGTGGGCACATGAAGAATGCACAGAAGGTGGTCTTAGCTACGTTTGTTATAATTCCGACTCTGAATACTCCGATAAATGCCTAAGCTAAATGTTTTCTCTAAGTTTTCTAATTTTAATTCTCCATGTCTATTTGATCTAAACAGGGATTTCTTTATTAGTTTATTTGATTTTAAAATATTTTCGTATAGTTTATTCACAATGGTTATTTTATTAATTTTAGAAATGTCTCTTAATTAGTTTATTTTCATAGTCTATTTGTTTTTAAAGTTTATTCTAATACCTTTGTTCTGATACTACCGTTTTTGTAATTACTCTAAATCTTTACTAGGTATTAGTCAAAGGCTGATAAACGTTTTTGAAGAATTAAAATCTTGAATACTGATTAATGTTGTAATAATTATTAATATAATTAGTATTAATTACAAATAAAACATATTTCATTAGTATTTATTGTTTTATTTGTATGTGTTTCAATTGACCCCAATCGCTGTTTCAACCGCCCCTGGCACGGGGACGGTTGAAACAAAATATAAATATTTTTTAATTTCGCATATTTCCAAAAATAGTAATTTGAGAACCATAATGACACTGCCATATCGTAGCTAAAACTTCATATTTGAATTTCATGTATCATAATGATCATTTGGTTAATAAATGACAAAATTATAAACCAAATATGCCAAATTGTTTCAACCGTACCCAGTCTACCCTACTTAGGGTGGTATGTCATAGATACCAAATTCTACTATGATATTAAAAATGTAAAAGTTTGTAAGGACGTATCCATATACGAAGGTATCTTTGTTTTTCTTTCACGCAATATCGTCCGGACCGATTTGGTTAAAATTATATACCTAATTGATATGTATAGAAATTACTTATACCCTTTTTTGTGAGGGGAAAATCATCAAATGACTTCACCCGCCCAGGGCCGGGCAGGAGGGAGTGTCAGGCTCTTACTGACAAAAACCCCCCTGTTCCTTCTCCTGCTCTGTGCCAAGCTCGCGGTGCCTCATTGCGCTTACCCCGAAACCCCGGCTGAACATCAGCCCTATAGGGCCCCGTCTGTGGTGGTCATTACTTATACCCTGGATTAACAGATCAACATATCATACAGGTGAAGCTGCGGACGAAAGCTAGTCTGTATTCCATCTACCTAAGCAATTTTTTTAAACGTATAATGCTAATGTACTTAACGGTTAATTAAATCAGTCCTTGCCAATTGCTTTGGTAGGTACAAAATCGTAACTAAGGAGTAGTTCAAAAGAAATCACTAAATGTTACTAAGTACGGCCAATTCCTGACTATGGAATTTGTAAAATTTAAGGCATCGAATTGTAGCCTAGGACAGGATCTCTTTTACTCTTGATTCTTGATTAAAAATGTATAATCACACAGAATGCAAATTATTTTAAAAATTGTTAGGACAAAGCATTCATATTTCACTCTTTTATTAAAAAAAAACATTATTAGGTCGTAGCATTAAAATGTATGAACTGATCTCATTGATTAAGTATGAGGTATGTCTAAGGTAATATTATCTTGAACACTAATCTTTTGGTTAATAAAATTCTAAGGAATTGAATTGAGTAATTGTACCTGTATAACTTCTTAAA
This sequence comes from Spodoptera exigua, assembly GCA_902829305.4. NCBI lineage: Eukaryota > Metazoa > Arthropoda > Insecta > Lepidoptera > Noctuidae > Spodoptera > Spodoptera exigua. The sequence continues at coordinate 10,242,389 of LR824616.2, read as the reverse complement.
TCTGAGTAATAGATTAATGATATAATATAACAGAAGTAGGAAAAAGCAAAATTGCTACTTAATAACCAAACATTAAGTCATAAATTTTAATAAGTTAACAAGCAAGCAACCGAAATTAGAGACGCCATATTGCTAAACTATGCAACAGACAATAAATATAGGCAAAGAACATCTCGCAAACAGCCTGGGGCTAAAAAAGTTAAAATTCCAGAAGCCGAACAACACTAATTTGCGTGATTTATGAATTTCAAATAAGGAATCGCGATTTTATGCGTTTTTGAGCACAAATTGAACGAGAAAGGGTTAGTTTAAATGAAGGGGAATGTTGAGATGGAATATTTTATGGGAAGAAATATTTAGAAATGTTTCACCGAAAGTCTTAGGAGCTTGTATTATTATTTACTGCAGCTGTAGCCTAAGGCATTTGTCTGTGTGGTTCCATTTTTAAATGCATATCGGTATTTTAGCGCTGTGGGTAAGGATAGGCACATAGTTTTGTTTAGCATTAATCATTTAAAAAATTTCATTGATAAAGTAATGGCAAAATGGCATGACTGACTGCAAAGTAGAAGCCTTAAGAACTGGTGCAGACGAATCACCAGATGGTAAACAATCGTTATCACATATGGTCCCCGTGATTTAGGATCTTCGGGAGGGAGATAAGGCCTTCGCAAATTATTTGGACAGTCCTGCAAGATATGTGCCTGATGTATATAACATAATTACTGAAAAGTGATATAGGTATTACGTTTTTATTTTTACATCTTAGTAGGTATATAAAACTGCTTCTATATCTACGTACCGAGAAATAACTTTTTTTTGCCACTTCTAAAATAAATTAATTACCTGAAATTTTTATATGCTGTATAGTTAATACTTACACATTACGTTCCACTATTTATTTCAGTAAATAAAGAGTGCTTATTCAGATATTGCGAAACAGATCCGTCTTGTGCGTCTTAACAAAACAGTAACTAGTACTCCATCACTTTGCTAAAGTTACAAGAACAAGTTCAATGATCCTATTACTTGAACTCCACTAGTTAGAATTTAACTATAGTAGGTAAGTTAACTTTTTAATGAATTGATATAACCTGGGTCTGCAATGCTGGCTTCTTATTACTTTGGTAACTTCTCCGAGGAACTTTAGGTTGCAGCACGGAGGTTTTAGTGCGATTATTAATTTATGGACCTAAGTAGGTAACAAAAGGTTTTGTTGCAGTTATAGGTTTTAGACATGATTTGATTCATTGACTAAGCTTTTTTTATGTAGTAGGAGGTAAACGAGCACCCTGATGGTAGGTGAACGTCGCCCCTATAGGATACCCCTGCAACACCAGAGTAGAGCCACTATGTACCCCCAAGACACCAGAGGAGGTAAGTACGAGTTATTTGCCGTCCTTTTGTGGATAAGGATTTCGGTGACTTAGACATGGGAGAGGGGAATTATTGACCCACGGCAAACTCACTCACACGGTGAAATACAAAATTGCGAGTACTTATTTCACGCCGGTTTTCTATAAGGCTGTGGTATCACTCCGGTCGAGCTGCTCCATTTGTGCCGAAGCATAGCTCTTCTACAAATAAAAAGCAATTTCGTTATTTAAATAACATAAATACTCTTAATAATAATTGAGCCCACACATCCAACGAGTTGGAGTGATAATTAAAATGAAATGACTACTACTTCAGATAAAAATACTCCATAAATCCACTTAAGCATAAAAATGATATACTTAATACCCATTAAGTAGCTAGCTACAACAGTGAGCTACCATTCTCATAAAACATTACAAAACAAAATGAACAACACCCTAACACAAAATTCGAATTGACGCGCGACGGCCGTCACGTTGACATTTGACATTTCGCCTGTCACTCGTGACATTTACCGTGACGTCATTCAAGCGACACGTCATGTCAGCGTGACATCGCGTGCGGGACTACGTTAATTTTTAAACTTTCTATTATCGCACGTTGTTTTGTTTGACTAAAGTGGGGAAACTTGTAAATTGATTTTCTTTTTTTTTCTTTTCTTTTTTTTTATACTCCTTTAGTTTTTATTGGTGGGTTTGTAAGCTTATTCACAGTCACTATATATGTAGGCATCACATCGCCTGCTATTTTACAAGGTGCAAGTTATAGTGGAATACTGTCTCTGGGAATACGGAATCTTTGGGCGAGGATACCCTAGTACCAGCTTCTTCCTCTGGACCGCGTTCAACGACGAGCTGTTCGAATCATTGACTGTCTATTATCTCGAACCGGCTGGTTTCTTTGACACTGCATAGGGGAGTTGCCTCACTATGTGTTATTTACCGAATATATCACAAGGAGTGTTTTGAGGAATGGTTTCGTTTGAACCCCGCCGCATATTTTCGCCAGCATTCTCCGCGAAAACGTTTCCATCCCGAAACAACAAAACAACAAAATTTATTTAGGTATTTCCGAACCGATACAATTTCCAAACCTTCAAGAAATGAGAGTAGATACTCCTTCTGTGAAGCCTCTGATGCCGGAGGTGTCCATGGGCGGCGCAGCTAACTTACCATCAGGTGATAGGTATGCTCGTTTACCTCCTATTCTATAAAAAATGTATGATCATTGTCACTTGTCAAGTAAAAAGTATGGATACTTATTCTCAATAATCCATTTTTAAATCTTAATTCAATTATCATTCACTGGAACATCTCAAACGGTGTGCATTCATTAAACAGTCGAAATCGAAATAAAAAGGTGCATAATGTACGGCTACTCGCGATCAAAACAATACGCACTCAAAAGTCTCACACAACGCTAGTCCGTTCTCATTTACATAATCAACTCTCATCAGCCACATTTGCATCCGAAACGCAACGTGAATTAAATTCAAAATAATAACAATTCGCATACTAAATAAACTTTATTCCTTCTAAAGTAAAGTCTAAAATTGAAAAACATAATGCCGCTGTAAGCTGGTAACGCAGTGGTCTGCGGTTGCCGCATACGAAATTCGAACGTCCCGCTTGTCAGCAATTTGTTTTGAAGAGAGAACACTTCTAATTCGCAAAAAGAACGAGCGTTCTATGTTTAAAAAGTATCGTCACGCGAGCTAGGTTAGGCTGTATTTACACTAGAGAACATTAAAATAAATTTATTTTAATATTTTTTGTATCTCGAGCTTTAGAGCTCCGATTTTTTATTTTAGACCATTCGTCTTTTTTAAGAATTAAAGAAATTCAAGATTTAGACAAAAGTTTTATATCTTTCTAAGAATTTTAAGTACCTAACTATGTAATAGACAAAGATATTTTATAGCCCAAGTTATAAGATAAAGTAATATAAAAATAACCTATAGGTAAGTTTCTTGAACTACGCTATAAGTTACTTGCTGACTTGTTAAGTTGAATACGAAATTAGTACTCATCTAAATGCTAACTTAGCTAGAAAAATGTATTACTTACTTTCTTCACAAATTAGTTATTAAAAATTAGAATTAGAATTTAATCTGACTAGTTTAGTAGAAACTTGTTAGGTCTATTAAAGAAATGTATATAATAATATATTAATAAAAAACTTTTTAAGGAATGTCAAACCTTAACTAAAATGCATATGAATATGAGTTCACATCATTCATGTGTACACATAATGTGATCACACCTTTATGAGTTCCAAATTTGAATTTGAAAAGTTCGAAACGGGGCCTTTCTAGAGCGTTTTTTTGTGTTGTTAATGAGACTATGGCTTCTAAGGGAGCCAGCCAGCAATGTTATTATGGATGGACAGACATAGTCCATTTGTATGGCATACAACATTATGTTGTGTTGTTAGATGATTTATGTAGCCAGTAGGCACATTGAAAACATTAATAACTTCTAAATTCAAAGTAGTTATAATACTTATTTCTTTATAACATATTACTTTTTACCCAACAAACAGTAGTCAATAGAATTCTGGTAGGTGTCTATTTTCATTAAAAAAAAGCATTGCTAATGACCAAAAGTTATTTTCAATTCGAATCTTTATTTTAATAATCAAGAGATTGAAAAAATATTAAGGAATTCAAGATATGTCTTGCAAACCAAGAACCATAAAGTTCCATGCAATTTTCGGATACACGACCAAAAGTTCTCATTGTCTACGATAACAAGAACAAGATCACGCGAACTTAGCCCCGGGCTGCGTATCCAAACAATAGCGAATCGCACTGGCCGAAATGGTCGAATTTTAAGTTTGGAAGCATTGCCTCGGGGTCCGTCGTGTCGCCATATTGCACGCGATGCCGTCTGCCATTATATTCGAATAATATTATTATATTTAATAACAGATTTATTTTTCTTCTATGAGAATTAATAAATGATAGATTTGCAAGTAGAAAATTACTAAGGAAGTGAAATCTTTTAGTTTAAAAGACAGGTAGACAAGCAATAATTGCTGACTACTGATTTTAATGTTCTTAATGCATGAAGTATTCTTTTTTTAATAATTATTCGTAAATGGTTTTACTGTCATTCAACATAAATGTTTTAAGCATCAAGTCGAAATTACAACCTAGTTATATAGCCGTAGCGTAGGTAGGTTCGTGGGAACGAATTATCTAATAAAAGAAATAATTATAATGATGTATAAAATTTAAAGCATGCAACGGGTTATCTTCTTCTGTATAAGTATCTTCGCAATTTCATGAATTTCATTTGAATAAAATGTGACAAATTTACTGCACGCTCAGATATTCAAAATATTCTTCGAATTCAGAACAATTTTAAATTTAAATAAGTATTTAAAATACCTACCTACCTCAAGGGTTGACAGACTGTGAGAATTTACTGTCGTGATTCGAAATTCAAATGAAATAATGCGTGATCGATGGTTTTCGAACTACTGAAATTCGAAATATTTTAAATTATCAACGCCATAGGGCTTGTAAATAACTACTGTGTAATTTAAAGCAAAGTTATTTTCATAATGCCAATAATTTGTGGCCGATGGATTTTGGACGAATTTTTACAGTGGTATTCCAGTTACATTACCTACCTATCTACTAGGTACATACCTATAGGTACGTACAATATTGATTAAACTTACAATAATAAAAGTTTAATTGTAAGACCCCTGGTGTTGAAAATCACTTAACAAAAGCACACACATTGTCTAGGAAAATTCACAAATCCACGCACTTCTTAGTTACCTAAATCATTTTTTAATTAAAGAACTAAAATAATTTCAAATTCATCAAATATTGACGAACACGCTTGAACTGACTCTCAAAGAAAGGCTAGGAGTGTGAAAAAAGTTCTTTCCGAATTCCTAAGCCAAAACTAAAGCGACATTTTTATGGAGATCGCTTCGCCTAAAGCCCACAAAACGACATGACGTGGACTTAACTACATTCTACTACCATGGTAGCCAGTCTGTCCTTCATTTCTGAACGTGTCATTGAAGCCCGGAGCCATTCAAATTAAGAACAAAGATTAGCTACCTGCCTGCTCTTCAAAATTCCCGCACGGAAACCGAGAACTTCGAAATTCAAATTTCAAAATTCAAATTAATCACGATCGACAGAAGCTCGTGCCAATATAACGAAATTGTTCTAAATTCGATTATTAGAGGCACGCTTCAAAAAGAACACGCAACGGATTTATTTGAAAAGCTAAGATTGTGGTTGTGAATTAAATATTTAAGTGTTTGGTTATATCGTGACTTCTGAGTTAAAATTAATTGTATTGATGTGTGAATGATGTAAGCTTAGAATAACGCATCAGTGATTAAGGTACATAATCAACGTAGAACTTTTTATATTTCGTTTTTAAGGACTGGAAAATAAATTGTTAGTCACTGTAAGTACATTATTTTAGGACAACTGAATGGTAATGGGAAACTAGGTTATTGCATTCCTCCGACAACATATTTTTCTATTAACAGTACTTAATAGGAAAACAATAGTTAAATCAAACTTACGTCATCCATATACATCCACATTAGGTAATAATAAAAAAAAATTACCTACCACTATGCAGGCAGGTATTTTTTGAGGAGAAAGAACATCGTCAATTGATTTGTTTCGCCTAGGGTATGGCGAGAGGGAGTGTCAGCCTCTTGTTGACTAAAACCACTTGGTTCCTTCTCCTGCTCCAGGCCGAGCCTGCGCTTGCCCTGCACCTCAGGCTCTACATCGACTTTGTTGGTACCCGCCTACCTAACATTAGACAGTCCTGTAGTTCTATTACGAATGGGCAACCACCAGTTTTTACGGCCCAGCCGAATTTAATCGAAAATATCTGTCTCTTTGTGAGAGAAACTCCATTTTTTTTATATTTTTAAGCAAACTATCGGACACCTGCAACACTGAAGGGGTTACAAGTGTGTTGCCAGCCTTTAAAGGGATTATCGGGATTTGAGGATTGAAAATAATGGGAGAAAATATTGGTTTACCGCTAACCTAACTCACACGATAAGACAGAAACGTTGTTTCACTCAATTATTACTTAAGTGAAGTTGTTGCATCGCTCCGGTGTCGGACGAACCATTCGTGCCGAAGCATTGGTCTTCCATAAAACCAATGCCAAAAATCAATATTAGTCCACAGATTGTAACCTTAAGCTTAGCCATAACAACCAGGAAAATTACCTCCATGTTTAAATAGGTATACATACCTATATTACCTTACCTATCTATCAGAACCTAATATCTAGTTATATTGCCGTATTAAACACTAACTACAGTTGATACTAGCCCTAATTAGGAACAAACTACACAGTTCCTGCCTCTTAAGTTGATTACGAAAATGTTCGATTGACATTTTGGTAGCGACTGCTGGTTTGTGTCGTAAGTATGTATGTACTAAATAAACTACATAAGTAAGCTCCTACTGTCAAGAGAATTAGGGACTTTTTTCATTGGATGGATTGGGGCAATTTAAAACTTATACCTAGTAGGTAATAATTATAAATTATGATTGCGTGTTTTGTATCGATCTCACGATGTTTTTCTTCGCCGTATGTCAGTGGTTGCTAAATAAACTTGGAAACTTCATATATAACTCTGTAAAATCACATTAGTACCTATAGGTAAGTACTTGCATGGTTTTTAACCCTCAACCTCGTGTATGAAAAGTAAGCACCTAACCTCCAAGCTACCACACTATGACTCTATGTCAAACATACTCCTAACTATCTAATCTCATAGGTACTAGACATTTACAACACTATTGGAAAGATCAGAGTTGAAAAAGAAAGATGTGTCCTATACTTATTATACTTTAGTATCTTTAATTACCTACTTAAATCTTTAGAAAATAAACAGCATGCATAACAACGCTCAAAGACACGACACAAAATGTATCAAATCTTCTACAACGGTACCTGCGCTATTATATTTCTCATTTTCATTCTAAATTCAAGAGAACGTCGTTAAAATCACCCATCACACTCTAACCTACTTCTATTCTTATTTGCCTATCCTTTTCTAATGCGACATGCGACAAACAGTGACATCTAGGTGACAACCAATGACAATAAGGCGGGCGGCCATTGGCTGAAAATATCACATTCATAACGTAAGTTTAAAAGAAGAATGTTTTTCGGCAGCGTGGTATTTTTTTCTTTTTTTATTTTTATTTTCGGGGAATATTATTCATAGAAACTGAAAAAGTGTTTTTAAATTTTAGGTACCTAGATAAAGTCTTGTGTATAATTTAGTAAACCAATAATTAATAAACTTTAAGAATAAAAGTATGACCTACTTTCAGTATGTTCTTTCAAGAAGCTAGGTAAGCTAAATTACATACCTAATGTATATGTTTACAAAAATATTTTGATAAAAGCTTACGTAATGTCTAATAAGGCAATGATAAAACGATATTATTGTTCGAATAATTTCTACGCAATAAATTATAATCGATATCTCTTTTAGCTTTCTTTAATAAGGCAACAAAACATCATGCATAAATATAACAATTAGTTATCTAAATATTAAGATAATTAGGTATGTAAGTAATCGGATTTAAATGACTATCACTGTTTTAATCCGTGACAAAATGCGTAGGTATCTAAGTAGGTGTGACGTCAAGGATCTAGAAAAATCATCATCATCATCTTCCTGCCCTTGTCCCGTTTTATTTGGGGTCGGCGCAATATGTTTTTTTCTTCCATTCTGTCCTGTCACTCGTCACGCTATCGCTAACTCCTCTGTCTTCCATATCACTTCTCACACAATCCATCCATATTTTCTTTGGTCTCCCCCTGCCTCTCCATCCATCCACATTTATACTCATGACTTTTTTTGTAACATGCTAGAAAAATAAGTTGTAAAAAAATAAAAAAGCCTATCAAATTATTTTACTCTATTTACATTTTATGACAAATGCCACTTAGACTAGTTGATATAAAAACAAAATCGTGTGATATTCATGGAAAGTCAGTTACTTTGTTGATACTAGGTACTATAATAACTATACCTAATATTTAAGCTTCCACACAAAAATAACGGAATTGTAAAAAAATACAGCGTACGACACAATTCAGTCACATGTAGAAACGTGGGCGGTCTCAATTCGACCGTTTAAAAATGTCACCGCCTTTATCGTTACGCTATTGGTCGAAACTGTCACCGTGTCGCCGCGCGTGACACTTCTTATTGGTTAACCACGCCTCTATTCTAAATTGGAATTTGAATGCGTTCCATTTGAAATTCGTAACGGTCGTATAATGTAATAGTGGTATGGACTACTGTCATAGGTTGATTTCGTTCTTTGATTAAAAACAGGTGACAGTTCCTTCCTTTGGACTAAGAAGGCGTAAATACCTATAATTCAAAGTGTTTTGTTTTTATTTTTTCAGCAGATTCTGTTACTTGTACTATTGAAAATTTTCAAAAAAACACTTAACTACCTGAAATAACCTAAACTAAACGACATTTTTTTAGGTTAGGTACATTTTTCTTAGCTTTTAAAGGTAATCTAATACCAGCTGAAAGGCAGAAACAAAGTATAAGAACTGAATGGTGTCGTTTTGTCTCGCGGCCAACCGCTGAGCTTGCGCGGAACTATTGATTGAGACGGCACGGCCGACGCCCGTGTCCTAACACAGGTGACAAACTGATACTCCCACTGAATAGGTATTATGACCTTCTTGAACGTTCTATTTACAAAAAAAAATAGATAATTTTAGTTAAAAGTGTGATAAGGTAGTTCGGTAGGGGTCGATTTGTCCTCTTCATTGAGACTTACTCTTACCTATGTGAATGAATTTACGGCGAAGAACAATAGAATGTTAGTTTTTTTTTATAAAGTGAAATATCTAAAGTGGTATTGGGTATGGGTTGTTCTGGGGTCGTTTTGTAAGTACCTACAGTACCTACCTACATTATAAGGTTGTGTCTAAATTCAGAAATATGTATGAATAAGTTACTTGCTTAATCATTGCGTGTTGGGTTAAAATGGAAGTTACCTATAGATGCTTAGGTTTCTTCTACTAAGTAAATATGTGCGTGTAGGTCTGATCTACAATGCACACCATCCTCACACACCTGCGACAATCTTAATAAAAGAATTCAACATAATATTTCTAGTTCTAATTTTTATAGTGACGGATTCAGATTCTACAAACTGTCTAATTTTTATGTGAAATTACTTAATATTCAAGTCTAATAAAAGAGCAGTAAAACTGAAAATTGATTACGGTTATTACGTTAATTGTTTTATCTAGACGCGCTGGCGTATCCTACGCAACATCACAGCAGTCCAGGCAAAACCAGTTAATAAGTTAGTAATTAAGCGTGGGGGAGCCATGCTTCGGCACGAATGGGTCGGCTCAACCGGTGATACCATGGCCTCACAGAAAACCGGCGTGAAACAACCACAAAGTTGTGTTTCGCCGTGTGAGTGAGGTTACCGGAGAATCCTTACCCTCCCCCAATACCTCCTCAATCTCTAAGCCTCCAAATTCCTAATCCCTAAAAGGTCGGCAAGGCACTCGTAACTCCTCCGTTGCGGGTGTCCATGGGCGGCGCTGATTGCTTACCATCAGGTTATCCGTCTGCTCGTTTGCTGACCTATTACATAAAAAAACCAACCTCAAAATTGTACCACTCACCCCCGTCACTAATTGAACCCGCACTCCGAACTCGTAATAAAGCTAGACCAACTCCAATTAGCTAACAAACTTTAAAACAAAACGGACAAACAAACATTTTCTGTTTATTAATAGCTCATTCCGTACTCGAATAAGACTTTAACCCTCAAACATTGAATCGATCTCGAAACTTTTCGAGTGCTAGTTAGGGATTGTCGGATTTTCGTATTTTCGACAAAATTTTCGGATTTTCGAATTTTATTCGTTTTCAAATTATGGACGTTCGTGTTGTTCTTTTTTTGTGTTAGTGTTGATAAGTATGAAATAAAACAAAACAAGGTGGGTATAGTGTGAGTTACCTACGCAAAAACATTTCTTTCATCTAACATTTGATTTTGTTAAAAAGTTTCACTTCAATAGTGGGATTAAAAAAAAACAATTATCAGTTTTGACCCCGCTTAACTGACAACCATAATTGAAAGCACGATATCCAGAAACGTAATTAGATATACTAAGCTACAGATCAAATAAATTGTCAACACTTGAGTTAAGTTAGTTAAAAACGAAATTAATTAAGTATTACATTATGTAGGTACCTATAAAATATTCTCACACAGGTACATCGATGGATCACTGCCCTGGTTTCAAGCTGGATAAAGATTATTTTAATCTGAATAGTTTTTAGTCAGTAAGAGTCTGACACTCTCTCCTCACCCAGGGAAAGAAAAGACAGTTGATGATTTTACTCCCTCAAAATATAAGTTCTTAAATACCTTCTACATGACTAAAATATATAAAAATAAAAAAGCCAACAAATAAAAAAGGGCAACTAGTGATGTTACGTAAACAGGGTTGTGTAACATAAAACTTTATGTGGGGTCGTAAAGACCCCCGCGATCCACGGTGATATCGACATTCAACAGGTAAGCATTTTAGGGTTATTGCGGATTTTTTACTACAATGTGTGTAGTTACTTGGTGGGTTAATGTCTTGAAGTAAATGTAGCACTTTTTGGATGTAGGGTGAAATAAACATTTATTTTAAGTACAAAGTCATGGCTCTGCTTTGTAATCATGTTTTTTATGTGATAAATGAGCAGGTATGCGAAGGCACTCACTTCGTGGTAAGCAATCTGTGTTGCTTCTAGTAAGTCTCAATACAAGAGGACTGCACGGTTGGTGCGGTGGCTGGGCAACTGACTGCCGTGCAACGTGTTGCGGGTTCGATTCCCGCACGGAACAACACTTTGTGTGATCCACAACGACACAGGGGAAAATCCTTGTGTGGAGCAACGTTAAAAAAACCATTAAAACTTACGAAAGAATTGTCGCCCTTTTGGCGATGTTGTCTGTTGTGTCGTGTTTCATGGACTTTTAACTATTAGATACTAGATATAATAAAGATGTCTAACGTTCTCAACTCAATGAGCTCTTCGTTTCATTTGGTAAGGGGGAAAAATCATCAATTGACTTTTCTCACCTTTGATGGGGCGAGAAGCAGAATGCAGTAGCTCGTACTAGCTTAAAGGGGGAGCTATCCTCCTCGCGCCTCAGCCGCCGCAGTAGGCGACACTCCGGGCGTTGGGGATCGAGGGATGATCTCCGGCCACCGTAAGCGCGGGTCTGCGGACGGCGAGTAAGGGTAGCTCGCCGCCCGACCAGAACCAGACCCGAGCGTACGGCGCGTAGCGTTCCGCGCGCACCTCAAAGAGCCAATGGACCACCACAGACGGGGCCCTATAGGGCTGATGTTCAGCCGGGGTTGCGGGTTAAGCACAATGGGTCACAGCGGCCTCGGCTCAGAGCAGGAGAAGGAACGGGGGTGTTTTTAGTCAATAAGAAATCTGACACTCTCCTTCCCTGGCCGGGAGAAGTCATTTGATGATTTTCCCCTGACAAAAAAAAGGTATATAAGTAGGTATATACCGTAACGTAGTAATAAAACATCGATTCCTCACTATCTCACTAGGAAAATTGTTATAAAACGGTCCATGTACTCAAATTACTATGTTATATTAGTTAGCAATTACCAATATAGTTCTTAGTCAGCAATGCATTGCTATGGCACTGAATTTCTTAGATAAAACTACGTCTTTCATGAAGTCCTCTTCTAGCAACCTATCTATCTAAACAAACAGAATCAAAAGCTACAAAGGCCCACCAGAAGTCACCCCATCCACTCACATATAGGTACTTACTCACCCTCGTTTTTCGCATCCCACATTTGCATTCCATTTCATTTGCCATCCCCCGGACACTTTTATACCTTTTTTAGTGTCTTTTTATTTTTATTATATCAGGCCACTCAAGGGTTGAATAGTTCTTTTTTAGGTTTACGAGTGGCCAGGACTGTATTTAGATTTTTGGGGTTAGCTTTCGTATTTTATGTGGTTCGATTTGAATCGGAATTTCCTGATTTGGATATCTCGTATCTTGTGATCGTACGTGAATCAAATTATTCAGCTGTGAATTGAAATACTTCAGTTCAGTATTTAGGAGGTGGTAAAAAAGATTTGGCTCCTTTAGATGCAGCTTTAATAGGCAAACTAATCGATTTTCGTTGATGAAGGATTTATCAAGAAGGTTTTCACTGCCAATTTTCCATCAACCAAAAAATCTACTAGCATTTTAACCTTATAGAGATACGAACCAGTTAGTCGTCGGCCGATTATAAGGTACTACCTAGTCCTAACTGCTATAGCGTCAAAAATAAAATATTTTCAGTACCCTGTAATTGCATAGGTACTGTTCTTAGCTTTTCCAAAGCCACTTATGAGTGTACTTTACCAAAAAACGCTTACAACGCATTAGCACCTTCTACGAACACCCTCAATATAAGGGTCGTAATTGTTTTACGCGGGTGTAACCGCAAATGTCGTTACATTGTCAAACTCACGTTCGCACATGACGCCCGGTCGCGTCATTGACAAATATTAGTAACATGACTTGCGTTTTTGTAATGTAGCTCCCCCTGTAGAAGATTGATCGGGAAACGATCAGTTTGTGAAAATAACTGATTTGTTGAAAAAAAATATAAGCACCTACATTTAGTTATAGGACTATATCTACCTATGTTAGTATCTTTTGAAAATAACGCCTTACTCACGTGAATTGTCTGAGAAAACCTGTATTCGTCACTGACTGGATGTCAGTTGTGCGACGTTGCCGCAACGCGCACGTTGCCTATGAATAAAAGTCCCGTTCTGACTTGAAACTAGTCGAGCTTTCGTTAGTAAATTCACATGAGTCAGCCATTATCCTCGTCCACGCCCCAGCCGCCGCAGTACTACTACTACTAGATACTCCGAGCGTCGGGGTTTGAGCGAAGATCTTCGGCCACCGTAAGCGTGGGTTGGCAGCAAGGGTTGCTCACCGGCCGACCAGAACCAGACCAATGCGTAGGTACGCTATGTACGTATTCATTGCACGCCTCAAAGGTCCATTAGTCCACTACAGACGGGGCTCTGCCTTTTGAGCTGATGTTCAGCCGGGGTTGCGGGGTAAGCGCAATGAGGCACCGCGACCTTGACCCAGAGCAGGAGAAGAAACAGGGGGGTTTTAGTCAAAGAGTCTCACACACTCTCTTGCCGAGAGAAGCGATATTACCCAACTAAAAATATTAGCATTAAGTCAGATAAAAAAACCTTCAGGCTTAGAAAAACTTTCTGGAAAAATCAAGGTCATTTCGGTACTTAAGTACCTATACCTACACGAAAACAATTAACAGCAAAAGCGCAGTTTTTAAATTGGTAATTACCCGATAAAACTGCATTACTTATAATTACCTAATTGTTATTTATTAAAATATTTAGAAAAACCCAATAAATAGGTACTTATAATAGATACTTACGATTTGTTTAATTATCTTTCGACGTGTCAAAACATGTAATATTTTATCTGTATCATGCACTGAAATTAAAATGTCACAATATTGTAAATACAAGTTTTCGACGATGCACGGTGTTCCATTATCTTCATTTGTTTTATTAAAACCGCCGTCGGAATAATTTCTTCAATAACAATATGACTTTTTTTATTCCAAAACGTTGCCCCACACTATTTTCCTCAGGGAAGTGATCGGCGGCGGCGACCTCTCGCGGCTGGCCTTAGTCGAAGCCATGACTTTCTCTCAGGCCGCACCATGGTGCGGAGTGAGAGGAACTGAGACGCCGTCTCCTCCTTTTGTGAAGCAGTCATGCTCGCAAAGAGAGAGGCGGCCCGCGTGAGGGAGCAATCCTCCTCCTCACGCCCCCGGCGACACTACGGGCGTCGGGGATCAAGGGACGATCTCCGGCCACAGTAACCACGGCTCACAAAAAAAAAACACTATGATTTTTTCCTGTCGTGGTTGCGTTTACAAGCATACAATTTCACATACATATGACACCCAGACCCGAAACAACAATTTACGGATCACACAAAGAGTTGTCCTGGAAATGAAACCCACGAAACGTTGCGCTGCAGCCGGTTTCCCAGCCACCGTGCAAACCGTGTAGTAATATTAGTTACATCTAAGGTTTAATGTTAATTAAAAATTTTATGTCAATGACTGTTCTATCACATAGATTTTTATTTTCTTTTGGTAAACTATGGATTATGCTTTTTAACTCTCTTTACTTTAAAGTTTCTTTTTACGTTAAATTTCATTACTTACCAGATCTTTACTAAGACATCTTTTCTTTTTAACTCAATATCTTCCTTACCCTAGAAAAAATCATCGGACCACCACAGATGAGACCCACTACTACCGAACTCTAACTGTGGTTATGGTTGTCAGTGCAAGAATGTACCGCGACCCAGCTCCCAGCAGGAGAAGAAGCAGGGTGGTTTTTAGTCTGATACTTTTCGCCTCACCCAAGTCGAAAGAAAATAGTCATAGGAGGATTCTCCAGCCTTAAAAAACCTCAAGCAAAAGTCAATTCAAGAAAAACCCCAAGCAAATGCTCGCAAAGGATAAGCCGAACCGCGTCAGGGAGCTATCCTCCTCCCACGCCCCAACAGCCGCAGTAGGCGACAATCCGCGCGTCGAAGATCGAGAAATGATCTCCGGCCACGAGTAAGAATAGCTCGCTGCTCGACAAGCGTAGGGCGCGTCAAAGAGCCAAAAGACTACCATAGACGGGGCCCTATTCAGCGGCTTCCGTCTAAAGCAGGACAAGGAACTGGGGGTTTTTAGTCAGTAAGAGTCTAACACTCCCTCCTGCCCCACTTATCCAAACTAATATTATAAATGCGAAAGTAACTCTGTCTGTCTGTCTTTTCTTCACACCTTAACTAATGAACTGATTTCTGTGAAATTTGGTACAGACATAGTTTGGAACTCGAGAATGGACATAGGATAGTTTTTATACCAAAAATCTGCAGGAAGTCACTATTTAACGCGAACAGAGTCGCGGACAAAAGTTAGTAACAAAATAAGTTATTGGACGATATTCTGGCCTGAAAAAAACCCAAGCAAACGTCATTGAACCATTAAAATAATATAAAGTAACAAACACTCTCTTCCCTTGGCAATCAAAGTTAATCCACAAACGTTAGCTCTTAATACGCATGTCTGTCTGTTCGCCTCACCTACTGCGGCTTAATAGAACATATGGTATCCCGCAGCGCTAGTGAAATTCAGGCTGTTAGGGCTAGTCTAGATTAATTCTGGGTTATAAGGAGTACAGACAAATTTTGTTATGACAGCCCAGCTATTTAACTGCATGCATATAACTTCTTCCAATATATATTTTTTATTGTTTTTTTATTTGGAGATCAACTTTAAACAGCAGTAACAAATGTTCAATCCTTCTTCGTGTTACAACCTTTTTCATGGATGCCATGGAATCAAAGCTATTGATAAGAACACTTAGAAGACAGAGACAGAAGCTAGAGAAGGATAGAAATAGTTTACTACGGTATTACAACACAAATTCAATATTACAAAGTACACAACTAAGTACAGAAATTCAATATTTTATCGAAAACGATACCTACATTTCTATGAATTTTGTATTAAACATATGACGTCATATTTTTGACATCAAATAGTATAATTTTTTAAGTCTATTTTTTTTTTAATTCTTAAATTTGGTGTATTGTCCAATCGATTAATGATAAAATAATATTTTCTATCTTTGAAACTATCCAACTGCAATAAACTGTCATGGCAGACATTCTTTAAAGTTTAATTATGTAATGCTTTCAATATTATACTCTTTTCGGGCGAAAAGAGTATAGTATTGAAAGCTTTAGCTGTTGATCTTTCACTCTCAACAAACATTACAGCTACACAAATTAAAAATAAATAACATAATCCAAACCAAAGTACAATTACTTCAACATTTTAACACATAAAGTGTAACACTGGCTTTAATGCGAAAAGTACTCTGTAGAGGTCAGAGTAGTTAACAAGTACGAAGTCTAGTGTAAGTAGGTACCTGCTTAAGACAGTTTAATTTGTTCTGGAGCAGCATCTAATTGCTATACAATATGTATTTTGACGGTTAATTATTTATTTAAATTACTTTCTCTAAAATATGTAGGCAAGTAATCGGTTTTTTTTTTCAGTCACATCTTGTGCTTTCTTACACGTAGGGTTAAAAATACAATTGTCACCTATTATGTTGTTTTTAAATCGATTCCATTTATGAACGAATTGTTCTCGATTTATGATGTGTGGTAAAGCCATGCTTGAATGCGTCGTCTCGAACGGAGAAATACTACGGCCTCAGAGAAAACCGGCGTGAAACAACCACAGCGTTGTGTTTCGCCGTGTGAGTGAGGTTACCAGAGGCCCAATCCTTCCCATCCCCCAATCCAAAAAACTCCAAATCCCTAATCCCCAAAAGGTAACGCACTATAAAGTCCTCCATTATTGCGGGTGTCTATTAGTAAACAACTTCGGGAGCAAGTGAGACATATGAATTTTAGATTTCAATCGTGGTGTTTTTATGCGAAATAGCAGCTAAAAAAAGGATTGATTGGTAATTGGTGGGTACCAACAAATGGATAAAACGACTCTCTTTTCTCATTCATCTCACATCTGTAGTCAACAATAAAAAGTTTCTTTTAAAAACAAAAAGTAAAAAAAGGAAAAACAGAATCTTAATCCGAAACTGAAACATATTGATAGTTGCATATCTCTATATTTTATTTTAATCGGGCCCGAAATCTTGCCTGGTTTGAATTGTCTTTTCTTTTTGTATGGTAGTAAGTACGGCAAACGAAACGACGGATTACCTGATGACCCGAATCAGCGCCGCCCATAGACACCCGCCACAGCGGAGAAGTTATGAGTGGGTTGCCGATCTTTTGAGCGAAGGCGAGGTTCGGGAGATTTAGGGTTCTGGAGGGGAAGTATAGGGTATCCGGTATCCTCAATCACGCGGCGAAACACAACACTGTGGTTGTATCACGCCGTTTTTCTGTGAGTCCTTGGTATCACTCCGGCCGAGCCGATTCATTCATGCCAAAGCGTGGCTCTCTCACAGTAAATAATTAATTTTAACCTCAGAATTATAACAACGTAGTTCTAATGCTCCGAATGCCCAATTTTAGGCATAGTTAATTTAAAGCAAGCATTAAAATTTATATTTGCTGTACACAGCTAACGAAAACCATTAAAGTATTCTCAGTACCACACCGCAGTGACGATATCCTCTACATTCTGAAATAAGGGCCACCCGGAATCGAACCTAGTAAATCATAGTTCATTCCAAGCTCAAGAACTAAGTACTAAGTTGCACTTAAAATAATTTCAAGGGTCATTTAAACTAATGCTCGACGAAAGAGACCGCCATTCAGTTGGTGTTGCCAGTGCAAAATATTTTTAGTACAACTTTCCAACTAAGTATCGTTAAAAATAAAAAGTTTATTTTGAGTAGTTTGACTATCAGAGGGCAAATATAAAATCAAAATTTACCTTAAGGTCTGACAGTAAACTTACCCTAAAATTACTGATGTGGTTCGAATTCTGGGTAGCGAAAACTGTGAGTACACGACGTGGAAAAATACAATATTTGCGACATATAAAAGCTATTAACTACCTGCACTCGTACAAATTCAGCAATGAATTCCTTTTTTCCCCGAACGCCCTTTTTATTCAAAATTAAAAGCATTGAAACACTGATCAGTCCGTAAGTCAGCGCGCTTCCATAAACAATGCCATTAGCGCGGGCGTTACGCGGCGGATTTTAAATTTGGAACGCGCACTGCCATTCGTCATGTCGCCGCCGCGCCAGCGACACGCTGCTCCGCCGACTTAAAAGTTTACACGACCAAAAGGGGTTGATACTTTCGCAAATCACTGTTTACAGTAAACACGAACCAATGCATGTGCTGATAGTAAGTATTAAACTGTAAAAGACAATCTGAAAACTTGAAAAAAATATAGATAAAATATTATATACCTATTATGATTATCTTCTTTCAGTTATAATTTTAATAATTAGGTGTATTAAATGAAGCAAGTCGTCAAACTATGTAGGTACCTAACCTAATTCTGACACACTTTTACTGA
Source organism: Spodoptera exigua (assembly GCA_902829305.4). NCBI lineage: Eukaryota > Metazoa > Arthropoda > Insecta > Lepidoptera > Noctuidae > Spodoptera > Spodoptera exigua. The sequence goes on along the minus strand of LR824616.2, from coordinate 10,223,838 downwards.
AAAACCTAAGCCATTGTGGAAAAACCGTAATTGCTGATTTTAACAAATAATCCGTCATGATGATATTATTAAAACATAGATGAGACACATAATGCGTGTATAACATGTCACGTACCGAGATACCCAAAGTGATCTTGATTGCCGATCACTATCTTCATTTGTTTTATATCGTACTCAACTACTCAAATTATCTATTTCAATAAAGACCACAATCCCTTAACTGATAATACTACAATATGTGTGACGTCTAAGTGACGTCGGTATGCCGTAATGATTACCGCAGTAGTGATCTTTAATCTTTACTAGACTTTTCGCTTTCTGAAACGTCTTAAGTGATAATCGGCTTATAGCAATACTGCAAGGTACCGTTTCACCTTTTACATTGAATTTAGAAAATTAATAGTGAAAAGCATGTCACATTTTTTTATTTACATTTATAAAAAATAGAGCAAGTACCAAAACGTTTCATGCGTACTACGCTTTGTAACTAATGACGTCATGTGTCCCGCGCAGCGATCGCAACGGCAAATGACTCGCGATGAATTTAAAATTGGAACTTTGCTAACGAGAGAGGCGGAATGTTGCGGATTTTTGAGTTATTGTCCCCTTGTCGCCTGGAACAAATAACTTGTAAACAACAACGATTGCCTTCGATTGCTTGTTCTTGCTATTTTATTCAATTCACAGCAATCATGAATATTTTCGTAGGCAAATGTATCACGAGATTGAGGCGTTTGGTGTCTTTTACCAACACATGCGTCTTAAATGAGACTCTTTGCTCAATTCTTTGACCCCGATCAATGTTCGTATCTTCGTTAAGTTGTCTATTATTATGACCTCTACCTCCGTTCTCTGTTATACCCAGCCCTTATTTGTATGTACCTAAGGCAGAGAATAAGAAATAAATTGAGAGACAGTGATATTTATTGTAATCTATTTATTTATTGATTTTCAAACAATTGATTAATTGATTTCAATAGTTCCCTAGGGCAGATATAGAACTCTTAACGTCGATAATGGCGATACTTTTATGGTCAAGACATATTTATACTGGTGACCGACTACATTGTAGTTGAATAGATATTTACCTCTTTTTTGATTAGACAGCCTTACAATCAAAATTAATACATTACGGTAACAATTTTCCTTTGAAAATACACTAAAAAGCGATATAATCTACTTTCAGCTATTTTCGTTTTACAAAATTCTCTGTAGGAAACTTTACTCGCTACAAATAGTTTAACTCTAATTGATTAAACATATAAATAGGAACAGATCCTCTCACTAAACACCAATCAAATCAAAATAAACCAGCTGCTAAGTCCACCGCACATTTCCCGCCAACTTAGCGGCCATCTTCGAAAACAGACGCCATCGCGGTCGGATGCGTTCGGAAGTTAAAAATACACGGACAGTGGCGACGCGGGTGGCCGCCAGAGAGATCAATTATTGTCTATTAACACTATAGCCAGGAAGTTCTAGTGTATACAATGAGGTTGGCTGACTGTGTCACGTTGTTTGTGGTATAGCTTTGATTTTCGAATTAATATTCTTTTTTTTCTTGGTGCGTCATGCGCGTTTAATTTTGGAAGCGTCTGATTCTATAGAAAGAAATAGAATGAACGACGAAGTTTTCTTTTATAGTATCTATATACAAAATTTAGTGAAAATATCGACTTACTCAGTTGAATTAACTAAGAAACTAGTACCTGCAGTTTTTTCAGTTAATTCAGGTTAATAAGTAGTTATTTTGAATAACGATGATTGATGTTTCACATATTTATTCTAAAGTCCCGTTCCCGATGCGTAAATTAAGACATTAAACTTCATTTAAATAGGCGTAAATACAATCACACAAAACTAATTAAACCTAATGCCAATATATAATAACCTTGTAAAAAGGCCATGTGAGAGGAAGACACTAACAATTTTAAATAAAGCCTTAATTATCAAAAGGAAAAACTAATAAACAAGGTCTTCATGTGGGGGGCGCATCTATGTATCTTTACTTATCGGGGACACGTCAATGTAGATAGATAAAATAAGATAAATTCAATTGAAAAGGTCAATTTGTAGTTTTCCTAGAATCTGTAGGACTTAAAAGAAGCCCGCAACTACCGCAAGTGTCAAAACGTTAAATAAACATTTCAAGTAAATTATTTATTAATAATTATCAAAATTTACTTCAATGCACTTTGGGGTTATTCTATGAACTTCGGTAATATGATATAGAATTTGTGAATAACAGAATAAGCCAAAGTAAGGGGATTGCTATGCACGAATAGGTCAGCTTGACCGGAGTCATACCACAACCTCACAGAAAACCGACTTGAAACAACGACAGCGTTGTCTTTCGCCGCATGAGTAAGGTGACTGAAATTGTTTTAATGTTATGCTGCATTATCAAAATTTTAATTATTTATTGTTGACTAAGTTGATACTTTTAAAGAACAATGAAATAACAGAAAGGATAAAACTTAAGGAGAAGAAGATGAAGTAAAATTGCTCTTATAAGAAAACCTATTTAAACAGCTTGAGTTCATCCTGGTTACCAATATACATAATAACCATAATACCAATAACATAGCCATACATTTACTACGTGTAAAACCTTTCTAGAAGGCAACAGACGTGACACGTAATTTCCCACCACAAAGGCGATAATGACTTCATAATATAGGTTAACTTAATTATCATTCGATCAAATGATTCAGTTCCAAATATAAATTCAAAATCACGAAAAAAAAAAACAGGAAAAAAAACAAAAGAATTCCAAGGAACCATTTCGTTGATACACTACTGCCATTCAAAGAGCTCTAATTATTCTTAATTGCGGTTCGCGACCAGATTATGATGACCTATACATTTTCTAACGTTTGAAAAGAAGATTATAGATGACAAGGTTCTTTTTAAGATGGCTGTTCTCGTGTCACGCATTGAGTCAGTGTGGTCACTAATAAAGTAAATGCAGAAGCTTGAATATAGAAACACACTTATCTTAGTAATCAGTTCCGTTCTCAGAACGAAAACGAAGAAAGACTTTTCTTCTTGGCCTATTGTAAGATACCTTATTAAGAGTGATAATGGCATTATCCTGTGCTTTCTAAAACAGTGTTTATATACCATCTGGGGGAGGCCTTTATTCAGCAGTGCACGTCTTCCGGCTGATGATGATGATGATGTTGACGTACCAAACAGGTTAATTATATAAATAGTTTGTAAGATGTAACCTTATGTTATCATATTCATATATAAAATTCTCGTGTCACAAGGTTGGTAACCTCATTCCTCCGCAACGGCTTCACTGATTTTCACCAAATTTTATAAGCATATTCAGTAGGTCGTAGAATCGGATACTGGCTATTTTCCATACCCCTAAGTGATAAAGGTTGTTCACACTTCAATTTTTTTCTAAATATGCCAACTGTATGCACTCCGGATCAGCTAGTGATTGATTTAAAAAAATCGAGCTCTTCTACAAACTTCCTTCATCTTTGTTCAAAGCATACCTTCTGTAGACATACAATTTAGTTCTATGGCCCAAATATTACATTGGCATGTTAATGACACTCATTGCCCGCCAATCAGTTTAGCGTCTGGCATTTGCTGTTCATATTATGATCTGTCGTGCTAAACGGCGGCCATCTTGGCACGTGTCTAAGGGCATGCACTGACGACTACATAATTAAATTAGAATATACCTATTCCTTTTATTTACTTAGGTAAAAAAATGTAATTATTATATCTAGGATTAGGACTATTAAACTTGAAAATGAATAAGTGACTGTTAAGCACCTGATACTTGTTACAAACACTTACGAGAGGTTCAGCGGTAGGAAGAATGGACCGGCTTAACCGAAGTAATACCATCCATTCAGCCTCATAGAAAATCAGCTTAAAACAACGATGTTGTAAGATGTAATCTTGATGTTCAATAAAAATGTTTCAACGTTCATAAAATATCGATTAAAAATTAACCAAATAAGAACAAAAACAATCGAGAATGAATAAGATAAAAAATGTACTAATTGAGCGGAACTTTTCAAAGTCAAAACATGTATTTAATAATATAAATGATAATGTATTAAGGGTCTTAATTATGTAGGTATATGATAAAAATCAAGGATTTAACATTTATCTTTATAAAGTTAATGATAATAAGTACAGAAAGTTTTACATAACAAGTAGCAAAAAAAAAGCAAAGTAAACAAGCAAAAGATAACAATTTATAATGAAATACCACAAAATCTTTTATCGAGTAAGTGCGATACAATCAATCCTTTTAGCTATCCAACAGTAACACTGCCATACAATAAGGGAAGAAGAGCAAGACTGAGCAATTAGTACCTTTTAGCTCTAGATCATATGCATCATTATCCTTTAAATATTCAACCTAATCTACTGGAAATCGAAAATAGTTGCATGCTTAGAATAGGTACGTCACAATATTTTCAGACATCAATTTACTAATTATTTCTCAGAATTCCTAAGTTCAACCTAGATGTCAAACCAGATATCTCATGGTTCACAATTGAGCACACAACATACCGCTGTAACAATCAGGTGTACAATAGATAATTTTAATTTGAACAGATCATAACCTCCGTTCGACAATTAAAGATCTATTCTAAGGCCATTATCAAAGCGTCTAAAGCCTCCAAAGGTCTGAACGGACAAAAAGTGCGATTTAATTCTTAACTGTCGCTTCACTGCCGGAATCACGATGACTAATGATGTTTGTGCGTGCTGCTTTTGAGGAAGTCGCTCTGCGTCGTACTGTTGGTACTTTGTACTGGGAGCTGTTTTGGGTCCAACGCTTATTTTGTTCTTAATATTATGGTGTTCCTCAGGGCATGTAAGCATTAGGTATTAAACCTTCAAATTAGTCCTAATGTAATTACCTACAGTGTAAATTCTTAAGAAAATCTAATAATTTCTGAAAATATCCCGAAAATTAAAGAGAAGTCTAATTAAGTCCTGTATTTTCTTTCTAAATCTACGTAAGATCATTTCACATACATATTTTAAATGTCTACATAATTTGTAATTCAAAATAACGAATACATTAAAACAATTATTTAGTAATTTATTTATTATGATAAGGTAGGCTCACCGCTTATTTATACAAAGAAGTATTCGTCTTAGAAGTATTCGTTATAGGTATAATGTAGTAGGTCTTATACATTAGCCCATTCAATACGATTTTAGACGAAATCTCAGCCAATTTACATAAGACCTCATTCAATCTATCTGTTGATAAAAATCGATAAATAATCATAATTGTTTACTTATCATAATATCATTTAAAGATTTTGTGCTCATACTAAATAAGGATATGTAATTTCCCTTATGTGACAGCATAAATAATAACTTGTTTATTTTTTATATGCATTTTATCTTATCCAACGTGAAGCAAGGTAATCATTGATATTTAAAGTGCATAGCGTAATAACATAAAATGACGTCAAATATTTCTCGAAACACATTTTCCAATTAAGAAGGAAAGACAAATAAATTAATCTGATTAAAAAAATCTTTGAATTGGACGTTTTGGTATAATAGGTTTTTAACATACACCCAGATAATTCAGATAATTCATTCATAATATTTAAATATCATTCGAGCTGCGTAAAATATCAATTGTGATCATCATTTCCCTTTAAGACAACTGCTGATCACAGTCCTCCCATAGTAGCTCTGAGCGAACTTTGATAGTATGTCTGTCTACCTTAAAGGTGGACGTCTTGTACTGCGCTCAATTATAATATTTTTTTTATTATAAACAATGATTCGCGTTACGTCAATTAAAATTAAAAGCTTCTTTCAAATCATAACGGGTCTCCTATTTATTAGCAAAGTGCGCGTCGCGACGATGTCAAGCATCGCGAACTGGCTACGCGTCTTTGTCAATTTTAATAAAGTTAATATGTCTCACGGTAGCAACATAAAAACTATTGTTAATGGATTTTATAAATAAATCATTTCTATAACTAACGAAACAGATTTCACTGTCAATTAATTTACTGCTGCCTACAGTCAATACACACGTGTATACATACTTGCTTGTTTGATCTACCAACCTTTTTAGTAGGTACTACACAAGGTAAGATATTCAATAGATAATTATATTTACGCGTACCGTAACAGGGAAACGATCAAATTCTAAGGTGTCAGTAATGATTGTGTCACGAGCTGTATCATTATCTCGTCTCATTTGAGCTCGCTATATATCGTCAGAGATGCTATAAGATTTCTTAGCAACGTATGTATGATTTTGAATTCTATGCTACACCAGACAAAATAATCTAAATTAATAAAACAAAGAATACTTACAGTAGATACTTATTTGATTGATGTGATAGGATGGCGAACGAGCATGCAAATTACGTGATGGTAAGCAATCAGTTGTTGCGGTTGTCTATGGGTGGCACCCCATGGACAACCGCAAAAATTACGAGTGCGTTGCCGACCTTTTGGGGAGGTATTGAGGAATGCGAAGGATTGGGCATCAGGAAACATCACTCACACGGTGAAACACAACGCTGTTTCACACCGATTTTCTGTGAGCCCGTGGTTTTAATTCGGTCGAGCCAACCCATTCGTGTCGAAGCTTGGATCTCCCACACTTAGTAATAAGAAGGACGTTGTGTTCACATACAAAACAATAAAACAGAGTAAACTAAATAAATCTAGCGAAAACAAAGAATCGATTACTTAAAAATAAATCTTATCACCAAAATATTCTACCTATATGCACGTGACAAAACACGCGTCGTCTGCGAACGTGCTAAGGAGTTCTAATGATAACCTCAGTAATTAAAAACTATTCGACATAAATTTCTTATTATACTTGATAGATTAGTAAAAAATACTAAATGATGATGATGATGATTAGGCATACGAGACTTACATCACGGCTCTTGACAATATTAAAGTAACACCTAGTGACACAAATGATCATTAAACCCTTAATGGTATTAATAATTTGCTCTTCTACGTGATCTTAGGAGCGTAGTAGGCCAATACTATTATAATAGTATACTGTTCAGAATGAATTCATTAAGGAAAATGAAGCTATAATTAGAAATGTAGAAGGTTTTCTGGAATACTCACATTTCAAAATACCTAATGAGGATAGAAATTTTATACAAGATAAAGAAAATATGATGAAAATCTGTATAATTTGAGTTTTTTTTTTTGTGAAAAAATAATAATGAATCAATTAGTTTGATTTAATTAGGCTCTGGGGAATGGTGCAGATCCACATGGGAGGTAAAGTTACCAGAAACCATTTTGTCTTCTATGATTGTATCGTCAGATATACTAAATTTCTGCCGGAGTTGCGGGACAAGCGCAATAAGTCACCGCGGTCTCGGCCTAGAGCAAGAGAAGTAACGGGAGGTTTTTACTCAGCAAGAGTCTGACTCTCCCTCGCGGCTAACCCTGTGCGGGAGAAGTGAAGTGATATCCCCCTCACAAAAAAGACATTCTAAATTGACTAAAAATAACGACTTACTTACGTGAATTACTTCACATGAGTGTCATTATTTTCAATATTTTATTATAATTTTCTCTTCTATCCGAATTATCGTTTGGCTTATCTTCCAGTGCTCAGATTCCTTTATTCTAATACTCTTCCGTATTGTGAGGTCGATCATATTTTCAATCACACACTACTATAATTGTTTTATGATTGACGGGTGCCGCGAAATCATCGCTTATTGACTGCTGATCGTCTCAAATTATATTCCGAACAGCTAAATGAGGATGAATCATGATTCTTTAAATTTCAATCTTGAACTTGCGTCTTGTTGGCCTTATCTAACACCTTTTCTTCATTACTTTGTGAAATTGCATATCAAGTTATGGTTGGTACCAATTTGATGCCCACACTCTAGTAAGCAATAATTTTAATGAAACAACTGTCTAATATTTTCTTTTTTTGTCATTATTTTTTTTGTTTCATTCATCAATTCAGAAAGAGATTTCTAAGATTTCTAAAATTGTAGCTCAATTTCTAATATACCACCAGTATTTCTCATCACAATAAGAACATTTTTATGCATAAAAGCCTAAGGTAAACAGTCGTGCTATCGCTGTTTAATATAAATATTATTATATTCATATCAGATAGTTTATACCCATAGTAATAGATAGATCTAATCTTTTAATTCGCGGCTCCTGAAAGGCAATATGGGATTTATATCTTGATAAATCTGATCACTAAATCCCGGTGACTACACAAAATAATTTGTAATTGATTGCTTCTGACGTCACAAGCAATAAACAGATCACGATCGAATCAACGGGAAATCACACAATAATAATTATGAATGACAATATCGATAATTAATTAGGAGATATCGATGATCTTAAAGATTTAATTTATTTTGTGGATATTTTGCTACAAGTTACACACAATGTCTTCATATCTCAAGTTTGTTTTGTGTCGGTTAGTTTTTTTTATGTGATAGTTCGACTCGCTCGACTCCCACAACAACAGAGGAGTTACGAGTGCGTACCCGACCTTTTGGGAATTAGGGATTTGGGAGATTCAGGGATTGGGGGAGGGGAAGAATTGGGCCTCCGGTAACCTCACTCACACGGAGAAACACAACGCTGTGGTTGTTTCACGCCGATTTTCTGTGAGTGCGTGGTATTACTCCGCGTCCGAGCCGACCCATTCGTGCCGAATCGTGGCCCTGATCTCTAAATCGTTTATTAAGATGGCATATAACTTTCTATAATTAATATGTTTTTGATAAGGATGCAACTACAGCACTGCACTCAATTTATATATGTCTATCTTAACTACCATTTTATCTTCCAGGGGGTAAAATCATCTTCTCTTACCGACTAAAAACCAACCCATCTCTCCTTCTGCTTTGATTTGGGTCGCGGTACATCATAACGCGCTACACCTTTGATTTGATTCTGGTTATTTATTTATAAGTTAATGCGGACTTAATGCAATGAGCATTCTCTTCCAGTCTACTTGTTGGTTATGTGCCTACATCATCAAAGATTTTGGGACCCAATCATTAGGTTCACATATCAGTTTAACATCCTTAAACACATCAGTGTATGTCTATGTTATTATGACTGTTGACAGTGATTGATGTCGACTATACATAGTTAAATAATAGTTTCTTTTTTTACTTTTGTCATAACGTCTGTGATTCTAGGAAGTAAAGTGTGTAAATGTCAAGGGCATTGATCAATTTTGATATGGTATTGATATACACTCTTATGATAAACATGAAATTGCGACTTTTAATCTGCAATGGAGTACGTAAAGGCATGATCCACACATCAACTTATACGTGCCCACTACTGAGCAAAAGCTTCTTCTCTCACAGAGAAGAGTGTGTTGTGCGTTGGCACGCTTGCTCTAGGCGGATTGATGATTTATAACTTATAATTAGAAATTATAAATCCATTTTTCCTGGCGATGTTTTCCTTCACAATGTCAGTGGTATCTAAATAATCATAGAAAGTAAAAATACCTCGGAAAAACACACATCGGTAATTTCCAGGCTTCGAACCCGTGAGAAGTAAGAAGAGGGCGCCAGTGAGAAGGGCGCCTTAACCGGCGATACCACGACATATGAACAAGTCCGACAACCAACCCCATTACATTTAACCACCACGCGACAACAATTTTATCCTAGTCTGTATAGTGTAAATTCAGCTTAGAACAGATTCTTCAAGTTATGATCAAATGTGTGAATGATGATAATGTGTTACAAACAAGTTGGCGATGTGACTGGTCAACTAGCTATCGACCAACATGCCAAATCCAATTCCCGCTCCGGAGTGTGTGAAACCAAATTAATGTCCCGGGTCTGGGTATCATGTGTGTGAAAGGAGCAGTTTGTAACGGCAGCGTCGCCGAGACACAGTTTTTGTGTAGCGTTTTAAAAGAACAAAAGTCCCAATTAAGTAATAGTTTTAGAAAAATACCCAACATTACTTTGCTGCTCCTATAAATTGAACAGTCTCTCTTATGACCAATCAATAAACTAGGGAATACATTTTAACCTAGATAAAATGAAATCAATGTAAAAATACATTGTTTTATTTTGTTATTCCAGTAAATTTTTCTATAGTAAACTTTTGGCAACGTAATATTGCAGTCACGGATACCATTTAAATTTAATTAACTTTTTTTATTTATTACCTGATGGTAAGCTTAGGATTAAGTTAGGTTAGGATTGGGCCTCCGGTAGGGTAGGGGGTAACTGCAGGACATACCCGATGTTATATCAATTAAAACGATTTTTATTCACTTATAGTGATTGTTCTCTTGTGTATTTTGTTAGGGGTAGAAAAAACGTTACGTCGCCCTCCCTAGGGGGGGGGGGGTATAAAAGAGAACTCTCTCTACTCCTACTGCCTTCTCCTGGTTCAAAGCGGGGCCACAGGTACCTACATTTATTGCGGAACCGAGGTGTCATTTCTCTATGTAATCAATGTGACAGAGGGGCTATTTTGATGTACACCGATAAAAAAATAATATAAAATAAATTACAAATTTCTGAATATAACTGATAATTTTAAATTGAGAAGCCAAAATACCTTATATTACTTTGCCAGGAATCGAACTCGAAATCCCTTGCCCACCAGCAAACATTGAGTTCATCTTTATTAAAAAAATCTTTATCCCAGTTTTATAATTAAACCTTTTTAAATCCAGCCTCAGCTCATAAAGGTTGTCAAGTACTCATTAAAAACTAAAGATACATCGTACAAATGGAACGCAGAGCTCTTTTTTCGAAAGGCAACGTTCTCCGTTCCCGCCCTCGAACGCGATTGGCCGATAGCCGAGTACGTGTTGATGCGTTTGCGCAGATAAACCGACTGTTTTGTAACATAGCGAGCTTTGCGTGCGTTACAAGGAAAATCAATGTTTATAACTTAATACTTTTTAATGTTTAGGGATTCGAATAAAACAAGGAATGAGTATTAAAATTATAATAATTTAATTGTTATACCTAAGCGTATTTACAGGATTAATTTATTGAAAGAACCTAATTGGATTACTATAAACTAGTATGACTTATCTCTACTAACTAATCGGAGATTTATTCTTTCATTGGGAGTGAGTAAGAGTCGCATGGGAGTATACGAAAGGGTTTCTGGAGTGTTTTTGGTGCATTCCACTCTGTATTTCAATAATATCTTTACTATACATATACTGAACTGGAGTTGTGCGAACTTTGAACCTGAAAGGAAGAAAAGAAAAAGGTTAACAACAAATTTAAATAAGAGTCCCTGTTAATTACTATATACATGTTTGTATTTTGAATCACATTTCAAATACGTGACTGCATCAACTTCAACAAAGAGGTAGGCAAAAATGACGCTATTTAGTGAATAAGAACGCAACCAAATAATAATTGATAACAATTGCATCGTTAATAAAAAGATTAAATTAATGACGGATTTGCTGTTGGATTATAAAAAAAATAGATTACAAGATAAGATTCATACAATAATATGATTATTTGTGATTTTTTTTACAAAAATTGTTAGTACTCACCGAGACAACTCCTTGGCCCAAGTCCGAAGGATAACATGGCGCAGGGATGCAGTTCTCTCACATTTTCCGCAGAAAACCTCTCAGGTTTAAACTTCTCTGGTTCAGGGAAATATTTCTCATCATGCTGAAATGAGTATGGAGATATCGCAAGAATAGTATTTTTAGGAATTATTATATCTGTACCCTCCAGCTGGACGTCTCGCGCAGCATTTCTAACAACAGCGTTTGTCAAAGGGTGTAGACGCAAAGTCTCTTCAAAAACCATCCCTACGTACTTCATCTCTTTTAATGCTTCGTAAGAAAATTTACCATCGTGCTTTAGTAAAACTTCATCAATTTCTTGTATCAAAATATCTTGTTTTTCGGGATTTTTTGCCAAGTAATATAATGCATAAGATGTGAGTAAAGAATTATTTCCATAGCCTGCAAAGAAGAAGATAAATGCTTGAGCAGCTAACAGCTCGTCTGTGATTTCCACCACGGCTTCGTTTTCGCCATCTCCTTTTTTAGAGGCATTGACCGCTCCTTGTCTTTTTAATACCATCATAACATCAATAGCTCTATTTTTTTCAGATTTTTCTGTGACTCGAAGTGTCGCACCGGCTTCAATGATTCCTTTAAAATACTGAGTTATTTTATCAGGAAATATTGATAAATCAAATTTTGTAAGACTACCAGGGAAAAGTAATTCTAGTTCAGTGAAATAACTAGGTTTCTGGATCCCTTCGTCCAAAACATCACATATAGGGTTGGTGTCGTCGTAAGGTTTCAAATCGAGACCAAAAGCTGCCATCATAATGGAATCCGCACCGTACTTTCTCATAACTGGCAGCATATTTACTTCTCCATTTGCCTGGTTAATTCTTCCCATATATTCACTAAACTGCTCCGCTCGATTAACAAGCATGTCAAAATTGGTCTTGAATTTGTTTGATGTGAATACAGCTGTCAGGTGTTTTCTTAATGCTTTCATCACTTCGACATCGGCGTGGAAAAGATTTGTTCCTAACTTTTGCTTACTGTAGTACACTCCGCGGTCGGGAAAAGATTCAAAATCCTTTATTAGCACTTGTTTCACTATATCAAGGTCACGAATCAACAAAGTCGGTGACATCATTCGGAACAAGCCCACAACTTTTTCATCTGGATATTGTTTATAAATATCATGGTACAGAACACCAATATGTTTTCTTCTGAAGAATACGTCAATGTAGTTGCCAAAAAATGGTATGGGGTTTGGTCCTTTCACATTTCTTATTTTCCAAAAGTCGAAACCTCTTGTGAAATACAAGTAAAGGCCGCAAATGAATGTTATTAAAGTTGGTAGATAAACAAACATTTTTGTAGATGTCACCGTAGTGGCTAATTTAGTATTAATGATAGGCGCGTTCGACTTAATTCTGTTTATATATGAAAGAAGAGCGAACGATACGACGTTGCACTGATAATGGGAACAATTAGTAGAAGTAGATATTGGATTAGCGGCGCGACTTCGCACACGTAGTTGAGTGAGTGCAAAAGTACGAAATAACTGTTAAGTTTATTAGTTTAAGAAAAAAAATCTACTATTTTTCAGATCATAAATTGGTCCCATACAAAATTAATGCTTAGCTGTAGACTTGATGATAAGAAATAATGGACATTTATTTTAAAATAATCCACGTTTTGCAATGTTCTTCTCAATTCCTTGATTGATTTCTTTTATGCCTTGAATCCACCTTTTCTTTGACTATCCCTGTTCCTTTATTATTGTCTCTTATTTTAAATTGTATGTTCCAAAAACAGAAGTCACAACAACAAACACAGATGATAAAGATCTGTATCATCGATCACTATCAGTCCAATATAAATCGATGCTATCACTGTTGGATTCTCCCAAATTGTATTTATGTCATTGGATATTTGTGGCGTCGCAAATTCTTAATAAGAATTAACACTAGCACTGTTTTTCACTTCACAAGTACGTCTACCACCAACGAATTTATTACTGTCAATATTGGCAATATTTTAATTATTAAGTTGACGTGAATTTTATCTGATATCAGGCCTAAAATTTGTTATGCTTCATTGAACATTACACGTGTCATTATCTTCGCACGTGTTATCAAATTGACAGTGATTTGGATTGAAATTCGGTTATTACTTGTCTTAAAAAAAGGTTTGAATATTTGGTCTTTATATAGATGGACGAAAACTTATCGTTATATTGTAATCATGAGAGGAAACTACATATGTTGAAAAATGAACAGTTACAGTTATTCTAATAGTCGTAGGAATCGCTGGCTTGTCTCCGGTCCATATGAAGTGGAAATATCATTTTTATCTTGAAATGTTCATATATGTACTATATTTTGTTATTTTATAGATACGTTTTACTCATATGATAATTATAGAATTTGCAGACGTAATTCTGAAAATAATAGTCATATCAAAACGATTTCCGTTATTAATTAATATTATTAATTTCATATATTTATAATGTAGGATTTCGTCACCATTGTCTAGCACGGTTATCCATCATAATATTTAAGTATTAAAAGATAAAAGATTACTATCGCAAACTATAGTCATTTCTTATACGAAATTTGATGAAGTGCTTACTAAAAATAGTGTGAAATCATTGAAATCTGGAAAATGTTGTCAACATTTCCGAAAATTGCAATATAAGTTTTGTGATAACAAAAATGACACGCAAATACAAAATCAAATTTATGAATTACATTTCCTAGATAACACTGTTATCCTGTTAATATTATAAATGAAAAATCGTTTAAGTTGTATGTTTCTTACGTCACTTAAAAACGACTGACTGGATCGGAATGAAATTTGGCACACAATAGATTATAGTCTGGGATAACTCAGGGGCTACTAGTAAAAGTTGGTGTTATATAAATTCATATTAACAGTTATAAGTACCTTGTTTTGAGGAGAAAAATCATCCAATTATTTGGTGTATTTCTTGGGTGAGGCTAGAAGAAGTCGGAGTTTTATAGTCTAAAAATCATCTCATGTGTTCTCCTGCTCCAAGCCAAACCACGATTCATCATTGTGCCTGCAGCCGTAACCTACACTAGGATTTGCCCTAGTTATAAGTAAGTACTAACAATGACCAATCGACTATCTTACATCTCAGTGCGTTTTAACTTGGACCTAAAACACCCATCTGATCATAACCGAGATCTGCTTACGAAACAAGTACAAAGTAAATGGTCCTTACCACTTACTACAAAACCACAACAATTTACGACAGCCGTGACGAATCAAAAAATCGAATCACAACTATAAACTTCATATCTACATTCGAAATATTACCATCAAAACGAATTGCCGAAAAAATCTCTGAATCAAATTGGGTTCAACAAAGATACCGGTGTAATTATGAGGAGGCTAACCGTCAGAAGACGTTCTGTATATCTAATTAGAGCCATGATTTATGATGGGGCAAGTTGTGGCAATTATTGTGGGGCGATTAAGAAATGGCCGTTAGGAATCAACTATGATGTTGATACTTCTGGGTGTGTTTTGAAGGACTACTTCCAGTAGCAAGTTTGACTTCATATTCTTGTCTTTATTAAATTATTTTTTACTTGTGGAAATGGGGTTGATCTTCAGGCAGGGTATTTTTGAACCTGATCCTGCTTAGGAGAAAAAATTTCTAATGTGCATTGTAGTTAACTACATCATCATCATCAGCTTACATACCGTCACTGCTGAAAAGGGATTTACCGTTATCCTCCTGCCTGAAAGGCAGCTATGAGATCGGAAAAAATATGGATAGTTGTTGACTATCTTTTGAGGTGATGGTTACTAGCAGTTTAAGGGTGACTTCAGGTTTTAAACAAATCAATAAGTGTTAAGAACTTCTAACCAGATTGAAAAATCTTGTCGGCACCAAAATATGGACACAACACAAAACAATTGTTAGGCTATTATGCAACATGCAATTTTGAATGCCATATACCACGAAACAGCTACTTCACAACCCACACTTTGACCGAATCATTATGGGCTAAGCAGAACTCTCTAATGTTTTATAGTCAAAAAAACTGAATTGTGGGTCAAAAATGGTCCTTTTTTCAACTAACTAGGACTATTTTTATGGTGGCAATAAAAAACGGATACACTGTGATATCCGACAACTAAAAATATTTGAATTTTTATATTATTAAAAGATGAGGGGTCAGTAGTGCAATGTAGGTCTAGGTAATGATGATCTAGGTAAGGCGAGTGTTCGATTTGCAGGTCCGACAAAGTATTATTTTGTCTAGTCGAGTTTTGGAATTCTCAGTGACTAAAAAGCATACCATTCCTTCCCCTGCTCCGAGCTAGGCTACGATACATCGTTGCGCTAACACCGTCAGCTATGGTTGATATAATTATAAGTTTGGCACAGCATCACTATCTATTACTTTATCTATTGATACTGTGTCCGAGATCTAAAAATAGGTTCGGTGCTTACTTAGCGTTAACAATATAACTAATAAAAAGTCATGTAAATCCCACTTCTCCTTCTCTCTTGTAGATAAATTAATTAAAGACCCCAGATTGTTTACAATATCCCCTAGTCTCCCCCTAAAATTACTGAATACTATACAAAAGTTTTGATATCTCCTACACAGAACCCCGAAAATACCTAATCCCCGACCGATATTAAGCTGCAATTTGGTTGCCAAAGAACAAAACATGTGCAATCCTTTTATCGGATGATAATGTATTGCGAAAACTGTTGTTATTTAGAAATCTTGTATTCACTACAATGCTCTTAGCCCGCGGTGAGCTATTGTTACGCTTTATCGATGTGCGCATAACATTTAAAGTTGGACTGCTATTACACCGACGCAAATATTGCCAGAGAACTTTTAAAATAAATCCAATTACTCTACTAAACTAAAACAAGGGTGATGCAGTATTCATATTTAATATTATTATAAAATAAATTATTTAATTTTGTTGAAGATTACATAATTTTTTTCTTTGAATTTGTTGATTCCATGCAATTTTATTAATTAGCATTCAGAAGGAATTAAAAGGAGAAGATGAACGTAAATGCCACCGTATTTTTATTATCCACAAGAAGTTGTATTTCAAACAAACATTAATTACAAATAAAATGAATGATACATAAAAAAATATATCGTAAACCGATATCAAATATCAAAAACATAAATCTCTTATCATTTAACCACAAATTACATGACAGTGTAACAAATGAGCGTATTAAACGTTCCCACAACGCAGCGACAGGGGACGTCCGTTCGCGCCCGTGGCCGCGGGGCGAATGGCACTTTTTGCCTTTTTTTCGTGCGGGTAGTCGAACAAGCGGGGCAAGAATGTGACCGTGCGTAGTGCGATATGAAACGCCGCTGGGCGTAAAGACACTCGTTTTTTGTGTATGAAGCGAATAAATTGCTGTTCTTTAATCTTCTCGTATGGTCAATGACTATAGCCCTTGGACATATTCGATGTACTCGCGAAGTGCAATACCAAGGCTTTGGACCTTACGTTTACGATCATAATAAAGCTATATATTTTGTCTCTACCTCGGTGCTATTATTTGTTATCTAGTATCAGTAATGACTGTGTTCGTGTTTGCAGAAAATGGTGTTTATAGGTGATACTTTGTATTTAGGCGTATTGATAAATGTGAGTCATTTTAGTGAATGAGGAAATGTATTTATTTGTGTAGGTATATGTACAGCTTTATTGCACATATCTTCAAAGAACAGGCTTATAACTATAGGGTGTACAATGGGCGGTCCTAACACAGGGTAATTTCTACCAGACAATATTTGGATGGAAATTTAAAAGAAAACTGGGAATGAGCAGTCTAGTATAAAATGATTTATGTCAGTCTATGGATAATATGATCTAGATTATGCTTTGTGCACCTATGTACTTCTGGTTTATCGCATCACCCAAACATTTGATTGGTAAAGAATACCCACTGCTTTTGTGCATGAAGCCTATCAATAAATAAAAAAGAAGTACTCATAATGTAACAAACAGTATAAAATTTTAACTAGTAAACGTATTTCTCGAAGAAATTGTGACTACCGAAATTTCATTTGTTTTCAAATTACTCAACTAATGATAAATATGTAGTCAATTGTTAATGGTAGTATTAAAGATGTAGAAATTAAGTTCTCTGGTGACTCTGATAGACTACTTTCAATACAAAAACGCAACGCACAGGTCTTTACGATCACGAACAAACTCCTCTACAATTTGCATACTAATCGTACCTTCCCTTTCAATTTCAATGGCAGTGCGCCCTTCCCAGTGATTATTCGTAAAATCAGTGCCAATTACGTAAGTGCGGCGTCGGCGCAAGTCAGGTAATGATCGCACGTTCCCACGGTCCAGCGAAAGGGGGATGTGTCATAGTCTTTAAAAGATAAGTGCGAGTTATTTTTAGGCTGTGCTGCTGTACTTTCGAAAGAAAAGGCCTAGAAGAACTCGAAGAGTTAGGTAATCTAATGTTACTTTGATTGTCTATTCATAGCTAGGTGGGACAGAACCATGTTTCGGTACGAATGGGTCAGCTCCATCGAAGATAGCACGGCCTCACAGAATACCGGTGTAATCCAGCTGTGTTGTGTTTCGCTTGTGAGTAAGGTTACCGGAGCCACAATCCTCCCCAAATCTGTTGACTGCACGGTAAGTTGGCCCGGTGGGTAGGCAACTGGCTGTTGCGCAAAGTGTCGCGGGTTAGATTCTCGTACGGACCAACTCTTTCTGTAATCTAGAAATTGTTGATCCGGGTCTGGGTGCGATGTGTATGTGAAATTGTATGTTTGTAACGTCACATGAGAAAATCCTAGTGCAGGGTAACTTTTTTTTTAAAACAAAAAAGAAAATAAAAATAAATATTTCTAAATCTCCAAAACCCTCATCGCGAAAAGGTCAGCAACGCACTCTTAACTCCTCTGCATTACGCCCGGCGCCGTTTGCTTACCATCAGGTAATCCGTTCACTCGTTTACCATCCTATCACAAACAACAGCTACTTCAGTTCCGAGGTAAGCTTAAGGAGGTTGACCCACGCAAAATTTAGTTCATGTCCACACATACTTTCCCCTAGCTTTTCATTAGTGAATTACAATGACCTAATATTTAAGAAAGTGAAGCCAGAATGCAATGCCTGTCGATTAATGGACTTCATCTAAGCAGATGAGAAGATAGGAAAGCTAGTTGTTAGGGAGTGTGCTGCAGGCGATTTGAGTACCTATCGTCACCCGGGATTGTTTTCGAAACTACTCTTTCGATTATTTCAATACTGGCTAAAGACATATAGTTATTTTAAAAAAATCTGTGAAATGTAGGAAAGATAGAAAACACCATACGCACGAAGTGATTTGCTCTAGTTTTTTCTTTATAACCGTTAAGTAGTGAACTTCATTTGCGGATTCCCCGAAGAGTGAATATGGGTGTCTTCAAAGCCCAGGTAGTAAGGTTGCTTATAAGTAGGCTTGCTGTATCCTAGGTCACGTCATTGCTTAGCATAGCTGATTCATTGAACGGCTATTCTAACTAGTAGGTTGCGATATATATAAATTACGATTTTATGAGATATGGCTGTAAACAAGCAGACAATCAATATCTTCTAGCGGCACCCACAACACCAGAGGAGCTCCAAGTGCATTGCCCATCTTTCTGGGCTTAGAGATTCGAGGATTAGGGATTTGGGAATTAAAGATTTTATGATTGCGATACCTACTTACTGCAAAAAATTACTCATGCAAATATTAAAACAAAATATAAATACGCTTACCTGCGTATGTATGTTAAGTACTGAACTACAAAAAAAATAAACCAAATAAGATTACGTATTAAAACTAACAGAAGCATTAATAATTTACAAAAATAGCGTAAAATTTGGGCGTTTTCTTTCCAACCTTTCTTTAGCGCCACTTGTAAAATTTTACAAACTAAATTTTGCTACTGAATAATTACAAAAATCATACCAACCATTCTTGTGCAGATGAAAATAGAGTCCACATTGGAGAAGCATTGTTAAGATAAGCTGTAAATGTATCTGTGTTAACTGTATCCAGTTGGGAGGTCCAGTCGTCATAGCTTGTCATATCTCCCATTGTGTTCCAACAATAGATATTGTTCACTGTATCGAAAACTAAATTACTATAGAATATCATAGAATAATTGACGTAGGTACCTACAAATGACCGATTGACATTTTGAAATTCGCAAAGATAAAAAAGATATCGCCATTTTGTTCGAACAAAGCGAATTTATAAATATTTTTGTGTACAAAAATACCGCTTTTGGAAAGGATTAAAGAAATATTTGGTGTTGATTTGAATTTGAATATTTCAATAGATTGTAGTACTATTGGGACGAGACGTGGCGCCCGGTGTATTGTTGATCTACAATCTACAATAGATGAATACAGAAGCGGTGTTATACTTACGATTGAAGTTAAAACGAATTAAGTGACGCGAAAGTTTTATTTGTAAGAATCACTTGCTTTGTGACTTTGCGCATTTGAGTTATCTCAAATAACTTAACTCTTTTGTAAGTATCTATCAATTTGAACTCAATATCTTTCTCTGTTTTTATAATAACTATCGTGAGACATACTAAATTAACTAAAAATCGTGGGTTACTCACGTGTAGGTATATGTAAACCTGCCTACAGTACTGTAGGTTGCGGGACGTCGCCGCGTCCGCGCACACTGCTCATGAGGAAGAACTCCTCTGTGGTTCGAAAATAGTAGATCTTTTCTCAGTATAAGTACATATACACGTGAGTAACCCGCGATTTTTAATTAAAATCTTCCTCGTTTATCAAGTTTTTTGTAGCTAAAACCGTCCCATATAATGATTTATCTCAAGTGTGGGACAGCCATGTTTCGGCACGAATGCGTCAGCTTAACTGGAGGGATACCACGGCGGAAACAACCACAGCGTCGTTGTGTTTCGCCGTGTGAGTGAGGTTACCGGAGGCCCAATCCCTACCGCTCTCCCAATCCCTTCCTAATTCTTAAATGGCTGATACCCTTATCCCCTAAAAGGCCGGCAACGCGTTCGTAACTCCTTTGGTGTTGCGAATGTCCATAGGCGGCGCCGATAGCTTGCCATCAGGAAATCCGAATGCTCGTTTGTCGACCTACCCCATAAAAAAAATTACTCATTCACATAATTTATTGTCCTCGAATACAGCCATATCGCCTTAGATATTGCGATTTCTTGGTCATATCACTCTTTATTTGAAATCAACATGATGTATGCCATTTTTCCATTTTATGTATCAATAACTAGCTACTCTCGCGCGGTTTCACCTGCTGCTCTGTTCCTGCAGATCGTAGCGTGATGTTTTATAGCCTATAGCCGTCCTCGATAAATGCACTAACAAACAAAAAAATAATTGTTTTCTAAACCAGTAGTTTCGGAAATTAGCACGTTCAAACAAACAAACTTATCAGCTTTGTAATATTAAATCTTTACATTGTTATAAAAATTTCGTGTCACTTGTTTGTCCGCGATTGACTCCTAAACTATTAAACCGATTTAAAATTTGATTTGCATTCCGTGTACACTTTGATCCAACTTGAAAGATAGGATAGCTTACAACATCTCAATTTATAGTCACAATATTATTTACCTTTGCCACAGCAACGTGTGACTAGGTCTGCTAGTAGTATATAGATTTCTTCACCCAAAATCTTTTTCTTTTCATTTGCTTTTAATTTTAGCACTCTTCTTGTCAAACACTTTCACCCTGATATAAACCCGTTAATCCCTATCAATAATAACATTTGCAAATAATATCAGATTAAACAACATTTTTTCACTATCTAATCTAGATTAACCTTGCAATTAAAAAATACTTCCACCGGGGGACTTTACAGAAAAAGTCACCATTTCCTAATTAGCACAATAAAATTATTCGACAGTCCTTCGGAGTATCTTGTTCGGTACCTACATCCATCAGTGATATTTAGGTGAAGTCAGTCATAAAAACTTTATTACAAATACATATTATTAAAGATTAAATTATTATTTTTTATGATAAATATTAAAGATTTTTTATGAATGGTAGGTATACAATTGATTAAATGTTAATCGCCGTTTATATTTTGGGGAGGTTTAGGCGTGTGTGTGTGTGTGTGTGTGTGTGTGTGTGTGTGTGTGTGTGTGTGTGTGTGTGTGTGTGTGTGTGTGTGTGTGTGTGTGTGTGTGTGTGTGTGTGTGTGTGTGTGTGTGTGTGTGTGTGTGTGTGTGTGTGTGTGTGTGTGTGTGTGTGTGTGTGTGTGTGAATCTTTATTTGTGATGAAACATAATTTTGCCTTATTAACTCTCATATGATTGGATTCGGTGGACTAAATCACACTCAGAAATGACATTTAAGAACTTACAGACAGAGACAAAAATATTGGAAACAGTCCAGACATGGCAGACCCACCAGAAAAACGGGGCTAAAGGCGTAACCGATTTTAATTTAATGATTACGAGAGCAGTCATTACTTCGTACAATACTTTCCTATACGTAGGTATAAGTATAACATAAAATTCCGACATCTCAACGACTATTAAAACTAAACACCACATTATAGTACTCGTTTGGTTCAATTTATAAGACATCACGAGTTAAAGTCATGTGAAGTTTGCAATAGGGTTTTTTTTTCTTTGTCGGGTTAAGTTTTTTTGCGGGATTGCCAGACTCTTACTCTCTAAAAACCACCCAGTTCCTTCTCCTGCTACAGGTGAGGGCCGTGTTACATGTTTGCTAACATCAGCCCTATTGAGCCCCATCCGTGGTGGTGTATTGGCTTTTTGAGGCGCGTAACGTAAATAGGTATACTTGTAACATTCACTTGTAGCCAGATGTGCGTGGCTTAGTTTGTGTATTTAAATATCTTGTACTACACTTTACAATTCTTAACACCTGGTTCCATCTCCTATTTCCAGAAACAAATCCAAATACTACTACAATTTACTACAATATAGACGTACAGTCTACTAAAAATCTGACCCATGTCGTGTTGCCCAAATTCAGTCTTGGTCTTGCAGTCTTGGTCTTGTTCTTGCGTTTTTGCAAGACCAAGACCAAGAACAAGACCGCGTATTTTTAGCAAGACCAAGACCAAGACTGACCGTGCAAGACTTGAGCAAGAACAAGACATAGCCTGCAAGACTCTTGCGTCTTGCAGCTAGGACTTAGCGCTATTTCACTGAGTAGTTAGGTGTAACAGTTCAGTGTATAGGTAGGTACGCTTAGGAATTCTATGAGACGCAAAAAACTGTGTCCAAGAATATGAAAAACTGGACCTATGCATAACGACTAATACCATAAACATAGCGAATAAGAAAATATCTATTAAAATCAAATTGAGTGCATGCAGAGTTATGTATTAACCATCGGCACTTTGATAATGCGGCACCAAAGGTTTTGTACTTACCTCTCAAAGAAATTTGCCGCTTTTCGGAAGTAAATACACGCGCCGGCGGCTTCTTTTGAAATCTAAAACAATCGTTGCCGCCACGCCGAAATCATAACATTTGACACCATTTGATTGCCGCCATAGGACGTAGGTATACTCATGCAAAAAAATTTCGAATTTTAAGAGTACCTACAGGTGTTCCATAGAATAAATAAGTTTCAGAGTGTTTAGAATGAAAATGAATACATTATACTGATCACGCAAGTAGTATTATGATTAGGATAAAATGGTAAGGATAGGTAGTAGATGTCATATTAATTCATTCTAGTAAGTATATATTATAATATTGATTACTTATATGGTTTTAAACTAATTAATTAGGTACTATTATTGTACATTTAGTCATTATATTTCTTAAGTTTTTTACAAGATCTCGTTTAATAAATATTGTAGCCACTTTTAAATATACTTGAAACTGCTGAGAAATTATTTTCTAAAGCATCATTAGTAATTAGAAAACATAAAAATGGGTTAAGTGATGATTCAGCCAGACGGTTACTTTGTATTAATTTTTGGTAAAAAAAAATGATATAAAGTATCATAACCTAATGATAAAGCTGTTGATTTGTGTTGTATTTTATTTTTTATTCAAATAAATGATAAATCGTAAAACTCTTTTATTAAATTTCTTATAAGTTGAGGGTTGAATCTCTTTCTAGACAGATAAGTATTGTTCTTTAAAATACAGTCAAGTTATTGTAATTAATTTGTTTTTTTTACATGTTTTAGCAAATGTAAGCTTATAAATCATAAATGTTTATTAAGAAACAGTTACTTCCATGGAAAACGACATATAGGTCAGTTGATTTTTCGAATTTCTTATCAAATCTTCAGTTATTTATTAATCTGCTTGATTTTTACTATGGCTATGTTAATTCAAGCTCACAATGTTCCAATTCTAATACTTATTTATCGTTTTTCTAAGATTTAAAGTAAACTTTAATAAATAGTAATAAACTAATAGGTAATTGCAAGACTTGCAAGACTCTTGCTGCAAGACCAAGACCAAGACTGGGAGCGCAAGACCAAGACCAAGACCAAGACCAGGTGTATTGGCGCAAGACCAAGACCAAGACTTGCTAAGTCTCGTCTTGTTCTTGCATTTGGGCAACACTCACCCATGGAAAGTTGGGTCCAAGCGCTATCATATAATGCGGACCGGCTCAGAAGATTTAGCTGGAACGGACTGGTCTGGCACTCTCGTCCCCACCCTAGATAAGGAAAGTCATTGGATAAATATATTGCCTCAAAAAAAGAAAGAGAAGACAAGCAAGTGTGGAAGATTCAGGCTTCGGCACGAATGGGTCGGCTCTACTGGTATGATACTACGGCCTCACAGAAAACCGGCCGTGAAACAACCACAGCACTGCGTTTCGCCGTTTGAGCGATATTACCAGAGGCCCAATCCCTCCCAAATCCCAAAATCACCTAATCCCTACGCACTCGTAATTCCTCCGTTGTTGCGGGGATGGGTGGCACTGGTTGCTTTCCATCAGATAACCCGTTTGCTCGTTTGCCGACCTATCACATAAAAAAAGCATTAATTGCTGCTCAAACATCTTAAAAACCAAGAATTTAGTCAAAAGAACATTGAAAACGTCTAAATCTCACAGCGCACACCGATATTTACGAGTGTCGGTATCACCGCAACGATCGGGCGTTGGCAAATGATGTTAATTTTCGAGTTTTACAGCGAAACAAAGCAATGGTTATCTGGCGAGGCATCGCTCACGAGTTGTGCCTTGGTATCTAGCGGTAGGAGCTCAGACTTGTGACGGTAGGATTGTGGTACACTGGGAGAATATTACCAGAATTTAATTTAAATATGCCTAAAACTATTACTCTCGTTTTTTTACCAAAACATTTGCCATTAATTGTAATAAGTAAATAGTAAATTTAGGATTGTGGCACACTGGGATAATATTTAAAGAGTTTTTTCTAAATGTTTCAATGTTTATGCTCGTTATTGCCAAAACATCGGCCATGACTTTTTTTATGTAATAAGTCAGCAAACGAGCAGACGTATTACCTGATGGTAAGCAATCAACGCCGCCCATGGACACCCGCAACAGAGGAGTTACGAGTGCGTTGCCGACCTTTTAGGGATTAGGGATTTGGAGATTTAGGGATTGGGGAAGGGTCCGGGAAGGGGAAGGATTGGGTGACGGTTGAAAGAATTTAACTTTACGAATAAAAAATTATATGTTGCGATTTAAAAATCAAAATAGAATTTGTTATCTCTAAAATAAGTATCTATGTATGAAAAGATCGATAAATGTAGATAAAGGTGTACCAACGATAATTTAACAATTTCAGATAATCGTTGGCTAAACCAAATTCAACAGACATCAGCAGACAGCATCTTAAGCAAAAAATTACAATCATAAACCAGATTTGATAAAAAATCACAATATTATTACCATTCATAAAACTGAGACGTCTACAATCTACATAAGTAAACACATACTTTGGTATTTTTTTTACTTCGTCGACCATGGTGAGGCGAAAGGGAGTGTCAGACTCTTACTGACTAAAAACCACCGTTCCTTCTCCTGCTTAAAACCAAGGCAGCGGTACCTTATTACGCTAGCCCCGCAACTCCGAAGAAATGCACATAATAAAACAGTAGGTACAATAAAACACATATTACTGACAACACACACTCTGATAAACTTAAAGGAAGTTAGATAAAATGGCTTATAATAAATTAATAATAGAAAGATACATGTTATTTCCTAAGCGAATATGCCAAAATACATTGAAGACTTTACAGTGGAAATGTTTTTCCCCTATCAACGCCCAGCTGATCCGCTGCCAAATTATGTTAGTCACTCCAAAATTCTTTAACGTAAGTGGAATTTCTGTTAACACATGACGATATCTTAATCCTTATAGTTAATCTTTCGATTATAATTTATAGGAATGAGCCGTGAAATCACAGATTATAACATTTCTATAATCAAGCTGTTTACGCCTAATTGGGTGCTAGCTATTACTATCTGAATAATAATCCCTTCGTCATGTACAGAAGTGTTTTTTTACCAATTTCAATATTTCTGGAAAGACCTGGATACCTATCCTTGATCAGGCGTTTTATTGATTACACGATCATTTGTTCATGTATATGATAATTGTATGTAACGATGGGTATTGGAGCTGGAGCCAGTAAGAAAATTTCTGAACTGGGCGTGATTGGGTATTATTTTAACATACCTACATACATGACGACAGGTAAATTCATATGACGAATGGCTGACGCAATGTTTCCGATCCATGGATAATATTTTTTTGTTATTTCTACGCGAAATACGAGCAATTATTCTTGAATCGCCAATTAATTACGAATACACGTTTATGTAAACAACATCTCATGGATTAATTAGCGGCAGTTTTGTTGTTGGAACCTCAGCGATAAACTTTTTCTTCCACTAAATCAACTAGAATTTACGAAATGTTTGAATAAAACTTCTTCTTGGTCTCCCCGACCGAGGTTGCAGATCAAACGCAACGACCTACGGCACCACGGCACGTAAGGAGTAGGACATACGTTTTTAGTTTGAACAAGTCCCTCTTGCCTTCTTTAGGATGAAGAAGGGAATAAGCAAATGAGGAGTTTCTCGTTCAAAACGATCCTTGACCGTGTATTACTCAACTCGAACATCAACCGATTGCACAATTGCATTAATACATTTTATAGGTATAGACTGAATTTCGTCATCTCACGTCTTAGGTACAATGACACTTAAATAAATCAAATGCCCTTGCCTTTGATCTTTAATTCAACAATACCTTATGACTTCGCGACGAATAGGTACTAAAAACTAAAAACCGTTTGTTAACTATCCGTGTCTATCAAGCCCTAATCAAACGTCCGATACGGATCAGCAACCAAAATTAAATACTTTAAGATTACTACGAATGGTTTTCTCTGTACACCTAAAATTTGTAGGTATTATTGTTTTTTAATTAAAACTTGTATCATTATTTCTGGTTTAAATAGAAGTATTTTTATTATCCAGCAACCAATCTTACTAATATTATAAATGCGAGTTATTATGTTTGGATGTTTGTTACTCAATCACGCCAAAACGGCTGGACGGATCTGGATGAAATTTGGCATATAGGATACCCGCCACAAACAGGACAACCGCCTGACTATGGGGCTTAGGCTTTCGGAAATTTACGAATTAGGAAGGGATGGGGAGGGGAAGGATTGGGCTTCCGGTAATCTGGCCAAAAAGTTCATATCATTTCACGAGCATGTAATCGGACATTTAGCAAGGTCTTAACAAAGACAGAGAGACCAGGTCACGCCAACGCACGATTAGATTTGATAAAACAAATTATCTAATTCGTTATTGTTGGCATTTGATTTAACGTTATGGTTATCTAATACTTTTATTTTTGCATCGACTACATTAACGTACACTTTGATAAGTTATGTAAGATTTTTTTGTCACATCTCTTCATTTTTACATCTTTCCTGATGTAATAGTTCAGCAAACGAGCAGACGGATTACCTGCTGGTAAGCAATCAGCGCCGGCTCTAAACACCCGCAACTTTGCCAACCTTTTGCACACAAACACAATTCAAAATCATTTAGTTTGTGTGACAAGACCACGTTTGTTGGAGAAGAGCATATTATTTTTAATAGTGACCATCAAAAATTAGGATTTTTTTTTAAACTTTGCCCCACACTAATATGTCTTTTCTCCTGTGTCGTGGGTGCGTTTACAATCATTCAATTTCACAAACACATCACAATCAGACCCGAAACAACAATTTGTGGATCACACAAAGTGTTGTTCCGTGAAGGAATCGAACCCGCGACACGTTGCACGGCAGCCAGTTGCCCAGCCACCGCACCAATCGTGCAGTCAAATTCATAATGATTATTAAAATACGAATTAAAATAGAAACTAGAAATTTAAAAATATATTTAAAGTTATACTCGGTGTGTTCCAATCTTAACAGAGCGCAATCGGTGTACGGACACGCACGGCAGTCGCGGCCGAATTACGGGCCGCGATACGATCGCAGCGACAAATCGCACGACGACCGCAACGCTGCCGCTCGCGTCCTTCGCTTCACGCTTCGGAAACTATCGGGACATCGCCAAGATTATAGTTTCCCACTTTCTTTTTGATATTGTTTATAGCTTTTTCGTTGAAAGATTGTTTTGTTGATATTTCTATTGCTTTCCTACCACAATAGTCATAAATAATAAATAGCTAAAAATGTGATAAAAAACATATTTGTCTTCAAGGAGTACTGATGTTTAGATCACCAAAAATTCAGCAGAATGTTTGAGTGATCAGATATCACTAGTTACATAGTATTAAACAAAGTCACTTTCTCTGTCCGTATATCCCTAAACAACGCAACGGATTTTGACGCGGATTTTTTTAATAGACAGAGTGATTGAATATGAAGCCTTATCTGTATAATAATATGCCTTAAATAGTGGACTAATTGAGTAGAAACATTGCACCCGTGCGAAGCTGAGGTGGGTCGCTAGTACCCATAAAACTAAGCTACAATTAGGATTAAAACAGTGCTAATAAATGACTCCATACTTGATAACAAAATTTGTCACTGCAACACGTCACAATTACCTAACTTTCGTAGTTCAGCTTAGCAAATCGAAATTTCTCTATCACCAACGTACAACAGAACAACTTCAAAGATCCAAAAACTTTCCACTTCCCTGCAAAGCGTTCAAAGGTAGGCTTCCTTTGGCCTCGACGTCAGTATCGAAACATCTGCAAGACAGGGCTAGATAACCCGAACCTGATACTACCGCGCTTGATAGGCCAGTAACACGCAATGGGGAACTTTGTAACTTTGGAAGTCTTACACTAACTGCTAATAGATGGCATTGTTATATAGGTAAAGAGAAATTAGAGAATACGGTAGGTAGGTAGTTTCCAAGTAGATAAATTCAATACTGATGTCAGTTACTATTATTTTCTATGACATTTGTATGAAACTCCAAGTTATGACGTCATACAGCTTAAAAAATATCGAAGATTTTGTGTATCGATTATACCTATAATATGATAGTGAAAAGTGTCATGGTGGCTCGGAGGTTACGGAGCCCGCTTCTCATGCATGAGGGTGAGGGTTCGAAACCTGGCAAGTACCAATGTGACTTTTTACGAGGTATATGTACTTTCTATGATTATTTAGACACCACTGACATACGGTGGAGGTAAGCATCGTGAGGAAACCTGGACTTAAAATTTCTAATTATAAGTTTGAAATCGCCAACCCGCATTGAGCAAGCGAGATGATTAATGCTCTAACCGTCTCCATACGAGAAGAGGCCTTTGCTCAGCAGTGGGCACTTATAGGCTGATGATGATGATGATGATAACATATTATATTTAGATTTAAATGAATACAATTATATTCATTTTTCAACATTTTATTGTATTAAAACGTCGAATTAATTTAATTTTGACCTAGGAACTACAGTTTTTAAAGAAAACCCGGCAACGTTGTGCTGCTAAATAAATTATTTTGAAAAAAAAACAATGTTAAGCGTGAACAAACAAAAAAAATGTTATTCCAGTGGAAAATCTTCAGGGCAACTGAATATGCAAATAAAATTTGTTAAAAATCACATCTTAAAGCCGTTTTGGAAGAGTATGGTAATTGTGACACGAGATTTTTAGGTTTCATAATAGATGCATTTTTTGTAAAATGAATAAAATGTCGGCCGGATTCAAATGAAATTGGGCAATAATAGTAAGTGATGTGTTTAGTATGAAACACAGAAAAATCCCTAAAAATAAAAACTCAAATTAATATAGGTCACATTTTATACCAGGAACGCGATTAAAGCCGCTGACAAAAGCTACGAGACAATAATATTAGGTATGTCTCTTACTACGACTGTCTTTTAGCCATAAATTCAGAAACAAATGAACGAAATTGTATTCAGTTTGCAATAGGCTTCAAAATACCCACACAAATTTTGAGAAGCGCAGACGAAACTTTTTTTTTCTTAGTAGGATAAGTCGGCAAACGAGCAGACGGATTACTTGATGGTAAGCAATCGGCGCCGCCCATGGACACCCGCAACACCAAAGGAGTTTCGATCGCGTTGCCGACCTTTGGGGGATAAGGGTTGTGGATATTTAAGTATAGGTAAGGGGGAGGGATTGGACCTCGATCACATGATCGAGGTTACCGGAGGTCCAATCCCAGGTGAAACACAATTCTGTAACTTCACGCCATTTTTCTGTGAGGCCGTGGTACCACTTCGGTCTAGCCGACCCATTCATGCTGAAGCTTGGCGCTTTCACACTTGACATTCGATTTTTAAATAGCACTGAGGAATTTTCGAAACACCTACAAAAATTTTACTAACGCGATAAAACTGCCAGTACCTAACAATAATTTATACTTCTTTAGAATCCTTTTCGGATTAACTAGGGTGTAAGACGATAACTTAGCAGCGTGACCGTCTCAGTTGATGATCGTAGTCTTCTGTGATTGTGTGGCTCTGGTCCGTCCGATGTAACAAATTAGCGGGCGCTGGTGACCAAGCCGTGGTCACGCGCACCCGACCTTGCGAAGTATGTTCCTAAGTTGCTTGAATTTCATTCGCTCCTTTACCTGTAACTTCAATATTTCAAAGAGTTATTTTGCTTTGAGAGACGAGATCAGCGTTTGATTGTGTTTGACACTATCATCATCATCATCAGCCCGATGTCGCCCACGGCTGGACATAGGCCTAATTGCTCGCCACTGAGCTGTTTGACACTATAACTCTGCAGAATCCAAAGTCATATTACACACATGTGTATGTGTAGGTAGGTATCAATCCAAGTAGTAGTATTGGTTGCATGGAAAATCAGTCAAAGAATTTTTACTCTCTTTTGGGATTATGTGATAACAATTTGAAGCTAATTTATTATTAGATTATTTGAGTAGAGCTGGTAGCTTCAGATTTTTATACCTATATATTACAGTTTGATAGGAGGAAAATGGAAAAAGCATAAAAAAATGGTAAAACAAATAAACTTCGTTAAAATACCCAATAACAAATAGTACAAACTAATAAGCAACCATTTAAGATCGTTCACGATCATCTGTCGGTAGATATCGGAGGATTTACTGCTTTATTGGACGATACATCCACTGCTGTGACACCGGCTCGCTACACCCGATAGATGGCGTTGTATCTATACGATTTGATTTAGTAGGTATATTACAGCTTTATCTATGTTTTATTGGCAATTTGGAAACTTTAGAATTTGTTTGTGTACGTACTATGTAATACTATTACCTTGTTTTTAGAGTGGTGTCAAGTAGAACTGCTAAATGAGGGAGTGTTAGACTGAATAAAAACCCCCCTTCTCCTGCTTTATGCCGAGGCCATGGTACCTTATTTCGCTAGCCCCACAACCCCAGCTGAACATCAGCCCTGTAGGGCCATTTTTTGGACATTTTTGTTCCGACAAAGTGCTGCTACTGGGGTGTTTTTGGTTTTCTTAACATACTTATTAGTAGCAGCTTGTGATTTTATTAATGTGCTTGTGTTGAAAACGAGCTTTCGGATTACATGATGGTAAGCTACCATGGACGCCCGCAACAACAGAGGAGTTACGAGTGCGTGGCCGACCTTTTGGGTATTAGGGATTAGGAGATTTTAGAAATGGGGGAGGGTAAGGATTGGGCCTCCAGTAACCCCACTCCCATGGCGAATCATAACGCTGTGGTTGTTTTATGACGGTATTTGGTGAGGCTGTGGTATCACTCCGGTCGAGCCAACCCATTCGTACCGAAGCATGGCTCTCTCAAACTTAAGACACATCGGAATTATTACATATCTGGTCAAAAGAGACAATAAGGAAGTGTGGTCATTGCCGCTACACAACCAACGAGTTATCAACTGCAGCTGCCATCATCCTGTACAAAAACAACAATAATAAGAAACGATTAGAAGTTGAAGAAGTCTTAAACTCCCCTTAACCCTTAGTCCAGGTAACTACAGCTACTTTGAGGTTAATTCCACAGAAATCACAAAAGCGAGTTACGAGCTAAATTATAAAGGGTGTTCCACATAGTCGTCAGCTCTCAACTATAAAGTAAGTGAGTTAAAACACAGGCGGTCGGCCGCGTCTGCGCAGGACTAAGGTTGCCAGTGGAGAAATTTGTTAAAAAGGTTGCCATAGAGAGATTTTTTAATGTTTTATTTTTTCGTTCGAAGTCAAAATTTACACTTTCGGACGAGGGTACGTTCGGTGAAATACTGACTACTATATATAATAATACTCCAAACTATCCATAGGTAGGGAGATATAGTAAGTTATTGTTATATCTCGAAGGTATATTTAATAAAACATTTGTAAAACAGAAAGACAACAACACCCGCATTTTTCATTAGGCCTCCGATAACCTCAGTCATTGGCCGAAACATGTGCCTCAAAGCAAACGTTGTTGTGTCATGTTATGTCTGTCATGCTGCGAAATACTACGGCCCTCAAATTTGGTCTTGTTACAATCCTTTAGTAATTCCGATCAAGGATTATTCGAACTCATAAAGAAATAATTGAAAAATTAAAAAAAAAAAAAAACATTAAAAAAAAACGCAGAACATAATTTTTTTCTTGCATATTAAAATTAGTACAAAATCCCTGATCAAAGCAACCCTAGTTAGAGGTTGGCGTAAATTGAAAACCCTCGTGACGCAACGTGTCGGGATCAGATGCCCCGATAATGGCTATTGTTTGTTTTACCTTTATATAAACTAGATAACTGAGATACTATAAGACACAGCCGATAGTAGAAAACTACAGATATTTTCAAATACCGATATTTATGTATTGTTTGTTTTTTATTGACAGCAGGGGCTGATTACGATTTTTTTGGGCCCTGGGCTGCAATCATTTAGGGGCCCATTAAATTTTTTCAAATAAATTTCGTGCCTCATTTCGTAAATAAACTAATATGTTTTTTTTCAATAAAATGTTTGGTAATGATCATAATGTAAATTGGTATTGTCTGTGGTATTTAGCGGGGGCCTTGAATATCTAGGGGGCCATGGGCTACAACCTAAAATTTCCTTAGGTAGATCCGCTGCTGATTGCCAGTAGATTTAGAAAACTTTTGAGTAATTTAGACTTGTTTTTCAGACGGAGTTGCAGGAACTGTGGGCGGCGAGGAGTGGTAGTTCACCATCCTACTACCACATATGTCAGATCCTTAAGAAACAGCTTTATAGTCCAGTGGAATATCGCGACCCGTTAATAATATGGCATCGAGTATCACACTTAAATACCTACATGATTTTTTTCAAAAGATTAAAACCTTATTATATCAGAAATATCTCACTGTGATTTATCTATGATAAAATACCGATGGTTTGTCTTAGATAATGTTTACCACGTACCTACATAAGTTTGTACCTACCTAAATAATAATTAATTGTAAATCAAACAGGATATCCTGTTACGCTTAATTTGATTTCTTTTTTTATCTTTATGTAAGTGAATAAAAATAATTAATAAATCTCTGTTTTTACGAAAAAACTGTTTAAAAATTGTTTTTCTGATAAGCAAATGTGTCTACGTAGGAACGGAAATATTTTGGTATGATAAGTAAGTATCTGCGGATTATAAAAAGGAATCACTGACAAAGTTTATTACGGTTTTCCTCAATGAGATAAATCATTAATATAATAATAACTATTTACTTTGCCTGACCAACGATCTCTTAATAACCCTTCACGGATTCACATGAATAATTTCATATGAGATTGATAAAAATACTTACATTTAATCAAAAAATCATTCAAACAAAAAATCCTACTAATATTACCTATAAATGTGAAGTTTGTAAGAACAGCTATTTGGATGAAACTTTTACGCAAAAACAGCTCGACCAATTTGGTTGAAATTTAATCTGTAGATAGGTAGCCTAATACCCTGGATTAGCACATAGGGTACATTTTATTAACATCATCTACACATGACACGCCGGGCGAAAACATTGTAGTGCCCACTTGTGGGAAGCAATATCAAGTGTCAGTTTTTCGCGGATCCTATCAATATCGTTAGAGTTTAGAGTCACTCCTCGACCACAAACCCTCAAAAAATCCATCTAAAAAATCTCAAAATAAAAATATGCATATGCACAGAGCGTACAGCACAGTTCTGAAGGTTTGAGACGTGGCAAGAGACTCCAACTTCAGACCTTCGCGCCCCCAGAATTTGTCGCCCTAGGCACTGTCAACATAGCACGCGGACAAAGCCGAGGGCGAAAACTATTACACAAATAAAGCTCGAACTTTCAATGCGAAGGTCTTCGACAAAGTTAAGTACGTAGGGTCTCTAAAGCAAACCTATCCATAAAATTCAACTTTATAGTGCACCAACGAACCAGATGGGTGGTTAACATTTAACCTCTAGCTTAACAGAGCACAACTTTAACTAAACACTCTTAATACACCTTAAGACTTATATAGAAGATGTATTTTCGTTTAACTGAAGGAGAAATTAAGTTTGTTAAGTGGTGAACGTGGCTGTCATCCTGTCACCGTGTAAGAAAGCAACTGAACATCCATTGTGCTAAATAATGATTTTATTTCGTGGATATAAATCAGAGTAGTTAGAAGGTTATTAAATAGTTGGAGATCGTGGCTTTTCATAATGATGGCTAACTTTCCTAATAGGAGTATCCTACACCTAAGTATACCTATCACATAGACTATGCTATGTATTCTTTAAGTGTGGGAGAGCCAAGCTTTGGCACGAATTGGTCAACTCGACCGGCGTGAAACAACCACAGCGTTGTGTTTCGCCGTGTGAGTGTGGTTACCGGAGTCTCAATCTGTCCTCTCTCCCCATCCCATCCCAATGCTTAAATATCCGAAAGCCTTATTCCCAAAAAGCCGGCAACGCAATCGTAACTCCTTTGGTGTTGCGTGTGTAAATGGGCGACGCTGATTGCTTACAATCAGGTAAACCGTAGGATCGTTTGTCAACCTATCCCTAAATAAAAAAATAAGGCTAGTTATTCGTAAATCGCTAGTCATTTATAAAAGTAGGCTTTAGCCTAGTCCAGTACCTAATAGTTTATCACAAACCGTATTTTGCACTTAAATGACCATAATAAATTGCCTATATAAACTCATTGACAATTCACACACACAGAAGCTACTCTTCCTTCATACACAAGCTACCAACAAGAAATACCTATCTTAAAACGATCAAATAGAACTCATCTACTTAGTTGACGCTTCCGGACCGGTCCGGCAGTACGGCATTGTTACGGAGCGAGGTCACACGGACAGATAAGACTTCTAATTATACATAATTACAGGTTTCAAGCCAAAACCTTCGAGGCGGGCTCCACGACGGCAAGGTCGCTGTACCTATGTGAGTAGGTACCTAGTTATGGTAATTTGTAAATTGTCAAAAGTAACTACGCCTTTTAAGCTATTGTTACCTATTAGTAGAACAATCGGTAATGGGTTAAGGTTTAGTTAAATTGGAACAATTATTATAGTTAGCGACTTATATTCTTTTTATTTTATGCTGTCTTTATTGGTTTTTAAACGAAAAATACTGCAGTATTGTTTCGATAATGGAACTCGGAGTGCCTTTTTTTAAGAAACGTTGCCCCCGTGTGTTTTCCTCTTATGTCGTGGGTGGCCCAAGGACATCCGCAACAACATAGAAGTTACGAGTGCGTTGCTGGTCTTTTGGGGATTAGGGATATGGAGATTTCGGGATTGAGGAAGGATTAGGGAAGGGGTAGGATTGGGCCTCCAGTAACGTCACTCGCACGATGAAACATAACAATATGGTTGTTTCACGCCGGTTTTCTGTGAGGCATAACTCCGATCGAGCCGATCGATTTATGCCGAAGCATGGCTCTCCCACACTTACGATGGGAGATGATGAGAATTATCGACTGTAAAAATAAGACCAAAAAAAATCTGTTCACGTATTGCCCGTCAAAGTTTAATGCAACTCACAACGCTACAATTCTGACAATGACAATTACATGAACGCATAACAAAAAAATGGAACAACAATGTATGATACCTCAAAAGAGGAAATATTTCACGTTCGTCCTCATTTCTTTTGCCGATTGTTGTGCCTGTGACTATATGCACAGATTGCTCATTGCTCACGTTTTCGTGCCCACAGCACAAACGTCAGGCGTGACGTTCGCACCACGACATACAAATTACGTTGTAAAAATTGGAAGGCCATGTTTTACCAAATTTCGAAAATGCTAATTGGTTAAAATTAAAATGTCCAAAAGTTGTCCAAAGAGGACCTAATTGGGCAGTGCATCGCTCTCGGGGACAGTCGACACGCTTTGTTATGACAAAAATTAATAAATCATTAGGCTCGCAGAAAACCGAAAAAGAAGTGCGGGCAAAGAATGCTTTTATGTCGTAAAGATTGACTTATAAGTGTGGGAGAGCCATGCTTCGGCTCGACCGGAGTGTTACCACGACCTCTCAGAATACAGCGAAACAACCACAACATTGTGTTTGGCCGTGTGAGTTTTGGAAGCCCAATCCTTCTTTCCCTCCCAAACCCAAATCTCGTAAGCCCTTATCAGAAGGTCAGCAATGCATTCGTAACTCCTGTAGTGTCGTGGGTACCCATAGGCACCGATTGCTTATTATCAGGCGATCCGTCCTTTCGTTTGCCTAAAAAAACATTTCGGTGATACGTGTAACTGTAAATAGCACACATTATGAGCTATTCATAATGTTCTACTGCTGAACTATAGGGCCATTCTCTGAACATTACCTTTTTATTTCATACAAAGACTAAGGTAACACTTTAATTATAAATAATAAGGAATGAACATCCACAGTTAAACTGGTAGTGAGCCTGTATTTTAGCTTACAGTGCCGTTTACCCTCAGAAGCAATACCTACACTAGGTAACCTAAATTAGCAAGATGCATAAGAAGTTCGAAGTTATTTAATATGAAATAACGGTAAATGGAAAAAGGTAAACTTAAGTAAGTACCTACTCGGACGGCTAGTAAGACTCGCCGCCAGACCAGAACCAGACCCGAGCGTACGGCGCGTATTGTTCCGCGCGCCTCAAAGAGCCAATAGACCACCACAGACGGGGCCCTATAGGGCTGATGTTCAGCCGGGGTTGCGGGGTAAGCGCAATGAGACACCGAGACCTCGGCCCAGAGCAGGAGAAGGAACAGGGTGGTTTTTAGTCAGTAAGAGTCTGACACTCCCTCCTGCCCAACCCTGGGCAGGAGAAGTCACTTGATGATTTTACCCTCACAAAAAAAAAAAAATAAGTACCTACTAATAACCATTACCTTAGAAACTAGTTACTCTCGCGCGGTTTCACCCGCTGCTCGGCTCCATTTAGCCGTAGCGTGATGTTTTATAGCCTATAGCACTCAGGAACATTGTAGCTATCTATCAGTGAACGAATTTTGGAAATCGACCAGCGGTTCCAAAGATTACCCCCTACATACAAACTAACAAATATTATAATAATATTTCTCTCTTTATAATATTAGTATAGAAGTACCTATAGATATAGATAAAGATAAAGGTAGGTAATGTGCGCATGGAAATCCACAATTCCAATCGGTTTTATAAAGCATAAACTACGCACGATGCGTTATGGTTCGGATTAAAACAGGCTGGATGGCCGGCGGGCGGGTCACGACTTGTGACTGTGTGCAGTTAATCACGCACCCGCTACGGTTCAGTAACTAGGAATGGGTTTACAGGTGAATACTTACGTACAGGCCTCTCTCTCATTGGGGTAAGCAGATACATTGGAACGCTACATCTATACCAATTATTATAAAGAGGTATTTGTAAGTTTGTATGTAGGGGGTAATCTTTAGAACGGCTAGTCGGATTGCCAAAATTCTTTCACTGATAGAAAGTTACAATTTTCCTGAGTGCTATAATAAGATATAAAACATCACGGTACGATCAAATGGAGTCGAGCAGCGGGTGAAACCGCGTGAGCACAGCTAGTCTAGTATATAAATAATGAATCGCAAAATGTATGCAATTGATATGCGCTCGTGTAACTCAAGAACGCCTAGACCAATAACCTTTTCGTTGTTAGTGAGATAGTTAGACCCGTGCAAAGCAAGTGACATAATAAGTTTCACGTTGAAATTTTTAGCTATTTTTGTACATAGAGTATTTATAATAAGTTAATATGCAAAATGCCAATAATATTAGCTGTCTCTAAGTAAAAAAATATTTCATTAAAATAGCATTTAATAAAAGTGTCATCTTTGACTAATAATGTAATTTCCTTATTGCGAAATTCCATATTAAATATTTATCTGCCCAACATGGAATCTGAATTCCAGCCTAGTGTTATTATCGGGCACACTGTTATAGCAGCGGTAAGACCCCATTTGAGGAGTGGCTTGAAAGACACCACGGCGGCGTCCTCACCTTCAGCGGGAGGAAACGCCTGAGTGCCGTCACTTTGAGGACCACCTAGAGGACACGGTTGGGCATGCGGTGGCGCTGTGCCCTGCTAGGGCTCCGGTCAAACCGACCAATTCGTGCCGAAGCATGGCTCTCCCACACTTAAATGTAAAAAAATGTCAAAAATCCATGGCATTCTACTGCCTGACATGTTTTTTATAATTGTTCTTTAAAATTAGAAAACCTGTAATATCCTAAAAATAAAAACTTGACGAGTTGTCTGTTAAGTTGCTGTCAATTTAAAATAGTTTCTTGTTTTTAAGAAAATCTTTGATAGCCTATAAGTATAGGTCTGTTTAGTAAAATAATTTCAATTGAACACCTATAAAGTTGATATTTATTTACACGGAGATAGCCTAGTACATAAAAATTAAATGGAATTCGTTAGTCTCACTAAATCTAGAGAACGGCTTTCCCGATTTGGCTATTTTCGGTCTTGAAATATTTTAGAGGTCAATAGTGCTGTACAATAAAGAACAAATTCGCATAACAAAAATAAACTTTATTTTTCTTTACAACCTTTTTTATGTTTTAAAATTTCAACAGGAGTTAAATACAAGGTTTGCTCGCAAGTTTCACACTTATACTCTTTAGCATTAGGTTTCATTTCCCTTGAAGTTTTCGGTGCGTCTTCTTTATTGGTTTTTACTTCTTTTTGGGAGCAAGTAAAGTGTTGGTGTTGTAATCTTTCTAAAGGGGATAGGCAGACTGTGAGCTCACAATTAGGGCAAGTCCAAGGAATATTGTACATATCTTCATAATTTTTGGCGCTCCAAACTGAATCCACGACACTGAAAAAAATCAACAATCTGTTATTGTCCACTATTACACCATAACGTATGGTTGGATTATTAAGAAATGGGATGGTTATAATGGCTAATTTTTATGTGATATGTCAGCAAACGAGCAGGCGGATTACGTGATGGTAAGCAATCAGCCGCCCATGAACACCCGCAACAACAGAGAGGTGACGAGTGCGTTGCCGACCTTTTGGGAATTAGGGATTTGGGAGATTTAGGGAATGGGAGGGATTTGGGGAGGGTAAGGATTGGGCCTCCGGTAACCGCATTTAAGCCCAGAAACTCAACACTGTGGTGGTTTCGCGCCGGTTTTCTGTGAGGCCGTGATATCACTCCGTTATTAACAGTCTAACCACAGAACAGAAAATTAAGTAGAAGTGCCCCTACACTCTTTCAAAAGGAAAACCAGTGTCGCCAAAATCACACATTCGCAAATCAAATTGTCCATTACACACATAAAAAACAGCTATATAATTGGGTACAACTTTAGCAAATCATCTTCTAAATGTTGTTAAAAATTGAGTCTTATAACAATGAGCGAAAGTTGTTATCATTTCACATGTCACAATCAATAAAGGCGTCTATCGTGTAAAAAACTTAAATAAAACAATTTACAAACGGGTTCAGCCACTCAATGCTAGATGGCGCTGTAACAAATTCATTCTATTTAAAACGCTAACTTCTTTGAAATAGATGTCATATTTGTATGCACTTGTACCAATAGACATTACTATTTTGCTACTCAGATAGGGCAGGGTATCCCAATATATCGATGTTTATGTATTTGTGTGAGCAAAATAACTTATCGACACGATATACCTACAAATGATCAGTAATGAAAAAGGTTCTTATTAAAATATTTTTTTAAGATTTAATGTTTTTTGGAGAGGGTCAAGTTATTATTAAAGATTCCGATTTTAACATATAAAAGCACTACGCGCTCCTACAAGTTTTACCTCCTTTCCAACAAAAATAGAATTATTAAAATCGGTTCATAAATAACGGAGACGCACGAATAAAAATCATGTACAAAATTATAAAATAAAAATGGTGATTACCGCACCTACCACTGACGGATGCACGCTGTGTGTGGTTAAAACGTTGATATGTCTATGCAATCTTAGTTAAACATTTATGAATTATACACAAAAATTGATAAAAAATAATTTTCTGAACGATGATGATGTAAAATTATCGATACGAACCTATTTTACGAATATGTCGCATCCCTAAATGGGTAGCGTCGAAACTACTGGAATTTATTGTATATAACGTCACATAACGAACAAGTAGATTTAAACTTAATTGTAATGAAAATAAGGCCCTTTATAGTTTGCATTTAAGTAATG
Source organism: Spodoptera exigua (assembly GCA_902829305.4). Classification (NCBI taxonomy): domain Eukaryota; kingdom Metazoa; phylum Arthropoda; class Insecta; order Lepidoptera; family Noctuidae; genus Spodoptera; species Spodoptera exigua. The sequence goes on along the minus strand of LR824616.2, from coordinate 10,183,213 downwards.
AAATGTGATGTTTACATTAAAATCAAATATATTTAAAATTAACAAAGGTTAATACTCAAATATGATACGATACACCACCACAAGACACATTTTTTTTTCTGCTTACTTTTTTGCAGTTGAAAACCGCACAACAAGGCATCATTTCTAATATATTTCGTGTTTCTTAGAGACAACCATGACACCAATCATGTCAACGGAGCGAACGATTCTGACAACAAATGTGCCAAAATGTTGTAAATCTACACATCATGTTGACTAGCGCGCGATGTCTGAGCGGCACTTCCACTGTATTTTCTATTCCGTGAGTCTAACACTCCCTATCGCCCTACCCACGCATCACGGCGGCGGGAAAAGTAATTTGAAGATTTCTTCGTTACAACATTAGACACAGAATCCTATGAACGACATCTTAAGAAATAATTGTAAGTTTTACCTAACATACATAATCTTTTTATAAATAAATTGATGACATGACATGGTTTTATATGATTAAAGGCGAAAGATTATTACAGTATAAGTACTTTTTTATTTGATAACGCAAGCGAAACCGGTTGTAGAAGACAAGTAAGTAATAGTAAGCTTTCAAAACAGTTACTTATTGATTTGATTGTAGTTTACACAGTGGCTGGGCAAACAACTACTGCGCAAAGTCTCGCGGTTTCGATTCGATGTGTATAAAATTGTATATTTATAAAAGGACACTAAACGGAGAAAATCTTAAAGTAGGGCCAGGTTTGACTAAAAAAAACTCGATAACGTCATTGTATTTATGTCAACGGTCTGAAAACGGCGAACAAAATCCTAGTTTAGGTTCCTATGTTTAAAAAATATGTTCATAATAATAACTTACCAATTATAAACAACATTATCAGTAACGTAAACGCCTCCTTTTTTCTCATGGGGTCTGCAAACGAAGTTCTCGTCGAAGGGGTTGGGGTCTATACTGGGATGAGCCTCATCATTCCCACAATATAAGACCTTAAGGTCACCTGGTAATAATCTCTTGATAGTATAATATACTTCAGATGTCATATAAGTACTCATATCACAAGCCAACTCGTGTTGAACTTCTTCATATGAAATTTTCTCTTGTTTCTGTTTCTCCAATTCACTTTCGACCGATTTCGTTGGGTTCGCATCTGAAATTAAGTTTTTTTATTAAAAACATCTATTTTTTCTTTGATTACGGGGCCAAACATTTAAGTGACAGTTAGAGTTGGGTGGGACTACAGAGTGTGGGATGTTTGTCTCACTGAAACCACCCTTTTTTGTGAGGAGAAAATCATCCAATGACTACTCTCGCGCTGGGTGAGTGTCAGACTCTTAGTGACTTAAAACCCCTCCTTTCCTGCTTTAGGCCGAGGGAGCGGTAATTTATTGCTCTAGTCGCTACCCCGGCTACTGAAAACAATCTGATGGTCACCAAAGACCCGGTCTTTTTATAGATCTGGAATATCTCTTCTCTAGATAAGTTTAGAGCTAATAATATGACCTAAGGCTCGAACAAACGTTTACCATATTTGTTAAATAGCTTGCCTGTGGACATTAGAAGAGTAACTAATAAAAACAGGTTAAAAAGATTATTAAAGGCGCACCTATTGGATAGTATACACACACCATGAAACAAAGTATACATAGAACAGTACGGCCGCCGTATCTTGGCGAGTCTGAAGTTAGCCGTTTGTCTGCGCAGCTAATCGGCTAACTTCAGACTCGCCAAGATCGGCGTCGACGTCGGCGGTATTGTAAATTATGCTTAATCACACACTATTATTCATAAATTCCTAACTTAAAAACATAAAAGACTCACCTGAGTCTACAGACAAACTGTTTAGAACAGTTTTGTGGACCTATATGTTACACTAAGGTTAGGGTTTCGCACCAGCTTGGAGCAGGAGAAGAAACGGGGTCATTATTTTAGTTAGTAAGAGCCTAACCCTCCCTATAAAACCGCCAAACCTAGTCGTACAAGGAATAAACGGCTCAGTGTCGCTACTTATCTAAAATGCAATAAAACGGTGAACTGTATACTCACCCTGAAGCCGTCTATTTACCAAAGCATCCCATCTTTGGCGTAGTTTCACGGCTTTAAGGAGCAATTTTAACCCAGTTTCAGGGAATGGAAACTCCAATAACAGCCAGGAGTCGCAAACAATTCTGTAAATAAAAAAAAAAACAATTTTAAAAACAAGTTTAGCTCTGTGTTAAATATCCAATGATTTATACTAATCACTATATAGTAAAAAACAAAGTCGCTTTCTCTGTCCCTACATCCCTATGTGTGCTTAGACATTCAAAACTACACGACGGATTTTAATGTTTTTTTTATAAATAGAATGATTGAAGAGGAAGGTTTATATGTATAATAACATTAATTAAATTGTGGAACAATTTAGTATCGGCTTTGCAACCGTGCGAAGCCGGAGCGGGTCGCTGTACATATAAAATTAAGCCTTTTTTTATTCTCCGAAATGGTACTGGTCCAGATATGTAACAGAGTAGCGAGTTTTCATTATTTATATTACAATTAAAGTGTAATAACTTTAAACTAAATAGTGAATAAGTTACTATCGTATGTTGGACTGTGTTGAATATTTGTTTAATAACTCACTTCCACATAAGTTATTTTTATCCATATCATTATATATCGAGAAAAACACGGCACAATTCTCTCTCATAAAATCTAGAAGAATCTCAAATCTCAAAGAATCTGCGTGAATTTATAAAAATGCAAAATTAACGTTTATACAAACCTTGTAAAACCAATATTGGTATCTATCGAATGCGCTAACAGCAGCAGAGTTTGCGCAGCGGGCATGCGCATAGAATTCACTATGTAAGGCTTAGTCGTCTCCAATAGCGATCTGAAAATAAACATCAGTATTTTTTACCTTGGATTTTCAGTACAGGAAGATGAAGAACTACAATACCGCCAACGTATCTCGGCGAGTCTGAAGTTAGCCGATTAGCTGCGCAATGCACAATTTTGTTCCTAAAAGATCTATTGCGCAGACAAACGACTAACTTCAGACTTGCCAAGATACGGCGCCCGTACTGTATTTTGTTATAGGACAGGTCGTAAAACTAGCTGCGAATAAAGCTGAAGTTGTTAGAAATTTGGATTTAGGGTAAAGGAGGGACGAAAGACAAAAAAGGACATTCGCCTACGAATCAAGCTAACAAGTTTAATTATTGTTTATTGGATTAGACCTCTTTTCTACTAAGCATACGAAATTATTAGTACAAGGTTCTTCACGATGTTTTCCTTTGCCGTATGTCGGTGTCTAAATAAACTTAGAAAGTACTTATAACTCAGATGTCCCATTCACACTTTAGAACGAGCAAATAGCTACTCTAAGAGTTTTGTTTGTCGTTCAAAGCTCTTTTGGTACTTGCATACTTCTACACTTTGGAACGAGCAAATAGCTTCACTAAGAGGACTGACCGACAGACTGACACGATATCTTCAAAATTTTGTTTTGACGTTCAAAAGTGCCTGTAAAGGTCTAATTGGAATAAATGATTTTTGACTTTTTGACTTTGACTTTGACTTGCTTGTCTGGTATAAGCGAGCGGTTTCGGACCAACGGACTCAAACATGAGAAGCCCGCTTTAACCAATGGATAAAAAAATCATCATCAGCCTATAAGTGCCTACTGCTGAGCAAAGGCCTCTTCTCACCCGGAGAAGGTTAGAGCATTAATCACCACGCTTGCGCTTGCAATGCGGGTTGGCGATTTCAAACTTGTAATTAGAAATTATAAGTCCAGGTTTCCTCACAATGTTTATCTTCACCGTATGTCAGTGGTGTCTAATTAATCATAGTAAGTACATATATAACTCGGTAAAGTCACATTGGTACTTGCCAGGTTTCGAACCCACACCCTCATGAATGAGAAGCGAGTTGCTTAACCTCCGGGAAACCACGTCGACAAAAAAAAATATTTATAATATACTCACAGATAACACAAAATCTGGTGTTTAGAAGACACGGGCAACTTGCCCTCGTAGCCTACGGCGTTGAGTTCCCTCATGTCCGACAATATGTCGGCTTCTGTCAGCTGTAAAACTCGTGACTGCTTGCCGAAGTACGATGTCGGGTGAAGGAACACGAACGGTTTACTCCAAGTGTGGTATAGTTGTTCTGCTACTGACTGTGGAGAAATATTTGTACTATATTTTTTTGATAAAATTTGAATTCATTTTAGCATTTTTTTTTAATGTGGGCCTTGCATGCTTTGACACGTATGGGCCGGCACGACTGGTGTGATACCAAGGTTATTATGATATTACAGAAATCCAGCGTGAAACCAAGCTTTAGTTATATTTTGCTTTGTGAGGAAGTTTTACTTTCAAGCCGATTTTCTGTGAGGCCGTGGTATCACTGTGGCGGAACATTGTTCACATGATCATAATAAAATTTTTGAGGATAAATAATATGTATGATCATAACAAACGATACCCAAGGCTACTATTAGAACTGAGAATGACATAATCACAATTCAAAAGAATGCTTACAGATTTTATGGTTAAAAACGCGTACTATTCCATTGGTGAATTCTTAACAGAGGGAAGAACCAAATAGTAATTATTAGAAATTCCGTTATTTGACTGTATTTAATGATATTTATAATTAAATTTTTGTAACAATTTGTAAAACCTTTATAATAATATTGTTTTTATTCCTTATTAATACGAGTATAATAAAATGTGTGCGCCTATAAAAGGTTAAACATAGCGATCCTATTGTATTCCATAGTAATTACATCTTATCTGTCCCTATGTTCCACAAATAAATAATTTGAATTTGAATAAAATGTTATTACTTACATTTTTTTTTTGAGGGTATAGATATCCTTTTACTTGATAACAAAATATAATATTTTACCTTATGGTGATTGAATCCGTCCGCTACAGCTACTTGTGGATACAATGCTCTGCATAGAACCAACTGAAAATAGTAAAACGGCTAATATCATATTCATTTTTAACCGTTTTTTTTCTATACATAATTTATCTATGAGGATACGTCAACCACAAACGTACAAACATTATACATTGAATGAAACCAACGAAATTAGATAGAACTCTACTGAGGAACCGCTATACGGGTAAACTAGGTGACCTCGCAAGCTTTATGACATCCGAGAAAAATACATAATAAATATAATTAAATATCTTCTGCCGTTACTAACGGTTTCTGAAAGGCTTGTCAACTCTAAAATTAACTAATCTCCTATTAAATCTCTTGTCAAGTCATCTGATTGGTTGTTGATAATTCAGTCAACCAATCAGATGACTTGACAGGAGATTAAATAGATTTTAACATTGATCGGCCTTTCGGAAACCGGGTGTAAGAATATCAAATTATGTCAACTATCAATAATTATTGCCTTTGTTTTAGATAACTAAATAAATATGTGTGTGTGAGGTAACCAGAGGCCCAATCCTTCCCCTATCGCCCGGCTGATTCTCCGAAAACCCTAATATTATTTAACAAATTAATTAAGCACGTTACCAATTTAATATCATCAATATTTCCATTGTATCGATAGAAAACTGGTTTCATAACCCCATAAAAAATTTCAAAATGAAATTTGTGTTATAACTTACATAATGTTTTACTTTATATTGAGGATAATACCTAACGTTGATTAATTTTGCTTTATTTATCTCTTATCTCAACCTCCCCCCTCCCCTATTCTCAATCACCAAATTGTGAAATGTCTCTCACCTTCAACATAACAAGATCCCGTCCACTGGAGGCGCTGGATCCCGCAATAAGCGACTGTATGCGCTGAGCATCATTCGTCAGTCGGAACTCGACATCCCTGATGTCTATATCTTCATCCTCATTGGCATTATCATCTATTATCTCCCACGAGCTCATTTTTAAACGCTTCTTGCGTTTTAAATCGTTCGCTGCTTTTTGTTTGAATTGCCTGTAATAAATTTAATTGAATCATAGCGGTAAATTCAAGTAAGTCGTTATTTTTATGCCATTTTTCAATAGTAATTACCGTGAGACATAGCTACTAAATTTATTCAAAACTAGCGACTCTCGCGCGATTTCACTCACTGCTCAGCTCCATTTGATCGTAGCGTGATGTTTTATAGCCGACAGCACTCAGAAACATTGTAGCTAATATATCAGTGAAAGAATTTTGGCAATCCGACCAGCGGTTCCAAAGATTACCCCCCTACATACACACTTACAAACTTACAAATTTTACCTCTTTATAATATCAGTATAGAAGTCGGCAAACGATCAGACGGATTACCTGATGGTAAGCAATTGGCGCCGCCCGCAAGAACGGAAGATTAACGAGTGCGTTGCCGACTTATTGGGGATTAGGGATTTGGAGATTTTTGGATTGGGGAGGGAAAGGATTGGGCCTACGCTACGTAACACGGCGAAACCGAACGCTGTTGTTGCTTTACGTCGGTTTTTTATGTGTGTGGTATCACTCCGGTCGAGCTTACCCATTCGTGCCGAAGCATGGCTCTGCCACACTTAAAACATACTCTACTAGTTTCAAGTCACAACGGGACTCTTATTCATGAGCAGCGTACGCGTCGTAGCGACGACGTCGCATAGTCAACTTGAACTAGGAGAGATTTTTTCAGTTTATTCACATATGTCGTTATTATTAATTAATTCATTAAAATGATTATCCCACGATAGTTTATCACTACACAAAAAGCTATAGAGATTTTCCAAAATTTATTCAATCGCTAATGTAAAAATATTTTATTGAGATATATAACTTACCGTCGCGCATCCTTCAACTGCTTAACCTGACCATGTCGCAGAGCCCTTTCGGCTGACGACATAGATTCAGGTTCAGGAGTCTCCATCAAATTACTTGACTGAAACAAAAATTAATATTGAAATTAATAAATTCCAAAAAAAACAAAATATTTCAAAAGTATCATTTCTTACTCATCTGCAGGTGTATTTTCGAAAATTATAGGTCATTAATTACAAGCTAAATTAAGCCTTAAACGAACCAGCTATAAAGATCTAATTGAGTCTGTACTTAAAATCGATGTTTCCCATCTCCCATCGTTCTACTTCATTATTTGTGTTTGATCCTCTCATAACAAAGACGCAGAATAAAGATAAAACATTCAATAACGACAAACTAAATTAAACCTTATACACATCACCAATAGAGATCTAAATTGCGCAGCCATTTAGTGATTTTGTAAGGGAGCTGTTAATACCTCGCCTTCTGCATTATGGATCGATCACATATAGCGACTTAATTCTCAATTATGAGGTGCAGTATGAAAGTTTAGTATGATAAAAATAACATACATTAATTAATTTAATTACAACCTAAATTAAACCTTAAACCAAGCTACAACAAAGATCGTTATTACGCAGCTAATTTTGTTCATAAAGACGTTTTTCAATGTTTCATCCCTAAGTCGAGCACAATTTCAAGATAACGAAGATTACAAGTGAACATCACTTATTTTATCTGTGTTCTCGGCAACACTATAGCTGCCTTGTGGCTTAAAGGACATGTATCCAGGCCATAAACTTCAAAAAAAAAATAGCTGCCTTGTTAACGCTGTCATCTGTCAACTGTGACAGATTATTAATGTTTTCCCGCGCAAAGAGTGAAAGCGGGGATTCTGGTGGGAAGTTTGACGAGCATTCATACGCTGTTTCTTATAAGAATACTGTTTTTTTATCTTATACATTTGAGAGTATGGTGTTTTACTTAAAACAAATTACATAATTAAGCCTTAAACCAACCTGCAGCAGAGATCTAAGTTGCGCAGCCAGTTTAGTGAGTTCATAAAGGCGTTGTTCTTCAATACCCCGTCTCCTACACCACGCCCTACCGCCGCGGGTATCTCGTTTCTCTCTTAGCCAAGCGCAGTATAACGATAGAAGTGTTAAAGGATCTCCGTGGTCCGATTCATCTGGTCTTCGAGCGTTCTGTAATGTAATAACAATAATTATAAGGTTTTGTCTTTACTTATGATTCTATTTTTGCTTTACTCTCGGTTGTTATCTCCTGTGTCGTGTTTTATTACAAAAATAAATACACAACCAGTCCCAAAACAACAAAATGTGCATCAGAAAGGGCTGTTCCGTGTGGAAATCGAACAAGACACGTTGTACAGTAACCAGTTGCCCAGCCATTGCGCCAACCTTGTAGTCTTGTTTATCTATTTTACAGCTAAATCTATAGTAATACCATAAAGCTACTCCGGCTTTACTGTATAGGTTGTTCAACGTGATATTTTATAGCACATGATGTATTTCATTGACAAGTGAACTATACAACATGTTAAATTCGGATCAATATTTACGGTAATCAACACATTTAAGCAAAAAAGGAAACAAAGAAACTATTCAGATTTATTATTATTTCACATTGTATTTATTTATGTAACTCTAAAAAATACATTTTTAATTTGAATATTACAACTTATTATTTATTTCCTTTAACTTTTTATTATTCGATTGCTCAAGGAAAGTTGGCGATTTCTAGCTTATAATTAAAAATTATAAGACCAAGTTTCCTCACGATGTTTTCCTTCACCATATGTCAGTGGTATCTAAATATTAATCATAGAAAGTACATATAACTCAGAAAAGCCACATTGGTACTTGTCATATTTCCAACCCGCACCCTCATGCCTGCATTTTTAATTCATAAAAAACGAAAAAAAATATTAATATCAACAATCTCAATCTCACCTCACATTCGAAATCCCGATGAGCTCTGGTAGTATAGATGGATCGTATTCCTAGCGCGGCTGCAAGCGCTAGAGCGGAGTCCAGTTTATGAGGAGGTAACGTAGCTACGCCTAGTACTAAAGTCTTGGCTAGGCACACTTCTACTGGCAGATTGGCCAATGCCTTGCCTAAAGCTGTTAGTTTCTCATTTGAAGTTAATGCACCCTGGAAATAATATTTAGAGGTTTTTATTAAAAAAAATTCGTTTTAATTCTGTAAAATAATTGATGAATATTGATAAACTATTTTCGTGTTAATTTTTAAAATAACGGTAATGTATAACTGTCATGATTTTTTCGGTTCTTGTAATGAGTTATAAGTGCATCGTACACATCTGGTCCCATTAAAGATACCTACATGAAACTACAAAAATTACAAAAACACTATCGAGTTGCTTAACAACAAAATATTCTCATATCCAGAACATTTTTTCATCGATTCGAGATAACTAAAATCGTCACTTCATCACATCACAAAATTTATTACCATCGTCAGCCTTTAGGCCTCACAGGAAGGTTTGAGCATTAATCACAACGCTTGTTCAAGGCGGATTGGCAATTTCAACCTTATAATTAGACATTTTAAAGCCAGTTTGCATCACGATGATTTCCTTCACCATATAATATGTCAGTGGTGTCTAAATAATCATAGAAAGTACATATAACTCGGTAAAAGCCACTTTGGTACTTGGTACTTGCCAAGCTTCGAACAACTGGGCTACCACAACAATACGGTAGTTTCCAACTAGTCAAATTCAATACTTTTATCCAAATGTCAAAAACGATACATTTCTATGACATTTGTATGAAAAACTGAGTTATGGCGTCATAACATTTTTGCGTCAAATATCTTACTTATTTCTTAATAATAAGCTAAAAAAATTTAAAACTTGGTGTATCGATCTATCGATGAATAAAAGTATTGAATTTGACTAGTTGGAAACTACCGTATATAAGTTTAAATAGAATAAAATATTTCAATATTTTAGTGTATTTAAACTTCGAATTAAATTATTTTTTACCTAGGAAACTACCCAATTACAATCACAAATTTCGCCAGAATCGAAACAGCTTATCCCCACTTACATGTTGTTTTAACTCCAACAAAGCATTTTCGACGGCATCTTCAGGTGGTGTATCGAGGAAGGGGAACCGTCTGACGTCACTGACACCTAAAGAGCTCATTAGGAGTAATAACGATGCGAGAGGAACGCGAGACACTTCAGGAGTGCTGAAGTCGTCCATTTCATTGTACTGTTCTTGCGAGTAAATGCGGTAGCAGACGCCAGGACCTGGGATGTCAAGACAACTTATTAATATTTTTTAAATGTACAAATAGAAATAGAAATCCAAATCTTGTTATTCATCAATGCAGGTTTTTTTTATGTAAGCAATGATGCTGCCCATGGATTAGAGATTTGAAGATTTAGGGATTGGGGGAGGGGAAGGATTGGGACTCCGGCAACTTCAGTCACATGGCGAAACACAACGCTGTAGTTGTTTCACACCGATTTTCTGTGAGGCCGTGGTATCACTCCGGTGTTATTTTTTTGACTCTTGCTGACTAAAAATCCCCCATTGCTTCTCCTGCTTTAGGCCGAGGCCACGGTGCCCTATTGCGCTTGCCCCGCAACTCCCGCTGAATATCGGCCCTGTTGTGCCCTATCTGTGGTGGTCTATTGGCCTAATTTATAATAAATTTAACCTGTGTTACTCATGGTGACTTTTATATAGAGTATCAAGGCCTCGGCCTGGAGCAAAAGGAACGGGCGGTTTTTAGTCAGTAAGAGCATGACACTCCCTCCACGACTTTTCCCTTCCAAAAAAACGAAAACTTCCGACAAGTAACGGTTGAGGTCAAATCCTGCGCTAGCGTGACCCACATATTGTAGCATATAATAAAACAATATGGCAGTACATTACTATTTGGCCGTTATAGCCATTAACGTATAAGAAGTCATACCTGTTCTCCCAGCACGTCCTTTGCGTTGATCTGCACTAGCTTTCGAAATCCAAAACTCTTTCAATCTCTGCATTTTTGTTGTAGAATCATAGCTCATTTCTTTAACCTGAAATGGTAAACAATCATTAATACAAAGTTTTGTCCTAATCATAATTCTTCTTGGCTCACCAGGTGGCGCTTGGGTAGACTAAACGTATCTTGTACATAAAATTTGCTTTTCGTCGTTTTTCATTGCTGTTCGCTAATCTCGCTAAACCTCGCTGTTGGAACGATTTGGTTTTGAAATATGATAAGTCTTTTTTTATGGAATTGGTGGCAAACGAGCAGACGGATAACCTGATAGTAAGTAATTAGCGCCGCCCTTTGACACCCGCAACGGAGAAGTTACGAGTGCGTTGCCGACCTTTTAGGGATTAGGGTTTTGGAGATTTAGGGATCGGGGGAGGGAAAGGATTGGGGCTCCGTAACCTCTACAAGTGTATTTCTAGATTGGCGACATTTGGTGACAAAAACGGTAGTAGTTGTAACGAAAATTTCTAGCTGGAACTTGGTTCTTTTTGGGACTTCCAAGATTTTAATGAACTCTAGTAAAACTAACCTTGCCAGAATCCACGACGAATCTTATTCCATCAATAGTGACAGAAGTTTCAGCTATATTTGTTGATACTATACACTTTCTAACTCCTTCTGGCGGGTAATCAAACACCTGGAATGACCAAATCAATAATAAGACTAGCTTTTGCCAGCAGCTCCATCGCAGTATCGAAGTAAACAGTAACCTATGATATTCCAGACCATATCTACCATATCTCTGTATGCATATACATAATGTCATCTTTTCACAAAATAGAACCAATTAAATTATGTAACAAAATGAATTGTGAAACTAATTTAAAAATAGTAACCATGGAGTTTCTTGCTCATTCTTCTCAATAGGAATGTACACTTTGGACTGAGCAAATTGCTTCACTAGAGGAGAGACCGACATCATCATCATCAGCCTAAAAGCGCCCACTGCTGAGCAAAGGCCTCTTCTCATTCGGAGAAGGTTAGAACATTAATCACCACGCTTGCTCAATGCAGGTTGGCAAATTTAAACTAATAATTAGAAATTATAAGTCCAGCTTTTCTCACGATGTTTACCTTCACCGTATGTCAGTGGTGTCTAAATAATCATAGAAAGTCCATAATTATAACTCGGAAAAAGTCACATTGGTACTTGCCAGGTTTCGAACCATGCATGCGAAGCGGGCTGCTACCTCCGAGCCACCACGACATTTTTTACCCGACCGGCATACTGACACAATGTTGAACTTTGTGATTTTTTTTTTTGTTTGACGTTTGAATGTGCTTTAGTAGTCTATTTGAAATAAATGATTTGACTTTGATTTTTCATTCAATCCGTTCAGCAGTTTTTACGTGAAAGAGCGACAAATATCCATCCATACTTAAAATAGCTAATTATTGATCAATTTTGAAGGCTGTCAACAAACATTCATTATACTTATACTAGCGGTCGCCCGCGTGGATGTCAATTTTACACCTTTTCAAGATTAAATTTTCTCTACGTACAAACCTTCTCTGGACTTCCATGAATAATTCAAGACCAAAATTAGCTAGCCAAATCGGTAAAGGCATTGTTAAGTTATGACATTACAACGAAAAGTGGCATTGATTTTTATATTATGCTTATATTTAGGTACCTTATCTTGCTCAGCGAGCGACAAACCGCTGTGTAGAGGTAAAACTATCCAATTCTTCGACTTCTCCGCGTACTGCTGAGCTGCATCACATATTGTAGTAATTTCTTGGACCCCGGACAGGAATATTAACAGATCACCTCTCTCGTTACCTGTAATAAAATACGATTTCAATGTTATGTACATTATTAAAAACTAACAGGATAGTTGCAAATTAGTCAAATTCGATACTTCTATTGAAAATCGTTCCCCATTGGACCAAAAAAACAAGAGGAACAAGCTAGCGCCATCTTGCGGGGGTAAAAATCATTGGCCCAAATAAGGAACTGTGCGGGTCTGCGGAATGCGAGTAAGAGTAGCTCGCCGCTCAGTGCCACCATAGACGGGGCCCTATAGGGCTGATTCAGCCGGGGTTTGCGGGGCAAGCGCGATAAGCTACCACGGCCTAAAGCAGGAGAAGGAGCTCGCCTCTCCCTGGGCGGGAGAAGCGATTTACTGATTTTCCCCTCACAAAAAAGAAATAAGCATCAGACTAAAGGATCATTTGCTAAGTGGAAGCGATATATATACTTACGCGGATATTTGCTATCAATTAGCTGCATAACCTGGACATACGGCTGTGGATCGAGCCGGTCATCTCGCGTCGGCTTGTCGTCCATTAATATTGGTTTATACTGCAATTGTATAGGGAATAACCGACCAGGAACCTGGAAGTATACAAAAATAATTAGGTATCAATAATAAAAAGAAACCTAATTATTCAATTTCCTATTTAAATAATTATTACTTTATTAAAGGCAAACTTAGTTGGTCGAGTGAACCCCATAGTAAGAACTTTCTTTTTTTAAATATTTTTCCCTACACTACTTTTCACATTTATGTATGTCACTTTACTGTAATTTCGAAATGCGGAACTACCTATCACAAGCAAAACTTTGCTTAAATGGTAATTTCTAAAGCTGTACTGCTCTTTATACATAAGTGGATGAATTTTTTTATGCTACGATTTTCTTGTGGTTCGTGAATGCGTTTACAAACATACAATGTCACGTCAGACTAAGACTCAGAACAACAATATGTGGATTACATAAAGAGTTATTCAATGCGGGATTCGAAACCACGACACACACAGTCCAACCAATGAGTCAACTATACAGTCTCATTACTGGGATGTAATTTTATTTTGGCCATGGAGCCTGGAATCAAGTTTTGAGAACAACGCGCCGGAAGGGCAATAGCTTCCTTATTATACGAAACAAATATTAAAAAAAACCTCCATACACACTCAACCTCAAGTGTTAGTCACGGTATATATTTTCTTACCTGTATAACAACAGCAGATTCTGCAGAAAAATAGTCTTCAAACAGCTTTATATTAATAGTAGCAGACATAAGTACAAGTTTGATGTCAGCCCGAGTATGTATAAGACATTTCAAGATGCCTAATAGGAAATCTCCCATCAAATGCCTCTCATGAACTTCATCCAGGATTATGACGTCATAACTGGGTAGGCTTTCTGATGACATCTGGAAGTTATTAACGGGTAACAATTAAATGATGTTTGTAAGCAATATTTTTTTCAAATAATTATGTCTTGTTTTTTTGTAATCTACTAATCTACTACACCAATTCAGAATTCTTTGTTAACTTTTAGTAAGGTACACTTTAGAATGAGCTTCAGTGATTAACAGAATGATGAACTAAAATTTTATTTTGAAATCAACAAAGCAAAAATGTAATGTTTTTGGCGTTGACACAAATCATCAACTAAGTATATTATTACAATACTATCACCATATATATATATATCATTATTACAATATAGGACTTAGGCTCTTCACAATTCAAGCAAAGGGATCTATGGAACATTGATTTTTCGATATTTTTAGAACTGGAACTAGTATTTTATGGCAATAGGTTTACTACACAAAAGTTCACAAAACTCATAGCATAATGAGTAAAAATGGGTGTTTATTTGCTTAGCCCTCCACAAATTGATAAAAAACATAACAATGGATATGAATGTTAGTGAACTAAAATGTACTGTACCTGACCTGTCTAAGCAGTAATCCTTCGGTAATGAAACATATCTTTGTGTCCGCTGTCTTGCTCTTTTCAAACCTTATCTGATAACCAACTTTACTTTCAAATTGTGTTAGCATTTCGTAAGCTACTCTCTTTGATAGAGACACACAGGCTATTCTCCTTGGTTGTGTACAGGCTGCAAGGGAAATTGGTCTTTTAATAGCCTTACATGAAACTTATAATGAGAAAAAATATATTTTTGAAAAAGAACTGCTGACTGATGAATTTTAGATAATAATTTATTTTATAATTGATATTATAGAAATGTAGTACTTTTCAAATAAAGTTATGAACTTTAAAATTAGAATAATTTATAGGTACATAACAAATACACACCATTACCTACTAGCTGTTATTAGTAACTTTTAATATGCCTAATATTGAATTAAAACATCATGTTCAATTTAAAATATTCATTGATATTACAAGATACTTACCAATACTTTCAAATCCAGCTTCATGTAAATACTGTGGCACCTGTGTAGACTTGCCACATCCTGTATCACCAGCAACAACCACTACCCTCTCATTTTTAACAGCGGCTACTATTTCATCTCTGAAATAAATAGAATATTATATTAAGGAGAACATTTATTATTATTTTACAAACAGTTACACAATGATCTTAGAGATGAGGTATTATAAAAGTCATACAAGAAGGTTTATTTCAAAATTAAATGGGTTTTGTTCTAACATGACATAATAATTACCTATATTTAGCAACAGGCAAATCTTTCTGAGCCTGTCTCAATTTCCTAAGCTTCTCAAACTTCTCTTTATTCTTGAAGTCGAGGTAAATAGAAACTATATTCAAGAATGCTTTAAATAGTTTTTTGTCCAACTTTCCCCTTTGACTGTCATTGTATACAGTATCTAAATACTTTATAGAAGTGGTAAAGTTTATACAATCAAATTTTGAGAAGGCTTCAGTTTTATCATCGCTCTTTTCGTCGGGTCCGTAGTCAATTATGGGTTTGCCGGCTTTCCTTAAAGTAGCTTCATATTTCTTCAAAAACACCCAAAAGTCGTCGAGGTTATTCACAACAGTATTGCTTTCATTGCTATATAGAATGATTTTGTTCAAGTCTCGTTTGTAATTCGTAAAACTGAAGTCTTCTTCAATACTTTTAGATGATGAAGTAGATACTGATATTCTCTTTATTTTATGTCTGTCCCTATCACGAGAACGGGATCGAGACCGTGAACGCTTTCGCTTGTAGTAATTACTACTGCAAGGAGAAGGACTTCGACCCATTTTATTTTATAATGTGTTTTAATTAAATTAAATCATATTTTTCTACCCTGAGAAAAAAAATAAACAAGCACGCAAGTTCGCCAATTTGACAGATGACAGGTGACAGGGACATTAACAATTCTTTGATGCTATCATAGTTTTTGTCTGACACTTCTAATTTTTATTATTTTGACCTCAAGGTAAAAAGACCTCACCAAATATTAGACTTAGGTCCGACTAAACTCTAATTTTCTAAAAATTAATCAGATGTCTGATAATGCAATAATTATGCACATATATGTGTTTATTTGCTGCACATTTTTTCATTATTTTGTGTTTACCATAAATCAGAATTCGTGGAGATCCACATTTAAGTCTCCCGTTCACTTTTAGGTAGCCTACAAATCGGACGCCAGCAAGATTCTAGCAGTCAACGTAAACTTTTCAAAACGATCACCTCCAATTCCACCTTGCCGTCATTAAATAAATCTTTTGGTAAGTAATCTATTTCAAAGGGAGAAGCTATTCTCTGTCTACGGGGAGAAGGAAGTAGTGAGAAAAGCGTTTTTTCTTACTTCGTCTAGATGCTTGTCGCCGTTGTTGACGTTAAAATTTGCCGATATCCCTCAACAATTAAAATCCGTAAAGGTGAATATTCAAAACGTCTACGAAGGATCATATCTTTACAGGTTCGGATCGGACGCCCAATGGAATTTGTCTTATGCATTGCATTTCACCTTATCAGTCATGTTTTATTTCAGTTTTCACTTTAAAATATTCTACTTATTTTGATTTTACAGGTATAAACATAATGTTACTTTTTAATAACAAAAATGTATTCATTTTTAATTGTACCAGACTGGGAGAAATGCTCAGTTTTCTAGTGTTGCAATGACAAACTATAAACCATAAGTAATAAAAAAAGGTATCTTTTAGTCTATGTCCTGACGCCCTCTAGCGTCAGCAATCAGTATTTTTATAATAATTTCCGCCATTACGTTCCGCCATTTTGCTTGGTCGCGGAGTGAACGTAAAATTTTGTTCTCATGTATTTTATCGTGGTTAACTATTAGTTAGTTTAGAATTAGTGTTTCAATAAACACTAATGGCTTGCTTAAATACACTTAAGTTAGAAATCAAAACTTTAGAACAAGTGTTTCCAAAAAACCATGAACGGTTTCAGATAATGTCAGCTAGTGTCGACGAACTGACCTGCAGATTCGTTGGCAAAAATGGAAAGAAATATGAAATACACGCCAATATTACTGTAAGTACCACCATCACTTGTTTTACCTATGTGGCATAAAAAATAATGTGTCGACTGCGGGGTGCATTTATTGATTACCTTTAGCTGGGACAAAGGGTCGTTGTTTATGAGGGCAGGGCTGTCAACAAAAGGTTTACGGAAGTGAATTTACATTTCCCCGTTGCAACTACTCGTTTCCCATACATTCAGGACCAAATATTTACAAAACATTGATGTTTTTTCGCTAGATCGATAGTCGCGCGTTAACGAGTTTGCGGGTCATATGTTTATTGAGCATACGGTGCCGTGTCGAATTGCTGTATCGATCATTTCGGGCGCAGAACGTCATTATCAAAGTGTTCGTGAATCATTACAGCTATTTTATAGAGAGAGTAACGTCTGTTTTGTTTGGTTAACGGTATACAGGCTCGTTTTGGGGACAAAGGCTCTTAGTCATCCACTCTACCTGTTTTTTGTCATGTAGACATTTTAATGGGACGATAGTGCTGCGTTTTTAAGATGCAATAATGCAAGTTTGTAATGTGCTCAGTTCCTTACTTGGGCCATTCATTGATAACAGGTTATTATTATAAATGTGTGTAATAAACATTACTGTTTACTAGGATTTACGTGTTTAGTATAAACATGGATTGTTTATAAACTATACTGCTCACTATCAATGATATAACACCAAACAATGATTAAATGCTGTTATCAATATTTGGTATATAGTAACCTATTGTTGGTTTATGGCCATACATACTACTAAATTGAAGTGCAATATAATTTGATAACTAAGCTGCAATGGTGTCATTTCATGTTCAATCTAAGTGTTAAATTATAATAAAGCTACATAGGCTCAAAAACATAAAATGCAATGAATTTAAAATAATAAACTTTGAGCAGTAGCTATTAAATGGTGACCCAGATAATGCAATGTGAACTATAAACTTCACACAGACTGTAAAACAATGCATTTATGACCATTTTTGCTTTTCATAAAATTATTGCCTTACTGAATAACTGTTGTTGCAATTTTTCCTTCAGGTCAGTTACTATTGTTATGTGTAAAGTAAAATTTATTGTGTATAGTTAAATTTATTTTATTCATTTATATTCATCCTTGAAAATGTGCTGTGCTTGATTATTTATTCATGTTGTGTTCTATACATACATTTTAAATACAATTTATGAATTAAAACTATAAACCAAATACTATTAAATGGCTCGGAGTCTAGTAGGTTATTACCGTTCTAAAATACTGGAATGCAAAATGCATATACACAACTCAATTTTAATACTCAAGTTACACATTCTAATACACTGATGCACCCTACTGTTTGACCCCTTCAAAAAGGAGGTTACTTGTTAGTTCACTGTTTAAATGCCTGCAAACAATGCATGGCAAAGGCCAAAGCGCTATTATTGAGTATAATTTATTGATTTTAAGTAGTTTGCCCTGAAACTTGGGTGTTTAGACCTGTCTTTGTTTTGTGTGCCAGGCATAGGTATAGTATGCATTTGTACAGCTTAGATAATATGGTTTGTCGTGCAAATAGATCATAGTTCAGTTGAGGTGAACTTTGTACAATTTGTTTAATATGACTTTGTACTGGTACAGTGAATTAAAACTGATGAATTATTGAATATAAGCTAAAAGTGATATTTTATTATTGTTTAGTTGCAGTCCTCTATTAGTTTTGTAGGAAAAACTTTACTACTAAGTGTTGTTATTATTGTTGAAAGTTTAAAAAAGTGGTTTGTTTTTCTATTATTTAATTTTTTTTTTCAAACATCAACTTTAACACAGACTTTGTTCTTTATAAGCTAAAAGATTAGTGTATTGTGTAACTTACAAAATTTAATTAATAAATATTAAACTAATAAACAAAACAGATCTGTAATCAAGAAAAATAGTAATACTGTGTGAGTCAATCCTATTAAAATATTTTGAAGCAAAATATATGTATATTAGGAAATAAAAGGAAAGGTTTTTACTACAGTGTACTTCTGCTGCAGTTTTTCTACCAGAATAACTGATCTTTCAAACAATGAACAGCTTATTTGTAACTATTTACTGTATGCATAAGCTAATAAATGTATTTTTTGGCTGCTAGGAGACTTACCCCAACACTCCGCCTGTATGGTTTGCTGACAGCGAGGATCCCATAGTTACAAATGCTGTCCAGATCCTGACCAATACACAAGGCAGAGATAACCATGTCATAAACCAGGTAAGCTAATCAAATGTATCTTTGCTCTAGTCAATGATCAAATGTATCAAGTCTCTTTTAAAATGTCAAGGTGTACAAGTACCAAATTTTATGTATTATATTTTGCTGCTAATAAAACTTTTTTTTTATTGAGTGCCCAACACAAGGATTTTCCTGTGCATGCATAGCAAATCAAACCCTAAACTTAATATCTCTGTTGTGCTTATCTAAATGAATTCAAAACATTGAAAAAGTTAGGTATATGGTGTATTTAAAAACAAATATGGTGTATTTAAAAACAATGTTAAAGATTAGTTATGATGACACTCTTGGATATTGTGGGAAGTGTACACCGGAGAGCAAAGAGGTTCCACTTGTTAATATTCTTTCAATAATAAAATTAAAAGTTTTTTTTTATAAACGATTAACTAGGAAATGTAAATATAATTAATTAAATAACAAAGTAAATTTAAGAAAACAAAAACATTCAGTGTTTGTTATTGTTTATTCTAAAATGACAAATTTTTCATAGAATTACTATTTTTACCCGACTGCCAAAGAAGGAGGGTAATGTTTTTCGAGTGTATGTAAGTATGTATGTATGTCTGTTCCTTTGTGACCTCCTGTAGCCTAAACGGCTTGATGGATTTTGATGTATGAGGTATCGTTAGATTTGTCTTGATTACGGGAGTGTCATAGGATACATTTTATCCTAAAAGTCCCACGGCATAAAGACATAATAATATTTTTTCTAAATTTCCCTTTAAAAAAATATGTATGCGGTATCATTAGATTCATTTCAATCACGGGAGTAATTAATATAGGATACGTTTTTTCTCAAAATTCCCACGGGAACATGTTAATTCTGCGTCAACGCAAAGCAACTCATGCGTTAGCAAGCAAAAAGATAGGGCGTGGCCTGGCTTGCGGCGCGCGGCGCGGTGCGGAGGGGGATATGCTCGAGTATACAGCCCGAATGCGGGCACACGCATAAGGGCACACGTCGTTGACGGTCGTCTCTAAATAGCGATTTTTTCGATACTTCATCTACAACATTTTCGTTAAATAAAAACAGCTAAAAAGTTATAAATAAAAAAAATATTATTAAAAAAACAAAATACCCGACTGCACACTAAAAAAAGAGTAAAACAAGCCCAACAATAAAAATTTACTGAATATAATTTATAAATGTTGATGGAAAGCATCGCAGGCGGGGACCACCTTGACCGCCACCAACGAAAATTCTGCTAAATGGTGCACAACAGAAATGACTATAAATAAGCCTCTGTTGGTCCCCGCCTGCGATGCTTTCCATCAACATTTATAAATTATATTCAGTAAATTTTTATTGTTGGGCTTGTTTTACTCTTTTTTTAGTGTGCAGTCGGGTATTTTGTTTTTTTAATAATATTTTTTTTATTCATAGTCCATTCATAGATCATTTAATTTTAATTATTCATCATTTTGTTGAATTAATAGCCTGATACAAAAGTAATTTAAATGTGATCATTTGTCTTTTCTATGTTTGTCTCATCATAATGATGCTGAATAAGAAAATTAAATGTAGAGTTTTAATATAATAGATTTCATTGAGAGTGGAAAATCTATTGGATTATTGCAATTGCAGTCACTCATTTTAGTTGTTGAATTTACAAGGTTGCAAGTGATTAGAATTGAATACTCTGCTTAATGTATATTTAATGTTAGTTCTAACTGTTTAAGTTTACAGTTAGGTATAAACAAGTGAAAAAAATAATTAAAGATGTGCTATTGTATATGATTTTAATCTATGAGTAGACTAATATAATTACATAAGATTATGAGATTGTTTCTGTTAAAACACTAATTTTACGATCCTGGTTCAAAATGAAAACATATTTGGATCTCGATAGCCAGTTATTTGAAGAATGCTTTTTAATAAAGGTGCTACATTCACTATGAGCCGAGCATCGGTTCTTAAACCGCGCGGGAGTAGTTAGTAGTAGTAGTAGTCCTTAAAACATACACATTTAAATGTGTTTTTTTTTCACATAGGCTGATATTAATTTTATTATTAATATTCATCACTATAGGAGGTATGTAGGAAGGGAGGGCAGCCTACAATCAGAGTTCCATCATCATCAGCCTATAAGCGCTCACTGCTGAGCAAAGGGCTCTTCTCATACGGAGAAGTTTAGAGCATTAATCACCACGCTTGCTCAATGCGGGTTGGCGATTTCAAACTACACTACTAAACTACACTTTAATAATTAGCAATTACAAGTCGAGGTTTCCTCACGATGTTTACCTTCACCGTATGTCATATGTGTATGTGGTGTCTAAATAATCGTAGAAAGTACATATAACTCGGAAAAAGTCACATTGGTACTTGACAGTTTCGAACCCGTACCCTCATGCATGAGAAGCGGGCTCCTTAACCTCCGGGCCACCCAGAGTTCCATACACAGTTGTATTTTGTACATAGACTTGTGCATACTACAATTTACCTAAAAATGTTTATTTATTTAATTTTAAATCCAACTAACATTGAATAGTATTACTTATAATTATTTATCCATGAACTTTGTGGTGAGTGTTTTATTGTGGTGCATTTCCAAGCTTAAAACTCAATCAATAGTCTAAAAATAGAAGTTGTATCATTCACCACAGTTTGAAGGGCGTAGATTTGAACTCAGACCTTTTGAAGAATAAGTAATTGCAAGCTTTCTAACAAAATCAATAGTTTGAAGTAGATATGTAGCTAAATTAAATTTCATTAGTTATATTTTTATACTACCTATACTATAGACGTAAATAAAACATACGTATTATCATAATCAAATGCTTTCATTAAGATGTTTATCAGTTCAATAACACAGATAAAAAATGACAACACCATGTATGATATATTAAAAAAAAGACTCTTTGCAATATGAAGTCAAGTTCAATGAACTCTGCCGTCACAAAAATATCGTCCACCTACACAAACTGCAAATTGAAAGAGCCAGACTATTTTAAAATATACAAACACGTGCTATGTTTTAAATAGTTAGCCACGTGCCAAGTGTCAAACGTTTAAAAAAGGTTGGTAAATAGAAAAAGTTTTTAATCAACATGATCTTGGTTTTGGAATCAAGGGCGAGGTCATGTGAACGAAGGTGTTTCGTTTAGGAAGTGATTACGCAGTTTTCTGTTTAAAAAGAAATATTCAAGCAGTTTTATTTTATATTATGTGCACATTCTGATTCTAGAAGATTATTTCTATGTAGGTTAAGGTGAATGTGATTAGTGATGTGTCCTCAATTTAATTTTGAGCATTAGTATGATTTATATAGAATTCTTTAGATGGCTATTATTATTAGATTTTTTTGCCGTTATTGTAATATTTAAATTGATTTGAAATTATTTACTTTTACTCAATAAAAAAAAACTGCTAAAGTAACTAGCCAAGTTATAACTTGTGCTCACTAGGTGGCACCACTGAGACTAAGGTCAGTAGCTGTCAAAGTTTACAGATCAATAATTTCATACGTCACGGCTTATTGCAGTGTGCAGTGTAGGCGGCGGTCGCGCCTTTATACTCCAACTCGAAGGGTTAGGCAGAGTGCATATACTGTGAGTTGCGTTACATGTATTAAAGGAGCTAATTATGGTGTTAATTACATCAATTTCCATGGGACCAATATCCAAATCTCATAAATAGATTATTTTATTTCCTCATACAAATCGCAACAGCTGATTGATCATTTTGCATGGAGAAGTAAATAAAAATATTAGTCATATGGAAAAAGTAGTTTTATTTGACCACCAGAATATAATTAAAATATATTCCTTGAATATTTCCCTCGTTTAACGTATCACACTGTATTTTACGATACCTAATAGGTACATATATGCAATGGTAGTATTGAGAACCTTATGCAAAAGAAGTTTAAATTTGGGACGAGTTTAATGCACTTCGCACAATGTTAGACTCAGCTCTATGCAATTAAAAGAACATTTTGAATTAAAAAGTTCAATAACACTGCTCATATATCTGGTCTTATTTTAGTAACGCTTGCATTTACCAACAATATCTATTTTAATTGTTAGAATGAGACAAGCATTGGAAAATACCGAGAACCAGTCATACAATGCACTTCATTCATATTAGGGAAGTACAACAATTTGTTATCACTTATCATTGTTGACATTGACACTGACCTCTATCAAACAGTTTTTTTGTAATCTGATTGGCCAGTGTCAACAATGGTGACTCACTAGTTCTTCACATATGTATAACTAGTTTTTAAACACTCTACCCTCACCTATGTTCCTCTGGTTCTAAACTACATCCCCACCAAATCTATACTAATATTATAAAGCTGAAAAGTTTGTTTAAACGCACTAATCTCAGGAAGTACTGGTTCGAATTGGATAATCTTTTTGTATTCATTAGTCCATTTATCGAGGAAGGCTGCAGGCTATATATCATCACGCTGCGATCTCTAGAAGCTGAGCAGCGGGTGAAACCGCGCGAGAGTAGCTAGTTTAAAATATAAATGGGACTGGAAAACAAAATAAATTCAGTTCAACTTTATGACAACTAGCTTTTGACATGTGCGTCGTCACCTTAAAAAACTATAGGTGTTTAGAAATAACTCTTAACACCAAAAAGTTCGTTTAGTTTAACTGAACGAACTTTTTAGTTGCGGCACTACTATCACGCACAGATAATTTGGTAAATAATTGTGTATTTTGTTCTTTCTAGGTCGGTATACTGTTGCGGGAACTATGCAAGCTACATGGAGTACCGGAGCCTCCAGATTTGGATTCGCTCTCACTACCAGTGCATCCTGCGCCTCAGCAGAGGTTTGTATTTTGTGCTTCTATTGTTGTTATCTTCTCAGCCTATGGTCACTGACGGAGTTCGTATTTATGAAACCATACATAGTGGCATATTAGAAATTAGCAGTATTATTTTGGTAATGGGGAGAGAAAGGACATGAAAAATCATCGTTTATTTGCAGGTCATAAAAAATCCAGCCCACTAATGGTAGCCGCGCCTTATTTTTTTATTACTTTTTCTTCACACAATGTTGAGAGGTATAGAGAATTCAAGCGATTGGTTTGGCCAATTCTATCAACACCACATTTCAACTTGTACTTTTTTTTACACATTACATAAATTAACACTAATATGTAATATAAACATTGTATGAAAATTGCATTCGCATATAGATAATAATATGGACTTGTTTAGCAATACTAAAAAATCTTTAAGTATAAATTCGTTTACGTATAACTCTATTCTTATAATAACAATACAAAACAGATGCACGTCAATAAATCAGTTCAGCCGACTAAAAACTTAACTGTAGATGACACTTGAATGTATGTCAACGATAGTTGACAGTCTATAATGATGTCAACGTATCTACAAGAGTACTCAGTGGCAGAATGACTCCATTCTCTTTGAACATTTCCCCCCTGCGTAAAGTGGATATAAATTTAAAAGTAGGTTGCAGGTTGTAGGGTTGCTTCCAACCCTATTTAAAGCTTGAAATCATGTTTAAATATAGACTTACTAGGTATTACGGTCGGTATTATATTGAAGAAGCAGTAGGTATTTGATAGTGTTTTAATTACATGAAGGAACACAAAATGTATTTGTATCGTAAAAATCGTTAAGTGTGGGAGAGCCAAGCTTCGGCACCAATGGGTCGGCCCGAACAGAGAGAAACAATGGTTTCAAAAAAACATCCACAGCGTTGTGTTTCGCCGCGTGATTGAAGTTACCGGAGGCCCAATCCCTTCCCCTCTTCCATCCTTTCAAATCCTTACATATCCGAAACCCTTATCCCCAAAAAGCTGGCAACGCACTCGTAAGTTGTAACTCTTTTGGGGTTGCGGGTGTCCACGGGCGGCGCCGATTGCTTACCATCAGGTACGATTGATTGCTTACCTCATAAAAATCGGTTTGTAAGTAGGTATTAGGAGCAAAATCCAGCCAAATATTTCTCGAAAGGGAAAATTGAGTAATGAAGGCCGAGGTACGATGCTTACTAAAATATTGTGGCAACTAGTCATCTCGCGTGTCTTGCAAGATTGTAACTGATACGTGGGTTTATTGATTTATGTTATATACGCGTAGCTAAACAATTCAACTCTTCCTTTTGCGTGTTCCTTTAACGATTAGACAATTTAAACATTTTCACATCATATACCAAAACAACAGCGTTTTTTATCGAAAAGGACTTTGCAGAGATGCTCTTGTTTTACAGGGATAGTTTTGGTCCTTTGTTTTATACGCTGAGAACCTTTATTTTTTTAATTTTGAGAAGAAGTGGGGGAATGGAAAATGTCCTCTTTCGTTCAGGGTGGACGAGAGGTAGTGTCAGACTCTTACTGACTAAAAACCGCCCCATTCCTTCTCCTGCTCCAGGCCGAGGTTAAGGTACTTGCGTTTCATGGATTCACTCGCGGATTTCTATGCGCTGTTCAATCTAGAGATGCTTACTGTATGAATACATACGAGGGGTGGCTGATATATAATCTACTTTGTTCAATAAAGTTACAAAAATGATACTGGCCACTATGAAGCTTTAATACTTATGTATTCCTTATTTGAAAATAATACCATTCATTTGTTTTAATTGTTTTCATTACGAATAGTCCACTAACATAGTAAACATGTCGGATGAAAATAATAAAATGCTTAAAATTGAGCAGCGTGCCGTGATTAAAGTCCTAACTAAAGAAGGAAATACTCCTTTGCAAATAAAACAACGAATGTCCAATGTGTTTGGCGATTCATGTCCTTCCGATTTTGTTATAAAGTTTTGGTCTAAACAATTTAAACATGGCCATGTGAGTCTAGAAGACGATCCCCGTAGCGGACGGCCGGTTTCTGCAGTTACAGAAGACACGGTGGCTCGAGTGAAAAAAATAATACTCGCAGATCGGAGAGTCAAGCAGTGGAAAATCGCTAGGGATGTCAGGATCAGTAAGGAACGAGTTCACGTTATTATTCACGAACATTTAGGGATGACAAA
Source organism: Spodoptera exigua (assembly GCA_902829305.4). NCBI lineage: Eukaryota > Metazoa > Arthropoda > Insecta > Lepidoptera > Noctuidae > Spodoptera > Spodoptera exigua. The sequence goes on along the minus strand of LR824616.2, from coordinate 10,156,998 downwards.
GGTGAGCGCCCGATGGGTACCGAGAATGCTGACGCCCTTTGATAAACAACGACGCGTCGAATGTTGTGAGGCATTTTTGGACCTTGTAAAAGACAGAGAAGAAGATATTATCTCTAGAATAGTAACCTGCGACGAAACCTGGATTCGCCAATGGGACCCCGAAAGCAAACAGGAGTCTTTACAGTGGAAATTTAAAAGGGGAGAAGCCACCGCGCAAGTTTAAGGTTCGGCCATCAGCAGGCAAGCTTATGGCAACAATTTTTTGGGATGTCGAGGGGATTCTATTGATAGATTACCTACCAAAAAATACTACGATGAACGCAGCTTACTACGCCAGCTTACTTGACCAACTGCGAGAAGCCATAAAAGAAAAACGAAGAGGCAAACTCGGCAAAGGAGTTTTAATTTTGCAAGACAATGCTCCGGTCCACACAACTTTACATGCAAGGTCAGTCTTAAGCAAGAATGGCTTTACGGAACTAAACCATCCACCCTATAGTCCAGATTTGGCCCCTGTGACTATTTCCTATTCCTAGTTAGAAATTTGAAGAAAAGCCTAAGAGGGAGGCGATTTTTGACCGATGAAGAAATGAAGGCCGCTGTGGATGACCATTTTGACGACCAATCCAAGAAATATTTTTTTGACGGTTTAATGTCGCTTATTGACAAATGTAACAAGTGCATTACGGTAGCAGGGGACTATATTGAAAAATAAAAAAAAATGAGCTTCCTATGTCTTTTCTTTCTATGTTAGGTAGATAACTTTCCAGCCACCCCTGGTACATGCCTTTATGAGCTTTAAGTTTCAATTCTTACTTCTATAAGTTATCAAATGGAATATAGATAATCGACAGTTTCAATACCTATACTTACCCAATCAATCGGCATATCTTTCTAGAAAATATACTTGTTTTGCAATGTACCATTTCATAATTATTCACAAACACGTAGGTACCTAGATCACCGACGACATCCTTTGTGTTGCCGTTGAAGATGCGTAGTTGCGTACATTGCCCTCATTAGGTACACAATACGTCAAGATAGGGTAGGGTAGGAGTTTTATAAGAATTTTGCTATCGGTCTTTAGCTTTCATTGATTAGTATTGGTAATAGATAGAAAAATCTATTTAGTACTAAAGTGAGGTTGGCACTCATGGCCGTTTCAATTGCTAAGTAATTAATGACTATGCATTTAGATAACAGAATCTTGAGTTAAAGGCTTCGATAGAACATACAGAAGTTTTGGGTGAAAAATACACACATATACGTGCTTACGTTAATTAATCAAGACAAGCTCTACTATGTTAAATATGATCTTGAATTTGGGTCCCGTTTGTGATTTGAAACTATAGAAATTTTCTCAGTTTATTCACACGAGTCAGTTGTTATTTTTAGTACCTACTACTATAAAACGAAATGTGAATTTGGACAAATGAAGATTTTTAATTTTATTTTGTAAATAATATAGTAGAAGTAAGTTACAATAAGCATCCTTTAAAGAATGTTATGTTAATATAATAAATAAGTATTCAATTTTCAAATGTGTTTGTAGAGTTCCCAGCGTGACGTCAAATGGCGCCGAATCGGGCACAGAAGAGGACGAGGAGATGGCAGCCGAGGAGGACGAATCCGAAGGGGAGGACGACTTGCCACTTGAGATGGTCGATGATGCTGGACGCAGCAACAAAGTAAGTTTACCCTAATTATTACACTCAATATAAAAATATTCATCACAATACTCATATACCTTCATAAAATAATTGGCCAAAATAATGGTCACACAATTACCAATGGTAACCTGTCCTTAGTAATCTAATCTGTTGATTTTCTTTTTAGAGTAAAATCTTAACATTATCTACATATATGGCAAAAATAGTATGATTGTAATTACAGACTACTATTCTATTTTGTTTCAAAACTATGTTTAGTTGGATGCTTGTGGAAAAAAATAATTTCTATCTGCATCTGCTCTGTTTTACTAGCATACAAACAATGTGACTAAAGTTGTGTATACTGTACAGAGTTCAAAAAACTGAGCGGTTTCATCGGCGAGTTATCTGAATTTCACTTGAATATGTTAATTTTGTGTTATTAATTCACCTGTTACGTTGTTTATGGGTATTTTTGTTTTATTTGTGCCGTAAATATGCGGCACAAACAAAATTAACATCGATGCTCATTAATATTTTATGAATTTTTGTTGAAGTATTTATTTCCTATTGGTTTTGTTTTGTTTATGTGTTATTATTATATCTTAGCTTAATTTTTTCGACTAGACAAACCAATCAACCTTTGGATTTTGAATAAAACAATGTAAGTATTTGGGGTATAAAATATTTTGTCCCATTGAACATGAACATAATTTAACGCATTCATTCATCAAACGCCAAGCGAATTCCGGCGTTTGAGAAGGTTAATGAAAAGAAATACCTCTTGCCTACTTTTTAAAATATAAAAAATCTTATAGTGTATTTAAAATTTCAGGATGATATGGAAACAGAGCATTTAGCGACACTGGAGCGGCTGCGGCAGAACCAGCGAGCGGATTACTTGTCAGGCAGCGTGTCTGGCAGTCTACAGGCCACTGACAGACTCATGAAAGAACTGCGGGACATATACCGTTCCTGCTCTTTCAAGAACAATATGTATTCTATTGGTGAGTGTGTTTTAAATGTTTATGTTCTCTCATAAGATAGACTGTGATTGTTCATCACCAGATGACTTCCAAGCTTTGATTCTGGGAATTAAAGGTCCTGTTCAAAACAATAGTCATCCCTGTAGGTGTGTAAGTTATTAAGTCGGAAATAACCAAATGAGATATGAGGCCTTCATTTGGCACTAGAATTATGAATTATGTTCATATCGAAAATTTCTCAAAAAATCATACATACCTCGAATATGAGTTACAAGACAATGTTTTACTTTTATTTATATTCACATTTAAACAGGAAAAAGTGTTTTATTTTATTTGGTTTAATAATTTCCATTAACCGCGCAGCCCCAATTAATATAACGCGTAACAAACTCGTACTTTGTTATTGGAAAGAGCGCTAAAAACGAATTTGCAAACATCATCACAGTTTACTTACACAATTTGCATCGTCAAAGTGTCAAACTAAGCTGAGAAACGATCCATAGAATAGTTCAATTGAGTTCACTCTGACCTCGCGACCTTCGTACGTACAATTATAGTCTATTGACGTTGCAACGCATTGTATTTCAATAAAAATGTCTACCAGACTTTTTACATGTATGTAATTCTCTAACATTATGTAGACTATTTAGTATGTATGTAATTATGTATATAGGTTTTCTGTTTTTATTTTAAGTAGACAATGTTGTTATTTTGCCTATTGTCAATGAGTAATATCAAATAGGTAACCAAATACGATACCAAATGTTGTCCAAACAAAATCTTTATTTCTTTTCCAAGCAGTAATAAGTAGGTACAATGGTTTTGTTTTCATCGATATGTGCATATCCTGTTTTCTTGACCACATTAATTGCTTTGGTAATGGTAACCGAATCCTTTCGACGCATCGTCGCTCATGCAACCAACCGCATTAGTAGTACCATCCTATAATTTTATGTGCGCAATCTACCACATCGTGATTTTAAGTCTGACGAAGATTGATGCAAATTACTCTCGCTATTTACATTTAGGTATCTCTGCGCCTTCATAATAATTGATTTACTTAGTTTAAAGCCTTTGACTGCCGACAGAAAACCATTAAAGGCAAATCTTTCACTACCGTAGGTCACCGGTGACCTACGTGGCGGTTAACGTGTTAAGAATATCCATTGACAATTTACGGTTCATTTTATTCAAATGCTATTTTTGAATTTATATTTAATTTGAAAAAAGGTTGATTCAAATATCCAGATATAAATACAAATGAGATGAGGTGGCAAAACCTCGAATATTATTCTTATTTTTCATAAATGTTGTTTTTTCTATTGCAGAACTAGTAAACGATTCCTTGTACGAGTGGAACATCAGGCTGCGTTCTGTGGATCCAGATAGTCCACTTCACAATGACCTTCTTGTGTTGAAAGAGAAGGAGGGCAAGGACTCAATACTGCTCAACATCATGTTCAAAGAAACATACCCCTTCGAACCGCCTTTTGTTAGGGTTGTTTACCCTATAATATCAGGTAAACAACTATTTCAAATCTAAATCAATCACTTAACTAATCTATCATTAACAAAATGCATGGGGAAATATCATTCAATTCGTAATTTTTTTTATTTATAATTTTCATAGTTTGTTTTTACATGGATCATTTAATACAGCTTATGGCCAAGTTACAGCCTAGCGGTTGGGGCCTGTGTTCATCCGTTCATCTTCTCAGTGATGGTTTCGGCGAGTACATTGGTAATGGGTTTCGTGGTGGTAATATTTCATTATGAAAAATATCGCTACTAATTTGTATGTGCATCATAAATACCATCATAATCATCTACGCATTTGGGAAAACGGGGTTAATTAATGTTACTAAAATAAAAATTAAACTTAACTAAAATAACTAGCGTTATGATTATGGCTGAGTGGAGTACATGTGGCCACCATAAAGCTTACCAAGAGTCGCAAGAGTCGACCAAAAAGCCACATTTAAACAACACGGCAGCGGCATTCTATTATAAAATCAGAGTGCCTAGCACGAATGACTATAGTAATCGTAACGTTAACGTATCGAGACGTCGATACTTCATGTGACGAAAACGGAATGTCGCAGCACGAAGCCTATCGTATCGTCTAGCGAGAGCTCGAATCGAATTCGTTAGTGACGTCATGCTAATGTAAGCTAGAGAAGCACCCAAGTGAACGAATTGAATGAATTCTTGAACATAATTTAACATAAAGATTTCGTCTGAAAACTTAAATTAATTTTAAACATATTTCAACCTTCGTCTACACCTTTTATGGTATTATATTTAAATGAAAAAATATTAATTACGTGAAATAATTCTAAAAACGAGTCAAGAAGTATATAAAATGACTTTATCTATGAAAAAAATATTATTTGGTTATTTAAATTTTGTAACATAATTTACGATTTCCGAACGTTCTTTTGACAAAGGTGACGTTTGACGGCTATTGACGTATTTTTTTTAACAAACAAAACAAAGAATGTAGATAATTATGCGGCTATCTTATTATGCGGTTAGTTTAAATTGATTTTAAAATGAGGAGGACTCGGCTCCAATACGAATTAATGGTGGATTTCATGGAATATGCCAGTGACAAGCAGCGAGCCTTCAGTGTTCCGACCACTCCGCAGTACCCATGAAGCCAGCCGTTCACCGACACCACCAGTCGCCAATCCTCCATTAGAAAAGGAATGCTGAAAGCCTCGACCGAAAAAAAAATGTAAAGGAGTTTAATCAAATTGTGTTTAGAGAATGATAAGAAACCTAGGGAGTTTGCTAGGGAGCGTGAGGAAACATGATATAATGGAACAAGAGCGTTTGGAATTACGACGAGAAGAATGAAGAGTAAGACAGAGAGATGCAGAGCTCCTTTTACAGGCTCAGTGGCTGGAACTTATGAGAGAGGCAATAAATGTATTAAAATATAATCTAGTTAAAAAGATTATTAATGTATATTTACATATTTTATTTTAAATTACTACATTTTGGAATGAGGAAAGACTATGTTAGGATTGAATTTAAAATGTCACTATAGTTACCTATTATAAAAACATAGGTAAGAATAGTTTTTAAGTGAGATTAGTGTGTAAGATGTTTTGGAAATGTATAATAATAAAACACTTGGGTCATCTGTGTAGTATATTTATTTGCTGTACCAGAATATTACTTAAAGCCTTTTCACTTATTAAATCATCGCTTCTATCATTTTCATGTCTCAAGTGACAAGTCTTGATTTTCAGCTGTTGTTGTATCTACCTGTGACTCAGGCACATTGAAATTTATGACCAAATTATGCAACACGCAGCAAGCCGTTGTCAAACACGGAGCATAATGCAGAGTGCGGTCTTTGGACAAGCATCGCCTCTTCTTTCTTTTACTGCAGTATATCGTGCGGGCCACGAGTTTCCTCTACCGCATCCAAAAAGAGTAGGCGTCATTAGCCATGGTCGCTGTGGGTAGCCAGAATCACCTGTAAAAAAATACTTATTAGAAAACCTAATTTATACTAGATACTTCCTCGCGGTTTCACCCGCTGCTCGACTCCTACTGATTTCATTTTAGCATTATAAGGTTAGTTTTTGTTGGAGTTGCTCACAGAAGCACTTGAAAGCTTCTTTATTTAGGCGGTACCTAGTATTAATTCTAAACTACGTTTCAGTGATATCCTTTGGATTAGATATATTTCTAAATTTAGCTCGGCACACGATTTCTCTAGAATAATCATATATGTATAATATATTATTTACTAGAATAATCATATATAATATTTCTGTATAATAATCAATCAATATTATTTTTTTGAATACATATGTCTATATTAAGTGAAACATAACTTGAATAGGTAGGTACTTAGGTACTTACGAAGTTTCTTTTGACTCTTCATCTCCAAGTAAAATAGCCGCAAATAAACTATTTGTCCAACTTGGTTTGTACAGCGGCGGTTTTGCATGATGTTATACTCGTAAAGAATACTCACAAACCTTATAATATATTATTTAAAACACGATTGTAATATTTCGAAACCTTTCTCACCGTCAAATTCTTAGTGACAAATGTTTCGACAGTTTTCGATAGCCAGCCTTCGAAACTTACGTTACTATACGTCAAAAGATCGTTCGTGCTTCCAATTTGTGTCAAAATGTTCTAAGTTTCGATAGCAACACGATACGATTACTATACGATAGTTGTCAAAATCATTCGTGCTTGCGATTTTTAGTTCCTTTTACGCCCGGTAGGGGCGCTGTACAAATCCCATAGAAAATGCTTTCGATCTCGATACGAATACTTTCTCGATAATGTTCGTGCTAGGCACACTGATCTCGAAACTGCCAAGTATACAGATAAGAGACCATGGACCCATAGGCTATTGATGATGAAGTCTCTTACTGAAATTTTTCATCGAATTTCCAGGAGGCTACGTACTGGTCGGCGGAGCAATATGCATGGAGCTTCTGACCAAACAGGGCTGGTCCTCGGCTTACACGGTAGAAGCCGTCATAATGCAGATAGCTGCCACCCTCGTGAAAGGCAAGGCGCGAATTCAGTTCGGCGCTACAAAAGTCGTGTCGCAGTCTCAATACAGCTTGGCGCGCGCACAACAGAGCTTCAAGTGCCTCGTGCAGATTCACGAGAAGAATGGTGAGATTGTGTATTTTCTATTCTATGTAAATATGGTCTAAGATTGATGTAATATATGATTTTTTATGTCTCTGCCTCTGATATATCAAGTTTTTATTTTAGGAGATAATGTGGCAGGATTAAGGGATTCTGGGATAAATAAAATTTTTGAATTGGTCAGCCTTAATTTTAAAGTTTGTTTATGTATTCAAAGGTTAAGGAAGTTTAGTAGTTGCTTTATACAATGTTTATCTAGCTGGAAAGTGGAGCTGGAGACTAGTCTTCAGTTAATTCTAGTAACTACTATATTTTTAATAAGGGCTGATTTTTCAATTTTCAATAGTCAGATCAATGTATATAAAGAATAAAATTGTTGCTGTCACTGTCTTATACAAACATTCTGATGCGACAGCATCATAACTATTCCCCAGGTAACTTTTATCTAACCATTAAAAAATCAGCCCTAAGCTATCTTTAAGTCATTCTAAAATTGTTGGTTGTTGTGTAAGTTCCGTTTACTAACATATATTTTTCCGTGTCATTTCCAGGATGGTTCACACCACCGAAGGAGGACGGCTAATGCAAGCCACCTCCCTGCCGTTACATTTAAGACTAAACGTGCAACATTGACAGTAACGCCCAAACAACAACCACTCCAAATTTGATAAGTGACTATGAGTTTGCGTGGAACTTTGCATTATGATTCCATTATGATGTTCGTTTATTATTGAGACGCAATTATGTATGTGTTAAGTATGACTGAGGAACTTCGACGATATCGCGAGTATTGTACGAGTATGTAATCGTTAAGTGCTACTGTTCTCACAGTGCGGGCGTTCGCGAGAGACTATACAAGACTTATAGGAAATGTTTAACTGTGTAACGTTTTTGTAATCATTAATTTTCTCAGAAAAGTTATCCATATGGTAGCCTTAGACGTTACTGGAGTGTAAAGTTGAAAAATTCTTTGCATTTCTTTTTAGTTATTGAAATAAAAAACCTGTGATTCTTATACTGTATTTTGTTTTTGGGAACCCTGCTTTGAACCTTGTAATATAAATAGCTGGATTTATTTAACATTATTAATTATTAATGATACAAAATATACATTTTATCTTATGACGGTTTTGCTGTTTTGTTTTACAAAATCTTAGAAAAAATCTCCTGGACCTAACCTTACCATAATAATATATACTTTGTTTTATATCTTAGATTTCTGGTGAAACTTAGTATTTTCCATCAAATTCTTTAGTCCGTCGGAATGTTCTTTGCCTCCGGGAATGTTAATCCTTATACAATAATCCTGTTTGTTCATATTATTGTACCATTGACTTAATTTGGGGAATCTGAAAAATTATAATCAATATTTAGATTATCCTGGCATTTTATTTCTGTTAAAAACGCCGAAAAAGCAGCTTCCCCAATCGGAACAAACTGAACAAAATAACTTAAAAATTTAAAATAAAAAAAAATCCAACAACTTATGTTCGAAAGAGTATATCTTACTAATATTATAAAGAGGTAAAATTTGTAAGTTTGTATGTTGGGGATAATCTTTGGAACCGCTGGCTGGATTGCCAAAATCCTTTCACTAATATTCTATAGGCTATACCTAAAACATCACGCTACGATCAAATGGAGCTGAGCAGCGGGTGAAAACGCGCGAGAGTGGCTAGTAATAATTAATATGGTAAAACGGGGTGAATAGACACGGAACAGGGGTGAATAGATACTTCGTGTAGGTATCTATTTACCCCTCATATTCTTTTCACCCCGTTTTACGGTACTCTAAATACAATGTATTCTATAATAAACGTGAAAACAAACCTGTATTCGTCAATCGGAACCAGGCCAACCAGTGTTGCCATTGTAGACGCTATGCTCAAATCCGCAATAGTAATAACTTCGTCGGCCATATACAAGTTCTCTGATAAATAGCCTTCAAGCATTGCGTATGCTTCGATAATGTTTCTGATCATGCCCTTTGACATCTCCGCCAGCCGTCCCATGTATGTAGGTGCCTTAAAATATAATTAAAATACATATATGGACTTGAGTACGTACATACGTGACTTAACTTAGTAAAGCTCTACTAGTAGGCGCCGAAAACTGATTTCGACGTCGCCTTACACGCACGCTGCTCATTAATAAAAATCCCGTTGTGACTTGAAACTAGTAGGTAGGTAGTTAGTAAGTCATGTGAATGAGTCGATATTCAATTTATTATTGAGTGGTATGTATAACGGTAGTGAATTTCGGTTTATTAGGTAAAAATACGTTAAAGAATCCGCTCCTATTCCTTCAGTATAAACGATTTGATATATTGAACAATTGAGGTGTCTTGTCAAATAAAGTTATAATTAGGTAGTACTTGGATGCTTGGGATTGGGACATGTAATAAAAAGATTTTTACATGAGAAACGCAAAGAATTATAAAGATGCCTACCATCACAGCCCTCAGTCTTTGAAACAGGATCCCACAATCGAAGAACAATCTCTGATGCACAGTCGCACGCTTTCTGCTATCACTCGGGTACAACTTGGAATGCTCTGGTTTACCATACTTTTCTATTAAATATATCATAATAGCGTGGCTGAAAAATAAGTTTTAAAGAATGATTTAAGACGGGATTTGGTTCAGGGAAGTATCTATTACTGGAGGTCTTATTTCAGCGTAATTCATTGGAATATATCTATTTTACTAAGAGTACTTAGTTTTGTCACAATCCTCATGTTAGAATGGTAAAGAAAACTTCACAGTGTCGTGGATATAAATACTAAGATAAATACAACCAATCTTTTTTATTTTTTACCTGTCAGCCAACCAGAAATCGCCTTCGTCTAACCATGGAATGGTTCTCATTGGGTTTTTCTGAAAATATGGCAATGTATTAATTTATAACCTCGATATAAGTTTGAGTAGGTAATAATGATTAAGATTTTCGCTTTGAAGATTGAAGTAATTTTAAATTTGAACTTTTACTTGATAATTGAAATTCTTGACTGTTGCAAAAAAGCAAAAATTCTCTTGCATGGTGTAACTAAACGTAACGTAAGTATGGTATCATCTAAAAGGGCATAAATTTATTGGAATTTAATTACCTATTGCTGTTGTACATAATTATGTTCAAAGAGAACACCGGTGAAAAATAATCAGGTACATTCTGAGTCAGGTACCTAGGTACGTGGGAAAGTTCTTATTTAGGTAGGTACTTAGGTAATAAATTACTTCCTTTGATTTTAGATTTTGAAAAGAGTTACCTACCTACCTTATTTGAATGAATTTTAAATAATGGAGTAAGTCTACCTTTACAAATTCTGGGGCATCTTGCTCTCGTAAAACTGGATTCAAATTCCTCTGTTCAACATTTATTCCCAAAATGTCTATGACCATCATCACCGCTCTCGCCGGAGGACTTGCGTCTGCTTTGTACAGTATTGGCGGCATTTTGTCTAAAGAAATAAAAACTAAAGGATGACTATCTTAACTTAGCTACCTACCGTGGCCCGACTCGGAACAGGAGAACGAACGGTTTTGGGTAATGGTTTTTTAGTCAGTAAGAGTGACACCTGTCGTCCCGCCCAGGGCGCTAGAGATTGGGTGATTAAATAGTCGTCATATTTCTTATACTCATCAAGATTTAAAATTGAAACCCTGGACTTAGACCTTTTTTGTCATGGGAAATTCATCAAATGACTTCTCCCACGCGAGAGAGTGTGTAAGACTGTAACTGACTAAATCCCCCTCCCCCGTTCTTTCTTCTGCTCTGGGCCGAGGCCGCGGTGTCACATTCACTCCGCAACCCCGGCTGAACGTCAGCTCCGTCTGTGGTGGTCTATTGGATCTTTGAGAAGAGCGCGGAACGCTCCGCGCCGTACGTTTGGTCTGGTTCTGATCGGACGGCAAGCTACCCTTACTCGCCGTCCGCAGACCCGCGCTTACGGTAGCCGTAGGATCTACGCCGTAGATAATTTCTCGTGGAGTTTAGGTCTACACAAGAAAGTTTGCCAGAACAGAGGTTGCAGTCTGCAGAGTTGGAGGCTGGAGACGCTTGGTAGGCGTTTATTGACGTCGGTCGTCCTACTGGTTCGAAATATTAAACAACTGAATAGGTCTCTTCAAGGTACCAACTACACACCTACCAGTAAATAACGCAATCACTTAATAATTACCAAAAAAACTACATACGTGAACTTTGTAACCTACTTATTTGCTGTATGAAGAATTGTTTATATATTATCTACGCACAATAAAAATATGATAAAATAACTGATAATTTTACCAAAGGTCATTTTAAGACATTAGAAATGATTTCTACATCTCCAATTCACTAAAGTAAACCAAGGCACATAACCTTAATATGAAGTTTATTAATAAGTATCAAAAAATTACGGAAACGGAATGAAAATAACTCTGAATAATAAACAATCTCCATATACCTAATCTAAAAATATTTAATTGCGGTTTAATCTACACATTATTAGGTACTTACCTAATTTTTGAATGATGCAATGAAATCTTCGAACCTCCCTAGGTATTCCTTGTTTTACAATGTATAAAAATACAACTAAAACTTGAAAATAATTATTAAAACTTTTTTAATTGACAAATATCACAGAAAGATACACTCGCGTTGCACGTTAATATATTTTGTTTGCATAAAATCATTCACGGAGGTCGTTGTACTCATTGACATTCCGTTTATCTGTTTTACAACAGCTGATAACTTAATAGTTTCTTTTATTTGTAACAGATGGCAGCACAAGTCACGATTACAATATTTTTAAATTGATTTTGGCGGGAACTGTTTAATTTTGGCGATGATTGGTGATTCACTTTTTATTCTAATTAAAATATTCCTTACAGAGAAAAAATGACTATTCCTAATTAGCAATGTCAATTAGGTAGCTCAATATTATCTTGTTATCGAAATTTGAAATATTTATTTGCGGTTCTGTATTTTTCATTCTCCTGTTATCTCTAGATAACCTATGCTCTCATAATATTTTATTTGTTGATTATGAAGACAACAGTAGGCAATATTGTCTTTGGTATTTTGGACGAGCAAATTGCAACCAGTCTTGAACCAGTCCGTACGTATTATTTATGACGAGGAGGTGTCCTTTGAATTGATGATAAAAGAGTATTAACTATTCAAATTGCATAAGTTTATAACTGGTGTCATCCTATATTTTGCGTCATATCTACTTACTTGCTTAGCAGATTATTTAAACGTGATTGATTCTCTACCTGATGGATGATCTCTACTTAATTTAGCTCGAACAAATACTCAAATTAAGTCATTCAATGATACTGTTGTTTTTTGATGTCTAGGTAGGTACTTAAATAGGTAGCGTATCGCTATTCAAAAATGCATAAGTAGGTATTGTCGTATAACTAATTGCTTGGCTGGCGCGGTGGCTGGGCAACTGAAACAACTCTTTGTGTGATCCACAAATTGTTTTTCCTAATCTGAGTGTGATGTGTATGTGAAATTGTACCTATGTTTGTAACTGCACCCACGACACAGGAGAAATAACTAGTGGGGGCAAAGTTTAAAAAAAAATTATATAGGATGCAAACTATATTATCATACTCTATTTATACTAAGTAATATATATGTCGTTAATAACCATCTAATATTTTTACGTGAGAGCGAACTTAGGTAATAAACATCGATCCATACTTACTATACTTAAACATTCGCGTTTACTTAAAACATAAGTAGGATGTTATGATAATAAACCTACCTACTTCTCAATGACGTCAGCACCTACATACTAACAAGATTACGAAGTCACTTAACCTAACTTATCACAGCAACTCTTGTTTTTCATTACGTTAAGGTTATTCAACGATATTATTTTGAACTTGACCTTACATATTATAATATAGGTATATACTTATTAAAAGAATGATGTGACACCTATAGGTCATTGCCCTCCTATTGCAATTTTTTTTATGTGATAGGTCGGCAAACTCAATCGTATTACCTGATGGTAAGCAATCAGCCGCCAATGGACCACGACCGAGTAACGAGTGCATTGCCGACCTTTTGAGGATTGTTGATTGGGGCAGAGGAAGGATTGGGCCTCCGGTAACCTCACTCACACGGCGAAACACAATGCTGTGGTTGTTTCACGCCGGTTTTCTGTGAGGCCGTGGCCTCACACCGGTCTAGTGGACCCATTCGTGCCGAAGCATGACTCTCCCACACTTGCGAGACCTACCTCTTTGTTATATAATTATTGTTATTAATTTAATAAAATATTCAATATAAATGCTAACTTATTAGTATTTGCTAAAGGACTTATTGGAAAACAAGTTAGCACAATTTGATTTTCGACCTTATAACTTAATTTTAAAGTTGGAATTAATCAAAGATTGAAGTCATTAACAAGTCGGTCCTGTCAACTGTATCTATAAATTATTAGCTAGCTAGGTCAGTAATAACCACTGAACTGTTAAGCAATGCTGTGTCGCGGGTTCGATTCCCGCACGGAACAAGTCTTCCCCTTTTATGCATAGAGCTTATGATTAAAAGAACCTATTAAAAATCCAGAAAAGAGGTGAAGGAATTTTAACTTTAACTATCCTACCTTCAAAATTAAATAAAATTAAATCAAGAATGCCATATAAAAAAACGACACCGTCTTCACTTAATAATTCACGGGTCCTTAGAAACATGAAATAAAATCATTTATTATAATAAGCAAGTTACTTAAGTTTTTTCAACATTACTTATATTTTTAGATGAAAATACGAAAATCTCATCTTCGAACAAATATAATTATTTAAGATAAGTACAAGCGAAGAAAACAGAGTTACACGTGGATCAGTACCTACGCTTTCGTTTCCCGTAAAATCTGTTATTACCTATGATTGACCTATTACGTCTATTGCGACCATAGCCTAAATTTCTTTAGCCTTGAATAAAAGAAACAAAAATATATTTAGATTTCATCTTCATATAATAATAGCTATTCTGACATTATATACAAAAATATTTCATAGAAATTATAATAGAGAATTCACTAACATAAACTTCATAATTATTTATCAAATGAAAATAAACGCAGGAACATTTTTATACACAATACAATAATTTCATAACAAAATATTTTTACATTAATAAAATACGCTTAGCATTGATTAGATTCTCAACAATGAGCAATAAAAGTTTCCAACATTTTCAACGCTTAATAAGGTAGAATAATTACTTTTACATACTAAGGAATTCTAATAAGGTACGTTGGTAAACAGATAAGAGACAGATTCTGCGTAATGTGTGCGTCTTATAGCCTCGGCCAGCATCACAGATATGTCAATTGTTTGTATCTTAGGGCACATCTTCATATTAGTATCTTGGGGGATCGTATTTGTAACTACGATGCCCTCGAGACACGAGTTATTAATCTTTTCGATAGCATTTCCAGCGAATACTCCGTGGGTCAGTATCGCGTACACTTTAGTGGCTCCGGCCTCACGCAATGCTTGGGCTCCCTTGACAATTGTATCACATGTGTCTGCCAAATCATCCACCATTATCGCTGTACGATTCTGAACGGATCCCACGAGGACAGTCGAATCTCCTTCATTTGCTCTCTCCCTCTCTTTATGGATAATAGCGAAGTCAATATCTAGCCTGTCAGCGATAGCTGTCATCCTTTTCACACCGCCAGCATCTGGAGACACCATAACACTAGTCTTCCAGTCAGGAATGTTTTCCTTAATCCATTTTGTAATAGCAGGTTCAGCATACAAGTTGTCTACAGGAATGTTGAAGAATCCTTGGATTTGTGAGGAGTGGAGGTCAATTGTGATGACGTGATCGGCACCAGCGACTGACACTAGGTTGGCGAGCAATTTTGCTGTGATCGGTGCTCTGCTCTTTTCTTTTTTATCCTGCCTGGAGTACGGGAAACAGGGAATTACAGCTGTGACACGAGACGCAGAAGCAATTTTGCACGCGTTGATCATGATGAAGAGCTCCATAAGGTTGTCGTTGATTTCTCCACAGCCACTTTGTACAATATACACATCCTCACCTCTAACTGATTCACCGATTTCAACATTGGTTTCCTTATTACTAAACTTCTTAGTAGTAGCTCTTCCCAAGTTGATGCCGAGTCTCGCAACAATCCTCTTCGCGATCTCGGGGTGTGAGCTCCCGGTAAATACTTTGATGTTCGGCATTCTGGCACCAGGGTTGTTGAAGCTTCTCTTGCGTGGTTCTTCTGTTGGCTCCTTCAACTCGTTCTCAGGTTTCATTAGATCTTTGTCGCAAGTGAAGACTTCCTTCACTGGCCGCGTTCCACCACAAAATAAGTTATTATTTGATGTAAATGAAGATTTATCTGGGTTCACTGTGAGGTCAACTGGACATAATCTATGTCCCCCGCAATGGAAGTGTACGCGGTCTTATCCATGATACAGTAAATACGCGAACACAAGTAAACACTGTGAGCTATACTTGTTTATTGATTGAGGCGACGTATTACGTAAAAAGTACCGTCCATTACGAAAGCGTATGTAAGAATAGAGAACGAACACATAAGACTATTTTATTGTGTTAAGATAAAGGGGTCGTGTAGAGATCTCCCACTAATTGCATCATTGCCGATAAAATAATTACCTACGGCTAGCAATAATCTGTTTATGCGTTGGCATGGATACAAATAACAGTTGAATCGATAGTATTTTGTTTTTCTTGCCAAAATATTGAGAGAATTTGTTTCGTTGACGAATGTACTTGTATTAAATGTTTGTGTATAAAGTAAATGATTAGGTAAATTTTATTTTGGAAGTAAGTTAAGGAAGAGTGTTTTACGCGTGATGGGGCGTGGGATGAACGTCTGTCGTGGCAACTTAAGTACGGCTTGTCGAGTTCTGAAAGACCTATTTTAGAACTAGTCATAAAATATGGCAAATTGAACCTAATACCATTTCGTTTTTCGTGTGAAAACGAATCTTAGTAAGTTTTGAGAAAAACCACTTTTATTTAAGTCTGCGTAGGTAGATTTGCCCTCATTACAATGGGTCTTAATTACATTACATTTACATTACATATACCGTAATCGGCAGCCTGCTTTCCATAAGTAAGAAACGTCGTGAATATAAAAACTATTTGAAAATCAACATTTTCTAAGGCTTCAGACGTAATCAGATTTCAGTGCAAACTTTTCTCAACTTTCAACCGTATTCTTAACATTACAAAGTATTATATCGAATGTGTATCGCTGGAGTGACTTAGAAGGTTTTTTATTTTGATCTTTATGAGTGTAAGCTTTAAGTCTAATTTCGCTTGTGAGTTTGGCTTGTGACGATAATGTGGTATAGTGCATGTTGTCAGAGCGAAGAGTACTTGAAATTGCTGTAAACATTTAACTTGAAGCATTTCTTGCTTCATTCGTCGAGTTGTCTCAAGGACCAAGACTACATTACACGTGTTTTCGATTTCAATCTTAGGTTTAAAAGTTTGGAGTTTCTGGAATGCAACGCGCTTCTGTTTTGTGTGTAATGTAGTTGTGGCATTGTGAGATGCGGGTTTCAAACATATTACTAGCATGTTTCCGAGTTTAACGTAGGTAGTCTATGTAAATACTACCTACTGATAAACGTGAGGAAAACACCGCCATGAAACATTTTTTTTTTTGAGAGAGAAATCCATGACTGACCCTGGGTGGGGTGAGAGAGTGTTTGATTCTTATTAATAACTAGCTACTCTCGCGCGGTTTCACCCGCTACTCGGCTCCATCTAATCGTAGCGTGAAGTTTTATAGCATATAGCACTCAGGAACATTGTAGCTATCGATCAGTGAAAGGATTTCGGCAACCCGATCAGTGGTTCCAACACAAAGGGTTCAAAGATTACCCCCTAGGTACATACAAACTTACAAATTTTACCTCTTTATAATATTAGTATAGATACACAAGCGACACTGTAAACCCAGCTAGACGCTTCATCCCCATAATGATCCCTACAGGCGCGCGCGGACAGCTAAGCGCCGCTTGGGTATGGTTCTCCTCGGGCGGCGAACTCGACGCCCCGAGTGTCTCCTGCAGTAGTTGAGGAGTGAGGAGGTTAGTTCTGTAATACGCTGCACCTCTTTCTCTGCCATGCATTGTCTGCTTTGCAGAAAGAAGAGACGGTTTCCCAATTCTTATCGCTCCGCACCATGACCTGCAGTATGATTCAGTAAGACTTCATTCTGAACTTCGAATCTGAATCCGCTGTGAGTAGTACACTAGCGCTGCACTAGCGAGTTCAACAAAATTGACCGCAACATTTTGATAGATAAAGTATGAGATGACGTTAAAAGTGGCATTCTATTATGTAATTTTCCTGTGAATTTTCCCGTCACTTCGACGCTCACTTCACACTCGAACAAGATTCAAAATCAAACAAATTTTATAGAATCGACGTGCTGGCCTAATTTTAAAGCTTTGTGAGAAGAGCAGTGCTTGCTCAGGATTGGGCGTTTATTGGCGTGTGATAATGATAACGATGAAAAGTTGCTTCTGACCTGGAATTTATTAGAATAAGGCCACCTTTGTTCAGAAATGGATTTAGGTATCATGGCTGTTATGATAAGCAAGTATTCCTGGGATTTAAATTTTCTCATTCTGAAATATGTATAGTAGTAAATGGTTTGGAGAGGTTTCTGGTTAAAATGACTAAAAACCACTTCTTGTTCCTCCTTCGGCTCCGAGCCGGCGCCAACCCTGGCTGAACATCAATCCTGTTGGGTCCCATTTCTATTGTATTGGTGATCGATGAATTCCACCCAGCCGATATTGTCAACAGACGGCCAATGGAATCATATCAAAAATAATCATTTGTAAGAATAAGGTGCATGCATACATGCATACAGGCATATATACATATGTATTATGGCTGACAAATATTTATCTAATTTATTTACGTAAATTAAAAATTGTTATAATTATTATTATACATTTAAATTGTATTCAATTTATCAGGTGATATTGAATCAATTATATTTTCATTGAAGTCGTATTCATTGAATGGCAATCATATGTACATTATTGATTAAATTATGTAATATCATTAAAATACCTATATATACGTTTTATATTTTTTAGGACTTGTTGACTGGGACACGGCGCGTTATGCGTCATACATCGCTCTTTGGTTTCTGTTTGCGTAAAGAATGATACGACTCGCCGCTGCAATGTACGACGGACGCCCTGCGCGTGTCGCAATGTAAATGAGGTCTTAAAGGAAGGTGGTGGGAGAGCCATGTTTCGCAATAAATGGGCGGCACAATCGGAGTGATACCACAGCCTCATAGAAATAGGGCATGAAACAACTACAGCGATGTGTTTAGCAGTGTGAATGAGGGAACCGGAGGACTAATCCTTCTTCCTCATCCCCATAATACACAATATCAGCCTATAAGTGCTCACTGCTAAGCAAAGGCCTCTTCCCACACGGAGAAGAATTGAGCATTCAAACTTATAATTAGAAATTAGAAATTATATATCCAGTTTTCCTCTGGATGTTTTTCTATACCGTATGTCAGTGGTTTGTAAACAATTATAGAAAGTACATATAACTCGGAAAAAGTTACACTGGTACTTGCCAGTTTTTGAACATGGCGAGTGACGAAGAACGCGCGCTTCTCATGCATGAGAGTGCATGCATGACTCACTTAGACCTCCTCAGTCCCTAAATCTTCGAAACCCTCATCCTTACAAGGCAATGCACCCGGAACTCCTCTGGTGTTGCGGGTGTCGGCAGCGTATGGGTGGCGCCGAATGTTTTACCATCATCATCATCATCATCATCATCATCATCATCATCATCATCAGCTTCATCATTCCATCTACTACTCCATAAAGGCCTCTTTAATCGCCGATTGTTTACCATCAAGTAATCCGTCTGCTCATTTGCCGATCTATCACAGCAAAAAAAGGTATGAAGTTCGGTTCAGGAAATCTTCAGGTAACTAAAACCTTTTCTAACAATAACTCATTAGAGCTCTTGAAATTAGGAGGGACCTTGGAGTTTCCTTTTCAAGTGATTTATTAAGGTGGATAATATTTTTTAAGCTCAGGTATAATAGGAATAGATTTTCGCCTCGAGACTTTTAAGCGCTTCTATGTTAGTTTTTTTTCGGGATATTAAATTATTTGCTGTTTTTCAATCTTCCATACACTGTTTGGTGGTTACTTAGTATTTTGTTTGGTAAGTAGGTATTCATAAAGCACAGTCCGACTTTTCTTGAGGGATAAACAGAGCTGTTCAAGTTGTCATGTCAAACGTGCAGTCCAGATTTTAATACTCTTACATTGTTTTTGACTTTTGATGCATTGTAAAGTCGAAATAATTTATTGTTAAATCAAGTGCCAAATACTACACCTGTGCCCTTCTTATGCACATTTTACGTGATTTGAGGACCAAACCACAGACCTACGTTCAATTGTTTCGTTGACATTAAATAAATCATTTTACAAACGTAATCAAATGCCAAAGAGTAACGTTTCAATTATTTTGAAATGTCTCAAAAGGATTTCATTTAAATTTAAAATAATATACTTAAAACATAAACCGCAAGAATTGAATTTCGAATTTCAAATAGTTAATCTCAAAGATATTTTTTATGTGGTAGGTTGGTCGGCAAACTTGCAGATTGATTACTTGATGGTAAGCAATCGATGCTGCTTTTTCATACTCGCAACATCAAAGGGGTTACGAGTGAATTGCCAACCTTTAAGGGATTAGGGAGTCGGAGATTTAGGCATTGGGGAGGGATGGTAGGGGAAGCATTGGGCCTCTAGTAACCTTACTCATCATCATCATCGTCATCAGCCTATAAGTGCCCACTGCTGAGCAAAGGCCTCTTTTCATACGGGGAAGGTTAGAGCATTGATCACTACGCTTGCTCAATGCGGGTTGGCGATTTTAAATTAGAAATTATATATAAGTCCAGGTTTCCTCACTATGTTTACCTTCACCGTATGTCAGTGGTGTCTAAATAATCATAGAAAGTACATATAACTCGGAAAGTAGTAAGTCACATTGGTACTTCGCAGGTTTCGAACACACACCCACATGCATGCACCTCCGGGCCACCACGACGATTTACTCACACGGCGAAGCACAATGGTTGTTTCACGCCGATTTTCTGTGACACCGTGGTATCACCCGTGATACGATTCGTGGTGAAATGTGTAGATCTTCCACACTTAAAAAACAAATGCATGGGGTAGGGATTGGGCCTTCTTTTACCTCACTCACACATCGAAATACAACTTAAGAAAGTGTCGTTTCAGACTAGTATTACGTGAGTAGGGTGTGTCGAGCCATCCAATCGCGCCGAAGCATGGCACAGTTGGGTCTTGTAAAAATGTCAAAATAAAAACCAATTAAGTATGTAAATTTATTGTATTCTTCAAAAGAATATAAATATTGAGATATATAAATAAAGCTGGAAGAGATATAAAATCATACTTAAATGCTAAAACGATTTATTTTAGGTATCGTTCCCATAAAATAATTAACAGTTTGTCCAAATTTTTTATAATTTTAATAAGGATATGTACGTTAGCAGTAAACTCACGAATCTGGGTGAGTCCAATTATCCAATATTAGATATGCAGAGCTTTATTTTCAGGGTGGATTATCATTAAATAAATTCTCTGGCCCTGGTTGGGGTCAGACGAATTGCCAGGTTTGTGACTAAAAAGCACCTTTTTCTTGACCTGATCCAGGCCGAGGAAGCGGTACATAATCGCGTTTGCCCCGCAACCCGGACAACGTTTTTAAGACTAGATTTGCGTATGAGCACCAAGTTTCATTAAAATCGGTTTAGCAGTTTTCATGATTTAAGATTTAAGACTTGAAAATTTGTAAACCAGGGGCGCATGAACTTTCTTTTTCTTAACTATCTGTATGGGAACATTAAAAACTTTTTTACAAATTCATATTTAAAAGCTCGTAATTAATTTAATTGCCAACGTATCGATAAACAATTTCTTCTTTAACCATTAGGTCGCACAAATCTATTGACGTTTTAACGACTCTTGATTCATCATAATTGTTTTTGTCGTCTTCCAAGCCGTATACTGTGATTTCATTAACAGTTTTAGCCCACACAGCTTCATTACGTTCACAAAATACTGAAAAGTCATTGCCCAAAGCTGTAATTGTCACTGTTTTAGAAGTAGCTTTGATTAAAATACTCATGTCTTCACTCATGAAGAGTTTGCCACTAGCATCACACGTTCTTACTAAGCGTTCTGCGGTTTGGGTAGTTGTAGTGATTTCTGCATCATCAGTCTGTCCTGTTGACTTTTCTGTTGTGGCTTCACTATGAGCAGCTGTGCTAGTTATTTCTTTTTCATCAGATATGTTATCATCGTCAGTCGTCGTTATAGGCTCTGTTGTGAAATTGTCTTCACCAGTACTGAGGGTCGTTTCACATTCAAGTGCCACCAGAATTGAGAATCCAGAATGTAAGCGTGTCAGGTCTGCTGTTAGTTGCGTCTCCTGAAAAAAAGGAGAGAAATCTTTGTTATACAATTTACGAAAGATGAGAGGTAATTTTTGCATCGTGAAGCATACAAAATTTTTTTGATCATGAGTTCATTACCAAGAGTCCCGATATGACTTTAACCAAGAACATTTCTAAGTTAAGTCATATGTGTCAGTCGTTTTTTAAATAAACAGAGAGATAATGCTGAAAAGCATATTATTGTAGAATTTTTACTGTTTATTGCTATTAGTCAATCATCCGCCATAATTCAAAGTTTTATGCAATTTTAGACGTATTTTTCTCATTGAGAAATCCATACTTCTCTCCATGCTTAGTAACTCCATTTACGTCATTCAAGGACTTTTCTATAGAGTTAGCGAAATATTAAGAAAATAGAGCAAGGTACTATATATTTTCGTAATGACATCAATCTGATTACGTTATTGTAGTAATAGAGCGATTCAGATTTTTTTGGGTCAGGTTATCTAGAGCAATCGACGAAAATTACAAGGAACTTATATAATGGCAATTCATTTTCAATGGCACACGTGGTAGTTGGATATTACGTCAATTTTAGTATGATTGTATATCTTAAAGAAAGTTTATCCATTTTTTTTATTAGTTCACAGTTTTTTTTAATTTCCCTATTTGTTGTAGAATGATAAAACTATTAATTTATCTCTCGCTCTAACCAACCTTACCTATCCTACCTTACCCCTTATTCCTTAATAAGATTTTCCTAAAAATGACCAAAACAACGAAAAAAAATTGCGATATTATTTCAACCGTTCTCGAGACTCGCAATTAGTTACTTATTAAGTGATAAATTTTATACTGTACATTATTTATTTATACCTTTTGCATGACGATGATAGAGCCAGCGCGCACTAGAGAAAAGAAGTCTGCTGCTGTGGTTGTCATAGTAACAGGTTCTCCTACACCTCCAAATATTTCCAGTCCACTCCAGAATTCATACCACGTGCCTGGTGGCATTCTTACATGGACATGTGTCTGCATCGGTTGTAAGTTTGGTACGATTAATAAATCGTTTCCGACCGCGAACTGAGTCGTCAAATCTGTCATATTGTCTATCGACGGGTATTGAAAGAACATTGGTCTGAGAAGAGGCCCTTCTTGTAGAGTTGTGTAGAAATATGGCAGTAGACTGAGGCGTCTGTTCAACGCTTTTATCATATGCCTTTTGTCTGTACCATCAAAGCTTAGAGGATCTCTAGCGTGTACCTTCGAGTCTATCTTAATCATTGGCATATATGTTGCTGCCATATACCATTTAGCGCATAGCGCAGTTTGATAATTCTTCTCGAAGTCACCAGTATCACCACATATGGGAGACGACCAGTACCAATGGCCAGAAACACCTCCCAAACTTGCTTCGATAAGTTCCTTCCGAAGGTTCGTCCATGAAGTTGATATACCTTGTCTATTTATGGCAACTTTTCCATTCATCCACGGACTTGTGCTTAGTGTTGGAACAGAACCTTTGATTACTTTGAATGCGGCGTCAAATCGATTGCCATATTCGTTATGTGTCTTGTAATACATTTCTCCCGGGAATTCTGCGTCACCTGATGACCGCGAAAAAATTCGGACAGGACGTGAAGCATTCCATTGAGGTACTGAACGAAAAGCGTTTTCAAAACTCTGGAAGAAAGAAGATAAATTATTTATAAATTCAGTAAATTATAGTAATAAATAATATGGTACCGGGTGATAAAAAAGAAAAATATGGTACCGAGATAAAATCCTAAGTTATATTATAAAATAAAATAAAATGCTAGATGAAAAAATCTGTTTATATTAATCTATGGGTTTGTGTTGAGAATTTGTCAGTTTTTAAACTCAAGGAAGTAACGTTTTGCGTCTCATTTACTTTTTCAAAATATTTTTCTAGCTGGCTTACTAACAAAACTTTGTTAATACATGTTTTTTTGACCTCAAACAACACATCGTTTTTTTACTTGCCCTCCCTAATTTGAACTTAGCAAATAATTTATCATCGCCTTCCTCGTCAGCACGGGATGATTAATCATGAAAATGTTATAATGAATTGGTGTTATCGAGTCTGAAACTTCTTCCATCTTTGTTTTTACTTAATTTGGGTCTCAGATTAGGAACACTCACTTGAGTGAATTTGAAGATCATGTTATGATTTTATACATTTTCACTACATTAGGGTAAGGTAGAAAAGATGGCGAACGAATATATACTACAAATTACTTACATCACTGAAATACGGCAAATAATCTTCTAAATCATTAAAATCTTTTTTACTTTCGTCCAATGGCCAGCTGTTTTCCAAAATAATGCCATCAAATTCTGTGTTGTAATTCCATAAACTATTCATAAACTCGTCGCTACCTCTAGAAAATCCGGGATAGACAATATCGTGATCATTAACTTTCCCTTTGTAGAGATTATTGGAATCTGGATCTCGAATAATGTATTGTTCGAATTTCTCGTCATCGAAACATCGGTCTTCTGGTACTAAAGTTGTTTTAGTTTTTGCTTCTGCAGTTTCTGTCGTACCTTCTTCTTCTTCGGTTTCTGATTTTGGTGGTGGTGTGTATTTTATCTGTAAAGAACATATCACATATGAGTTTATTTATTGTATGGTACAGCGTCTAGTCAGCGTCAGAGTCAGAGTCATAGTCGATCTATAACAGTGTATCCTCTGTGATGTAACTATAAAACTAAATATAATAAAGACCGCTGATAAAAAATTTAGAAATAGAAAAAGCAATTCAGATAGAAAATATGTTTTATGTTTGTCTGTAGCATACATTAGTCTCCGGAACTGACTGAAGGTTCTGATAGTTTTTTTTCGTAGATATAGCTCATAAGTTTAAGCAACATATAGCGTAATATATGTATGTTTTGAAAATGAAAACAAGAAGCTATACCCTCGAAGTTACGGACAGAAACTAGTAGGTATGTAATAAATACCCGTTACTACACTACGAATAAGTGACTCGCGAAACGCGTTAAGTGTATTATTTTGAAATTCATCATTTGACTTCTACCGCCCTTCTCTCCTGGAGAGGAAGTGTCACTCTTATCAACTAAAACCCACTCCGATCCTTCTACGTGGTACTTTATTGCTTTTCTGAATCCACCGCCTGTGTGCCAAGGGTTCGATCTTGGTTCGGGGTTAGACAAAATTCATATAATTATGATTGTTTAAATGGTTTTTACTAAAGTTAAAGTTAAAGTATACTTGTGATGTGTATGTCAATACTTTATTTATAAACACATCCACGATATACTCACGTAATCGTTTAACGAGATACTCGACTAGTTTCAAGCCATGCTTGAGGCCCATATTCATGAGCAGCATTCCGCGACCGTGTCCGAATCATAATAATTAATTTAGTATGTCTCACGACAGTTATAATAAAAAAAAAACATCCACGATACAGAAAGAGATTTATATTGTTCGACAAAGATGAATCAAGTACAATTTTTATACCTATAATGTTTTTTTTTACATTCATAATCGAGTTCAACGTACTAGATCCTTAACAACTACGGTCTATTTATTTATTACTTAAGATTTTATTTCTTATATTTTATTCTGAACCTTAATTTAATATCAGAATTAAATTGTTATTCTTTATAATTATAATTAAACAACAATTCAGTTTCCTCTATATAAAATTTGTTAATAAACTTAATTGAAACACAAAGCTAGAAAAAATACGTTTAAGTAAATTAGTTTTTGACGGGAACTTATGTTGAGTCGAGTTTGTAATTAAAAAGCGTGTTTTATGAAGGTAGGTGACTTAAAGAAAGAAAATTAACTAATCTAAATATTTAGGTCATATTCTGTCTACCGGGGTGGCGGGACTAGCTCAACAAGGCACCATAGCCTCGGTCTAGGAGAGGGTTTAGTCAGTATGGGTCTGACACATCATTTGTTAAGTTCCACCCGTGAGAAGACTTTCTTCATTTCCCCCTCACAAAATACAGTCAGATTCAGTGTATACCAGCTGCTCTTTTTTTAATAGGTTCGTGATTAAATTAATGTAAAAGCTTCATGAAAATCTGTAGAGTACCTAGTTTACATGATTATCAATGTAAATGAATGCACGGTTGGTGCTGTGGCTGGGCAACTGGCTGCCATGCAAGGTGTCGCGGGTCCGATTCCCGTACGATTTTTTTTTTTTTTTTTGAGGGGAAAATCATCAAATGACTTCTCCCGCCCAGGGCCGGGCAGGAGGGAGTGTCGGACTCTTACTGACTAAAAACCCCCCTGTTCCTTCTCCTGCTCTGTGCCGAGGTCGCGGTGCCTCGTTGCGCTTACCCCGCAACCCCGGCTGAACATCAGCCCTTTAGGGGCCCATCTGTGGTGGTCTAATGGCTCTTTGAGGCGCGCGCGGAACGCTACGCGCCGTACGCTCGGGCCTGGTTCTGGTCGGGCGGCGAGCTGCCCGACCAGAGGAGGAGGATTGCTCCCTCACGCGGGCCGCCTCTCTCTTTGCGAGCATGACTGCTTCACAAAAGGAGGAGACGGCGTCCCAGTTCCTCTCACTCCGCACCATGGCCTCGACTAAGGCCAGGCGCGAGAGGTCGCCGTCGCCGATCACTTCCCTGAGGATACGGCGGTGCTTAGCCCAGGCAGGGCATACCGCTACCGTATGCTCAACCGTATCCTCTAGGTGGTCCTCACAATGACGACACGCGGGCGTTTCCTCCCGCTGGATCCGAAACAGGAACCTACCGAAGCTGCCGTGCCCGGTAAGCACCTGCGTCAGACGGAAGGTGAGGACGCCGTGGCGTCTCTCAAGCCACTCCTCAAAGAGGGGTCTTACCGCTGCTATAGTAGCGTGCCCGCCGATTCCCGTACGTAAAAACGAACGTTTGTGTGATCCACAAATTGTTGTCCTGGTCTGGATGTCATGTGTATGTATGTTTGTAACCGCACCCACGACACAGGAGAAAATCCTAGTGTGGGGGAACGTTGTATTTAAAATCTAAAAAGCAAATCTAAAAAGAAAGATGTTTACATGAAAACGCGTCCTGAGTGAACGCTTTTAAAAACAATAGACGAATGTTTTGCATAAATCCTTCTTGTTAAGGTAACATTGTTTGTCTTTAGAGCCGACCATAGAGAGAATAGTAAAAGATAAGACTTCGTTAAAAACGTAGTGTAGGTACCTAACAAAAGCTACTGTCTCTGGTGAGTCATAGTAAGGGCTGGATTAGCCCAGTCAGGAGCCTCTAGGCAATGAAATTTTCAGAATCTGCGATTAAATTTTAGTCTACTTTAAAAATAAATTATGACTTAATTAACGGAAGGGTATTGTTGTTATTATTTTTTAACATTTTTCTATTTATGTTTTTTCTAGGTGCCTAACCTGCGGGCCTTCGAAGACTCGGAGCCCCCGAACCCCTCAAGTGGCTTATATTGCATATTGTTTAATAAATAATATTATATATTGTTTCATAAATTTAGCCTTGGTCATGTTTTTTTATACCAAATATCTAAGCTACCTAACTGTAAAAACAATCTGCAGATAGGTATAGTAGTTGATTTTTAATCTAATTTTATTTCTGTTATTTATTTTCAAAGGTCAGTCTAGCTAGAGCTATTTATCACCCAATATCGTTAAAAAAGTTTTGAGTTCAAACACTCAACTTCAACCGCTGCGTAGGCAATTTGGAAATTACCCAAACTTGACAATTTGGAATATATAAAGTTTTAAATGTTTAAAAATAAATATTTGTTTCAATATAACTAAAATAATTTTATAACACACAATAAACTTAAAAAAAAAAACCGAAACGTTCCTAACGTTTTTTTCAAATGTTTGTCTCTTAAGAGGTCACTGGCAGGAAGAAACGAATGTTTTTGTACACTTTCTACCGAAAAAAAGAAGAAAAAACGTGTCTATGAATTCGTGCCATTAACTAAATTATTTTTACATTATAATAAAACTGCCAGGTTTTATTTCGACAAAGAAAATCTCATTGTTTGCTCTTAATTATTTTTTTTTCTTTATATATAAAGATTATTGTTCCCTGTCTGGAATTTGGATATTATTATGATGTTTGTATATGTCATTTTAATACCATCCCCTCTAGAGACACAAGTTTGAGATGGGTTTTAACAGGTCAAAAATGATCCCTGTTCTTTCTATTACTACACACGCTTTTTAATACCTTTTACTCAAATAACAGTTACCCTTTCGCATATCTGGTAATTCCGATATCGAGTTGGGAAAAGATATATCAATGTTAAATAACAACAGCAGTGTGATTCTGTAAGATTTCATTCTAAACTTCGAATCTGAATCCGCTGTGAGTAGTAGTACACTAGCGCTACGCTTGAACTAAATTGACAGCAACATTTTGATAGATAAAGTATGAGATGACGTTAAAAGTGGCATTCTAAAATTTAACTTCTCCGTCACTTCGATTCTCACTTCGCACTCGAACACGAATCAAAATCAAACAAATTTTATAGAATCGACGTGCAGGCTATTATTTTTAATGTGACTGTGACTGTAATTTGCACTATAATTGTGATTACAGCTGTTATTTACGTGAGAGAGATATTGTTATGACATAATAGGCTGTCATTTGAACTGTGAATGTGATGTGAGCTGTGATTCCAAGTGTTATTGATAATAACTGCTAAGTACTTGTCCCCGCAGTACACACTTATCTAGTATTAGTGAAATACTTATTTTTTAACCTGCGACGGTGAAACGCCTCACACCTAATACAAATGTTAGGTGAAGGTAAAATCCAGGACTTCATAATGGACAGCCTATAATTGCCCACTGATGTGCAAAGGCCTCTTCTCATATAGAGAAAGATTGAGCATTAATCATCTCGATTGCTCAAAACGAATTGGCGACTTCAAACTTATAATAAGGAATTATAAGTAATTAGGTAAATAGAATTGCACAAAGGATATTAAAAATTAGAAATAAATAGACAATAATTAGTTAGATTTTATAAGGCTAGGTTTTGTCATGATGTTTTTCTTCACCAGTCAGTGGTGTCTAAATAATCTTAGTAGTACACAATACCTCGGAAGAAGTCACATAGGTACTTGCCAAGTTTCGAACCCGAACTCACAACAACTTTCACACGAATCGCGTGATTTCACACGCTACTCGGCTCCATTTGATCGTAGCGTGATGTTTTATAGCCTATAGCACTCAAAGACATTGTAGCTATCTGTCAGTGAATTCTGGCAATCCGACCAGCGGTTCCAAACATTAACCCCTACATACAAACTTACAAATTTAACCTCTTTATAATATTAATATGTATTTTATTATAAATAGTATAGATAACATAAGTTTCAAGTCATATCGAAATCATACTTCTAGCCGTCGTGACCTGTAATTATTAAAAAACAAATCTTGTAAAGTACTTACGTAAGGCGAAACATGGGGCATATACTTCTTTCCGGCACTTTTGACTAAAACTGATCCTTGGTTGACAGTCTCCACCATAGCAGGATTACATTTCGTTTCGAACACAATAGGGAAAGCGCCACAATGGCTCTCAAAAGGCAGATCTTGTGAAGTAGCCGCTGCCAGGAACGTTCGTAAGTCCGCCAAGGCATTATCAGTTACTGCTTCTCTGAAATTGAAAATATTTTTAATTAGAGGGTTGTTTTATTACGGTGTCTGATGGATCATTCCAACATCATAATTACTAGGGCCTATTATGGGCTGAAATAGGTAATCACCCTCAACACTAACGTGTGTATTATTTTTCGCTTCGCTCCCGTCATTTGACTTCCTACACTACCCAACGTAGGTACCTACCTACACTTCAGACCCAACACTATTTACCCTACCTACCCTATCCTACCTACCTTGCCCTACACTAACTACCGTACACTATCTTTATCTCGGAAAATATATGACATCACATAGGTTCGTACGTGTTGCGCGAAATTTATAGAAAAAACTATGTATATGCTTTTGTAAAATTAGAGTCTGGGGTGGGTATGTATTTGAGGCAACGTTTTTTCATTAAAAAACGTTTTTATAATCTACTAGTTTATCACTTAATTATGTCTATGGGTCTTAAAAGAGAAATAAAGATACGAAATTTACTAAAATTAAGAGTATACAAATGGTATAAACATTATGTAAATCGTACTAGCAAAAAAATGAAAACTTTAAAAGTCAATATAATAAAGACACATTTTGGGTGCGTCGACGTACACATTGATATAAAAAACTGTATTCCATAGTAAAAAAAACATTAAAACAAAAAGCACACGATTAATAAAAAAATCTTATCCAAAGATTTGCAGATAGGCATTACACGAAACATTTTCGAAGAAAATTCTCAGTAATCAGTAGAAAATTAACCAAAAATAACATTCAACATATGATTTTCATAAAGAATAATACATATGTTTAGAAAGTTCAAAGGGCAAATTGCCCAAAACAAACTCTGTGCTATCAAAAGAAACGTTCACTGATAAAGTTATTGAACTCAAGTAACTTCTTTGATTTTGCAAATATTTAACTAAAACGTTAATTTACTTTCCAAAGAAATATAATTGTCGATGTTCAAATAAACATCGTAGAACTAAAATTAATTTTTCGTTCATTTTATTTAGCAGCTAATAAATGCCTAATGAATATTATTAAGGCAATACTTTTATTACTAAAAATGCTTTTAAATGTAATCTAGTTTATATCCATTGGCTGTTCAAAAATAGTTTAATGAAACTGATTGTAGTTACATATGATGCACGATATTGAACCTTATTATCTCTAATACAGTTTATTATTTATCTATACTAATATAATAAAGAGGTAAAATTTGTAAGTTTGTATGTAGGGGGTAATCTTTGGAACCGCTGGTCGGATTGCCAAAATCCTTTCGCTGATAGGTAGCTACAATGTTCCTGAGTATAGGCTATAAAACATCACGATACGAATGGGGGTCGAACAGCGGGTGAAACCGCGCGAAAGTAGCTAGTTTTTTATAAGATAGGGCAGCAATTGGTTTGACGGACCTGATGGTAAGCAACATAGCCTATAGACACTCGCAACACCAAAGTAGCAAGTGAGTTTTGTTTTGACTTTTTAGGGATTGGAGATTTGAGGATTTTGGGAATCGTGAATAGGGGGACCATCGCAAATTCGTTTACAAAGCAAGTGTTTTCATGTCAGTTTTGGTGGTATCACTCCAGTTGAGTCGGTGGTTTCATACTGAAGCATGGCTCTTTCAAACTTATACTTACCTTTCGTTCCACACAAAGTAATGTACAATTATTTAGGGGATTTAACGTGACAATTGTCTGCTACATAATAAAATAAGTGACCAATCGACTATAATTTCTTTTCCTATTTATTTATTTATTCTTGTAGACACAAAACTACTTTGGATTCTGTTTTCTGTATTTCTGTACGTTGCTGATTGTTACGCTTTAACCTTTAATTCACTGAGCTAATTCTGAGGAAATTTGCTGCTAAGATAGAATAATTATTTGGAAATGATAGTCTACTATGTAGACAAAGACATGCAAGAAAGCAAAATGAAGTTTTAAGACGGCCCTTTGAGACGTTTTTCACGCTTGGGAAAAACTTGAAGTACTATCAATGTCATAAGTGCATGGAGGGTTCCAAATCAAAATCGTTTGTACGGCGTTTCATCGCCGTAATAATATACCACGTATGACATAGATGGCGCTAGTATACTAATGGTATTGAAAAATATACATTTATAGTTTTTATCAGATACAAAGCTATTAACTTAATAAATTTTTACACAAATTAATGCTACGATATTCCAAACCTTTTTAAAGCAAAGCATGCAATAACCAGGATTCGAACTCGGTAGCATAAAATTTACCGATGCCACTAGCCATTAGGCCATTGCGTAACCTTGAGATGTTTTGAAATTATCCTACTCTTTATTATATTGAAGTTGTTTAGCAACTATAACACGATCATAAATCTCAAAACAGTTGAGGGTAATTTAATATTAACTGTATAAAAATTAAACCTTTTTGTTCAATCATAACATTCTTTACTATCTTTGAGTGAGTTCAGTTACGATTTGTTTAACAAGTTTTTAATATTTATTTTTATCATGAGTTTGCGTTCAAATATTGATATGGCTACGAGGGCCCAAATAATAGCATTGCATAATCAAAGCTTAAATTATACTGAAATTTCGAGAGAAACTGGCTTAAACGTAAGTATTCTTTTAAAATTACCGTTCGTTATTTATTTTATTATCCATGGTTATCGATACATGAAAATATTAAATAATACACGTCCCTTACAGGTAAAGACTGCCACTTTATGGATATCTAAAGCTGTTTCAAGAAGAGGGTTCATTGGAGCACCGTAGTGGATCTGGCAGAAGACATAATATTGACTCAGACTAGCTTCAACTTATGGGGCAAGGTTATGAGGAAAATTACTGGAGCATTGTCATCTTCAGTGATGCAAACAGTGAAAACTACATAGATGTGCTGAATGACGTCATGAAGATGTGCTAGTGAATGATAACGTTCGTGCAGGACAATTGTCTTATGTGTAATGTTCCATAATTGTGCAAGTGTTTAGTCAGCAATCAGACATACGGATTATTCCTTGGCCAGCGAGATAGGAGAAATAGGATCGATAAAAATGGCGGCTACACTAGTTCTTAGAAGAAAAGATATTGTTGACTATAGGATTAAGCAATTACAAGACCGGGGTAGCTATAATTTATTTAATGGATAAATGTTCAAACTTAGTGTTAGTAGGATAAATTTATTGACTACTTTATAACCAGCAACTGTTATGAGTGAGAAATAAAAATAAAAGCAATATTAATATCTACAGATGCTATCGATTGTAAAATAATAAATTATTTATTTATTAATTACTATAAACAATTCGTCCCATATCTAATGAATGCTATATCCCGGTCTTAGAAATGTTATTGATTTAAGGTCTAGCTTCAATTTCTTCCTTGTTCTGGAACGAATACTTAAGCTATGAGCCTTTGTCATAACATGATGCACAAAATGAATCACTTTAGTCAATACTTTAATTAAATTTTATGGGAAGATAAAAAATAGTTGCAGAAGTAAGGTTGCATATTATATAGAATCGTATTATAACATTGTGTTTAAAACTAACTAATAAATGACTAGCATAACACAATTTTGATTTAAAATGCTTACTAATTTTATAAAAAGTGTATTAAATAATGTGTCAGTTAGCTGAAAAGTTATTAGGTCAGGGTATACACTATATAAGAAAGAAATAAATATTATGTTTTAAGAAATAAATGTCTGAAATTATAATGCCACTAAAATAGTTTTATTTGTTATCCTTTATGAGAATTAAACTTAGTATTAGTCCTAATCTGTAAGAAAAATATGTTACTTTTACATTAATAGTTAGCACATATTATAAAAGTTATTAATATATATTTATTAATATAATTTTATTCTAAAATAATATATATATATATATATATATTATTTTAGAATAAAATTATATATATTTATTAATATAATTTTATTCTAAAATAATATATATATATATATATATATTATTTTAGAATAAAATTATATTAATAAATATATATTAATAACTTTTATAATATGTATATATATATATATGTAATATGTATATATACATATATATATATATATATATATATTTATTTTTGTTATCTTTTATAAATATTAAACGTCAAATATTTTATTTATATATTATTATTATCGATTTTATGTAAAAAAACCATTGTTAAAAAACCTGAATTTATAAATGATGACCCGGTATTGAACCGGTGCCCTTCGACTTCATTATTCTATCATTCTTATTCATCAGAGCTATCGATCGTATTTTTATAATGTCGAAAATGCGCGTTAGTTTATAACTTTTATTATTGTCTATTGTTAATTATTGACGCCATCTTTTAATTGGTTTGCTTGACTTGACTTAGATGGCGCTATTTAAGTCCTCGGAAATGAGAAAATTAACATAATTTATGTGTATTTATAATATAAATATATTATTGTTTCTTAATTATTATTTTCACCATTAAAAACCTTATTGTGTGCCTCTGCTGTGTAAAGTACATAAGTACTTTACACAGCAGAGGCACACTTGAATAATCAAGCTTTGCAGTGTTATTTTCATTTAAAAGCAGCGCCATCTAGTTATCAATGGTAGCATTATGCAAAACCTGTCAGTCAATAGTCGACCTTAAGCTCTCCATGCATTTTTGTCACCCTTAGTACATAAGTTGAGAGAATAAGGACATTGTCAACTAAAGTACTGAAATTTTCCACCGTGACGTGGAGATTTGCCGGTGGATTGGATTGAGTTCGAACAAATGGTTTTAGCGGTGTACAGTATTTTAATGTAACTAATATATCATCACCCAACACTCAGGTAGTATATAAGTAAATTATATTTAAGGTCAGTAATATTTATTTTATTACCTATTCTTGTATTTGTTTGATCATTAGAATCATTAGATATTCTGTTACATTGTGATTAGTATTTTTAACAGTAAATCTTAAGTTTAAATTATACTCACTGCAGTATAGTTAGTTAATTGCTACATTATTGAAACTTAATTTAATCAAGGCTGTAACTAATTCACATAGTTTTATAACTACTTAGTAGATGTAATTATTAGCAGGTATCTCGACATAATATAAATAATTTGAGTGTTATATATTAGTGCAAGTCATTGTAAAAATCTAACAAGTTATAAGTAATTTAGAATCGTTTTATGTAATACCTAAGTAGGAATTAGTATTTTAATTAATTTATTGTGCTTATTTATTTAGTTTATATAAAAGTTTACAACATTATACATTGTAGGTAGTTTTACGAGCAATGTACAATATTAATTAATTTACATATTTAGCTTTATATAATTGTTATTAATTTGTAGGTTCTGTGTCGCTTTATAAAAGCATTTCGGCAGTGTATAAAACACAGTTAGGTGTGTCCTTTAGTCATATTGTTTGCTAGGTTTAATTGTATTCCTGTATCAATTCCAGGTTGACAACACTCCTCTCCCAGTATGTCCGAGGAAAGGGATTTAATTAAAAAGCGCGGCAGCTTAAGGGTCGCTTGACTGCTTTCGTCACCTTCCTGGACTCACTCAAGGACAAAGTATTAAGTAGTTGTGATGTGTCCGAGTTGCAGTTGCGCATGGGTAAGATGGAGTCATTGTACGAACAATATGATGAGGTGCAGTTGCGTCTGGAATGTATCGCCGACGATCTTAAGGTACAGAATTCCAGAGCGTTACCGAGTTCGAAGTCACTTTATTACAAAGCGTTGTCCAGAGCGCAAATCATCTCAACGACAGTAACAAAGATGATAAGTCGATGGAAAGCTGTAAAAGTACACTTGCTAGCATACACAAACCCGGTAAAAACTACCAACGATTACAATTACCAAAAGTTTAGCGGTTCATATTGCAATTGGTTGGAATTTCGTGATACCTTCACTAGTCTAATTCATAGTAACGACGAAATTGATGAGGGTTAACAAATTCACTACCTAAGAGCCTCTCTTGAGGGACCTGCTGCCGTCATCATCAAGTCAATTGAGTATTTCTTCGAGCAATTACTCTGTGGCATGGAGTTTGTTACTTGATCGGATTTGACAACAAACGATTATTAGCACAAAATCATGTGTCCTACTTTGTATCACATTGATGCGGTTACAAAGGAGAATCGTCGGTTGCTCTCAAAGGATTACTCGATCAATTAAATAAGGACTTGCGAGCATTAGAGTCGTTAGGTGAGCCTGTAAAGCACTGGGGCACCTTTTTGATATACCACGTCAACTCAAAAAATTGATCATAGGACCTATCGTGAATGGGAGGAGTTTAAGGGTAGGATTGACAAAGAAAGTTCGATTACGTTTGATATGTTCATGCAATTCCTACGCACTCGAGCCGATTTGATCGAGAACTTAGAACGCCTTCGAACAAATAATAATTCTCAAACGGCAGGTAGATCAACCCTAAGATCAAGTCGATGTTGGTTAATCAACCTCATAATAGTTCCAGCATCGAAACAGCTCCCACAGTATGTCCTAAATGTAACAGTAATCACACATTAAATAATTGTCCACAGTTTCTCGCATTAAGCGTTGATGCTCGTATTAAACTTCTACCTACTTATAAGATTTGTTTTAATTGTTTTTCGTTCAGGTCACTTCGCTAACAAATTGTAAAAAAGCCCGGTTGTAAACTATGTAAGCGTAGGCACAACACACTAATTCACATAAATTCTAAAGATAACATTATTGCGAATACACATAGTGTTAATTCGTCTAACAATAACTTGTCTTCATCATCCGTACCGTCTGCTACCACAGACACGAATAACGTTACGTTGTCAGCACACATTGCATCCTCTCAAGGTCATACGCAGCGTGATGTTTTGCTATCGACCGCATTGGTCAAACTACGGGATCAAACTGGCTGTGTGCATGTCGTTCGCTCGGTCCTAGACAGCGGTAGCACTTCGTCATTCATAACGGAACGGTTATGTAAAAAAACTTAATTTATTCACGAGCCAGGTAAACAAATCTATACTTGGCATAAATAATGTTTCTTCGCACGTAGGTAAAACATGTCGAGTTGATATGACGTCTTTGGATGATCATTTTAATTTCAACCTTCATTGTTTGGTTTTGCCATTTATCACGAGTGAGGTACCGTGCCGTGAAATAAATATTAATAATTTCGATATACCTTCGAATATCACTTTAGCTGATCCTAAGTTTTATGAACCCGCTGATGTTGATTTATTAATCGGCGCTGATCTGTTTTTGGAAGTTATTAGGATCACAAAAATTAGAATTAGGTAATGGAAAGCCAATATTATATAAAACCCATTTAGGATGGATAGTTCCGGTCCAATTCTTACTAATGATTTAAAATGTAATTTTTGTAAAGATGTTTCCATGATCATAAATATGTTAGTTCATTTGATTTGCCAGAACAAAGATTATGTGAGAAAGAACCTTCAATTCTGGGAGATTCTTTCAAGAAAGCAACACACTGTTGCCAATCATTAGTCTCGCGGGACTTGCCTGCTTCGATTGGACGTAGATATTGCACCTCACGAGCCCGACAAGTTACTTGGTGTGGGTCGGTATCCCGCTTCCGATGATTTAGGGTTTCCTAAAATTCCGAGCGAGGTCCTTGGCTAGGCATAGTGAACGCGATTTATTATCATTGATACGAAAAGTGATTACATTAGTGCTTTCATTTATTTTAGTCGTTATTATAATTTATTTACTTTAAGATTTATTTAATCATATAGGAAACAATACATTTATTTTTTGTTTCATGTTAATAAAACCCACCTTATCTCATTACAGTCCACTCATCAGTTTACAAAATTATTGTTTAATTTCGAGCATATATGATTGATTGCACGCTGGCCCACATTTGCTATTAGCTCCCATAAGGGAATCGTACTGACCAAGAAGGTCGCAACTTGGCGAAGACTTGTACTCATAAGTGTGTTCCATGTCGCCGCATGAAGGGACGGGTAGTTAGTCCTATACTGGGCAACTTACCACGAGAACGACTTTCGTCCAGGTTATCCCTTTGAGAGCACCGGCGTTGGTTATGCCGAGCCTATTATTGTGTGCTAGTCGTCGGGTGTTGCGGATTCGGGCTGGTGAAGGTGCATGTAGGATTTTTTATATGTTTTCCGATCAAACCCATTCATTTGGTGTCAACTCGGTGGCGATTTAATTAGTAAGGGTTATTTACTAGCGTTGCATCGATTGATTGCTTGAGGAGGTACATAAGCCCGTTGATATTTTTTCGGACAACGGTATCTCATTTATCGGTGCGTGCAATGACCTTTCTCATTTGGTAAAGGAAAATACTTTGGCCTTGGGTGAAGTGCCGCGAATGATGGAATTAAATTTCATTTTTAATCCCTGCGTACATCCCGCACTTCGGTACCTTCTGGGAGGCGAGTGTAGTCAACAAGGTACATCGTCAAGCGAGTGTTGGGATATTGTAATTAAACTTTTAATAAACTGTACACCACACTAACTAAAAATCGAAGCCATTTCGAACTTTCATCCACTAACGCCTTATCTTCAGATCCTGCAGATTGCATACCGCTGACGCGTAACCTTGCTGCAACCTGATTATCCTGTTCCTGCAAGGATGGATTGAAGCTGGACTCCTTAAGTGGCTGATTAAGGAGGATAATCTCCCTCCGTTGAAGTGGAGACTAGGCCGTGTGGTGGCGGTTCACCCAGAAACAGACGACATCGCTTGTGTTGCTGACAGCCAGACGGCCACTGGCATCGTACGATGGGCATTCAATCGAGACATACTTGATGGATTTAGATTAAGTATTCTTCTTGAAGTGTTCGGAATTGTTTTACGACCTTAAAGTTTAAGAATCAGTCAATTTAATGCCCGTGACTCATTCAATGGAAGACTGATTTTAGTAGGTAACAACTTTTGAACTAAACCTCTTAAGACTTTATACCTTTGAAGAAATTCCGAGCTAATTGTCATCAATCGTACTCAATCTTTCCGAAAAATTCTTAGGAATAAGAAATAAGAAATTAAAAAAAATATTTGAAAAAGTTAAAGCGAAATTTATTCGTTACTAAAGACCCTTACGTTACTATTTAATAGATGTTATTATACAGATAAACCTTCCTTTTCAATAAATCTAGCTGTTAAAAAGCCATCAATATCCATTGCGTGGTTTTAAAGATTTAAGCATACATAGGGATATAGGGACGGTGAAAGTGGCTTTGTTTTATAGTCTGTAGTTAAAAAACTTACCTACAAATATGTGCGCCCAACATCCAATATTCCAAGTTTTTCTCAACCTTTATAGCAGCCATAGCATCTCTCATTATATCGGCAGGTTCCGGTCCGACGAACAAATGTAGTTTTAATCCAAAATTCGTTATACTGCGAAGGACCAGCTGATTGTCTCTTCTAACAATCACTTCTGTTGGTGCCATTGTGTCTATCAAGACACCGTGATAGGATCCGTTTGATTTAGCAAAGATTAAAGGAATGGAACTCAACCCTCCTTTATGGTTATAAATAACCTTAACGGTACCTGGTACCAAAGGAATTTCACCCAATCCATAAAGTGTCTCATCTGTAAGTTTAAAAGACATTTCCCAAATGTTCTCTGCTGCTATCAACGGTCCTCGTGCTGTGTTGAAAATTATTCCTTGATTTGAATGTACTATTATGTTAAATTCTGGATGCTTGACTTGGTAGTTGTAATTCTTCTCTTCAATCCTTCGGCCTATTATGTCGTTTGACTGATGGAAGGTTAGTGTGAGATGGGTGGCTGACACTTCGTTGATAGAAAGCCTGATGTTCCTGAGGCTTGTACTTGAATGATAGGGTAGGACGTGAGTTCTTGGTGTCATATTTAATTGTTCGGACCATTCTTCCCGGAGAAGGTAGGAGAATCTTGATGGATATCGGTGGTAGCATAAGCTGTTGCTGTGGTCATAACAGCATTGGGGAGGGCAATCTTCTTGAGGTACCGATTCCTTGCCGCAAGGAAGTCTCGCAACTCTTGCTATTACACAGGATCCCATTGATAGGCCATCTGTTGGAGCTAGTTCAAGTGTTGGGAAGAAAATGTATCGGTACAGTAGAACTGGGATTACTATAGCTACTATAAGCACTGCCACTACTACCCTCAGAGGTCTGTTAAGAAGGATCTGGTCGTACCATTTTACATCTGAAAATAAGGACATAAATAGGTTAGTAATACTTAGAATATGGAGTCTGCTCGTGTCTGCGCTAACATAAATATATTTGAATATATATATAAAGTTAACGACAGGACTCTGCATAGCGTTAAAGATATCATATTATTAATTTGGAAAAGAAAATACAAAAAATCTTCTAAAACAAAAAAAAAAATTGAGCACGTAATTGTGTTTGGACACATGATAATATAATAATATTGAACTCGATTTAAGACGTAATAATAGAATGTAGAACATTGCATTCTAGAAGTCTAAGCTGACGAAGATTCTGAAAACTAGTATTATGATTAGAATTTGTGGAAAATTATAAAGAGTGCAGAAGATTTTACCCGCTCCCTTGCGATGTAGTCTGAATAGCAAATGAGATGTAGTAAACAGATCCTATCTTCATACCAACATATATATCTATATGCATCAACTTAGCTTGGAGAATAAATTATGCAAATCGGATAAACATTAGGCTTGATCCCAGTCATGGTGGCACGTGACTGTTAGCGCTAGGAATGTTTTAAATTGTTTTTTTTTTACGATATAATTATAAGATCTCTATGGATTCATTCGTCGTGCTCTTCTTATTAAAATTATTTTCACTTTTTTAAACTTGTTATTTGTATTGAAGCTAATCAAAGTCAAAGTCAAACTTGAAGGTTACCTATATTTGCAAACTAAGTATTGCAATAGGTATGGTCACTAGTCAATTGTAACAGGTTCAAAATTTATCATTTTAGAAGTTCCTAATGATTTTGACTTTACATCAATGATCACAGTGAATAACTTTTATTTAATGTTAAATTAATATTTTCGAATTTTGTGAGATCAGCATTTTATGAATTATGTATGTATGTATGTTTGTACGTATTTTTATGAAGTGGAATCTTATAACTAAATTTTAAAGTAGGTATGTAAAATAATGTCTTCATCAGATTTAGCTGAAATTTTGTATATGTATAATAATATATAATGCCTTTGCCTTAAATCCCTTAAAATGTCTATAAAGTGTTTAGATTAGTTATAAAAGAATTTTCAATTTAACTGGGTGTGTTCTTCTGAATGTCCACTTATTTATGCATTTATATCTATTGTTATTCATTGTTATCTTAAAAAACATTATTATTTTTACATGACTTTTAAATTGAACTTAAAATTATAAATTAAAACAATCAACTCTTTACTGGTCGTCCAGGCACTGCGTCATAAGGGTAGTTAAAACTTAAGACCAGCAAAGTGATTCTGTAAGACTTCATTCTAAACTTCGAATCTGAATCCGCTGTGAGTAATACAGTAGCGCTACACTTTGAGTGTCGCCACGAGTGGAACTAAATAGACCGCAACATTTTGATAGTTTAACACCCGGTTTCTGAAAGGCTTGTCAATACTAAAAACTAACTAATCTCCTGTTAAATCTCTTGTCAAGTCATCTGATTGGTTGTTGATAATTCAGTCAACCAATCAGATGACTTGACAAGAGTTTAAATTGATTTTAATCGGCCTTTTGATCGGCCTTTCGGAAACCGGGTATCAGTGTGAAATGACGTTAAAAGTGGCAATATACTATAATGTTATTTCCCCGTCACTTCGACGCTCACTTCAAACTCGAACAAGATTCAAAATCAAACAAATTTTATAGAATCGACGTGCAGCTAATTCAATCGTTATTCTATTTAGTCACTTCGACGTAGTACTAGTAGCAGACAATTTTAACAATGGTAAATTCATCTCTAATCACGTCACGTCATATCTAATCACGAGAGTCACCTCTAATCACGCAAGTAGCAGCCTAAAAAGCTAAAATGAGAAAGTACCACGAGGAATTAATAGAATATTAATTCGTTTATTTGTAGCTTGCTTCGGTACGAATAGCCCGGTTACACAGGATTGATACCACGTCCACAGCTTCACAGAATGCCGACGTAAAGCAACAGTTTGAGTTGCCTGTGTGTCATTATTGTGAGGACTGAGGACCACCCTTAGGACACGGTTTAGCAAACGGTGACAGTGTGCCCTGCTGGGGCAGAGCCTCGCCGTGTCGTGCACCATAAAAATACTTCCGTCATGACGGAAATATTTTTTTATGGCGTCGTCATCGTCATGTTAGTTTCGAACCCACTTATTTTCATACTAAGAATGTTTAATACATCATTCGACTTTGCAAATTACTTTCAGAATAGCACTACTGACTTCCTTACGATCATTTCGGCAATGATATTCAGTTCATAAACTATTTTAGTCCCTTTCTGTAAGGTATTACGTAATCTTCCATGATAGTAGGTGGAGAATTACACATCTATGTATAAAAAGGTTGTTGACATTCTATAATATGAAGGAAATTGTTTGATTTTCTTTTGTCTACGAGTTTCTTTTGTTTATTTATTTCATGCTTGGAAGTCCTGCTTTTGTTGTACCTATTGAACGTTTTGGCGGAGACTCCTTAGATTCGATGGATTGTTTAAGTTCGAAGTAAAGAGATAAAATAATTGTTTTGTTTTAGGTACAATTTGAGGCTATTATTTTTCATTAACTGTGTTGTAGTGTGTACCTTCTTAATGTTTTCTTTTTTGTAATTTGTAATATACCTACGTTAGAGGTTTGTAATATGTATTTACGATTTTCATCTTGAACTGTTTTTTTTTTTTGGAAGGTGGAATTTTATTTAATTACTGCTCTCTCGCTGTTTGAGACGAAAGGGAATGTCAGAATCTTACTGACTAAAAACCACCCCATTCCTTCTCCTGCTCTAGGCCGAGGTCGCGGTACCTTATTGCGCTTACCCCGCAACCCCGGCTGAACATCGGCCCTGTAGGGCCCCGTCTATGGTGGTCAATTGGTTCGCAGACCTGCGCTTACGGTGGCCGGAGATCATCTCTCGATCCCCGACACCCGGAATGTAATACAGTGTGTTGGAATACAGAGCATGGGGAATCGGTATTATTCGCTTTTTACAATGTTTTAAATTTTTCATTTGACAATTTGAAAATAAGATTTTTCATGTTACTAACATTTGTGCTTTAACCAACAATTAGTCATCGTCATATGTTTGTTAATTTACAAAACGCCATGCAAAGATTTTCGTGTGAAACGAATTCATTAATCAGCGGAGTTTTAATTAATACTCTTGTAATAAGCTTAATTTATTTTATATACAACACTGGTGGCTACTGTTGCGTTAAACGTTCAGCGTTTTTAATTAAATGACACATTTATTTAGGTAGTCTCTTTTATGTAGATGTAGTAACTTCGTGGCTGCGGGGCAAGCGCAGTATGGTACTGGAGGTTTTTTAGTCAGTAAGAATCTGACTCTCCCCCTCTCCTCACAATGGGTGAGGGAAGTAATTTGATAACTTTCCCACCTCTAAGAATGATGCTTATGTTTTTAAAGACCGTCTATTAATCAATCTAATTGTCAATTTAAAGTATGTCACACGTATGTTATTTATTCTTTTTTTTATATTATTTTCTGCCAGCTAGCCGGAATTTCAGTACTTTATAGACTTTTTTTTATAAGTCGGCAAACTAGCAGACGGATTACCCGATGGTAAGCAATCGGCGCCGCCCATGGACACCCGCAACACCAAATGAGTTACGAGTGCGTTGCCGGCCTTTTGGGGATAGGGGTTGC
This sequence comes from Spodoptera exigua, assembly GCA_902829305.4. NCBI lineage: Eukaryota > Metazoa > Arthropoda > Insecta > Lepidoptera > Noctuidae > Spodoptera > Spodoptera exigua. Next base: position 10,113,839 of record LR824616.2, on the reverse strand, counting down.
GGATAAAAGGATCGGGAAGGGATAGGGGAAGGGGAGGGATTGGGCCTCCGGTAACCTCACTCACAAGGCGAAACACAACGCTGGGTTATTTCACGCCGGTATTCTGTAAGGCCGTGGTATCACTCCGGTCGAGCCGACCCATTCGTGCCGAAGCTTGGCTCTCCAACACTTAAAAAAGACTTAATAGAAACGTCAAAATAGAATAGTAGTCTGCAAGTCTGTTCGTCAGTGAAGCTAGGTCATCAATCATCAGCATATTTGTTGTATTAACTATCTCTTGGCCATTGTAAGTACATTTTGACATTATTATAAAACTCTACCACTCTATCTATTAAAAATACCATATCAAAATTGGTTGCGTAGTTTTAAATATTTATGCATACTTATAAAGCGACTTTGTTCAATAGATATTACGTAGTGATTTTTAGTATTTTTAATACGACAAATATGTGTTTTTTTTATAAATGAACTAATTCACTGAATGTTTATTAATACATTTCATTTTTAAACCCACGAAATGGACATGTAATTTACACATAAAATATTATAGGGTCATGTTAAGCAGTGGTTTCATTTTACTACGCAATTTGTTCCCTGCCATCCTCTCTATTCTATTCTATTCTATTCTATTCTATTCTGTCGCATCCATCAGCGTATGTGGACGAAGGATCGATGAACTTGCTAAACAGTTTTAACCAGTGACGGATTAATGAAAACAGGGCCCATAAAAAAACTATTGAGGGGCCCTTGAACTTATACATGGTGTTCCTGAATGTTAGTAAAGATTGAAATTAACAAGAACGCGGGAAAAGGCTTTTACACACTTTTTAGCTTTGAAGCCTATAAGTATTATTGTGGTGACTTGGTGGTAACCGCGATTAGCTGACTTGCATTTTTTACGAAATACCGACACGTGATCGCATTATTCACCAGTCGCTTACGTTATGCCGCACTGCCTCGACACATACATATTCCATAGTATATAATATAATGCATGTATACATAATATGTTGTTAGTTATAACAGTGTGGAATCAGAATTCTTGATTTCTATGAAATAAACGTCTTTAACATTTATTTCATTCATTCAGTTTTCCTATAATCATCTCACAGTACATGGAATATAGACAACATTATAAATAAAAAATGCGTGATAATGGAAGACGAGGGTATTACGAGTGATGTCATCCCGATATTTTCCACATGTGTCGTAAGAGTCGACTAAGGGGCATAAGGGATATCTAAAAGAAACCACAGCAAAAATTCCTGATAAACCTTATCCTTTTAAACCCTAATCCAACCTCCTTGCTAAGGATGGAGCTTATAGCAATTAGGTAAGAGAAGAGGACTTTTTATGGAATAGGAGGCAAACAAGCGATCACCTGATGGTAAGTCATCTGCGCTGCCCATGGACACCTGCGGAACAAGGGGAGCACGGGTGCTTTACCGGCATTTTAAGAAGGAGTACACTCGATTCTTGAAGGTCGTATCGGTTTGTAAATACCGCCGCCTAAAGATCTTTCTTAAATTTTGCTGTGCGAGGCAGAAAGTTACGTGTGAATTGCACAGTTGTTGACTGCCGACCATCTTTGTGATGATGATGAAGTAGGTCCTGATGAATTTCATTAATTTCCCTTTTGCGTAGGGCCCCGCTAGAAACCAAGTCCGGCCCTCCTACATGCCTTAGCCACAAGGAACTCGTTTCATGCCTTCCCCATTCTAACCCTTATAAATCTTTCAAACCCTAATCCTTCAGGCAAACAGTTCATCAAGGTTAAAAGGTGGATTAAGTTGTTCCTTTTTTATTGTTTTCTGAGAGAAAACAATGAGACAAGCAAAGCTTGGTAACAAATTGTGTTAATGTTCGATTTACGAGATTTCGTTAGTGTAGAACTTTCTACTAATATTATAAATGAAAAGTTTGTAAGAATGTAACACACACCCAGTATATTTGGCTTGGCTGGACCAATTTGGTCGAATTTTAGTTAGAGGTGATACTTTGTATTAACACATAGGTTACTTTTCATCAACATAAGCCGCGGGCAGAAGCTAGTAAGTATTGTTTATTGTTATAAATCTGTTATGTATTGGATTCAAACGGGACTACTTCTAAGGAGCGGTGAGTATATCTTCGAGTCGGGGAGTATTGTTTCTTTTAAGTAAAAATATTATCACAGTAAAACTATCGCAATTTTTTTTATATTATTTTCTTCTATTTTTTTTTAAAAAACGTTTCTCCACAAACATTGTCTCCTGTGTCGTGGGTGCGTTAACAAACATACAATTCCACATACACTTCACATCTAGACCCGGAACAACAATTTGTGGATCACACAAAGAGTTGTTCCGTGCGGGAATCGAATCGGCCATTGATTTGAGTTTGAAACTGAAACTGTAAATAAGTAGATTCTTGTCGCTCGGCAGATGGCGCGAGCGATGCGTTAGGTTTGGTCGCGTTCGGCGATTTGTGTTGGAGTTTTAAAAACTGGGGAGGAGAACGATGGGACTTGGGAAATATCCCGAAGCCTGTTCAGGTTTGAAATGGCGCTCGCTTTTTGAATTGCCCGATAGTAAATGATGTTTTTGCTAAATTGAGAAATATAAGGCTTGCGCAATCTATGCTTTGTTTTCCTATTCAAAGTGTGTAGATATAAAACTACTTTCAGTGATTAAATCGACATGACAATTTTATCTGTATATGTATTAACAAGACTATCGTCGATGAGTAAAAGCTAACAGAAAATAGTTAGATTGTTTAAAAGAAAGTAACTAATCGTTTTAAACTGAAAGTATTTAAATAGATGAAGGTTGGAAAATGACTTGAGTTTTCCCATTACATTGGCAGCCATTAAAAAGGCTAGGGTCTGGGGTTGCCTAGACCTTTTTCATGTTAGTTCAAATTTTGTGTTGTATAATCTGTTGAGTTTTAATGAACAATTCCTATTTAAGTATGTATAGTATTAGAGGGCTTTTTCATAAAGACACAATAATCCTATACATCAGTTGCGCAATTGGATCATCCTAGGTCAAAAACAAATTATTTTTACTTTAAATACGACGAATTATAAAAATATACCTAATCATACTTTCATTCATTGATTTGATGATATACTTAACTTTAAAAAGGTATGCTGTTTGACTTAAAAACGGTATCACGTCATATGTTGTAAGTTCATACAAAATTCATAGAAAAGTCTCGTTTTTGACATTACAGTAAAAATATTGAATTTAACTAGTTGGAAACTACCGAAGTAGCAGTGTTTGTTGGGTCAACTTGATTGAACCGTGCTAGGCCATGACTCGTTTCTTTTAAGGTGGAAAATGATCAAATGATTTTTATCACTCTAGGTAAGGAAGAGAGAGAGAGTATCAGACTCTTACCGTAAATTCCATTCCTTCTCTTGCTTCAGGTCGCGGTAATTTATTATTGTCCTTGTATCCACAACCTCGGCTGAGAGCATTCCATTCCATATCCAGTCATTGTTATTGCAATTTGATATGTGATGAAATTCCTAATAATATGAGAGCTATGATTTGGTATGAATGGATCGGGTAGATCGGAGTGATACCAAGGCCTCACACAAAACCAGCGTGAAATTCCCCACCCTCAATTCCAAAATCTCCGAAGCCCTAATCCCCAAAAGGTCAGTAACGCAATCGCAAGTCCTCTGTTGTTGCCATGGACACCCGTCCATGGGTGGCGCTGATTCCTTACCATCAGGTAATCCGTCCGTTCGTCTGCCAACCTATCACATGAAAAACCAACCAGTAACTCTCGAATAAGTTTGTTTCTCCCTTATTTAGTTGCAGAAACACGATCGTGCGACTTCGCGATTAGTCGCACGTCGAAAATAACCTCCCAATGTAGAGGGTACCTCTAGTAAAATCACGCGTTACTCCCAAGAGAGTACAGAACAGCGTAGAAACCAGAAAACGTTACACCCACGTTCGTTGCATAATTCATTAGCTTCCCTCCGGTTCACACTTCTCATCATACAAATGCACCGATTAACGCTTTTTCAGTTTAGATATTCTTATTAAAATTGCTGTTTTTATGTGGCAGGCGAACGAACAGGCGTATTACCTGATGGTAAGCAATTAACACCGCCTATGGACAACCATTGGATGAGAACAGCTGAACATCGAGCTCAGTGGCGTGCAATTGGGGAGGCCTATGTCCAGCAGTGGACGACAACAGGCTGATGATGATGATGGACAACCGCACCACTAAAAGTTTTGGGGATTTGGATTTCGGAGTTTTAGGGATTGAGGAGAGATTGGGCGAGGGAAAGAAGAATTGTGCCTGCGGTAACTTCAGTCACAAGGTGACGGTTCACTCGAGTTTTCTTAAAATATCCTAAAGATCGTATTAATTTCAATTTTTAATTATCGTATCGTATTATTTTTTTCCAACCTATTTAGCAGTTGAACAAACTGTATCAAAATTATTGCCTTTATAAAAGGTTACGCTGAATCTCAAAGGGTTCACACAATAAGGTTTTCTTAGCTCCATAAATTCTGTACTTTGGTATTTATTTTTGTCGCATTTAATTGCAATTTACGACCCCAGAACAGTCTTTGTTGGTCCTATGGGAGTTTAAGGCACGAGAAAATATTTTAAAAAGATTTTTTGAGTCCCAAGTGACTTCGGGCATCAGGAATCGCGCCCTGATCTTCGGCCACCGTAAAGACGGGTCTATCTCTCGCCCAGTCAGGGTATGAGAAGTTACCCCTGAAAAAAATCCCTTCTAAAACTACGGATTAAATCTTAACTAGCGTGTTTTTGTTTGTTACTATTTTGGGCAAAAACTCCTTGAAGACATTTAGATGCAACTTGGCACAGAGATACTATGAAGGTTATAATAGAATTTTAGGCAAAACCACTGAAAAAGTTTAGTCTATACTTGCCAATGTCAAAATTATGTGTGAAAGTTATCCATTACATTTATTTCTTTTGTCGAACAAATGCCTTAATTGATTTTTACACAATATCTACATATTTTGCCAAGCAATAAGAGCCCTTATCGTTTATGACATACAATTCTCAACCTCATTCATGGCAGTAAACAAATTTCATGGTTGACAATACATTAAGTACGAATCTATCCATCTCACTTTAATTTGAAGCTCTGTCCTTGTCACTCGTACCAATTTATAGCTCTCAATATTAGATAAGCGGTCAATATACAGACCTGACTAACAATGCAAATACACATTTCCCTAAAGACGGTATTTAACGATGCGTTGTTATGCATAGAAATTGCCCAGTGATTGGGACTGGATTTCTTTAATAGGTAAAGATATCTTGTTAGCGTTTCATACCGCCAGAGATGAGCTCCAGTCACCGTAAGCGCGGGTTTGCGGACGACGAGAACTAGACCCGAGCGTATGGCACGTAGCGTTCCGCGCGCCTTAACGAGTCCATAGACCACGACAGACCCTGTAGGGCTGATGTTCAGCCGGGGTTGCGAGTCACCGCAGCCACGGCCCAGAGAAGGAGAAGGAACGGAGGGGTTTTTAGTCAGTATGAGTCTGACACTTCTCCCGCCCTAGGACAGGCGGGAGGGAGTCAAACTTGAACTCTACTGTGTTGACTCAAGTATCTGTCTGTCCGTCCGTCTATCTGTCTTTAACCAGACTGTATCTCAGGATCTTAGGATATAGTAATCTGTTGCTGTTTTAACAAATAATAATACAACTGAAATATAATAAATATCAAAAGTGGGTTTCCATAGAACGAAAACGATTTCAGTGTACCTTTTGCATTTGACCGGATATTTTTTATCGCATTATTTTGGCAAGTGTGCTTAAGCTAATTAAATTCATTGCCCTTTCTTTCTTTCTTTAAGGACTCTTTTTATTTGGAGTCCATGATCGTATACGTATATATGACACAAACCAAATATTTCTTTAAGAGGATAACATTTGAATTTTCTTGAGGAACACTTTCTGATAAACATTGACAGTCAGAATCAAATGGACAGTATTATGTGTAATTAATGTTTTATACCTCTATAATAGATATTATTATAAACAGGATAAAATTGTAAGTTTGTAGGTAGGGGGTAATCTTAGGAACCGCTGGTCGTATATCCAAAATTTTTTCACTGATGCCAAAATGTAAAACATCACGCTATGATCAAATGGAGCAGCGGGTGAAACCACGCTAGTAGCTTATTTTTATTAAACTGAAATAAGCCGGAAAATCTGTTCTTAGGCGCATAAGCACAGATACAAAATTCACTTAACGTATTACTGAATACATTAAAACTACTATGCAAAGCAAGATCGTAACTTCAAAATGTTAAACATCTCCACAATTCCACGATGTCATAAAATTCCAGTAATTCAAGGAAGCGTTGCACTAAAGTGTATTATGAAAGGACTTGCACTACACGTTTCATATCACACGTGTAAGCACTTAGTATTTTAAGTGAAATTATTACTAGCAGAAAGTTTACTTGTTAAAAGAAATATTTTTTAAAGAACTTATTTGTTCCAGTGTCTTAGACCACAGTACTAATAATGTAGGTAAAAAAAGGTTTGAGAAGGGCTGGTTTTAGTCAATAAGGGTCTGATACTCTCTTTCTCCTTTTTCAGAGGCAGGAGAAGTCATCCAAACTATTTAATATTATAAATACGAAATAATTCTGTCTGTCTTTTCTTCACGCCTAAATTACTGAACCGATTTCTGCGAAATTTGGTAAAGACATAGTTTGGAACTCGAGACAGGACATTTAGAATAGTTTTTATACCAAAAATCTGCAGGAAGTCACTATTCCACGCGAACTGAAAAAGCGCGCGGGCAAAGCAAAAAAAAAAAAAATTTTTTTCCCTCAAAAAAAGTTTTGTTGGCCAACTGTACAAAATGAGCTCATTGGCCTGTCCTGACATTAAAAATTGTAATGATATTTTGTTACTAAAATGATGACTAATGCCTCTTTTCTTCGAGAGATACAATCAAAGTTTGCAACAGTGAATTCACTTGCAAACAGATTGAATGACACTCATCTAATGGACGTGCAGGTGTACACGTTAACGTCAATTCAACTCTCATTCATCACCGAAGCTATTATAGTCCAATACAGTGATTGTCAAACTTTTAATTATTCAAAGTAATATTAATCTTTTCGTTTGACAAAGTTGCATATCCTCTACTAACTAATCCCGCGTTTCACTTGTTGTTTGGCTCCATTCTACATACTAAACGAAATATTTTTAAATTTTGTATAGCATTGTGTATTTCACGTTATATATATTTTTGATTAACTGGTTAAACAGACAAGACAAACAGGTATATCAAGTATTTTGCAATATTAATAAATTAATGTGTGATAGTTATGTTATATTTTATTGCATTTAAGTCAAGTGCAAAAAAAGTGTTGATCAACCGATAGCAACAAAAGATTTTATACTAATTGGTAAAAAGTTTGAGAACCATTGTTACATTGGATCGTCAATTTTCAGACTACGCTGTACATTGGAGTACCATCCATTATTTACTGTCGCTCGTCCTCTAGCGTACTACGATGTGTGTTTATTGACTAAGTACTGTCTTTATTTATTGGGATATTAATGGTCTATGGTATACTTAGGTAGTTTTTTGATTATTATTAAGGTACCGTGTAACAAAAGTAAAAAGAAAAGGTACTTATAGTAAAATTTTTTCAAGTGCAATAAAGCATAATGTGTGGTTTCAGTATGCCGTTGTTTTAGTCAGTAAGAGTCTGACTTTTCCTCTCGCCCGTTCTCGCCACACACAGGCTGGGAGAATCCAATTGATGAATTACGCCCTCACAAAAATATTAAAATTTTACTGTCGATCCGTCCGCATAATGGTCTTATTGCATGTCGATACATGCAAAAAGCGCACTTTTAGTATAACTAAATTAATTTTTTTTTAATTTTAATTACTTAAACCCACCATTGCTAAGCAAGGAGGATTGCTTCGGGAGTTGAAGGAATATTGTTACAATCCTACTAATATTTTAAATGCGAAAGTTTGTAAGTATGGAGGAATTTCCTGCTCTTTCACGTACAGACTACTGAATGACTACGCGGTTGACGCGGTGGTTGGTCAACTGGCTGCCGCGCAACGTGTCGCGAGTTTCTTTCCTGTACGGAAAAACTCTTTGTGTGATCCACAAATTGTTGTTCCGGGTCTGGGTGTGATGTGTATTTGGAATTGTATGTTTGTAAACGCATCCACAACACAGGAGGAAATCCTAGATTGGGGCAATGTTTTTTTAATGAAAAAAAAAATGGAATTTGGAACAGAGATAGATTATGGTCTGGGATATTATTTATAATGGTACTTCTTCCCCATAACGCAGGTGAAGCCGTTGCTACTAGCTAGTTTTCATACAAAGCAAAAGATCCGTTCTTTTATTATCAAATAATTATGAAAATGGTGTAAGTCGCAACTTTACTCATAAACTTTGTTAATATTTTCGAACTTTGTCCGTTATATTAATATCAACAGTAAAAACTTTATTATTGTGTTTAATTGTGCTGTTATATTACACTTCATTAATTTGTTGTAGATAACGTTAATGGCGATGATAAAGCAAGTTTTATTGATCAATATTTTTATTTTGTTCTGGTCGTTAATCAATTAGGTTCCGTGTAGGAACTAGCGTAGTGGGGTGTTTAAGACCGTTATGCTTAATTAGCTATCATTATAGTTTTTTGGAAAAAAAACTGGTGCTTCTTCTCCGACATCATAATAATACCTGGACTTTATTTGTAATTTCCAAGTACCAATCATCGAATTCGATTTTAACTACAGGCCAAGTTTTTATTGGCGGGCAAGCGTAGCTTGCCGCCCGACTATAACCAGACCCGAAGATGCGACGCGTAGCGTTTCACACGCGCTGCAAATAGCTAAATATACCACCACAGATAGGGCCCAAGAGAACCGATGCTCAGCCAGGGTTGGGGATCAAGCGCAATAAGGTACCACAGCCTGGAGAAGGAGAAGGAATGGGGGATTTTTAGTCAGTAAGAGTTTGGCAATCTTTCTCGCCTTATCCAAATCATTGAATTATTAACCAGCGTGAAGTAATTACAGCGTTGCGTTTCACCGTGTGAGTAAGGTTACCGGAGGCCCGCTCCTTCCCCTCCCCCAATCCCTCCTCAATCTCAAAATCTCCAAATCCCTAATCCCTAAAAGGTCAGCAACGCACTCGTAACTCCTCCGTTGTGGGTGTCTATAGGCGGCGCTGATTGCTTACCATAAGGTCTGCTTGTTTGCCGAACTATCACATAAAAAAAAATTACGCTTCCCAAAAAATGGTTATTTCCAGCGTTCGGATAGCGAGATGCTAATGACAAAGAAATGAAGGTAATAAATTTATTTCAGCTATGTTTTATGCGAGTTTCTCGGAAAACGCAAATAGAGAGTAGCTACAAAATAAATTATATCACGTCAGAATGCAACTTAGTTGTTGTAAAATTGAAACGCTGTTCATTTTCTCCGTGAAAATGCTTTCGTTACGTTTGTATTTTTTTAACGTGACATTTCTGAACAAAAACATATTTCTGCTACAATTTTGTACTATGTAAGTAGATAGTTCTGTCCGAACTTTTTTGATGATTGATTGTCCTTTAGTTGACAAGTATTTCATTATCATTGTACGAATCATCGTACATTATTTATAATTTATTATTGTAACTAATTGTGCTACGCCTTACGTATCGATGACGTTGTGACACACTTTTCGTTACTATGAAGACCTTTGTACCTACATAACATGATTTTATATATATTTTAGTGTGAATAAATCACTGAATTGTGTTGGTAGTGTTTACGTTTCAACTTTTCACACCGTCACCACACACCAACTACACACAGCATCATAGGTTCGAGAGCCAACAGCCATGTTGCATTATTTTATGATAGTATGTACTTAGTGTGTGAGAGAGTCATGCTTCGGCACGAATGGGCTGGCTTGGCCAGAGTGATACCACGGCCTCACAGAAAATCGGCGTAAAGCAACACTTTCGTTGTGTTTCGCTGTGTGAGTGTGGTTACCGGAGGCCCAATCCTTTCTGTTCCCCATCCTCAATCCTCAAATCCCCTATCCTTAAGTTCCTAATAACCTACAAGAGGCCGGCCATGCACTTGTAGTAACTTCTTTGGTATTGCAAGTGTCTATGGGCGGCGTTGATTGCTTACCGCCAGGTAATCCGTCAAATCGTTTGCAGACCTACGACATAAAAAATCTATACTAATATTATAAATGCGAAAGTAACAATGTCTGTCTACCTGTCTTTTCTTCACGCCTAAACTATTGAACCGATTTCTGTGAAATTTTGTAGGTACTACAGACATAGTTTGAAACTCAAGAAAGGACATAGGATAGTTTTTATGCCAAAGATCTGCAGGAAGTCACTATGTCACGCGAACGCCTGGACGCCAGGCTGAACGCCAGCTTCGCTAGCAGCGCGAGCCGCGGGCAATAGCTAGTGAATAATAATTTGGCCAGAGCTGAGGTAAATATAATAGACTCGAGTCTACGCTTTGATTTTCAGCACTTTCCAGCATGATGCAATAAGTTCCTGAGTACGTTTATAAACTCACAATGTCTTGCAAAGAGAAAAAAACTTTACATAAAAAAATATTCAAAAACATATTAAGCAAAACCATAAATTACAAAATATATATGAAGTTTAGAATATAAACAATAGATAGCAATAAATATATTAATGTATTGTATTTTCTGTGTATTTGGTACCTAATATAAAATCTCCTAAGTAATCACAAATATTGTTTTACTAATATTTTTAAGCGAAATAAAGTATTTCTCTAGGGTATAGCTTAGTTTGTGAATTCAAACAAAAAACAAATACCTAAATGTAATACATAAAAAACCTTACTCAAAAAAGTAAAGAAAGTACAGGTGCATATTTCGACGAAAAATCATTAAGCATTTGACTGCCGACAAAAACTGTTGAAGGCTTACCCTCCGCTAGCGTCGGACAGCATTGTCCGACATGGCGTTCTAAGTGTTAAAAGAGTTCTATCGCCTAAACTACATGACTAAACCCCCTTTCCTTGGACTATTATTTTTTGCTTGTTTTTTTTTGTGGTCTAGGTAACTTGAGTATGTTTGTAAACTCACCCACGACACATGAAAATATCTTAGTCTAGTGCAAATTCAAAAAAATCTAATCACTTAAAAATATACTGATAGAAACTCGAAAACCAGAGGCAGTATACAGTGATTCACAAAACCAAGATTAGAAATTTTGAATAATAAAAGTTCGTACTTTTTTCTAACTTCGTTCATTGAAATATCTCAGTCTAGTGATAAAATAAAATGGGATCTATCCATCACTGAAGGTTTTATTCTAAGTCCCTAGAACATAGCGGATAAATTGAAAACAATTTGTTATCTGTGGGGAGTGTCGAGGTCTATTTCATACAGCCACGCACTTGAATTAAAGCTTGAAAGCCAACAAATCATTCGAACGGTATATATTTTTGTTGTTTTGTTATTGATAGGTTGATATTTGCATAATATATCGAATATAAGATTTCTTAGTAGTATGATATGGTATTTTTTTTGTGAGATTAGAATCTTCAGATGGTTTTCTCCGCCCAGGGTCGGGTGGGTGGTGTCAGACTCTTACTGACTAAAAACCCGTCCGTTGTTTCTCCTGCTCTAGGCCGAGGCCGCGGTCCACTTTGCGCTTGGTGTGGTGGTCTGTTTTCTTAATTTCATCAAGTAAGCTTTTTATGGGTTTATATGGTTGATAGGCCATGCCGCCCATGGACACTTGTGGGTAATGTTATAAGGCATTTGAAGATGAGCGATTTGGTGAAGAATTGAGCCTTTCGTAATGTCACTTACAAGGCGGAACACGTATTACTCCGGGCGCGTCGGTTTATTTCTGCCTAAGCACACAAATTTGCCTCCTACAAAAATGGGTATCAATGAAAAGACTCTAATTTCACGCCCTACCTATATATGTATGTATGTATTAATGTACAGTCAGTACTCGTATAAGACGGGAATTAGAGTAAATATTAAGCGGTATAGACAGATAAAATCGTGAATTTTGCTTTTTTTATTTCGAATAATACTTCCCTCTTTTTATTTAAAATTATATTAAGCCAGTTTTTTGTTTTACATTTACGTCATAAAAATACACAACAAACCATTAGGAGAAGGGTAGAAATGTCCAAAGAGAAAGATTTGAGTACAATTCGTTGTTCCGGGTCTAGGAATGATTTGTACGAAAAGTTTTATGTTTGAAAATGCACCCATGCCCCATGATAAAGGTAAAAAATATTTATTTTATTTAAAAATGTAATGGCTACCCTTGTTTTAGCCCGCCATGACAGTTGCGTTTGACAGGATGCTTGATTTTGACAGAAGGACCGCCATGTTTGTTGTCTTTCTAAATTTCACTCCGTTCATTTGAATTTACATTTTGTACATAATTTACAGTATATATAATACCACAGAACAGAAAATTAAGTAGAAGTGCCCCTACACTCTTTCAAAAGGAAAACCAGTGTCGCCAAAATCACACATTCGCAAGTCAAATTGTCCATTACACACATAAAAAACAGCTATATAATTGGGTAAAAACATGAAACGCAACTTTAGCAAATCATCTTCTAAATGTTGTTAAAAATTGAGTCTTATAACAATGAGCGAAAGTTGTTATCATTTCACATGTCACAATCAATAAAGGCGCCTATCGTGTAAAAAACTTAAATAAAACAATTTACAAACGGGTTCAGCCACTCAACGCTAGATGGCGCTGTAACAAATTCATTCTATTCAAAACGCTAACTTCTTTGAAATAGATGTCATATTTGTATGCACTTGTACCAATAGACATTTACTATTTTGCTACTCAGATAGGGCAGGGTATCCCAATATATCGATGTTTTTGTATTCGTGTGAGCAATATAATTTATCGACACGATATACCTACAAATGATCAGTAATGAAAAAGGTTCTAATAAAAAAAAGAAAATATTAACATATTTTTTGAAGATTTAATGTTTTTTGGAGATGGTCAAGTTATTATTAAAGATTTCGATTTTAACATATAAAAGCACTACGCGCTCCTACCAGTTTTATCTCCTTTCCTAAAATAGAATCATTAAAATCGGTTCATAAATAACGGAGACGAAAAAAACAAAAAAATTGTTACAGTCGAATTGAGAGTCACTCTCCTTTTTGGAACTCTGACAACATTTATACTTATAATAAATCTGTAGAGGGGTCAATTCTGTACATTAAATATATTTTCAAAATAACTACCAGGGGGTGATTAGTGATCGATACTGATGCCAAAAATGCAATCAGTAAAAATTTTGTCTGTCTGTCTGTCTGTCTGTCTGTCTGTCTGTCTGTCTGAATGTTCTTTATAGAAACAAAAATTACTCGACGGAGTTTAACAAAACTTGGTACAATTATTCTTTATACTCCTGGGCAGGTTATAGGATACTTTTCATCACGCTACAAATAATAGGAGCAGAGCAGTGAAGGAAAATGTTGGGAAAACGGGAGAAGTTACTCCCTTTTGTAAGTTTCAGTCGCGTGTGTAACCTTAATGGTTACATTAAGGTTACATTAAGGTTACACACGCGACTGAAACTTACATAGAAATTATGTATGACGGAAATATTTTAAATAAAATTGTCAAAAAAAAAATTATACAGCATATATCTATCTTTTATGATTAACTCACAATAGCACGTGTAACTCCTGATAGCTTAGCAATTCGGATAATAAGACATAGCGCCGTCGCAAGTGAACACTGAATCATGGTATAAGAATTATTTTTGTGTAGCGGTTCCCGTGCTCGACACGATGCGGTATAAAATATAATATAATATAGGTTTTATCAAATATTTGTAACTCTTACCTATTATTTAGATCCGTACCTTTCTATCTATTGACGGACGGACTGCGGAGACTTAGTAAGTAATAGGGTATTTACCCATTGGAGATGTATAAAAATGAGACGATAAATACCAAATTTTATGTATACTTAGATTTTGTTCTCTTGCTATTTGCTGCTTTTTATCAACACAGCACGCGGGCGAAGCCGCTGGCGAAAACTAGTTATAAAATAAAAATGGTGATTAACCTTAACCGGCACCTGCTACAGACGGATGCACGCTGTGTGTGGTTAAAACGTTGATGTGTCTATGCAATCTTAGTTAAACATTTATGAATTATACACAAAAATTGACAAAAATCAATTTTCTGAACGATGATGATGAAAAATTATCGATATGAACCTATTTTACGAATATGTCGCATCCCTAAATGAGTAGCGTCGAAACTACTAGAATGTATTGTATATAACGTCACATAACGAACAAGTAGATTTAAACTTAATTGTAATGAAAATAAGGCCCTTTATAGTTTGCATTGAAGTAATGAAATGTGATATTTACATTCAAATCTAATATATTTAAAATTAACAAAGGTTAATACTCAAAGATGATTCGATACACCACCACAAGACTCATCTTTTTTTCTGCTTACTTTTTTGCAGTTAAAAACCGCACAACAAGGCATAATTTCTAATATATTTCGTGTTACTTAGAGACAACCATGACAACCAATCATGACAACGGATCGAACGATTCTGACAACAAATGTGCCAAAATGTTGTATATCTAGTCATCATGTTGGTTAGCGCGCGATGTCTGAGGGGCACTTCCACTGTATTTTCTATTCCGTGTATAATACTATAAATCTGTACAATTTGTTTGTTAGTTAACAAACGTTTAATCTTTGAAATTATTGGTTTGAATTGAGCATATTTTTTGGATAGTCCATTTATCGATGAAGACTATAAGCTATAAAACATAAAACTACGATCTATAGGAGTCAAGCAGCGGGAGAAATCGAGTGGAAGAAGATAAAGCGAATTCATAGACCACTAAAAACTGATAAAACAGCGACAACACAGCAATAATATTGTAGTATTTTTCCCCGATTCCAAAATGTTGATTATGATGAGATTCCAAAGGCGTAATTGCTTACAGACCGACCTATAATAATTTACATACTTATGTAAGACCAAACATACAATGAAATAAGAAGGACTCGCCTTAAATCCATTTCACTACAAAGTATTGTGAAGTTGTACAACAATATAAAACTTTAATTAGAAGTACAAGTTTATAAAAATGAACACACACAAGTTTACAAACGAATATAACAAAGACTGTTGTTTTTTCTTGTATGTTTTAAACTCGTCGTATTATGATTTCTCTCGCTCTTGGAACTTCAGGTTTCGAAATTTCACACTATCCTCAACTTGCAAGTGCCTATTATCCATATAACCTTTTATAACCTTTGTATCAACGTTACGAATTTATAAGCATATAAATCAGCTGCCTTACGTTTTTACACGATGTAAATATTGTAACTTCATCATATGATTTTAAATACTGGAATCCTTTTATGTAACTCGAAACAGATACATATCCAAACTTATATTATAAATGCGAAAGTAACCCTGGCTATCTGTCTTTTCTTCACGCCTAAAGTACAGAACCTATTTGTGTGAAATTTGGCACTGACATACTTTGGAACTCGAGAAAGGACATATCGTTTCGAACGGGTGCAATGTTGATACTAAATTTTTTCGCTTTAATTGATGTCATTATACATGACATCAATTAAAGCCTTCCGCGTCAATCACATTAATATTATTAAAAAACAGCATAAAAACAATAAAAGAATCCGCAACTAATATAGTTTTTATAATGTATTTGCGCGGGAAACGGGAACGATGTAATACCTCAATCAAACTCGCTAATCTGTGGCACACTAATTTATTTTTTAAAAATAGGCGGGAACGCGCGGTACGCACACGCGCATGTCATAGCAACATTACGGTGCGCATTCGTCGCTAGGTTTACCACCCTAACAGTTTTCAAGATCTAAGCACACATAGGGATATAGGTACAGAGAAAGAGACTCTGTTTTATACTACATATGTATAGCACTACTACAAATGATAGTACTTACTTTTAGCGTTTTCAATAGCGAATGGTATGTGGTCCTCTTCCTGATCTGCTTTATATCCATCCACGTGAGGTATCATGGCTCATATTACACGGTACCTGAAAAAAAACAACAGTATTTTAAACGCCCTCATAAAAAACTTGCAAATGTCAACTGCGGTAGTAATAAAGTTAGATTGAAATGCTTGTTTAAAATAAACTTATATAAGATGTCTCAATAAATTCTGAGACTAAAAATTTTAGAGGCGTGGGAGAGCTATGCTTCGACACGAATAGGTCGGCTCAACCGGAGTCATACCACGGCCTCACAGAAAACAGGCATGAAACGACCCCAGCGTTGTTTCGCTGTGTGAGTGAGGCCCAATCCTTCCCCTCCCCAAACCCTAAACCTTCAAAACCCTAATCCCTAAAAGGTCGACAACGCACGGTAACTCCTCCGTTGCGCAGCGTCGATCAGCGCCGCCCATGGACACCCCCATGGGCGGCGCTGATTGCTTACCATCAGGTAAGGCTGCTTGTTTGCCAACCTATTATATAAAAACGCGTTTTTTATAGAACGAACAGACTTATCTCCTGATGGTAGGTATGTAGGTATAGCATTACCAAGGAGTTACAAGTGCATTGCCAGTTCCTTGTAAAAGTACGGATTTGAGAATTGTAGGTACCTCCGATATCCTCACTTATACAAGGCCGTGGTATCAGTCTGGTCGAGCTGACCTATTCGTGCCGAAGAATAGTTCTTCATAAATCATACATTTTACTCTAAGTTTTGCATTTATGGTAATGTGAACTAAATGTGTATACAAAATTTCAGCTAAATCCTTTGAAGATAGGTATCTACTTCAACATTTAGTTGCAGGATTATACTTCGCAAACATACACACATTACAACTTAAATAACGCGTGTAATTACGTTGATATAGTAGAAAGTTGGTGTTTAGGTATATAATATTTTAAAGCTTGTAAGTTAATCCAATTTAAGCCCAAGAACTTCTTGAGTGGACTGTTAAAATCAGCTATAAGATTCTACAATTTACAGATCTAGGAGAAGGATTGGTCCTTTGTGACCTGCAACAACAGAGGAGTAACGAGTTGCCGACCTTTTGAGGATAAGGGATAAGAGATTCAGAGATTGGGGGAGAGGATGTATTGGGCCTCCGGTAGCCTCACTTACACGGCGAAACAAAACGCTGCGGTTGTTTCATGACGGTGTTCTGTGAGGCTCTAGTATCACTCCGGTCGAGTCAACCCATTCTTGCCATAGCATGGCTTTTCCACACTTAAACTTGTTGAACTTAAGTCTTCGTACGTTCTGATTAAGTAGTTTATACATAGATTGACCTCTAGTTGACCCGCAGGTTGACGTTGTACAAGATAACCGCACATCAAACTACCCCAAGCTAGTTTTAAGATATCTTCTACCTAATAAATTGGGAATAAAGTTGAAAATGAAATGGCTGATGGCTTCATATAATGAGAAGTAACAGGCCACCTCGAATGTAGGGCTTAAACGATTAAGTAATAGGTCTTAACCAAACAAACTTACTCTAAGCGTTTAAGCTACCACGTTTGTAGAATTTGAACGGAGTCTGTCCCCAAGGTTATTGTACTTACTTGAGAAATTATTGTCACATAAGTCGTTGTTTGTGTAGCTATTTATTTACTGGCGTTTGTTAACAAACTGCTAAGTGACATATGTATAGTTGAAAGTAACTAAGGAGCTAAGTAGGAGTAGATTTGATTCACTATATTTGAGAAAGATCCGACTCGTTATCAAAATTTTCGGAATAAAGTCGAGACAGAAAGATGGACGTGACGTGTTTATTATAGAGAATAGGATCAAGGCTTCTTATTTTCTAGTTCAACAAATATTGTTTTTTTCTCATAATAACTTAGATAGAATATTATAAAAAACAATTTAATGTGCAACGTCACCGTCAGCGTTCTTTTTTTACTTGACATGACCCATACGAAAGGGCTATTACACTAAACATATGATTTCAAACTCGCCATGCAACAGCGCTGCCAATGAGGTGCAGCCCAAAATAAGCAATGAATGCAATGGCAACACCGGTACTTTGCATTCACTTTTTATGGGGGGGGGGGAGGGATTAGCTTCAAGTGACTTCTCCCGCTCTGGGTGAGATGGAAGAGGGCAAACTGTTGCCGCTGCATTATAGCAGTTTTATATAGTTTTTTAATACAATCTGTATTATCTGTATCTGTATCTGTCGTGGTGGCCCGGAGGTTAAGGAGCCCGCTTCTCATGCGTGAGGGTGTGGGTTCGGAACCTGGCAAGTACCATTGTGACTTTTTCCGAGTTATATGTACTTTCTATGATTATTTAGACACCACTGCCATACGGTGAAGGTAAACATCGTAAGGAAACCTGGACTTATAATTTTTAATTATAAGTTTGAAATCGCCAACCCGCATAGAGCAAGCGTGGTGATTAATGCTCTAACCTTCTCCGTATGAGAAGAGGCCTTTGCTCAGCAGTGGGCACTTATAGGCTGGTGATGATGATGAATCTGTATTGAAATGGCATAATAGAAACGAATTAAAATCTATAGCCACGCAATGGGGATATTTTTTTTTTGGGCGCCAGTAAAGGTGGCGTTAGTGTGGTCCTTTCTTATTTTTTCAGTTAGAGTGGGTGGCCAAACTGACCTATTGCTAGATTGGCATCAATTAGTAAGCAAAAAGGTAGCAACTATGATTTTAGTATATCAAAATTTTACATTGAGTTTACTAAGTAATATTGAGGCTTATAATAATTAATCTAAAATTTTCACCACTAGGGTTTTCTTCAAGAGTGAAGATAGGTTGCCCACAGTTTTGAGGTCGTCGCTCCCACCCATATAGAGTGTGCGTCTGTTTATGAATTCTAGTATAAGTATTGTAATGCCAAAGATGAACGATGAAAATGCTAATGCGGTTTTAAAATAAAATGGGCAAGAGAAAATTGGGCAGTTTGGTTTTAACCTAACCCAATTCTATTAATTATTTAAATATAATCATATTTTTTTTTTATTTTAAACTATCGTAAATATGAATTTATTAAGTAAATATATACAAAATATGTTTCCATTAAAGTATTGAATTTTATTTGTTGGGAACTATCGGATCCCAACTATCAAGGTTATCTGTAAGGGCAGTGGCGACCTCTTGGGACGTGAGGAACTGGAAAGCCGTTTACTTCTTCGACAAAAAAGTCATGTTGAGTTAGTCCGGGCCTATGAACGGCGAGCAAAAGTAGCTCAAATATTTCAAGAGCACGCCGCGACGTATTCCACTTCGCTCCTCAAAGAGCCATGAGACTGTTAGAGATAGGACCACTAGGGCCGATGTCCAACAGAACTGTGGTTGGGGGTGCAGGCGCAATGATTTCCACGCTCCTGCTCGAGGTCAGTAACAATCTGACAATTTCGCCCCACACAGGTTGCGATAAAACCAGCGAAATCACCGCCTTCAAGAAAAAAGTTTTTAGTAAGAGAGCTTCTGTGCGAAAATACTGCCGAATTCTACGCTTAATGTTTTTAAATTGTCAAGTTTAATTATGTAATAAAAATGGTAAGTAATTAAAAGTATTTATAGTGCAATTATCTTACAAATTCGGTATCTTACCTAGTATATTACGTCACGTGGGTCAGACGAGGTTGAAGAACGCACGCATTATAAATGATATTATTATGTTCACGTCGGTGATGTACTATTACCAAAATTGCGTAGGACTTAGAAACAAATAATTATTTCATTAGCTCAATGCAGTAAACAATTAACTTAAAATTAGTATGTCTATTTACGTAATTTAGTTAATCGTTATTTTCAATTTTAGTATCTAAGTCTCACGATAGTTTCTATTCAAAAAGGGTAATAAAAAGAATTACTCGTACGTTTTAATTAATTGATTTTGCGATATAATGGATATTTATTTTGTACTTTTTTATTTTAGCTTTGTAGCTTCAATTTCACTTTGTTAACTTCAAAATTACTTACTTACAGATTAGAATAAATCTCGTAAATATCTAAATTTACACTCTTAAAAAAATATTGAGTTATTGAAAGTATTTAACATATTGTCAAATACCCAGTCATTTTATTGCCACAGGAACATAAAAAAAAATAAATAAGTATCTTTATTCAAATCACACAACCATTATAAAACACTGTTCTCAATTTCATAGAATAGTTTAAGCTACACTGAAATTGGTTACTGTTCTGATGGATTTCACGATTATCGAGATCAAGCGATCTCGGCCAGACAATTGACAATGCACTCTATTAAATTGATTGTCAGTTATACATAAATATGAAAGTGGGTAAAGATTAATTAATACTGCATCACGTGAATCCTGCTTTGTGTCATTGTTTAAATTTTGTTATTGTTTTGCTAAACGCTAAACAATACGGTAGTTTCTAACTAGTCAAATTCAATAATTTTATCCAAATGTCAAAAACGATACTTTTCTATGAAAGGACATGGCCAACTTTTGTATGGGCGTTTGCATAGTTATTGAATTCAATGTACATCAATGATTTTTGGTGTTTACATTCGTGAATATTATTAAATTAAATTGCAAAAAATAAAACACATGAAGAACTCGTAATTATAACAAACAAGACGAAAATAGTTTCACTAAACCTTTAGTCAGATTACTGGCCATAAGTGCACGAAATAAGATTTTGCTTTTAAAAACCATGGCGTTTTAATTATTTTTTTATTGATTTATAAAATAAAACAAAATAATATGTATAAAGAATAATGATTTATTTATTAAGGAGAATAAATAAAATAAAACTACGTAATAATTCACTTTTATATTTTTATTATAAAGTGTATTTTATTATGTTTGTGTATGGAATGTACGTTTCTTTAATATATGTTCTGTATAATTGGGTAATAATATGGTAGTACTTTCCATTTGAAGCGGCCTGCTTAAAACAGGTGGTAATGGTGGTGGCTCTGGTGGGCTAACCACTTGAATATAAGGGGCTACTGCATTGTTGTCCGAACCTAATTCCTGCAAGTATCGTGATAAGTCCTGCACTGTCTGTCTATTTGCCCGCATACAGCACACATGACAAACATAGTTGCTTCTTGAGGTCTGAAAATAAACCCCAGTTAGAATAAACACATGTTTTCAAGTTTTATGTTATTGTACAGTGAGAAGTATTATGTTACCACATGCCTATTTTACAGAAGTCTATGCAAACATGGAAAATACATAAAGATAGATATTATAATCACACATACCTACTATGAGTACTTTTTTTATAGATTAATATAGATAAATACAAGTACATAATATAAAACAATGAATAAAAAACAAAAGGCTTACCACATTAATAGTATTTTGCGATATTAGGCCAGCTTAATAGAGAGTCCATACTGACATTATGGTGTCTTATTTTTCGAACCGATTTTCCACAACCAATGCAAGCCATGTTATGCCCCAGTAGTTCTCATGTTCACCAGCTTCAGTATTCAATAATAAGAAGCGTGGTTGACAAATGAATGTCCAAAGAGGCAACTAAAAAAAAGATGCACTATTTAAAATCGCATACCATGATAAAACAAAAAAACAGACTAAGTATTATATATTCCGACTTCATACCTGGGTTTGAGCTGGTTAACCAACGTGAAAGTTTTGTTTGATGGTGTGCAGAAAGCGAGGATATAAGGCGCCTCTGCAGCCTTTGTACGCCTATTCCGCAGTTGATGCACCTCATCGTAATCCACAAAACAAATCCAAAACGCAAAACAGTTACCCCAGTATTATTAGCAAGGTTAACAAAAACACGCTGTCAAAAGTGCCAAACACGTTCCGTTTCGTTTAAGTTTTTTTTTTGGTGAATTGGATAAAAATAAAACATAACATTATTATAATATGAGTATATTTTAAAATGCAACTAAAACCAGTGAATAGTTTCGTGTGAATAAAATGTTCCTATTGTAATGCATTTGTCGATCATATCACACGTTTTCTACGAGTGTAGTTTAAGACACGTGGTTTGGAATTGGAACGTCTTTTTATTTATCTTTCTCTATGGACTATTATGGCGAAACTTGACAAACGAACTTGATTTTGTTGCATTACTTTTACATTTTTTTAATAATAATTGTCAGGTCTGGAGAGGCTAAAAACTACGTGATAATTCATATTTCTATTTGTATTTTACAGTGTATTAATTTTGTTCGTGTACGTGGAATGTACTTTTTTGGCCATGTCCTTTGTACGAAAAAGTAAGTTATGATTGGGTCAAATAGTTTATTTTTTTCTTAAAAATTAGCTAAAATATCTAAAACTTAGTGTATCGATCGATCGATGAATAAAAGTATAAGTAGTTATTTTTCAATATATTATTAAGAATATTGAAACGTCGAATTAATTTATTTTTGACCTAGGAAAGTACCCAATTGGTGCAGTGATTAGAGAAACCAGCTGTTTTGGTTTTCGACCAAAACATTGGTTTTGCCAACCACAAATTTTTGTTTAAACATTATAATATGTATGTATTACAGAGCAGTGAGTAGGGTATAAGGCACCCATTGATGCGCGGTTGATGAGCGGTTCTCAAGTTTATCTTGTATACCATACACTTATAAAAATCTAAATAAAAGATTGATTTACACAAAACATTGGTATCTAACTAATGAAATCCCATATCGCCCCTAACTTTCTTCAGTAGGTACCCATTTTTTGTTGCATTTCACCGCGCCCCCTGAGCCAAGTCTTGATCACCCACTAGGGAGGCTATCGGTCAGTTTGGAATAGCCTATTATTAATCCTATTAGGTCGTGTAAAACAATGAAAAATTCGTTGTTTACAAAAACTCGCTTTTAATTATATATATGTCCTCATTATTGGGAGACATGGACATGTTATCATTGGATGAATCCAATTAATAATAGGTAATCCAAGACCCCACCATCGAAACAGTTCAATAATACCATAATATTGAAAAAATAATAATACACAATAAGCATTTAGTGAAATTCATTTTTTTTAATCTAATTTGTATTAAATAGTTAGTTACATATAGCTCGACCAAATAAAAGTCTGTTAAAAAAGAAAGGGAAGCGACGAATGCTTCGGCGATACCCGCCCCTCCGACACATGGGTTATTGGAGGAACACCGGGTTGGTTTTTAGTCAGTAAGAGTCTGACAGTACCCTTCCGCCCTTACCCCGAGGGCGGTGGGTCTCCATGAGGATTTTCCAACGCGACACCCCAAAAAAAAAAGGAACGACAAGACAAAAATAATTCTTCTTATTTTCGTGAGTAGAACCTTTTGTCTGACTGATTTTTATTATGTGATAGGTTGACAAACGAGTCTACGGGTCACCTGATGAACAGAAATCAACAACAATGGACAGTCACAACACCAGCGAAGTCACTAGTGCGTTGCCTTTCTTTTGGGGGAGAAGTACTTTAAGAAAAACGAAGTTACCGGAGACCCAATCCTTTCCTCCCCACTCTCAATCTTCAAACCTCCTTTCTTTAAATGGATTACTTTTTAGGAAGCCCTGGCAACTTAACTGTACAAATGCTGGTAATAAACACATTTTATTTATTTAATTATTAAATCTCTAATGACCGACAAAGTGCAGGCAACACACTTGCAGTAACTCCTTTGGTATTACGAGTGTCTATGGGCGGAGTTGACTGCTTACCTTCAGGTAATCTGTCTGCTCATTTGCCGTCTTATCAATTAAAAAAGAAGGATTGGGGTTGAGGGAAGAGCTAGATCGAGAATTGGTAGCCTCATGGATGACTTGTATTTTCGTATGGCATAGGTCAGTAAACGAGTACATTGATAACCAGGTTTAAGCAATTGGCGCCGCTCATGGTCTCTCGTAAAACCAAAGGAGTTACTGCAAGTGCGATTCGTGGCGAAAAATGGCTCTCCCATACTTCTAGATGGATAGTAGATAATAATAGGAAACTTGTAAGTTGATATGAATAGAAATATTCAGTACTCACATGCAGATCTGATGATGAAGTGAAAAAACGATGACCTAACTGACAAGAGCAACTATCAATCTTACTAGACACAGAACCTACTACTCAATACCGTTTCGGGATTATTTGTGAACTCATTATTATTGTGATTTTCATATAATTGTACAATAACCATTGTTATTTGTTTTATGTTTAGATAAACAATAAAATGATTCAGACAGCGTAATATTACCTAAACTTTCATTTTTTTCTGGACAATAAAGGAATTTGTTTATAGTTGACGAAAAGTGCTTGTTGTATTGTGTGTCTTCTGGTTTACCTTCTGGTGTCTTCAAAGATTTTTTATCCTACCAAAATAATCACATCACATACGCATAATCAGCTTATAAGTGCGCACTCCTGAGCAAAGGCCTTTTCTCACACAAAGAATGTTTGAGCATTAAACACAAGGCTTGCTCAAGGAGGATTGGCGATTTCAAACTTATAATTAGAAATTATAAGTCCAGGTTTTCTCACGATGTTTTCTTTCACCCTTTGACAGTAGTTTCCAGATAAGTTATAGAAAGTACATATAACTCAGAAAAAGTCAGTTCAGTCAGTCAGTTTGTACTTGCCAGGTTTTAAATCTTAACCTTAGCCTTAACTTCAGGGCCGGTACCTGAAGTTAAGGCTAAGGTTAAGTCAGACTCAGAAAAAGTCAGTTCAGTCAGTCAGTTTGTACTTGCCAGGTTTTAAATCTTAACCTTAGCCTTAACTTCAGGGCAACTGACTGACTGAACTGACTTTTTCTGAGTTATATGTACTTTCGACATGCATATAATAAACGCAAAATTTTGTAAGAATAGCTAGATGGGTGATTGTCACTCTTTTACTTAAAAATTACTGAGCGGATCTAGGTGACATTTGGCACAAAGATACATACAAATACATATGTATAATATGTGTAGGTGACACCGCGCACAGAAGCTACTTAGGCAAAATTTTGAACACACCTACACAACAAGCTTTATAACCAGCTTAATACAGTCTCGTATTGGATTATCTTTCCACATATTGAAAGACCTTTTTATTCTGGTTATTTCATAGCTTCATGAGTAGCCGAAAAAAATAGTTTTGCGAAAACAATAAGACTTTGATAAACGTAGATACTTATTACTTCAGTTTAGGTAATTTGAGGTGAATGAGGATTAATTTTATTTGGTCTCTAGACAGCTATAGGTCGTTTAGATAATTTAAGTATGGGAGAGTTAAATTTCGGCACGAATTCGGAGTGATACCACGGCCTTACAGAAAACCGGTGTGAAATAGCGCTTGCATTTCGTTTCACGGTGTCCCTCGTCTCATGTGCAATCCTAGAATTCCTATCAACCTTAATAATGTAGACAACGCACTTTAAACTAGTCAGGTGTTGCGAGGTTCCATTTGCAGCGCTGATTGCTTAGCATCAGGCGATCATTCTGCTCGTTTTAGTTACCTATGCCGTAAAAAGAGATATGGGGTTGACTTTAGTTTTTTTTTGTTGTGGGAGAAAATCATCAAATAACTTTTCATACCCTTATTGGGGCAAGAGGGAATGTTAGGTTCTTACTGACTAAAACCAACCGTTCCTTCTTCACCACAACTCCTTCTGAAGGAACTTTAGGCTTGGCTCAACTTTGGCTCAATTTTACAGAGATAAACACACTAATAGCTTCACCGACACTTAGCTAGTTATTTAAATAATGTTTAAGTATAGATATATATATATCATCATCATCATCATCCTATAAGTGCCCACTGCTGAGCAAAGGCCTCTTTCTCATACGGAGAAGGTTAGAGCATTAATCACCACGCCTGCTCAGTGCGGGTTGGCGATTTCAAACTTATAATTAGAAATTATAAGTCCAGGTTTCCTCACGATGTTTACTTTCATCGTATGTCAGTGGTGTCTAAATAATCATAGAAAGTACACATAACTCGTACTTGCCAGGTTTCGAACCCACACCCTCATGCATGAGAAGCGAGCTCCTTAACCTCCGGGCCACCACGACAAGTATAGGTATATGTAATACGACATTAGTCTAAATATTTCTTCTTTTTGACATTTCGAACGTTTATATAAACCTACTTATTAAACAGATAGTCAGAAATAAAAAAGGTATTTATTATCACGTAGGTATTGTTTTTATAATATGTATCGACGTCATATCGGTACGAAGAATGTATGTTTTATTATATACATATCATGTCATCAGCTTATAACTATCCCAATGTGGAGCAAAGGTCTCTTCTCAGATGAAGAAGGAAGGACCAAAATCACCACGCTTGATATTTGGAACTATAAGTCCCGGTTTCCTCACGATCCGGTGGTTTTTAGTCGATAAGAGTTTGGCACTCCCTCTCGCCTAAACCAGGACTGGAGGAAGTCATCTGATGATTTTTTCCAATCAAAAAAGTAAGCTTAGCGATCGCGATTTTTACTTTCACTTTCTGTCAGTAATGTAAGAATGTCAAAGTAATGTAAGAAAGTATTTAGGAAGAGCCATATTGTTACTAGGTAGGTTTTTTTAAATAAAAAACGTTGCCCCCCATTACTATTTTCTCCTGTGTCGTTTGTGCGTTTACAAACATACAATTTCACGTGCACATTTTCATACAGGTTTCAAACCATAATAACTAAATGTTGTAAACTATATCGTAAACTATAAGTTTAAAAAGTACCCATAACAAATCTTCATACAAATCTGCTAATCTCCAGTACATAAAAATAACAAATACTTTTACAAGTAATTTTACGAGCATATTCACTGAGTATTTGTGCAACCAAGACTCGTTTACCACTTAAAACTCAAGTTTACAACTCACTTAGAAAACCAAAAGAGCCACAATTTCTAACTTTCTTCGCTAAAATCACGCCTACGCACCACATAACAAAAAAACACAAAACACCACTTACTTGTGTAAAAAAATATTGCGAAACTCTTTTCTAACACAGAACAACACTGGAACACATTATTTAAATTAAATTTTAATTTTAATAACACAATCACACACCGTCTTTTGTTTCCGAATGCACTATCTATGACGAATATTGATAAATCATAATTACTGATTTAATTGTTGGATATGATTAGCGATAATAGCGAATTCCAGTTCATAAGGAAATTGATAAGATATTAAATAGATAAATATTCTTTATTTTGAATATAAAAATATTGATTTGTTTTGTCAAAATGATATCATTGGTATATTTTTAAGGAAGTTAGGCTACTACACAATCTTTTGTAATTTAGCGGCGTGATTAATAAATTAGGTTTATTTATAATAGGTACATTTTTTTAAAAATTAAAATCGTTTGTTAGTTTCATAGTTGTTTAGGTCGCTGCTACGCCGAAAATAATAAAAAAAGTAATCAATGTAATTTTTTTTTGGAAGAGGATCAATCTTTACCTGTCTTTTCTCGCCTTAACTTCTTCTGAACTATCTCCAAACATACACAGTCTATAAGTCTTAACAATCACAAGTTTTGCATTCAATCAACCCCGTTAAGAATACCAGTGCCCCTGGAGCTTAACACTCAGCCAGGATAAGAAAAATAATTCAAAAAATATGTTATACCAACTAAAGTAATTCTGGATTCCCTTTATTTCCACTTACGTATAACTAACTTCAAAGTCAAAACAATGAAATCAAAATGCCATCGACCTTACCCGTTCATAATCTGAGACCGTACATTAAATCGACACAGGATTCCCATTAGGAAGGTCGGATGTTCCAACATCAATACGGTTCATGTTAAGCACTGCATTAGCGTTAGCAAAAACCAGGGCCGTCTTTACACTATTTAGGGGACTCTGAAGACAAAAATAATGTGTAGGGTTTTTAGAAAAAAAAAATGTTCATTGAATTGCATTTATAAAGTTTATTTTTTTACTAAATTGTCTACACGGTTGACGCGGTGGCTGGGCAACTGGCTACCGTGCAACGTGACGCAACATGACGACGCCCCGCACAGAAAAACTCTTTGTGTGATCCACAAATTGTTGTTCCGGGTCTGGGTGAGATGTGTATGTATGTGAAATTGTATGTTTGTAAACGCAACCACGAAACAGGAGGTCTTTTTCCAAAGAAATAAATACTAATAATCCTATATATTTTGACTACGATACACGGTCTCACCTACTTCAAAGCTATGAATAAGGCTTAAGGCGTCTCACAGAGACCATCACAGGCCACGGTCGACGTTCAGCCGGGTCGGGGTTGCGGTCCAACCGCAAAAAAGGCGCCTCGGCCTGGGGAGGAAACGTTTTTAGTCATTTTTTTTATGTAATTGGTCGGCAAACGAGCAAACGGATTACCCGATGGTAAGCAATCAGCGCCGCCCATGGACATTCGCAACGGAGGAGTTACGAGTGAGTTCCCGACCTTTTAGGGATTAGGGATTTGGAGATTTAGGGATTGAGGAGGGATTGGGGGCGGGGAGGGATTGGGCCTCCGGTAACCTCACTCACACGGCGAAACACAACGCTGTGGTTGTTTCATGCCGGTCTTCTGTGAGGCCGTGGTATCACTCCGGTCGAGCCGACCCATTCGTGCCTAAGTATGGCTCTCCCACACTTAAATCATTAAGAGACTGACACTTCCTCTCACCTCACTTAGGGTAAGAGAAGTCACTTGAGGACTAGAAAGAAAGGCAAGGTGATGTGGGTGTGATTGGGTTGTGATAAAAACACAACAAAAAAAACACACGATGCAAATGCTCAATTTCGTTCTTTTATTTTTCTGGGGTGGCAGGTCCCTAAGACTAGCGGGGCCCTAGGTCATGTTTCGGAGTATTCAATGGAAACTGGCTCTGGCAGTAGCTAAGGATCGGGTAACGATAGATTAATCTTTTGATCTCCTAGATGAAACAATAGTCATCTGTGTAGGGTACGCTACTGATTGCTCAGCTCAAAATCAGTAAGTGCTATTAAATGTTCTGCTATTGTTAATTACATTTATGTGTGTTTAGTAATTACTATTAAATCTTTAATTCAATAAAAAATAATCAATTTTTACTTTCATGAGTTAGTATAGGAATCGAACATTCGTATTACCTGATGTTAAGCAGTACATGAGCAGTTGCAAGAGATTTGCTGACCTTGTGGGATTTTGAGGTTTGGATATTTGGGAAGGGACCCCTCCCTTCCCAAATATCCAAATATATTATACTTAATAAATAACATATAAATTAAAGATCACATCGTGTTATATTGTGTCCATAACGTCCTGCCCTGAGGGAAGCAACATCCTCAAAATTTTTGATAATCTGATAGATCCCCTAATCGCCAAAACGTGTCAAAAATCAAAAGTAAACATGATATGTCGTTCAAAAATAATATAATATTTAACATTATTTGAATATATCGATCATTCACATACGTTTCTATCTTATACGCAAATAATTGTTCAAGGAGTAACAAGTCGCATTGGGAATACGGAATTTTTTTTTTAACAAAACGTTCCAGTCTTGCTATGTACCTAAATATTTAATAACTCAATTTCAAGGGGCAAGTTCGGAGGTGTTTGTACAAAAGTTTGTTTGTAGAATATATATTATGTAGATTTACAACTTACTCGTTTCTGGAGTTATCTGGTTAAAAGCGGCTTATTTTTTCTAGAAAATGTCTTGGTGAACCAGAGGTTAAGGCGTCCGCTTCCTCTTGTATAAAAAACCTCAAGCGAAGAGTGAAACGCACTTGGCAACGGGCCGTGTAGCAGAAATTGTAATAGGGATTTTAATTTCGCCATAACTTCAAAAGTAAACTTTCAATTTGAATTAGTAAAAGACCAAATATTATCTACCTAAACTGTATTTAGTGATGACGTAACGTATTTTGATATCGATTAATAGCATTATAAAATAAAAACGTTTAAATATAGTCCAAAAACTTCATTTTTAAATAAATAAATGGTTGTTGTGCCTCACTCGATATAGTTAAGTCGCAAACCTTTTAGATTTTTTACACCTTGTGTCCAAAATAACCAAAATCTTTCGTAACCCAATAAATAATATAGCATATGTTTTTTGTGAATAATAGACATTCCGAATGGTGAAAGAATTTTGCATTGGTCCAGTACTTTTTGAGCCTTTTAATTACAAACAAACAAAGTGTTCCTCTTTATATTATTAGTGTAGATAAAGATCTATTCTAGAGCTTGTGCTAAATATCCAAACTAATACAAACTATCCAAACTAATATTATAAATGCGAAAGTAATTCTGTCTGTCTGTCTTTTCTTCACGCCTAAACTACTGAACCGATTTCTGTGAATTTGGTACAGTCATAATTTGGAACTCAACTATATTGAGTCACATACAATAGTTTTTATGGCAAAAATCTGCGGAAAGTCACTATTCCACGCGAACGGAGACGCGGGCAGGAGCTGGTATGTAAATAAAAATAAATTTAAGTTAGTAATTTAAAAAGCTAGTAATTTATACATTATCTTAAATATTATTTTATACTTAGTAGATATAATCTACATCTTAGCTCTAACTAATAATTTATATTCTCTCATTTATTATACAAATTTTCCACCCACTGTTCTTTTCTTGTAACTCCCGATAGTATAGGAATCTCAAAATAAAATATTACGTGTGTAGGTAACATTTTCTCTTTGAAAAAGGTTGCAAAAAACCTTTTTGCTTAAATATTTGTGCCGTCATCCCTATAGCCTTTAACAGTCAATTATCTTTATAAGAGAATTTTCAGGCAATTTAGTCAGTCAGTCAGTCAGTCAATTTTTATATAACCTTACAAACTTTAACTTGGAACGAACAGAAAATATGAAATTGATTGCATATATAGAATAATTTAGAAAAAAACAACAGGTGATGCAGATACATTTTTAATGGTTCAGCCATATTATGCTAAGAAGGCATGCAAATTTTAATAATGAGTACTTACACAGATTTTTTTTATAGCCGTTGAAAGTAAAAATAATAATTTAACTAAAAAAAACATTACATGTATACTGGTAGTTACATAAACAAAATTGTTTTTAAAAATTGGCTTTTAAAATTGTTGTTATCAATCATGATGAAAATACTATATATAATAAAATGTTATTCTATGAGGAATTTACACCGACTGCACGGTTGGCATGGGGGCTGGGCAATTGGCTGCCGCGCAACGTGTCGCGGCAGCCAATTGCCGAGTTAACTCTCGATCCACAAATTGTCGTTCCGGATCTGGGAGTTGATGTGTATGCAAAATTGTTTAAAAAAAATAAAGATACTTTTTTTATTAAAAAGCAATTTTCGAATCTTCTTTTAAATTTTGGTAAGGGTAACTCTTTCCACTGTTTGGGTATTTTATTATAAAAGAGAACACAATATGTTTCTCTCCTTGTCATTTCCGGCGTGACGTTATCGACATGTCACTTTTTTAATTTTATGTTCCGAATGTTTATATTTCGATTGTATGCGAAGTATAAAAATAATACTATATGTTTCTGTATTTTTCTTTTGGAGTGTGAAATGTAGCAGAAAAGTTTAAGAATGCGATATGTCTTTTTTTGTAATTTTGATAAATGAGAGACCACGGTACATTATTGCGCCTGTCCCGAAATTCCGGCTGAACTTCTGAAAGAAAGAAAGAAGAAAAAAAAAACATTTATTTTCGCGCAAGCGCACACACATAAAACAAAAATACAAAAAAAGAAGAAAATAAAATAATACTAAAAATCTAAACTAAATGATACATATAAAAATTAAATGAATTAAAAAATTAATAACTAAAGAACAAAAAAAAACAAAAACTTTTGTCTATGATCCACAGAGTATAACATTATGCGTGATGTCGCGTAGTCGCGTGTATTTTTTATTATCTGTAGACCATAAGGACAAGAAAGTAGCATTTGTGTTTGTAACAAACAATGTAATAACAAGAAACATATATTTTAACTTCAGCCTCATTGAGGCTACGTACTATGTGCCGTACGCTCGGGTCTGGTTTTGGTCCGCGTTTACGGTGGCTGGAGATCGTCCCGCAATATACGACGCGTGCACCTCCTCTCTTGCATTGACTGGGGCATAAGGAGATTTCGCTTACATGCCTACACTATCTGCCGCCTTTGCGATTAGCAAATGTCGCGCGGTGGCTGAAGCGTGAGGAGGATAATTGTCGCACGCCCTCCGCCTTTTCCTTTGCGAGCATTATTGCTTCAAAAAAAGAGAAGACGACTTTCCAGTTCCTCTCGCTCCGCAAGAGTCTCAGGTCAGGTCTCAGGCGAGATATCGTCGCCGTGTTTTTTTTGTAAATAAAACGTTGCCCCACTGTAGGATTTTCTTCTGTGTTGTGGGTGCGTTTACAAACATACAATGTCACATACACATGACACCCAGACCCGAAACAACAATTTGTGGATCACACAAAATGTATATATAATAAAAAAATTCAATCCTTAGCAGTTCGGATAATAAAACTGGAGGCGAATCGCTTAGTGCTTGTGGGTGCGATATCCATTATGAAACAATGACGTATTCCCAATTGACTACCTAATAGTTCGATTTGTGGATCACACAAAATGTTGTTCCGTGCGGGAATCGAACCCGCGACACGTTGCACGGCAGCCAGTTGCCCAGCCACCGCACCAACCGTGCTATCAGTATTATATCACATGCTTAGTTGTCCTTTACGATATGACCCCCCAAATAATTATTATTAGAATTTCCTAGTAATTCCAACCTCCTACATTTACCCTTTCTTGTGGGTAACCGGGCAGCAGCGTAGGTACATATATTGTTTACGATACAAAAACAAACTCAAGATAATAGATGTTTATCAAAATAATTTATTCAGGGTCAATAGGGTGATGGAATTACGTGGGCGATGATCGTGGGTGTATCTGTATAATGATTTCATTTCCCGAGTCTCTTAATAATTTCTTATTAGTAATTAGGACAAATAAGGTTCCGTGTCGTGATAAGTCAAAATTTTTACAGTAACTAATATTAAAATTCAGTTATTTCTTTAACAAGAGATGATCTCCGGCCACCGTTAGCGCGGGTCTGAGGACGGAGAGTAAGGGTAGCTCGCCGCCCGACCAGAACCAGACCCGAGCGTACGGCGCGTAGCATTCCGTGCGCGCCTCAAAGAGCCAATAGACCACCCCATAGGGCTGATGTTTAGCCGCGACTTCGGCCTACAGCAGGAGAAGAAACAGGGGGTTTTTAGTTAGTAAGAGTCTGACACTCCCTCCCGCCCAGGGCCGGGCGGGAGAAGTCATTTGATGATTTTCCCCTCAAAAAAAAGTTATTACTTTAAAAATGATTTCTGCTTCTATGAATGTAAATTCAGTGCGGTGGATAGGCAACTTACTGCCATGCAACGTGTCGTGCGTTTGATTCGCGCACCTAACAACTATTTGTGCGATTCCCAAATCGTTGTTCCGAGGGTTTGCTGTCTAGGTGTGATGTGTATGTGATATTTATAAATGTCTATAAACAGTCCCACGATACAGGAGAAAATGTAAGAGGTAGGGAAACCTTTTCAAAATACTAATAAATAACGTATACATGGAAATATTTGTAGTTGTGTACCGTTTTTGTCGCACCAAAAGCTGCCTTGTCTGACCTCTTATATTTTCATAAGGAATGAACTTAATATTCACATCCTTCTAAATAAATGACATCTGGGAAGCATAAAAATGCCAAACAACTACACTAACCATGCAATAAAAAAAAAATAAGAAGAAAATTCTTCAAAATTCATAATACAATGAAGTACGAAAATAAAACAAAGCTATTCTTAGGCCGTTGACATATTCATTCATTGTTTAAAAGGGGTGGATATGACGTCACAATCCACCATCAAACGTCATTTAAGTTCTAAACACGTCTGGTCTTTGTCCTCACTCAAATGACGCATGGATATTGTATGAAACACCCTGAAAGGGATCAACGTACTGATATCATCACACTATGCACATAACATCACCCTGTACTGTATAAAATATTTGATTTCCCACCTTATTGCGAGAGGATAAGGTTGGAAACCCGTTAAGGATGTTTTCCCAGTAGATATTGGTATTATCTGTATAGAATCCTGATGTATGTATGTGCTAGTCCCTTGTTCTATACTAAGTAATGTGATCTGAATGATAGATTAGCTCAAAGAGCTGACTGCGTGCATTATGAATTACGTAATCCTCTTAACAGGGATCTAAAATTCATTGATTGATTGCTAATTTATGACCTACTAGCTTCTGCCTGCGATTTTAACTACGCTAGCAAAATAATGATTACATGTGATACCAGTATTTCATCGCCTAGAGGGAGTATAAGGCTCTTACTGTTAGAAAATAACCCCTCAAGCAAGTTCTTGAGCACTATTTGCGCTTACACTCGCAGTCCCGCCTGATCAGAAGTTTGATTGTTGAAAGCAGACATTTTCTTCATTTTAGTTAGGTATAAGTCTCATTTAGGTTTTTACGTAGGTAAATTTTTCGGAGATTGTTTAAGGGAGCTGTACGACTTGATTCCCATTGTCCATCACCATCGAACTATTAGGCAATTGGGAATAAGTCATCGTTTCATAATGGATATCGCACCCACAAGCACTAAGCGATTCGCCTCCAGTTTTTTTGAGAACTGCTAAGAAGTGTAATTTTTTGCTAGCTGCTGTGTTCCCCGAAGCGACACACCTGGAAGAGAAGGTTAACTTAATTGTCAATTTTAGAATTGTCACTTATTCAGAGTAACTACTCTGGATTATGGAAATCCAAAATTAGGCTATAGGCTACTTGGCTATCGCGTTGGCTAGCGATATGTGGCATATGGTGTAACACGCAAATCAATAAGCAACTTGACATTGATTTACTCAGAGTTTATTCACCTATAGGTTTCATTAATAACACCATTAGAATTCTTGTTACTAAGCAGCTATTATAATTTAGTTCTAATCATTCTCCCGAGACATACAATAACACTTCTAGGTAACCACTACTCGCCAATTAAACACTAAGACAGAAATTGTACACAATTAACAAACAATATTATCAACTATTAACTTTCTTACATGTGGGTGTGCCTTTGATTTGGAATGAAATAATTTATAGCAATAGGTAACGATTGTTAGCTTACCTAGTATTTATATATATAGAATACACTAACGTTTGCTCGCCGCCCGATCAGAACCAGACCCAAGCGTAAGGCACTTGGCGTTCCGCACGCGCTTCTAACAGCCATAAGACCACTACATATGGGGTCCACTAAAGCCGATGACCTTACAGAGATGTACGTCAGCAGACGGAAGGATGGTTCTTAGTCAGTAAGAGTCTGACACTCGTGACATTCGTCCCATCCAGCCACGGTGGGAAAAATCATTGGATGATTATCGATCTCAAAAAGCATATACATTAGATGAATGTAGATAAGATGTGAGACGATGTTCCAAAACTCTTAAAATAGTGTTTTAAGTTCAAAGAGCTTTTTTCTTGTCCAAATTCTATTTTCAACTTAATAACTAAGTACGAAGGTATGTGTTTTATTTTTTGTCAGAATTATGATATTTACTACTTTTTTGTTCCTTAAATGAACGGAAAACGCTTAATATGTTTTTATGCTAAAAAGAAAGATTAACAGAAACTACAGGTTGTTTGGAGGTTAAAAACTTAACTGCATCACTAAGTCTAGAATTGTACCCACATGATTAGTATTGTAGTAAATGGGCCCAAAATATAATTATGAGGTCTTCAGTGAACCTTGTGGAAGGATGAAGAAAGAAAAGAATATTTTATATGAGACTTATCACCAAAAGACAAAAATGTATGGGACAAAAATTTATCCGAAGTGATACCACGGCCTCACAGAAAGCTGGCGTGAAACAACCACGGTACTGTGTTTCGGCGTGTGACTGCGGTTACTGGAGGCTCCATACTTCCCCTCCCCCAATCCCCAAATATTCGAAACCCTAATCCCTAAAAGGTCAGCAACGTATTCATGGGCGGCGCTAATAGCTTACCATCAGGTAATCGGCCTGCTTGTTTGCCGTCCTATCACATAAAACAAAGAAGTACTCTTTAAAGTTATATGGCACACTGTTTATACAAAATAAGATTTATATTCAATCTGATACACAGTGGAAATCTAAATATTGTGAAAAAGTTTCGTAACATCACTGGCATTTCTCGCAAATAGACGAATATTGATATGTCATCATCATCATGATTAGCCTATAAGTGTCCACTGCTGAGCAAAGGCCTCTTCTCACCCGGAAAAGGTTTGAGCATTAATCCCCACGCTTGCTCAATGCGGGTTGGCGATTTCAAACTTATATTTAGAAATTATAAGTCCAGGTTTCCTCACTATGTTTACCTTCACCGTATGTCAGTGGTGTCTAAATAATTAAAGAAAGTACATATAACTCGGAAAAAGTCACATCGGTACTTGTCAGGTTTCGAACCCTCATGCATGAGAAGCGGGTTACTTAACCACCGGGCCACTACGACATAATATTATTGATATGTAGCTAAACAAAATAACAAACAACTCGCGTGAATTAACTAAGGAAAGCTCTTCAATAAATCAGGGTTCAACTAATTGAGAAAAAAACATCAGACTTTGAATAGAAATAATATTAATTACTCTTGAAAATTAATTACTCTTAAAAATATATTTTTTAATTATTCTTGAAAACCACCAAGGAATTTTGCAATTTAGCAAAATTTTCTTTCCGAAACATTTTTGCATAGTAATACATAAAGATTAACTACATCATGTAGCCTATAGTATGTATGGCCTATACCAATAAGAATGTGTTATACAAAATGTCAGAATGTAATTGCTTTGGTGGGAAACTAAATTGAATGTCTGAAGTCGAAACTTGATTTATCTTCAGCTGAATGACGTCAGGAGTCTGGGAGTAGAACGTTACAGTTACTACTATGTTTATAAACACATAGGTTGGTTGGTAGGCAGAAGTCCATATTTTATGTACAATGTATTATCACAGAGTTTTTTGCCGCGTGAGTGAGTTTACCGGAGGCCCAATCCTTTCCCTCCTCCAAGCCCCAAAACTACAAATCACTAATCCCCAAAAAGTCGGCAACGGACTCGTAAATCTTCTGTTGTTGCGGGTGTCTATGAGCGGCGTTAATTGATTACCATCAGGTAACACGTCTGCTCGTTTGCCGACCATAAAAAAATGTAAGTGTGGAAGATTCAAGATTAGGCACAAATGTGCCGGCTTAACCAGGGTTATACAACGGCCTCGTAGAAAATCAGTGTGAAATAAGCACTTCGCCGTATGCGTGAGGTTACCGGAGGCCAAGTTAAGCTTCCTTTCTCAATCCATAAATCTCCAAAACCCTAAGGCGATTAACACACGGCACCGCGCACCGCCGCGGTTGGCGGTGGAGCGGATCTCATGTCGCATTGATCTCTATTAAATCCGTCGATGCCTAACACACGTACACCGCCCCTCCGCGCGGCCGGCCGCGCGGTGGGGCGGTGCATCACACACGGGGCGCCGCATAACCGCGCGAATCATCGTGTGTGCAGGATGTGTTGCAATTTAAAAATGGATTTTGATATTGAAAGGTTTATTTCGGAGATTGAAAGTCGCTCTGCTATATGGGACATGAAAAGCAAACAATATAGTGATAGACTCCTTAAAATGAAACAATGGGAAGAAATTGTTACCTTATATTTGGAGCCAGGAGAAACTTCCGATAAAGATAAAAAAGAACTAGGTAAGTTTAAAAAATATATTTATTTTTAATTTAAGCATATTTACTTTGCCATGGTAGTGTGTTCTCATTTACAAAATAATCAGCTAAATTATTACGGATCACTGCAGCGCTTGTACTTCCTCTGCAATTATTGTCTATAGGTATAATAACTATTCCCTCTGTCTCATTGTTCATATATAAAATATCTTTAAAATCAACGCCATGTCTTTCCCTAACAAAATTATGAAGAATACAGCATGCTTTAATAATTTTTATCGATAAATTTCTGTTTACGTTCAAAGGTCGTTGAAATATACGCCATTTATGTGTTAAGATACCGAATGCACACTCAATATACCTACGTGCCCTGCTCAAGCGATAATTGAAAACTCTTTTAGTGTAATTTAAGTTAATTTAAGCATAGGGTCGTTGAACTTTGTCTGAGATATTGAAAGCTTCATCTCCGATAAAAAAATATGGCACGGGATTGGTGATACCAGTAATTGCAGAGGAATTTGGTATATTAAGAGTTCCATCTTGAAGTTTTTGATAAAAAATAGAATCACGGAAAACTGTAGAATCACTACATTTCCCATAAGCACCGATGTCAACATATATAAATTTGTAATTAGAATCACATATAGCCAGAAGTAAGATGGAAAAATAATGCTTATAATTGTAGTACAGGGATCCAGTAAGAGACGGTTTGATAACACGCTCATGTTTACCGTCTAAGGCACCTAAAACATGAGGAAAATTAGCTCTTGACTTAAATCCTTCAGTTATTTTTAGCCACATTTCAGTTGTAGGTACGGGAAAACACTCCATTTTCATTACATCCCATAATGCATCACATACTTTTTCTACAATACTTCGTATGGTTGATATCCCAAGTCGATAATTGTAATGCAGATCGGTAAAGGAACACCCCGTGGCCAGGTATCTGAAATATATATTTTTTTTATTACAGGGCGCTCGCTACAAATAAAGTGGAAAAACCTTCGAGACGCCTTCATGAAGGATTGCCGAAGGCAAAAAAACATTAAGAGCGGAGCGGGAGCTAAGAAAAATAATCAATATCGATTTTATAATCAATTGTTATTTTTAAAACCTTACGCTGGAATAAATAAAACTGAGAATAGTTTGTCTGCTGCAGACGATAAATCAATTGGGGAAGGTAAGGAATCGGTTGGAGGACCATATAAAGACAGTCCAAAAAGAAAGAAATCTGATCATTCTGAAGAGATGACTCGAGAATTAATCGATACTCTGAAATCTTCAATGAGCAAAAAAGTAAACGAAGAAGATCCTGACCGACAGTTTATGCTCTCTTTGGTGCCTGATTTCAAGAAAGTCCCCGATCGATTGAAGTAAATCGTGAAAATAAATATGATTAAATGCATATCACAAGCTCAAGATGAAATGTACAATTATAAAGAACCAAGCAACACTGAAATGTCCTATGCTAATAATCAAAATCAGGGTTATTTTACGAATTCTTCATCATATTCACTCAATTCCAGTCGCTATGAAGTAATGCAGTATAACCATCAAAATGACCAAGGGACCTCTGCTGCCGGAATTACAGATAAAATTACTGAAGCAATACCGGCAACACCTACCACAGTTCATTCAAATATTACTGATGAATCAGAGATTTTATCTCTGTTTTAAAACCAGTAAAAAAAATAGAATAGTGTATACCATATTGTACGGAAGATAGAAAACTGTGATTATGTAAATTAGTTTTTGGTAGATATAAATACGTGATTTAAGCTGTGATTAAGAAAAACATACTGTGATTTGATTAATAAGATATTAAAATTACTAATTATAATTAGATGTAAGTACCTACAAACAATTTAAAAATGTTCCTTTTAATTTTCCTTTTAATGTTATTTTTAGGCTATAGAAACAAAACAAAAGTACTTAGTAAATAATCATTAAAAAGACTGAGGTAGATTCAATCATCAGAATGATTGACTGACTGATTTTATTTAAAATAATAAAAATATAAATTGGAAAAATGTGCTTTTTCTTTTCACTTACCTTAAGGTCACAAGAAGCTTTTCTTCCGGTGAAATACAAAGACGCATGTTCGTATTTACTCCAGAAATTGCTTGTCTTATCCTTGCTAGCAAATAATCAAATGAAGAAGTAGACATTCGCGTATAATTGAAAAATTTATCTTCGTGTTTTCTCAAACTTTTATAGAATAACGTAAATGTCCTATTTAGTGTTCTGCTTCGTAAAAATGGATGAACCCAATATCTTCTTTTTAATTTCTTTTTACGCCATAAAAGCCAGATTATTGCCACCACTTCAGCGTCCATTCTTGCCAGTGTCTGCGATCAAACTGGTCAAATCCGCGTTAAATCCAACCGCGCGGACAGGCGCGTAAACCGCCTTACCGCGCGGTGTACCGCTACGAAATCCGCTTCACCACCACCGCCCTCCGCGGCGGCGCGCGGTGCCGTGTGATAATCGCCTAATCCCCAAAAAGGCCGGCACTGCACTCGTTACTCTGCGGTTGTTCATGGGCGGCGCAGATTACTTAACATCAGGTAAACAATCGGAGTCTTACCGTATGTTCGTTTGCGAACCTATCACATAAAAAATACCGACTTCATAAGTTACATTTGGGATTTTATGCAATAGAAGGTGATTATAAACTAACTATTTCATCATCAGCCGCAGGATGTCTTCTACTGGACAAAGGCCTTCCCCTGAGTTTTCCACCTATACAAGGCCATTTATTTGCCTTCAAATAGCAAGTGATTTTTCCATCCTGTAAATCGATTTTGAGACCTCTTTCTCGATAAGTAATTGTAGTTTTTATCACCAACGAATATATAAAAATAGTCTCTGTGCTTAGATAGCGTAGTGCCGAAGATAGCGGTTTAAAGCAAACTGTTCCGCATCATAACATTAGTTAAATCTTTAATTCACTCCCCATTACAATGACTAAGTTAGCTAATAAATCTAAGTGTGGGAGAGCCATGCTTCGGCACGAATGGGTCGGCTCGACCGGAGTGTTACCACGGCCTCACAGAAAACCGGCGTGAAACAACCACAGCGTTGTGTTTCGCCGCGTGAGAGAGGTTACCGGCGGCCCAATTCCTCCCCTCTCCCCATCTCTTTCCAATCCTTAAATATCTGAACCCCTTATAAGGCCGCTAAAAAGCCGGCATTCGTAACCCCCTTGGTGTTGCGGGTATCCATGGGCGGCGCTGATTGCTTACCATTAGGTAATCCATCTGCTTGTTTGCCGATCTACACTTATCATATTCAAAATAAAGATTTTCATTTTCATAAAAAATGGAATTATTAAGACAGTCACAAAAACAAAAAATACAAATTAAGCAAATTCCCTGTACAGTGTAAAAGTTTCGCCAAACTAATATCGTAGTCTATCAAGAATCAGCATTGTCACGTTGCTTTCCAATCAATAACCGAATTGCCAACGAAATGCCAGTCACTAAGAAAATAAATCAAGTTTTAGGGTTAAACCTTCCCTATGTACTTCATCTCAAATACGTTGTACAGTACCCGGCGATAAATCTTGCACATCTTCAAGTGTGGGAGAGCCATGCTTCGTCACGAATAGGTCGGCTCGACCGGAGTACTGACCACGGCGCTGATTACTTACCATCAGGTAATCCGTCTGCTCGTTAGCCGACCTATTACATAAAAAAATCTTCAATTATAAAAAGATAATTTAAATATGATATTTATTATGGTAATTTTATTTTAAACTCTAAAGTCAAAGTAAAAAAAAACTTCAAAGTCAACGTTCAAATCATTATTTCATAATTTCATACTCAAAGTCACAAGCCAAATAAAAATAAAATCAAAGTCACAGACAGTCGAATCATTTATGTCAATTACTTTTTTTAAATGGTCTTCGAGTTAAATTGTCCGTCAATCTGTTCAGCTCGTTCAAAATGTAGATATTTGTATTTAGAATAAACATAAATTTTACTTTTAAAAAAATAGTTTACTGTCTGACTTCAATACAATATCGTATATTATGTGAGACCCTTGTAACGAAAATACAACGTCTTATGATATATTCTGAGAAGACTTTTGCTTTAGTTTTAGCTACTCGTAATCCAAAGTCAAACAATTTTTTTTTTAGAAAACGTCGCACCCACCGCACCTTGCAAGGGAAAATCGTAGTGGGTTGCTTGCTGGGCGCTTTTTTAATCACACAATTTCAAATCTCACCCAGACCCGGAACAACAATTTGTAAATTATACAAAGAGATGTTTCGTAC
This sequence comes from Spodoptera exigua, assembly GCA_902829305.4. Classification (NCBI taxonomy): domain Eukaryota; kingdom Metazoa; phylum Arthropoda; class Insecta; order Lepidoptera; family Noctuidae; genus Spodoptera; species Spodoptera exigua. The sequence continues at coordinate 10,071,891 of LR824616.2, read as the reverse complement.
GGCAATTGAACGCGGGACACGTTGTATAGCAGAAAAAAAGGACTATTACTTATGAGGCAAAGTGAATATCAAACAAGATATAAAGTGTAAGTTTGCTGGTCAGTCCGCTAGTGAACCTCGTTCAGAATCATTAGCACATTTGCGATGGGACCGATTGTGTCTATCAATATCGATTTCAATTCAGTTTCGAATCTCAATAGTATCGGCGGTGACGTGACGGATTGATTCATTCGATTCAGTTTTAATTATCGATATACACTCTTAATGGCCAGGTACTGTAACGTGTTTCTATGTACTAATTTCATTGAATAATGTATACATGTGGTTAATGTTGGACTTTACTTACCAAAGCTTCCGTCTCCTACTACCTACTAACCTTTGCGTGCGTGTAGTTTCTTGACAGACAACCTGCTTCAGTGCTTCCTGAACTGTTTTGTTAATAGCTAGTGGGTTTACCCTTGTTAATAGTTTGTATTGATGTAGTATCAGTATACTCGAGGTACATACTAATAAGGTTGATAATGTTATGACTGGTTTTTTTATGAAGTAGGAGGCAAACTAGCATACAGATCACCTGATGGTAAGCGATCGGTGCTGCCCATGGACACCTGTAACACCAGAGTCACAGGTCGTGCGTTGTCGGTCTTTTAGGAAGGAGTACGCTAGTTTCTTGAAGGTTTGAAGAACGTATCGGTGTAACTCTATTAAAAAAAATATATAAACTATTGATTAACGTGTACCTACTTAGGTTGGATGAATATTAATTTATTTCCGTTTGTCATAATTTGAGGGTTATAGGAGATGTGGCTGTATTAATTAAAGGCAACTTTGCAGTAATGTGGATTTGAAAATGATTATCTGCAAAATGTGTGCATACCAATACTGATGTATTATCGTAGAATAGTTTTCTTCATTTATTATCTTCCTAGACCATAATTTACTTACATGAAATATGACATATAGGACAAAATAGAACAAATAGGCGTTAAGTACTTTTTAATGATCTAACAATCGAAAGAAAAATACATTTTTTACTTAATCTTTTTTGTCTTCGCCATCCTACAGTCAGTCATCACCCACGTTATGTAAAGATATATTTTAAGTACTAGCTAATATCAGGCGGTTTCACCCGCTGCTTAGCTTCGTTTGATCGCTGTATGTTTTGTAGCCTTCCTCGATAAATGGACTAAAGAAAACAAAAAAAATGTCCGTTACGAACCAGTAATTTTAGAGATTAGCGCGTTCAAACAAACAAACTCTACAGCTTTATAATATTAAATATATGTCGATGAATTCCGTTCAGTTACAAGGTAGTCAAATAAAATTAATTGCAAAATAAACTTCAACTTCAGTCTTCATTCGATTAAATTATGATGGAGGTACCTACTTGGGCAAAACTTTCCAAATTATTTCCAAGTTATTACAAAATTCCAATAAAACTTGTCTTAGAATTCAAAGAAACCTACACAGGTCATTAGCTTTTATTTCTCCAATTTTTTTTGTTAATACGCCAAAAACACCTACATGTTCGGGAAACTAATTTTCGTTTGAATATGTATCTCTATATAGCCTGCTTTTTTAAGGAGGGGTGGGGGATCATCATAGGTCTTCATCCGCGTTGTGTCCTCCTCCTCACCTCTGACCCCAGAAATGGAGTGTTCTATAGAAACTGTCTAAAATTACCACTAGGTACTATTAATTTCAAATTTAAACGAGAAAAATGTTATTTTACTACAGTTTGCCTTGTTTTGGCATGTGAGTAAGGTTACCGGAGGCCGATCGTCTCTCTTCCTATACCTCTATCCCCAAATACTTAATCCTCCATTGTCTATCATAAAGTCATCTAAATTACAAATGCTCATAATCTTCAAAAAATTCGGCAACGCTCCTCTTAATCTTCTGGTGTTGCAGGTCATGTGCGGCACTATTTGTTGACCATCATACGATCTATCAAAATTCTTTCTTTAAAAGCAAATTATCGGACACTGCTAGGCCCAGAGACTTTTAATGAGTTTTTATACTATTTCTTAGTCACGATTTCGTTCCGAAAGTAATTAGTAAGGAATGTGTCGTGAAACCATTAAGTGCCTCTCAGTAATGCAGATAGCAACATAGTTTATTGACACTGGCCTTTAATGAACTCGGTAAAAGAAAATGTCTGAAGTTAAATATAGATCAGCGAATCAAAATTGTTTATTTTTGAATAGCGAACAAAATCAATTCTATTTTTAAAACACAATTAAAAGCAAGACAGATTTGGTTACTTCGCTTTTGTTTTTTGGAATAATGTCCGAAAAGTTTTTACTCAACTAACCTTTGGCCAAAAATAGCTTGGATTGGCTCAAGGTATCTAATTGCTTCCTTGGGGATATGAGATTTATATTTGAACTTGTAACAATGACTGCTACCATTGGTCACATCTTACTACACTCTTGAGGAAAGGCGAAGTGGTGAATTTTGGTGCTTTTGGGAAAAAAAGTTTTGTTGAGGAGTAAAGATAAATATTTCTTTCTTACGTACTAGTTTAGAATATTTTGTGTCGTATGAGTATTGCACTAATTTAAAAGCATTTACTTGGCTTAGCACGTAAGTAACTAGTTTTTAAGTACTATGTTATCTATTATTACTTAATATGCTGAAGCTGAAGAGTTTGTTGTTTGTTTGAACGCGTTAATCTCAATACTCAATACTCAATACTCAATCATTTATTGCATTCCACAATGTGTTTCTTAGGTGGTAAATTATAAATTATGAGATCATAATGGACCCTGTCGGGCACAGCAAAGTATAATTAAAAGTAAAAGTTAAAGTAAAAGTAGGAGAGAGGAAGAGAGCTTTATTAAGTTTATTTAATAACTAATATTCTAATCATTATATTATTTCTCATTTAAATATTCGTTGACACTATAATAACATTTTTTTAGCAAGAACTGTTTTAGTTTACTTATAAATAGGTTTAATTTTGTTTCATTATTTATTACTTCTGGAAGTTTATTATAAATTTTTATCGACATTACGTATGTGCTTGTTGAATGTATTTTTAATCTAGAATCTGGTAAATTTAATCTATTTTTATGGCGTAGTGTGTACTTTTGTTGTTTATTTTCCCTTGTGGTAAAGAAGTTTTTATTTTTGCGGACAAATTTACATATTTCCAAGATATAAATACTTGGCAGAGTTAAAATTTTTTGTTCTTGAAAGTGGGGTTTACAGCTATCAGTGTCGTCAATATTTACTAAGATTCTAATTAGTTTTTTTTGGAGAGTAAAGAGTGTAGGTGTATCAGTGCTATGTCCCCATAATATAACACCATAACTAAGCCAAGCATAAGCGTACGCGTAGTAGGTTGTGAGGGCCGTTTGGAGGTTGGTGGTTTTTTTTATTTCACGAAATGCATATGCGAATTTTGAAATTTTTGCTCTGATTTTCTTAATATGTGGTTTCCAATTTATATTTGTATCTATGGATAAACCTAGTAGGGTGAATTCTTTGACTACTTCTATTTTTTGGCCACTATATAATAAGTTCTATTACTATATAATAAATCTCTGGAACTACTGGCTCTAATTGAACAATTATTTTTGTGTTTGTTAGTCCATTTATCGAGGAAGGCTATATGTTGTAAAACTTCACACTATGATCTCAGCGGGTGAAACCGCTAAATAAATTACAAAAAGTGGGTGCTTACTCTTAATCCCATGTGATAGGGTTTCAGTCTATTTCAATTTATCAGTCGGAATTCTAGACTTTATGGCATTACTGAGAAAATTTCGAAATAAAAACCCAATAATGTTTGATCCGGGCATTGACCCTTACTCCACTCTACCAATGATACATTCATCGAGAAAAAATCATCATCATTATCATCATCATCATCGTCATCAGCCTGTAAGTGCCCACTACTGAGCAAAGGCCTCTTCTCAGACGGAGAAGGTTGGAGCATTAACCCCTTATGATGTTTACCTTCACCGTATGTCAGTGGGGTCAAAATAATCATAGAAAGCACATATAACTCGGAAAATGACACATTGGTACTTGCCAGGTTTCGAACCCGGTTTGGGCCACCACGACGTTTAAACAATATAAACTTGAAACTTGACAAAAAAATATAAACGTGAAAATAAAATAATAAATAAATCGTTACTGAAGCGACACATACACACACAAACACAAAGTCTCAAGTGTAAAATAAAAACAGACATTGAAACATCGTCTCCTAGAAATAATTTAAGCCAATTGGTAATAAGAATTTTATTTTTCCAAATATTTATATACAATTTTCGACAGAACAATTTGCTACAGTCCTTCTTATGTAGACTTATTTATTTAAAATAAATAAAACGAAACGTTACAAATTGGTACAGAGATTATTTTTTACATTTACCTAATTACCTTATAACTAACTATACATATTAATATGAGCCACCATTTACGTGTAAGAGGAGTATTAATTGTACCCCAAGATTCGATAAAAAAAACAATACAATTTTTTTTTTCAGGTTTGACATAGAAACTCCTTATTTACATACCTAACCTTCTTATAACAAAATGTCTGTAGAGAGTTAGGTCTTTATTGATAAGAAGAATAACCAACTTATTGTATAATTATAAAAAATAATGGTGATAAATAGTCTTAGAGTCTCAATATTTTTCTTTCTCGACATGTTACTGATTTATCTATACAGGGTGAAATTGAGTAGACGCGATAAATTTCAACATACAATAATACGTGTTGTCAAGAAAATTTAGAACATATCAAATGTATATTAATAAACTTTTATTAGTGTCACGGTGAGGTAAATGATCGTTATGAACGGCAACGCTTAAATAATATGCTGCACTGCGTTATGCCGTACGAGATTTCTGAATATTTTAATTTTTATTTTGCATATTAGTTATTTTTTGGAATACTGATAATTCGTACTTAAATAAAGATAATCACGTCATTTTATTTATGGTCTTAGGTTGTATAAAAAACAGTTTATAATTAGGTACTATGTTACTGTAACTGAAGCTCCCATTTCATTTAGTCGCATTTATTCGATTTCAGCCTATATAAATAATAAATAAAAATGGACCATCAAAATGTATATATGTCCTTATTGTAGTATGTCTGCATCGAAACGAATAATTAGATTTTGTAGTGTTTGTTATCGTTAGGATGAGGTTTTTATGAAAGGAAAAATGATACAATAGCTTCCTGCCCGTGACCGCAAACATTGATAAATGATACACTTACACCTTCCTCGTTAAAAAAACCGCATCGAAATCTGTCACGCAATTTTAAAGATCAAAATATACATTGGGACCGAAAGTGTGAAGCGCCTATGTGGCTTCTAGGAAGTGATTAACTGAAAAAATATTGTAATAGAACTCAGACAAAGCCGGGGCGGCCCAATTAAAAATGTATTTAAACCTCCTTGAAAGTTATCTTAGCGGCACCCATGTTTTTTATAAGTATAATATATTATTATTTACAAAAATTACAATTTACAAAACATAATATTCTTTTAATTATTTATTCATACAGTAAAGGAGGAAAAAGTTTTTGGCACATTTTTAAGGTACAAAAATATAGGTTAGACTAATAGTGTGTTCGAAGTAGGGCCAACTGAAGACAAGCGTTGTAGATACAAGTCGGTTAAGATAGATATATTTTTTTGGCACCTTATATCCTTATAATGATAAGAAGAGGTATGACGACAGGGTATGAAAGAATTTAATTTCTTGTATAGTCCGATAATTAGGTCATTATCTACATTTTGTTTTCTGCCAGTCGGTTACTTAGGTCACTTTTCACTTGTTTTCTGACATAAAATACCTATAAACAATATTTTGGAAAACGAATTGCATCGTCTTTAGAATTAAGATCAAAACGAACAATTTTCGAATTGTGATCTTCTTAATTCGATATACCTTTCGAACTTTCTGTTTTCGTAAGAAAAAAAATATACGAATAAACGAGTCTTATCCGTTAATTTATCAAACCTCAAGCGAACGCGGGCGTTCGCGCTCCTATTGTTCTTCTATAGTGTCGCGAATTACCACGATTGAAAGGTTAAAATACATCGCCAAACAGAAGTTTAGTAAATGAATACAATTAAATTAACCAAATACTATATGGTATGTATTTTCGAGAATGTTCTTGACGGTTTCACAGAGTAAACAGCTGACTATCAAGAGCCCCTGTTTAGTCTGTAACATACAACTGGTTGAGTATTGTCACGCGAACAAGCCGTATAACCTAATCACCTTGTGTACATTAGTGACAGTTGTTTTATATATAAATAATACATAGGTATAATATATCTATACCTACCGGATTTTCTCACAATATGACGTTAATACGGATTACTTGCCTTTTTGTCCAATAAGAAATTAGCTAGTGTTACACCATTGGTCGTTACTTTTTTTGACAGTTAAAGTGATTGGATAAATTGACTTCTCAATAGATTAGCGCCATCTGGTGACTAATAAAAAGGTAGACACATAGTTTATTTAAAATAAATATAATGTTTTTTTTCTACAATAAAAACAACGGTGTTACGCATTGAGTCGAAATATCGGAAAACGCGCTTGAATAGGTAAACGTACTCACCTACTGGACCGCGTTCTAATTTTAAATTTATGCTCAAATTTTTATTCTATTTTCAACTGACTGTTGTTTGTTTCACAGCATGAAATATAAAAATAAAAAAAAAATATTTATTCATACATTGTCATCATCTAAGTTGTTGCCTATCTCTTTTTAATTTGGTATACAGAAAATTACGTACAAGACAGCCAAAGAAATACCGACTTATATTCACAAACATAATGTATATATCATCCACAATGGTCCTCAAGAAAAAAAACATAGTCAACAATAACACAAACACATATCGATGCCAATAAACTGGAATAGTGTTGCCAGCAATGCATTCGAAGCACGAAAACTAGGTCAATGTTATAGGATCAGCATTAACCAAGATCTGGTTGAAAGATAACATAAATAGAGACGTTTGTGGAAAACAAACCCTTATTCGGTTGGTTAAGGTTTAATGTGGTGGAACAATAGTGTTTGAAGGTATTCTTTTTTTAAATTATAAAGCGATAGAATAAAAATATTTTTTTTTTATAATCTTGATGTCAGTTTCAATGCTTTGGAAACTTATTTTTATGTATTAAGGAATATATACAAATGTTTTGTCTTAGTTCACAGTATTATAGTTCAGCACACAGTTTCTTTACATCTGGTCTTCTAATCTAAAGAAATGGAAGTCACTGACTTATTACGGATAGGTACCTAACCTATAAACCAAAGAAATATAATCAGTAATCTTCAGTTTCTTCGAAATGTAATCAAAGAAGCTGCAAAATTAAACTTTCTTCACATTATTTGTAGTCTGTATAAAAACCATTACAATATAAAAACTAATTACGATCCATTCTCGTTTGGTACAATTACACAAATTTTAAATATTCATTAAAGAAATTAATAAAGCCTAGTAAGTGCCATATGACCAGCAAAAAACCATAAAAACGCACAAACAAAAAAACAAGAAACACATTCTAAATTCAAATCCTTAAAACTAATCAGTTTCCAATCTCATTGTCTTAGTCACAATATTCATTCGTTTAAAAATAGTTATTTTTTTTATCACAACCGTTTTTTTTTAATAAATCACTGAGCACTAATGTAATAAAATAGACATCACATTTTATTATAATATAGTTCTTTTTCCATATTGAAATTGTCAGTTCAAAATTTGCTTTCCTGGTTGAAACCAGGTGTGATTGATCGCTATCTGAAGTTCCGCTTTGGACTGTGTAGAACAAATATTTCGCAGCTGCGGGACGCCTTCATCGTTCTCTCATCGACTATGGAATGTTCAGACCAATGTGGTATAGGGTCAGAATTAACACTCGGTCGAACTACTGAGAGCTCTTCGAAACGAACCTTGTGGCGACGGACGCATGTCAGGCGGATCTGTGGACAAAGAACAAAATTATGTTAAATTAAAAAAAAAAATAATTTGATATGATACAGTTTTTTTGTTTAAAGACACATTTTACCTACATATATAGGTATATATATGTACGTGTTTTTTTTTTTTTTTTTTTTGTGAGGGGAAAATCATCAAATGACTTCTCCCGCCCAGGGCCGGGCAGGAGGGAGTGTCAGACTCTTACTGACTAAAAACCCCCCTGTTCCTTCTCCTGCTCTGTGCCGAGGTCGCGGTACCTCATTGCGCTTACCCCGCAACCCCGGCTGAACATCAGCCCTTGAGGGCCCCGTCTGTGGTGGTCTATTGGCTCTTTGAGGCGCGCGCGGAACGCTACGCGCCGTACGCTCGGGCCTGGTTCTGGTCGGGCGGCGAGCTGCCCTTACTCGCCGACCGCAGGCCCGTACTTACGGTGGCCGGAGATCGTCTCTCGATCCCCGACGCCCGTAGTGTCGCCAGTTGCGGCTGCTGGGGCGTGAGGAGGAGGATTGCTCCCTCACGCGGGCCGCCTCTCTCTTTGCGAGCATGACTGCTTCACAAAAGGAGGAGACGGCGTCCCAGTTCCTCTCACTCCGCACCATGGCCTCGACTAAGGCCGGGCGCGAGAGGTCGCCGCCGCCGATCACTTCCCTGAGGATACGGCGGTGCTCAGCCCAGGCAGGGCATACCGCTACCGTATGCTCCACCGTATCCTCTAGGTGGTCCTCACAATGACGACACTCGGGCGTTTCCTCCCGCTGAATCCGAAACAGGAACCTACCGAAGCTGCCGTGCCCGGTAAGCACCTGCGTCAGACGGAAGGTGAGGACGCCGTGGCGTCTCTCAAGCCACTCCTCAAAGAGGGGTCTTACCGCTGCTATGGTAGCGTGCCCGGCCCTCGGTTGCGACAGTCGTTGTTTCCACTCTGCCATGAGATCTCGCCGGAGCTCATTCCGCCACGCACTAATTTGGCGCGGCAGAGGATCTTCGCCCCGGCGACGCGCGTCTGCGCGCAAACTGTAGACGCGCGCGAGCGCCTTCGCTTCTAGATCCCACGGCGGTGATCCGGCAAGGAGGTTCGCCGCCTCCCCGGAGATCGTGCGATACCCGCGAATTACTCGAATAGCCATGACCCTCTGGGACGCGACCAGCGTACGAGCCGGCCGCCGCTTCAAGGCCGGCGCCCACACAGGGGCACCGTAGAGGGCCATGGATCGCACAATCCCCATATACAACCTCCGGCAGGAGGCGTTTGGCCCCCCGAGGTTGGGAAGGAGCCGCTTGAGCGCGGCCCCAGACCGTTCTAACTTAGGGGCCAAACGACGAAAATGCTCCGTGAAGTTCCATCGGCTGTCGAGGACGAGACCCAGGTACTTCATCGCCGACTCGACGCCGATGGTAACTCCTCCTGCCGTTATTTGGGACCCACCTGGAGGTGGCGCGCTCCGACGGCCATAGAAGCACATGGCCTCGGACTTGTGGAGCGCCACCTCGAGTCCCAACTGCCGGATCCTTGCAACGACTGTCGCAACCGCTTGTGACATCAGGTCGGCCGCCGCCTGATGCGACCTCCCGTTCGCCAGCACCAGCGTGTCGTCAGCATAGCAGACAATGCTGACGCCGCTCGGGAGGTCGGTGCGTAGCACCCAATCGTACCCGATGTTCCACAAGAGAGGTCCCAGGACCGATCCCTGTGGGACACCGCGCGACACCTCTCGCCGATTCCACACGCCCCGGTGACCGGGGTAGATGACGCATCTGTCCGTCAAGTAAGCCTCGACTACACGACGGAGATAGGCAGGCACCCGGTGATACCGGAGTGCCTCCAAAATGCAGCTCCAGGGCAGCGAGTTAAAGGCGTTGGCGATGTCCAGAGACACCGCCACGACGACTCGCCTCCCGGCCAACGCTGTCCCCGTCGTGAGGTCCCTCACGCGCATGATGGCGTCCACCGTGGAGCGCCCTCTGCGGAAGCCGAACTGGCCGTCCGCTAAATCCGGCCCCCTTCCAGACAGGTGCCCGACGAGGCGGTCTGAGATTATCCTCTCGAACAGCTTTCCCACCTCGTCGAGCAGCACAATGGGCCGGTACGCGGACGGAGAGTCCGCAGGACGCCCCGGCTTCTTCACGAGGACCAGTTTACCCGTCTTCCACGACAGCGGAAACTGGCCTCTCTCCAAACATGCGCTGAACAGACCAAGTAGTCGAGGCCTGAGAGCCTCCGAGGCCAGGACCCAGACCTTGGCATGCAGCCCGTCAGGTCCTGGGGCGGTATTCTTGCCGCTCAGCCGGCGCACCGCCACTCTCAAATCTACCTCGGTCACTTCCGGAGCGGATTCGTCGTCGTCGTCGATGTAGCCCGCATTGGGCACCGCAGGGGGCGGGGGCATAGCCGGAGGCGTGTAACCCATCTGTGGTCGGGGGAATAGCGCCCCAACCACTTCGTCCACGACCTCCGGCCGGAGACTCTGAGTCAGTGGGGGCGCCCAGGTGCGGAGCTTATCACGCACCATCCGGTAGGGGCGTCCCCACGGGTCTCTGTTCAGAGTCTCCAACATCTCCTCGCGGGCCCGATCTTTGGCCCGCCGGATCTCCACCCTGAGGGTGGCCTTCGCCGCCCTGTACTCCTCGTATAGCTCCGCCTCTCTGGTTTCAGCGTCCAGAGGGCGGAGACGGAGCCTGCGGTGCCTGGTGTATCGGCGTCGCGCTGCGGTGCACTCACCGCGCAGGTCTGCCAATTCCTGCGACCACCAATACACCTGGCGCTTGCGTTGGCACGGTCGGATCCGGGGCATCGCCACGTCGCACATCCTTGACATGGCGTCCTGGAGCCATCTCGCCTCCTCGTCAATGTCGGCTGGCCTGACCGGTGGTATCACCCAGGCCTGCACGACTGCGGCTTCCAGGAAAAGCTCCCGGTCCAGTTGCCTAAGCGCCCAACGCGGGCCACACGGGGCCTGTCTGACCGGCGGGTCTGCGGACTCGGCGGAGACGTCGAACCGTATATACCGGTGGTCCGAAAACGTCTCCACCTCCTCCATGACGCGCCAGTCAACAACGCGCGATGACAGAGCGGGGCTAGCAAACGAAATGTCCACCACTGACTCGCCCCGCATCCGTACGCACGTGGGGACAGAACCCCGGTTCAGCACGACTAGGCCTGTCTCCAGAGCCCAGTCTTCGACCATCCTTCCCCGGACATCAGTGAGCCGGGAACCCCAAGCCAAATTCTTGGCATTGAAGTCCCCGAGGACCAACACGGGGAGGGGACGGAACCCGACGACGACGGTGACTAACTCCCTGAGGGAGTTGTGGAACTCGACGAGAGTTCGGTTCGGAGAGAAGTACACGCCCACCACGGCGATCTCTCCGAACCGAGCCGCGACGCAACCCCTGCCTCGCTGAGGCCCTTCGGGGGTTGGGGTACCGGCGGCGGCCGACGAGATGATGGTCACCGAGCCGTCCAGGTCTGACACCCAGTGTTCCCTGGCTGGAACGAAGTACGGCTCGGAGACCACAGCAACATTGATCGACCACTGCGCCATGCTCTGGAGCAGGAGATCCTGAGCAGCGACGCAGTGGTTGATGTTCGCCTGGAGGAGGCGTAATGGAGCCATTATTGGGTATCCATCACGACCTCCTCTCTGACGGCAGCGGCGACAGCAGCAGTCGCAGGGGTGTTGGCGACTGCGGCGGCAGCGGGAGCGACGGTGGGAGCGGTGGAGGTGGCTACGGGCCTACCTTTGCTCCTGGGCTTGGTGGGGGGGGAGCAGGTTTTGCCCCCAGCCCGGTGATCGGCCGGCTTGCCAGCCGCCGCACATACTACGCAGTGCGGCGGGGCGGTACAAGCGCCGGCCCTGTGACCGGGCTGACCGCAGCGGAAGCAGCGGTCGCTGCGGTCCACCTCTGAGGTGCACTTGGCACCCACATGGTGACCAATGAGGCAGCGGAAGCACCTCAAAGGTCGGGGTTCCAGCAGCTTCACCTGCGCCGAAACCCAGCCCACCAGGAGCCTTTTGCCCTCCGACAGTTTTTTGGCCGCTGTGACGGGGCAGCTCACTACCACGGTCCGCAGCCCCGTATTGTCCGGGCGGATGGTGCCTGCCTTCACCTGATCAGCAGGGCACCCCCCCGTCCTTGCGACAGCGGCCGCCACCTCGTTCTCCGTCACGGAGTCATCCAGGCCCATGATGCGTAGCTCCAAGCATTTGGTGGGCCTGGACACGCGAGCCTCATCCGCCGCAAGGCACGTCCTGAGCCTCTCGGCAAGGGCGTCAGCGGATGGGCCGCTGGCCGCGCCGGGGACCTCCAGAAGACGGGCTCCAGTCGCGGTGACCCTTACCGCGAACCCGTTAGGGGCCCCGAACTCCGCGGGAGTAACCGTCCCCTTCAATTTGGCGAGGACGTCGCCGTAAGTCACCCCCTTCTTAGCCGCGTCCGGCTGTAGCGTGATAACTACAGCCGAAGATTTAGGGGTGAGGAGCATTGCCGCAGCGCGCTTCTCCCTGCGTCGCTGCTGCCGCCGCTGCCGCTGCTCCTTCTTGCGGCGCTTCCTCGCCTCTTTGGCGCTCCTTCTCGCCTGCCCGGCCACCTGCCACTCGTCGCCATCGGTGCGCAGCTCCGATAGCGGGGTTGGGGCTGCAACGGCTGGAATTTCAGCTGCTGCGCCCCTTCGCTTGCGGCTACTTGGTGCCAGAGGCACAGCAGGAGCCGGTGCCGGTTGAGCTATGGGCGTCCTCGTCAGCGGCGGGGCTCTCGGTGCATTCGCCGCAGGGGGCACTTTCGCCCTTTTCTCCACCGGAGCGTCAGCTCTGACGCCGCGGCTAGGTGGTTGCTTCGTCTTCGCTGCCGCGGCTGCATAAGTGCCAGTTGCGAGCGGGGGTCGAAGGAGCCTACCCTCCAGAGCGTCGAAACGCTGCTGGAAGGCGGCCATCTCCTGCCGCATGAGGCCAAGAAGGTCGGCCTCCACTGGCTGCGAGGGTTGGGGACGACCCGCACGAGCAGCGGCGAGTTCCGCCTTTGCTGCACGAAGTTCCGCCTCCAGGGCAGAGTTCGCAGCCGCTAATCGGGCCAGCTCGCGCCTCATTCCGGCCATCTCTTTTTGCAGAGCGGTCATCTGCCGCTCTGCTGAGCCCTGCTGGGATACCGCCGACATTATAGCAGCCTCCGCGTGCTTAAGCACTCCGTTCCTGCCAGCCTGGGTTTTTTGCCCAGCCAGCATGCGGAGTGCTTCCTTAACCTGGAGGCGGAGGCTCTCAGCGCCGCCTACAGAATCCTCACCTCCGGACACCTCCATCTCCGAGGAGTCCGAGGGGGCAGCCTTTCCCAGGGCGCTCCCCTCCGCTGCCAGCCGCTCTGCCGGCTCAGAGCGGCTCCCAGCCGCTCTTGTGGAGCCCTTCCCCTTGCCCCTACCCCGCGCAGCCGTGGGGATTTTGGGGGCTGGGGCCTCCTGCTCGTTGGAGGACGGCTCTCGACCGTCCTCCAACCTGGGACGTTTGAAAACGCCCCGGTCCTTTTTGTGGCGCAGCGCAATGCTGACGCCAGACAACGATGAGTCGGACTCCGAATCCGACTCCTTTCCTCCCTGTGCCCTTGCCCGGGACTTGCTGGACGGAACCAGCGTCTCCCCACAGGTCCGAGTGCCATCTTGGCTCTCGCTTCCACTTGCAAGCTGGCTTGCCCTCTCCTGCACTTTTGGTGGTATGTTTTTTTTTTTAGTTGGGTTTAAGTCTTCCATGTTATTCCCACGAGTATGGGGGAAATAAGAGGTCCGCCCAGGGAGAGCCCCCTGTCCCTGGGTAAGTGTGCATTTGTCTCCCAACTAGGGGGTCCACCGGTCCCCTAGCTGGGGGTGCGCTCACGACTGATCCTACTCCTCAGCCATACATACCCTCGCCGCGCACCAGAACTTAGTATTGGAGGAATTTTTTATAGAGGTTCTCTTCCTCGCGGTCCGGGCGGTTAAGCCAAGACCCTCGTCCCGGTCCGAGTCATAAAACATGACCATGATCTCTTCCCGGATTACGATATCGACGGGTGCAGTCGGGCGCAGCTAGTGCCCCGATGCTACTCATTGGCAGGGTGAGTGCACAACGAGCGCCGCCCTTGTTTCTCCGCCCCGCTCTCTGCTAGGTCCAGAGAGTCGTGCGGAGGAACGCCCCCACGGAGGCGTAGACTCTATGCCAGCATAGAGCCGGTCGCCTCTAGAACCCGACCGGGTTCTCCGCCCGGCCAGAAGTTCGCTGCGGGCGACAGTCAGTCCAACCCTGTCGCCATCCCGTTAGGGAGACTGTCGCCCGCACCCAGGGTGCACCACGGGGAGGTCTTCTGGCACGCACCCCATATATGTACGTGTAGCCTGTAGATTGATTACACAACAACTGGTTTGAGAAAACGTTACAACGTAGGTTTCGGAAAACGTGATTATATTTTCTAACAAATTAATGGGATTAGACCTGATTTTCTCGTAATAGCGTTGTTAATATTTACAAATAATTTATACATATAAATATATACAAACTTGTACCTACAATCTCTACTTTTGTTAAATTATAAGTATTAGTCAATATTTGCAAACGATCCAATTGGATAGTAATGTTGTTTGGACGTTGTTTGAATATTCGGCAATTTTTCTTTTTCACTGGGGCGTAGCGCGGTAAGCTTAGAGACGGATTGACATTTGTAATCGGCGCTGCTCATGGACAATTGGGTACAGGCAACACCAAAGGATTTACATAGCTTAGGGATTTGGGATTGGATGTGGTGGGGGAATTAGGCTTCGAACATTTGTTTGTTGCACGCCGGATTAGTGAGAGGCTGCGGTTTCATTCCGGTCGAAACGGCCCATAGGAACGTGGATAACGTTAAATTTGAATTATTATTTTAGCCGTTAATTGGTCCCTGTTGTCGTATTCCTGAGATCAGCCGTTTAAACAAAGAAACAAGCTACTTTTTAAATGTTACCAATAATCAGGGTCGACGTGGTTCTTTCCCAAAAGACCACTATAGTACAAACTTGCACGATAGTCACATTTTATAATATATTTGCCTGGCCTTTATTTAAGAGACAAGAAGACTGCCGTTTCGGCATTTTTAAATATACTATAATTATTTTATTAATTTATCTACGTACGTACCTATAGACAGATAGGAAATTCCTATCTTATTTAGATTTTTATATCGTTGACATGAAAAAGCGACGTATTTTACAAATTTTCGGAAAAGAAAAAAATATCCTATACGTCTATTGTCAGATTACAAAGTGTGTTGACACAAATTATTACTTATTACTACGTATACAAACAATTTATTTTTGTATAAATAATACATGTGTACTACTACAAAATAAATAAACCATAATACAGATTAAATTATTTGATGAGATATAATATACTAGCTCTTACCCGCGGCGTCGCTCCCGTAATTTGACTACCTACCCTACTCTACTTACCCTACCTAGCCTACTCTACTTACCCTACCTACCCTACTTTACCTACCCTACTTTACCTACCCTACTCTACTTACCCTACCTAGCCTACTCTACTTACCCTACCTACCCTACTTTACCTACCCTACTTTACCTACCCTACTCTTCCTACCCTACTCTTCTTACCCTACTCTACATACCCTACTCTACATACCCTACTCTACCTACACTACTCTACCTACCCTACTCTACCTACCCTACTCTACCTACCCTACTCTACCTACACTACTCTACCTACCCTACTCTACCTACCCTACTCTACCTACCCTACTCTACCTACCTTACTCTACCTACCCTACTCTACCTACCCTACTCTACCTACCCTACTCTACCTACCCTACTCTACCTACCCTACTCTACCTACCATACTCTATCCTATCCTATGTCCTTCTCCTGGCTCTAAACAACCATCTGCCAATTTTCAGCTAAATCGGTTCAGCCGTTCTTGAGTTATAAGTGGTGTAACTAACACGACTTTCTTTTATATATATAGATCATATTTATTATGTACCTTTAACGTGTCAACGTCAGGTAGAGGGAAAACTGATTTCTATTTTCAAAATATATATTCTCTTCCGCTTATTTTGTCTATAAAAGCACCTAAGTTTAAATAAAAAAGTAATAAATACTCTGATTAAGTTTAGGGTTAAATCTATTGAGCCTTTGGTTTAAATTGAGCAATTATTTTGGTGTCGGATAGTCCACTGACCAAGGAAGAATATCAAATATCAACCGATAGCTACCTAGCAACGGGTGTAAATTGCGCAAAATTTGCTAGTACAACATACATACATAATATATATTATGTCTTTATAAATGATAAACGTGTCGCGGGTTCCTATAGCACCTAACCTAATACATACGTCACCTATAAAAATTACTTTCGAAATTGTTCAATAGAAGAACAGAACCGGGTTGAACTGGTCACTCCAGCATCACCCACAGACGCCCGCAGTAGAAGAAATTGAAGTCCCTCCTTCTCCGTCATTAGATAAAGTATATTTATTTGTAAAAATTGATCTTATTCTGTTGACTCTAGTTACTAGTTTCAAATGTAAATAAATCGCAATTCGAAGGGATTGAGGAAGGGAATTTCCCCCCATACCTCCGCAATCCTTAAATCGCCAAAACACCTCTATCTCCAAAAATCCAGCTACGCACTTACAACTAACTCCTCTAGTATTGCGCCAGTCTATGGACAGCGCAGATTCTTATCATCAGGTAATATACCATCTCGTCTGCTGCCATATTACCTACATTTAAAAAACATTAACATTGTTATTTTGGGAAAACAACAAAAACAAAAAAAAAATCTGTTCCTCTCCGGGCCGCGGCCTCAGTATATCTTTGCGCTTGTCCCCCAACTCCGGCTGGGAGCCTGAATGTATGTGATATGTAAGTACAAGCAACCACGACACAGGCGAAGATAATAGTGCGCAACAGCTTAAAAAAAAAATATATAACTACTCCAACTTTTTGAAACCACGTCTTTTATTGTATGTCTTGTTTCCTTTCAACCTCATTTTTGGGTTTGTTATCTATATGAGGTCAACGCCGTTTTCCTTATTACACATACTGTATCAGACTCAATTTATTCATCCCTGGGCCTTTTATATTGCATCCTTCACAAAAAGCCACGCATAATAATATTATGTAAGCTCTATTATGTAGGAAAAGAATATCTTCAGTTTTCCATAGAAAAAATGATAAATATAAGCTATGTATTGGAGCTACTGTTTTCACGCTTTATATAATGTGCGTCATTTTTCAAAGAGAGGTAAAAATATTTTGCGTTTTACAAGATTCAATAAATCTGCCAAAGTTGTATATTGTATGTATACACTTTATACTAGTCAGATCTGCATGTTTCTAGATTATTAGGTACATAATGTAACATTTATTGAATCCCGAAGCGGCAGACAGTGATGCTAAAATATAATTTCGATTAAATAGAAAACAAACATTATAAAAGAAATCTTGACCCGACCACGAAACTAAAACCGAACACTTTTTCGCCAATCGCGCTTATGACTGTGTTATCTCGAGATTCATCAAACAAGAAGTAAATCAACTTTCTTTTCTAAACAAAAAGTCTATATGTACTGAATAACATAATTTTATACTTAATACCCTTTAATATAATACCCTTTAAAAAATATAAATGTGCTTTGTCATTCACAAGTTCTCGACAATGTAATTAAAAATGCCGTTCTAATTGATGCAAAAGTAGGTACTCAACCGGTTTCGTTAAATTCAACCATTGCGAAACGTCCCAAATTAGGTTTTCCTTATCCGATAAAATGTGAATGCCCGGATTCCCCTAAATTCTCCTAATTCCATCGAACGAGCATTTTTTCGTTTTACCAAATGGGAACGAATCATTGAAAGAAAAAAGTAGTGCTTATCTCCAAGCCGCACGCGCAAAACTTCTTTTAGACAAATTAAAATGTCATTCTGAACTGTCCTAACCCATCAATCGTATTGCAAATAAGTAATTCCATTTGGCCCCGTTTTATTGTAATCTGACGCAATGTTGTAAAGAGGTAGGTTTCTATTAAAGCAGTTTAGACTGCTTTCTACATTGTAGGTAATGCACTACTAATCTTCAAATTACTCGTTTCAAATTAAGTGTGGCGAAAGAGTCTCAGACGCGGTTTTTTCAAGGGGAATAAAAATTGACTTCTCCGGTTTTGGATGAAGCGAAATACCTTGTTTTACCTCCTAATTCAAGTCCGCGGTACACCATTAAATTTGCACCCGCAACTCCGACCGGAAATCAGCATTAATGAGCACTATCTGTGGTGATCTGATGGCTAAATGAGATGCACGTGGAACGCATGTCAGGAAAGTCTCGTCGAGAGAGAATGTCAAACTTTTAGTGGCTAAAAACCACCCCATACCTTTTAATGCTCCGAGCCGAGTTGAGGTTTATAATATAGGTTTATCATTCTGCTGGTGTATCATAGATACATATAGTCATGCTGGCTACTTAAGCTACAGTTACTGCTCGTAATTTGCTTCTGTTAAGAATAAATGGTACCAGTGTATTTGGAGTGTGTTGTATAGACTAGAATCGTGCCTTACACAATGACACTATGTTTATAATGTCAAAAACAAAAAACTGACAAACATATAAATTCTTTGTTTGAGCAGTAAAACCTCGAATAATTTTTCTTTTTCTGAGTTGATATGTACATAAATAGCACATGTATACCTAGCAACAGCTTTAGTCTGGCAGGTGATAATATAATAGGATGAGACGCTAACAAAATCCAACAAAATATGATATATTACAAATCTATTTACTAAACTGACGCCCGCAAATTCTTAGACGTAAAACCATTGTTCAATGTGACTTATTTGATAATCTCAATTCAGTACCATTTCAACAAAGACGAAGCTTTGAAATCAAAGCCTTAAACCTAATGTTTGAAAATTATTACATCCCCTGAGAATAAATCTTATGATAACGACAGCGATAGAATAGTCTCATGTTTTTATAATAACTATCGTGAGACATACTAAATTAACTAAAAAATCGCAATTACTCACGATTATATACTACGCGAGTAGGCTGCGTGACATTGCTGCGTCCATGAGGAAGAACCCCTCTGTGGTTCAAAACTGGTAGAGCTTTTCTCACTATATACACGTGAGTAAACCGCGATTTCTTACTTAATTTAGAATACTCTCAGCCGGCTTTGCGAGGTAACGATATGGTAATGGCAACGAGGCACCTCGGCTTCGGCCTAAAGTAGAAGAAGGAACGACGTTCTTAGTCAATAAGAGTCTGACACTGCCTTTCGCCCCTGGGCGAAAAAAAGTAATTCAATGATTTTCCCCAGTCTAAAAAACGATCGATAAGTAGCAAATGGTGGAGAGCTATGCTTCGGTACTCACAGACAACTGAAACAGATAATTGTATTTTTATCCCCAATCCCGTAATTGTCAGTCCTTCGGTGTTCTGGGTGTTTATTGGGGCTTTATCACCGCCGTCCCCGATTACCCAACAGATGATCAGGTAAATCATGCTGAATTTTTGCACAGCAGCGTTTGTGATTCGGATTGGAGTGTTATTGAGCGTTTGCAAATTCTTAGTAATAGTGCAGAGTCAGGAATTGTGTCCAATTTATGGCAATACTTTCACCTGTCTTAACTTTTATCATCATCAGACTCTTGTATCAAGAAAAACGTTGTATCAAGTCCGATACTTTGAATATTTGACTACGCACGGCTGACGCAGTGGCTTGGCTACTGTAGCGGCACGATCACGTCGCTACATTACTTAGATACGATAGAGATAAGACACACATGTTAATTGTTGCACGTTTGTTAGGATAGCTAAATCTGAAAATCTCACGCATCTCCTTAGTATATAAGCACCAGCAATTAAAGTAATAAACAGACCTTAACCATCTACAGTCTCATTATTTACCTTGCCACGAAGTCTGGCAAATTGGTGACCCGACGAAGAACAATCAACATGACTCATTCACCCTGCAAATCAAGCAGCAGCCAACAAGAAGCCTTGGAGATATCAGCCGGAACCGGAATTTTGGAGGGACCAACCCAGATTATGGTTTAAGCAACTAGAAGCCATAGTAGCACCACAGAAGCAAGGAGACGATTACAAGTACTATACGGTCATTGCAAAACTGCCAAAAGAAGAAATAATACAGGTTAGTGACCTCATTACTTGCCCACCGCCAATAGAAAAGTACAAGGCTATCAAAGAACGCCTAATCAGTTGCTATGAGGAATCAGACCAACGTCAGCTCCAAAAATTATTGTCTGAAATGGATCTCGGCGACCAGAAACCATCACATCTTCTGCGCAAGATGCGGACCCTGAGTAACGGAAATATCAGCGACGAAACCATCAAACTTCTATGGTTGAGGCTTCTGCCACCATCAGTGACTTCGGTTCTAGCAGTCACAGAAGACATAGATGTGAACAAGATGAGCCAGATCGCGGACAAGATATTAATAAATTCAACACGTACAGAGGTGTCAGCTGTAAACGGAAACAAATCTGGCGACGATACAATGTCATGCATACTAGCACAGTTAGCAGAAATGCAATTGGAACTAAATGCAATTCAGCAAGGTCAAAAAAAAAAAACTATCGACGCAGCACTCAAAGTTATTCCAATCGTCGGCATTTCCTACCACAGTCAAGTTCAAGAGAAAGAAGGCACTTTTGTTTTTACCATGGAAGATTTAAAAAATATGCACAAAAGTGTGTTCAACCTTGTGATTGGAAACAGGATCTCAACTCAAGGAAACAGGGAAACTAATTGAAGCACGGACAACGGCGGAACTCTGTGCTATTCACCCGTCCAACCGCCTCACTATTACCGACCGAAAAAGTGGTATGAGATTTTTGATTGACACGGGAGCAAATATTTCAGTTATTAGCAAGCCACAGAGACATTCACTAATACAAGATGAACAATGTATACTTTATGCCGCCAATGGTACAAAAATTAAGACATATGGTGAAAAAACACTCTCTTTAAACTTCGGGCTACGAAGAAACTTTGTATGGAACTTTGTCATCGCCGATGTAACACAACCGATTATTGGAGCAGATTTTTTAGAGCATTATAAGCTATTAGTCGATATAGCTGGTCGAAAACTCATAGATAGGGTAACTGAGCTGACAACGCCCGCAACCCTGATCAAATCGACGCAGCAAACAATCCGCACTATTAACAGACGAATCCACGCATTACTCAACTATTAAATGAATACGAGGAGGAATGATCAACTTTTACAGAAACAATCTCCCTCATGCCGCTGAATATCAAACTATCTTAAACAACTACCTGCACGACTCTAAGAAGAATGATAATTCTCCAATTTCTTGGACAACAGAGGCCGAAAAAGCTTTTGATAAATGCAAGGAAAATATAATGAACGCAGTATTAACAGTTCACCCCTCTCGCACCGCCCCTTTGGCACTTATGACGGACGCCAGTTCGACCTGTGTTGGCGCAGTTCTGCAGCAGAAGTCAGGACGTAATTGGGAACCATTAGGATTCTTTTCAAAGAAATTAAGTGATACTCAACAAAAATACTCGACATTCGACAGAGAGTTGCTCGGAATATATATGGCAGTCAAACATTTTCAAAGGTTAGTCGAAGGAAGAGAATTTACTATCTTTACAGATCATCGACCTTTGACTTACGCATTTTCCCAAAAACCGTCATCTAATGATACGCCACGGCGAATACGACAACTGGATTTTATTTCACAATATTGTACCAACATTCAACATATAGAAGGACGTGACAATATTGTAGCAGACGCATTGTCACGGATAGAACAAATTGATGTGCCATCACCGATTAAGTATGCTGATTTCGCAAGATGTCAGCATGATGACCAAGAATTATTACGACTTCGTAATAACAAGGATTTAAAATTTTCAATCAGCAGAAACAATCAGCACAAATGCAGTGGATAGTTCATCGACTGCCGCCGCCGTCACAACAAAGGCAGCAGTTTTTATTTCCTTCGAATTAGCAACAATGACATTACATTACGCATAGGATGTAATTTATCAGCAAGGTTAAGTTATTATATAATTAGGTGCATACTAATTTTTTTCAATTTATATGTTAATTATTTTTAAAAGGGGGGAGTATATGTAGCGGCACGATCACGTCGCTACATTACTTAGATACGATAGAGATAAGACACACATGTTAATTGTTGCACGTTTGTTAGGATAGCTAAATCTGAAAATCTCACGCATCTCCTTAGTATATAAGCACCAGCAATTAAAGTAATAAACAGACCTTAACCATCTACAGTCTCATTATTTACCTTGCCACGAAGTCTGGCAAAGCTACCATGACAACCCTTTCACATCCACAAATATTTATCTGGTATCTGGGTGTGATGTGTATGGGGAATAGTAATATTTGTAAACGCACCCGTGACAGGAATAAATCCTAGTACGGGGAAATGTTTTTCTAAAAAATAAAAATGCTGCAGAAAAAATTCTTAAATTAAATAAGATGGGCACGGGCAAAGATTGATTGTAAAGGAGTACGTAATACTTATTATAGATCTTTCGTAAATTATTTTGGGAAACAATATTCACTATATATAGTAAATAGTTCCTTTTAGCCTTGACTTTTCTAAATATGATAAAGCCTTTGTGGTTCTTGAAGAAACAAAAGATTCCTTCAACAATAAAAGCAGGTATATTTTAGTACCTGCCAAGTTTCAGAATTAACCTTTTCTTATGTCCCATATATATTATGTACTATTATAGTAAAATGACATACTTATGACGTAGCATTGGCACTTCTGATTTTAGGTGATACAATATGTATTATCTAATATATAAAATTTTCGTGTCACAGTTTTCGTTGCCATACTCCTCCGAAACGGCTTGACCGATTTTAATGAACTTTTTTGTGCTTATCCGGTATCTATGAGAATTGGCCAACATATATTTTTCGTCCCTCTAAATCCACCCAGTCCACCCCTAAATTTTATTTTTTTATTTTTTTGTCAAACATTTTAATATTTTAATAGCCAAAAACGGGTTAGCTAGTATTATATAAGAGTATAACAAAAAACCCTACAATTTAGTAAAGTAATACAGATATATACTACTGCTACTACTACTACTAGAGATATATAAGAAATATATTGTTATTATTATTTTTACACAATTACTTCTCTATTATAGCTTTTTAATACTCTCCACACATAAATAAAAATAAATTAGTGGCCTGGTAAATACGACAAAAATTAAAAACCGCTCGACCGATTTCTGATTTTCCAAAACATTTGGTCTGGATAAGTCAGCCTGTTCTTGAGTTTCAAAATAAAAATAAAAAAATGCTTTATTTTTAGTTTTAGACGGTAAATAAATCGCACAAACGTCTGTCGAATTCAATGAATAGAAAAAAGTGCGTTCCCAATATTTTAACTTTGACACTTTATAGGTACTTAATAAACTTTAACATGATTTTTCAAACTTCAACTTCAAATTTTATATTATTTTTTTCGACCAAGTGTTTATGCCATTTCACATTACAGCCTATAAGTGCTCACTGCTATAGCCTATAAGTGCTCACTGCTATAGACTATAAGTGCTCACTGTTAAGTAAAAGCCTCTTCTGACATGGAGAAGGTTTGAGCATTAATCAGAACGCTTACTGAAGGTGGATTGGTGACTTCGAACATCTAATTAGGATACGTAGCAGCGCGACAGTCGCCGAGTCACGTGTCGCGGAATGCTGCCCATGAATATGTCTGCTGGCCTCTAGCATGGCTTGAAACTAGTCGAGTATCTCGTCAAATCATCATCGTTTTCGGCTTACTCACGTATCAGCCGAAAACATAATAATTAATCTAATTAGGAATTACAAGTTCGTTTTCCTTCACCGTTTGCCAATGGTGTCTCAATACAGTAAGAATGTGCTTAGAAAAAGTCACATTGGTACTATTTGGTGCTTGCTTGCTCGATACGGCTCAGAGCATTGAAGACCAATTAAATAATATTATCGTCTTTCTCGACTCTTCACATTCATTCCAACTGCCAATTAATAAGTTTTGAAAAATGACACCCATTTATCCGCCATTATTTCAATTCTCAAAAACCCTCATTTTTTGTGAGACCCACCCTGTGCAGACGAAGAACATTTGCCCGGTAAAGAAAAAAATAAATAAAACAGATTTCTCAAAAAACCTAGACTCAAAATTATTACGTTGAAGTCTTGGATTCGATCGATTTCAATGTCTGATCTGAACACGAAATCTCTGGATTGATCTTGGTTTTTGGAAATACACCACTCCACAGATCAAATGTATAAATTGATCTTAATTCAAAGATTTTTGTTATAGGTATTAGAAATTGAAATCAACAGGTAATACTTCTTTGGAAATTTGCTGTAGTTTTAAAAAATATTAAGTTTAAAATATGATTTCCCCATCTAGTACCTAACAAAATTAATTCTATATAAATTTTGAACGTATTAAACCAATTCTCTGCACCACTTGACTGGTAGAAAATGCCTTTCGCCTTAGCATGTAATAAAAAAAGTGTTACATAAATAATTAAATGTAAATTTAAATGGCTATAAATACTTTTACATTAGTTGGTCGTCTGCGCAGGTTAAGAAAATGACAACCTCATCCTGTAAGTGACATTAAATTAAGAGATTTCAGTGTTCAAGACCAATTGAATAGAACGCAGCCAAGACGATAAGGAAAGATTAATTCTAATTCCTAGAAATTAGTGAGACGTTCCAGCAAGTATCTACATTTTCTGAAGCGTTAAATCCAGAGACTGAAAGGTACTTCTATCAATTATATTAACGGTCTCAGTTACAGTAAGGGATCTATTGGAACAGACTTTAAAATGTTAAGATTTTTTGTTGATTAGCTAAAGAGATCACATTATATACTTATGTTTATGAGTTGAGAATCCTAACAGAACATCGGCTTGAAACAATACTTGCGTGTGTCGGTGTGCTTGAGGTAAACTCGGAGTGAATCTAGAGGCCCAATGTTGCTCTTCCCCCCCCCAACCCCTTTATCGCTAATCTAAAATTAAAGTTTAAAGATCATATCTGATGTCTTCAAACTACGACTATGTACAGGAAATTGTTCTCCAAGCGTGAATTTATTAGCGAACTCCCTCTTAAGGAAAATTAATTTGCTCTGTTATTGATTGGATAAAGACGATAAAGAATATTATACAACTCTGCCTAAGTAAGAATACAAGACTATACCATTTTGGATTCCATCAAACAATTACGAGTTATTCGATTAGGGAATCGATTTCAGATAATTAAAAGAATCGTCTTCGAAGGCATTGGATTACTTAACTTTGTTTTGGATTTTACGAGAAAAGAACATTACAATAAGGTTCATTATATTACTAGTGATCGACAGGTAGAGTAGCTGTCAATTTCGAACATCAGATTTAAATTAAAGCAAAATTTTGCTCTGTGCGAATTGAATAGTGCTGTCACAACCCACGCGACAACATTTCCCAGCGTCTTCTAATGTAGCCGAAGGAAGCATATTGAAGCGTGGGTTTACAGTTTACGTAACTAATTTTCTAGAAATGTTAATTAACTGGTTTTTGCATAATATAAGGTGTAATGGAAAGGGTAAATTGTACACACGAATGCAGGCTTCTTAGCATTGTCGTAAATGATAAAGCAAGTGTAGGTATCTATTATTACTTGGATAATATATTATCTTCTTCGACTTCATATGAAATTCCACGTAGAAACACAATTTTACACGTGTACTGTGTATACATGGTATGGTCCAAAACATACCAGAATCTGAATTACTCAAAAACCAGAACCATTTTTGTTGTAAAAACTTAGTAGCTGTATAAAATTGAATGCATTTCATATTGAACTGAAGTACATATTTTCCAAGCATTGTATTCATAAATATTGATAATTTCACCATTTATTGACTACAGATCTTTTATTATTTATTGACGTTAAAAATGTCCTGAGATGATAGGAGTGAAACATCAGTCGTTCATGAAACAAAAGACCTGCTGACGTGACCTTGAACGCACATTTACCAAGAATAGCCATTCATTGACTATGCAGTGAATTGTCCCAAGCATTTGTTCGGTCGCTCGGTTCTCTCCATAAAATGACAATGATTTGACCGAACCCTTTGATAGTGGGCGAATTCTTTATTGAGACATAAACACGCCCATAAATTCCTTACCAAAAACTGCCTATAAGAAAGTATCGTAAAAATTGTCTATTAGACTTTCTTTATTATCACACTTGCATTAAAAATTGAAAGAGCTTCTTGCGTGACAGGAAAATTAAATTATTATCCACTAGCTCAGATGACGCACTCCGTATCGACTTGGATTTTTTGTTATGGAATAGGAGACAAACGAGCCTTCGGATCACCTGATGGTAAGCGATCGGCGCCGCCCATGGACACCTGCAACACCAGAGGAGTCACAGGTGCGTTGACGATCTTTTAACTAGGAGTACGCCCGTTTCTTGAAGGTTTGAAGGTCGTATCGGTTCGGGAATACCGCTGCGCGAAAATCATTGCAAAGTTTTACTGTGCGGTGCAGTAGAATGAACATCTTAATAACTGCCCAAAAGTTTAATGCATAACAGATATTATGTTCCTTATTAAATAATGTTTTTTATAGACCAATTTCGTATATAAATGATTGTCATTTATAATCTTTTCGGAACTATTAACTATTATGAGGTCGTTACTTCGTATCCAATCGTACCCGATGTTCTGCAGGAACAGTCCCAGTACCGATCCCTGAGGAACACCCTGCGAAGTTACTCACTGGTTCCACACGCGCCGGTGACCGGGCTAGATGTTGGTCCTGTCCGTCAGATAAGCCTTGACTACACGATGGAGGTAGGCAAAGCACGACAACCCTCAACCTTAACCTAGCCATTGCAGACCCCGCCATGAGTGGAGCGCTTTCTGCTGAAACTGTATTCGTCGTTGCTTCATCCGGATCCTTCCCCCTTACAACTGCGTGATATGGCAGTTCGTGATTATTTTCTTCAACAAATTAACCTCCTCGAGCAGCGCAATGGGCCGGTATGCCATTGCTTATACTATCAGGTAAACCGTCTGCCAGTCTGCCAAACTATTCCATAACTAAACATAGGCAACTATTTTTTCGCTTCATTGTTTGCATCGTATAAAATATCTTTCTTTTTATTAGAAAGTTGTGCCGAAAGTACTTAAAAAAGTAAGTATTTCCAAAAAACTAATTCACAAAGGGCTAGGTCCTTTTAGTCTAAAGTTTGGTCCTAATTTCGTCTCAAAAGAGAAAAAAGACAAAAGAACGTGTTAAGTGGGTTACAAAGGACTGAATTTACGAAAAGATTTCGGACAATACTTTAACGACTTTGAACAAAATTAAGATCGATTTAAAGTATTTTTTAGGTTTCTAAAGTGCCATACTATTATAAAAAAATAAATAATAAATAATATATCCAAAGTGGAAGGTAACTAGGTATTTAAGTCTCAAAGGCTCGAGCAAAAAGCTTTAGGGCGTACTCCGTGTACCACCGCGAGAGAAATTGTCCACAGCGCCATCAAACACATACTCAATTATTATCTTATAAGGAAAGACTAGAACCAATACTAGAGTGAAATCACTTAATGATAATGGCATCAAAATCTTTAGCGATAACGATTGCTTTTTCACTAAAGAAACAATGCTATTCAGTTTTTGAAACAGTTTTAATTATTAACGATTTACATCTCATTTAAAGCTCCCAGCGTGGTTTGAATCTAATCGAGTTACCTCGTCAAATAGTTGCGTAAGTCGTTACACATAATTAATCCTCTTCTACTAATACACCGTCTGGTGGAGGTTACATTCATTGATTGCAGTATTAAGTAAATATGGTTTTACTTTCGTGGTGGATTAACTCGAAACTTTGAACAACGATTGCCAAGAGATTTGTGTGTTTAAGGAATCGATTTGCGGTCGCTCGTTGCTTGTGTGGATTGTGGAAGTTCACAAAGTGGAGAAAAGTTTTAATGCAGTCTAGTTTTTAAGTGAAGCGTGTTTCAAGCGTAGTGTTCAGAAAAGTAGTATTTTAGACTAATCATTTGATGTGAGAGTTAGATTTTCATTAGTCTATCCTGCTAGATTTTTATTATAATTGCATAAATAATTTAAAGAGGAAATGTTTAATAAATGAATTGTTAAAAATATACGCTTTGAAATGTTGATTTCAGTTGTAATTGCTGTAGCGAGCTTATCTCATAAAATGTCGATCTAAACTAAATAAATTATTTTAACTGGCATTATATAAAATTGTACTTTGTCCTTACTGCCAGTCGCAATAAAAAAACTATAAGTAGAATAAAAATATAAAAATATATCCCGGTACTAAAGGTTGGCTTGGCAGAAGTGATACCCCGGCCTAACAGAAAATTTGCCTGGGATAAGGCTTTCGTTATGTTACTGGGCTGGCTGGGCTGTGCTCAATCCTCACCCTTATCCCCAATCTTCAAATACCTCAGTCCTCAATTCAATAACCATCGGTTACCAACTCCCTTGCAACTCCGTTCGCAACGGGTATCCATGTGTAGCGTAGATTGCTTAAAATTAGGTGAAACGTAGAAAAAGGGTCATTGCTCTGTTCTATAAAAATAAAACTGATAGATTTACTATGAAGTTAGTAGGCAAATCTGCCAAGGTTACTGTGATCTGCCGTTAATGGCCTATGATATCTGCAAATTTATATTATTCGAACCAAGCAAATTCCAGAAAAGCTTTTGAGAACGCTCAATGCTCTAGTTAAGTCTAGTTCGTAACTATTAAGTACTAAAATTCTTAGAATCTGAAGAGAGACTAATAAATTTCATATACTAAACTTGTTGTAATTTGAAATGGAAGTTGAGTTACTAAGTGTAAATTATTCCGATACAGTTAGTGTTCCGTGGAAAACTCATTACAATCTTAAAAACTTATGGACTCTCTACAGTACTGTATGAATATAATATTTACTTCAGCTACTTTCATAGCATTATGTCGTATGGCATCTTGTTGTGGGGACAGGCTGCTGACATTGGGTCTATCTTTGTCTTGCAAAAGCGTGCCATCAGAGCTATTTACAACCTAAAGCGTCGTGAGTCTCTTAGAGAAAAGTTTAGAGAGATCAATATTATGACCGTGCCATGTCAGTTTATTTATGAAAACATTATGTATGTTAGGAAAAACTTAAAAATATTCGATAAGGTGTCAGATAGACATAATTATCAAACTAGACATAGAGAAAGATTATGTCAGCCATTATTTAGATTGGCAAAGGTACATAAGTCGTTCATGGGATTCTGTGTTAAATGTTATAACAAAATCCCAGGCGAAATACAACAATTAAATGAAAGAAATTTTAAATTATGTGTAAAGAAAACTTTATGTAGAAAAGCATACTACACACTGAATGATTACATTGTAGATAAAGATGCTTGGAGACATGCTGGTCCTGCTCCACAGGATAGCAAATCTACACCAAAATAAATAACGTTCCAGTGGATTTTGCTTGAACGGGACTTCTTCATTTTAGTGAAATTGCATTACATTGTATAACTATAACTTGATAAATTTGTAAATGTGAGTGCCCTGTAACCTATTATAATTGGTTAGACTAGCAGAATGTCGGTCCTTATAACAGCTTGGAGTTGTCATGCTCACTGAAAAGTCACACTGGCGGTGGCATGGGCGCTGGATCGCTTAATTCCCTATAATATGGTTGAGTTGGGCGATGCTGGTGTACGTGTCATGCTCGTGAACGAGCGCCGTCAGTTGGGACTGGTCAGCTCCGGACTGTCTATTGTCCTTAAGGTTACTTTATTTTTATATTTGATTAAATATTAGTGTTACACTGTTCTCACATAATTGAACCAACTGTTTGTAAAAAGAATCTGTATGTGAAACTGATTTAAAAAGAGTAACCATGGAGTTTCTTGCTCGTTCTTCTCCATCGCAATCTACACTTTGGAACGAGCAAATAGCTTCACTAAGAGGACTGACCGACAGATTGACACTATAGCTTCAAAATTTTTGTTTGACGTTCAAAAGTGCCTGTAAAGGTCTAATTGGAATAAATGATTTTTGACTTTTGACTTGACTTTGACGTCATTTTATCACCACCATCATCATCGGTCTATAAGTGCCCACTGTTGAGCTAAGGCCTCTTCTCATATGGAGAAGGTTAGAGTATTACTCACCACGCTTGCTCAATGCGGGTTGGCGCTTTCAAACTTATAATTAGAAATTGTAAATCCAGGTTTCCTCACGATGTTTACCTTCACCGTATGTCAGTGGTGTCTAAATAATCATAGAAAGTACATATAATTCGGAAAAAGTCACATTGGTACTTTCCAGGTTTCGAACCCACACTCTCATCATGAGAAGCAGGCTCTTTAACATCCGGGCCACCATTATATGCTTCATTATATACTTAGCCTTTTACAAACATATGCAGTTAACGGGTGAACTCGACTAGCTTTCTAAAGCCACAGCTTTATGGTAATTAACAGCTCTGACGTGATGTGTTGCGAACACATAACGTGGCAGACGTCACATTGTCAACCCTCACGTCTCTCTTTAGATGTCTCACGAGACTGAAATTATAAATACAATATTTATTTTCCTTCCCAATGACCTACTCTTTCACTATTCAAAGAGCCATTACACTACCACATAGGGAGTAAGAGTCTGACACTCACTCTGACCTTACCCTGGGCGAGAAAAGTAAATTGTAATTTTTTCAAACGAACAGACAGATTACCTGATTGTAAGTAATCAGCGCCGCCCATGGACACCCGCAACGGATGAGTTACGAGTGTGTTGCCGACCTTTTAGGGATTAGGGTTCTGGAGATTTAGGGATTGGGAGGGATCGGCGGAGGGTGGTTGTGCCGAAGCGTGGCTCTCCCACACTTTGATGATTCCCCCCTCCTCTCTCAAAATTAGGGGATTTAAGGGAATGGGAATTAAATCCTTCACACCGGTTTTCGTGGCATTGCAGGAATGTTGAGACGGCACATTCGTGTCAACTCATTTTTTTTTTTTTTTTTGGTTTCGGGTTGGGAAATCCTCATGGAGACCCACCGCCCTCGGGGTAAGGGCGAAGGGTACTGTCAGACTCTTACTGACTAAAAACCAACCCGGTGTTCCTCCAATAACCCATGTGTCGGAGGGGCGGGTATCGCCGAAGCATTCGTCGCAACCCCCCGACGGGTATTGGCCCGCCAGATGGTAAGGCGGGCCCCGTCACCCACTGCGGCCGTCACCCCGACCGCAGGACTCCACTATGAGGCGCGCGCGGAACACGGCACCGCCGCCTCGAGGCCTGCTGCTGGTCGGACGACTAGACGCCCCGAGTCTGTCGTCCGCAGGCCGCGCCCTACGGTGGCCGCAGGTCGGCCACTCTACGACGTCTAGTGCGTCTGCTGCGGGAGGGAAGAGAGGAGGCAGCCTCTCTCTCCCTTTCCGACGCCTCCTTTGCGAGCATCACGGCCTCGCAAAAGATAGCGACGGCACTCCACCCTGAATTCGTGTCAACTCATGGCTCTCCCACATTCAGTGACCTTAATCGCCTACCGAAGTTATTAAATATTTT
Organism: Spodoptera exigua; assembly: GCA_902829305.4. Taxonomy (NCBI): domain Eukaryota; kingdom Metazoa; phylum Arthropoda; class Insecta; order Lepidoptera; family Noctuidae; genus Spodoptera; species Spodoptera exigua. Next base: position 10,040,303 of record LR824616.2, on the reverse strand, counting down.
CGTTAATACGAGTAGATAAATAGTGGATAATAAACATGGCCGGTGTAATGAATGATTTATTGTACATAATAATAAATATATTGTCGTTGTTCTTACCAACAAAGGAAGTTATCAAGAATTGTTTGCACAAAACAAAATGTAAGTAAACATTCTGGAAAACAATCAAAAACAAGATCCAATAACATGAATATATTACTGTCTAGGTAAAAATGTTAAATACTTTCTATAATGCAAACAACTCGTCCAAAAACCAATAAAAACAACGAACTGATTGATAAAAAAAAAGATACAATAATTTTTAATCAGCGTTGTGTTTCGCCGTGTGAGTGAGGTTACCGGAGACCCAATCCTTCTCCCTCCCGGCCGGCAACGCAATTTAACTACCTTGGTGCTGCAAGTCTCCATTGGCGACGCTAATTGCTTACCATCAGGTAATCCGTCTGCTTGTTTGCCGACCTATACCATAATACAAACAAATATCTTTTTCTTTGTTTTCAAAACTCAATATAAAAATTTAGTACGACCTGATTTTCTCAACGATTGTTAAAGACGTTAGGGGATAAAGCATAAAATAAACAGATAACACACAGACAGACAATTTAATCTTCGAAATCCCAGCTAAGGTACACAAACGACGCGACCGCAATATGAATTTACATACAATCAGACCAAATTGTTTTACAAGAAAATTCACAAAGCTGACATGAAATTCTAATGTAGTGAAGCGATGTTATTAAAAACCTTATGTTCTGTAACATGTACAGAAAATCGGAGCCAATTTTCGTTAGCTAAAGTTGGACGTGTATTTGAAGCTATTCTTGGCTTTGTTGGGACTTCTTCTTGCCTCGGGGGAGTACAAAATCGGTCCCAGTTCTAGCACAAATATTCGCAATAATCGATACATCACGACTGGAAAAGTCAGCTGAACATTACGAGTAATTAAGAATGCCGTAAGTGAAGTTTCGTTTCGTCGTTAATACCACGCACATCTAAGGATTGCAATAGCTTGACTGCAAAAGTCGTCCTGTCCAGTTATGATTTAGGTGTCTTCAAGGTTTGAATGGACCTTACCATCAACGATTGTATCACTGCTTGCCATCAGGTGGGATAGCAGTGAAGCACTTATTTTTATGATTAAAAAAAGTTAAGCGCTACAAAAAGTTTTTAAGGTAAAGGTTAATTTTCGCTTCAATTGTTTTGAAACTCGTACATAAAATCATATATTTTTGTTTACATTTCTGGCAACAATTTGGCACAGACTTGTCCTATTATTTCGCTACTTTTATTATGTTGTTTATTTATTCGCATGCGTAGTGTTGTGTGTTGGTCTAGAAATATAAAGGTCCACCCCTCCCCTACAAGGGTGTAAGACAATAACCAGGCAACTACCAAATTTATTGCGAGTCATATGAATGTAAGTACTCTCTAAAGTGAAGACAAACTCTTAATGAAAGAAATGATTTCTAATTATAAATTTAAAATTGCCAACTCGCCTTAACCAATCATGGTGATTCATGCTACTGCGGTTAGATTACGGAGCCTCTTTTTATCAGTTAAATAGTAAAAGGCTGATAATGGCGAATTTATTTGTAGCTCCATATGTAACACACCAGCACAGACGGGGCCCTATAGGGCTGATGTTCAGCCGGGGTTGCGGGGTAAGTCCAATGAGGAACCACGACCTCGGCTCGGCCCAGAGCAGGAGAAGGAACAGGGGGGTTTTTAGTCAGTAAGAAGCTGACACTCCCGCCCGCCCGGCCCTGGGCGGGAGAAGTAATTTGAAGATTTTCCCCTCACAAAAAGAAATATGTGACACATATTATGGCACAAAAAAAATATTATTAAAAATGATAGATTATTTTCTTACCTACATAAAATTACGCACAAAGAAAGTATCGAGCAACGGCTAAGGTAGATACCTCATATACGTATTCTTACTCGTTAGCCCGAGCAAACATTTACTACCCGATATATTTGGCTGGATATCAGTATCCGACGCTATCAGAAGCTATTGTGCTCGTATTTCGTCGCATTGAACACATCGTATCAAGACGTGTGTGTGTGTGTGTGTTAGTCTATCGCTCCACTAATAATAATAATATAGCCTTAGTATCGTGAATGTGTTGACATTTGGTTCATTGTTCAATAAAATTAGTCTTTCTTGTAGTGACTATTATATATTTTCAACTAGCTCAGTCGCGTGGAATATTGACTTCCTCATTTTCCACAGAAATCGTTTCAGTAGTTTAGGCGTGAAGAAAAGACAGACAGAGTTACTTTTGCATTTATAATATTAGTACCTATAGATATAGATATTACGTAACAAAAGAAGGTCAGCCACCGCACCATGCTTAGTTTTAATGGTTATGTAATACAATCCTTATTTGCTATTGTTTTCGGTTCAAAATCGTTATAGAAGAATAGTTTAAGTCAACATTAAATGTTTTTCAGTAGATAGTATCTTCAGATTTCTTTAGTCTCAATGACGTCACAGATCGTAGAACATGAGTATTGAAAATGTTTCTTCTTCTAGACTTTGCACCTAGAAATACGTTCTGAATTATGCACCTATTTTGGATTAACTAAGCAGTAATTATGGAACTTTATTATGTGATAGATCGACAAACGAGTAGACTAATTACCGAAAGGTAAGTAATCAGCACCGCCTATGGACACCCGCAATAACAGAAGACTAACTAGGCCTTTTGTGGATTAGGGAACCTTACTCACACGGCGAAACACAACGCTGTGGTTGTATCACACTGGATTTCTGAGAGGCCGTGGTATCATTTCGGTCGAGCCGGCCTAATCGTGCCGAATCATGGCTCTACCGCAGTTCTAAGCTACTATGTAAATTAACCAGTAACACATGACTGAATTCAATGTAGCTAACGGATGATACAGACCTTTGGTACACACAAGATTCCAATAATTGCTCTCCACGTTTAGCCTCAATAATCTTACTGTACCTATTGAATATCTTGATCAGTGTTAGACCAGACTGACCATGGATCAATCACTATTTATATAGATAACGGGGATAATGAGAGGGTATGAACTTTAAAAATATTCTAACATCAGGTTTCTGAAAGGCTTGTCAACGCTAAAATTAACTAATCTCCTGTTATATCTCTTGTCAAGTCATCTGATTGGTTGTTGATAATTCAGTCAACCAACAATACAACGAAAAGTGGCATTGATTTTTATATATTTAGATTCGCAAAAATAAATTAAATGTTTAATTTTTTTAGTGCCTTATGTTGATATTAGAAATTGACTCCGATAAATAAAACACATACATCGTTAGTGGCGAGTCTTTTACAAAATTTCTTCTTGATTCGCAAACATAGGTATATCTCTTTGAAATGTTTCTTATGAGTAAGTACAATACAATGAAATTAAATAAACCCAGTGACCGTAAAACCACATTGAACTTTGTGAGATGCGGAAGTTTTTACCTGTCCTTTACCGCTTTGGAGAAAATTAAGTTTTCCCTAAAACAATTTTACACAACAAAATGTGTTGTACTATAACACATTCGACCACAGTACCCGAGTAAAAAGTTGCCTTTGTGCTACGCGTCTGTAATCTATATCACTACCAAATTTTATGCAAATCCGTACGCTAGTTTTTGAGTTAAGCAGGAACAAACATCAATCCACCCACACTTAGAAACTTTCGCGTTTATAATAATAGTTAGCTTAACCACAGTTGTGTACATACAAGGGTCGTGGGTTGCCTGAAGGTTTGGGCGTCCGCTTCTCATGCATGAGGGTGGTGTGGGGATGCGGTTCCCAAACTGAAGTTATTACGAGTTACAGGAGTTAAATGTTTTAACATTGTTTTCATGCTGATATACGATAAGTTAATAATATCGTGAGGAAATCTGAGTTTATAGTTTCTAATTACAAGTTTGAAGTTAGACACCAATAGACCGCTAAAGCCATGGTGGAGCTAATTCTGCATAAGATGGCCTTGCAATACGACTGCACGGTTGGCGCGGTGACTGGGCAACTGGCTGCCGCGGACAACTCTTTGTGTGATCCACAAATTGTTGTTCCGGGTCTGATTGTGATGTGTATGTGAAATTGTATGTTTGTAAACGCACCCACGACACAGGAGAAAATCCTAGTGTGGGAAACATTTTGTTAAAAAAGATGTATTTTATTTTGCCATCATCATTAAATAAGCTAAAAGCTAAGCTTTGTCTAACAATTTCTCGTTTTCAAACTCCGAAAAGTAACCAAGACAAATAGGTACGATGAAAATTTGCGAAAAAAAAACTGTCGAAGTTTCTAGAAAGTCTTTCCCGGTAGGTTTAAATAATTCATTCATTGTAACATCTGCAATCGACATAATTAATGTTCAATGTTTTGTTTTAATTTAATTTATTACGACATTTAATTATCTTCCTTTGTAACTTATATAAAATTATATGAAAATCTGTTTTGATAATAAAGCTTTATGCTTACTAATTGAACTGAAAAATTATTTATTAATATGTCAAATAAAAAAGGTAATCCCTTCATTCATATTTAGAATACGTTGGTGAAATTTTGACGTTTTAAAAATACCTATTTCGACTTTTACTTTATAAGTAGGTACACAGGACTACAGCCACTGAGGCGGGTTATGCCAGGGACAGCAACTTGACAGTGAGCTATGTAAAAACCATTAACTCTAATTATTAAATGGATAAGATTTTCAAGTAACGGTCTTTTTTATAAAATTAGTTCCACTGGTTCAAAAGATACAAAAAAAAAAATGTTTCCATACCAAAAACCTTATTCAAACCTTCACCATAAATTTCTAATTCTCAAGAGGCTCACAACGCACTAGTAATTCCCCTTTTTTTTCTTTCATTTGTCAGGAAAAAATCATCATACATATGACTTCTCCCGCCCAGGGCAAGGCGAAAGAGATTGTCAGACTCTTACCGACTAAAAACTCCCCCGTTCCTTCTCCTGCTCTGGACCGAGGCCGCGGTGACTCATTGTTCTTACCCCGCAACCCCGGCTGAACATTAGCCCTATAAGGACCCGTCTGTGGTGGTCTATTGGCTCTTTGAGGCGCGCGCGGAACGCTACGCGGCGTACGTCGGGTTTTTTTTTGTGGTGGGAAAATCATCAAATGACTTTTCCCGCCCAGGGCCGGGCGGGAGGGAGTGTCAGACTCTTACTGACTAAAAACGGGGGGGTTTCTAGTCAGTAAGAGTGCTCCTTCTCCTGCTCTGGGCCGGGGTCGCGGTGCCTCATTGCGCTTGCCCCGCAACCCCGGCTGAACATTAGCCCTATAAGGACCCGTCTGTGGTGGTCTATTGGCTCTTTGAGGCGCGCGCGGAACGCTACGCGGCGTACGTCGGTTTTTTTTTTGTGGTGGGAAAATCATCAAATGACTTTTCCCGCCCAGGGCCGGGCGGGAGGGAGTGTCAGACTCTTACTGACTAAAACGGGGGGGTTTCTAGTCAGTAAGAGTGCTCCTTCTTCTGCTCTGGGCCGGGGTCGCGGTGCCTCATTGCGCTTGCCCCGCAACCTCGGCTGAACATCAGCCCTTTAGGGCCCCGTCTGTGGTGGTCTATTGGCTCTTTGAGGCGCGCGCGGAAGTCTTCGCGCCGTACGCTCGGGCCTGGTTCTGGTCGGGCGGCGAGCTGCCCTTACTCACCGACCGCAGACCCGTGCTTACGGTGGCCGGAGATCGTCCCTCAATCCCCGACGCCCGTAGTGTCGCCAGTTGCGGCGGCTGGGGCGTGAGGAGGAGGATTGCTCCCTCACGCGGGCCGCCTCTCTCTTTGCGAGCATGACTGCTTCACAAAAGGAGGAGACGGCGTCCCAGTTCCTCTCACTCCGCACCATGGCCTCGACTAAGGCCGGGCGCGAGAGGTAGCCGCCGCCGATCACTTCCCTGAGGATACGGCGGTGCTCAGCCCAGGCAGGGCATACCGCTACCGGCCGTGCGTCGGATATGGTTCTGGTCGTGCGGCGAGCAACCCTTACTCGCCGTCTACAGACCCGCGCTTACGGTGGCCGGAGATCATCTCTCGATTCCCTACGCCCGGAATATTGCCTATGGTGGCCGGAGATCATCTCTCGATCCCCGACGTGCGGAATGTTACCTACTGCGGCACTAGTAATTCCCCTGGAGTTGCGAGTGTTTATGTAAAAGGAAAGTTTGACTATCGTCCTATCAAATAAAAATATTGAATTTTGAAACTATTCCAGAAATCCACTAACAGTACGAAAACCTTCACAGTCCATAGTAACATTTATGACTAAGAAGGTAATTAAAGTTATTGCGAAGAAAAATTGCTTGCATTCCTTATTGCAACATTGAATAAAACGAGTTTCCACACAAACGTAGTTTTATCATTTATGTTTTAAATTAGCTTGCATCTCGCAATATTGCGACTGTTGTTGTTTAGTTTACGACTCATAGTTGTTCCCGTTTAATGGTTTTGCATGAAATATTTTTTTTATTAAACGTCAATGTTTTTTTTTTTTAATCTTTATTTTATTAAAAGGGCTTTTTTCCATACAGAAGATTTCAGCCCTATTATTGTGTACAAAACTCAGTGCTTGTCAATGTTAATACGAACAAGTCCAATTATTTAGACTCCTTGATGAAATAAAGAACATTTTTATTAATTCCGTTGTGGTGACCGGGGGTTTTTTGAGAGGCAAAAATTATCAAATTTACGCCTACGTTGAGGCAAGAGGGAATTTCAGACTCTTACTGACTAAACACCCGACACCCCTGTCGTTCCTTCTCCTGGTATTGGCCAAGATCGCGGTACCTTATTGCGCTTGCTTGGTGACCCCGGCTCGTGGCCCCGTGGTGGTTAAGGCATTCTCATGCATGAAGAGGGGGATTAGAAGTCTGGCAAGTACTAATGTGATTTCTTCCGAGTTATATATAGGTACATACTTTCTAAAATTATTTTGACAACGCTAGACAAACGGTCAAGGGAAACATCGTGAGGAAACTTGGGAATATCACTACTCAGTATAAAACGAAGTCGCTTCCTCTGTCCCTATATATCCTGAAATCTTTCAAACTACGAAACTGCGTATGCATATGCGGTTTCTTCAACAGATAGAGTGATTGAATAGTAAGATTTATCCATATAATATTACGTAGCATAAAAATAATATCCATTAATAAATCGAGATATTAAAAATCTGTATTACACCTGTAAGAAGCCGGACGGGTCTTGAATTATTCATAATTATAAAAAGTTTGAATTCGTCAATCCGCTTTGGGCGGAATGACGAATCGGAAACGTGGTGATTATGTTCAAACATTGTCTGTAAGAGAAGAGGCCTTTGCTAAGCAGTGGGCACTTATAGGCTGATGATGATAACACATAATAATAAGTAACCTTGTTTTTGTGTACCTACGAGATTAGTTAGTGGTTGGATCTCTTGTCAATTTCTACTTAAATTTTGAAGAATTAACTTCTAGAACAGAACCCACATCTAAGTAAAAACTTCATTAAATGCTAATAAGTATAATATTATTTTTAAAGTTAAATAACAAAAACATGGCATTTAAAAGGGCAGCAACTTTACGAAAGTTTACTTTTGAAAGTCTGGAAATTATGCACACGACTATGAATCGTGAAGTAGGTACCTACCTATTTAAACCAAATGGTTCTTGGTAACCTTTACAGCAAGTATTTAATTTAATTAAAAAAGTTTGAGATCGGAATGTAGGTACTTGCATAGATACCTATATTTTATTTCTTTTTTAAGACATAGTGACGCAAATAAGCGTACAAATCACCTGATGGTAAGCACAAGGTATAGTCCATCAGCCGGGGCTGCGAGGTAAGCGCAATGAGGCACCGCGACCTCGGACTAGAGCAGGAGTAGGAACAGGCGGGGTTTTAGTCAGTAAGAGTCTGACACTCCCTCCCGCCGACCCTGGGCGGGAGAAGTCATTTGATGTTTTTCCCCACACTAAAAAAAAAAAAACAAAAAAAAGGTATCGTCCATGGACACTACGAGTGTCCAAAGAATTTGTAATTATATTGCTGACCTTTTGGGACTAGTTTGCAATTTGAGGATTGAAAATTTGGGGACTGACGATGGGGTGGGGAGGGAACGTGCACAGTTGATTCGTACGGATAGTATGCACCTGAATTCAAAGAAGAATGTTACACTTTTGCGTTCACGATTAGACATTATAGATGGCGCTAAATTCAAAAAGAACCCAGCAAGAGTTGATTACACAATTATAACTTAACGCTCTTAAAGAAACTTCAGGAATCCATCTTTATAAGTACAGGAATAAACTTAGATTTAAATTTATGCGAAGAACTTGGATAATCGAACAAAGTTTGTTCGAAGCGTGATTTGAATTATATTTAAGTTAAATTTGATTATTTATTGGTCAATCCACGTGAACTGATGAGTGGTGCTAAGACACGTGATGAAGTGTACATTAGTTTTCAAATTAGCCTATTGGGATAGTTCTCTCATTTGTTTTTGGTACGCCTAAACACACTGAGGATACCCTGATTGTAATCCCTATTGGGACGTTAAGGCGTACCTATTTATAGACATAATTACCTACTACTATTTATTCTTAAATAACGAACTATTTATACATCGTCATCTCTCCGTGTAATATATAAGTTTCATATCAAATTGCATCCCTTAGCTTATTTGTTGTTATTGTTTTGATGTTTTTTTGATATAAGTGATGAAATTTAGGTTTTTTCAGTGTATTTGTGTGTTGTGTTGAATATGAGCCATTGATGCCTCAGATAAGCCGGTAAACTGACAGCTGTATAATCTGATTGAAAGCCATCAATGATAGCCATGGGCATCCACAGCATTAGAAGAGCAGCCTTCTAGGAATTAGTGATTTCATATATTATGTGTATCTGGTAATTTCATTCTCACTGCGAAAAACAACGAAAGCATTGTTTTGTGCCGTTTTTCATTGAGCTCGTAGTATCTTACATACTTTGGACGAATTGGACCATATGTGTGTAAAAGTGTGTAATTTTAGACTTTTACTCTTTGATTATTTCGTTTTTCGATTCCGTGGTTCGTTACAAGTCGACCTAATAAAAGCGTGTTACAAATATTACCCACGTCTGTTGCGTGGGCAGTCTTTAAAAATACATTCGGGGGTAGTTCGGTATCTGTTGGTCTATATTGATTAGTTTTATTTATTAACTTTAATAAAATTAATTATTATTCTACGGTTAGTCACAACTCATTATTCAAGTCTCCAAGTGGACGTCACAATATGAAGAATTCAAAATCAAATTATAATGCCCATAATAAAGGCTTCAGACTCAACAGAAAAATATCCTTTTCAAATCATAAGTAATATATAATAATATAAATAATATATAATAATTTAGAATAGAATATTAACAATACATAGTATAAAATAAAGCCGCTTTCTCTGTCCCACGTCCCATGACCATGTCTACCTATGTGCTTAAATCTTTAAAAGTTCGCAATGAATTTTGATGCGGTTTTTTAATCGATGGCGAGATTGAAGAGGATGATTTATATGTATAATATCATCCATTAAGATCTAGAAAATTTGTAACAACATTGTGCCCGTGCGAAGCCGGAGTGGGTCGCTAGTATAATTTATAAGATAAAAATATATTTTATTTATAAGAACTGTTCATACTCGAAAACTACATTAATCTAGACAATAATATAACTTCGGAGCATTCACGTAAAGATTAAATAACGCCCACAACGATAGGCTATTGTATTTAATTTCACGGGTGACCTAAAGATAACAAAATGTCTTTGTAAGAAAAAAAAAAACAAAATGTTACCTATTATTAAGGACAATATGGCGACTAGGACAATATGGGTGAAAATGGTTAATACATTTTGATTGAAAGAAGAAGAGGCAGTCGTATTTTATTATTAAGTACAAATTGTTACACAATTAGTTCACAAAAGACAAAGCTATAAGCTTTATAGACTTTTTTGTATCCACCTTATTTCGAAAGTATTGAAATTACTGGATATTTCCAGTAATTTCAATACTTTCAGAACAGAAAAGAACCTCTTTAGTAGGAAACCATGTTCAATGGTGTAAAGATGTATCACACATCCCATCATCAGCTTATAAGTGACCTTTGTTGAGCAAAGGTCTCTTCTCACACGGAAAAGGTTCATTGTGAGGACCATCTAGAGGATACGGTGGAGCATACGGTAGCGGTATGCCCAGCCTGGGCTGAGCACCGCCGTATCTTCAGGGAAGTGATCGGCGGCGGCGACCTCTCGCGCCCGGCCTTAGTCGAGGCCATGGTGCGGAGTGAGAGGAACTGGGACGCCGTCTCCTCCTTTTGTGAAGCAGTCATGCTCGCAAAGAGAGAGGCGGCCCGCGTGAGGGAGCAATTCTCCTCCTCACGCCCCAGCAGCCGCAACTGGCGACACTACGGGCGTCGGGGATCGAGGGACGATCTCCGGCCACCGTAAGCACGGGCCTGCGGTCGGTCAAAAAAAAAAACACGGAAAAGGTTTCGAGCATTAATCAACACGCTCTTGTTCAAAGCATATTGGCGATTTCAAACTTATAAATAGAAATTAAATCTTGGTTTGCTCACGATGTTTTCCTTCACCGTATGTCAATGGTGTCCAAATAATCATATAAAGTACATATACTTTGGAATAAGTAAAATAGGTACTTGCCAGGCCCACACACTCATTCATGCATGAGAAGCGGGCGCCTTAATCTAAGGGTCACTACGAGGTTGAACGCAAAGATGCGTGATTATGTGCAACTGATGAACAAACTCGAAAATTGAGGTGACTGACAACTAGTCGGTGGTGCAATTTAGTTTCCCCTAGCTGAAGTACGGTCCAAGTAATAACATACTACACTATGGTATAAAGATACTACAAGAACTACCAAAAGGCATTAAAAATTGTGAGAACACATCAAGATAAGTTTAAGAGCCAAGTTTCAGCACGAATGGGTCGGCTCGACCGGAGTGATACCATGGGTTCTTGAAATACAACGTTCGCCATGTAAGTGAGGTTACCGGCCTAATCCCTACCCCTACTCTATCTGTTTCCAATCCTTAAATATCCGAAACCTGTATCTCTAAAAGGCCAGCATTGCACTCGTAACTCCTTTGGTGTTGCGGGTGTCCATGGGCGGCGCTGATTGCTTATTTACCAACAGGGAATCCGTCTGCTCGCTAGCCGACCTACATATACCATAAAAAACATGTATTTTCATAATTTGCAAGTTATCTAAGATTGTTAATGTTCGAAAACGGTGAGAAAACGAACGCCGCCTTACAAAAAAAGTATTTATCTAAGATAATATGTGAGAGGAAATAACCGTAAGAGTTGCCCTAAGAAAACAGTTCCTAATCCCATTAGTAAGGTGCTGGAAAAAAGGTCAAGTAGGTTCCGGCCCACGTGTCAGTAACCGTTGCTTCATTAGCCCTTCTCTTTATTACAATAGAGTTAAAAATATAAAATTTCTGATATAATTATGATCAACATTTATTCAACACTAGATGGCCCAACACGCAAATTAATTTTTGATTATTTTCCTTGTTTCATCTTTCATCGTTTAAACCTTCCGTGGACATCCACGAATAATTATTTCAAGACAAAAATTAGCCAAATCGGTTCCGATGTTGACCTGACGACTACCTACTTACCGCCTCAAAAAATATAATAATGTCAATTTTGTTATTTGTCTGATATCAAAATGTCACTTACAAAGCTCTTCAATGAGTCTCGTAAGCCGTTAATTTTAATTTTAGAATTTACCTCGATGACTTTTAATTAATTCTATATTTATATATTTTTTTTATATTAATAATCCAAAGAACGAAAGACAATTGTTTTTCGGCCTACAAGACTGTACGGAAAATATTATTTCCTTTTTTTGAATATTTCGTATTTTCTTGTATTTTGTTTATAAATTCACAATGAGTTTACCATAAAGATTAACAGAAAATTGGTTATATGTTAATAATATTTAAGACAATAAATTCGAAATCACATACATATAAATTGCTTTCTAATCCATGTAGGGTTTTCAGAATTCGGCCTTGATGTAGCCTTTTAGCTTAGACATTTATAGTATCAGTACCTAAGTCAAGATAAGTTCTTAGAAGAATGTAAATATAAGAGAAAATATGTACATTGTTAGTGTGGTGGAAGGACACGAATGGACGACCAGACGGTCGAACGGAGTGTTTTTTTTATGTAATAGGTAGGCAAACGAGCTACGGATTACCTGATGGTAAGCAATCAGCGCCGCCCATGGACACTCGCAACGGAGGAGTCGCGAGTGCGTTGTCGACCTTTTCGGGATTAGGGATTGAGGAAGGATTAGGGGAGGGGAAGGATTGGGCTTTCGGTAACCTCACTCACACGGTGAAACACAACGCTGTGGTTATTTTACGCCGGTTTTCTGTGAGGCCGTGGTATCACTCCGGTTGAGTCGACCCATTCGTGCCAAAGCATGGCTCTCCCACACTTAAGTTACACCACAGCCTCACAGACTGCCGGCGTGAAGCAGCCGTTTACGTTGTGTTTCGCCTTGTGAGTGAGGTTACCGGAGGCCCAATTCATCCCCCCTCCCCCATATTCAATCCTCAAATCCCTAAAAACCCACAAGACTCGGCAACGCCCTTGTGACAACTACGATTGTCCATGGGTGGAGCTGATTGCTTACCATCAGGTAATTCGCCTGCTCGTTTATCTTACAATGACGTTAAAAAAATTGTTTGTAAACGAATTTTACCTGCGTGGAAGAGCCATGCTTATATATATAGAAACGGCCGGTTAGATCTCGATGATGTGGTATCCTGGCCTCACAGAAAACAAACGAAAAACAACAGCTTCGTTGAGTTTCGACGTGTGAGTGAGGTTGATAACATTTATTCTACTATCCAAACTAAATATAATAAATGCGAAAGTAACTCTGTCTGTCTGTCTTTTCTTTACGCCTAAACTACTGAACCGATTTCTTTTAAATTTGGTACAGACTCAGTTTGGAACTCGAGAAAGGATTTAGGACAGCCTTTTTATAACAAAAATCTGCAAAAAGTCACTATTCCACGTGACCGGAGTCGCGGGCAAAAGCTAGTTAGTCATAAATTACAATAAGTTTTGACATAATTATATTGAATACAAAGACACCACGCCACAGGTCTAACAGGTCACGTCCAACCGTCGTTGAAGGTCATGCGCAATGACGCACTCGACCCAGCTCGGACCAAAAGCTGAATTGCTATAGTTTATAGACTGACTCTTCCTTATTACAAAAAAACATTAATCTTTAGTCTAGGTTTAAACCACTTTGTCAGGTTTTGTATTTTGAACCTTATTCTCATCTACTTTCAATTCGAAATACAAAAACTAGCTCAATGGTTTAGACCTAGGTTCAAGACATACCTTGTTTTGTAATAAGGCCAAGAGAGTCTGTCACGCTTCATTTGTTTTCTGAGGGCATTCCATTTTCAAAATAAAAAAATTGAAGACTTCGTTGTTTCTCGTTCAGGAAACATTTCTTTTTTAGTTTTCCTCATAAATTAACTCATAACAAATATAGGTACTACGTAACTAAATTAATTCGTATTCTAGATATTTAGTACATTCTAGAGTTATATACATCGTCTTTGTAACCTGTACATAAAGGTTCTCACTCACTAATTAAGGTAAGGCATAAGTAATTGGGTCTTATACAACATATGAACCGTCGCACATCAAACTGCTCTTACAGTTCCAGCATATTTAAAACATTTTCAACCTTATAACTGTACCTTAAAGTTTAAAGTAATTTAAGCGATAAGGGTAGCTTCATGTACGTCAGTGAATAAGGACTTACGTTTTCCAATTGTGTGATTTCCCTGCTCGGTTGTCGAATGCTCACTTTCGTTCTCAAGTCAGGGCCGGTAATGCCTGTAAGTAAATTGGGTTGAATTAATTTTCTCCTCATATAATGCTTTGGTATAGGGTATAATTTAGCCTGTCTGGAATTAAGCTTTGTTCATGTTTAATTTGGCAACTGACGTGACTTTTTTAGGATTGTTACGATTAAGTTTTTTCATGTTATAGGTCGGCAAACGAGCAGACGGATTACCTGATGGTAAGCAATCAGCGCCGCCCATGGTCACTCGCAACGGAGGAGTTACGAGTGCGTTGCCTATCTTTTAGGGATTAGGGATTTGGAGATTTAGGGATTGAGGAGGAATTGGGGGAAGGAAAGGGTTGGGCCTCCGGTAACCTCCCTCACACGGCGAAACACAACGCTGTGGTTCTTTCACGCCGGTTTTCTGTGAGGCCGTGGTTTCACTCCGATCGAGCCGACCCATTAGTGCCGAAGCATGGCTCTCCCACACTTAAAATTATCATCAGGTATCATTATTATGTATAAAAGTTGTCGAAGTCTCCATTACATTTGACCTTTAGTATTCGGGGTTTTGAGGATCTGGTAAAATATTGCGGATCAAGCGCATTAAGAAAGCAAGAAGAAGGAACCTGCCCGGAACAGGACACGGAATGAAGTGGTTTTTTAGTCAGAAAGCCCTCTGGCCAAAATTTGCCATTTGATAATTTTCTCCTCTCAAGCGCTATTGACACCGACATAGCTCGTAAAATCTGCAGGCTAAAGCGGCAATAGGCAGGTTACGTCGCTCCGAAGACGGACGGTCGATGGGCCCAAAAAGTGCTAGAGTGGCGACCAAGGACCGGAAAACGTAGTGTGGGCAGGCCTCCCGCTAGGTGGACCGACGACATCGTCAAAGTCGCGGAGAGCCAATGGATGCAGGTGGCAACTTGTCGTTCGACGTGGAGAGCTAAGGGGGAGACCTTTGTCCAGATGATGGTGAAGCGCTATCGGGACATCACTATAGCGTTTGGCGGTAGTCTGTGGTAGTTAGTGTTCCAGCGCTGTATAAAGGTTAAGTCAAAGATAAGTCTGGTTAAAAGTATATTATAAGAAATGAACACAACTTTTATGAAAAAAATAAACATATACAAAAGAAAACAGAGTCCGTTTCAGTGTAGTTTAATTTTTTTTCTACTTTTGGGTTGATTAAATAGCATAGAGATAGATTATACCTAGTCTAAATATTATCCCTCTTGCTGCGTGATAAGCCGCTGGCAAGAACAGGTTGGTCTTACATTGGTGTTATATCTATATATATAAAAGAAAGTCGTGTTAACTAACGTAACGTAACTCAAGAACGGCTGAACCGATTTGGCTGAAAATTCGTATGGAGGTTGCTAAGAACTGGGAGATGGGCATAGGATAGAATAGGTAGTGTAGATTAGGTAGAATAGGGTAGGTAGAGTAGAGTAGGTAGCGTAGGATAGGTAGAGTAGAGTGGGTAGTGTAGGATAGGTGGAGTAGAGTAGGAAGAGTATTTTTATTTTTTATTTTATTTTATTTTTTTCAATAAATAATAGGTAATAGTAGGGTAGGTAGAGTAGGGTAGGTAGTGTAGGGTACATAGGGTAGGGTAAGTAGTCAAATGACGGGAGCGACGCCGCGGGTAAGAGCTAGTTATTTGATATAGTGCATTTTTGCGTAGGCATGAAGCTGACTACAGGGCATGATGTATTATAATTTATTCAGTGGTTTCACTAGTCTACGACCTGACCTTTGTACTATAAGCCAATGTCGAGGTAACCAGACCGGCCTACTATTATTCAATATTGCGGTTTTGACTGCCTGCTACCAACTCAATGAAGATGTGAAATTGCTTTGTTCTTGCATGTGCTAAGTGTATGTATTCTTTGTATGTATAATTACGTAGAATTCAATTTTTAAATCATTATTAACCCTACCATGTTAGTCTATTCTATGGTAATAAAACAAATGTTACTAATCCAGTTATCATCAGCTTTCCATTACTGATTAGCACCTTCTCATATGAGGAAGGAATGAGCATTAATGATCACGCTAGCTCAAGACGAATTGGTGATTTCAATTTGAAATCCCTCGTCTTTTAGTGATGTCTAAATAGTTAAAAAAAATGTACACGCTACTCTAAAAACACCAGTTTTCAAACCAAGGCGCTCTTATGCCTAAGAGAGAGCGGCTATCTTATCTAAATATTTAAATGCTGCTTTGTTTTAGACAGACAACATTTGGATGAAACACGGATTAGGATGAAAATTGACACGTCGATTTAAAATTTTTGAGATAATTTCCTGATCGTCATCACAATATAAATCTTGTCATATTCAGAAGCGAAGACTGAGAGCTTATTTAACTCTATAGGAATTTTCCGATTATTACGATTGTAGGCAAAATTATATTCGAAAATTCTGGATACGAAATTCTGTTGGCAAATCAAAAGTGCCGTGTATTGACTTGAATTAATTAATTACTCACAAGGTTTTGTGTCTGTGAATAAACTATTTATTTTTGGGGTTAAGATTTAAGGTTATGTTATGAAATGTGATCAGATAGAAGCGATTAAAATCATGTGAGAAAATGAGTCTTGAATATAAATGTGGATGGATGGAAAGCTAGAGACAGTAGAAACAAAAAATAATAGGTTATTTGAAGTTTAACTTGAGAGAAAGGAGTTCGTAATAAGTTGATTTCTGATAGAACAGAATAGATAAAGAAGATCTTTTGTACCAATATCAAGTCGTTCGAGATATTAGCGAAAAGTACAAAATGTCAATAGCATACTATTTAAATTAGATTCTTACAGGCGCCTTTCTTTGAAAGCTTAATGATGCTTACCGGGTAATTCAGTGCCATTATCTTCAGATATCTTTCGTTTTTTACTATTAGTTTCTTCAGACATAACTGTTTCAAAATGTTACTATTTCAAACAAGAAAAGTTTCCAATTCGTTGAATATTTGATAATAAGTTTAGCTTGACAAAATTTAAACGCAAACGCAAATCAAATATTGGTCAACGCGAGGCGAGAAGTCAAAAATGACGGCGGCGAAGACAATAAAATGTCAAGTTGGCATTGACAACTAAGCAACAGACAATCATTATATATTACTACTAGCGGCCCGCCCCCGCTTCGCACGGGTCCAACTATCTCGCTATGAAAGGGTCTTTTTTTCCTAACCTTCCCCTCTACTTTTCTAATAATTTCTTTGATAAGAATCTTCTCCTGACAATAACAAAAATTGGTCCAGGCGTTATAGAGTTATGCGCTTACCAACACATTTTGCGATCCATTTTTATATATAAGACTAGCTATTCCCGCTCGGTTTCATTCGCTGCTCAGCTCCATTAGATTGTACTATTCAAATTAAATCCTTACAGGCGCCTTTCTTTGAAAGCTTAAGTATAAAAAGTGTCAGTCTTATTTGTGGGGCTACTTGCTCGTTCCAAAGTGTAGATTCCGATGTATGTAGAAGAACGAGCAAGAAACTCCATATCAAGTGTGGGAGAGCTATGCTTCAGCACGAATAGGCACACTTGGCATGCTACCTTGGTTAAACAGCGGTTGCGTTATTTTTCACCGTCTAACTTAGGTTACCAGAAGCAACATTCTCTTACTCTCTCTACAAACCCCTCAATACTGAAAACTCTAAACCTTACGAGTATGGCAACGTAGTTGTTACTTCTCTGGTGTTGCGGGTGTCTATCGACAGCGGCAATTTAGGTAAGCAGCTCGTTTGCTACAGACAGTAATAATAATAATTTGTGTCTCGTAATAAGTATTTCTAGATTTTCGGTTTCTAATAATAATAATTCTTTTCATATTACTTTACGATACGACTAAAATATCTATTCAAGTGAACAATATAGTAGGGTATTGTAGAGATAATGGGATTTTTCTAACCTCAACTAGCAGACAAAACTTCAACGAGCAATAATCAATACTATTCCATAAACATTACGGCCAAATTTCTCAACTTCACAATGATGCATATGGATTTATTTATAAGATTCTAGGTGTAGAAATATGTTTTATAGGTTTCATTGATTTGATTTTTGTCAAAAATTGTGTCTATTGTCCTTTAAACTACAAAAAAAGTATGCATATTGAATGATAACCTCATTTGAAAAATATCTAATTTACAAAATTATTTTATACTCATTGACATTGCTATTCGTTTTGCTGTTAGTTAAAGTATCTTGGCTCGAAATCTGTCAAGTTCCTTCGTCGATCAGTCAGGTGAGTAAGCTGTATGTAAATCTGAAAGAGTTCTCAACAGTCGCCCTTCCCACTACTGAACCAACAAAACAGAATTTTAATTGGATTCGATAAACTTCGTAGAAGTAAGCAATCATCAAACTTAACAGAACTAAAAGCGTTAAGACATTATCTTTAAAAGTTTAGATGAGATATTTTACAGAGGAAAGAGACTTTTTAATATTATGATTTAATTAAAATTTTACGTTAAGATATTTTTTTTTGCGGATAGTGGTTTTAAAAAGAAAATAAATATATAATATATATATAAATAAATTTTTGTAGTGGACCTGAAAGGAACAGAACAGAACTTAAAAAATGTATCTATCATGAAGGGATGAATTTATTTTTGTATTGGCTCCGATAGTCTTTTATCAGTTGGATCCAAAAAATGACAGCGTTATCTTTCTACGTCAAAAAAGGGTAAAAGTAGAAGCATAATTTTTGGCAACCGGTTGACGATGAATTTTGTAAGCGCCAAGAAATAAACTTCCAGCCAGTTCCAAATAAAAGCAAATTTTTATGATGTCCCGAATTGGCGGCTATATTGCCTGTTATAAAACTATAGCACTTTGTTAAGCCACCAACAGCCTGCGCGAGTCTGGAACTGGCCTTTGAACGTCACACAAGATCACAGGATTAGGTTAATTGGACAACGCTGCTTTTTTGTGAGGGATTAATGATCAAATGACATTACTCGCCCTGGGTCCGGCCAGAGGATTCGTCGGGCCAGGCTCTTAGTACTAAAAAGGCCCCCGTTCCTTCTCCTGCTCTAGGCCGAGACCGCAGTACCTTATTGCGCTTGCCCCTTGCAAAGTTGCAGCCTAACAAATTTGCTACCTGACCTTTGTTACATGTCCCTCAATTGACTCTAACGAAAACCACGGGTAGAGTTGGGAAGTTGACAAATGTTGTTAGTCTGTCCTCAACTTCATCCTCAATTATGCAAATCTACGTTAAAACACATTTCACAGCTTCACATAGCTGATGCGACTATACGTCGGAGTAATTTGCAAGCTACTTAAGCAAGGTTGGCTTAAGCTGCTGGTTTAGCTCAAGTCGGTGTTCTGCAGTGCAAATTTGATTTGTTCATTGTGTCACCCTTACATTCGTTTCCTTATCATTTGAAAGATTTCACTAACCTTTTTTTGTTTTATTTCGGTGTTGTTTCGTTAGTTTACTAATCACTACATAGTATAAAACAAAGACTATCCTTATCTCCCTGTATATGTTCAAATTTTTAAAACTACACATGCGATTGAAGAGGACGTTTGATAATGTATATGTGTATCCATTTAACTGTGAAGGTATCAACATTGCACACGTGTGAAGTCGGTGCAGGTTGGTAGTGGTCAATAAACGTAACTATTTTACGACTAAAGACGTCTGTATTTATAATATTTCACATTATTTATTTATGAGGAACTATATTCTGCTAGCGACTTTGCCAGCGGTTCAAGTCTTATTTACTATTAGATTTTTTTTAAGAGAATACATAATTTATTTATACGTATCTAGATTGTCCTAGCGATCTTACCCTCAGCTCAAGTTGCGTATGTGTTATTCCAGACCACAATCTATCTTTGTAACACATTTTATTCAGATCCGTTCAGTAGTTTTATGACAAAGTGCCATTTCTTAAAACATTCGCGCTTATAATATTGATAGGATTGAAATTGACTTTCATCGTTTTCTCGATACTTTCTTATTTTTATCAATTTCAACAAGTGTAGTACCTATTATGAAAACATAAGGTACAAATTCAAAAGTCACCGGATTGCGTATTAACTACGAGTACTAGCAGCAGCTTACGTCTGTCACATCCTACACGAGGATCGTTTAAATCCAGAAATATGAAGTAGTAATCCATGTTTATCTAGTGTACATTATATATTATCTGTTAAAGGCGCATTGCAAGTTCTGCTTTATTTATAACATAACAGCGCGTCAAATCGGCTTATAGTCAGTAGTTTTGTACGTCGTTTTAAAATATGCCATTCGCCGTCGTGATTTTCAGGATCAGTACAATTTGTAGAAGACTCTCGAATCACAGAAATTTAGACGGTTTTGCGGGTCAAGCGCAATCAAGTGCCGCGGCCTCAGACTAGAGCAGGAGAAGGAACAGGGGATTTTTAGTAAGAGTCTGCCACTCCCTCTCGCCATAGCCTAGGCGATTAAAGGCATTTGATAATTTTTCCTCAGAAAAATATCAGCTGGTAACGCAAGGTTTCAACCGTTTTTTAACTGCTATTGATCGTCTGCTATTCAATTCAAATAAACTCAGGAGATAATCACGTTCAAACAAACTCTTCAGATTTTATGATGAGTAATAACTGTAGTCTAGTGGGCCTCAGACCCTTGTTAATATAGAATAAAAATATGAGCATTCGGAAACACACACACGCAGAGAAAGTATTTCACAATGAGAATTCGTATGGTTATGAAATTTTCTTAATACGAGTAAGTCCACGAAACGAGCAATGCCATATAAGTTACAGCTAATGTTTTATGCATTTACCATATTGGATGTAGTGTGTTGTGGAGACCAAAATAAAACTGTTTTATAAAAATTCTACGACTACATTAAGGAACTTCGAAACTTGGCAAGTACCAATGTGACTTTTTCGAGTCATATGAACTGATTGATGGCGAAGGACAACATCCTGAAGAGCTCTAGACTTTCTAAATAGAAGGTTATAATCGCCCGTCCGTCATAAAAAAATGCTTGAGTTAATGCTCAAACCTTTTGGTGTGTGATAAGACCTTTGCTTAGCAGTGGGCACTCATAAACTGATGATGTGATATCGAACAATACAAAGGGTGATCTTTGACTGATTCTTTGATTGCGTCAAATGTTTGGCCTATTTGGTTTTTGAAAATTTTCAGGAGTCACAGGAGTCAGCCAATATTTGGCATGGAGTCTGAAAATAAGTCCTATACGCCTATTTATGCTTAAATCTTTAAAACTAAGTACGCATCGGATTTTGATGCGTTTTTTTAATAGATAGATTGCAAGGAGGAGGAAGATTTATAGGTACAATAACACCTTTCAATCGAAATTTGGTATCAGAATCGCACCCGTGCGAAGCCGGGACAGATCCCTTAGTGTTTATTTAAATAAGGCATTTGAAACAAATTAATAGGCAAGCAATTAGTGTGTAACCTATTCCTTTTGGTATAGCAGACTAGAATTAATATAATTACAGTGCTCACGTACAGCAACATATTCCTTTGTATTCTGATATGAGTTGCGATTTAGGAGTTATGTATAATACTAATGTATAATCCCGCAGTCGCGAACGCGGCATATATTATTGTTCTAATAAATATACACAAGGTCACAAAGTCAGATATTTTGGGCAATTTCTAAGAGGTTAGGGAGGTTATGTACGTATACCACATTAATCAGACACAAAATATTAAGGACTGTAGATAAATTATTGTTCTCCTTGATTTAAAATGCTTAAGCAATTTTGGAGCAAGTCACGCTTATCTATATACACATATATATATATATATATATAAAAACAATGCCACTCTTTCTTGTAATGTTATGACTGGCTAATTTTGGTCTTGAATTATTCGTGGGATTAGAAATAATTTTAAAAATCTTAAAAAAGTGTAAAATTGCCGTCCACGCGGGAGGAGCCGTAGGTGACCGCTAGTATGCTTATAAAATTATCATGTCTGATCAGCAGCATTAGATCTAAGTTCAGTTGGAGTTTTTGACTAATGTTTTAGTAAATTTTTGTTTGATTGGAACTATCCTAATAATTTTAAAATACAACAATGCTTCTTATCTGTTGGTGACACTTATTAAAATTAAATTAGACTTGTAGAATCTTGGTCACTCTCTTGTCAGCTTGGAGATGTCATGCTTACCCAAATGTCTTATTGGAGGTAGTATTGGCTAATCGACTAACTGCAATACGGTTGAGTGTGGCGGCTGGTGTAAGTGTCATGTTTGTGAATTGAGAATGGTCAGTTTTAAACTGTCTAAATAAATTGTGCTTAATATTAATCTCATTGCTAAACTGTCCCATTAAAAATTAAAATCGAGATTATTTTCTATTTCTGTCTAATTGGATAAATAATGTTACGTGTGTGTTCTCACAAAATGGAACAAACTTATTAATGTAATAAAGAATTTGGATTGAATAATTGCATAATTGAATTGTAATGGAGTTTTTGCTCGGTCATCTTGCCAAAGGCGGGAGACCCATGCTAAGTGTGGGAGAGCCGTTCTTTGGCACGAATGGGATGGCTCGACCGAAGTGATACCACGGCCTCGCAGAAAACCTGCGTTAAACCATTACAGCGTTCTGTTTCGTCGTGTGAGTGAGGTTACCGAAGGCCCAATCCTTACCCTGTCCCCATCCCTCCCAAATCCCTAAATTTCTAAAATCCTAACCTTCAAAAGGTAATCGTTACTATTTTGTGATAGATATATGGTGTACAGTCAGCTCCAAAAGTCGATGAACAGAATCAACTTACCAAAACACCTGTTCACAATAAAACGCCATAAGTTATAGTCGCAACTAGGAAACAAAATAGCCTGTACACCAGAAATTTACAAAAGTCGTTACACACGACTAATTCAAAAGTATCTGTGCACTATAGTATTCCTAAAGTCGCTGTACACCTTCAATCCAAATGTCGCTGAACATCATTGTATCAAAAGTCACTAAACAGCAGTAAAGACAAAATTAGGTTAACAAAGTATATTTTTAATGTTGCCCCGTGTTAATATACTTTTGACGCTTATGTTGTTCAGCTACTTTTGGGACAGTGTTTGCTAGAACTTAATAATGTATGTTAACACGTTAGTATCTACATATTTCAAAACTTATTTACAAATAAATTATATTTTATTGTCAGTAATCATACTAATCTATAATTTATGAAATAACATAAACATAACTCTAATGATCTACGAAGTGATTTTTGTGACGGTACTTGTAATTTACTTTGCGCAAATCTTACAAAACCTACCTTCCTTTAATTTATTATTTTTACCCGACTACGGCAATGCTAAAATTTAAAGAATTCGACATATGACATATCATTAGAAACGTCTTAATTGTCCGCTGGTTATAAGTTATATGATGTATTACAAAATCTAATGCGGCGTCCTCTAGCGTACAAAACAATCAGAGTAAAAAAACTAAAACCCAACTACGGCAAACACCGACGCTAAAAAAAACGCTGTTTTCTTTCTTATCTTGTTCGGAGGAAACGTTCGGGTGTCACCTAGCACAGATCGCCCGGAGGACACGGTAGAATATACGGTGGAAGTGTGCCCCGCTTGGGCAGGAAGACAGTATTTCAATAAAATAACTGTTGCTATAATCACTCTTCTTACAACTCTTGATATTACAATCACAACAATTACAATTTACCACTTAGAGGATTCGGTGGAGCATACGGTAGTGGTATACCCTGCCTGGGCTGAGCATCGCCGTATCCTTAGGGAAGTGATCGGCGGCGGCGACCTCTCGCGCCCGGCCTTAGTCGAGGCCATAGTGCGGAGTGAGAGGAACTGGGACGCCGTCTCCTCCTTTTGTGAAGCAGTCATGCTCGCAAAGAGAGAGGCGGCCCGCGTGAGGGAGCAATCCTCCTCCTCACGCCCCAGCAGCCGCAACTGGCGACCAGAACCAGGCCCGAGCGTACGGCGCGTAGCGTTCCGCGCGCGCCTCAAAGAGCCATTAGACCACCACAGACGGGGCCCTAAAGGGCTGATGTTCAGCCGGGTTTGCGGGGTAAGCGCAATGAGGCACCGCGACCTCGGCACAGAGCAGGAGAAAGAACAGGGGGGTTTTTAGTCAGTAAGAGTCTGACACTCCCTCCTGCCCGGCCCTGGGCGGGAGAAGTCATTTGATGATTTTCCCCTCACGAAAAAAAAAACAATTACAATTTAACTAAGGATAATTAAGATTAGGTTGAATTTGAACTTTACGTCCACCGAACACGTGGCCACGTGCGTATTCTACGAAGGTCCAACACTAATTGTCCTGTTTTACAAGAAGGCCGCCTCACCAGAGCTCGGTGTTCGCTATGGACTTGAAATAATTATGACAGTTGACAGTGAAGTTTGACATCGACGTATAACAAAGAGGTTTTACATGCACTGATGGCCAGTGCGCCGACATATACTTTGTTAACCTAATTTTGTCTTTACCGCTGTTTAGTGACTTTTGATACAATGATGTTCAGCGACATTTGGATTGATGGTGTACAGCGACTTTAGGAATACTATAGTGCACAGATACTTTTGAATTAGTCGTGTTTAACGACTTTTGTAAATTTCTGATGAACAGGCTATTTTGTTTCCTAGTTATGACTATAACTTTTGGCATTTTATTGTGAACAGGTGTTTTGGAAAGTTGATTCTGTTCATCGACTTTTGGAGCTGACTGTACCTATGTTGCAGTAAACATACATAAGTGGACTAGACTAGATACAAACATATTTCTTTTTCTATGTTCTTCACGACTGTTTATTTTTATTCAAAGTATAGATACTTTTTACTGAAAGATCTCCATATCCTTATCTACACTCCTACATTTTTTTTTAAAGAATGTGTCATAAAATATATTGTATTACAGTACCTGCATGTGGCCATAACTGTTTTTCTATATGAATCAGAAAAAAAGCTAATAATTGCTACAATTTTATCCAGTAAACTGAATATCGATATACTGAAGACCATATGTAAATTCATTTATGTTTCGGAGTGCTATTGATTACTCTCGCGTCGTCGAAGATTTAGAACATTTCCTCCTTTAGCGCGTGATGTGAATGTAATACAGTTTATTTATGTCTTTCGATATGGCGCATTTGTAAATTGTAGCTTCAGAATGAATCACAGTTTTGTTCAGAGCTAGTAGTTGATATTTTTTTTTATCTTATATCTTATTTCCTGTTATTTCGCAATGACCCGGAATTTGATAGGTTCCTAAAACATGTGGGTCTGAAATCTAGAAATTACCAAAGTGGCCCCTTTCAAGTGATATGTATGTTAAATATGTATGTAATCTAAATATCACCATCATCGTCATCAGCCTATAAGTGCCCACTGCTGAGCAAAGGCCTCTTCTCATACGAAGAAGGTTAGAGCATTAATCAGCAAGCTTGCACGATGCGGGTTGGTGATTTCAAACTTATAATTATTTCCAGGTTTCCTCACGATGTTAACCTTCACCGTATGTCAGTGGTGTCTAAATAATCATAAAAAGTACAAATAAATCAGAAAAAGTCAAATTGGTACTTGCCAGATTTCGAACCCACACCCTCATGCATGAGAAGCTCACTGGGTTTTTCTCCTGTATCGTGGGTGCGTTTACAAACATACATGTGGGTTTGGAACAATTAGAGTTGAATTTAAAATCGGATTTGTCTTGGAAAACGAAGGTTATTATATTTTTACATGAATTCGTCTAAGCTCGTCTTCACCGTCTTTTGTCTGTTTAAAATCAAACAATTACGTTCCTACATACACACTTATCACACCGAGACCCGGAACATCAAATTGTAAATTTCTAATTATAATTTAAAAAAATCACCGATTTTTTCGGTGATTATAGTAGACCTAAGCGACATTCTGTCTCGCTTAGATCTTAGGTATACACAGGCAGACGAAAACTTCTCCGTGAGAGAACTTTTTTTTGCTACTTATTCGAGTTGAGCTTATATAAAAAAATAACAGTGAGTGCTAACTAATTAATTATTTTCATTCGTGTCATAAATCATATTATTATTAACTACACTCAATTTAAAAATAGAAAATTTTTCAATAAAAATTCTACGCTCGTTTTAGAATAGAAACTCACATAGCTCTCTCATTCATCAAAGTTGAACCTCCAATAAAGTCTATTCGTTGAAGTATGGCATTAAAGGAATTTTCTGAGGCAGAAATTTCCAGTCAGTATTCAACAAGGATGTTATGTCTCAGCTTATAGAGAGTGCATCTCCGTAGTAATTATGCGGCTATGCAATCAAAGTGTAGATGGCACCTTATGCGATTATAGGCGACTGGAGGAGCTATTCACAATAGAACTGAAATAGATACTGTGATTATAAGTGTGGGAGAGCTATGCTTCGGCAAGAATGGGCCGGCTCGACCGGAGTAATACCACGGCCTTACAGAAAATCAGCGTGAAAAAACATGTAAGTATTGAGTTTCGCCGTGTGAGTGAGGTTACCGGAGGCCTAATCCTTTTCTTCCTCTAACTCTTCCTGAATCCCTAATCTTCTAAATCTTCAAAAAAGAGAAAGGAGGCCTGAATTGGTCGGTTTTTTTATTTGATAGTTATTTTGGTGTAAAAATTTTGCGATGACGAATAAGTGTGAAGCCGCAAGTAAAACCTGCACTTATAGCTAGTGTTAAACACATTTTAATTTTCACGAATTCATTTAAAAACTACCCATTTTTCAAAATTAATAATAACTCTTGGGGATATAATATAATGCGAAATGTCTGAGATTAAATTCAAATGAAAAAAAAAGCTAAAGCTTAATTGAGTACAGTTATGATTGAAACTTTTTTACTGAGCCATTAGAATGACATGAATTTTATTTAAAAAATATTACTGGCTATCTATTAAGTATTTCGTAAAAAGTTTGTTGTATTACTATAATTAACAAAGCGTGGATGAACGGGTTAGGTACAAACAGATTAATCAGATCTTCTCAAAAATTTTATTTATATGATTGTGGAACAGACGATTCATTTGATGGTAAGCAATCAGCGCCGCTCATGGACAGCCCCATCACCAAAGAAGTGCGCTCTCGGCCTTTTGTGGATTGACGTACACAAGGCCCCTAAGACATGAAGATTTGAAGATTGGGGAAAGAAAATAGGTGATTTTGAGAATAGAAAAGAATTTATCCTCCAGTAATCTTCACACAACACAAGCGTTGTTTCATGCCGCTATTCTATGAGGCCGTGGAATCACTCCATTTGGACCAGCTCATTCGAAATAAAGGTGAAAGTAAGTTTGCTTGCAATTATAATACTTTAACTAAGTACTCAATTGCTTCCCGGAATTTTAATGCAACATACATTTTAACTACTTTATTAATTCTCTTAAATGTAGTTGGGACAAGGAGCAGTCACAGGCCACAGCTGGATTAAGAAAGGCCTCAATAACATTCTGCCTTCAGTAAAATTCTCAGAGAATCAACAGTCTTTTTCGGACACTGTTCCATAATTCATATAACTCACTCAAGAAAGATCAGCCGTTAAAAATATACTATTGGCAGCCTTTTTGTCGGATAACTGTGTGACCTTGTTATATCCAATATTAAAATTATGTTTATTTATCCAAAAGGGAGGGACCGAGAGTACACAGGGACTTAATGAACAAGATATGCTATGAAATGGTCTCTTACTAGATGGAAATTCTCGGAAAACGAAGTCAAATATATAATGTTGGATATTTTGTTTGGCCTGAGTTGCTTTCTATTTGAATATGATGAGTTATTGTACGGAAGAGAAATGGTTAATATTTATTTAATTCGTTGTTCTATTACAAAACAATTTGTTTAACATTGTAATTATAATGTCTTAGATAGGTTAGATGTAGACATGCGTATTAACGATTGTTTCGGGCAGAAGCCATAACTTCTGTCACCATGGATTGGGGGTCAGTCCATTCAACAGTTACTGTATCTACTGTGTCTTTATTGTGCATGCTAAATATCTGTGCTCTACAGATCATTTTTTATGATTTTTTTTTAAATGTTCGTAATAATTATAATCAATCGTAATTTTCCGGTGTGAGAGAGTGTCAGACTCTTATTGACTAAAAACCACAGGTTCTTTCTCGTGGTCCGAGCCCGGACCGCGATACGTTTTGCGCTTTGAACTAAAACCCTTACTGGATATCGGCCCAAGGGTACTTTCTCCTAGAGTGTTTCGTCTTCTAGAGGGTAGGCTCGTGTCAGGCGTAAGTGGTGAGCAACCTTTGCTCGCCGACCGGAGACCGTTGCTTAGGGTGGCATAGGCTATATAAGCGGTTGCAGCCCAGCAGCACTTGGGAATTGGTTGGTTGGTTGACTTGGTTTGTGATTAGACCAAAATACAAGAGGACGCACTTTTTTTTGGTGATAGGTCGGCAAACGAGCAGACTTATTAACTGATGGTAAGCAATCAGCGCCGCCCAACAGAGGAGTTACGAGTGCGTTGCTGATCTTTTGGGGAATAGGGATTTGGGAGATTTAGGGATTGGAGAGGGGAAGGGTTGGGCCTCCGAAGACCGCAGTTGCTGTTTTGTTCTACTCCCATCTTTCTATGTTACTCAGTAAAGTCTGTCGTGATTTTAGCTGAGAATAATTGACTTTAAATTACATTTGTAAGTTACTAGAGTTCAAAAACACAAAAACGTTTAAATAAATAATATATGAAAAGTATAATATGAATGTAATCTAGATTAAGTTTCGGGTTTCACGAATTGTATAAAGAAAATAATAATCAAAGTTGGAATCTGGAATCTTTGAAAGAAACAGAAAAATACTTAGGTATTTAATTAAGAAGTTCGAGATAAGAAGATATAATGAAAAGGAGATATTTATAAGTTTTTCTAGATTTCATGCTTAACAAGTTTTATAGGTTGTAATTATTATAAAAAAGTTTACATTATCAATACAACTCTTTTTTTACGAGCTACATATTAGCACCACATTAAAAAGGAGTCGTTTGCCAAAAAATGTCCATGACTCCAGCGACAGTGTTTTGTTTCTATTGATATAAATTTAAAAAAGCCTATTATATTATTCTAATCTTTCTTCAATATTAAATGGATTTTGTTATACTTAAAAACCTTCCTTAAACTAAACATTAAAAAGCTGCATCAAAATTCGTTGCGTAGTTCCAAAGCGTACATAGGGATATAGGGACAGAGGAAGCGACTTTGTTTTATACTATGTAGTGATTATTTGTATGCACCACTCCATGATTGACTTTTTGGAAATAATGTAGTGACCTTAAGCGTCTGTCCGCACAACGGAATAAAATTCGCGTGGATTTATTTTTGCATCACACCGCGTTAATTTTAAGTGCAATCACATAATATAAATCGCGAGTTTTTTATCGCCTGTGCAGAGACCTACTTTCATAAGATTTCACGTGTTACTGAATTGCGAAATAAATTCGCAAAAACTATTTTTACTATTTAGACAGGCTCTTGGTCTGATAACCTGATGTGTAAGTAGGTATCAGATGAAGTATAAATAAATTCAAATAAAACTCACCAGGTATTTCTGAAGGGCTGACATGGATGCAGAAGATCTTCCTAATAGTTCTTTTGAAGGTCCTCGGGTCTATGATGTAGGAGCCGTAGACCAAGGGATCCATGCACGAGTTGGAGACTGCCATGATGAAGAACAGGTCTTGAACCCTCGCTGATACGTGGACTGCTGACTTGCGATCTAACATGTACCTGGGTAAAAGAAAATCAAATTGTAATTTTCTCACTGTTTTACTCAGAGATATTTTATAATTATTTTAAATTTCGATTTTGTTCTGAAAAAAGTCTTAATGCGTGGGAGATTATTTTAACACAAAAATCCATATTTGTTATTACTGTTTTCTGATATAAAGCTTTGTTATTAGGCTTTACAGCCAACAGCTTAACCAATTTATTCTTATCGTCAAAATTTGCATCCAATTTTCAATTTAATGTCCACTTACAATACCTATATATAGTTTAGTTACATAGTAATGGCCACTAATGTAAAGAGTCCCGTTTCTCAGAGAAAAAGTCGATTACTATGCACTAGGCACTCAAAGTTGTATAATTGAGTTTTGTTAAAACCTAATGAGATAAAGAGGGCTTAATAAGACGTTAATGGGGTCTCGGGTAGAATAGTTCGATTTCATAGGTTTGTTGAATTTTTAACACAAGGCGGATTTTAGATTCAAACTTGAAATAAAAATATACGTATAATATATGTATATGTATAATCATATGACCTAGTTTCCTGACGATGTTTACCTGTGTGCGTAATTTATTTATTTAAACTTTATATAGAATCTAGAAATGTCTTGAGAAAAGTGACATTGGTACTTCTGTAAGTTCTAAAAATGTATTGCATAGGACTGATATCAAAGGAATCCATTCACCCCGAACAACATGACAGCCGGGGTTCAAAAGCTCGTATAAATAATGATATCGTAAACAAGGATTCTTCAAATACTCTCGTATCTATTTTACTTATTTTTAGAACTCATATTTTATTATAGCTTAAGTTTATACCGGCGGTGCATGGTTCGTTTTATTACCATCTATAATTTCAAACATACGGGTGCGAACTTAAAGTCTATATTTGCATTTGAAATTTTCCACAAAATCGTAGATTATTTGGGGGATTTCGTCTCTTTTTATGAGAAACAGCGAATAACGGGTAGAAATATTGCTTGATGGTAAGCAATCTGTACCTCCCATTATTAGCCGAAACCAATTTTGTGGGGGGAAAATCATCAAATGTCTTCTTACGCCCAGGGTGGGGCGAGAGAAAGTGTCAGACTGTTACTGACTAAAAACCCCCCATTCCTTCTCCTGCTTTAGGCAAAGGCGGCGGTCCCTTATTACGCTTACCTCTCAACCCCGGCTGAATATCAGCCCTATAGGGCCCCGCCTATTAGCCGGAACATTAAGGTCGCATTTAGACACACGTCGGGCTTAGCGATGATTCGACATAATATATTGCAATAGCATGCTGTATCGTTGCCTTTGCAAACACAAACAGATGAATATAATAGGTAATGGATGACGAACTACACGACGCGCCACGCCTCCTTAAATAAGACCTAATCCCTTGGATGCGGGTCAAGCTCAATCAGTACCCCAGCCCGGCTTGAAGCAAAAGGACGTTGTGGTTTTTTAGGTAGTCGCCACCCTGGGTGAAAGAAATAATTTGATGATTTTTCCTCATCAAAGAATTGGAGAAATTTGGAGAACCTTCTACTGGAAAAGGATATTACAATGCAAGCTTTGCTTCACGATTGTTTTTTATTTTTAATGTTTGCTAACTTGCCATTAGCATTAGCATGATAGGAAAAAAAACTTGTTAATGGACGGCGATAAATCTGTCTTGTGTAAATCTGCTAATATATAATAGTAGTACTTAATAATAGTGCGAAGTATGGATAATTCTCAGAAGGTCCCTTCGCCTTTTAGCGCTTATTTCCGAAGCAAAAAATAAGAATTTTATCTCAGACCACTTAAGAACACTAAAAGTACTAAGAACGAAAGACAAAAATACTTTATAAGATATTTTAGAAATATTTTAAATTAAACTTAAAATAGGTTGCGAGACGATCAAAATCGGAGACATTAGAGGTTAATGACCTCTCCATTCAAAAGCTAACAAAATAATTAGTAAATATTTCAAAGCAGAATACAAATAATAATTTTGACAATTTACAAAAAAAAGTAAAGGCACAACAAGTTCAAAAACTTAAAAGGAATTTCTGGGAAACTAAGTCACAAAGCCCGCAAGACAAAGTTTTAGGCTGAGCAAAAATGCTAGAAATATAATATTTAAGGCTAGACTAAATAATTTGGCCCTATCTTAATACCTATTGTAACCGGGTCAACAAGTGAGGGGAGTTAGCAACCTTTAAACGTACGTGAACTTGCCGAGATCGTTGACGCTCGAACTGACATGTCTGTTATGGCAAGAAAGGCCTTCGTTACAATTGTAGATAATCAACAAGATAAAAAAAATTATAACTGAAAGAAATTTAAAATTAAAATTCAAAAGTGCAATAATACTTTTTTTAGCTATACCTAGCTATCACGCGACCTAAATATATGACAGACACCAGCAGAAAAAAATTTTGTTTTGTCTATACACAACCGTAAAGGTTAGTAAGTTATGAAATCAATATTTAACCTTTTTATTCGACAATATATGGAAAGCCTCATTTTCATAAGGCGAGTACCTTGCCTGTTGCATACAATT
The DNA here is from genome assembly GCA_902829305.4 of Spodoptera exigua. NCBI lineage: Eukaryota > Metazoa > Arthropoda > Insecta > Lepidoptera > Noctuidae > Spodoptera > Spodoptera exigua. The sequence continues at coordinate 10,008,207 of LR824616.2, read as the reverse complement.
ATTTATTATTAAAGCAATAATATTGTATAAAATAATTGCTTAATTACCTTGACCTCTGGGGAAACCGAAGGGGTTTGGCTGTGCAATTACGGACGAAGTTATCATGACGACTGGAGATTTATTGTGAAGGACGGCACGGTTGACATCTGTTGGGCATGTCACCGTCCGGGAGAATCAATTGGTCACAATATAATCTCTGGTAGTTCTCGTCTAGCTAAAAGCAAATTTGCATAGCAGCTTGCTCTAAAGCACTCTCTTGTATTTTTATATTTGCTCAAAACGACAGACAACTATATGGTATCATGAAACTGCACCCGTTTATTAAATTCAATAATTGCTTTTGTATAATTATTAAAGATAATTGTGTGATATAAATGAGCTTTAATAGCGAAAATTTTAATGGGAATTTCATTACAACTGTTTATTCTAGGTAGATACAAAATATTTAATTGATTATTTCTCTTCTGATTAATGCAAGTGTACAAATTAATTGCATGTAATATGTACCAGTTAAGTTATATTATTATTCACATACCTATTTTATTTAAAATAGAGTAGTTTAAACAATAAGGTATGTATGGGAATTATAGTTTCAAATATTATTATAATAAAATAATATTCAAAAATATAAAAATAGAAGCCGGCCGACAGCGGATACATAGTCCAAGCTATCGTCAAGCAAAGACAGAAACTGAGCAAGTTTAAGTCAATACGTGCTGTTTCAAGAAGGGCTGTGTAGTAATACCAGTTTAGTATTAATTCACGTAATCACGTGAATTAATTAATTAATTAATTTTATATATATACATTTTATACTCTTGTGCGGTTTCACCCGCTGCTCGGCTCCATTTAATCGTAGCGTGATGTCTTATAGCTTATATCACTCAGGAACATTGTAGCTATCAGCTATCAGTCAAAGAATTTTGGCAATCCGACCAGCGGTTCCAAAGATTACGCCCTACATAAAAAAATCCTCTTTATAATATTAGTATAGAAGTATAAATAAATTTAATATCTATTACGAACGATAGTTACTATGTGTTAGATTATTTTAAAAGCCTCTGATTAATATGCTAGTTTTCGATATAAAACTTAGAAACACAACTTCTAACCTCCAAAAGTCACCTTCTTTTTCCTCACCTTACCGTTGTTATATTTAATGACGCAATGGTCAAATTCAAATCCTGGTTATTATTATTATTGATTATTGCATGCTTTGCTTTAAAAAGGTTTGGAATATCGTAGGATTAATATGTGTAACAATTAAATAATAACTTTGTAACTAATATAAACTATGTATCAATGTATATTTTCAGCCGGGGTTGCGGGGTAAGCGCAATGAGGCACCGCGACCTCGGCCCAAAGCAGGAGAAGGAACAGGGGGTTTTTAATCAGTAAGAGTCTGACACTCCTTACAGAAGTCATTTGATGATTTTCCCCTCACAAAAAAACCGTTGTTATACATATTTTCCCGAGCGAATGGCGCGTAGCGTTCCGCGCCTCAAAGAGCCAATATGCCCGCCAATCAAAGAGCCAATCAAAGAGCACTCCTGGGCAGGAGAAGTCATTTGATGATTTTCCCCTCACAAAAAACATTGTTATATTTTAAATGAAACTTATCTTTCTACAAACAGTCAAATTGTATCCTACTTTTTGAAATAACATTAACACCAAACATTCAATTCAGGATAATTTTAGGGCCTAAAACAACAGCCTGAGCCTAGGTAATCGAGTTTTTACAACCTTAACAATATTTTTACAGGAGTGAGTCTCTGAAACATGTTTACTGGGATTTTGAACGTTGAAAATCAGGTTGTATTATTTATTTTATTTATTAAGCGAGATTTTCTAGAATTTGTCCTGAATTCTTCTTGTTTACATTGAATCCTCAAGATGGCAGAAAAAACAGTATCCACGCACACACTCACAATTCACGTTGTTTAGGTCACAGATAACAGTCAACGTTGAATTAGGCATAATTTTTGGCATAATTCTTTACGGACTGGACGGCTTGAGGCTTACGAATTACCTGATGGTGAGTGCCAGCCATAGACGCCTGAAGATGCAAGTACGTTGCCGGTCTGATGTGGGTAAGGAGTTTGAGGATTGGAGATAAAAAGGGTTTGTTTGGTTGTACTAAGAAAGATATCGGACGTGTAGTTTCACACTGGTTTTTTGCGAGGCCTCCGTTGAGTCACTCTGGTGGAACCTACTTACATTTCAGTCAAATACTCAACTTAATTGACAACTTTTTGTCTAAAATAAAATAAGATACTTAAAAATAATAATTTGCTAATGCAAAAGTAAAAATATCGTTGATCCTGCGAGAACAGCAAAAGTAACGTACAAGTCTACTTGCTGGAATTTGGTTTTATTAATTATTTATGATGCTTTCGTACTACTATTAACAAAGAACTGTTTCCTGGAAGAAATAAAATAAAATATAAATGAATATTAATGAAAATCAATTCATATTATTATTTTTCGGAATGGAAATATTTATCTCCAGTTTGAATCTGAGATAAGGGTACCTATATTTTTTATTAAGATATATAGGTTTGCAAACAAGTAACAATGTAGATAACTAGACTATTAAATGCTCATGCACGCATTTACTCCTTCAAAGGCCATTGCGATGGAGTTTTTAAGCCGTCTGTAACCACACGTAACAACACACATAAAAAATGACGATTTTCAAGAGTATTGGGGGTACCGCGATGCGATGCTCTCCACTCGGCGGCAGATAGAAATAGATGGCGGAGAGTAATACGCAGTACACTGCTTCCACGAAGTGGTCACGACCCTCAGCACTGAGGAAACCGACGCGAGAAGGAGGGGTTTTTTTTTGTTTTTTTTTGTGAGGGGAAAATCATCAAATGACTTCTCCCGACCAGGGCCGGGCAGGAGGGAGTGTCAGACTCTTACTGACTAAAAACCCCCCTGTTCCTTCTCCTGCTCTGTGCCGAGGTCGCGGTACCTCGTTGCGCTTACCTCGCAACCCCGGCTGAACATCAGCCCTTTAGGGCCCCATCTGTGGTGTCAGTAAGAGTCTGACACTCCCTCCCGCCCGGCCCTGGGCGGGAGAAGTCATTTGACCTAGCTTCACTGACGAACAGACTGACAGACTACTTCTCTATTTTGACGTTTGAAAAGTACCTATTTATAGTTTAGTTGGAATAAATGATTTTGACTTTGACTTTGACTTTGATGATTTTCCACTTACAAAAAAAACCCTCACAAATAAAGGTTATGATGAGTCTGTGGTATCACTTTGCTAAAGTCTGTTTAGTTACGAATTTTCGTATTGAAACAAAGGTCTACTAAGATGAACATCATTTTTAAAATCTTCGTCAAAGTTTTATCTTTAGACTAGTACTTGGCCTTTAGACAAGTTACCTATGGTATAAGATCTGTAAGAATACCTTCAAAATAGAAATTGTGAAAGATTTTTATAACATGTCATAGCACGACCCCAAAGCCCCTTACATTGAGTGACCTGATCACTCAAAAATAAAAGTAAAAATATTAATAAAAATGCTCCGCAATACAAGTCAAAACAAAGAAACACATTACCTTATAAAAGGAATCCATAAATAATTGTTTGAACAACTACTTCAGATGTTGATCGGAATAAATTTCAATAGAAATAAACAATTCCGGATATTATGTTTACTTTCACGAACTATAAATAAATGTACAATAGCCTAATTCCTTTATATCGTTGACTGAAATAGGCTTTTTCTTTTTAATCAAAATAATTGTTATTGGAATAGTAATACAATAAGGCCGCAGGACATTTTGAAGCTTTCTTAATTAACGATCATTCAGGCTAAAATTACTTCAAGCGCTTGCCTTACTCGTCTGACTGGAGTGAACGATTATGAGAAACACACAGGTCTGCCACCTCTGGCTTGCTTTCATTGGCAGTCACAAGCCAAGTCGCGAGAGAAGTGAGGCTGCTTGGAGGGCGAAAATTGCTTTTAAACGTCAAATAAGCCAGTGTGTTAGGTAAATGTACCTAAATGATCTAAATAGGCGGCAGTTTGTTGACCTTACAGTCACTGACATTTCTATTGTACCTTTGTTGACAATTCTAACAACTATTCCAGGATCTTCGGTTGGTGAGTTACCGAGTCACCACTTGCTATTTTACGAGTAATTATCACTTTATTTCGGCTGGTGCCATAGTCCTTTCAGTACTCCCATTACACCAGTCCATACTAAGCCACACCAAATAGCCTTACTATCTCTTGTTTCTATTATCCTCAGTACCTAGTTCTAAACTAACCGAGGGCTGTCCCTAGATGCAATTCCACAATAGTATGGATAGTCGACGGTTTGTGTTGCATTTCATTTAGATTAAGGTTGTCTAAAGTCCGTTTGCACTATCGGCGAATGCCTCACAAATGACCAAAATTCTCTAGTCAAAGCTTTGGTATAAAATAATCTGAGATGCAATGTAACATTAGAAAGAAATTTGGCTAAGGAAAAAAAAAATCGTTTAAAATAATATAATGACTACTACCCAACCCTGTTACTGATATATAACAGCGGGTCATTTGAAGGGGCGTTAACGATGCTTGTGTCCTCGTCTATTACGAGAAGGTTCTTTAAAATAATAAGACAGGTGTGTAGACCAATATGGATTTATTGCGTTGTATATCAAATCACATGAAAATGTAAAAAGATGAGCTTGATATTCTAGGATGTATTTTCTTGAACTGTTAAAAAACTAACTTCACGTTTAGGTTTAAAAAAAGAACAGTGTATATTTTCTTTTTCTAATGGCAATCGAACCTCTAATTATGTGTGACTATAGATAATAGACTGGTCGAAATTTACTTTATGGTATTTTGGCGCTAGTAGCGATAAAAGGACATGAAAGTCAGCGGTCTTTATTGTTGGATGTGAAATTCAGTCACTTTAATTAACTGAGTAACATAATATTTCCTTGATATATAAGAAACAATATACGAGTGATAATAATATAAATCAAAATATAACAACAAGGACTAATCAACGTATATGGGAGACCCTACAATTTGGTTCACTATATCACAATTTATTGGAGGTTGCGTCACAAAACGTCATCCATTATTGGAGAACATTGAGCTCGGAACATTGTGTAGCATTCCTATATATATATATGTAGTTTCAACCAAGATTGGCCCTTGGATCAGGTTTGATAGAATTTGTATTACATAACACATCTTAGGTAGAAATTATACTTTACTACATAGTATAAAACAGAGTGGTTTTTTATGCCCCTATATATGCTTAAATCTGCCTATGTATGCTTAAATCTTTATAACCCTCCTTTTTGCTTTGCCGTAGTCGGGTAAAAATTACGCAATGGATTTTGATGCGGTCGAATAGATAATTATAGTTAATAAAAAGGAAGGTTTATAAGTATAATACCATCCATTAAATTGTGGTGTAATTCAGTATTGCACTCGTGCGAAACTGGGGTAGGTTGAGCTGAACTACTTTATTATAAAGGAATGTATTGCCAAAATGGAAATTGCTAGCTATTGTAGCCTTTATTACCGCTGTTTGGTCAAGTGCAATTATAGAGCAAGGGTTTTTGACACAGAAAAGCACGAGTTAATAGCAATAATGAACTTTATAGCATGAATAATAAGTAGCCAGTCTTTGAACTTTAAATAGTATTTTGTGTGAGTAAATGAAATATGGACTGAGTCGTCCTTAAATTTGGGATCTTAGAATTTTTTTATTTGAATTTTAGTATTTTTTTAAATATACATTTTTGCACTTACCATAAAGTCATGGTAGCGTAAGGCAGCCAGCAGCAAGCGAAAACAGTTACTATGGTAACAGTCATACGGAGGGTTCTTCTTCGCGCTCGAGCCAGCGGCCTCTGGTCAGATCGCCTCAGCATCACTCTACTGTGATCTGATTGGTGGTATTTTTCTGGAAATAATGAAAAATGAACTATTTACAATACACAATTTATGAATGGTATAGTTAGACCTACACAGACTAGAGTTAATTAAAAATTAATGACCTAATAATATTATAAATGTAAAAGTTTGTGAGATGTACGGTCTTATTCCGTCACGCATAAACGGCTGGACCAATTTGGTTGAAATTTAGAATGTAGATAGGTGATACCCTATATGGACGGACGAAGCTGCATGCGGAAGCTAGTATCTATAATAAAAAAATTACTTTAGCTAAATATTGTTTAACACCTAAAACTATTTCTAACAGTCTTTGAATTATTTTTTGTAACTGAAATAAACTTAATTTTTTTTTACTTTATAATTTATTTCCACTTAAAATTTTAAAACTGTACAATATTACCTATTAACAAAAGAAATAAACATCTTCAATATTATGAAAAAAATAATAGGAAAAATGAGGAGTTTACAAGTTGTAACAAAATAAAAGCATAATATAGTAGGACAATATTGTCGTGTTAAATTCTCACGGGCCCTTGAGCATTTAATATTTAACGTAAACAACCAGAATGCTAATTATTCTCAAATTAATAAAATAACACGACCTTACTCATTGTATAAGAATGTATTATCAAACAATCTTGGTATTTTTTGGGCGTCAGGCGTAATGGACACCCACATCACCAGAGGTGTCAGGGGTGCATTGCCCGCACCAAAAGTGGTGATTAGAGATTTAGGGATTGGGGATGGACTGGGGGAGAGGAAAAAGGAGCCTTCGGAGGAGAAGTGATTCGGTTATTTGACGCCGCTTTTCTCTAAAGCCGTGGTATCACTCCCGTCAAGCCGACCCATTTGTGCTGAAGCATGGCTCTCCCACACTTAGACACTAAGGTTATTCGGCGTATTTTGTTACGAAAATGGACGACCGATAGGTATTTGATAGGGATCGTTTAATAAATCAAAATAGTTGACATTGTAAATCGAAACAACATAGTATTTAATGTATCTACCGAAGATAACTATTATTAGGCTACTCAAGTAATCAAGTTAATAGTTAAGAAATTCCGTTGTTGTAATCCCTAAAAGTAAAGAAATAAGTATACTTAGAAAAATTCAAACAACTCACCAGAATTCTCTTTAGAATTTTTTGATATTTCATAAAATATGCAGGCGTAACAAACTGAGATTATTGTCAGGGGCAGAAAATACACCGCCCCAAGACAAAACACGTTGTACGCCAGCTCTTGTTGTTGGTTCGCAAATGCCTCAAAGGACACACACTGCTGAAAATCTGGCACCTTCGGATGACTCATCACACGGAAGACTAGGCTCTGAAACAAGAAAGATAAGGTTAAAGTTCGCCTGAAGATAATGCTTGAATTAAGTTATAAGATATTCTGAGATGAAGTTCAGTCTATTTAGCTTACATAATCATTGTTTCTGTTTAAGCTTCTACTTGTAGTGCATTCATTAACTTTGGTTCTTGCTTCTCCGCGCCTTAAGCGACGTTTAATATTAAGCTCTAATATAAATGTCAAAAGGTCGCAAATCAGACTTGTGACCTATGATCTTTTATGTCTAGTTGTTGTTTTGAAGCCCTGCTTCTTATATTCTTCCTAGAAATAGGCACAGGTACGTGCAAAATGGAGTTCTCGACATTTATGTACGAAAATGTCATTTGACAGCCTGACAACTTAGATAGAAATGAATACTTGAAATACCAGATAAATATAGTACCATATAAAAAATATAGCGTTATTTACAAGCATTGGGATTTTCAATAATTAAATAGGACTTGTTATTTTTTTGGGCGTGTTTTGTATAGAATATCCCTTTGGCGCTCTATTGTACTTAAGCAAATATAAAAGAATAAAATCAGTGGTAGGTTTAAATATTTTTTGCGTGGTTTAATTAAATCGCAAAATACCATTCTAGTCGTTTATTGATCTTTGCCAAACATAAGCAAAATATTTTCTCTTCTAACCTAAACATAAATCCACAAATATTTGCGTATCAGACACAGGCAAGACTGTAATAACTTGACTTGTAAATATTTTCAAAAACCTACACAATCCAAATTTTGTTTACACAGCTAACGTATACAAACTTCGCACACAGATAAAAATTGCCCTCATAAACCTAATATTTGTGCTCAAAAATACCACAAGGGGTGGCATTGGGTCCAAAAATTTTAATTAATCCAGTGAGGGATATATTTAACAAATAATATGGACTATAATGTAATGTCTGACAGTCCTTAATAAACATGGCTGCCTAATTTATAATTATGAAGTCCATATACGTAGACACTCATATTAAATGAGCCATTATCTTGCTGAAATTAAAGGTGTCCGAAATTTGGGACATATTGTTTGAATAAAAATACGTTGGCTTTAATTTTTTATCCCACTGTTGGTTTATTCAGTTATTTCCTCATAAAAATCTTTGTTATTATTATTTAAAGGGTCTGTAGCATTTTCAGGCATGTTTTTATTAAGGTCCTAGCCAGTTGTTAGTCCTATGATGCTCAGAAAGAACGTATTAATATCTCTAATATATAGCGTAGCGGTATGCGCTGGCAGCCTAACATATTCAAATAATTTATAACTCAGTCAAAGCAATAGATAAAGGTGTATTGCATAGATGATATTAATATATTTCCCTGTAATAATATGAATAAATAGAATGCACAAATGGCTACAATTCAGGCTATAGCTGACTACCTTATAATGACCTCGCTTTGTATAATCATTCTGTACATTTAACGGTCAGCTTATACGGGTTTACACAGCTTGAAGAGTAGCCGTATGTATTAACAATGGATAATAATATATTGAAAAGTCACATACAAAAGCGAAATGAAATCTTTGTAAAAGATAATAAAGGCTAGATTTATTTGCAGCTATTGTAGATAGTGGGTAATTTATTAGTATCTATTTTTTGTAGTTGAACTTTCAACATTAATGGCTGAAAATTCATTTCAATGAGAGTTTGACGATTACCGCACCGTAACTATGAATTCGTTATTTTTTTAAAAGATCAAATGTAAATGTCTTGGGACAAGGTGACTCAACCGTCCAGTTAAAAATGTGTTTTGTTCTGTTATTAGGAACATTTTAAAAGAATTTGATAAAAGTGCATGTATCGCATGTTTAGTTCTAGCACGGAACACTTCTCAGTGCCTGTCCCCAAATTGTGTCCAGTCTTGTTGTGATGAGTTTCTAAAGACATCCAACACAGGATCAATTGAGCAATGGCTGCAAAATACTTTGTGTATTCCATAAATAATATTATTTAAGATGTTCTTAAATGCTCGCAAATACACAGGAGAATATTATAACCGAGGGCCACATTAATAACTAAGATTACCTACATTCATTCAAACTTAATTTAAGAACTGCCCACACACAAGACAGGCAGTAAATGTCATTTTTGTCCCCATAAAGTGTGGAGGCGACAAACCCCTCATCATAATGCCATTTATAAAATTTCTTGGGAACCCTCCGATCTTAAAGGGGCGGAAAAGGTCCATAATTCCTAGGGAATGACTCGGAAATTATTTTCTCTTAGCTAAGGTCTTTCTGTTACTGACATAAAGACTATTTGTTTGAGCTGAAGTACTAGGGTTTAAAGTGAATGTGGGTGAAACTAGAGTTCAAATGGCAATCGATCGATCTTTGTACTTTTTATTACCTTCTGAGGACATCTTCGGAGTCTGGCTGATAGAAAAATATAATATGTCAACTATAAAGTTTTTTTAATATCTGTAAGATAGCGATGACTATGATTCAATACTTATATAGTGAAAAAAATCAGATTCCTTAAATCAGATTTTCTTCGTCTGTATGTATCAAAATTAATTAAAACTCCCTTTCAAGAATGGCGAACAGAATATTCCCAGAATGGTTTCTTTTTTGTACACCTACCTACGTAATATTTTATTATAAAATGTTCTTTACAAAGTTATAAAACAATGGCAAAAATCGTTTATAAAAATAAAAGTTTTAGTTGAAAGGAAAATATGAAAACAATACAGTCTCAAATATTTTTGTTATTGTTAACTTCAGGCGAACATTCACAAAAATCATAGTTTTGTAGTAACAATTATGAACCAAGGGCCCTTGGAACAAGAAGGAACGGGTTGGTTTTCAGTCACTAAGAGGAGTGACATTTTCCCTCGTCCCCCCTATGTGGTGGGAGCAGTCATTATTTTGATGATTTACCCCCCTCAAGAAAAACTTTTATTGTACAAAAATAATATTATTGAGAAATAGTTAAAGATTTAAAAACAAGGTGTTGAAGGGTGTCAGAAACTTACTTTAGTTATTTAATATTTTATTGTTCTTAGGTTTAGAAGAAATATCTTTTGAGGTTTCGTACTAGTTTTATTTAACAACACATTTAGGTTTTAGTAATATTTAATGCTTATATTTTAGTTAGAATGGTAGGTCCAAAATCCATTTTAATTTTTTTTAAAAAGAATCTTCCATACTAATAGCCCTACGATTTAGGTCACTGCTTTTCATAGAAGTGGTTCAGGTTCGAAACATGACAAGTCCCTATGTGACATTTTCTGAGTAATATCTACGATTATAAGTAAGAAGTTATTTTAGTATTCTAAGATTATATAGACACCACTAATGAACAGTAAAAGAAAACTGCGTGACGAAAACCTGAATTTATAATTTCTAATTATAAGTCATTGAGCAAGCGTAGTAATTAATGCTCATGCTCAAACCTTCTTCGTTTTAGGATAGGCCTTTGATCAGCGAGTACACTTATAGGCTGATGATGTGATGAGAGTGGTATTCAGTATACGCAGTACATCTTCAATGTCAAAAAGGGCACCTTCTACGATACTAACACAGAATATATAAATTGAAATAATTAATTAACAAAGACAGTCACTTGAGAAGGTTCACTACTTTGACGAGACCAAACTAAAGTCAGAGCTGGAATGTCTAAGTACAGATGTGATAGTGAGTGAAGTTTGATATCATTTCAATTATCAAAGTAGGTCTGATTTGCGAGGTAGACAAGTTTATTACTTGTCTTATAACTTCACTCGTATAGTTTTAAGACTTGTCTATATTTTATATGATAGACTCTTTCAACCTTTACCGTTTCACTTTTCACTTTTGACTTATATTTTTAATGCAAGCAAGGTTTTTAGTCCCTATTTTATATGTTTTTTTTTTGTTTTTCTGTTAATCATTTTACAGTAACGACCCATTTTTACCAACAAAAAATTAGAGCTGAATTATAACGAATTAGTCAATAGCTGGAGAATTCTCCAAAAAGTTTTCTTATGTTTACTAGGTATTAGATGAGAATACGCCCAAATATTGCATTACAAAATGCAATCATCATTGAATAGCTCAAAACTATTTTTTATTTCGTAATTTCCACATAAAAAATATCTTAAGTATATCTTTTCTCATTTTAAAATATGCGTTGAGACACAAAAACACTTAATTTCAACATCGAAAGATCAAAGACTCAGCTAAGCAGATATAGGCTCACACAAATCCACCTGTGAGATTTCATATGGGAAAAATACTGGAATAATCAAATAATATTTGCAAGGCACCCAGACCCAGACAGATGAAATTCTCAGCCTTCACGCGAGCGAACATGAAGCTAACGAGGCGTCGCGTGATGGTTGAACGATCCGAACCAGAAAAACTCCAAGAGAAATTGAATTACATGGAAACCTAGACTGTTTTCGTCGAACATGTGGGTGGAATGAGACTGACATGTTTCTTTCAACACGTAGGTACCTAATTACAAATATTTGCAAATATTTCTTTCACGTAATGTTAAGCAAATAAGTGTGTAAGATCCACGATTGTTCTCGATATTTGTCATAAAACTCACTAGATTTTATACACAAAAATAACTCAGTCCCTAATCATCGTCATCATCATAGGAGTCACATGACGTGTACTGCTAAACTAGGAAGTGTTGTTCTCGTAAAGACTCCCAGCAAGGCGCAACGGTTCGAAGCAACCTGGTCATTATTCCGCTCATACTTAGAAAAGTAGTCAATAATTGATTCGTGGAAGCAAAATTATGTATAAAAAGCCATGTTTATTTGTTTACATAAACTGCTTAAGGTTTTTACAGAAAAAAGGCTTCTAGCTCTTCCAGCTACATAAAATCTAAATAAATCTTCCTTCGAAGAATTAAGATCCTGATAAGATTAGGTACTAGAACTCAAAATAGACCTTTTAATCTTAATTATTACACAATCAAGTTTAAAATCATGTTCTAAGTCTTAATTTGGCTGGTTCTGTTTATTTCTTAAGTTAGGTTGTACTAAGTATTTATAAATTACGTACAATCAGCATAAAAATAAGTTGGAATAAAATAAAGAAGACGCAGTCAATGTGAGATCGAATTAGATAGGTATTTTTGGTGTATTCAAGAAATATATATATTTTCAGATCAGACTTCAAACGATTTGTGATTAGATTCATTAATGTGATCAGATATATTGATTGAAGCGAACATCCAAGAAAGTGCTCGTTGTGTAAAGAAAGCCCTTATTGCGAATAAATAGGAGATGGCACCTAAGTCTACATGAATAGGGATGACGGCTCAATCCAAAACCGTTTTATTCAACTTAAAAATCTTTAAAAGCCGCTATAAGCCCGTTAATTGACTTCGTATTAAGCTTAAAATCAAAATTTATGAATTTAGTAAGTGAAAAGTGGCCTTGCAGAAAACGGACGTGAATCAACCACAGCGTAATATTAGCCGTCTGATTGAGGTTACCATATCCCCAATCTTTTCCCTCCCAATCCCTAAATCTCCGAAACCCTAATCGCCAAAAGGCCGGTATAAACACTCGTAACTCATCTAGTGCTGCGGGTGTTTATAAGCAGTGCCGATTGCTTACCATAAGGTCTGCCCAAGACCTTATCTTAGAACCGCTCCAGCGGTTTCAAAGATTACTTACTACATACAAATTTACAAACATACGAACTTACAAACTTACAAATTTTACCTCTTTATAATATTAGTATAGATGACCTATTCAAGACAAAAAAGGAAAGGTGAAAATAGTATTTCACCTTTTCTTTTTTCTTTCTTCTTTGCTCATTTATATTTCTTCTATCTCATTCAGGAAATGAACTTAAAGAAACGTTTTCTTTTCTTCCGATTAATTTGTCTGATTAAAAGACTAGATCTAAGACTATTTGCTCTTTTTCCAGGTACGTATCTTAGCTATTTAGGTGCTTATTTTATTTAGCCACTATCGCAGCGTAGGTCATTAAAATGCGATTTGGCTGGAAACCAGCAGGGACCACTTACATTAGATTTCTTTTATTTTATTTTATTAAGACCTTTATACTGTAACGGGAATTGGATTTACTTGCACTACAATAATACGGCGGAAAAGAATAAATGCATATTTGTAGAAATTAATCCTCAAATTATTATTTCCGTCAGAACATTTTTCATTTAACAAAATGTTTTGTGTACGCGATCCTGGTCGTAAATCATTATGCTTTTACGAATGGGCGGATAAATCATGAATGTTCTGAAAAACTAACTTCTACTTGCCTCGTAAAGGATCCAGAATGGATATTCATTCATCATATGAAGAGGGAGAAAAGGTTTTCATGTGAATCAGAAAGCGGTTGGCAATAAATGGTCGAGGTTTTTTCAAGGTCATGAAAAATGGGTCCGATTATTATTGGTGTTTGGCATGTATTGTTGTCTGAATGTTGGTAGTTTCTGATAGGTTTATTCGTGACCGCAATTTGACCGTTTCACGCGGACACGATTGTTGAATGTGACGTCTATTTATAGGAGACTGCGAGCGGTTGACAATAGCGTGCTAGTTTGTATATGAACCCCATTTGTTTTGAACACATTGAGCTGATGTAATGGATTACTATGCTCCTCATTGCATCGTGTAAATAAAACAAGTATGTACCTACAGACTTTGCCATCCCTATAGTCCCTTCGTTATATTTCAAACCCGTATTGCTTTAGCCTTATGTTAGTTATTGTGTTTATTACATTATAATTTTTATAAAAATTGAAGGAGCGTGAAATGTGCGGGCTCTAATTATGCAGCATATTTTGCTTGAAAGTCGTGCCTTAAATACAATCACCAAATGTTGTGACCACATTGCAATAATAAAACAATTGACAATGCGGTATAATACAGAGTGTATTATTTTTATTAAATTATTTACCGCACCAACCGTGCAGTCATTTGTTAGTTGCAGTGCAGTTATTTGTTTAGTTTTTTGACTTTCTATGTTATCAATATGTTTCAATAATTTTATATATTTAAATTGACTTGGAATTGTGAGTTTAAATAAACTTTATATTAAAGGTTTTTACTGAGTTCCCTGAGATTCGACCATGGACCACTGAAACAAAGTTAAGTTTGACCAAAAAATATTTGTATGATGTTTTGAAAATCACTTAAAAACGATATATTCATAGGCTAAAACCTGTTCTCTAGAAACATAATTTCTTTAAAACTGCATATTTTATTATCGATTTATTTTATTTTCTACTTAAAGCTGTTTTCCTCTATTCATAGTTATGCTGTTAAAGTGCAAAGTCTTAAAAAAATATGAATACACATTTAACCATTAATAAAACATAAGTATAATAATAATACCTATTCAAGAGAAAATAAATCGCGTGAAAAACCAGTAGCGTTGCTAGGTAGACGTGAAATCCAAAAATAGTACATCTAGACTCCAATACCTATCCTCGATCAAGAGAGTAAATTGAGGATATTAGATAGATAACCTAGATTAGTTTTATCTATTTTCGTTTTCTTTCGTTATCGTTAAAGGGTAAGTGACAACGATTGGCGTAAACTCAATAAGGTCAAAGATGTTTATAGGAATTTTAACAATAACAAGTATCTAATGACAAAATAATTGGAAATGTTATCTCAAAACAAAACTGTACCTATTCCATTGTATCCTATAAACAAGGTTACAAAACTAAAATAATCTATACTAGGTATCTATATATATACTTATACTATAATATACTTAGTACTATATATACTATAATATATACTATATCCAAAAGTAACTCTGTCTGTCTGTCTGTTTGTCTGTCTGTCTTTTCTTCACGTATAAACTACTGAACCGATTTCTGTGAAATTTGGTACAGACATAGTTTGGAACTCGAGAAAGGACATAGGATAGTTTTTAAACCAAAAATCTGCAGGAAGTCAGAATTTTCCACGCGAACGGAATCGAGGGCAAAAGCTAGTGGTATATAAAACTTTTTATCACTAAACTCATTGTAAACATCAAATTAGAAGTCAATTCTTTACTTACTTATAGCATAGTTTATGACTAATCTTTAACTAAATCTAACGGAAGTCGGATATGCGGATGTAAGGGCAAAAATATATTGCTCCCCTCCCCGGCCCGGTGCAGGAGAAGAAAACGGGATGGTTTTAGTCAGAGTTAGTTAGTAAGAGTCTGATCTTAATCTTACTGACTCACTATCACATCATCATCAGCCCATAAGTGCCCACTGCTGAGCAAAGGCCTCTTCTCACACTGAAAAGATTTGAGCATTAATCACCACCCTTGCTCAATGCAGGTTGGCGATTTCAAAATTATAATTACAAGTTATAAGTTCAGGCTTTTGGTACTTGCCAGCATTCGAATCCACACCCTCATGCTTGAGAAGCGTTCGCTGTAACCTCGTGGCCACCACGGCCTTACCGCTATCACATCACTCTGCCACATCGTGGTGACTTGGAGGATAAAGCTTCTTATGCACGAGGGTGGATCCAAACCTGGCAAGTACCAATGCACACTACATAATACATATTTCTTTTCAGAAAATAATATACTGAATAATTTTGGAAAATACGTAATTTTCCAAAATTATTTAAACACACGGCGCGGCGGAGATTGTAAAGAAATCTGGACTTATAATTTCAAATTTCAGGTTTGAAATAGCTATTGTGCCTTGAAAATGCCTGTTTAATGGTTAGTATTTCTACGTGTGAGAAGAGGCCTTTGCTGATAAGTAAGTACTTGTAAGCTGATGATGATGGTGATTTACTGATTTTGGCCGGAAATCAGTACTTTCAGCTTCCAGCCTCTCATGTACTTTCCTTTGTCAAACAAAGCAAGAGAAATTATTTGAATTTGTAATTCACTATACACAAAAATTTGCCTCAGGTATATAGGTAAACTTGCTTAATTCGTACCTGCGCCTAAATCGTACCCCGTCTATATCTCGGCATGGGTAATAGTTACCAACGCCTCTGATGGCATAAAATGTCAATAATAGTCGGCCAGATTGCCATATGACAAATAAACACCTGTTACGTTGCTCCCGACAAAAATATTGAACGGGTAAGATTTTTCTCACTTTTTCTCACGTTTTGAGTAATTTTTTTGCATACTTCACAAGAACTGTCTTCCAAGTATACCGTTCATAAGTTGTTTAACTGTTTATTATATATTTATACGTATATTTGTGAATATATTTCACATGGTAAAACCGGCTTGTTCGTTGACAGTTTTTTTTGCGGCTAATTTGAAATTCATTTGATACTTGTGCCTAATTCGTACTCGAAGCAACTTCTTAAAACGTACGTGCTTACTATTTAGGAAAACAATGTTTAATTTCACAGTAAATATTAACTACTGATTATTTTTTAGTTTCTTTTTATTTAAAAAAACATGATTTTATGCAGTAATTGTGAAGTATGAGTACCTGAGCTATGTGCAGGACGAAATAAAAAAACAAAATTTTATTACTGCAATGACTTTCAAGATTTGGAAAAGACCATCCGCTGTATTAATAAGAATTAGGTTATCTAGGTACATTAAGATTAAAAAGAATAGAAGATTATTAAAATTTTGATTTTTAAGACTGTAAAACAATGATAGGATCTCAAAGTACGATTTAAGAATATACTGGTACGATTTAAGATCAATGGTCTTAAATCGTACTTTTTTTAAGTTTTTGAATTTCTCAGAAGTTTATAAGATTTATGTTATTTTTTATCGGAATACTAATAGAACATTAGTTTAATTATAACTGCTTAATATAAATAACTGTGTATCATTGTTCATTTTCAAAATTTTCGAGGTTCTCCTTAACTGGTACGAATTAGGCAAGTTTACCCTACAAGCAATTATGATTGTAATGGAGCGAACACCACCATATTAACAAAGTACTAATACCTTATTATTATGTTTTATTTTTTGTGTATACTAAAAACCCTACTAACATGTTATTTGTTAAAGGCTATACAAAATGTCTGAAATAAAGATAATT
Organism: Spodoptera exigua; assembly: GCA_902829305.4. Classification (NCBI taxonomy): domain Eukaryota; kingdom Metazoa; phylum Arthropoda; class Insecta; order Lepidoptera; family Noctuidae; genus Spodoptera; species Spodoptera exigua. The sequence continues at coordinate 9,990,991 of LR824616.2, read as the reverse complement.
TAATTTAAATTTAATTAGTCTTATTGAAAAAAATGAATGATTACTTAAATTATACCTTAGTTACCATTGTTCCGAAAAGGTCCATGTCAAGTAACCATTGATTCTGAATTCGGTATTTTATATTGAGCATTTTGTATAGATTTTGTTTTGTTTGATGATGTGGTTTAAGGTTCAAATTCTTTTAATAATATCGAGTTTTAAAAATTATTTCCATTTAAGCGGATAACGTTTTGTAATCATAGGTAGAAACCACTGATTTTATTGGTTGATTATTATATATATGGATGAATGAATAAAATTTATATTGACAAAATACGACTTTTAGATTTGCATAGAAAATTAATTTTAAGGAAATACGACCATCATATTAGAGAGTACTTAATTAAAAAAAAGCAAATTAAATACCGGCTTACCCTGAAATTTGGGGCCATTCATAAAAGAGGTTTGTATATTGAAGGGGTTGTCAACTCCAGACAAACGATTTACAGCCCAATTTTAAATAAAATAAGGCTATTATTTAATTGGCATTCAATCAATTACACGATTATTGACCCAGACAGAATAAATGACTGTTGGAAAATGAAATTTATTTCATATAATAATGGGTCGAGTATTGATTTTTTTGTTTATTTTGAACTCATTCTAACTGGTTGAAATTCGTCTCAAGAGAGTCTGCCTTCTAAGGTTGGTTGCATTTCAGTCCATTCATTGGCTATAGAACATTTTATTCGTTTTTGAAATCTTTAGAAGCTAATAAGGATTCGAATTGAGTTTAGGACTGTATTTTTTCCTATGTACTAAAAATAAATAATCATCGTTTCAATACTATAAGAAAATAATATAGAAAAATATAAATATTTAAAAAAAAAAAAACTCTTTTTTGTCATTTCATTAAAAGTATCATTCATTCCATCGGAATAAATTACAATAAATAAATGCCTGCATATTATACCCATAAGAAACAAAAGTTGCAATGTAATGTTATGTTATCCTTCACATTATTTATCTTTACTATGAAAACTTCCATAAAACTAAATCTTTTTTTAGATAGCCAACCATTTACACTAAGCTTCTCCCATTTTCGTCCGTCAACAAATGGTAACACCGCATTTTCTATTTTTTTCAGCCAGTTTTGGGGTTAATGCTTTATGATATATATCCCTCATGATCAGGAACAGGGTTGTTTTTAGTCAGTATAAGTCCGATACACCCTTTCGCCCCACCCAAGACGTGAGTAGTAATGTGATGATATTCCTCTTCAAAAAAAAAAAAGATTTCATTATCTTTTTCTGGGAAATAATTAAATTACTTTGAGGGAATAAAGGATGTAAAGACTCTTACTGACTTGAAAGCCCCCCCGTTTCTTCTCCTGCTCTGGACTGAGGTCGCGGTGCCTCATTGCGCCTACCCCGCAACCCCGGCTGAACATCAGCTCTACATTCAGTCAACAAAGTATCGGGAATGAATGTTTTTTTTATGGTTCCAAATTCGAATTTTAATTTTTTTTGTTGTTGTTAGATTGGCATAACTGTTTTCCATTTCTGCGCGGAATTTGAGTTGCATCTGTTATTTATATTAAAAACAGTGTTGTTTTTAGTTTTATAATATCTAGTGTGTATTGCGAATTTCATAATGGACAAAAACATCGAACAAAGAGTTTGTCTTAAATTTTGCATCGCCAATGAAATTTCGTGTTCGGAGGCACTCAAAATGTTACAGAAGGCTTACGGTGAATCGACTTTATCAAAAACACGTGCTTATGAGTGGTACAAAGCGTTCAAAAGCGGTCGAGATGTGATGGAAGATTTGCCTCGTTCTGGTAGGCCATCAACGTCTGCAACTGAAGTTAACATCGCAAAAGTGAAGGAAATAGTGACTGAAAATCCTCATTCAAGTTTGAGAGAGATGGCCGCCGAACTTTCTGTATCTCACGAGTCAATCCGTACCATTTTAACAAATAATTTGTGTATGAAACGTGTTGCCGCTCGGCTAGTCCCAAAAGACCTGAATTTTCTTCAAAAACTAAATCGCATGAAAGTCGCTGAGGACATGCTAGAACGAGTCAATACCGACCCACATTCATGAAACGCATTGTTACTGGTGACGAGACGTGGGTTTCCGAGTTTGAGATGCAAACTAGTCAACAAGCTTCGGAATGGCGCCTTCCAACTGAACCAAAACCGAAAAAACCACGTCAAAGTCGATCAAAAGTCAAAGTCATGTTGACTGTTTTCTTTGACTATCGCGGTGTTGTGCACTCAGAATTCTTGCCCGAAGGTCAAAAGGTAAATAAAGAATATTATTTGAGCGTTATGCGGCATTTAAGAGAACAAATTCGACGAAAAAGGCCAGAAATGTGGAAGGAGAGAAAATTCTTGGATTTTGCATCACGATAATGCGCCTTCGCACAAACGATTTTTTGTCCAAACACTCAACAAACACCATCGAGCAGCCACCATATTCACCAGATATGGCTCCAGCCGACTTCTTTCTTTTTCCCACACTCAAATTACCCCTTCGTGGCACCCGTTTTCAATCGTTAGAAGACATAAAGGAAAATCGCGGCGAGCACTGAACTCAATTCCGGAAACAGCGTTTAAAAAAAGTTTCGATGATTGGATTATTCGTTGGCGTAAGTGTATCGTTTCTGAAGGAGCATACTTTGAAGGTGATAAAATAAATTTAGATGAATAACAAACATTTTGTGTATTATTGACTTTTTCCCGGTACTTTCTTGACAGAGTAGTATATCTATATCTGTTGTGGTCTATTGACTTTTTGAGGCTATTTTTGATACTCTTACCAGAGAATGTCGTGAGGTTCTTTATTTATTTATACCTTTGAACTGTATATGTTTCATGGCTAAACGACAGAGAACTGAATAAAAACTAGCTTGTTTATTAATTAGGAGTAAGTTTTTTCGATTTGTGAGTTTGGACTGTTTTAAAGATTATGTCATGAGAAAACTACATGACATAGATTATAAATGAATAAATGAAATACAGTCTTTAATATTATTATAAACATTAAAATCAACAAAAAAGTGAAGATTATATAAAAAAAAACATTAAATTTTCTTCGTAGCTGGTGGCGACTGACGTTTATGCCTTTGTATTTTCAAGAAGAGGTGTTTATTAAAGGCAGTTGTTCGGACTCGAGTAGTAAATCAGTCGTTTGTGGTTGTCATAAAGTTTGAATAATAAACTTAGGCAACTAATCTTGACTTAAATCCAATTTTGAAATATAAGCAAATTACCGAATCTTTGACTGGGCTTCGTTTGGAATATTTCAACTACAATAAAACATAAATTTTGCTTGGTTCTTGTACCTACAATTGACTCCACTCTGCATCACCCAAAAAGAATACCTATGGCATTACGTCCACCTTGTACATAAATATTTGAGCAAAAGTTTATTTTATTATATTCTATCCTATAATTTGCTTTTTAATCATTGATTTTATGTAAATTTGTGTTTTTGTTAACTAATTCACAAGAAACATGTAAAGTGACTTAAAATAATTTGACGTAAAAATCATGGCATCATGCAATCCCGATAAAGTTTATATTCTACATATTAATTTTAAAAAAATTGCATATTCTCAAGTACCCCCGTTTGCTAAGGTTTTGGTTTTTTAGTGGACATAATACAGAAGCATAGTTTAATAGCGCAGCTTTACAAAAATAACGAAATATAATTCCATTTCGTCTATATCAGTATTAGATTTTGCGAAAATCAAAGCAGCGGATTCGGTTTAAAACTTTAAGATTCAAACCCAATTTCACATTCAATTTATTTAAAAGAATTATTCCTCAAATAAAGGAATAAAGAAAGTATATCGAATTACATTTAAAAAAGTAGCAAATCGGTATCAAAGGGGAGGTAATAAGCTAGAAAATACGTAATCTTCTTAAGTTGGGCAATCTTATTTAATTGGAGTATTTATCCTTAGTTATTTTCGTCGGCTTACTATATAATTTCTTAGAAATAATATTTGGATGGATTATATCTTTATCTATCTTCGCGTTTGGAAAACATAACATGGAGAATCCTTTTTTATGCTTAAAGTACGGATGCTTTATGAACAGTCTTATATAAAAAAAAAAAATGTTTGATTGACTTTTAATTTAATTTAATTGTATTTTTAATTTATTTGTTTTTGATTTCTTTGTATTCCTTTGTAGCGACATCTAGCGCACTACATTAACAACAGCACCAATCACGTGCAAGAGTCTACAATGCGCTATAAGAGTTTTCAACACAATTAGCACCCATACAGATATCCCGACAGTAGCCCACCAGGCACGAACACCTCGCCTGGTTGGAGGATCCTCCCTTTTCAATGGAGGATGAGGAACTTTCCACCCTGTTCCTCATACCTCTAAACCTTCAATATCTTCATAGATTTCCAAAAATGTACTACTTATTTTAGTGTATAAGTATCTTCCATCTTCTAACACGCATGTTGGATACACATCTAGTAGATGCCAATCAGATAAGTTGTTTTAAGCCTATAATTAAGCTGATAAGATTGAACATTAGTTTTGTGAATAATAATTAAAAAAGAAGAAAAATAGTCTTGATAAGGGTAAGAGAAGTCCTAATTCTTACACACTCATGACTCTTTAAGTGTCGCGGGTATCCAAAGGCGGCACTGGTCGCTTACTGTCATGTAGGTATTGTCCATCCTCGTTTTCCTTTTATTCTATAAATAAAGCTTTTTTTTCTTGGTAGTTGTAGATTAAAACTATGGAATGCACCTGCTTATGAGCACCTTTTTAACTTCTACAAGGTTTAACTTTAACACAAATATAACTAAAAAACGTTTTATTTCAACTCCGAATTTACTAAACAGATTCCCTCTTTACTTGAATGGTTTATAAAGTGGTTTGGCTCAGCCGGAGTTGAGGGTGCACGCGCATTAACGTACCCATCTGGGTAGAAGAAGAAAGAGAATGGTTTTTAGACTAGTTTTCAGAAAGAGTCTGTCTGTCTACTCATGGCAAGAATATAATAATTATTTTTTCTGAGTGACATTGATAAAAACAGTTTCACATACACTACCCTTATCGGCGAAGGAATAAAGCACATTTTGGTATTAATTTATTATGCACTAAACAAAAAAATTAAAACATATTGATCATAAGAAAAAAAGACAAGAAAAAAATGATTTGAAGACCCCATCTCGCAAAAAAAACAAGCTTGTTGATTGCGATATACCTATATGTATAGTAGGTACGTATGTACATATTCTATAACCATTTGCCACGATATATAAATTATAAAATCACACCTAATATAAACGAACCTTAACGAGAAATAATTAGAAACAATTTTAGATTTGCCACCGTAAGAACCACAAATGGGAGGTAATTAATAAATAAATTTAGATACGAGGTTTTAGGAATTTCATTTAGAAATGTAGACTAATTACTTATATGTCTTCAAATAAATATGAGCTTTATAATTGTGTGTGAGTGTGGGTAGTTTGACGACCTGCGCTGTTTACAGCTGCTCAGTACAGTGAATTTGTATAAGCAGCTTATGAGTTTAGCATGTGTAAATTACTAGGAAAGATATTTTTGTTATAATATTTCCTGTTAGTTCTAATTTGAGTGTTTAACGTAATAAACACCAAGATTGGATACTTGGTTTAGTGAAAGGGAAATTATTTCGAACAGAATCACACTTTCATTCGTGGATTTCAGGATATATTATACTTAACTAGCGATCCGTTGCGTACTTTTTATTATGTAATAGGTCGGCAAACGAGAAAACGGATTATCTGATGGTACGCAATTGGCACTGCCCATGGACACCCGCAACAACGGAGCAGTAACGAGTGCGTTGCCGACCTATTGGGGATTATAGACTTGGAGATTTTGGCATTGGGAAAGGATTCGGCATCCGGTAACCTCGCTCACACGGCGAAACACAATGCTGCGGGTGTTTCACGCCGGTTTTCCGTGAAAAAACACGCCACTTTTACTGTTTTAAGCATAAATAACTGCCTCTATTTATAGGAACAGAAACAAAGGTTTTTTATACTAGTATTAGTGGAAACTACATATTTCATTTTTTCTTCTCTTCAAATAATATCTTCTGATTTATTTCATCGCGGAATCCAAGACATTCATGTCCCTGGGACGCCGGACTTCAGTAATCCGGGGTTATCATGGTTGTATCTGCTGTAGATCCTAGCTTACAGGAGTTGCAGCGGTTGGGGAAGGTTGCGGCGGGCTTGACCCAAGAAAAAAAAATACTTTTTTTTACTATTTAGGGACACACGCGAATATTTTAGGCATTAAAACTACTATATTATTGAATAAAAAAAATAACGCCATTGCACACACGGTCCTGAATTCGTCGATATTGCCAATCCAGCTTGACGAGTGGTTAAATACCCGATCCTATTATTAATTGCCAATTTTAATAAAACTAAATCTTCCTAGGCTTTTACTGTTAGTTGTGTAAGCCAGGCTTTTACTAAACGTTTTGTTAGCGAAAATGGTAAAGTAATAATTTAATATTCAAACCGAATCTCGAATTGGTCCCATAATAGGTAACTCGATACTGAAAGCTGTTACAAATAAGTGTTCCATAGTAACTGTTGAAATTAATTCAAAACAGTTATTGTCAAACTTTTAAATTACTACCTGAGTACCTGGCTTCGCCTACGCAACGATGCCTTTGTTGGTCTATAGAGTGAGGTGTTTAATATTAATCAGTGCTGTAAGATTTTCAAAAAAGGATTATGACAGAATTTACTAATAAACCACCGATTTATCTATCAACAGTAGAGTAGTTACGAGTACGTTATGGGGATTAGAGATTTGGAGATCTAGGGATTGGGGGAGGGGAAATATTGGGCCTCCAGTAACCTCACTCATACGGCGAAACACAACGCTGTGGTTGTTCCACTCCGGTTTTTTGTGAGGCAGGTAGTGTCCATCATTTAATTTTGCCATGCCATACATTGGCATATAAAGTAGAAAGTAGAAAGTAGTAGTAAGAAACCGTACAAATAAGAGAATCTCCTACATATCAGCTTCTTTTTTTTGCAAAATCCTTACAAAAGAACTGACAGATCATCTGATGGTAAGCGATTAAATTGGGATCCTTGAGGCTAATCGCCAATCGAATGAGGATCGCCAACTGGGGTTGGAGAATTTCCTTACTCATACAGCAAAACAAAATGCAAGCGTACTTTCACCGCAATGAGTCACCGCGGCCTCAGCCCAGAGCAGGAGAAGGAAAGGGGGGGTTTTTAGTCAGTAAGAGTCTGACTCTCTCTCTCACCTTCCCTGGGCGGGAGCGGTCATGTGAGGATTTTCCCCTGACAAAAAAAAACGTACTTTCACGATGCTTTTCTAAGAGGCCGTGATTTCACTCCAACGGATCCAGCTCATTCATGCCGAAACATGGCTTACCCACAACCAAACTTTCCTACTCAAATAAAAAACATTCTTAAAAATAATAGTAATAAAAAAAACAATAGTTTGACAACCATTGATCAAGTAACAGATTGCTTACACGAGGATTCAAATTGAATCCATTTACAACGTCCTTAAGAGCTGTTTTATGACCAACATAATAAGTTATTACACTAGTTTCGAATACAAATGTCAAAGTTAAACTTTGAAAAGGTGAACTCATACATTACAATTCTGAGAAGGTTCTCAACACGTATTTTGTTGTTACTCGGAGACAACTTACTTCATACTTCGATAAAGATATATTATATTACTAAAATAGATGCCCAATTTGTTGTAACATCTCTTATTAATATAACTAATCAGTAAACCACTAGAACTCATTGTCTATTATAAATATCATGGTCGACATACTGCCGACCATTGACAATGTAACTCTGGTGCCGTGAGCTGCCCGACTGTATACTGTACTACTAAAGTCAAATAACTAAGATCCAAGATCTTTTATTAACATGACAAGTAATCTACATTGTGATTTTGATTCAGGGAAGAAAATAACTAAATCTCTCCCTAAATAATCGTCTTCATCATTAGCTGGAAACCGTCCTCTGTTGAACAAAGGCCTCTTTAGTCCTCCATGTCGAATGATATTTTGGCACTTCCATCCATCGACTTAGCACAGCTCTGAGGATATCAACGGTCCACTTAGGAGGACTCAGATGTCGTATATATAGATAAATAGTCATATTGTTAATGAACCTCTTTCTCTCGCACTCTAACAGTTTGGCATTTGCCTAACAGATTAAACATGACATTTAAATTTTGAGATTAGAAAACTGTTTATTTGCACTACCAAATAATTATGACCAACATATAAAAATTGTAATAAAATAAATCACTACGTCATTACAATTCAAAATGGGCAGTAATCATCTCAATGCTGAGGCTCGAGTACGAGAGCTCAGCCTAGCCAAGTTGCCTATAGCAGCTAGCTACCAACACTGCAACTACTTTATTTTATAAAAAATATACAAAATAAATAAAACATTATTTCTTTCCATGTAGAGCTGTAAGCGATGAATTATTGCAATTGATCAAAATCTTAATCGAACTGTCTCATGTAATCCTTTGTCCAGTGACGTCCTAAGCCGAGAGAACTGATTTGTAGCGAAATAACCTAGAAAAATTTAACCCAATAAGTACTCAAGTGTTCTTTAGTAGATTCTATCTTCGATATAATTAATCGAGTACAAATTTAAGATTTCGAGTCAGGTCATAGACCTTGTTGTAAGGAAAATCCTAATCCTTTTGCCTAAAATCATTAGACCTACAATACAATCGATTTACGCTTCTACGCTTCGACAGCTTGATGTAAACAATATAAGTGGTGCTTAGTAGTAAATAAGTAATACCTTTGGGATGTCATTCATTTGGAAATGTACCTAATGAACGTCTCGACGACCACGACGGTGGCTATTCGATGAGCCCTTTCCCAAATCGATTTTGTTCGATCGAAAATTTGAAACACGAACTCTCGAACCTTCGATAAATTAATGCTAGAGAATTTTCAAGGAACACTTTCTCTTTTTGAAAATAATATAATTATAATAATTATTATGGAATAACTCGTGAAGATAATTTTTTTTTGCTTAGTAGAAATAATTAAAATATTTTTGCATACATTTAAGGAGTGTATTCAAAAGTTCTATACACATAGATTTTTTGTAAAACGTTGACATACCTAATGTTAAGCGTAAAAAGTCTTATCAAAGGCACTTCGAAACCGAACTTAAGCATTTTTTATCTGTGATTATAACTTATCGAAACATTTTATAAGTTTAGGCAAATAATAGCAATTTATAATGAAGCCTATAACTAGGTAACCTTATACGCAAGCCTGACTTCTGATATTGATTTAAGGGATTATAAGTAGTTGACCTCATCCCAACCACAATATGTCTTGGGAAGATCAAGACCTATTATAATTCATAAGCTAAAATTTGTTCTATTTTGTTCTAAAACTAATTTGTTTAAATATTGTTTGCAATTATCTGTTATTAAAAAACAACTTGCGTCACCACTACCTGACTTGAGATACTTATTGGCAGAATTTGTCTTCTTTATGGAATGGTAGAAGAATATCTATATAAATGTCGTTGTGGTCCGGTGTTTAAGGAGCCCGCTTCTCATGCATAAGGGTGTGGGTTATTATAAGTTTGAAATCGCCAACCCGCATTGAGCTAGCGTGGTGATTAATGCTTTAACCTTCTCGGTATGAAAAGAGGCCTTTGCTCAGCAGTGGGCACTTGTAGGCTGATGGTGATGAAGAAGAATATCCGGGGTGCTATTTAGAACGAGGTATATTATTCAAGTAGCAGATTTTGGTGCCCAATTACAAATAATACATTTATTTCCCCATACATATCGTAACTGCTGATTGATCATCTTGGACGGAGAAGTAAAAAAATCTTTTGTGATTACCATATTGGTCCCATGGAAAATGTTGTTGCATTCGGCTTATTGTCCCTCGTTCAAAATAACACCCTGTATATAATATTCTAGATACTTCTACAAGACCGAGAGACTCCTTTCCACAAAGCTGTAGTTCAACTGGTTTTATCGTTTTTAAACTAAGCAGTAATGTTTTGCTGGATTCTCTTTTCCTCTTTAGTGGGTCGAAATATAACACAAGATGTAGATCTATACTATAAATCCTGCAAAAGTCGGTTTTTGTTTCTCACCTGTGGCAAGCTGCATAGAAGAGCGATGATCCAAGCAAGAGACAGCATTATCTTGCTTCTCTTTCTAGCGATGGGTAGCCTTAAAGGATAGAGGATGGCGAAAAACCTGAAACAAATATTGTACTTTAGTTTTTATTTATAACTTTATCAATGTATTTAAAGGTCAGTGCAGATGTAATACACTAGAACACTATATGTAACATAACAAGTAATTTGAACACCCAAGCCGAGTTAAGCCAAAGTTAAGCACCATTTTCCTCATAAAAAACCAACTTAATAGTTATATTAAACTCTTGACTAAACCCGATACCCGAATAAAAAAACTTTATCATCCATACATTTCTGACAGGACCCTTACTATTTATTTGTAATATATTCAAGAATGAAGAATAACTATTGTAATACGTTCTAAATCGTGTTGCCTGTTAGTGGCATGTATTTAGAAGCCAGACACGTGTGATAGTGTGAGCAAATAAACATTGTGTCAGACAATAATACTATGATTACTACACGTTTTTTATCAAGAACTACTTCACACTGGTTGGCTACTAACTTGACAACGACGAAAAGGACCGAGTACTTGTCTAGATTTTTCACTCCTATTTTCAAAAATGTTCTCTCATGACAAGCTTCTTCTAATAATAACAATCATGATCAATAATCACAACGAAAAAAAAATTATGGTGAAATTGGTCCAAGCGTTGTTCAGTTATGCGTTGATGTACCCAATTTCCGATTCATTTTTTATACATAAATTTATTGAGAGCTTGACACGTTCTATAGATCCCTACATGTTAGTGTATGTAAACATTGTTTTTCTACACCATAGGTCACCATTGTACCTAAGACCTTAGGTCAACCTATCATATTTTCAACTTAATTCTTAAACAATAAAGTTGAAAATGTAATCATATGGAAAGGTTGACCTGAGCCAAAATTTGTTTATAATACGAGGTGTAAAATTTGTTTATAGGTGAGCTTTACTAAAACCAATTCAACGCAAAAATCGGCTTGAGTTAAAAATTAATTAATTTAAATAATTTCGTGGAAAAAGATACAGAAAAAATAAAATTTCTCTAGATTTTTTACATAGACTTTTATCTAATTTCTAAATTTAGATTTATTTTTAGAAAGATCAAAAGAAAGATAAAAAAAATTATTTTATTCAGCATTAATGAGAATATCAACGAACTTATTCACTACAAAACATTTAAAAATGTAGAAATTTCGAAAACCTATAGTCATAACCCCTTATCCCCAAAAGGCACGTCCAACACCTTTGACATTGCGGGCGTCCATGTACCAATTGCTTACCATCAGGTAATATGTCAGCTAGGTAACCGTCGTCACACATAAAAAAACATTTTGAAATCAACATAATTTAAAACGACGAAGACTTTATTTACATAATCAAACTACTAACCTACCTATACTTTTATAAAAGTTTTCAGGTATTCCTAACGATATTATTTGCCAATAAACCCAATTGATGAAAAGACTAGACTCCTTGTATTTTCCGACGACTTTCATTCAATTACGACATCAAACGATTTAGACTATTTAAATATTTGACAGATTCTCTTGAAACTACTAATATGATAAATTACAGGATTGCGTAACCAATCTATTAAATTAGCACGGTAATGAGATTTGGATTTGATTGTCGTGATGGCCCGGAGATTAAAGTGACTTTTGCGGAGTTTTATGTGCTTCCATTGTTTATTTAGATACTCACGTACGGTAAAGGAAAATATCGTGAAGAAACCTGGACTTATAGTTTCTAATTATAAGTTTAAAATCGCCAACCTGCATTGAGTAAGCGTGGTAATTAATGCTCAAACCTTCTCCGTGTGAGAAGAGGCCTTTGTTCAGAAATGGGTACTTGAGCTGATGAAGTTGTGTGTGAGATTTGGAATGTTTTTTGGAAATAAAATTGAAAATTATCGAGGTAACATCTACAGGCCATAGAAACTATTTACTAAGTAACAAGCTTACACAACGATAGCACGTGTTAGAGATTAACACAGAATCTGCATACACAGAGACATAGTCTCGTCTAGTCACCATAGGCAAGCCACTAAAACGTTTCTCCCGGATCATCAAAAAGAAATGTACCTATATTGATGAAAAAAGTAAAAATAGAAAATTAACAGAAAAAAGTGATAAGTATACTTTTTTCTGTTTATTTTTCACACACATAACCCCGAGTTTAAAAAGGTCTATAATTATCTAATTAAATTGAAATAAATGATTTGGTATTGACTTTATTTTATAGTTAAAAAAAATAATGATACAATTTTCCTTCACTTTGCAGTCAACCTTAAAAATACCACAAAAAGAGAATAAGCCAATAAAAAAAATTGGTTACTACCCAGTGCATATTGGAAGTTTTTCCTGGTGTCTTTTTGGAAGGAGGACGGTACAATATTTTATTACGTCTACGGTTGCACGTGTGGTTCGAAAAATACATGATTTTTCCAGGATTTCGTCGAAACCGCTTTGCAGATTTTGCGTGCCATTTGATCGCACGATATAGGTCGGTCAAATGCGTTGATTTTCTCTTGGAAGCAAAAACTTTATTGGAACTATGGTAGGCTTTTTTTTCACGTGTAACTTTTTGGGATACAACTTGATAGGTCATGGATGGTTAACAATTTAATTAAATTTAAAAAACATAGAGTAATTAATACAAGCGGACGCTACCATTTATTATTCGAAAACCAACTTTGAGGCATCGACGAAGCGTTCCATATTTTATATAGAAAATAATACAAGTTCGCCATTTTTAGATAATATGATTTAAAACCGCAATTTGATAACTTTCGGTCCTGTCTCTTTTATAGTAGAGTAGTATTTTTATTCTTGAATATTTGAATGTTCTATATTTTGTAAATAGAACATGTCAATGTGGCAATTCGTTCTATCGATTTGCTTTTAAACTCAATGTGATAGAGAATATCCAACTGGCGTCTATTTGGTCGAGTGATAGTAGGTAATGCCAATTGTTGAAATGCGATCCACGAGGTGCGTTAAATAATAGGATTATGGACGTCAACAGTTTGATTCGGTATTAAAAAAAAAATGAGGCTGAGTAAGATACAAATAAATTCTAAGAAGCTAATGTCTGATATTGAAAAAAAACTAACATGGTCTTTGTAAAAACGACAAAAATTTTTAGGTTCTTGGCTATCTGTACGTTTTTACCTAGCTACATAATATATTACGCAAAATCTCCAGTATAAAATTAATTGCAGTTTTCACCAGTGTGGTCTTACTTGAATATAGGCGCCATTTTCAGGAACAAATATATATATATTTCTTTATTAAATTTCACTCATACGAAATCTGGCAAAATTGTGAGAAGCATTGATAATGTTCCGGGCAAGCCGAGTTATCTCTTCTAGGAATACACGTGACGTTAAACAACGCTACATCCCAATAATAGATGGCAGACAATAAGATACAGTTACTAACGTGTTACTTGTCAATTAGGCTGTTGTACAGCATAAACATAGTTACAAGACCGATAAATAGTTTTCTAACTACGTTTATTGTGTACAAACGAATGTAATGAGGGAAATTCCTAGAAAAACGTACCTTTATTTATAAAACAACAATCTCAAAATGTGTCGGTAAGCGCATTACTCAACAACGTTGCGACCAATTTCACCAATTGTTTTTGTTTCATTTCTAATACTTATGGAAGAACATTTTTGAAAAGTAGAAAATAAACTTAGGTTTTAGTTAGCCTTTCGTCGTTAGCGAGATAGTTGATATAGTCTAAGATCCCGCTGCGGGATTGGTGTGCTCATCGATTTTTTGTTTAAAACCAAATTATGTTTATTTATAATTGATAGAATATATATTTACTAGGGTGCCTATAAATATTTAGCCGCCATTATCATTAATTAAATTATTTTTAATTGATTTTTGTTAAGAAATTCGTTCGTTTATTTATTTTTTAAATAAAATAACGTCTACATCACGGTAATTAATATGAAGATTCTAAACCACACACCTCTTTGTAGCCAGGTGTAAACAGGTATCATTTCGATAAATTTATACGTTTATAACCTATTTTCATTAATTATATGTCAAATTGAAGCTAATTTTTTTCGTAAAAACAACGTTTTATATTTACATTGTTATTTTATTTGTGCATTTAAATTTATGAAGAGAATTAAAGGACTCGACGCACATTCCACCGTGCTGGAAATCTTTGAAACAAAAATTTTTGTTAATTCGAGGTGGTCGTCCATCATCCTCATCGTCGTCTTACGTCTGATGTCAGGACATGGATCAGCCGTTAAGCGAATTCTCTACCCAAAATTTCTGGTTATGGCAAGTAATACAATTTTTCAGCAGTTAAAACATTATTTATGTTGTTCCAAAAAAGGCAAAAACACATTCATACTGAAAATCTGATGCGCTTATAATATTAGTACGATTTCCTTAGCTTACACGGGACAGATTCAAAGTACCAAATAACTTTTTGATCAGTAACAGTCTTGAGTATAGATATTGGATATGTATAAATGTATTTGATTTGTCTCAGCCAACTACGTCGATAAACCATCCAATTAACTGCTTAGCCTATTAAGTAAATTATACCGCAGTCCAGTTCAGAGAACTCTTTATTTCTGACGTTGATTCGATTTCTGTGCGGTTCGCAGTTCTAACCTAAGCTAATCTACCGCTCTGGCGGCTATGCTCTGAATGAGAAATTCAGTCAAACGTCTGTATTTCTGTAGGGATTTTTAATGTAACATATTTTGACAAAAGATCTGACGGTTAACCTGATAGTAAGCAATCAGCGCCGGCAATGGGCATTCATAATAGTAAAGTGCGTTCCCGGCGTCTTGTGGGTTATTAGGAGTTAAATGACAATAAATTTGAGGTTAAGGGGGGGGAGGATCCGGCTTCAATACGTGTAAAGTTGTAGTCAAAGCCACAACATTTACTGAAATTAGACCATCATAGTGACTTTTGAAACTGAGCGTTAGTTGAGGGTCGGCCTAAGTCTTTAAAGAAAACCTCTTTAGTTTATTTTCTTCAATGTTTTACTTTGTTCTCTGAACTTGACCTTCAAGGTCACACTAAATAGCTCTAAGAATACAGAATCTTTTATGAATGGATCATAAATTATCATAAGTAATGTTTTAGCTTCGTAACTTTTAGCCATTTTCTTAAGACGCATAAAGTATGCACAGAAAAAAAATAAACAGCTGTTGTTATAAGCTGTATTCAATTATATTATTGAGAGTTCTGAAGTTGTAATATCCGGGATAAGAAAAGTTGCGTTTTATAATCTGAATTTTCAATAATGGAATGCCGCGACTAGATAGGTCCGCTATGAATAGCTACGAGCATTATTTTCTAATCATTTAAATTGAGAAAAGAAAAGATTCTTCAAAGAAGTACTTATTAAAATTCCGATTAAAGAAAGCATTAAAGTTGAAAATGTTAGGTGCAATTTATTAAAAAAAAAACTAGTTACGGATGCTAGAGATAGCACTACAAACCAAATAGCTTGGCATTTTAGATCAAGCCAAAATCGTATTATTAAAAAAGTTTTGTTCTAACAGCTGTACGCAGAATGTAATACGATTCTCATAAGTGGTGTCCAAGGGTCGACTATCGACCAACGAGGTTATTTGAATGTTGGCTTTTTGCGGGACATATCCAGGATCCGGACAAGACCCGAAATCCTGATATCAGTGACAAAAAATAAAGGAAATTTAATCTAAAGTTGGGATATGCATTCGTTTTCCATATACGACGACGGGTAATACATCAAATTGCCAAATCTTCACCTCTATCAACAGCTGTCATTGGGGATAACCATTTGCTGAATTACTCCTGAACTTATCTGTGTGTTTTATTTCCACAGAAACCGCAGGTAGATATGTGCGCGAGTTTTATGAGAATAGTGTGTATTGTATGAATTGGTTTTTTTACTAGCGACCTGTATTAAAGTAATATTTTCATATTTAATGAAATAATCTAGTTTATGGTGCCCCTAGCAATGCTGGGATATTTGCTTGCAGCTGAAGCTGTGGTATGCGAAACGGGAGATAGAACAGGGTGATGTTTAGTCGGTAAGTGTCTGACACTTCCTCTCACTTCACCCAGGCTGGGAGAAATCATTTAATGATTTTCCCACTCCCAACAACATGATTCTTAAAACACCATAAGTAAATGTGCAGTCTGCACAGTTATTTGATAAGCTAGTATAAAAATCAAGACTAATTCCGTTCAGAGACACTCAGTTTTAATAAGCCAGCCACGCACATGTAGTAAATCTTTTAGTATTACGGGCTTTGCCGATTACTTACTATATTAGGTAATCCGTCAGTTCATTCGCCGATCAATTGTATGAAACACAAAAAGTACAATTTTCTGCAAATATCAACTTATCACCTAACACAACACCTTTTCTTGGCTCGTTATTTACTTTTATCTTTACAAAAACAATGTTCTACCTGAGTAAATATTTACTGATATTGTATATGATAAACAATACCTTACTGTTAAGGTTTTTTTTCTTATTGTTTGTTCATCAAAGTTCTTCAACAGCGAGGTTCTAGGGATTTGATACGGCATTAGGTATCGCGTTTTATTTGAATAGAAACTTGAGCCAAAAATATAATATAAGCATGATAAAGTCTTTTTCACAGAAAAACTAGTAAAAGGATTTTACTGATAATTGGCACAGATATAGGCTATAATCCGGAATAACACAAAGGCCACTTTTCATCCCGGTATCGCGAATAAAATATTCAGTTTTATTTAAAGACTAATAGGGATTAATTTTGTCAACATTTTTTTATTATACTATTCTGTATTTTGTTGCAACAAAATTGACGGGATTCCGTGTGTTAAGCGGTCATCGTAGCCAAGGTATTCTCTATCTATATATAGGTATATCTAAGCAATATCCGGCAACATGATAAGTGTGTTGCTGGGCATGTTAGAAGGCGTATAATTGATAATATTTCTCACAAAATAATAGCAATGAGTACTAGAAAAAGTCCCTCACTTAACTGGGCATTTTACTTGGTTAAAAACAAATACCAACTTTTTAACTGAAAAATAAAAAATAATATGAATGACGGTAACATTCATATTTTTCTTTTTTTTGTACTTAATACTTAATCTTACAAATATTTAGATCTATTTTGTGTTGTCCAAAAAACCATAACGTCTAGACACAAAATCACCGACATTAAATCACATATCATCAGCCTATAAGTGCCCACTGCTGAGCAAAGGCTTCTTATAACACGGAGGTGGTTTGAGCATTAATCACCACGTTTGGCGGATTGGTGATTTCCTCACAATATTTTCATTCACCGTATTAAGTAGTGTCTCAATTATCGTATAAAGCACTTTTAATTCAGGTACTTGCCAGGTTTCGAACCCTCATGCAGAAAGGTGCGTTAACGTCCGGGTTATCACGATATCAACATAAACGAAACACCATCAAATCACCGACAAGTTCTCTAATAATCCGACAATAATAATAAATTTAAGCGTCGAAAAATCAGTGAACTGTAACCAAACCTTTATCTTCCATATACAAAAAAAAACAGTGTTATGTGAATAACTGTATATTATATTATTTGTATAACACTAAGCTCGTAGTATGGCGGGAAATCACGAATGTACCAACATTATAACACTTCAATTTATTCTTATATAATGCTACACGTAATAATATGAACGAGCTGTTCGTTTTTATTGGCATTCGTTTATTATTTTTGTTTAACATCGTCAGAACATGAATTGTATTTCGAATGAAGGGTACAAATGCAATAATATACTGATCACTAGCCTGTAGCAGGAGACGGGACGGGGTGGTTTTTAGTCAGTAAGAGAAAGAAAGAGTCTGACTCTTTCTTTCTCTGAATGATATTACCTTAGGTCGATAGAAATACTTTTACAATATTCCCTTCTCAAAAAAATTCTTCATTGTTCTGGCAAGTCTAACAGCAATTGCGTTCATCTACTTTAATATACGTTCATGGATAAATTATTTGCAGTCACAAATTCAAAAAAAAAAAAAAAATCTAAGGCACACACAAGTTAGATTTAAATTAAAGACTTCTGTGAATAGACTTGACCAATAAAACGCTTGGTTTCCAATTTCCCATATTGCTATTCGGAATTTTATTCTACACCATTGGAAGAGGAATAACTCCTCAGAGGTTATCTTACTCACAATGTACTGAAGAAGTTCGAATGAGATATTCTCTCGAAGGTGTAATTCACGAGCGACAATTTCTGAAAACCAAATACGTCACATCGTTCGAAAGAAAAGCGATATAGAACTTTTTATTAACATTTTTTGTTCTTTACTAACTTCACGGTAATCCGATTTCTGAATTACAAATATTTAATTATTTATTCCTGTCACCAGCAAGCTATAATTTATTTTGGAGGTTTAAGCATGATCTGACTCAATAGGCATAGGTATTGGATCTCTTATGTCAAACAGCCTACATCATAATTGTGGTATAACTAACTACTGTTACCACAACATAAAATTTTGTGAGTTGATCAACAAAATAGCCCAGGGACATATCACAAGACATCAGCCTGTTGTTTTACTGATGGGTGATAGTACAGGTGTTAGAAAAAAGGACATTCTTGATGGTATCAACACCTTATTAAAGCTGGATTTGGGAAAGATAGTTTTATGTGCTTTCCCATATTCAGACACTCTGTCAGTGTCTGAAAATCAAAGAATAAATAGCATAAACAATATGATATTTAATTTGACTTGTCATAGTGACAATTTGTTATTTTTTGATACTAACAAATTTGTTAGTGGTTTTAAATTGACTAGGAAATCTTTGTCCATTCCTAGAAAATGTAAAGTTTTACTTGCTAGCCTTCTAGCAAATATTATTAACTTAGCATGTAGTTTAAGTGACGATACTGCATTATTTAGATACTCTAATAATGTAGTGATAGACTGTACATATAATAGTACGATGGAGACTCAACATTTAGTGACAAATGTGGGTAGCACTCCAGATAACTTTTTAAATTAAATTTTGAGACAACGGAAGAAAACCTTTTAAATTCTAATGCTACAAGTTATCAGCAGGTATCTTCTCGCAATAAATTATATTCTAAAAACAAACGAGGAAATTTTACACTCCTCAGTCAAAATATTCAGGGCATTTCATCCAAGTTACTAGAATTGGAATTATTTTTAGAAAAATTTAAATTTGACATAGTTTGTATAACAGAGCATTGGATGAAGAAGTATCAGGTAGAATTTATGAGTTTTAAAAATTATTGTGTTGGTAGTTTCTTTAGCCGTCAAGCAATGATTCATGGTGGTAGTTTAATATTATTAAAAAACTCAATTAAATATAAAGAAAGACAAGATATTACTTCACTTTCCATTGAGCATACAATTGAATTGTCCTGTGTGGAGCTGGATAGGCATGTTGTAATATGCGTTTATAGACCTCCTAACTTACAGAACTTAAACATTTTTAACTCAGTCATGGAACAAGTTTTGCAGAAAGCGTGTTCAAACAGTAAATTCACAATAGTATGTGGCGATTTTAATATTGATCTCTTAGAAAACAATTCTAATTGTGTTAATTTGGTAAGTCTTTTTAAATCTTTTGATTTGTCTAATGTTTTCCTTGAGCCCACCCGAGTAACATCCACCTCGGCTACATGCATAGATAATATATTTTGTAACTGTAATTATTTACATAAGGATATAATAAATACCTACAGACCACAGTGGGTTAACAATGAACCTTAACAACATCACAAAGGTGCCAAAAAAGGAAATAATGTTTAGGCAAATCACAAATAAAAGGGTTGAGTTATTAAATAACAATTTGAAACATAAATTATGCAGCCCATCACATGATTATGAAGGTCCAAGTGAGATTTATGACAATCTACTGTCCGTGATTAAAACCCAGTTTGATAAAATATTCCCCTTAAAAAGAAAAACTATTGAGTGTAAATTTGTATTCTGTGACTGGGCTACCCCAGGTATTCGTAGAAGTAGGGAAAGGTTATTTGAGCTATATGGTATGAAACCATTTGATACTAGTGAAGCCTTCAGCAAGCATGTGTCCAAATATGCAAAAATATTTAAAACAGTCTGTAAGCAAGCTAAATCACTTTATATTGGCAATAAGATTAAAAATGCTGAAAATAAAACAAAAGCTACGTGGAAGGTAATTAATAACGAGACAGGCAGAAATAAATTGCATAACACGGAATTTAATTTAAATACGGATAATGGACGAGTTAATGCTAATCAAGAAGTTGCCCAAGAATTCGAATTTTTTTTCAAGAATATCCCCATTAAAACTACGAAAGACTTAGAATCATCGCCGGCACTTTCTATTAGTCTTCTTAAAAGAAATGTTAAAGAATGCCGTTCTGGCTTCCGATTTCAGTACACGGACCCGCAATCAGTAATAAAGGCGTTTAAAGACATAAAAGTTAAGTCTACAGAGGATCTATGGGGAATGTCTGTTGTGGTGTGTAGGTCTTTTATAGAAGCTATAGCGCCTTACTTAGCTGTAATTTTTAATAAAAGTGTAGATCAGGGTGTTTTTCCAAATTTGATGAAACTTAGCAAGGTAGTCCCGTTGTTTAAATCTGGCGATGACAATGATCCCAATAATTATAGGCCGGTATCAATTTTACCAGTGCTTAGTAAAGTGGTTGAAAAGCTAATGCTTTCTCAGATGCTACGACACTTTAACATAAATTCCATCTTTCATGACCAACAATATGGGTTTACCAAGGGACGATGCACAACTGACGCCGGTGTAGCTCAACTTAAGCATGTTTTTGCCTCATGGGAAAAGTCAAACGACGCTATTGGGATTTTTTGTGACCTGTCTAAAGCTTTTGATTGCGTTGAACACACGACACTGTTGCTGAAGTTGGAACACTATGGCATTCGAGGGGTATCTCTCAATTTATTAAAATCATACCTGCAGGATAGGCAGTTCAAAGTACAAGTAAATAAAGTGAACTCCCAGGGTACTAGCATATCTATGGGCGTACCACAGGGCTCAATATTAGGTCCTTTCCTGTTTTTAGTGTACATAAATGATTTACCTCATTTATTTCAACGTGAACCGGGAATGGTATTATTTGCTGATGACACATCGTTGATTTTTAAAATAAATAGACGGACAGATAATTATGACGACGTAAATAATGCTATAACGAAGGTTCATAATTGGTTTACAATTAATAATTTAGTCCTAAACGACAAAAAGACTAAATGTATACGATTCAGTTTGCCAAATGTTAAAAGTAACGAATGTGACATATTATTAAACGGTAATAAATTGGAATTTGTAAAACAAACTACTTTTCTGGGTATAACCATAGATGAAAAACTACAATGGGGGCCCCATATCACATCTCTGGCAGGACGGTTGAGTTCTGCAGCATTTGCTGTCTGGAAGATCCGACAGCTAACAGATGTGGACACTGCAAGACTGGTGTACTTCAGCTACTTTCATAGCATTATGTCGTATGGCATCTTGTTGTGGGGACAGGCTGCTGACATTGAGTCTATATTTGTCTTGCAAAAGCGTGCAATCAGAGCAATTTACAACCTAAGGCTTCGCGAATCTCTTAGAGATAAATTTAAAGAGATCAATATTATGACTGTGCCCGGTCAGTTTATTTATGAAAATATAATGTATGTTAGGAAACACTTAATATTATTTGATAAGGTATCAGACAGACATAATTACCAAACTAGACATAGAGATAGATTGTGTCAGCCATTATTTAGATTGGCAAAGGTACACAAGTCGTTCATGGGATTCAGCGTTAAGTGTTATAACAAAATCCCAGGCGAAATACAACAATTAAATGAAAGAAATTTTAAATTATGTGTAAAGAAAACTTTGTGTAGAAAAGCATACTACACACTGAATGATTACATTGTAGATAAAGATGCTTGGAGACATGCTGGTCCTGCTCCACAGGATAGCAAACGTACACCAAAATAAATAACGTTCCAATGGATTTTGCTTGAACGGGACTTCTTCATTTTAGTGAAATTGCATTATATTGTATAACTATAACTTGATAAATTTGTAAATGTGAGTGCCCTGTAACCTATTATAATTGGTTAGACTAGCAGAATGTCGGTCCTTATAACAGCTTGGAGTTGTCATGCTCACTGAAAGGTCACACTGGCGGTGGCATGGGCACTGGATCGCTTAATTCCCTATAATATGGTTGAGTTGGGCGATGCTGGTGTACGTGTCATGCTCGTGAACGAGCGCCGTCAGTTGGGACTGGTCAGCTCCAGACTGTCTATTGTCCTTAAGGTTACTTAATTTTTATATTTGAATAAATATTAGTGTTACACTGTTCTCACATAATTGAACCAACTGTTTGTAAAAGGAATCTGTATGTGAAACTGATTTAAAAAGAGTAACCATGGAGTTTCTTGCTCGTTCTTCTCCATCGGAATCTACACTTTGGAACGAGCAAATAGCTTCACTAAGAGGACTGACCGACAGACTGACACTATTTTTTATTTTAAATTTTGTTTGACGTTCAAAAGTGCCTGTAAAGGTCTAATTGGAATAAATGATTTTTGACTTTTGACTTTTTGATCAAAAATTAATATTGCCATTTGCATAAATTTAACATTTGGGGAATTTTATCAATGAAACAATGAATTTATTTTTGCAAATAGGTCATAAAACGGCACTTTTACACGTCAATTTATATGTAAAAAACTTGATGAAACCGGCATTTCCTATCTGACTACTCTGAGAAGAAATGCCGAAACAAACTCAGAGGTCAGTCTCTTTTCAAGTCCAGACAATGTAAAAATAACATAATGTGAGAGAACCGTCGTTATCATAGAACGAATAGGCTTTTGTCTGCCAGGACATAATCATGATGATAATCGCTAATTGCCTATAGGTTATAAGTCAAAATGTGATAGAAGTAGACCTATGACGAAACACTGTGCTCATTTAGAGACCTAACTAGAGCTCCTAAGGCACGAGCTGGCCAATATAGAGGGGCGGTTAGCCGCAGCGTTTCCGATTGAATACGCAACCACGATATAACTGCTATAGCAACCACGTCAGGCGTTTGGACGTCGATTTTGTGTCGCCTAGGTGGGCCGCTATTTCGTAATCGCTAAGAACACTTTAAAGTGTGGGAGACCCATCCTTCGCCACGGATGGACTGGCTCGATTGGAGAGATACCACGGCCTTACAGAAAACTGTCGTGAAACAACCTCATCGTTGTGTAACGACGTGTGAGTAATGTTACTGGAGGCTCCAATCCTTGCTTCCCCCTATCCTTCCCCAATTATTAAACCCCCGAAAATCCTTATCCACATAATGCTGGAATGGCACTTGTAATAATGGTGTTGTGGATGTCGATGGGCAACGTCAATTGCATACAATCAGGTAATCTCTCTGCTGGACACTTACACTTCTCGAATATTAGTAATCAATATTCAAAACATAACACTTACCTATCAAGCGATATGCAGACCAAGACATTAGATGATAGGTACAGGCCGAAAGCTCTTAGAACTAAAAAGAACTTGCAAGCTAGATTCCCAGCTAGCCACGCATTCGTTGTTCGCCAACCGATCTGCAACAAAGAAAAAAAAAAAATTAAACCTTATATTTTTTAAACAACAATAATGTTAGTAATAACGGCTTATAGACCCAGTAAGTTCTCGAATGGCGACCACGGACTGGAAGACGTAGCGTAGACGTGCCTCCTACCAGGTGGACTAAAAACATCGTCAGAGTCGCGGAGAGTCAGTGGATGAAAGAGGCGAGGTGTCGACGTGGTTAAGGTCTTTGTTCAACAGTAGACATTTTCCAGTTGGTGATGATAAATGAATTTCCGTAATTGGAATCAATGAATATTATGTTAATTGAACGATTGCGAGAATACCACAGTGAGCAAGCGCGAGCTTATAAAAAAATTGTAAAAGTCATGATGAAAAACTTTTTGTGTGATCCTCGCACTGTGGTTTTGATATGGAATTCGGCCTGTTTCTAATCGCACTTACGATACATGAAAAAGCATCTTATGTAGGTATTAGGATTAAAAAACGATACAAAACTAGCTGTTACTGTTACTACTATAGGTCATACAAGCCTTCGCCCGTGTTGTGTGTTTGTAAAAAAGCATATGATGTGTTAATCCAGGGCATTACCTAATTACATACCAAAATTTTAACTAAATCATTCCAGCGGTTTTTGCGTGAAATAAAACTGTTTGTTTTTATTTTACAGCAATACATTCTCACAAATTATATCTTAACAAAACGTAGCACCAAGTTCCTTAGCCACTAACAACATAAGAGTTTTCCCACTTCATGAGTCTCAGGTGTTAGTCTAGAATTGAATTAGTTTGCTACTTTTATTTGTGCGTTTTGTTTTTATAGAGAACAGTATCCATTTTCTTTCGCCATGTTAGTTTTAGAAAAGACTCACTTCTTATTTAATGAAAGTTTAGAAATGCAGAATTATATGAAACACAAGAGTATTACATAACTTTTTTTATTAGTTATGTGATAAGAATACGACAAGCGTGCAGACGGATTACCTGATGGTGAGCAATCGGCGCGGCCCAGAGACACCCATAACATCAGAGGAGTTAGGAGTACGTTTCCGGCATTTTCCGGATTTGGGTCTCGGAGATTTAGGGATTGGGGAAGGATTGGACCTGCGGTAACCCCAAGTATGCGGTAGGTAAACCTAAGCTGTGATCACGCCTATTTTGTGTGAGGCCGTAGTATCACTCCGGTTGAACCGACCCACTCATGCCACTTTCTCTCTGACTTCCCAACTCTTCCAATCCATGTACAGTCAGGGGTCAAAAATGTAATTACACTCTACTAATTTCAAAATGACTAAAATTTCTTTGTAGTAAAAGTTCAATGGTTTACAGCCAGTTTATTCAATAGTTTAGATTCTATGCTATAAATTAAAGCAGTCCTCAACCATTGACTCAAAGACACACACAAACATACAAATATATTTTGGTCATTTTAAAATTGGTAGAGTGCAATTGCATTTTTGACCCCTGACTGTACCGTTATTGGGTTGTTTAAATTCCCTATTTAAACAACCTAATATCATATATTTATTTATATTTCATGCCCAGTTGGTATATGTATTTCGGTCGGATTTAATGCCTTAGGCACTTTGTTCTAGTCGAGCCTTGGGACACATAGAAAGTGATGAACCAATGATTGATGAAAGACGTAAGCAGACAGACATTCTTCTTAAGCCATTCACATTCACATACATGTATATGTGCGTGCGTATTATTTACGTAAAAAGTTAAATATAATAAATATTTTCATTAAAAAATGTAAGCACAAGTAATATACAATAAAAATGTAAGTAGTTTTTCTAACCTAAAGCTTTCTCTAGACACCAGTTTAGGTACGTGTTAACAAAGTAAAAGTAAGAATTACGTGTCTAGAGAATTTAGGTAAACGTATTACGTAATATTGTTACTTTTATACAAAAAATCTTTTGTACACAGTACACCACATTGAAACTTAGGTTTCTTAGGAAAAAAACCTAATACTGAAAGTGATTTTACATGTTCTTACAGGGACAAGTTGTATACCCCTTTAATTTTGCGATCACCTATCAACCAAGATCGATACAACTTTAAAAATCTGAAACCCACAACAAAATTCGAAGAGAGAGACGTTGTTTTTTTTTTAAATAAAGTTGTCCCTTATTAGTATTTTCTCCTGTATTGTGAGCGCGGTTACAAACATACAATTTCACATACACATGACACCCAGGCCAACGATTTGTGGATCACACAAAGAGTTAGAGACACGTTGTACGGCAGCCAGTTGCCCAGCCACCGCATCAACCATGCAGTCAGTTTGAGGATTGTATTCTTAGAACACTTAAACCATTCTACTTTACTGCTAAAGAGCAAAGAGTATCAGAGTACAATATATCAAAAGTATAAAGAACAATATACGTATCCAATGCCCCGGGTGCTGCAGTCTCTTTTGTGCATTGCCGAAGCAGGCCCATTATTTTGCCTACATTATAAAAACAAGGTATCTTTCTCTGACCCTATATCCTTTTGTATGCTTGCTTCTTTAAAACTACGCAACGGATTTTGATGCAGTTATTTATTAACATCCATTTAATAGTAGAGAAGTTTAACATTAGCATTGCTCTCGTGCGAAGCCGGGGTGGGTCGCTTATTTTATTATAATTGGTAGGCGGTTCACTCGTCTCTTTTGTGTGTATACACTACATTGAAAAAACGAGTGTGTTATATTTTATAAGAATTAGCAGGTAATTTAATACAATTACTACTGTGCCTTTACAAACTTTTGTAAGAATACAACCCAAGCAGCCTTCATAATGTTTATTGGCATTTTTTACCATACTAATCGTTGGCTGAAGCAAAAAAGAGTTATCGGTGGAAGTCAGGATTTTGATGGGTTTATAACAGCAGAAAGGAAAGATGGAAACAAAAAAGATTAAGATCTATCAGAGTATCTTGACCAACATTTTTTTAGTAAAATTCTACTTTCCATGAAACAATGCTTTAATAGCGTACACCTATTACGGTCTATCAATATTTTTTTCTTCACATTTTAAGACTAAATCCGTGTACAAAAATATACATAATTCTGAAAAGCACTTTAGCCAAAAATACTAATACTACGTGGTTTTTTGACATAACAAAATCAAGGTTGTCTGTATTAGTTACGAAAACTGTGGACCGTAAATTTTCTACACTTTTTGTTTTTAATTGTTACAACTTGATAAAGAATTTCTTTTTGTGAATATCTTTGTTTTAACATAACTTCGTTTACGGTTACATTGTTTGCGTAGTTTTGTAATACTCAAGTGGATTTGTATTTACTTTTCCGGGATGTTTGCAATAATTTTATTTGTTTATTTTGAAGTTTCAGATTTCGAAGAAGGTTTTTGCTATTTATTATTTATAAGAAAATTTCTCAAATATCATGGTAGCTCGGAGTTTAAGGCCTGTCAATAACCAATTTTTTTTTTTGTGAGGGGAAAATCATCTCTCTCTTTGCGTGCTCGACTGCTTCACAAAAGGAGGAGACGGCGTCCCAGTTCCTCTCACTCCGCAACATGGCCTCGACTAAGGTCGGGCGCGAGAGGTCCCCGCCGCCGATCACTTCCCTGAGGACACGGTGGTGCTCAGCCCAGGCAGGGCGTACCGCTACCGTATGCTCCACCGTAACCTCTAGGTGGTCCTCACAATGACGACACTCGGGCGTTTCCTCCCGCTGGATCCGAAACAGGAACCTACCGAAGCTGCGGTGCCCGGTAAGTACCTGCGTCAGGCGGAAGGTGAGGACGCCGTGGTGTCTCTCAAGCCACTCGTCAAAGACGGGTCTTACCGCTGCTATAGTAGCGTGCCCGAATAACCAATGGTAACGTGGTAATCTGGCAAGAACCAATGTGACTTCCTTCCGACTTAAATATTCTTTATATGATTATTAAGATACCACTGACATATGGTAAAGTGAGGAACCTAGTATCGTGAGGAAAGCTGGACCTATAATTTCTAATTATAAGTTTGAAATTGAGCAAGCATGGTGATTAATGCTCAAACTTTCTCAGTTCTTTGTCAGAAAAGGCCTTTGCTCAGCAGTGGATACTTATAGGCGAATAATGTATGTGTGTATAAGAATTATTTATTAAATATTTTAGAAAAGGGGGCAATGTTTCTTAAAGAAAATGTATTTATCTATATTAAAATTATAAATACATAAAATTTGTTTATATGTAGGAGGTGGCCTTTTGAACCGCTATTCGGATTACCAAAATTATTTTACTGATAGATAGCTACAATGTTCCTGTGTGCTATAGTCTAAAACATCACCCTACGACTATTAGGAGCCGAGCAGCGGGTATAACTAACTAGCTAATTATAAATAATTATATTTTAGAGGCAGAAAAATAGCTTCTTTAGTTTTATTATGTTGGCTTTTGTTATTTTTCGACTAGCGTTATTATTTAATTACCGTGTCTTACTGGCGGTATTCACAATGCCATCAAAGCAAATAAATAAAAATAATAAGATTTTCGTTACTTTCTGGAACCGTTTAAAAAATCTCCTTGTCTGCCAAAAGTTGACATTTAATTTAGGACCTCTTCCTGACAACAAAATCTCCATGTATGTGGACCCATGCACGTACGGGGACTGAAAAAGGTCGAGGCTTAAGTTTGGCTAAACATATATTCCTATTTAAATCTCAATTTTGGTATTATTATAACATTTATAAAGTCGAAAATAATAAATTATGTAATACTTGAAAAGGGTTATGAGTGGTAAGAAATAGTAAAAAAGCATGGTTTATGTTCCAATAATACCGTCATCGAATCATCACTTCTCTGCACTAATGTTACGCATGAGTCAAGTAATAGGGGTCCATGCATTAGGATGTGGCCCAGACCTTGTTTTAGCCGGGGATTGGGGCAACCGCAATAATGTACCAGGGCTTGACGCAACAGAGGGAATACGAGGTTATTAGTCAGTATTACTTTTTTTTCGGGTATCTTTAAGTCAAGAGTTAATAGGTTACTTCTAGGTAAGCGCGCCCCATCGTCGACCGCATCGTGGCTTTCCATCAGGTGAGATAGCGGTCAAGCGCGAACCTATAATCATTAAAACAAAAGTATCACTCTGACACTCTCTCTTATCGTACCCTAGGCGAAAGAAGTTATTTGATGATTTCCCTTCCTAAAGAAGACACCTCGTTATAGCATAAACTGGTGTTACTTCGCGACGCCACTGTTTCGTCTTTTTCTTGTCTTTTTGTGTAACTAATAACAATAGCTTTATAAGGTTGCTTGTATTACTAACAATATATTATAGACTTTTGTCTGAAGAAAATGTCTTTCATTCATTGATTTATAGGTAAGATTTTACGTGAAAAAAAAAATACACTAGGGTTCTCTTGTGTGTCGTGGGTGCGTTCACAAAGATAAAATTTTACATGCACATTACACCCAGACCCGGAACAACAATCTGTGGATCACACAAAGAGTTGTTCCGTGTGGGGATCGTACCCCCAACACGTTGTGCGGCAGCCAGTTGCCCATCCACCGTAGAAAGTAATAATACAAAACAGTCGCATTTACCACAAATCGATCACTAATTTTTACATTTGATACTTTGTGCGCACATAAAATACTATTTTCTAAATATAAACTCGTAGGATTCCATTTTCTTAAGTCAAATATGTAGATTTTGCTTCAAGCAAGGATAGTATTGTGTAAAAGGTACATTTCCGTGACCCCGTGTTCTTTGTCCTCGTCATTTTCCTGTTACCCGAGGGGCTACCGTTACGGTTCTTCCAACCATGTAGTGTCACTTGTTACAAGTTGGGGACAGAGTTTTGGCATGTCTTGTTAGGTAGTTTGGTTGTTACGTATTTAAATATACGTATATCATTTTGGATTGCAATTAATTAATCAAATCCGAAGGGAACGCCGGCGTTCGCGTCCTATTGTTCTTCTATCGTGTCTCAAATTACCAAGATTGATAGGGTAATTTTTATTTTATTTATTTGGCTCATAATTTTTTTGTACATCATAAAATAATAAATAAATACTTTCATCATAATACTTGTCTAACAATCTCTTATAGGTAAGCACAGCATGCATTAACTAGGTTCTTGGGTAAAGTTAAGATTATAATATTTTTCGACAGTGATAGGTATGCACAAAAGTTAATAATTTTTTTTTGAAACATAATCTACTTATATTCTTTCTTAAAAAAAATGTCCTAATAATTTACACATTGACAATAACATTTCTGTTAATAGTTCAGACGAGGTGAACTAACGTCACATAAGATAGAAGTAAAATAATAAGTAGGTTCTTTTCTAAACCACATTTTTTTTCTACTTTTGTGGACGCCTACAGTTTTCTAACTGTTATCAGCCACTTGAGACGGGTAAACGGTCCACTAGTAAAATTGAACGCTAAGCAATCACAAAAAGGATTTTTTAGAAGATTTTGTAACATCATTGCCTGTATCGTTAGAACAAGGATCCATTCTCATTTTTTATAAGCTTTAATTTTGCAATTTTATTTAAGTGTCGAGATTTTGGAGTCGACAAGACAATCTCATTTTTCAACTTCAAATCACATTCAATCTATATATGTAAGTACCTTTAAGTAATTGTTACATTGTTTTCAGAGGCAAACTTTTGTATTTAATGATTTATTTGCAACTAGCTTTTGCCCGAGACTCCATTCGCGTTTAATAGTGACTTCCTGCAAATTTTTGGCTTTCTCGAGTTCCAAACTTTATCTGTACCAAATTTCACAGAAATCGGTTCATTAGTTTAGGCGTAAAGAAAAGACAGACAGACAGAGTTACTTTCGGGTTAATAATGTTTTATTTTAACAATAAACTTTCGGGTCAGGAAAAATATAATGTGTCTTCTCCTTAATCGGTCATACAAAACTGTACTAACACAACACTGATCCGTAAAAAATAAAATCTATCCTTATTACTTCCTCAAGCCCGTCGCTGATTGCGGCTTTTTGTGACCGTGACTTTTATTACTATCACAGAGACTGTTCGTGAGAGACAATGTTATGTATTTGAAAATGAAATAAGTAAGTAGAATACACAAAAAATTACAGAAGTGATCAGACTCCCATATTAACAGCCAGCTAACAGTCGCGTTGAAAATATTTGTCATAGTCAGTATTAACCCCGTCCGCGTCCGGTTTTATTCGAGGCCATTGTGCGACGCGAGATAAGCTGGGAAGCCCCCTCCTCGTTCTGCGAAGTAGTCATGCTCGCACAAAAGGAAGCGGTACGCGTAAGGGAACTAGCCGTCTAATTCCCAGATGCCGCAAGTAGGCGACGGACGGGTAGCTCGCCACTTGAGCAGAACCAGACCCTAGCGTACCAGACCAGACGGAGCACAGCTTGCAGAGAAGGAGAAGACCAGGGGGGCTTTTAGTCAGTAAGATTCTGACACATTTGATGGTTTCCCCTTACAAAAATAAAAAAAAACGTACCACATTGTGCGTTCTCTCCTACAACAAAAACACAATTAGTGGGTCTAAAATGTTGTTTTCACAGAGTAGGTCAATGAGAAGATTCTCAAAATACGGACTTAATCCGATAAGAGATTTCGCTGCTTCAAACTTATTAGATACCTACTACAATAATTCGGACTTAGTACGGTTTGACATTCAGGATTGAATCAATTTCTACATTTATTATGTACTACCATAAATACAATAAAATACCACAATACAATAAAATATTGAAAAATAATAATATTTATTAAAACGAGGTAAAAGTAAGTTTGTGTGTGTGGGGGTGTAATCTTTGGAACCGCTGGTCGGATATAAATATGATAGATAGCTACAATGTTCCTTAGTACCGTTATTCAGCGCCCTAGACCTACGAACGCACGTTTGTTACTCCTTTACATAAAAACTACTGAATATTATTACTGCTATATATATTGCAGGCGGGAAACCAGATTCCAGATCCCAGAGAACCACTTACATACTTATCACCTTATATAATGAAGGTGTAATTTAGAACATACGAATGTTTTGTTGATTAATTGCAATTTCACCCGTCACGATACTACCTATTAACGTTTAGCCAGATTATTAATTTAATAAAATATTATTAGTAGTTTAATGTAACGTTTTCTAATGAGATTTGAGTTAGTGTTATAAATAAATTAACATAACGGAATCTTTGCTGCTTCTCCAAACAGATCCGTAGGTAGATTATCCATTATAGTTATTTCTACTTAAATACTGGATTATACCTATATGATTTTATGGGAGATGAAGAAAAACACATTTAGATTGTAAATATATATTGTTTTTTAATGTCTATCGTCATATACCCCTTAGTACGTATATAGATAAAATATAAAGGAGATAGAGAGAGGAGAAAAAATATAATACGTATTTACAAAATTGAAATTACCTTGTTAAAGTATACCTACTCAATTTAAATAGAAACTACATAAAGTTAGTACCTATTATGCGAATAATATGTTATTTTTATTTTTAAATGTTTCTCATTTTCAGAAGTTTAATTTTTGGGAAGTGGACATTTTTCGATCCATTCACTAAATCGAGTTGAAGTAGGCATCCATCTAAATATCTTAATTATTGGTAAGCGATCACAGCCACTCATGGACACCAGTAACACCAAAAGACTCCCAAATGTGTTGTAATCTTTAAAAAATCCGTACCATTTTTCTTTCTAAATAGTTTGAAGGTCGAACATTTAAAAATGAATATACGTTCTAGCAAAAAATGCATGCAACAGCAAAGAACTATCGATTGGATAAATGAGCAAATAAATTGCTTGGCTCACCAACGCACTGGCTTATGCTCGTGGTTTCTCTATCTATTCCACTTAGGTCAGCCCACACAAATTGCAATTTATGGTTAATTCTTAAGACAATTTATGTGCTTATAGATTTACCTACACGTACAAGTATTATCCAGGTTATTTTATGTCCGTATGTGAGTAGAAATCCAAACTAATATTATAAATGCCAAAGCAACTCTGCCTGTCTGTCTGTTTTTTCTTCAACAACTCGAGAAAGGACATAGGATAATTTTTATACCAAAAATCTGCATTAAGTCACTATTCCACGCGAACGGAGTCGCGGGCAAGAGCTAGTGTAATATATATTACACCTTGACCTTTACTTTTGAGGAGTAGGTAGGTCTCCCTACTACCTACAGTTTAAAACAAGTTAAATACATATTTCAATATGTGAGAGCCAGGCTTTAGCACGAAAAAGAGAGCTCGACTTGACTAATACTACAGCCTTGCAGAAAGCCAGCGTGAAACAGCGCTCATCTTTGAGTAAAATTACCGTAGACCCAGCTCTTTCCCGCACATTCAAATCTCTAACAACTTCTTAATGAGCGGCAACGCTCTTCTATCACCTCTGGTATTGTGTCAAAAATCCCAAAACGATTTTCGGAGGATCACCCGACAATGCAATTCGAAGTTACGTGATACCCTTTTTTTGTCAGGGAAAAATCATCAAATGACTTCTCCCGCCTAGGGTAAGGCGAGAGAGAGTGTCAGACTCTTACTGACTAAAAACCCCCGTGCCTTCTCCTGCTCCGGGCCGAGGCCGCTGTGACTCATTGCGCTTAACCCGCAACTCCAGCTACGTTATACAAACGTACTGTTGTTATGTAAATAAAATATATCCTATTTATAATATTTAAATACAAAAGCGGTTTCAGGGTATGTGATTCTGCATAAATTTTGAATCACTAATACGTCGATTCATGGAATTATAATGTAGTATTATATTAAATGATGCATATAAATTAGTCAAAGGTTTTAACAGGTAATGCTTCTGTTACATAGATATTATTATTACCTAGTACTGTATATTAGCTATTAATTTATAAAATTCATGTTACAAAACAAAATTACAAATTTCCGCGGCCCTACAAACAACAGAGGGATTTAAGAGATGAGAGGTGGAAAGTATTGGGCCTCCAGTAACTTAAGGTCCTTCTGATCTTCTGACCACGGCTTTTTGTCTCTAATTTGAGTGTAATGCAGATATAGGAGAGGGCGAACACTGCGGTGACGTAATTACACTGCTACAAATATTTGCAGCGTGACTGTCAAGCGATCTATTACAATACTATGGAAGTTACTTTTATCACTACTGATTTTTTGTCATTTCTGCTTATTTCATTTTGAAATCTATTACACATATGAAAGAAAGAAAGAAAGAAAAACCATTTCTTTTACACACAAATGACGCAAGAAACAAACACACACGATTATAGCTAGGGATAAAGTAACAATGAACATAAAATAAGCGCTGCAATTGCGTCACTCATGCGTGAAAAGGGTCAGCGCTCAGCATAAATGCTGTGTCTCGCGCACGCAGGCACGAAACAACAGCGCTGGTTTTCAGCGCTGACCCACCACGTGGCCTTGCCTCGGGACTATAAAATCCTGACGCCGTTTCGGCACGAATCCACTAAATAAAATAAAAATATATATAAACAGCTAAGTAAAGAAATAATAAAAGATTAAAAAACAAATGAAACAAAAAACAATTAAAACAAGCCATAGACAAAACAAATCACAATACGAGAGTATATCAAGACACAAAACATAGACAAAAATTAATGAATAATAAAATGTTGAGTCTCGAACCATAGACAGCGCGGCAAGGGTGAGATTTGCCTCTTACGAACAGTGTCAGCGAACGCATCGTGAGTGACAGTAATAGGTGAAAGTAAAAAAGACCCGGTCGAATAAAGTGCACTTTTCTATATCCTCATTGCAGTCAAATTAGTGGCAAAAATCCCAATCAACGGTGATCCTAAGTCACCCCGCGAAAACTCAAACGGTTTTTCACATTTTCTGCGAGGGCGTGTCGGTAAAAAAGTCACAGCTTATTTGAAAATGGTAGTAATCAAGCCACATTGATTCAACATAATTTAAAATACAAATAGCGGTTGACAACTCATTATGCATGTGATTAATAGCCATTGTATTTAATGGATTGGGCATTGGAGCTTACGATAGCGGACCTTATTTTAAATTTTGTACTTCATAATTATGATAAACGCAAAAGATTATTAGGATACTAGCCACCTGCCCTGGCTTAGCACGATGACTATGTTGATACTAAATTTGTTCACTATTTAATGGATTATACATATGTATATACTTTTCAATCGCTAATCAGAAAACCGTATCAAAGTCCGTTGCGTAGTTTTAAAGATTTAAGCATACATAGGGATATAGGGACAGATGAATCGACTTTGTTTTATACTTTAAAGTGATACAGATATTTATTTTTTTCATAAAGCTACTGAAAGAAACTTTTAAAATTTTGAACTAAAGATATTTGGAGGAATATATTATGACTTTATGACTACATGCCTTAGTATCTACTTCTCCATAGCCACTTCAGTACAAGTCAGAAGGAAGTTCTATTAAAGTAATCTTGAAGTTAATCTTCATCATAGTCTTTGCATACTTTTTTAGCAGATCAAAACCAAGGTGTAAAAGTATTACTAGCCTTGACGTTAAGGTGTCTTCTGGTGTGCGATTTTGAAACCTGGAAAGTACCAATGTCTATTTTTCCGAGTTATAGACGAGACCAGAGATCTAAAATTAACTTGACCCTGATAAACAGTGAACGAAATCATCGCGAGGAAACTTGATCCTATGATTTCAAATTATAAGTTTGAAATCGCCAATCCGACTTTAGCAAGCGTGGGCTCATACCTTCTCTGTGTGAGAAGCGATCTATGCGTACCTACCTACCATCTCGGTAATGACGTGGAAGTTGTTGGATGAAGTTGGTTATTGCACTGACCTATTTGGGTATCATCATATATTCAACTTGAGGAATAATATTATCTATACAATGTTCTGTCCTAGAGCTAGTATCAAAATTATTGGTAAATTACAAACTCAAGACAATTTTATGAGAATTGCCATGTTTATTATAACTTTCTTGATAAACAAGCCTCATTATTGTGATTCTAAGAAAGTTTGGACTTCAAAGTAAGGAAAATGTCAAAGTATGTACAAAAGGTAATATAATAATATATTTATAATAATCGATTGCTCATTGGAGAGCGAATACCCGGAATATTGTTACATACAATATGATTTAAAATAATGCTATTTTCTGCAAATACATAATGTTTACGTAGAAGGCAATAAAAACAGATAATAAACAAAGAATTATGCAGTAGGTATGAATACTCGTAGTTACTCCTCTTTTTGTGGCGTTAGTCTTGTTGATTAAATATACATATAAGTGTAAGAGACCCATGTTTTGGCAAATATGGACCGGTAACATCGGAGTGATACCTCAACCGATAACCGACGTGACACAATTCGTGCATTATGTTTTACCGTGAGTTATCAACCCTACATCCTACCCCGATGTCCAAGCCTCAAACCCTCAGACCCTTATCCTCAAAAGGCTGGCGACGCTCTTGAAACTCCTCTTGTGATGTCAGATAATCTGCTGATTGTTAGCTGCCCCATGCCATATAAACAAATTTTATTTTAGTTATCTCTAGCCTAATAAGATCATTAATGTGTGTACCATCATCATACAGACGCTCTCTACTTAAACAGTGTGAACAGTGCCCGTCGTTATTGCTTTAACATGTATTTTATTATTATTATTAGCTAACTTGTTATTGTATAAGTCTCAAAAACGTTTCACGTTTAATACACACCTGTAATTTGTCTAAATGCTTGTGCATTATATTATTTGATTATTAAGCATTTTGTATAGCATTGGGTGATTGCATTGAATTTGGTGTGCTTAGTTTTAAATAAATAAATATCATTAGTCATATATGAAATATTATATTGATAGCCTCTGCATGTAATTATATGTGTAACGACTTAATCAAGTAATCGACTTATCAAGCTACACTGGGGGCTCGTCATTATAAACAGCGTTGCAACACATGTCAAGTCCAAAGTAATTAAACATAATTAATTGATTTCATATGACTTACAAAGGTGTACAAAAATAGTTGTTTTGTACTGTTAAGTATTGTTAATAGTTTCCTTTTTAAGAAAAGAGGTTAACAGTAATAGTATCATATCTACTACGGCATAAGTCGGTTGAGAGTTATGGGTAAATATTGATTTGTAGAGTTGAACGAGTGCCCGATACGAGAACTGAGGGTATATACCTATAAATGGGCTTCAGAGATAGAATGCATTGCCAAGAAAACTAGCGAATTGCAAGAAGTAAATCTTAAATATCTCTTAAAACATCGTTATTGAAAAATATTCTACAAAACAATATACCTTTTGAGTTTGTTTTCAAATGAACTTTGTTCCTCTAGGGTTCTTTACTGTGTCGTGGATGCGTTTGCAAACAACCAAGTCACGTATACGTTACACCTAATTGAAATAAACGGTGATTAGTTTAATATTTTTTTAACATTAGCCAACATTTGGGACCTTCGGTAACCTCAGACACACGGCGAAACACAACGCTGTGATTGTGACATGTCGATTTTCTGCGAGGCCGTGGTATACCTCCGGTCGAGCCGACTCACTCTTTCTGCTCAAGGCAAATTGGTTATTTCAAAATATTATAGTTAGAAATTATATAAGTACACGTTTCCCCACAATGTTTTCCTTCGTCGTTTATCAGTGGTATCTAAATACACTAAGAAAGTACAAGCAAAATATAAGAGTGCTTCACACACGTTTTTATTTCATACAGGGGAATTTCTGAGTATCTCTTGTCAAATCAATATGATTACAACGTAACCTCGTAAATATTTGAGGCAAAAGGTAAAATGACGACACACACACGAACGAGCAAAAAAAATTTCGACTTTTTTATTTGTTATAAGTATACAGTACACTTTTGCTTTTGGACTTTATGTGTTACGTATTGTTAATACATTTTCTTTTACAATAAAAGTTTTTCGGCATTCGTAATTTATTCTCTGTAATATTAAAAATGCAACTTAATACTTAACTCAAGTAGAGAGTTCGGGAGCTTTTTTCGATGAGGTTGGGGGAATTATCCTGATCGTGACTACATATATGTGTATTAGTAGTAGGCTATATGTGTAGTTTTTTTTCGGTTTTTAAATATATCTTTATATATTTATGTAATTCTGCTGTACGTGTGTGTCATGATCTCCTCCTAAACGGCTCGACCGATTTAAATGTTTTTTTCTTTGTGCGTTTGTGTGGCGCCATAGGTGGTTTAGATTCACAAATCAGTCCGGCAGATGGCGCTGATAGCTAGTATGTATCTGTGTATTTTATATGTTTATGTAGGTAGTCACAATAGGTACGTTAATCTAGCTTGCTTCTTGCATCTACCACTGGATGGACTCAGCATCACCCTAAGGTAGACTGGAAGAGAATGCTCATTGCATTAAGTCCGCCTACAGAAAACCGGCGTGAAATAATCAAAAAGATATGTTTCGCCGAGTGAGTTCGGTTACCGGAGGCCCAATCCAACCCCTACCCCATTCCGTTCCTTTTCCCAAAATCTTCAAATCCTTAATCCCCAAAAGGTCGACAACGCACTCGTAACTCCTCCGTCGTTGCGGATGTCTATGGGCGACGCTGATTGCTTCCATCCATCAGGTAATCCGTTTGCTCGTTTGACGACTGATCACATAAAAAGAAAAAAAAAAAACAAAATGTACATGTAGTACTTGTCATTTTGATTCCAACACCACCACCACCACTGAAATACTGTGAAAGAAATTGTCTTGCGCAAGCGGGGTGATTAATGTTTATTCATTATTTTTGTGCAATGGGCACTTATAAGCTGGACCCCGAGTAGGTACGTTTTTTAATTATATTTTAATCCATTATTCACAAAGATTCCTCAAAAGCCAATACTCATTAGCTTCATAATTTATTTATTCCATATAACATCAAAAAATCGTAATAAAATTGTGTTTTTATTGCTGCTCTAAAACGTACCTTACTACCCATTTTATTTGGTTTTTATTTGAACAACTGTAGTACAAATATGAGCCTTTTTATGGTGTATAAAATAAACATGAATTTGTTGGGTCAAGTGGCTTTTTTTCTTTTGAATTGAGAAGAAATAAGACTACAAGCAGTCTATAAAGTTATTTTGTATGGTGGGTAAACAAATGAAGATTTTTTAAGTAAAAAGTCAGTAGCCGTTCCTTTACTAAAATAAAAATGTTGGATATAGAAATCAAACAATTAGCTTACTGTCTCTGTTCTTAATGAAACTTATTTCCGAATCTGCATTCATCATCATCATCATCAGCCGGAATACGTCCACTGCTAGACAAAGGCCTCCCCCTTAGCTCTCCACGTCGAACGACTTTGACGAGCTACGTCGGTCACTTTGGTTCTTTGGCGAATTTCCACATTTCGGATTTTGTCGCGCAAAGAAACCCCGAGCATAACCCGCTCCATCGCGCGCTGAGTTTAGTTTGCGAATCTGCATTACAAATAAATTAAACCTAGTGTTTTTCAACATTGCGCATATAACACGTGTCTTCATGAAAAAGGTTGTAAAAATATCGAGCTAGATGGATCCCTTTACCATAGACCATTTCTTTTTGTGAGGGTAAAATCATTAAATGATTTCTCCCAGGGCCGGGCGGGAGAGAGTGTCAGACTCTTACTGACTAAAAACGCCCCTGTTCCTTCTCCTGCTCTGGGCCGAGGTCGCGGTGCCTCATTGCGCATACCCCGCAACCCCGGCTGAACCATAGACCATAAGGTAATATTATGGTAAGGGTCGCTACAACTCGAGTTAAATAAATAAACAATATATATATATCTATACATATTTAAAATTGTAACTCCAGTTATTTTACCATTAGATACATATTGAAAATAATTTCAGTTATTATGCCATTAAGGCTACTTAAACGCGCCACGTGTTTAACAAACCAAATATAATATTAGATCTTAATGCAAATTAATGTTACACAATTTAATGTCATATAACTTCAGTATAAAGTTTAAAATACAAACATGAAACTTCGTTGGAGTAATACCACGTAGACGACATAAAATTAGTATGTGTAGGTGTACATATATATTATAGAAACAAATATAGGTAATTGAGATTTTCTTCCAAAGAAACAGGAGCAAATAGAATTTCAGTCAAGAATTTTGATAGAAAATTTGTAGTTGGAAACTAGGCTATATTTGAATATGAAATAAACGACATCCTTGATAAAGTTAGAGCTGACCTATTTGAGTTGTAAGTCTAAATTACTAACAAATTGATTGCTTATCGATAACCCTCAATAATTTTATTAATACAGCCTTAGAACTCATACATAATATATATGAAAGTGTAAAGTGGTTTTTACCCGACTACGGCAAAGCAAAAGGAGGGTTATGATTTTGACAGGCTATGTAAGTATGCATGTATGTTCATCTGTACCCCCGTAACTTTTAAACTACTTATCAGAATTCGGCATATGACATATCATTAGAAACGTCTTAATTGTCCGCTGGTTATAGGCTATATATGGGGTATCACAAAATCTAATATGGCGTCTTCTAAGGGACAAAACAATCAGAGTAAAACAATAAAGTTAAGATAATCATACCGCGTTTGGTATCATCACCAAAATAGTAGAAATAATAAAAAGTAAAAAAACATAAAAGGCGTACTCACACGTTACATTTACTAACCATACCTGAAAAAGTATTCTGAAAATCTTGTTTTATATTTATTCAGCGTCAGTTTTTGTCGTATTTGGGTTTTCTTCTGGTCAGACTAAAGAAATAGGGTTCGCCCTAGCTTAAGGTAACGGCGCCATCTATAGCCACTCGTATTACAATATAGTAATATAGTTTTAAGAGTGCGATTGGCAGGTCCACAATTTAAGGATTTATGAATTAAGTATGGAATGTGAAAGATTGGGCCTCTGAAAAGCTTATTCGCACAACAAAACAAACCGCGGTGCGCTAGTATTCGGTAAGGTTTTCAGATTTCAGATCAACGATTCGACGTAAATACTCTATAACTAAAACTAGGTAACTATTGATTGTCAAAATTGTCAATAACAAATTCGTAGTAATGTGAGAATTGTACTTGGTATTTGGCTCAACATCACGACGTAGGACTTGCATGAATTTCTGCTCCATGGAAATACAAATGACCACATAATTTGATAAAACTAAATGTGAGTGAGTCATACTTCGACACGAATGGGTCGGCTCACAGAAAACAGGCGTAAATTGCCTTGTGAGTGAGGTAAGGTTACCACCCCAATCCCTTCTCCCCAATCCTCAAATCTACTATCCTCAACCCCTAATAACCGACAGCCGGGGTTGCAGGGTAAGCGCAATGAGGCACCGCGACCTCGGCCCAGAGCAGGAGTAAGAACAGGAGGGTTTTTAGTCAGTAAGAGTCTGACACTCCCTCCCGCCCGCCTCTGGGCGGGAGAAGTCATTTGATGATTTTCCCCTCACAAAAAAAAAACCTTATAGTTACTCCTTTAATCTTACGAGTGTCCATAGTTTGACGCTGATTGCTTACCATCAAGGAACCCGTTTGTTCGTTTGCCGACAAAAAAAAACAAAATACATAAATAACAAATGGTTTACACTAGAATTATGGCTCTGCTCATCCCCTCGAGGGGGTTAAAGTTGTGATGCCAGGATATGTAACATTCAGGGTCAACAAACTCACATTCGTTACTGCTCGCAACACACTCGCTTATTTAAACTACAACAGTTGTTGCACAGTTGTTTCGGAAAAACTTTTGTTAGTAGGATATTGTGAGAACAATGTTGTTGCTACCGAGTATTATGGATATATGTTTGTTTTTCGGAAAGTAGAATACCAAATAATACTGCTTTAGATCATAATATCACACGGATTATGTATCACGAAAAGTAAAATAAAACTTTGTGTTTTGACGGATACTAAGTACTAGCTCAGCGTTTTGCGCGAAAAATGTATAGCCAACTAGTGACCAGTGAGTAAAAAAAAATCTCTGCGTACTAAGCTTCTCTGGACTTCCACGAATAATTCAAGACCAAAATTAGCTAAATTGGTAAAGGCATTGTTGAGTTATAACATTACAACGAAAAGTGGCATTGATTTTTATATACATATAAATAGATGTTTTAGGCCAGTAAGAGTCTGTCACTTTCTTTGGCCCCACTCTGGACGGGAAAAGTAGTATAAAGATGTTCCATCTCAAAAAGAAAACCGGACGGAAATAAATATCATGGAAGCCAGTGAGTAAATCTTAAAAAAAACTCAGTAGTCATGCGAAACACTAATACATATTATACCAAGGTGTAAACAAAAAAATATACAAAATATTTCGAATAATGGTTTGAAGTGACGTACTTCCCACACGAACGAGGTACCTACAGATGATATTTTTTTCAAACAAACTTTGAAATCGTATACGTGTTGTATCAATGGTGATTTGGAAAAAAAATGCAAAATCACATTCCTACAATAACACTTGGCTCGACTCGAAAAGAAAACCTGAGATCTTGACCTGAGAGACTTGCTCAGAAGACAGATTTTTGTGAAACCACACCATCAACTACGCAGTCTTGATTGTTTTTTTACAACTTCAAACATGTGTACTAGATACACAATATCATTTCATTAATTTCACTAATTCCCAACTGTCTACAACTACTAACAATTTACCGTTCGCGAGCCTTTTGTAGCTGTAGCTAAAACGATTTCGATTTTAATTGGTTCTGGCAGCTAATAGATTTCAAATGGAGAACCATTTCAGTTCTGATTCGATTTCACCAAAGTTCTCTGGTTTTTGTAGTGTTAATGGAAACATATTGGCAATATATCGATGATTGAAAGGTCGCAATTGCTATTTCTAAATACAAGGCCTCTGTCAAGCCTTAAGAAGAGTAATGATTATTTTTGAATATTCCGAAAAGCTTTGTTACTATTTTTTATAGCAATGGAAAAGCCATGCGTCGACTCTAATGGGCCGACTCGATCGGTTTAATACGATGGCCTTACAAAAAACCAGCGTGAAACAACCAAAGCGTTGTGTTTCGCCGTGTGAGTGAGGTTACTCGAGGCCCAATTCTTTCCTTACAAAATCCCCAAAACCGCTTATCAACAAAATGCCAGCAACGTAGTGTTGCGGGTGTCTATTTCGATGCCGATTGCTTATCATCAGGTCATCAGTCTGCTTGGTTTTACAACTTCACATAAAAAAGTCACCTGACTGTTTTCATTACTGCCGTGGTACCACTTCGATCAAACTGGCCTATTGCGAGAAAACGCATTGCTATCCCACTCTAAAAACGCACGCGTTACTTGTTTACATAATTGAGCGATATTTATTTATATTTGATGACCAATAGAACATCAAACCAGGTAAGTATATAGGTATAATATACATATATCTAAGTATAACTGTTATTAAAGTATGCGCAGAATAAATTGCGCAGCTCAAAGTGAAGGAAGTCTAGTAATTAGATCGCTGTCATAAAGACTAAACGGTTGCAGGATATTACCTGGAACGGTGTCAAAGTTAACCACTTGCTACTCTCTAGTTAAGTTAAAACTGACAAACAAGGTTGCAAAAACTCACATCATAATATGATATGGGCTAAACAGGTCCGGTGCAGTGTTTTTAACATAATATTTTGAATGTATCTTTTGATGTGGACGTGTGACTTGATGCTCGAATCATTTATATCATCTTCACCAGTTTATAAGAGCCAACTGCTAACTGTTCGTCATGTATGACAAATCAGTTGTGTTTAAATATACCTAATCTTAGGACATAAAACTCGAAAAAAGTCACTTTAGAACCACGTCTTAATTTCCGAGTCACAACGGCAATATTTTCTATTTAGTTAATGGGCTCAGCATAAATAAGAAATATTGTTTCGCAACCCTGGTCCTTCAGCAAGAAAATGAAGAGAATGACCACCCTGTTCATAGTTAGTAAGACACTCCCATTCCCTTATAAGAGATCCCCATAGAAGTAATTTTGTGATTTCCTCCACTTAAAATAAACACAATTTTTATCTTGCAGTTCCAGCTAAAGCGCCTGCAGCGGGGAGA
Source organism: Spodoptera exigua (assembly GCA_902829305.4). Lineage (NCBI taxonomy): Eukaryota > Metazoa > Arthropoda > Insecta > Lepidoptera > Noctuidae > Spodoptera > Spodoptera exigua. The sequence goes on along the minus strand of LR824616.2, from coordinate 9,947,191 downwards.
AATTCCTGCCTTTTTGAATATATTTTTAACATTTCAAAGCTAATAATTACTCTTCGCCTTGTTTAGTCGGCGAAAAAGGACGTTGCGGTCAAATTGAAGAGACAGAATGTGATTTTCTAATACTAGTTTCCAATTAAGGTGACGTAAGCCGCAAGCCACAAAGTGGATGACGATAAATTTATAGGTGTCAGAAAAGGTATTAGGAATTTCAATTATATTACAGCTGCATTAAGTTGAAAATTTATTAAAAGTTTAGTTGTTGATCTTGGGGTCATACTAGTGTAAATATTGGCTCAACGAAGGACAAAATATTTGGTTTTCTTTTAGTTCATTCTTTCGTTTTTTTGTTCTCTAAAACATTGCCCCATTCTAGGATTTTCTCCTGTGTTGTGGGTGCGTTTACAAACATACACATCACACCAAAACCTGGAACAACAAATTGTGGATTACACAAAGTGTTGTTCCGTGTGAATCAACCCGCAATACATTGCACAACATCCAGTTGCCCAGCCATTGCGCCAACCGTGCAGTCTAATACTATTTTGATGATTTACTTGATCAAGAATCTGCGCCGTGCAATTGCGTCAACCGTGAAGCCATTTTAGTATGAAACTGCCAGTCAGTCAGTGCTACTTCGAAAGTGATATTCTTTTTCATTACAATTCGAATTCTGATTATCTCTAAATAAAATATTAAGGTAGCTCGCAAAGTAATTGGAATAATACAGATCTTTTCTAATTGTGTTCCCCATATCACAATTATCTTAAGTGGTCTAATCTAACATCTTGTGGCCACTCCATGTTCTATTGTCATGGCTACGCGTCGAGCTTTATATAACTAATTTATCAGGGACTCGCTTGATATAATTTTTCCGCACATTCAACAATCAGATTATACTGGTTTTTCACGTATAAAACAACACGTGCAATTATGACGTAACAAGCCTTAACAAAAATTGTTGGTGGACAAACGATACAATACTATGTTTATGTCTACATGACAAGTATAATAATAAAATAATGATATATTTACATATTTGTTGAACGGGTCATGAGTGGCGGACTTCAATTGACGGAAATGGATGGCGTAGTTTAAGGAATGTGATGTGAAAATCTTGGTTTGGGACAATTTAAGAGAGATTCAAGAGCCATTTCGATGTGATTGATTAGCATCGATCGCTTCAGAAACCGCGAGAACACCACAAATGAGGCTTACTCAAAAAATAAAGAAACAAAAAGAAACCGCTACTTTGAAAATAACACACGCATTTGAAAACAATCTTCTATTGATGTGAATCAATAATATTGTACGTATACTTTTTTTTTGAGGAGGCAGTCATCAAAAATTTGCTCCCGCCCTAAAAACTACCCCGTTTCTTCTCCTGTTTCTGGTCGGACCACGTAGTGCTTGGCGCTCACGACCCTGGCCGAGCATGTTTTTTTATGAGAGAGGTAATACGAGCAGACGTATTACCTGATGGTAAATAATCGGCGCCGCCCATGGGCACTCGCAATACCAAAGGATTTACGAGTGCGTTAAAGGCGTTTTGGGGATATGTGTTTAGGTATTAAAAGGATTGGGAAGGGATGAGGACGAGGTATGGATTTGGTTTTCAGTGACCTCACTCACACAGCGAAACATAACGCGGTGGTTGTTTCACGCCGCCGGTTTATTTTGTGGCCGTGGTATCACTCCGGTTGACCTGGACTATTCGTGCCGAAGCTTGAATCTCCCACACTTAGTTACTCTATTATCGTGTCAAGTGTAATTCAAAGTCAAGTGTGTTGTTAATTTATTATTGCAACATAATAATTAATGTTTTCGTTTTATTGTCAGTAATCTTATTGCAAAATGGAATAGAATAGAATATAATTAATTGATCACTGTGACATATTAAATCAATTCAATGATTGCAGCTTAGCTTAATTAATTAATCAAATTATAAACAAGATTGTGCAGGTCAATGGCAGAGTAAGTATATGTTTTGTTATTGTGTCATTAAATCAATTTGTCTGTGTACACAAACAGTACTATGTGTCAGTTAAGCTCGTTATCGTCTCATGTTTAAGTGTGGAAGAGCTATGCTTTGGTATGAAAGGTCGGCTTGAACGAAGTGACGCTACGGCCTCGTAGAATGCCGGCGTGAAACAACGCGTGCGAGTACTAGAGACCTTCCTCAACTCCTATCCTCGTTTCGAAACCCTTGAATCTATATCCGTTGTTAACAACAACATAACATGTGATGCCATGTCAGTGAGGTTATCGGATGCCAAATTTTGGCTCCTATCTCTTATGTCTAACTCTCAAAGCCCTTACAACACACAAAAAGCCGGCAATACACCTCCTTGTCCTTTGGTGTTGTCGGTGTCCATAGGCGGCGCTCGACTGACCTTTGACCTTTGAAATGACGATTAAGCATCAGATAACCTGCACTTTTGCCAACCTATTTCATAAGAATAAAAAATAACAATTAGTATCTCAGCAAAGCTCTTATTCTTCAAGAGAATAAACATATTATTACTTCAAGTGACACAAATAAATACTATGCAAATTAAAACCCTAAGCCGATTGCAAATTAAAGCTATATTCGTTCAACCCTTAAAATTGAACTTAAATTCAGCAAACTCCAGTTTGTAACGGTCCATTGAAAACCTGGATTCATTAAATTCCGATAGCCACCCAAAATTGTAACACCTGATACCTTTCTGAAAGTTCATATTGCAGATATTGGATAACGTTAATTCTTAAACATTTGTATGTTAATCAACAATTTTATTACGAAGGATAACTTTTAAACGTTATGAAAATATTATAATAATGGTTATAACCTTCGCTCGATAGTAGACCTCCTGGCTACACTAACGCCTTATAAATAGAGCGTACTGTATGCTATATATGGTGACTAGAAATTAGTGACTGATATTTAAACACGTGGTTGTACAATCGATAACAAATAGCTTTGGCAAAGAAACTTTTTTTATCTATACTCATCAGATTCATTTTTACAGCTTCAACAAAATTATTGTGCAAAATTCAAACACAGTTCGCTCGGGGCCTTGCCTCTTAACAGCTGATTGGGCGATGCACTGCGGACGCTCGAAGATTGTTTTAAGAGATAATAAAAATAAAACTGATGAGTCACCCTATGCATTACTCGTAATGTTCAAATACTCGTTTTTGCACTAGCGATAACGCGGTTTACTAATTATATGTTATAAGTGACTTAGCCCCTTTTTCATTTGCACTTAACTTTCGGAAACTGCTGTGTAGGTGCATAAACTAGAGATATCTAGAAAGCTTCGATATACAAGAAGAGGTATGGACCATGAACCGACCGCACTAAGCCTAGCTAATCCGATGAGATCGATCCGGACTATGTACCATAGTACTTACTATGCCATAGCTTCTTCAATAGATAAGTAAGAAGAAAGTTTCATAAAAGTAATCATTTCCAAAGATTGAAACCTCGTTTTATCATGGACTTTTTATAATAGTAAAATACAAAGTCAAAATCAATTTAAGAAATTAAAATACCGTAATGTGACTTTTTCGAGTATAGACAGATTAGATTAGTAGAAAGTACATCTTTCTTAGATTTTATACCAACGGTAAAGAGAAACCTTCATGAGAAGTAATAGGGTTTAGGAACCGAATTGACAACTAGATACTCTATGCTTAGGAGATGAGATAGATGAGTGAAACAACGCAAGTAACGTTTCTGAATATCTACCCAACTTCCAGGAGAATCGTAGTGTAACTAGCCATTAACCTCTCGTCTTCCATTATATGACACACTATAGAAAAAACACTCAGTCCAGCTTATATACCTAACATTCTACAACACATACACACATACCACGGGTTAAGGTATTCAAAGTAATTTAAACGCTGACGTAGACAAAAGCCCCGCTGATAATATATCATTATGTTTGTGTGTCAAGCACGGAAGCCGGCACTTCAGCTATATGACAGGTCGTGGTGGCCCAGGTTGGTAACAACTTCACGACAACAACAAAGATGGGTCGAGCAAATCAGTGATCTAATCCTGGAATTAAATTTAGAAGTCAGTGTGTCAGTTCCTTCGTAGAAACACGCTTAATCTATCGTTAATTGGCGCAAACTACTCGTGCTGCGGTCTCTCCGTGGATAACTAACGAGATTCCCTACTCGCAAAGATTTACAAGAACATTTGTAAAGTGCCATTTTCAATTGTGATTAATGTAATTAATTAAGATGAACTTATGCCTCAGTATTTTACTTTTAGGTTTATTAAATAATACTTAAGGGTCAATGATACTTTCTAAAAGAGTGAAGAGAGCTTCCTAAAGAGTTACGATGGTGTTTCTTGCTAGTTCTTCTCAATCGAATCTACAATTTGGAACGAGCTCCTAGCTTCACTGACGAACAGACTGACAGACTACATTCTATTTTCATGCTATTTTGACGTTTACAAAAGTACACAATATGTATTTATGATTTAGCTGGAATAAATAATTTTGACTTTGACTTTGTCTTTGACCTAGCTAGAAAACGTTTGGCTGATTCAATGAAACATCTAGTCATTTAGTCCTTTAATTCAATAGTTAATTCAATAGGTTGGCTGCAATATTTTATCCCGCCTATGTTCCAAAGAACACCCACGTACTGTCGGTACAATGAAAATTATTACAGAACACTTTCCACCTCTCTAGTGTGAACACAGTGACGTCATATGTATTCTGATTTACAAATGTACTTACATTCGAGAGCCAAAAGTGACTTGGCTCATCGAACCGCTGAAACGTTTTTTCTCATTCCAAATAAAAATGTTTCTTATCTAATTCGAATAAGGTTGAGAATTGTCTGTTTCTAATTTTACCTAGTAGGCACATATTTGAATCAAGAGCGCATTAGAGCTCGAAGGAGCTGCTTGGCAGTCGAAAACCATGGCCAAGCACGCACAATTTATTCTTTACGCAATTTCAGCAGAGTCATTTGCAGTTTTCTGGATTTTGTAAATGTGGGAGAGCCATGCTTCGGCACGAATGGGTCGGCTCTATCAGAGTGATACCACGGCCTCAGAGAAAACTGGCGAGGAACTACAGCGTTGTGTTTCGCCGTGTGAGTGAAGTAACCGGAGGCCCAATCCTTCCCCTCCCCTAATCCCTCATCATTCCCAAAATCTCCCGATCCCTGTTCATTATAAGGTCGGCAACGCACTCGTAACTCCTCTGTTGCATAGTTTGTCGACCTACATATAACATAAAACGTCTGTTGAAAAAGAAAATCAGACCTACTCAATTTAATAATACTATTGACATGGTAAACTTTAGTTAAATCGAAGTAGTAAATCAATTTGTTTAATTTGTATTGGTTACTTTGAAATATCATTAAACATTGAGACAAGAAAAAAATAAACTGTATAAATATTATTTGCAAATAGTTTCTTTCCCAACTAATTTACTGAGTTTTCAAAACAAAAGTTTGTTGCTTTATAATTTACTACCTATTCAGTTGATTCAGCGATAGTTGTTACACCTCTAATTGTTTAAACGCACCACTGCGCGATTCCATATATGTTTGTAAATTTCTTCCACCGTGATTTGAAATAACATTTCTCTAAATAACAGGTGCTAATCCAAAATGCAACTAAATTAATTATACTTCTAAGTAAAACAAAATAATAAAACCAATATTGAAAGTACTCCTCCTCAATATTAAAGTGAACTAGATTAAGGATTTTGTCATAACGGATATTAAACTCACAACGTGCGATAAATTAAATAAAATCCATCTATTTCTGTGACGACGTAATATGTATATAGCTACGGCGTAGTACATCACAGCTACGGCGTAGCACCTACGAAGATTAAAATATGCAAATCGCTATCAAGTGGATATTGATTTTCTATCAATAAAATAAACTATTTGGAATCTTAAAGTTTTATATTAACATGTATATAATAATAATTTTAAATCTTAAATGAACAAACATTTCATTTAAGATTTAAAATGTATATACAGATTTTTCATCATCATCATCATCAGCCCCTAAGTGCTCACTGCTGAGCAAAGGCCTCTTTTCACACGGAATAGGTTTGTGCATTTATCACCTCGCTAGCTCAATGCGGGTTGGCGATTTCAAATTTATATTTAGAAATTATATAGTCCAGGTTTCCTCACGATGTTTACCTTCACTGTATGTCAATGGTGTCTAAATAATCATAAAAAGTACATATAACTCGGCAAAAGTCACATTGGTACTTGCCAGGTTTCGAACCTACACCCTTATGCATGAGAAACGGGCTCCTTAACCTCCGGGCCATAGAGATTTACTATCACCATAATCGTAATTGTCAGACACGCAACGTCTTTTGTTCAAGTTATCAAAAGATCGTTGTAAGAGTAAATAAGAAATAAAGATGCACCAAGTCCATTTGAAATTTTCTCATATATTTGCCGGTCCATCATTGCAGATTTTAGAATTAAGTAAATGTAATTTTTTTTATATGATACTTCGGAAAACGTGCAATTTGGTTACCTGATGGTACCTAAGCAACCGGCAACGCCCATTGACACTTGTAACACTAAACAAGGTTGTTAGGGATTTGGAGATTGAGGATGGAGCTGAAGATTGGGCCTCCGTTTTATGTAATACTAATAGGTCGACAAACGAGCAGACGGATTACCTGATAGTAAGCAATCAGCTCCGCCTATAGACACCTGCTGCGGAGGAGTTACGAGTGCGTTGCCGACCTTTTAGGGATTAGGGTTTTGGAGATTAAGGGATTGTGGAGGGATCAGGGGAGGGGAAAATTTGGGCGTCCGGTAACCTCATTCACATGGCGAAACAAAACTTTGTGGTTATTTCACGCCGGTTTTCTGTGAGGCCGTGGTATCACTCCGGTCGAGCCGACCCATTCGTGCCGAAGCATGGCTCTCCCACACCTTCTTGTCTGGTCGAGCTTCAGCATGAAATGGCCCGTTCGTGCTGAAGCATGGCTGTGTCACACTTAATCTTTATTTTTTAGTACCTATATTAATACACATGATAATATTTATATAAAGACATGCAGTTTCATAAAATGCCAATACGTTGGTCTACATTTATTTTGATCTCAGAAGACTAATTCCATTGCCCAAATTGTCGACTTTCATGGCCTTTTACTTAGGAAAACGATAAAGTATGGATATGTCATCGTTATGTAATATATGGCCTTGAAATGCTCATTTTGCCTCGAAGTGTCGTATAAAGATAACTAAGGCTTTATAAAATTTATGTTGCTCCCATTTATTATAACTCGTTACGCATAATAAGCGTTTTGGACGAAATTGTACTTTATTCCAAAATCATAGGAACCACAAAATAGTATATTTCATTTCTTAAAGCATTTTCTTCAACTAACTTGACGTTGTTTTTTTACACCTTTTTTGCACAACTGTCAATCGTTCAAGACTGAATTGAGTAAATAATTCATCATTGACATCTAGAGTGGACTGTTGGTAGAGCCATCATCATAAAAACCCTTATGTTATGTATTATGTATAAGTGTAAAATGCTATTCTTATGTATGTATGTATACTATTTACATAATTATATACATATATCAGGAATATATGTGGTATATTCCTATTATTAACAGAGCGACAGTGACTGTTCTTGACAGAGTGGTCGTGATCATGGTGTGTCCTTGCGATTTCTTTTCACTTTTTCTGTTCGTTTCTCTGGGGAGTAAGTGAAGAACGAGTTACTAAGATCAGACACCGGCCCAAACGTCATCCTCACCTGCACGCGCCTGAAGGCGACGACTGTCAATATACTGCGGTGGTGCTCCCTGCCAGACAACAGACGAGGCAATGACGACCAAGCGATGGCGGGGTAACCACACACCTGGATGTCGGATGAGGCTGCAGTGACCTTGGGTCTAAATAACCTTTATAAGAACCGATACAGAAGGCAACGCGAAACCAGTGTATTAAATAGGTATCCCATTAGAGTCATATGTCGTATTATATATTACATTTTGTATATTGTTGTTGTTGTATTTTGTAATCGAAATTTATCGCCTCCAAGTTATCTTCTTGTTGCAGCTTGCATGATCTCTAAGAATACCTATGGCATTAAGTCCACCTCTATAAATAATAATACTATATTCTTACCCCTTCAGGGTACAAGAGGTCAAGTGTTAAGTTACTTATATTTATCAACTTCCATACAACAAACAACAATAATAATAAATCCTAAATATTACGCTTAAATCCCACGAACGAACCCTAACAGCAATTATTGGCAACACGGTCCAATAATAGCAGGATTATAGCCATGTTGGGAACCCTGGGAAAAGTTGAATCCAATACTTAATCGATCAATCGCCTGCAAACGTCTATACGAAATTATTTTGCTTTTAGAAAATGAAAATGGTTTTCAAAGTTAATTGAATTGATTTGGAAACTGCCGCAGAAGTATTGGGTCTTATAAACCTTACCTTTAAATGTAAAATATATATTTACAAGTTATGTTTCGACACGAATGGGTCAGTTCGACCAAAGTGACGGCATTATCAAAAAACGATGAGACAAGATTATAAAAATATCAACATAAAGTGTATCAATCTAGATATCAAACATCGACAGTACATGAAGAGTAATAAGTTAAAAACTTAACATCATTATAACATAACATAAATGTAACTGGCGCTAATGAGCCGTCTTTTATTAAAATCAAAGAAAGTTTTACGTCAATTTAATATTTTCAATAGGTAATGAGTTCTATTGAAAGAAAATGATTAGACGTCGATTTAATTTTATTACAGCGTTCTTGACTAAAACCTTACCCAAGAATTCTGTATAAAAGTTCCCACATTAATCTCTTTAAATAAATGAAGGGTTCTTTAAATTTAATTTTAAATTTGAATTAGTTTTGTTAGTTTTTAGATCGCAATTATGTGCCGCGGCTCGGCTCAGAGCAGGAAGAGGAACAGCGTAGAATCTAGTCAGAAAGAATCTGACACTCCCTCTTTCACATTTCACCCTTTCGTGGGGAAATTAATAGGATCCACTTCCTGCATGAATAGTCTATTTCATTAAACGTAAGTAATTACATAAGTACATATATTAGATACGGCGTCAATCAAGCGGGCGGATTACCTGATGGTAAGTAATCACCGCCAAGGACACGCGCAACGTCAGCAGAGTAGTAGGTGTGTTGCCGGCTTTTTGGGGATTTAGGGATTGGGGAGCGATGGGTGAAGGGAAAGGTTTAGGTAGCCGATAACTTTACTCTCGCGGTTAACAACGCTCCAGTAACATAATACCTGTATTAAGGTCCTACATAGAAAAGTTTTGCCATATTTTCCATGCTCGACGGGCTAATGCAAGGTCTGTTTATTGTGTAGTCTCTTAATTAGCTCTACTCGTTCCCACAGCTAACATCTTATTGCACGGCTTAGTTCATTTTTATCAGCCGGTTACTTCCATTTCCATCAAAATCATTCCAGGTTAAACACTTTCTTTAAGTTGTAAGGTAATAGCCGGGGTCGCGTGTCAAGTACAATGAGGTGAGCACAGCCTGAAGCTGGAGAAGGACCGTTGTGCTTTAGTCAGTTAGAGTCTGACAGTCTCTGAGTCTGTCGCCATACCCTGGGCGAAAGAAGTCATTTGATGAGAAGTCATCATCATCAGCTTATAAGTGCCCAGTGCTGAGCAAAGGCCTCTTCTCAAACGGAGAAGGTTTGAGCATTTATCACCACGCTTGCTCAATGCGGGTTGGTGATTTCAAACTTATAATTAGAAATTATAAGTATAGGTTTCCTTACGATGTTTACCTTCACCGTATGTCAGTGGTGTTTAAATGATCATAGAAAGTACATATAACTCAGAAAAAGTCACATTGGTACTTGCTAGGTTTCGAACCCACACCCTCATGCATGAGAAGCGGGCTCCTTAGCCTCCGGGCCACTACCACATAGCATTCTTCCCTCAACATTAGATATATTTTTCATCATTGATTGTAATATTCTTTTATGTAAATGGAAGAAACTCAAGCCCACTCTATTTATTTATAGGTACTAGTAAAATGAAACAAGACCTAAAGTCAACAACTAAATCGAACTAGGATTCTCTGTGTAAATATTTATGTTTACGCTCAAAAGGCGTCTGGCTATTGATAGAATCTTGAAGTTTGATTAAGAAATCGTAGTTGTAGTATCTAGTATTATTAATTACTATATTAAGAAAGGTTCTTTTTCGTAGATATCGTTGCCCAACAGACATTATTTTTATTTATTTACAATTGTAGAAAAATTTGAACTTCTTAAGTCAGAACTGCAAGTAATTACGTGTATGTCACTATTGTTATGTTAATAGTACAAATGCATTTTTTATTTTCATATTTTAAGTGGGATATTTTATCTAATGTTTTTTTTTATTCCCTGGTTTAAGGCAAGAACTGATTTAAAGCCTGACTATTTCCTTAGCTCAAACAAAAGAGGTTTTCATACTTACTAAACAGCAAGATGACGAAAATATAAAAGATTCTCATAGATACTTAATTTGTAGGAGTTATTAAATAAACAATCATAAAAATACAATTATAACGAAGAGAGTACAGTTGAAAGATAAATCTTTAGTTTTTCGTTTCATTTATATGCTCTGAAGTTGAAACTTAATAGTTTTAATGCAAACAGCTTAAAACAAATAACATTTTGAATTAAATTCTGCTTTGCCATTTGTTTGTGAAAATAAATAGTAATTATTTTGAGTCATGTTGATGTTATTTTGTGTTGTTTATTTCATTATTATCATCAGCAGCAGCAGTTTTTACATTTTTTATTTTTTATTTATATGTTCCGTTGGTGCCCGTGGTATCACCAGGCCCTATCAAAATCCGAGCGTACGGCGCGTAGCATTCCGCGCGCGCCTCAAAGAGCCAATAGACCACCACAGACGGAGCACAACAGGGCTGACGTTCAAGAGGCACCGTGACCTAGGCCCAGAGCAGGAGAAGGAACGGGGGTGTTTTAGTCAGTAAGAGTCTGACACTCTCTCTCGCCTTACCCTGGGCAGGAGAAGTCATTGGATGATTTTCTCCTGACAGAAAAAATTAATAATATCGCAGCATATGCTGAGATAGAAGCCTTTTTGGCCTCGCACAGAGCTGTTGTGTTAATTTTAGATTACTGTTTTTGTTTTGTTGTAATTTAAAATATTGTAAGTTAGATATATATTAAGTAGTTATTTTAAGTTTTTTTATTGTTGTTGTCCTGTGGTAGTCTAAATAAACTTTTTTTTTCTTTTCTTTTCAGTAGGTTCAGTCAACTTCTGTCCACATGAACGACTGGTGGCGCGCGCGCCGCTTACTCGTGCGCTGCGCACGCTCAACACGGTGGCTGATGTCATTGACATATTTTACTTTATACTGAGCGAATTCACAAAGACCATTTACTGTGTAGTATGTAGGAAAATATACATAGTTTGTAGTTAAAAGTTGAATAAGTTTATACTAAGTTAAATATAGTTTAGGAAATATATGTATGTATATTAAGTTACTATGTTGAATTAGGTTAATTATCTAATAATTATTATGTGATAATAAATTTGGTAATAAATACATGACTTACCACTGAGCTCAATTTAAAGCTGATAATCGTATGGTGCAGTGATTGGTGGTTGGTGGTGGTGGTGGTGGATCTGTTCATCTAGCTGAACTCATCAACACTACGTTTGCAGAGATGAATGATATAAAAGACTTTTTGTAGGCTATCACTTGAGAATATCTGGTGATAAACTGAGCCAGACAATTATGAAAAAAGAAATTTGAAACGAAACTTGATTAAGGACCTTCCCAAGTTCTACGAGTACTGACAGACCACCAACATATTTATATAACAAAAAATAATAGAAAAATAATAAGAGATTCCTGTCAACGAAAAAGGAAAATATGTTGATCGTCATCAACATGTTTTATTCATAAAAACGGTAAGAAAAAAATCGGTTCCTTTGTTGACACTCGTTGACAGGAAAATGGTATAAAATATGTAGGTATACAACGCGATTTGAAATGAACGAAAACCCTGTGAAAATAGGAAGACAGGTGTAAACAAGCAATTACATTATATGGATACGAAATTATGTTTTATTTGATATTGGAATGGACAACTTTGTAAAAATTTTGCTTATAATGTTTTACTCTTTTATTATAACACAATTCAAGAAAATTTCGCATGATCAAGAACACAAGATGTAATATTGGTTTTCTACATAATTGGCTCGTGTTGCGAGTTTAAATTTGGAACTGAAACAAATTGTTTAGACTTTCCAATATAATTAAATAATTGATATTTTATTTCAAACATTCTTATTTAACTAATAAATAAAATGCTCGTGTCACAATTTTAGTTACCATATCTTATAAGGCTCTACAGAGTTTTAACAAATTTTATATACATTTAGTAGGTCTGAGAATCGGCTACTGGCTATTTTTCGTCCTGTCATAAGTGGTAAGGGGTGTTCACATTTAACTTTTTTTTTTAAATCATTTTTACGCAATCAATAAAACTTTTGCCAGATCAGCTAAAAAACAAAAAAAATAAGTAGCAAATAAATAAAAATCACACAAGACAACGTAGACATAAACCGGAACAAAATTCTCTAAACACTTTCGATTTGACAATTCAAAAAATAGTTACACAGCGGACAAACGTAATTTGAAAAGAAAATCCAATCATTAATGTAGAACGTATTGACCTTTTTTATTTATAAGTATATTAAGTAGATTTGACAAAACGAAATCGTATAAAGAGTGCATGTCCAATTTAAGTGAGCAAGTAATAATAACAATTCTTTCATGACGACTAAATCCTTAGATCCTAATGCGAGTCCACTTCAGTCGGCTTAAGTCAATTTGCATAATTTTAACCGTTTTCCTCAAGGAAAACCTCAAACTAAGGGCTTAAACTGCAAGAATGCCAGCCATCCCTGATACTTAGTATATTTTAGGAACAAAATGGGGTATTTTGTATATGAAAATAAGACACAAAAATAATAATAAGCCCTATTAATATAATTGTGGGACAGGCTATTTCAGGTTTATTGAATTTTTCATGGAAGCGGATATTGAGTGGGAAGGTGTACGCTACTTAGAGCTGAAATAGTATTTTAATAATATACCCACACATTTGAGGAATAAACTATAAAAGACGACAGGTGATAATGTTGAAAAGTGTGAGAGAGCCAAGCTTTGGTACGAATGAGCCGGCTTGATTAGAGTAATGCCACGACCTCACAAAAAGAGGTGTGAATCAACATTTACGTTACGTTTCGCCGTAATAGCGAGATAACCAGAGTCTCCATCCTTGTCCCCAATTCTCAATTCCTAAATCCCCTATACTTAAACACCTAATAACCTGCAAAAGACCAGCAACACACTTGTAGCAAGTCCTTTGGTATTACCAGTGTCCACGGGCGGCGCCGAGTGCTTAAAATCAGGTAATCCGTCTGCTAGTTTGCCGACATATGCTATAAAACGAAGGTGGTAGTATTTTTCTATACGATATGTAAACGGTAAGAATTAGGAGTTCGTTTAAATATGTAACCTTTACATTAAGAAAAAACTAAACTATATGTATTTTTCTCAGTAAAAAATATTTCTTTTTCCTTTTCATAACATGTAAATACTTCAAAATTATGACACATTTTAAATATACGGCGGATGTCAATACGGCAGTTTCGGCTTTTGCTGAAAATCAACGCTGGAATTCTGTCTTGAACAGATTCACTCCAACATCCTGAGCGAGGGCCATTTTGCGTGGATGTGACGCATATTTCCCCTGATCTGTTTATCTAAGACTTAACTTCTTTTACTTTTAACTCGTTTTTAAACGGTTTTATTTAGCTCACCTTTATTCTTTCTTGGGTCAAATTTAGTAATTCAAATTTCACCCTCTTCCTGTCAACCGATTAATCTGAAATTTTGTATACACTTTTGCTTTTGGTGACAATACAATTATGTGTAATCATAACAATTATAAATCCAAAATGGCGGCCGCTACAAAATGGCGGATAACGTAGGTTTTATCAATCCCATCAATATGGGTATCAAATAAAAGGGCTCAACGAGCAGAATACAATATAGCTACTATAAACAATTTAAATCCAAGATGGCGGCCGCTACAAAATGGCGGATAACGCAGATTTTATCAATCCCATCAATATGGGTATCAAATGAAAGTGCTCAACGAGTAGAATACAATGTACTATAAAAAATTAAAATCCAAGATGGCGGCCGCTACAAAATGGCGGGTAACGTGGGTTTTATCAATCCCATCAATATGAGTATCAAATGAAAGGGCTCAACGAGCAGAATACAATATAGCTACTATAAACAATTTAAATCCAAGATGGCGGCCGCTACAAAATGGCGGATAACGTAGGTTTTATCAATCCCATCAATATGGGTATCAAATGAAAGTGCTCAACAAGTAGAATAAAATGCACTATAAAAAATTAAAATCCAAGATGGCGGCCGCTACAAAATGGCGGATAACGTGGGTTTTATCAATCTAATCAATATGGGTATCAAATGAAAGGGCTCAACAATGCGAATACAATTTACTATGCAAAATTGAAATCTAAGATGGCTGCCGCTACCAAATGGCTGATAACAATTTTTCATCAATCCCATAAATATGGGTATCAAATAAAAGGGCTTGACAAGAAGAATACAGTGCACTATACAACCTCAATATTTAAGATGGGCGCAGCCACTAAATGGCGTATAATAATAAGATTTATAATTAGAAATTGAATCTGTAATTTTGGTATAATTTATTTATATTTAAGTTTGGGAGAGCCATGCTTCGGCACGGATGGGTCGGCTGGAGTTATACCACGGCCTCACAGAAAACCGGCGTGAAACAACCACAACGTTGTGTTTCGCCGTGTGAGTGAGGTTACCGGAGGCCCAATCCCTTCCCAATCCCTAAAAGGTCGGCAACGCATCTGTAACTCCTTCTTTGTTGCGGGTGTCCATGGGCGACGCTGATTGCTTACCATCAGGTAATCCGTATGCTCGTTTGCCGTCCTATCACATAAAAAAAGGTATTTGATTAATCCAGCCTGAATCCACCACCCACGTCTCAAGACTTTGTATCGTGTTGAGGACTGTGTGGCGTTACGGTGGCTAAAAATGATACGTCGTTAGCGGTATACCACCCAAGTTAAAAGTTAAAACGCGCTGAGAACTGTATGGCATTAGGGTGGATAAAAATGATATGTCGTTACCGTTTTCCCCTCAAGACTCAGGCACATCTTGTTGTACATAGCCTTGCCCCTTTATTGGACTTCTGGGGTAGACAATTTTAATATCCATTACAACAAACTGGTAAAAATAAGAAAAAAATACAAACACAAATCTTAGTAACGTCCATTCTCTGTAAGACAATGGAACGTGCAAGCCAACGTGGGAGCCAATGACATCTTAAGTGACCGACAATACGAGTGATGAGAGGTGATCCTCTAGCGTATGCCATCCACATCTGGAGCGAGGCCATCGAGAAACACGGGGAAGCGCTTGCCGTCTCCCTTGACATCTCGAAGGCTTTCGATAGGATATGGCACGAAAGCCTTATTAGTAAGATTCCCTCATTCGGTTTACCTACTGGATTGTGTGTTTGGATCGCAAACTTTCTGAGGGATTGGTCCATCCGTGTGGTCATCAATGGTTGTTCGTCGAGTCAAATGACCATCAATGCTGGGGTCCCTCAGGGGTCAGTGCTCTCGGCAACATTGTTTTTGTTGCACATACATGACCTGCTTAAGCCCGGTCTTTTTGGGTATGCAGACGACAGCACTGTTGCTGAGAGCTACACATCCGGCGCACAAGCCAGTGGGTCACAGATCCAGTCTCTTCGAGAGGCTATGGTTGGGCACTTGAACTTGTCCTTGGAGGCTGTCTCTGAATGGGGCGATGCCAACATGGTCAGGTTCAATGCAGCTAAAACTCAAGCTTGTCTATTTTCTGCTAAAAGGAGTCAATTTAGTCCTGCTCCAACTTTCCGGGGTGTATCCGTGCCGATAACTGACCATCTTGACCTTCTTGGTATAACGCTGACTTTTAACAATTTTGGGCCATACATCGAAGCAAAACCTCAACTGGCTGCAAAAAAGTTGGGAATCCTTGCAGAGTGAAGGTGATATAAATAGTCGATTACAGAAACGACGGGAACAATCAGGTGGCTCTTAGTGGAGTAAGATCTTTGCAGGGACTACGTATAGAGGAGTTGGACTGCAATACATTAACGGGCAAGAAACCTTGCAATAATGAAGTATGAAATGAATTAAACAGAATGCGAAATAAAAACTAAAAACTAGAAAATAAAAATAGGTAAAAAAACTTTTTAAGTTAAACGGTTTTATGTTAAACATACATTGCAATGTTTAAGATAAATGTACTAAACACCAAAAAATAATAAAATAGATACAGTCGTGGGAATTATAAACATATGCATAGACTAGACTAAAATAAAACCGTGGGGCACGTCAATTGTCTACAAATCGCGCTTTAATTCGTCGTTAGGTAGTTGACCCGCAGACAGTGAGGAATTTACTTACTATTTTCTTGCTCATGGAAATTCCAATAGTTATACACTCCATGTAAATATAATAAACGTACTACTCACTCACGACTATGAAACCCTAAAACTCGTTTCCACATTCTAGCGCTACTTATAACAAGTCCATCGTTGACAGTTGAACAACTGCCTAATTATCTATTGTACATTACAAAACAAACATTTTAATAACGATTGTAGACAATTGACGTGCCCCACGGTTTTATTTTAGTCTAGTCTATGCATATGTTTATAATTCCCACGACTGTATCTATTTTATTATTTTTTGGTGTTTAGTACATTTATCTTAAACATTGCAATGTATGTTTAACATAAAACCGTTTAACTTAAAAAGTTTTTTTACCTATTTTTATTTGTTTGTATTTTTCCTCTTTGTGTTATTCCGGTATGCATACGTACGTATTTTTTAATCTATTTATTTTTTTCACACATTGACTCGATGTTATATGTATGTAGTTTATTTTTTTTATTTGTTGCCAAAAAAGTAATGGCGTCATAACTTCTTATTTCTACAATAGGTATTAATTGATAATTGCGAGTATAAAACTCAAGGTATAGGAATGATATTGTCATAATGTAAAAAATTGGAATTATTTACATATGTAATAGTAACAAATTCTTTCGTAGTAACAGGTTAATAAGTAGCTTATAATCTCTGATCCAATTTTCATTCTAATTCGTTCAGCAGTTTTGAAAAGGTAACAAACATCCATCCAAATTAAAAGTGGGAGAGACATGCTTCGGCGTGAATGTGACGGCTCGACCAGATCGAGTCACGGATTCACATAAAACCGGCGTAAAATCGCCGTATGACTGAGGTTAAGGAGTCTCAACCCTTCCCCTTCCTTAATCCTACCCCAATCTCTAAAAGATCAGCAATGCACTCGTAACTCCTCTGTTGCTGCTGATGTCCATGGGCGGCGCTGATTGCTTACCATCAGGTAATCCATCTGCTCGTTTGCCGTTGAATTACAAAAAAGACCCATACTGACAAGCTATGGATGCCATTTGGCTGAAAGCACAGGTTTATCAGAGAGCGCTGCTGACGAATCTTCGTTCAATGTAATTTAGTAGATTCTTATCATCCGGTCTCACAAAACCTTTGGGAATAGTTACCAAGAACACGAGAATCGAAAACAACCCAAAGGGCCAATAAATCCAATAGTTTATAAGTTAAGGACAAATATTAAGAACTTCAACCAAAACAAGCACGCTTGAAGTAACATTGATCGTTCACCAAATTACCCCTGAAATGTACTCAGGTATTTGTCGAAGGGGATAGTAAATTGACTGAAGTTAACTAGACGGTTTTGTGTTCATTAATCTATATGTCCAGTTTATTATGGTCTTTCTCTGTATGAACTTTCTGTACATTTGACGGTCAATTTATACTGGTTTTTATGGACTTGTAGTTTTAACTATAAAATAAAGTGTGTGTGGCCTTGAAATTATAAGCAAACAAAACGCTCATTCTAAACAGTACTGTTTTGTGTTAATCAAATAATCGCAATTCATAATACCGAGTAAAGTGTCTCGATTTCAGGGGAAAATATAATGCTTTTCATTTGTTTTTTTTAAATAACACGAAAACTGGAATTGTACCGTTGAATGGCAGTCAATTTATGCTCTATTACGTGAGGCATACAAATGAAAATTGGGTTTACATTCCTAAATATGCATGCCGCAACCGTATATACTTCTAATTGTAAACTAATATTATAAATGCGAAAGTAACTCTGTCTGTCTGAACCGATTTCTGTAAAATTTAGTACAGACATAGTTTGGAACTCGAAAAAGGACATAGGATAGTTTTTATACTAAAAATCAGCAGGCAGACACTATTCCACGCAAACGGAGTCGTGGGCAAAAGCAGGTACCAATATTTTTTTAAATTATGTCTGTGTTGAGTAACCAGTAATGTAATCTAAGGACTACTAAGTAAAAACACACTTATACCGCAAAATGATTCATTATTAATTACAGCAATAATTCAAAACTTCCAACACAATTTTTACTACAAAAGCCGCATTTTAATGAAAACAAAATAAAATATGTGGTAAGTACCCGTGTACTACACAAAGAGTGTGAGATACAAACTTGATTTTTGCTCCTAATTAGCTTAATTAACGAAGAAATTTCTACAAGAGATAATGTTCCAGATTACGAAATAGAAACTTTAACGCCTGAGATATAACGTTGATTTTCCACTGGTGTCCCTGAAACAGCCATTAAAAGATATATTCTTTAGATTTCTACATTTTAGTTGTCAGATTTCTTCGCAGAGGTGATTTTGTCGGTTCAGGGTTTCAAAGAAAAATGTTTTTACGCGAAGCTTCCAGAAATAATTCAGTAAATAAACTGCAATTTTTGGTATAGAAATGTCTCTATGTTAATAATAATAATCTTTGTAACTTGTGACTAAGGGTCAAACTTTAGTCAAAAGCTGCTGTCTGACTGAAGTATTTGGTAGTCATCAGGTGACTTCTCCTATCCTTGGTGGGCGAGAGGGAGTGTCAGACTCCCACTGACTAAAGCCCTACCAGTTCCATCTCCTGCTCTGAGTAACGCTAGTGGCACTTCATCGCGCTTTGGCCTCATCCTTAAGAATAACTCAAAAGAGTACTACTTATTTCGTTTTTACTCTCCAATGACACGTTTTTTTTTATAACACAAAATTTGAGAATATTTACAGTAACGTAAAATCAATAAATGTGGTATTATTGTTTTTCAATATAATAATAGGTTTTATCATATTACAAAAACATATTATTTGTGACTAAAAAAAATTTCGAATTGTTCTCCAGGCTTTTTACACACCAGCCTATAAATATTTTACTAAAGTAATATAGTCTGGATTGGGTCTCCGATAACTTGTTGTCAATAATCGAATGTAACCTTCTCGAAATAATTAGCACAATTCTTACACGAACGAGGTTTTAATTGGCTACAAAAAACGGCTTCCTATACGAATTCTATTTTTAAATTCTGGAAAATTCGAAAATTGGCTGTTGATCTTTTAGACTTTTTGCTAGCACGAGTGTTAAACATAACCAGCTATTTTACGAAGGAAAGGCAGTTATACTTAGGTGTGTAGTTTTACATTGGGTCTGCAGATGGCGCGCATGGATAGCTCGCTATACTTAGTCGGGTCATAAGTTCTGTCAAAACCTTATATTTTTAATTTTCGATTACTGGCCAGAAATTCTTCGACTTATTTTAAAAATAGAACTTTCGCGCTTGTAGAAAATAAAAAAGAAATTATTTTTTATTCATTTTTAAATATGGAGTGGTCGAATAAAGAAGACAGAATCGCGGTTATCGCGTTGCACCGCTGTGGTTACGCGCCAAAAGACATTTTCAATATTCTTCAAAATTTGAAAATAACGTTACGGTTTGTTTATCGTACTATCAAACGATACACCGAAGAGTCAAGCTTCGAAGATCCTAAGAGAAGCGGCCGACCTCGCACAGTTCGGACACATAAGGTCATCAAAGCAGTGAAGGCGCGAATCGAACGAAATCCCGTACGTAAACAAAAAATCCTAGCTCTGCAGATGGGGCTAAGCAGAACCACTGTTAAAAGAGTACTAAATGAAGACCTGGGACTACGAGCTTA
Organism: Spodoptera exigua; assembly: GCA_902829305.4. Classification (NCBI taxonomy): domain Eukaryota; kingdom Metazoa; phylum Arthropoda; class Insecta; order Lepidoptera; family Noctuidae; genus Spodoptera; species Spodoptera exigua. The sequence continues at coordinate 9,926,968 of LR824616.2, read as the reverse complement.
TCGTAAAAAGACAGGACATTTTTTGAACGAGCGTTTAAAAAAAATTAGGCTAGACAGATCCCGCGCTTTGCTACGACGGTACGCGGGAAAAAAATACCGCGAAATTCTTTTTTCGGATGAAAAAATTTTTACTATTGAAGAAAGTTTTAACAAACAAAATGATAAGGTGTATGCCCACAGCAGTGAAGAAGCAAGCGCGCGTATTGCGAGGGTCCAGCGTGGGCATTACCCTTCCTCATTCATGGTTTGGCTTGGAGTCTCATATTCAGGCGTAACTGAGGTGTTTTTCTGTGAAAAAGGTGTGAGAACTAGTGCCGAAGTTTATCAAAATACTGTCCTAACAAACATAGTGGAACCTCTTTCTCAGACAATGTTCAGGAACAGGCATTGGATATTCCAACAGGACTCTGCACCGGCTCATAAGGCACGAAGTACGCAAGACTGGTTGATCGCTCGTGGAATTGACTTCATCCGGCATGAAGACTGGCCCTCTTCTAGTCCAGATTTAAACCCACTGGACTACAAGATATGGCAATATTTGGAGGAAAAAGTCTGTGCTAAACCTCACCCGAATTTGGAGTCTCTCCGAGCATCTCTGGTTAAAGCAGCGGCAGACATAGATATGAATGTGGTGCGTGCAGCGATCGATGACTGGCCGCGTAGATTAAGGGCATGTGTTCAAAATGGGGGAGGGCATTTCGAATAATGTAAATAAAATTATATTGTACATTTAATGACCTTTCATTTCATATATAATTTTTAAATAATTGTCAAAAGGCGTATAAGTTATTACATCAAAAGTTTGTGACAGAACTTATGACCCGACTAAGTATATAGCTCGCGCATGGATAGACACACACCTAAGCGCTCCACGCGCATCTCAAATAGCCACCACAGACGGGGCTCAACGCTGTCGATGTTCATTCAGGGATGCGGTTATTACAATATAGCTTGACAAGCGCAATAATTTTCCGCAGCCCAGTCTGAAACAGGCCGCCACAAATGAGGCCTAATTTGGTCGATGTTCATTTTCAGTCACCTGAACGGGGTCGTTTTTGATCAGTGGGGGCTAGCACTGTCTCTATCTCTCTCGCACCACCCGGCGTAGAAGAAGTCTTTTGATGATTAACCTTCCTCAGAAAAAAGGATATATAATGTATTAAGTTATACTACGACTAATATTATCGAACGTTTGTATTCATTTTCATAAACAAGCACTTAAGAACTAATAATAATTAGTTCGAGTGAAGTCTCTAAAATTAGAAATCTGCTGTCACTATTTTTCTATTAGAAAAGTCCACGTCCATAACAAAAGACTAGCAGATTTTACTTAATACCTTTTCTAAATTCAATTTTAAGTTTCGAACAAAGTTACTTTAACACTATTTTTAAATTAACCACAAAAAGTTTTCATTTTACTACCTTTCAAAGAGGATTATCTTCCCTACAGAAGACCTAAGTCCTATATTTTTTGGACTTCTTTGCAAAGTTTGTCAGTTGCTAGGCAAAAAAATGTTTTTGGAGATTAAAAAAAACAGTTTGATCATGTTTTTAAAGTTTTAATTATTTAAGTATTCAATGTTAGCTAAATAGACCTTTGAGGTGGTAAAAATGGTTTGCTATCCATAAATTCTTTAATATATAATTATGACTTTTGAACCGTTAGTAACCGAATCTTGAGGAACAAAATTTTCTACTTACCTACGTGGATGCTACTGGCATATACTATATATTTATTTTTCCGAGTTTATGTGTCTTGGTGGTGAATTTTAAGGGGTAGCTGCTCCTGAGAAGTGAATGTAATGTTTTCCGAAATAATTGGATTGGACCTGAAGTAACCATTCTCATAAAAACCACCCGGGTGTAGTTTCACGGACGGCCAGCAAGAGCAGCTTCGCGCACGCCTCAAAGAGCCAATAGACCAACACAGATGGTCCCCGGCGTTGTTTTGCGCCGGTATTCTGTGAAATCCCTGGATTCAGCCCAGTTGAAAACAGAATCGGTATTAGTAGTATTATACTCGTATATACGCAAGTACCGACATTACCGACAGTACTGACGTGACAAGACATTTACAAAATACAACTCATGTTATAGCGAACATGAACCCAACTCGTGATGGCCTGTAAGATGCTTCGTTGCGTCATAGATGCTCCAGATGTCCTGGAGGCGTTAGCACGCTTTTATATCCCAAATATCTAATTCTGAAGTAAAAATCTCAAGATGTTCGCCATACCCCATTATCGAACTGTCGCACGAGCTAAGTCAGCAATTCCTCACACTAGTCTAGTCGAGGACAATCTCCTGGAATCTAAGAATCTAATCCAACCATTAACCTGTTTGCAGATGGATGAAAGGAAATTTTATTGGAATTCGAGAGGTTGTAAACGTTTTATTTTTGTTTTTTGATGGTGATGTAACTGGATCACATCCGTATTAACATAAATAAATAAACAAAGTATGCAATCTGTAACCCATTACGTGTTATTCAAAACAACTCAATACTTTACTCATAGGAAGTATCTTCAAGGTTGAAATAAGCTAATGAACAATACAGCTACAAGTTAACAAGATAAAGTTTGTGGATAATATTGTTTCATCCTCGGAAACAAGGTAAAGAAACATTTTGTTAGCTCAGTATACAAGTATGTGTGGTGGACTGGTTATAAACTGAATATTGCGTCCTTCAGAATGGAAGAAATTTAACTGGTGGCTAATTCTAGATATGTATTATATACTACACGTACGTACACGTTAAGTGCCAAGAGGGTCACTGATCAGCTACAGTAGCGGAGGATTTGCCTTCAATAGTTTTCTGTGGATAGTCAAAGGCTTGGATGTCGTTGCGGCCCAGTGGTTGAAACGCCCACTTCTCATGCATGAGGGTTCGAAACCTGGCAAGTACCAATGTGACTTTTCCAAGTTGTATGTTGTACGGGACCGTACATTATTTTAACTACTCACGCCCGTGCGTTCTGCACACTCAGGTTTTGTGTATATTGCAAACAATGCAAAATGTAATTTGTGTCTTTTATAACGAATTATAAATCAATGTTAATCTAGCATTCAAATCGGGTGGTATTATTTCTATATCCTTATAGGATTAACCCCTCATCATATCGTATCATCAAAGGTGTAGGAATCTTCTACATTTTTTTTGGTCCTTCGAGCCGGATCGTGGCGGGACCTTCGCGGTTACTTTGACCTCGCGCGCGCATTCGTGTCTCGTGTACGTCAACGTGACGTGGACTTAAGTTCCGTGCGATCACCAGTGTAATCTACACACATCATCGACTTGAGCATCGCTAGCTTAAGCCATCTCGGTCGTGTTCATTGAATCGCGATACTTCATCATCTTCATCTCATCTGTGGCGCGAGAGGTCGCGCACGCTGTCAGCTTCGTTGGAATCACCAGCAGGGGCGTAGGACGTCACTACTGTAACGTCGCATCTGGATCATCATTTATCAAGTAAGACTGTTCCTTTATTTTTCAACATGGAATCTCGTATAGCCCGTCAATCTGAAATCATCTCCAGTATCACTACCATAAAGGTCAACTTTAATAAGGACTCTGATTCCCGCAAAAATGCCGAATACATCAAAAAACGGTTAGGCGCGCTAGACGCTCTCTGGGAAGAGTTCGAACAAAATCATTCTAGAATTTCCGATCATGCCAGTGAGGCAGATGAATATTTCCGTCTAAATACCTATCAGGTAGGCAAAGACCTTTATCAGTCTGTCCGCATCCTCTTATCATCTTACGGAAAATCATCAAAATCAACTCAACCAGATGGGGAGGTTGATGAATTGTTAGCAATGCAGCGGACTAATTTCAGGGCACTTAGTCGACTTATTAAGAGCATCAAGGTTGAAAATATATCGGATAAATGGGAACTCGAAGACGAGCTAAACGGCGTTCAGTCTATTTGGAAAATTATCGACGCTCAGCATTTGAAAATCGATCATATACTTGCGGGTGGAGATATATCGTATGACGAGGAATTCACTCGTCATGAGTTAGCTTACAAAAATATCAAACGTGAGCTAAATAGGAAAATCTCCTCTACGACTCATTTAGAAAAGGTCACTCCGAAACTTGAGATACCTACGTTCAGCGGAAATTATAGTCAATGGCCAACCTTTTATGATTTGTTTAGCGAGACAATTCATAACAATAATTCCATCACCAAGGCCCAAAAGATGCAACATCTTAAGGGTAAGCTCAAGGGCGAAGCTGAACGACTCATCTATCATTTAAATGTCTCATCGGAAAACTACGATACCGCATGGGAGATTTTAGTCCATCGATACAACAACGAGCAAGCTCTTTTCACTCATCAAATCGAAATATTTCTCAATCAGCCCAACATTCAAAAACAATCATCATCCGAAATCAAAAGGTTATATGACACTACTACGGAGTGCATTCATGCTATTCACAATCTTGGCGTCAATACTAATGCGTGGGATCCTTTATTGGTGCACCTTCTATGTAAAAAACTGGATACGGATACCCAGACTGATTACAGAGAAGCACGCGTCGAACCGCGAAAATTACCTAAGTTAGACGAGTTAATGACATTCCTTGAAGGTAAATTTACTGCGTTGGAACAGATAACCAAATATGATAAGGAACCCGCTACATCTATCAAACGAACCCCAAATCCAAAAGTGCAAAATAATTATTACAAATATAATAATTATAAAGGCTTTAATCATCGAAATTATCAAGCTCAAGCTATTCATATCTCGAAATGCGCAGTTTGCAACCTAAATCATAATCGCAATTTGTTTTCATGCAAAAAATTTATTAACATGACTCCGGATTTACAAATGAGAATAGTTACACAATCAAATATTTGTAAAAATTGCCTATTCTCTCACGACGGAAATGAATGTACTTCCACCAAACGTTGCAAGTCTTGCCAAGGCAATCATCATACCATACTCCATAAAGCGTGTATGCAATCATCAAAACATCAATCCTCATCATCATCGTCTACATCGGGTCCGTCCGCAAAAACACCCAACAAACAGCCTAATGCCAATCATGTCGCAGTAGACGATGAAGAATTACTATTAACCACGTTATCGATCAATGTAAGGTGTCCTGACGGTACCTATATAACCCTAAGGGCTCTCCTGGACCAGGGGTCTCAAATATCACTTATATCGGAGAACGCTGTGCAACGACTAGGCTTACAGAGGCGACGTTACAATGCGTCCGTGTCCGGTATAGGTTCAGGTGCTAGTCAAAGTAAGGGTTTAGTATCTATCGACTGTCAATCTATCTACGGCGATTATAATTTCACTACAGAAGCACTCGTACTCTCTCGGGTTGCCAGTAACTTGCCTAGCGTTCAGTTCAAAAAACAATCATGGCCTCATCTCCAGCATCTGCAATTAGCTGATCCAGAGTACAATGTTTCCAAGCCTATCGATCTTCTCTTGGATGTCAGCATTTATTCACAGATCATCATGGACGGTCTTATCAAAGGTCCATCTCAAGCTCCAATTGCGCAGCAGACTGCCCTCGGATGGATTTTATCGGGAAACGTTCGTACTTTTAATTGTCATATCGTGACAAACAATATATCGGATCTTTCAAAATACTGGGAGATTGAAGACGTTGAACCATCATCATCATCATCATTGACTAGTGAAGAGCAGTATTGTGAAGAGTTTTATCAACAAACTACTCGTCGCTTAGATACTGGCAGATACGAAGTTGGCATTCCCATGAAACCCGAATACGAAAATCAACTTGGATCGTCTAAATCAAAAGCGATTGCACAATTCAAACAGTTGGAAAGAAAAATGTGCAATAATTTATTATTCTCGGAAAGTTATAAATCATTTATGTCCGAATATCAACAACTGGGTCACATGTGTAAGGCCGATAATGTCGACGAATCAAAACCAGCCTTCTATTTACCTCATCATGGCGTCATCAAATTAGATTCCACAACGACTAAACTTCGAGTCGTTTTCAATGCTTCTTCAAAATCATCTTCCGGTAAAAGTCTGAATGACCTCATGTGCTGTGGACCAAATCTCCAAAAAGATCTCATGACACTTATTTTGAACTGGCGCACTTACAAGTACGTTATGACAGCTGATATCGAGAAAATGTTTCGACAGCTCTTCATCAGACAATCAGATCATCATCTTCAATCAATCGTTTGGAGACAATCACCTCAAGAGTTACTAGGAGAATATCGTTTAACTACAGTGACTTACGGCACTAAAGCCGCTCCTTATTTAGCTATGAGGACTCTTAAACAGTTATCAATCGACGATGCCGATAGATACCCATTAGCAGCGTCAACATTACGCCAATCTTTTTATATGGATGACCTTCTTGGAGGCACAAATACCATCAATCAAGCCAGGGAGCTACAACATCAACTCATTGAGATGTTGAAGGGTGCTGGCATGAATCTGCGCAAGTGGTCCAGTAATGACCCGGAGCTACTTAAAGATCTTTCCTCAGATCAGCTCAATAGCCCATTCGACTTTAAGTGCTCAGAATCGAAGAAAACGCTTGGACTCAGGTGGAATCCATCAACGGATACCTTTAGCTTCCAAAATCCGGTCCAGTGTCGTAATCAATGCGTCACGAAGAGGCAGTTGCTATCTGAAATATCGAAACTTTTTGACCCATTGGGTTGGCTGTCTCCACTATCAATAAGAGCGAAACTTCTATTCCAAAACGCATGGTCATTAAAATTATCTTGGGATGAAAATGTTCCACAATCAATTCAAGATGATTGGATTCATCTCAGGAGTGATCTCAATCTCATTGACCAATTCATTATACCGCGATACATTGGTAATACAAACCAATTGTATCAAATACATGCATTTTGTGACGCTTCCGATAAGGCATATGCTTGTGCAGTATATGTCGTAAGTAAAGATCATAAGGGCGAGTGCATATCGAGACTCGCTGTCGCAAAAACAAAATTAGCGCCTCTGGCTAAAAAGGTGTCACTGCCAAGGCTCGAACTCTGTGGTGCGTTACTTCTTGCTCAACTTATCAAGAAGGTTATGGAGTCATTATCAAATGAAAACGTGGAAATTTATGCCTGGACTGACTCCATGATAGTCCTAGGATGGATCCAAGGAGACGTCCATAGGTGGAAACAATTCGTGGCTAATAGAATTATCACAATCACCAATATCGTTCCATCATCATGTTGGCATCACGTACGGTCAGAGGATAACGCGGCAGATTGTGCCACTCGGGGTCTCACGTCACAGAAGCTACTTAACCATCCATTATGGTGGCAGGGTCCAAAATGGATAATTCATTTCGATCGTAATACATTACCTGTCACTTCTTATCAATCGCCGAATATTGAGATCAAAAAACACTGTGTGAACACCGCCTTATATAAAAATAACATTTCAGTTATACAAGAGCTATTGTGCAATTACAGTTCATTAACTCGTATTGTAAAAATAGTCGCTTGGATATCACGTTTCATTAAACGATCGCGAGGTAAACACACAGGTGGGACGGAATTTTTGACGTCAGCAGAGTTGCACAATGCATTACATTTAATCATACAGAATTATCAATTATACGAATTTCATGAAGACATTCAGTTTATCAATCAAAAGGGATACGTGCACCCTAAAAGTAAAATATCATGTCTCAATCCTTTTCTGGATGAGGACAGTATCCTTAGAGTGGGAGGACGACTCAAAAACGCATGTATCAAGGACTCATCAAAGCACCCTATCATATTATCTAGCCACAGTCGTCTCACCGACTTAATCATCCATCAGGCTCACATGACAACATTGCATGGGGGCCCGCGTCTGACACTTGCATATATCAGAGATAAATATTGGATCATAAGCGGAATTCGTACTGTCAAGAGAAGGTTGAGATCCTGCGTTAAGTGTCAGCGCTTCAATCAATCAAAGTATAATCAAATCATGGCTGATCTCCCACAGCCTCGAGTCACCCCGTCACGTCCATTTACCCACACCGGTGTCGATTTTACGGGACACGTAGAGTTAAAAGCCAATAAGGGACGTGGAATCAAAACGGTTAAGGGGTATATAGCAGTATTCGTTTGCTTGTCCACCAAAGCTGTTCATCTGGAACTTGTTTCCGATCTGAGTACTCCAGCATTCTTAGCAGCCTTCCGAAGATTTTCAGCTCGTCGTGGTGCACCTAGTCATATGTATAGTGACAATGGAAGAAATTTCGTAGGCGCCAATCGTATCATTAAGAAGGAGTATCAAGAAATCTTAGCCAATATCAACACCGATCTATTTGATAACATCAGTCACATGAACGTAAGCTGGCATTTCAATGCTCCAGCGTGGCCAAGCGCAGGTGGTCTTTGGGAGGCAGCAGTCAAAAGCCTTAAATATCATTTAAAGCGGATCATTGGAGATCAAAAACTCACGTACGGGGAGTTTACTACTCTACTTTACCAAATAGAGGCGTGTCTCAACTCTAGACCACTTTGTCAACTGACTGAAAGCCCTGACGATGACTTTCTTTCGCCAGGACACTTTTTAGTTGGTGGCCCAATTCTATCCAGGCCACAGACAGATCCAGATCACATCAATCTCTCGACGCGATGGCAACTCGTTCAATCTATGAATAAACAGCTTTGGAAGCGGTGGTCAAGCGAATATCTTCAACAATTGCAGGCTAGATCAAAATGGCGTAAACCAAATAGAAATTTCAAAATTGGTGACGTAGTCCTTATCAAGGAAGAAAATCTACCACCTGGCAAGTGGGCATTAGGACGCATTCAAGATGTACATCCAGGAAAGGACAACTATGTTAGAGTGGTCAGTCTAAAAACAAAAGGTGATAACATTATCAAACGTCCTGTCAACAAACTCGTGTTATTACCTACCAACGAGGACACGGCACAAGATCAAGCTATCGATCAAGGAAATTCTTCCAACCCATCACCGCCATCATCATGTCAACAAAAAAAGAGTGAGCGTACTCAACGTTCTCGTAGAGGAATATCATTCAAGAGCCTATTCATTCATTCATTATTATTCATTTTCATGTTGCTATCCCCTGTTCACGCACAAAGTACCAACAATCATCAATCATATAATCTGACGTCATTAGATGAAAATCAAGCAATTTACTTCGACAGACTGTCGAACCTGCAATACATCAAGGATGAATGGCGTCTAGTTGTCTACTATAATATGACTACCTACTGGAAAGGCTTATCGGATATCAAAAGTTACGTCAATCATATCAAAACAATGTGCATCACTCATTCAAGTAAACAATATCAGAGTATCATTGTTCAACTAGAGCAGGAAATTAGTGAAATTGAACACTATGACATGTTACTTAAAAATACAAATGAAGCACCTATGAGATTAAGAAGAGGTCTTGTAAATGGAGTCGGTTATATCGCAAATTCTCTATTCGGTGTACTGGACGAAAGGTTTGCCGAAAAATACAAAAGCGACATCGAACAGATCAGTCACAACGAAAAACATCTTCAAAATCTTATCAAAAATCAAACCAGCATCATGGAATCCGAATTCAACATTTTACGCCGTAATGAAAACGTCATGAATAAACAATTCTCCTTTATCAATCAACGGCTTCAAGATTTAGCGCGTGAAGTATATGAAGTACGTTTGGTTAATCAAGACAATAACTATATCACGTCATCATCTTTAGCTGCATCAATCATTCTATCAAACCTTCGATGGATCCAGCAGACTTTGATTGGGACTGTAACGGATATTTCTCATGGACGTATCGACAGCCATTTACTATCTCCCGAACAGCTATCGTATCAGCTGAGCATCATCTCTAGTCAGCTAAATGGTAAACTTACTATACCAGTAGATATCAAAAACATCAAGGACTTGTATCGATTACTCAAGGTTTCAGCTAGGGTTATCTCAAATTACTTAATCATAGAAATCAAAATTCCGCTTTTAAGCAACGAAATGTTCGAGTTAAACAAAATCATCTCTATCTCTCAGAAACAAGGACAACACTACTATCAATTTCTTACATCAGTATCATTTATTGCGTACAATCTGCACAAGGATACAGCTTTTCTTCTATCAGAAGAAGATCTAAAGTCGTGCACTCATATTCCTAGCGATATATTATTGTGCTCATTAAACATGCCCATTTACGATCTAAAAATGAAGCAATCCATCTGTGACATTAAAATAATTAATCATGCTCACTTATGTAAGTCTGTAAAATCGTCGTGCGAAGAGCGGTGGATCAAGTTGCACAGGCCAAACACCTGGTTGTACACATGTTGTCCGGAATGCCAGGTTCGCATTATTTGCGCGAACGGAGTGACAATGACCCATCTTATAAACAATGGCATCATTACTCTAGGTCAGGGCTGCGCATTGAAAGGGGATACCTTTAGTATTTATGCTCATAATAACTTTTTCAGTAATTTGAATATTCATCATCATATCGAAGTCCCAGAGGTGTCTATGCTTAATCGAATTATGAAAACATCAATACCCGACAATATTAGTATGGTCGAGGATCATCAGGTTATTTGGGATCAGTTAAGGGCTCAGATTGACGAGGTTAAGGAACAGTCATCAACAGATCTGAGCATTCATGATGTTCACCATTACACTGTGCTATACATCAGTGTAGCCGCGGTGATCATACTGGGTGGCGTCGTCGTGTACCTCATCAGGAGTCGTCGAGCTGCGGCTAGGGCAGCAGCGTCGCCGGCCCCCCAGGGCCAGGAGGCTGCTGGGGCGGGGCCGGCGACAGTCGCGCCGGTGGATCCGGCGCCAGTGGCGTCACATCAAGCGCGATCAGTGCTTAAGTGCAGTGAAGTGTTCACGGTCAGTGGTGTAGATAAGGCTACTTCGCCAGAATCTATGTGATCAGTGCGCTCCGTGACTAAATTGGTTAGGTCCTACGTTTTAGTGTATATTTTATTTTACATTACATTATAGCACCTAAGACTATCTTTGATTCATCACCTTGTTATCATCCATCATCCTTTTATACAATTTAATTTTGATCACATTATCTATCTTCTTTGTCCTTTCAATCTTTTTCATCTCAATCGTGTTTTATCTATCTCTTTTGAGTGGGCAGGATGTACGGGACCGTACATTATTTTAACTACTCACGCCCGTGCGTTCTGCACACTCAGGTTTTGTGTATATTGCAAACAATGCAAAATGTAATTTGTGTCTTTTATAACGAATTATAAATCAATGTTAATCTAGCATTCAAATCGGGTGGTATTATTTCTATATCCTTATAGGATTAACCCCTCATCATATCGTATCATCAAAGGTGTAGGAATCTTCTACATATGTATTTTTTATGATTAATTAGACACCATTGTAAAAGGGTGAAGGAAAACATCTTGAGGAACCTGGACTTATAATTTTTAATTATAAGTTTGAAATCGCCAATCCACCTTGAGCAAGCGCGGTGATTAATGCTCAGACCTTCTCCGTGTGGGAAGAGATCTTTGCTCACCTTCAGGCTGATGATGTGATGTGATGTGATGAGAGTCAAAGGCTAAACTATAACATTACCCCTATTCCTCCATGTTTCATCACCCCTCCGTTAGAAAAAGTACCTAACAGGAAGAACAAATAAATTTCAAAAATTTATGTTATTTTTATTACTTGGCACCCGACCGCATACGTGACCTCGTATCTAAATAAGGCTTTAACTGAAATAGTTGTCTTTTCGAATTTCCACATAAATTCTTTTTATGTTTTACTAGCCATTTGCTTAGGACTAATAGCTACCGTACTCTTTTTTTATATGAATTGTTGTGTATTGGAGAAAACTTTCAGAATACGGTTTAAGGGAAAAAGGCTAGAGTTTTTTGTTATGTAATAGGTAGGCAAACGAGCATACGGATTACTTGATGGTAAGTAATCAGCGCCGCCCATGGACACCCGCAACGGAGGAGTTACGATTGCGTTGCCGACGTTTTAAGGACTAATCCTTAAAAAGTCGGCAGTCAATCCTGAACGGAACGCAACTGAACTTTAACTAACTCGGCGAAACACAACGCTGTGGTTGTTACACGCCGGTTTTGTGTGAGACCGTGGTATCACTCCGGTCGAGCCTACCCATTTGTGCTGAAGCATGGCTCTCCCACTCTTAAAGATTGGTTAGAGTGGGGAATTATTACCCACTAAACTGTTACGGTGCATCCCTTTGGAGGTCTACGTGTTTTCCTTGACTGACTCCTGACTCTCTATGATGGTACTGAGTGGGTGCTTAGATTCTCCGCTTAATTCGCCCGTGACCTCAAAGGCAAATCTTCAAGTTATGAAGATTTAAGGGAAAAATGTACCAAACATATATTTGCTTTCATTTGTATTAAACGTCTCTTTTAATTAATAATCTCATTGAAACAACAGATAAATACTGCATTTGTTATTAAACCTAATCCGTATTTTTGATTGTCATAACTTAACAAAGAAGGTTACTTTAAAAAATAGACTTCTTACATAATTTAAACTCGCACCTTTGCCGGACAACCCAATGAAAATAAAATGAAAATTTTATTCAAATCCGTCTTATTCAAAAGTATTTTTTTCTTTATTCGAAACATTCTTTTGTTTCTTTTTCACCCGTCGGAAAGATAAGGTTTTAATGTTTAATTGAATTCAGAACGAGTTCACTGTGTAACGTACTTAATGTGCAAAATGGCTTTGTCTGCTTAGAGAATAAATTATTTCACTTGTAAATGAAATTATGAATGTTTTTATTTTTCATGGGATAGTTAGGCAAATAAGGTGACGGATTCCCAACATATACGGATAAACAATCAGCGCCGCCCGTTAACACCCGCAACACCAAAGGAGTTCACCGGCCGATAATCGTTAAGGGGGGAGGGATAGAGATAAAGCCTCCGGTAACATTACTCACACGGCGAAACACAACGCTGTGACTGTTTTACCCCGATTTTCTGTGAGGCCCTGGGTGTCACTCCGGTCTAGCCCATTCGTTCCGGAGCTGGGCTAACCCACTCTTCAATTGTTTTGTTATATCAATCAATGTTTTAGACCTTGATATAAGGATACCAGTAAAATGTTTTACTAATATCGGTTTAGTAGTTTTATGATTCTGGCCTTGAAAGTCTGTATAGAGTACGCTGCGTAAGTCCTCTAACAATAATTTGAATCTCACCTTGGTCACAAAAGAAATGAGATTTTATTTGTAATATTATTAAGAATTAAAATTAAATCCTGTTGATAAGCGGAAAGAAATCAAAGTTGCTTGAGGACATATTAAATGACGTCGAATGCGTTTTGAATAAAATTGTGTTTCAATTTAAAAGAATTATATTTTTTTTTAATAAGCTTGCTTAATATACTCTATATTAAGCAAGCTTATTTTATGTGAGTAACAAAATTAAATTAAGAATTAAAAGAAACAGATTTGAAAATTAGGTGTAGTCTATAATATACCTGTTTCCACGTGGTTACACTCGCTCCTAGGCTCCGACTGGCCGTAGCGTGATGAATAAGAAAAATTCAAACCAATTCAAACCAGTAAGTTCTAGAGATTAGCGCGTTGAAACAAACAAACTCTTCATGTTTATAATATTAGTATAGATTTATTTTTGTTTGTTTTTTTGTTCGGTTTTAATCTTTTATACGAAATAATCAATATTAAAAACAAAAGAGAAGCATTTTGAAATTGTTTTCTTTAGTTTCAATATTGTGATGATTATACACAAAATTATCAAATAAGTACGAAATAAACGAAAGACCAAAAGGAAATTTGCAGCAATTATCGCCACTAGCGCCACCATAACAAGCGAAATTCCCAAATCAACGTACAATTACGTCAGTAAAGGTCAGTGCATACAAACCTCTCAAGCGTTCTTCGCTACCGAACTTGTGAATTCTATAGTGAAGTTTGACTCTCGATAAATATAGATCGATATTTTTGTCTACCTTTTATTAAGTTGTTAATCCTGGAAAATCATGTTGGTTAAAGTTCTCTATAGGTAATGATCTCATCATCATCAGCCTATATTTGTGCCCACTGCTAAACAAAGACCTCTTCTCACAGGGAGAAGGTTTGAACATTACCACCTTGATCCACGCTTGCTCCAGGTGAATTGGCGATTTAAAAATTATTTCAAGTCCAGGTTTTCCTCACGATGTTTTCCTTTACAGTTTGTTAGTGGTTTTAAAATTAACTTAGTCAGTACATTAGCCCGAAAAAAGATACAAGCCCCAGTGGTTTGCCAAGTTTCCAGCTCATACTCATCTCACAAAGGCGCCTATGACTACTCTGGTGTTGCGGGTGTCCATGGGCAGCACTGATCACTTACTATAAGGCGATCCGTAGGCTCGTTTGCCAAAAAAATACTAAGGGACAAAGATGAACACACTTAATTAGTAAAGGAGTTTTAGCTCAAATTACTAATACAACTAACCTTAAAGACGTTCGTTAATTACAATGTATAAATTTTACTGGCTTAGTTGTTTTTTATCAGCTTGGGTAAAAAAAAGGATTAATAGTTCAGTCGTCTAACGCGTAGCATATTGAATATCGTTTTATATTTAAGTAGTAGGTAAAAACATTAAAAGTACCTAATAACATACATATCTGTGTTTAAAGACATTTTTAATTTATTTTGTACTCATTATGTATACGAGCTACCGTAAGCATACGAGTATCATGTCGAAAACACTCAAAAGTATTTAATTACTTTAGTCAAATCACTTCATAGATATTCGGAGTTATTAATTTTCTAGAAAAAATATTAACTTTAACGTTTCATCTTCGACGAAATGACATCGCAATATATTTGACTAATAAATATTTACCTATGTAAGGAATCTGTTCATTATTTTGTTCGAATTTTTAATTATCTTTGAGTCTACATCCAGACTTTGTACTAGATCGGAGAATTTCGAAATTGAATGACCTAATCATTTGCTCAATCGGTAGTTACAACCCTAGATATCGGGGATGGGCAGCTTACACATGTTCTATAAATGAGACTTGAAACGAAGCGAATATTTTCTGATAATTATTTAAAAATTAACAATATATTTTTACCCATTCTTCTCTAGAATGAGCTACCTTTGGAGGTCAGGATGGTAGATAGTAGGAACGCTTTCAAATTGAAATTACGAGATCACATCCGGAAGAATTTGGCGGATTCTCCACACTAGTTTATTATAGACACTTTTTTTCCGTGGAATATGATAATATGTACCTATGTATTGTATATTATTATGTATACGTAAAGTCTGTGCTATATATATATAAAACATATTTATTGTATTAATATAATGTATATGTATACATATATTTATATTTATTGATATATGTATATGTATGAGCAATAATAATAAATAGCATGATGATAATACAATAAGTAGCATGTGTTTTTTTTTCTCCTTGTTTTTATCAAGAAGATGCACCTACCACTCCTATTTCTCCACCACCCAAAGGTAGACTGGCAGAGAACGCCTAAGGCGTTAAGTCCGCCATTGTACGTTGTGCAATAAGTGTAAAATAAAATAAATAAAAATATTTTTTGCGGGACAAGTGCAATGCAATGGGATTGTTTTCAGTTGGTAAGAGGTCTGAGATCCATATGGCCTCATCGCTTCACACTGGGCGAGAAAAATCATTACCTCCTCATTTTTATTATATGGCCGCCAAATTTCTAGGCGTGGACGTGTCCCTGATAATTATAATTAGTACTAATAATTTCATAGTCGGGTACAGTTATTGTTACACTAAGTGCTATTTTAGAAGCAATTAAAAATACAAAAAATAAATTTACCTATGAAAGTCAGTAGAAGTTTGGAAAAGAACTTGTGAGCTTTTTGCAAAGATAATTGGTTATGAATGAATTCAACGATTTAGTTTGGATGTTGAAACTTAGGGCACAGATTACGGACTGATATAAACGGTATAACTTCAAAAGTCCTCTTATTGTTGTGGTTCAGTGAGACCATATATGATTTTAAAACCATGTGTAAAGGCATCCCCTAAGGTTTACATTACGTGTAAAGAAGTAGTAACAAATTCAAAGACCATTAGTCACCATTCTGGTCCATTGATTTTTATGGCCGACCAGTAAAACGCATGCTAGATTAAACAAGAGTTTTATCCCCCAAAAAGGTTTTTATTGAAAAAGTTTGAAATCAGAGTACTTTAAAGAATTAAAAGCTTATAGTAGGAGAGCCTGCAATAATCCTATAATCAATCTTCTTGTCTTCGAACAAATCCCGAAATCCTTTTACGTTCTCACCTACTTTATCAACAACTAGTACAGAACTTACACATTTACAAAAAAAAAGTTTGACAGTGGTATTTACGTCGTTGCTCTGTATAAAATGCACTTAATCGTCGAATGACGTCACATGATATTTCAAATCATTATATCGGCGAAATTAGTCACATATAAATTCAAAAAGCAAAATTAAATTCACTGTTTCAGTGAACTGCTTTCTTTGTTTTCGTTTTTTATAAAACGTTGCCCCACATTATGTTTTCTCCTGTGTCGTGGGTGTGGTTACAAACATACAATTTTACACACATGACGCCCAGACCCGGAACAACAATCCGTGGATCACACAAAGAGTAGTTCCGTGCGGCAATTGAAACCGCGACACGTTGCATGGCAGCCAGTTGCCCAGTCACCGAACCAACAGTGCAGTCAACGTTAACCCTCTATATACTAAAAGTTGTTTGGGAAATACACGTTAAATTACATTGTATGATACAGTTAACTGTTATTACATTTCTCAATATTATATGAGAGTTTTTAATTTTATTACGAGTTTTCATGAGCCAACACTCGTGTTGTAGATTGTCGTTATAATTTTGTTGTCAGTCCAATTACGACTTCGCTCGAAAAGTTTCAAGCTTGTTCATATTGCTTTAACAATTTTCATTATGAACGAATTTCGTTCGTACTCTTACGACTTTGAAAATAAGACAACTTTGTCTATAAGTTTCTATTAAAAGAATATATCAAGAGTCGATCAAACCAATTGTGTTAAAATAACCATGCTTAAATATGTTTTATTGGATACAATCTATTTTAAGCAGTTACATTTTTATAAAAATAAAACAGAAATAAGGGCTTAATAGTAAATTCTCACCATCAAAAGTAATGATGAAAATATCTGACGACAAGTCGGTGGGGCCCACTAGGCGTAATATCCAGCTGGGGACGGAAGCAGAATCATGCCGCCGAGACTCGAATCAGAAGAATCAGGGTAGTTTTTAGTCAGTAAGAGTCTGACACTCCCTCACGCTACAAGCAGGGCGGGAGAAGTTATAGATCATTTTACTCACTTACCCACACAAAAACAATCCCACTGTTAGATTTTTTTATGGTATATGTAAGTCGGCAAACGATCAAGCAGATTGCCCGATGGTAAGTAATAAGCGCCACCTGCAACGCCAAAGGAGTTACGAGTGCCTTGCCGGCAGTTTATGGATAAGTGTTTTGGATATTTAAGGATTAGGAAGGGATGGGGGGAGGGAGAGGGATTGGGCCTCCGGTAACCACACTCACACGGTGAAACACAACGATGTGATTGTTTCATGCCGGTTTTTTGTGAGGCCGTGGTATCACACCGGTCGAGCCGACACATTCCTGCCGAAGATTGGCTCTCCCACACTTAAACATTAATTGTCCAGTCACCTTCCTTTAAGCTACAAAAATTAGAATATAGTATATGTTATTTATATTCATAAATTTTATTCTATAGCTCCTTACAGATCAACCTAATTCAAACGTGTCAAGGAACAACTTTCGTAATAACTGAATTGATATAAATATTCCTATAAATATCTATGATATAAATAGATCTATTTAATACAGTTCTAACTGATGTAAACATATTAGGTACATTGGAATTTGATAAAAGTCGTACCTATGTAATAAGTTGTTGACATGGTTTTGTTTTATATCGAATCTTCAACTTTCAAATGTAAATATTATTATAACTATGTCACAGGCCAACTTGTTGGCTATTCAATCAACTGCCTGAATGACTAGCTATTTAATGTGAATTCTCACTTCTATTATTTTAAAATTCCTGACGGTAACAAAGACTAAAACATAATAAAATTTTGGTCTAGGCGTTGTTGATGTGTTGGTGTGCGCTTCCCAAAACATTAAGCGATTCATCTATATCTATACTAATATTATAAAGATGTAAAATTTGTAAGTTTGTGTGATTGTATGTAGGTGCTAATCCATGGAACCGCTAGCCGGATTGCCAATTCTTTCACTGATAGATAGCTACAATGTTCCTGAGTGCTATAGGCTATAAAACATCACGCTACGATCAAAAGAAGCTGCGCAGCGGGTGAAACCGCGCAAGAGTAGATAGTTTTTATATATTTTGGTAGATGTAAAATCTGCTAAAACTTTTAAAGTGTTAACGAAATAAAAATAATCGGAATTGATAAACTATACATTCGATAATTAATATCTGTCTGTCTGTAAAACTGTCTGGAAAGAACATCTTCAAACAAAAGATCTGAACAATACTTTGAATTTTAATTCGCATTCGCATTAATAAAACCATGGCATTGATTGGAATTAATTTTGTGATTTATCAGAAAATAAGATTTGTAATGACTTGATATTTTATGAATTTAATAGTTTTTAATGTTTCATAGTATCTGTATACCGGCTATGCACAGGTAAATTTGAATATAGAACGTAGTTTCTTTTGAACTATAAGCCTTATATAAAAGCGAAGAAACAGCCGTTAACTTGAAATAATGCAGAACAAACGTCTATTTTGTATGATAGGCGGCAAACAAGCTGTCAGATTACCTAAGATTTAGGGATTGAGGGAGTTACACGTCAATTTTCTGTGAGGTTGAGGTATCACTTCGGTCGAGACGGCTCATTCGTGCCAAAACATGGCTTTCTCACATTTAAAAATAAGTATCAAATAATAGGTACCTACAGCCGTCGCCAAACTTTGTGGCCGCCCTGAATATAGTCGCGATTCCGAACTTGGGCAATATTAGTATATGAGTATATGAGTATATACTAATATTGCCCAGTATTAAAAATGTGTACCACCAGTATTAAAAATGTTAGAAAACGAAAATTGGTTGATTACGTATTGCCCACTCGACTGTACCATGCGCAAGTTCGGACTCGCGACTATATTCAGGGCGGTCACAAAGTTTGGCGCTGGTTGTAGGTATGTATCATATGTAGCACTGGTATTTACCACATACATTGATGGTTACTTACATAATTCAAAAATCTGTATACATGTAAAACTTTACTCAATCTCGGACACCCAAATTCAAGACCACAACATTTGCCCTCTAGTAAAAAAAGAAACCAATCCTACTTAACTTGTTATTTTTTCTACAATTTTCCAGAAACTTCTAAATATTAAATGACGGACATTAACTTCTAAATTAAAGTAAAAGCCGCGTCTCATTTTCAACGTTGTTTTAATTACAAAACTTTATCATACTCTAAATGAGTATGATAAACTGTAAAATAAGATCAGAATAAAAAAAAATGCGGCCTCATTAGTTGGACGTCCGCAGATACTAATTTATGAAAATTTTCAACGACATTCTTCTTTTTATTTAATTACTAGTTTTGGCCCGCGACTTTGTTCGCCTGTAAAAGTGACTGCCTTCAGATTTTTGGTGTAAAAACTATCCTATCCCCTTTCTCGAATTCCAAACTATGACTGTACCAAATTTCACACAAATGTGTTCAGTAGTTTAGGCGTGAAAAAAGACAGACAGACAGAGTTACTTTCGCTTTTGTTATATTAAAATTTGGATAAGAGGGTCGAATGGCTTTTTATTGTGTTTATATTGGATAAGGCGAAAAAAACTAAGTTTTTTGCTTGTTCTTCTCCATTCGAATCTACAATTTGGAACGAGCACCTAACGTCACTGACGAACTGACTGACAGACTACTATTTCTATTTTGAGGTTTCAAAAGTACTTATTTATAGTTTAGTTGGAAGAAATGATTTAGACTTTGACTTTGACTATGAACGAACTAACGCATCACGTGATTGTAAACAAGCTACGCTTTTCATAGGCAGCTGTAAAATCAAAGCCTTTTCAGTGTTCACATGTACCGAAGCATGATTATTTATTGCAAACTATACAGTATATCCATTAACATAAGGCTTACAATTTTAGTACCATATTTTGTTTTAATTATTTATGATTCAGCTACACTATCGATGTTCGTATTACAATCACGAACGAGGACTCATACATAGATTCCAGTTTTAAACAATGGATTTTTTAATCGAAATGCTTTTACGATACGGAAAAAAAAGACAAGACAAATATCTATTTTAAGGATAGGGGAAATAGATGATTGATGATGGAGGAGGAGAGAAGGGAATTGGGTCTGCGGTAACCTCACTCACACGGCGAAACACAACATAAATGTTGCTCTTAACGACGGTTTATTGTGAGGCCGTGTTATCACTCAGGTCGATCCAGCCGGCCCGTCTGTGCCAAAACATGGCTCTCCTACACTTAATTTCTCATTTGTCGGTGCAGTAACCAAACAATGGCTACTGTTTCTGTACTAAATCAATATTTATTTTCTTCCTTGCACACAAAGTGCCTGCGCAGTCTGTACATACAAACTAGTAAACGCCAAAACCCTCGTTCGTTCAATTCCCAGCAGTAAGAGCATTAAAAGTAGACAAATAGAAAGCTTTTCCTTACTTCACTTACAATAAAACCAAACTTATTTCAGAGTAAACGGTTGCCGGTAAAAGGGGAATTGACTTTTTAAACAACATTTAGCCCGCGGCTTCGGTTGCGAGGCCAGAGGAAATGTAGCAAGTGTAACAGCACTTTTGCAGTCTCTGCGTTTAAATTGTTCGATGATTTTTAACTAATAGCTATAAGTCAAAGTGCTCGTATGAATGCTTCGTTGCGAAGCGAAAGAATAACAAACATAAGCTACTTTGAAGTTACTAGTAAGGATTAACAATCTCTCACAATTTGAGTGAGTGTTCGTGTTGTAGAATTGATTCCTGTAAATAATTATTTATGTGTCTTTATGAAATGAGATTGTGTTTGTAAATTATACTCAAAACGTAAAAGAAAGTCAAAGCGGGAAGCAAGGTTTTAAAAAAGATATTAATAGATAGGCTACCACATACTACGAAGGTTCACAAGTAGATAGTTGTTAGTTTGCAGACAACATTTGCCTTTGTCCATCGTACAGATATAACAGATAACTTGGGTAGTTACGTTAGTCAAAAATAATTTATAACAACTCATGAAATTGTAAAAATACTCAAGAAAAACTCCCCATTTATTTGCTTTTAAACCACCTTATTAAATTGAAACAATATTAACGCAGCACTTTTGATGCTGACCTTACGTGTCGTATTCCGAAACTAACACCTTTACCTCTATACCGTAATGTTCGCGTTAAACACATTAGAGTAGTTTATTGAAACTTTATGCGTCCCATGTCAACTGTAAACAGACAATAGTCTGCTTAGATACAGGTACACACAATTGTGGTTTATACTGTTCGTCCTTTAGAAAACCCTAGCTTTACTTTGTCTTATTAATTTTGTTTTAGAATAATTGACAATAATTGTATAATATGTCATGTAAATGTAGCAGAGACATGCTTCGGCACGAATGGGTCGACTTACAGAAAACCTTTGCTAACACGTATTATATATATTTATACATTTTATATATATTTTTTTATTGTAGCGATCGGTGAACGAGCAAACGAATTACCTGATGGTAAGCAATCAGCGCCGCCCATGGACACTCGCAACGGAGGAGTTACGAGTGCGTTGCCGACCTTTTAGGGATTAGAGATTTGGAGATTTAGGGATTGAGGAGGTGTTGGACTCCCCATTTCCCTATTATTTCCTTTAGTAGCCCAGTTTGAAGATTCGAAATGAACAAAATTTTTATTTCGAACGCACATATAACATTGACAACGACAACTCGTCAAAATTATTCATAATAAGCTAATGGTATCTTGGACAATAATTATTTGCATATAGTTTTAATACCCCCAAAGGGACTATGGAGGTTCATCTAGCGAAAAACAACGCAAGCATGGTGTTAAAAGCAAAACACTGGCGATTTCTTTTGTGATGCGGTTATCTATGGAATGAGCCGATTGCTTACCATCGGCGAATGCTTTAGGTTAGGTCAAATTTGCCGACCTACTCCTGGAGTTGTAGGACGAAAATTAAGGCCTGGAAACCTTGACCGATAATTTCTTAGTATAAGTTTGAAATCGTCAAAGCGTCTTGAGAGAGCGAGGTGATTAATGTTCCAAACCTTCTTCATGTGATAAGAACCTTGCTCAGCAGTAGACACTTATAGGACGATGATGTTAGTAGTTGTAGGTGTGTAGCTAAAGATGTTTTTGTGGAGAGAATATCATTAAATTAATTCTCCTGTTCTATTATTAATTCTGATGAAATAAAAGATTCATTCAATAAAGAAACAGTATGAGCCATTTAATATTTGAAGCCATAGAAAATCTTTTATTAACTGTAACCATTGGTTTCAAGTTGGTGATATTTTAAAGGACTGTAAACTCTAGGGCCATTGCCCTCCAATGGAACTATCAAGGCTAAAAAGAACAATAAATTCTGAGCCATGCTTCGGCACGAATGGGTCGGCTCGACCGGAGTGATACCACGGCCTCACATAAAATCGGCGTGAAACAACCACAGCGTTGTGTTTCGCCGTGTGAGTGAGGTTACCGGAGGCCCAATCCTTTCCCTCCTCAAATCCCTCCTCAATACCCAAATCCCTAATCCCTAAAAGGTCGGCAACGCAATCGTAACTCCCCCGTTGCGGGTGTCCATGGGCGACGCTGATTGCTTACAATCAGGTAATCCGCCTGCTCGTTTGCCCACCTATTACATAAAAAAAATATTTATAGTTAGAATTTTGAGGTGGCCCGGAGTCGCCATGCTTCTGTTATGAAACCTGGCAAGCATTGTGATTATGAATGCTCACTCTACGTGCTTTCACTGAGTAGGTGGGCAAATATGGGCTAATGATTATTATAAAAACGTCATAGCGTTTATAAAATACAATGACCCGATTATCAAACGAACAATTTAATTAGGAACGACCCTCTTGAAAGATAAAAATAAATTAATATTGATAAATACTTAAAAAACATACCAACAAACTTATTTTTAAATATATAAGCAATAGGAGGAAATTCCCAATACGTCATCTTATTTTATTTATACCTAACTACAAAAAATATCGTCAAAATGTATGTCTTCATTATTATATTTATATTTATAGTTCATAATTATGTTTATTTCCTTAATTTGTTTAAGCAGTTCGGGAATTATGCCCATTTTCCGAACGACTGCATCAAATTAATACATACTTGTCCATAAAGAAATTAAGGAAATAAATATATGAAATCTGAATGGGATATTTAGAATGCGATAAATACAAAATTATATTAAATCAATTACTGACATAACTGTCTAAACATTATACAGTTATATAATTATCATAAATTATATTTTTATTTACATTATTTACCTGATTACTGACGTTATTAAATACCAAATTATAACTATTTACACACAATATGACGTTCGATATTATCATTTAGGTATCAATAATACTACATGGTAAATATACAGTTCCAGTAACCGCATCAAATTGTATTTATGATCCTTACTTTTTTCTAATGATAGCATATAATTTATTATATTATAAAGAGGTACTAATATTATCAATTTTTAATTTTAAAATTCTTTCGCTGACAGATAATTATACTTGACTAGCTTCCCTCGCGCGGTTTCACCTCGCGACTCCATTTAATCGTAGCGTGTTTTATAGTGTATTGTAGCTATCAATCAGTGAAAGAATTTTGGCAATTCGACCAGCGATTCTAAAGATTACCCCCTACATACAAATTTACAAACATAATAACTTAAAAATTTATCCTCTTTATATTATTAGTATAGATTTGCGCATTTTAGTCGAGCTATCACTTTAGATGCTGCAGTTTAAAATCCCAGAATATGTTCCTGAATTATTAATATTTGTTCGAAGTAAGAATCAATTTGTTAAGTATCGATGTCTTTGACGAGGTAACTTGACTACTTTCAAGTCATGCAAAGGACCCATATCCATGATTTGATAAATTTGATTATAAAAATCGTAAAATTACATTGAAGCAAAGCCGGAGCGAGCAGCAAGTTTTTTTAATTCATGTTAAATAATAATTACTTGATAAAATTAGCAAGTACAATAATAATGATAAGTAAGTTCTCGGGTCAAATAGCGCCATTAATATATACATATTAACTATTGGGTTTTTTATTCAAGCGGGAATTGATAACACAAGGAAAGACTTGTACTTGCTTTACAAGTTTATAAATGAAATTTTATCAATTTTAGATGTCGTGTTGGGTCAAAAGTTAATATTATTATTGTAGCTTTAAGTGTGAGAAAGCCATGCCTCGGCACGAATGGGTCGGTTCCATTGGAATGATACCATAGCTTCACAGAAAACCGGCGTGAAACAACCACAGCGTTGTTTTTCGCCGTGTGGGTACTGGAGGCCCAATCCTTCCCAATCACAAAATCTCCATATCCCAAAAAGGTTGGCAACGCAGGGTAAGGTCGTGTATGGGTGCTGATTTCTTACCGTTTGGTTGATTGGTAATCCGTGTGTTCTTTTGCCGACGTATCACATAAATAAATAATAATATTAATAGTAAGATGTGCGCTTTGGGTATGATTTGGAAGTTCAGCCAATACTTTGTTGACATTTCTTAGGTTCTTCTTCTTGGTTATTTTTATGACTGCTATGTTTTTCTTGGACAATCTCAGCACGAATTTAGTTACAGGTACGTTGTAAGCCTTTTAGGGATTGGCAATGAGAGTCGGAGGACCTTAGTGAGGTTACCGAAGGGTAGCCTCACTCATACGACAAAATACGACGCTTTAGTGGTCCCACATAGGCTTTCGCTGAGGCCGTTTTGTGATTGCGGTCGACCCGGCCTGTTTGTGCATCTGTTGCAGTTTCGCTGTCCAATATTAGGCATATTTCATTTTCAAAAGATATCAATGACACACGGGGTATATTTTTTGGAGCTAACTTAAGGACTTCTGAGCGTAAGACACGTAGCATATTGCGCTCGCCTCAAAGAACCTATAAACAGCACAGATGGGCCACAACAGAGTCGATATTCAGCCGCTTGTAGAACAAGCACAGTAAGATAACATAGCCTTGGCTTGGACTACAAGAAGGAACTGTCTGGTTTTTAGTCAGTAAGAGTCTGACACTCCCTTTTGGCCCACCTACGTGTACCTACCTGTACCTAGTGAGGTGAGAGGGAGTGTCAGACTACCCTTGCTTGCCGTCCGCAGATATGCGCTTACGATGGCCAGAGATCATTGTTTGATCCTCGACGACCCGAAGACTGTCGTCTCAGCTCACCTCCCCTCACGTCTCTCATGAGCTCCGTCTCCTCCTTTGCAAGTATGACTACTTCGCGAAAGAGAAGACTGCTTTCCAATGCCTCTCGCTCCTCACCATGGTCTTGACTAAAGCGGGACGCGAGAGGTGACCGCCACCGATCACTTTCCTGGGGACACGATGGTGCTAAGTCCAAACTGGACACACCGCCACCGTATGCCTCACCATGTCCTGCGGGCGGTCTTCACAATGGCAACACCTTGGCGTTTCCTCGAAAAAGGTACCTATGTACCGAAGATTCCGAGTCCGGTAAGCACCTGTGTCAAGCGGAAGGTGAGAGAGAGAGCATGCCCGAAAAAAACAAAAAAGCTAACTTAAGTCGCTCAGTTTTGTCAATATAGTAAATATTATAGCACTTTTTGGTAAAGCCGACTGCAATCTCTAACCAACTCCAGTGTTATGATCTCAATTCTATTAAACAAATTTTAAATTAATGTATTAATTACTTATCGTCTATATTAATATCAATTATTATTACTATGTATATAAAAATGGATCACAAAATGTGTTGGTAAGCACATAACTCAACAACGCCTGGACAAATTTTACTAATTCTTTTTTGTTGTGTTTGTTATTGTCAGGAGAAGGTTCTTATCAAAGAAAATATTAGAAAAGTAGAGGGGCAGTTTAGGAAAGAGTGAGCCTTTGATAGCGAGATAGTAAGACCGGTGTGAAGCGGGGGCGAGCCACTAGTTTAAAATAAAAGTTTTATTAACTGAACACTGTTATCTATACTATCAGTGCTGGGAAATTACGTGAACGCTGCACGTACGCATAAATAGACTTATAAAGCTGTCATTACGACGAAGACCTCAGTTCCTATCAGACCGTGCGCAATGCTGTTCAGTAAATCCTTATTCGTTCTTCTTGTAGCCATACTTGGCACATCATGTAAGTTAAAGTGAAGTAATTAAAAATAATTCAAAGTGAAATGTAATTTGTTGGTACGCAATAGGATTTATTTTTGTATAGTCTTCAAAATTACTTTCTTTATTTGCAATTAAGTGAATAGAAAAAAAATAGGTTTATTATGTGCCATTTAACTTAAGTGTTCTTGGGACTTGTAACTCTCACTCTCTCTCTTTAGTTTCGTAGTACAGTTTACCAACAGCAATACCAGCATCAATAATACAAAAAAAACAATAAATGAAAGTGTAATTAATGGTTAAGTTAAGGGTACCTACATTGTCTAGCCTCGCAACCCCGTCTGAACATCAGCCCTGTCTGTTTTGATCTATTATTGGCTCTTTGGGGCATGCTGAGGAAACCTGGACTTAATAATTAGTATATTACTAAGTATTTTATAAGTAATACGGTTTTCTACACTGTGTGCCAAACAGGTCCACTGCTGATTAAAGACCACACTCCATGATAATGATGAAACATTATCTTAAACAATATTAAAATTAGTTTTTTTTTTAAGATTATTCAAACCTATAAATTTCCCCCACTACTTACGCCTTCATACTCTTTCTCTTAAAATCACTACAGTAGATAATTATTTTTTAAACATTCTTTACAGGGTTTTCAGACCGAGGGACTAATGGTCTGGCATCGGCCTGTGGTTCGTCATCACCACCACGTCAACAAAGTCCGAAGCCTGTAGGAGGAGGTCCATCAATTTATGACATCCCGAAACAAGGAGATGGACCAATCAAAGCTGGTCTTTGGGTCGGAAAAGATTATTTTGAACTACCTGACGCGTCTTACTACAAATTAGAATTTAAAAAGGGTGAAGCTGTTTCTTCCTCTCTTGTCACTAACCCGTTCCGTCCAATTAAAAGTTCTATTGTTTTTACTGATAATAAAGTTAGGTTTTATTAAACAATAATTAGAATAAAGATATGACGTTTTCAAATTTAGTTTAATTTGATTAATCATTAAAGTATTTACGAAACGAATGGGTGATGCTGACGGCTG
Source organism: Spodoptera exigua (assembly GCA_902829305.4). NCBI lineage: Eukaryota > Metazoa > Arthropoda > Insecta > Lepidoptera > Noctuidae > Spodoptera > Spodoptera exigua. Next base: position 9,899,543 of record LR824616.2, on the reverse strand, counting down.
GGCAACGGGCTGCCGTGCAACGAGTCGCGAGTTCGATTCCTGTACGAAATAACTATTTGTGTGTTGCAAAAGTGTTGTTCTGGGCCTGGGTGTGATGTGCATGTGAACTGGTATGTTTGTAAACGTACTAACAAGACAGTAGAGCATCCTAGTGTGGGAAAACCTTAAAAAAAAACATGTAATAATAGGGTAAAGTAGCCATTTGTTCAATGGAAACATTTATTTTATTAAAGCTATTAAAACATTTTATTACATTTCAAAATCTTACCTTGCTTTTTATTTCTAGATATTACTTACATAAAGTATTAATGATCAGATACTTCACGCAAAAGATTTTAAATAAAATTTAATGAAAATGTATCACTACAAAAATAATCTTATCTAGATCTAAATTCCAGATAAAAGGGTTCATTTTAAGTGTCAAATACATTAAAATATTTTAATGAGAAAAATCTATAGCATTGTTTTACATACTATATATAATAAATAATACATTTTAAATCGAATGAAAAATTCTTAGAAAACAAATTAATCAAAATGTGTAAGGTATGAATAAAAAAAATTGATCGTACCTAAATGGACTGCGAAATGCCGAGACTCTTAATGTATATTAATATTTATAATACTCGTTCGTAAATTGTTTTAAAAACCCTCATCCTAAGTGGTAACGCCTACTTAATGCCGAAAATACTATAGTCAACAGTCTTAAGGTGCGTACAGATTTGTGGGCCAACGAATATTATATTTTTTTTTTTATTAAAAACTTAAAAAGAAACAAGATTTATCAATAAGTCTAATTTGATAGTTATTCTATAAAAGGCAACTTAGCTCTATAGACATCTATACTAATATTATAAAGAAGTAAAATTTGTAAGTTGGTATGTAGGGTGTAATCTTTGGAACCAATGCTCGGATTGCCAAAATTATTTCACTGATTGATAGCTACAATGTTTCTGGGTGCCATAGGCTATAAAACATCACGTTATAATTAAATGGAGCCGAGCAGCGGCTGTAACCGCGCGAGAGTAGCTAGTGTTTAATAGAAAACACTATTCCACGCGAACGAAGTCTATAACGTCGGTCCTTTTAAAAGGATTTTTTATTTGATTTCATTAAAAAAAAATATTTTACGGTCTTAACATTATACACAGTGCCTAAGTTTGGTACACAAATAATCGCTCATTTACTGATGTTCTTTTGTTCTAACAGTCGATAAACCCAACCTACGCTAGTCTTATATTAAAAATTAATATCATTATGAAGTACATACGCTGTCTGACTCTAAAAAAATATATACTTGAGACATATTAAACCTCTTCTTTAATGTGATTATTATCGATTTAAAATTAGAATGTCAATGACTTTTCTAGTAATTTCTAAAGTAGATTGTTTTCGATGTGATGTTCTTTTTAAGAACAACTGTAAGACCATTTGTTATAAGTCATATTACCTACTTATAAGAGTAATATTTTTAAGTTACTATTTTTGTAAAACTTTATAATAAACAATGACAGACAGATTTTATAAATTTGTTAAATATTAACATCATTTTCTTCGATTAATTTTATGCAGGAGACAGAATCTTAGTGATTCTACTAGGAGACGAACTGTCAACATCTGCATGGAAAGCTTATTAAGAACTAAATGGGACCTATCTATTCCGTCCGAATACAATTTAGGTGTCTTCAAGGCTAGAGTGAATAGGCTCTTAGCTTTAGTGCGCCTTATCATCAACGATTACATCACTGCTTACCATTAGGTGGGATCGCAGTCAATGACTAGTTTATTGCAATTAAAAAAAAACCTATGAGTGTGTGCTTGTTTTAAGTGATAAGTAATGTAAAACGCTTAAAAGCACGACAATTAGTTCTTGATAAAATATAAGGTAAGTATAATAATTACGACCTAAATTATCAGCTTGATGTATATTTTTTTCTTTTTCTCTTTGTGTTTCTATGAACATTAATTGTTTACACATATGTAGATAAAAATAAACATAATTTTACTAAAGCTTCCATAAAACAATTAATTAACGGTAAACACAATATAAAAAAAAAATAAACAACTATATCAATATGAAAAAACTAAATTAAAATTACAAAACAAAAAAGCACATTAAAACTAATTTTCGAGTCAGAAAAACAGTAATAAGAGAATAATCTAAATATTTTTATTTATATAAATTGATGAAAAACAATTGCGATCAATAAAAGATGGTGTTAAGATTTTTATGTGAGAGGAAGTTTGGATCAATTAAAATTAATAACAAATGAATGACAAAAAAGGTCCAATAGTATGCCTTTCTACTATATCAAGTTACCTAATCTCTTTAACATTTCCTATTGTATCTTAAATCCAATGATTTATACATTGAGAGGGACATGTATTCCCTCCTCCCGTCACTTTGGACTTGAAATACAACCTTAACGAAGATACATGGTACGAGGACGCCTGATTAATTTATTTCTTTTGTTTTCCTTGTACTATTATGGGTTCAAATAGGGAGAAGAAAAAAATACTGTTTTATATTTTACTGATCTACTTAGAGATAGTTATTTTAGTCTGCAAATAAATGCTAAGTATTGGGTTAAGTAACCATTAAATGACTCTGAGTACAGCGGGTCCTATATTTTTATATAATTCTGCTGTACGTCTGTATGTCATTGAATTCCTCCTAAACAGCTTAACCGATTTAAATGATTTTTCTGTATGCGTCGGAGTGGCGCCCTGATTGGTTTAGATTCACAAATGGCCTAGCAGATGGTGCTGATTGCTTAAAAAGCATGTGATCTTAGAAACGGCCAAAACGATTGCGCTGAAATTTGATATTTTTCGGTTTCGAAGAAGGTCCGTTAGTTTAATATAGAATAGTATTAAATTGGTCATTACATATTTTGATGCATGCCGTTATCTCATGCTGGTGAAATGTTACTTATTTAGTTAAGCCCAACTCCAGATAAACCTTAACGTTAACATTATATATTTCTTTAGCTGTTGTACTCATATGAGATACAATCCCAATATTCATTGATAAAGACTCCATTAGTAAATTGTAGATAAAAAAAAAATCAAACAATACAAAAAGAAAAGTGGCCTGTGACGAAAATTTTGCTTGTTGACGACCAAAAAGTTTACTGATTTTATCATCACCATCATCAGCCAGCCTATAGGTAACTGTCCACAACTTAGGAAAGGCGTCTTCTCACAGGAACAAGGTTTGAGCATTTATCATCACGCTTCACAACGGTTAGTGGTTTAAACTTATAAAAATAGTTTTAAATTATAATGTAAATGGTAAATAAACTTAGAAAGTGCACGTAGGTGCACTAGCTACATTTTGAACCCACACTCACATGTATGAGAAGCGGGCCCCTTAACGTTCTGGCAGTTAAAGAATTTGTTTATTTATTTGAGCTCCCTATCTCTGGAATTATTGATTCGAATTTGATAATACTTTTTGAGTTAGATAGTAAAGTTATTGGGAAATGTTATGGACAAAAACATCGCTCTAGGACCGATAGGAGTCTAGCAGGGGATGAAACGACGTGGGTGTAGTAATTATTAAATATCTTTTTAGAATGATAATAAATAGTACTAAAAGGAAGCCGCAGGCGGCTAGACCTGAATGATTTCTAGGAATTTTATACAGTTCCACTAAGGAAAATTCTATTTCGATTTCAATCACAAACTACAAAAGGAAATCTTGACATACAATGTATGTATATACATTTTATTCTATTAATAGTTTTATTATTTATTTTTTATGCAGACGAGTAGATTATTTCGTTACCTAACAGTAAATGACCTTAATTATTTTTCCAAAATTAATTAAATGGTTAATAAAATGGTTACCTGGGGAATAATTATGACGTTGTCGCGTCAGAATGTTTATATAAGACAGTGACAGCCACAATTTCATTCCTCAGATAACATTTATCTGACTAGTTTCCGTGGCCGTAGCTACGATAAAATTTTGACACCAACTTTCGTTCAGATTCTGTCTTTATAGTAAATGAGCTTATTTTTGCACACAGCATTAACTCCGCTAAACTCAAATTTATTATTTATTTTGAAATAAACCAGTACAGGCAATGTTGAATGTAAAACCACAAAAAAAAACATATCAGGAAGTGCAACTTCGTGAGTCTTCTAGGGAAGCTATTTGGTCATTCCAAAGTGTAGATTTCTAAGAGGAAGAACTAGTTAGAAACTCCGTTTTTAGTCTTTTTCAATCAGTTTCACAATTCCTTCTTTGTTACATTATTTACTCGGTTCTATGTATTGTGTGACCACAGTTAAACACTAACATTTAGTCAGAGAATCTACAAAATGTATTATCAAAAACAGATAATAAAAACAGTTATTTGGCGCCCCGAGGCAGTAAACAGATCACTAGTCGATATAAAACATCCTACTAATATTATAAACGTGACAGTTAGAAAGTGATGATCGATGGGCGTTTGTTAATCTCTCACGTAAAAACTACAGAACGGATCTGAATGAAATTTGGCATAGAGACAGAATATACTCTAGAATAAGTTAACAACATAGGCTACTTCTTACACTAGTACTGCGAGTAAAGCCGCTAAAAGGAGCTAGTATGAGTAAGGAGGCCTAATCCTTCCCCTCCCCCGATCCCTCCAAATCCATAAATCTCCAAAACCCTAATCCCTCAAAGGTCGGCAACGCACTCGTAACTCCTCCGTTGCGGGTGTTGATTGCTTACCATCAGGTAATCAGTCTGATCGTTTGCCAACCTGTTAGATAAAAAAGTTTATTATAAAAACGAATAAAAACGTAAATATACATATAGAAAGAATAAAAATTCTGGGGGTAGGTTTAAAAAGCTGTTTATCCTGCAGCGTCAGACAGTTTGAAGTGAAGAGACTTCACTCAATTAAGTAAAGAGGAAAATTTTGAAATAATGGACGCCGTATTATTTTTTAAGCATTACCACGAGGCGTTATTTTTGTTTATCAAGAAAAGGTTTAAAGAGAATTAGGTGTAATATAAAGTATTTTGGTTTCGTGATTTCTTTAATATTGTACCATTTTAACTGGGAGACATTTAATAATATTGTGGCTTGTTTAAAATTTAATTCAATTTATATGCAGATTAAATCTGACAAATATAATTACATATTTAAAATAGATTGTCATTTTAAAGGTTGTTTACATTTTGTGCCGATGTTTTGAGGAGGTAAAATCTTTAAATTGGTTAATTTGCTCAGGGTTTTTTTTGTGAGGGGAAAATCATCAAATGACTTCTCCCGCCCAGGGCCGAGCGAGAGGGAGTGTCAGACGCTTACTGACTAACTCCGCGGGTATCGCACGATCTCCGGGGAGGCGGCGAACCTCCTTGCCGGATCACCGCCGTGGGATCTAGAAGCGAAGGCGCTCGCGCGCGTCTACAGTTTGCGCGCAGACGCGCGTCGCCGGGGCGAAGATCCTCTGCCGCGCCAAATAAGTGCGTGGCGGAATGAGCTCCGGCGAGATCTCATGGCAGAGTGGAGACAACGACTGTCGCAACCGAGGGCCGGGCACGCTACCATAGCAGCGGTAAGACCCCTCTTTGAGGAGTGGCTTGAGAGACGCCACGGCGTCCTCACCTTCCGTCTGACGCAGGTGCTTACCGGGCACGGCAGCTTCGGTAGGTTCCTGTTTCGGATTCAGCGGGAGGAAACGCCCGAGTGTCGTCATTGTGAGGACCACCTAGAGGATACGGTGGAGCATACGGTAGCGGTATGCCCTGCCTGGGCTGAGCACCGCCGTATCCTCAGGGAAGTGATCGGCGGCGGCGACCTCTCGCGCCCGGCCTTAGTCGAGGCCATGGTGCGGAGTGAGAGGAACTGGGACGCCGTCTCCTCCTTTTGTGAAGCAGTCATGCTCGCAAAGAGAGAGGCGGCCCGCGTGAGGGAGCAATCCTCCTCCTCACGCCCCAGCAGCCGCAACTGGCGACACTACGGGCGTCGGGGATCGAGGGACGATCTCCGGCCACCGTAAGTACGGGCCTGCGGTCGGCGAGTAAGGGCAGCTCGCCGCCCGACCAGAACCAGGCCCGAGCGTACGGCGCGTAGCGTTCCGCGCGCGCCTCAAAGAGCCAATAGACCACCACAGACGGGGCCCTAAAGGGCTGATGTTCAGCCGGGGTTGCGGGGTAAGCGCAATGAGAGAGCAGGAGAAGGAACAGGGGGGTTTTTAGTCAGTAAGAGTCTGACACTCCCTCCTGCCCGGCCCTGGGCGGGAGAAGTCATTTGATGATTTTCCCCTCACAAAAAAAAAAAAAAAAAAACTGACTAAAAACCCCTCTGTTCCTTCTCCTGCTCTGGGCCGAGGTCGCGGTGCCTCATTGCGCTTACCCCGCAACCCCGGCTGAACCTCAGCCCTATAGGGCCCCGTCTGTGGTGGTCTATTGGCTCTTTGAGGCGCGCGCGGAACGCTACGCGCCGTACACTCGGGCCTGGTTCTGTTCGGGCGGCGAGCTGCCCTTACTCGCCGACCGCAGACCCGCGCTTACGGTGGCATTTTGCCCAGGGTGAGGACACGATACGTACTTATGCTTGCTGGGTGCACCCGCAACCCTGGCTCTATGTAACTATATCCCATCCTCATATAAATGAAACATTGCAATATATAAGCCGTTAGAAGTGGATATAACAATAACTATATAAACCTCTACACCTTGGTAGAATATTAATACATAACCCGATATTACTATGTTTACAATACAAAAAATTACGAAGCATAATATACAAAGAAAACCATATTATTATTCCATTACTAAGCAATTGCTTCGACCGTGTTGTACCACTTAATCTGTGTCAGCGCTGTAGTTCAGAACACAATCCGCTAAAGTGTTTTGTTCTGTTGGTCGTGGTACTGACATTTGTTACAGAATTCAGACAAGTGAGAGCACTTAGGTCGCTCTCTGCAATCATACTTAAGATAAATAATTATTATATTCACTCTTTTGGCCTGTGCAGACGAGTTACTTGTTCGGTGAGGACAAAAATCTACAGAAATAAAACTGTACGTGCAGATGGCACAAAATCGAATATTTAACTATTTTATTTTGCACAGTTTATATGAAAGAAATATTCGTCACATTCACTAAAATGATAACATCGAGTAATATAAAGTACGCATATTAAGCTGGGTCGCTATTTTGCTAATTTTTTATTAATAGAAAAAGAACAAGTTTAAGTATGGGAGAGCTATGTTTCGCCATGAATGGGTTGGTTCGACCTGAGCGATACCACGGCCTCACAAAAACCGGCGTGAAACAGCCACAACGTTGTTTCGCTGTGTGAGTGAGGTTACCGGAGGCCCAATCCTTCCCCTCCCCCAATCCCTCCTCAATCCCTAAATCTCCAAATCCCTTATTCGTAACTCCTACGTTGCGGGTGTCCATGGGCGGCGCTGATTGCTTACCATCAGGTTATCCGTATGCTCGTTTGTAGACCTATTACATAAAAAAAAAACTCGAAATTGCATCACACACATTGTGGGGATAGTTATACCTACAATTGATCCCACATTCATTATATTCTTACATCATCAGCCTGTGTAGTCTGTTATTAGACTTTAGGCTTTATTGACATGAGAGTTTGCCAAAAACGCTTAAAGAATCGCAGCTTAAAAGATTCATGTTTATTAGAGAGCATCGCTGTCCAGTTTCTGTGAGAAATGTTTCACAACACCTCACAACATAATGGTTCGTAAGAACGTTACAATTTCATTCAAAAATGGTTCGAATGAAATTTCGTAGAGCAATAGGTTTTTTTTTAATAGCGTATACCGGTGGCAGAAGTTGATACAAACTTGACTGGAAATATCTTAACGTATGGTATTTTCTACAATGCAGCCAAATCAAGTCGGTCGTAGCAAAAATTTCTTGTCTGAGCAGATTCAGCAGATTCTTAATGTGTCACGGACTCACAGTTGCTAATTCGAGACGCGAGTTGTCGTACCGCGTGATAATTTTACTGTTCACGATTTCTTCTCAGGAACTTGATTTTGATAAGTGAACAAAATAATTTTTATTCGTAAGTAAGAGAACGTATAAAACAGTATATGTTTAGTTATTTTAAGATGAGTTTATGTTCTAAAATAATTGAAAAAGACAAAGTCAGACATGCATTTAATATGAAAGTTGATAATTTTGCACTTCACTTTTAATACACGGACTTTACATTATAACAGAACACAATTCGTAATGTTCATTTTTTCGTCAATTATGATAATAAAATATTTTTTTTTTATTAAATTAAAATGCAAACTAGATCCCGAACCACAAGTGACGTGTGCGCTGCCGAATTTTAATTTTAGAAGGAATTCGTTTTTTTTAAGGTCTGAAGATCGTATTTTTGGTTTGTATCTTTTTTTTTGTGAAGGGAAAATCATCAAATGATTCTCCCGCCCAGGACCGGGCGGGAGGGAATGTCAGACTCTTACTGACTAAAAACCCTCGTTCGTTCTACTGCTCTGGGTTGAGGTCGCGGTGCCTCATTGCGCTTATCCCGCAACCCCGGCTCGTATCGTTGGTTTGGTTAAAATAATATGAACAGCCGACGGTACTTCATTCCTTAGATTTTCTGTGAGGTGAAGTTGAAGTCTACCGTCAATTACCAATCAATAAGAAATTGTATATATAATATGTACATAAGTACAAATAAAATGTGTATGTTTTCACATGTCCTCTTCATGCACCAACGGCGCAGTTATCTCAAAACGTAGAAAGGCAACATTAAAATATTTCTTCCCTGACTATTACGCAAGCTAAAATTCACTCTAGTTGTGTGTAATTTTGTTGTCTCTGTCTGAAACGCGAACAAATGAGCCTAGAGGTAATAATCTGCAAATGGAAGTACGATATTAAACGTTACATGAATGGAAATATCGTCGTTGTCGAAAATAGAATTTACATTTTATATTTCTGTAGTATTGTTATAATATTAAGTAGGTATACAGTGACTTTTTATTTTTTTCGTAAATATAAATAGAAGTATTAATTGTATTAGGGAAAATTACCAATACAATATCAGGTAATTTTAGGCATATTTTTTTACGATTATTTTTGGAACATTTTTTTAGCCTTCTCAATTTAGTACTTATATAATAAAATATTTAATAAAATTTATCTGAAAAATAAGCGTATTTCCTAATATGCTTATTAAAGCGCTTGCGAACAGGACGCAACCCTATCGGTGAGCCAATGTTTTCAAATAATAAAAACTTCCTAAATAACTTCACTATATTTGAAAAAAGAAATAAATAATCACATGTAGCAGAGATGAGAATGCTGAAGTTTGAAAGTGGCGCCAGTGACTGAAAAGTTGAAAGGGAACCGTTTGTCTTGGTATGGCCATGTGAAAAGGAGGGATGAAAAGCATGTTACAAAAAAAGTCATGAGTATAAATGTGGATGGATGGAGAGGCAGGGGGAGACCAAAGAAAATATGGATGGATTGTGTGAGAAGTGATATGGAAGACAGAGGAGTTAGCGATAGCGTGACGAGTGACAGGACAGAATGGAAGAAAAAAACATATTGCGCCGACCCCAAATAAAACGGGACAAGGGCAGGAAGATGATGATTTGAAAAAAGAAATTGTTAACACGTTAACCGCCACGTAGGTCACCGGTCAGCCTTCAATAGTTTTCTGTCGGCAGTCAAAGGCTTAAGTTACAGGTATACTCACTTCTTTTTTCTTTTTTTTACTTAATTACCTATTCAATATTAGTAGGTGTAATTTATTTATGCATATAGTTTTAGAGTTTCTATCTATTCTAATTCGTTTTCTTGCAAATTTTCAACTACCATGTACATTTATGTACATACCAGTTAATGTTATTATCATTAATTCAATCTTTATACACTCGTAAAAAAAATGAAAAAAATAACATCGAAATTTTTCAATGAAAATCTCATTAACTAAATGCAAATTGTTTTTATAAAGTCGCGTTAATGCTAAAGTAAAAAAAAATATTTTTATAATTGATCTTTTACCTTGGATAATCCGGAGCGCATATTATCCGAATCATTTAGTGGCGATATCTGGGTAAAATATGACGTAACATATTGGAGTTGAGGCTATGTGTTGGTAACAAACAGACCTCTATTTGCACATGTTGCTCATATAAACAAACACCAACATAATATAGTGTTTCCACCGAAATTTACTTTGGTTTGCGAATTTCTAGTGACGGGAGTAATCGCCTCGAACAACCGAGTGTACATAGGTAAAATGTCGTGGTGGCTAAGAGATTGAGGCACCTAATTCTCATGCATAAGGATTGCAAGACCGGGCAATTGCCAATGTGACTTTTTTCGAGTTACATGTACTTTCAAAGATCCCAAACTCTTTCTCTCTCTCTCTCTCTCTCTCTCTCTCTCTCTCTCTCTCTCTCTCTCTCTCTCTCTTTCTCTCTCTCACAAACTAAAGGTGAAGGTAATTTCGAATTATGAAGTTGCTAACCCGCCTTAAGGAAGTGTAGTGACTTTGCTGGTTTATTTTTTGTGTGACAAGAGGCCTTTGCATAGCAATGGGCTGACAGGTGACAATAGTACTGTACTAGCACAAAACCATTTAATATTTACATTTTTTCAATAACAAATTTAACTTCTATAACTTCTATAGGTCCCATAACACGTGAAAACCCTGCCTTAGTAAAGGCTACAAAAACGTGACGCTATGGTTACACATTATTAAACTAAGCTCAAGGCGTAGGAGGGCAGTTGATATGCAAATAGAAAATAAAAGGGTGCTGGTAAACAGGCCAATTACGTCATTCAGTTTTAGAGATACAGTTTTCTTATAGTATCGTTTACTAGCTTAGTGCCAGACGCCTTTACGGCTCTCGTGACATCACGATCATAGCCAAAACTGGCGTCATTGTATCGTTATAAAACTGTCACAGTATAAAACCGTCACCTTGAAATAATTTAGGTATTATGTCTGTCTAGTATTCAAAAAAGTAGAATAATTAATAATATATATATGTGCATCAAAATATGTGATCATTAATCTTCCAGTCAAACAAGAAGTGCTTTCAAGTAGTTTGAAAATTGTCTGTCTTTGGTGTTGTATTTTTTTTAAAGCATACGTGGTGCGAGATATTTTGTCACACTCTTACTGAGTGAAAACCACCCTGTTCCTTTTTCCGGTCCAAGCCGGACCCGCGATTCATTATTGCACTTACACTCAAGCTGGACATCGGCTTTATTGGACCACAGCTGTGTCGCCTAGTCAGAAAGCAAGCTACCCTTGCTCACCTTCCGCAGACCCGCACCTATGGTGGTTTCTTTGGTGATATTAAACTTTATAAATGTAGATACACATTTTTTATTTATTGTGCCCGATGTATAGTCACGGGCTCATGTTATATTATTTGCGATTTATAACTCCAACTTACAAGTATAAACCTTTAATCTACGTGTTACTTTAGCTGTTAAATCTGGTTAAAAAAATATTTACTTACTCCGTCTGTTTCTAAGAGAAAAAACTTTAAAAATCAAATTTAAATAAAGTATAGTTTTTGTACATTGCTATCAAAGTTCTTCGAAACACATTGAAATGAAAATAAAATTTAATTTTCTCAGCAAAAACAGAAATGTTCTGATGAATACAAAACCCGAAGTCATAAGAGAGAAGGTCTATGTACTTAGATGGCATTTCAAAGAAAAACTTCGACCTCCTTCCATAGAAAATCGATGTTCAATTTTATTGTTTACCTACCTTTCTTTGGAACGTGATCTTGCATTTAAATCATAAAAAATATAGCTAAAGAATTATAAAAATATTGTTTTATTAAATGATGTTTTTTTTTGTTGCCATGTAAATTAAATCTATGGATTGGATACCTATGTATACATATAATATGATACAAGTAACTCCTGCATATCTTGTCCTATTTTTCTACGTTTGTTTTTTTATGAATTTTCTTATGATACTTGCAGTACCTCAGAGAATATGTGTTCAAAGTTTCATGATGATTGGTCAAGTAGCTTCAGTGTGAAGGCATAACAAACATCCCTACTTTCACATTTATATATTTTACATTTCATATACATATAAGGATAATATAGTGATAATATTGTAAGCATGGATGTAATTTTCCAAGTACTAAAGTATCAGTACAATGCCATTAAAAACAGGTATGCTATTATATATTGAGCAAGCGTTCTAACTAATGCTCAAACCTGAAACAGCGTGAGGGAAGAGGGCTTTTCTCAGCAGATATCGCACATAGGCTGATGAATTTGATTAAATAATCACGAAACTGAATTAATATCTAAAATTAACTTTACATTTCTGTAACCATTCACGATTGCTAAAGTTCATAACTTAGGTTAGGAGCGTAAACAAATTAGTGCTAGGTAGAACTTCAGACGGCGATGTCTAAAGTACTAAATAGATGTCTCAAGTTTAATTGGTCCCCAGAATTTTCATTTACAATTATTATTATTTTTGATGGGAACAATCTTCAAAATGGCGGAAATGTCCAACTCTTACTGAACTAGTTACCTACCTACATTTCCCACTCTAGACTATCTACCCTACCTTCCCGTCCTGCCTACTCTACCTGAGATACTTGACCTACACTACCTTCCCTACCTTACCCACCCTAATTACCTACCTAACTCCGAGTTCTCAGCTGCCTACCACTTTTTAGCCAAATCGGTTCAGCCGTTCTTGGGTTATAAATAATGTAACTGACGCGATTTTCTTTTATATAAATATAGATTTGAAGATTAGTACTCCGATATATTGTTTGGTAACAGAAATAATCACTGTCCAAGTCGAGTTTTTGTTTTGCAAGTAACCAATTAATTTTGCACATTTTTACATGGACGCAAAAAAAGGCTCAATTTTCGTTCCTTAATTACATCGGTTGAGGATTTTTCAGTGCTGAAACTTTGCCTGACATATTAAATTAAAGTAACGTAGTATGAATAAAAATATTTGCTACCAATATTTTGGGGTCATTTTTACGAACTGAATTTCTTTGGAAGGATACAATGTGGATAAGCCATAAGCACAAATGGGTCGGCTCGACCGGAGTGATACCACGGCCTCACTGAAAACTGGCGTGAAGTAACACTAACTTAAAGATTTCCAAGAAGAATTGGGCTTCCGGTAACCCCAAAACTAAATAAAAAAAAAACTCAAACTCAAAACAAAAAAGCTTGGGATACCGTCCACATCATTTACCTATAAGTATTATGTCCGCTTCACCAACAAGGTCTGTTGTTTACAAATAATTACGAAGTTAATTCAGTTACCGCAGTTTGAAGCGACTCTCATTAGTCATGAGCTGTCCAAGGTCACCACAGAATGACGAAAATGTTGAATACAAGAGTATTATCAAAGTAGTCATGATTCCAACCACGTAACAAACAAATTATACGGCTTTTAATGAACGCATAACCAGTTGTGGTTAACCTTTCTTTCTTCTGAAACCAAAAACAATAACACTACGTTCTTTCAAAGTGAAAGTCTTTGAAGTGTGTCAACTACTGTGTGGTAATTTTGACAATTTGTGAGGTGGTAATATTAAAATCGTAGGTCAATTGACAATAAAATGAAAATGAAACAGCCCGGCTTCGTACCTTGGATGTTATCATAAATATAAAACTTCCTCATCGATCATTCTATCGATTAAAAAAACAATATCAAAATTCATTGGTTTTAAAGATTTAAGCATACATAGGGATATAGGGACAGAACAGCGAATTTGTTGAATAAACGATTCTGATTCTAGTAAGCGATTCTATATGTCTATATGTATACTTCGCAAACGGATATAGAGCGCATACTAAATAGTATAAAATAAAATATTAATTCAAAAAGTTTAGTTTACAAGTAATATGTATTATCAAATATTATTTAATGAAATAAATAATATTTTGATGATGATTTAAAAAAAAAATTGGTTACAAACACCCTTTACAATAGGTTAGAAAAACTTAAACAAAATGGTCCAATATACATATTCCATGAAAATTGGAAGCCTTCAAGAACTCTAATAAAAGTATTTTTCCCAAAAATCCCTTGCTGTGGTTAATTTTCATTATAAACCTTCGGAGCTTTAATAATGATCGTACCCTAAAAGTTAAGTATTTTTTATATTAGAAAATTATGTTGGAAATTTAAGAATTATAATCTGTTGCCCTTGAAAACTGACCTTATTTGAGGAGGGTATAATCATCAAATGACTTCTCTCGTCCAGGGTATGGCAAGAGGAGTGTCTGACCTGACTCTTATCGACTAAAAACTCTCTCCATTCCATCTCCTGCTCAAAGCCGACGCCGTTGTACATGAATGCTCTATAACCTGATAGAAAACTAACCTAGAGTAACGGCATCGTGTACACATTGCTAAAGACAATAATTAAAAACGGCCTAATATATATTTTCAACCTTATAAAACCATCTAAATTTTAATAGACCTCTATTTAAATTCGAACGAAAATGGAACGTGACGTTATGAACTTACAAAGCAATTTACTCTGATCTTCTAGTTGTCACTTCCAATATTGAAGGAGTTAAGGAAGTTAACGAATTTTGATTGAGTGAAGAAAGTTTGACAAATTCATTCATCGGAAGTCAAAATAAATCGGAGGTCGGATTGCAATTAAGACGGGTAAATAACAGTTCAAAATATGCTAGGGATAACTTTCGGTTTTAAAATAGCTCTAATTAATGTTTGAAAGTAATTTTTGGCAAACATTTATTTGAATACCCTAATTCAATTTTAAAACCAAATTATTGACACAGATACGGATTTATGTGTGTACAAGGTAAAGAAAAACATCAGGAGGAAATCTGAACTTATAAATTCAAACTTTGTGATTTAAAATGTGATTAACACCTCAGACATTCTTCGTGTAAGTAGTTGGGCAAATTATATGCTGATAATAGGTATACTTTTACTGTCCACCAAGTTTAAGTTACAGTGGGCGTTCAAATATGAAAGTTTGCGTGATTGTAACCCAAATTAAATTAATCAAAACAGACGGCTTGGATAAGAATGATAGTTTTTCTGATCGGCTATAATTATTTACAGGGACCGTGATAATAATGATGCATTGTGAAAATAGGAAGGGAATAAGATAGTTATTTTATTTTTAAGAATATTAGTTGACACTCTGACTGAATTCCTTTTGCTCGAGTTTAATTCCTGATCTTATAAGGAGAAAGCAATTATCAATGAGCAATAAATAAAATGAATTCGTTTATAATTTATTATGATAATTTTAATGTCAAAGGTTGGGTTGGCCCGAACAGGCCCAGTCCCGGTGAATAAAACATCCGACCTTATCAGTATGTTTTGTGTGATAAGACGAAGATGACCAATAATTGTTATATTACATTATCACATTGAACACATACAGAGTGATTTATTTGCGTCTTTGTAATTTTTGTACAAGTTTAACGCTATTGCGATACTAGCAATTGTTGAAGCAGATGTCGGCTTTTTAATATAAAAAATAAAAATTTAAGTATCTAATTTTGTCTTTCAAAATTTGACAACTTTAATGTACATAATTTTATCTACCAGTTAATATAATTAAGGCTTCTTAATAAAAATTCAAATCACAATCGTGAAATTTTGTTAAGCTAACACTAGTTTAGAAATTTAATATATTTTATAAGTAATCACCTTTGTTATTAACTATACACACTGCGGGTCAAATCACATTAGCCTCAGACAAGGCGCAACGGAGCATTAATCTGAAATGTCACTTGGCAAATTAAACCTTATGTCCTCAAAGTTATTCAAATAATTATTCCTTTTGAGATAACAGCAAGACGCAAGATTATACGCAGTATAAGACTAAATACTTGTACGTAAAATAAAAATACCTATGTGTTTTGTCTCAATGGGATGGGTCGGCAAATGAGCAGACTGAAAACCTGATGGTAACAAATCAGTGCTGCCGATGAACACCCGCAAAACTAGAGTAAGTTACTAGTGCGTAATTGACCTGTGGGAGTTGAAATTTCAGGGATTACGGGAGGGTAATGATTAGATCAAGTCACTATGCGGAATTGTGTTGTTATTTTTCCGTGACATATTAGTACAGATTTAGTAAAAATAAAAACAATTTACCTACATGACTTGACTGAGAAAAGCTCTACTAGCTTGTCGCGGACGCTGCTCGTGATTAGGAGCCATGAGGGTGAGGGTTCGAAATCTGGCAAGTACCAATGTGACTTTTCGAGTTATATGTACTTTCTATGGTTATTTAGACACCACTGACATACGGTGAAGAAAAATATCGTGAGGAAACCTGAACTTATAATTTATAATATAAACTTATAAATCGCCAATTGGTCTTGAGCAATCGTTGTAATTAATGCTTAAAGCTTCTCCGTGTAAGAAGAGGCATTTGCTTAATAATTGGCACTTATAGGCTAATGATGTGTTAAGTGATGTGTGACGGGAAACTAGTAGAGTTTATCTCAGTTAATCCGAGCAAGTAAGTCGTTAATTTGATAAATTAAGTATGTATCAGGATAGTCAATATTCTTAAATTTTACAAAAGATTTATCAATGCACTTTCAGTCATAACAAACCTAACGAAAATTGTTCTTATATGTAGGTAGACAGAGTAAATATATATATCACTTACCTCCAAAGGTATAACAATGAATAGAACGATCATATCAGCAATAACTAGATGTGTCATTAGCAAATTGACGCGCGACTTTCGTCTGCGCGAGCGCATGAGCGACGCGAACACTCCAATGTTGCCAACCGCACCAGCGGCTAAAAGGGCACTGTACACGCCAACTACAAAACCTTGCTCCGGCGCAGGTATTGTAGTATCAACCACTTCAGTCACATTAACTATAGATGTCCCTTCCATACTGAAATAATCCCAAAATTTTTGATTGCAATCAACATCTACATCTTCAGGTTGATCGTCTTGAAACATTTTTTTATCTCATTTTTGGCACAAAATTTATTTTGGGTTTAAATCACTATTTTGTGGTATTTACATTTTTTTTATGATTTTAACGTTGAAGGTTTTACTGCTATTCACATGTTCACTAGTATAATTATTTTTTGTTAGTTTTTATTCACATTTTTATTAAACACTTATACTTTGAAACTTTAATTTACACTTTAGTTAATTAAACTGTGATTTAAATTATTTAAGCAACATTAAAAGCACACTTAATATCTCCACTTGATTTTTATTTAATTAATTATTATAAACATTTAATTTAAAAAATCAACAAAACCACTACACAATGGTTTAAAAATATATTTTTGATAAAATCTTGAACTACATCAACTAGGGTAATTATTATTATTTGTACACCAGTAACACCCGAAACCGAACTTAAGTTTACACGCGCGGAAGCCTACGAAATCTCGTAGCCGCTACGAGACGTCCGTTTGCCGTAACGTCGTAGCGCTGTGTGACGTAGACAGAAAATATCGTAGCCAGCCCATTCATACGTAGTTTTTCTCTCAATTTGTTACTGTTTCTGGAGAATTTTCTCATCGCGTAGAGATTCTTGTAAACTTTTTAAACATTCTACTTAATAATTAAATATCAAAATCTACGCCTTATTCTTATTTTGAAGAATACATTATTGCATTGATTACTGATTTAGACAATTTTATTGTTTGGTAATGATACCCAATATGTCTATAACTACAAAATTTTCAAATTTTGTTTTGTTTGCTTTTAAACAAAGATGATGTCCCACATTGGTATGTTCTCCTGTGTCGTGGGTGCGTTTACAAATATACAAATTCACATACACATCACACGCAGACCCGGAACAACAATCTGTGGATCACACAAAGAGTTGTTCTGTGCGGGAATCGAACCCACGACACGTTGCGCGGCAGCCAGTTGCCCAGCCACCGCATTAACCTTGCAGTCAAAAACATTAAATAAAAAAGTAAGTACATTTTCATTCTATTTGCACGAATAGAAACGTTAAAGCGATAGAAACCGCTAACTAACCTCAAACTACCACTTTCTATTTGCTTAAATCTTCTGTCGCTCTTCGCTCAATGTTTGAAGCTGTTTACTACTTAATAGGGCAATTAGTAACATAACTCATTGGTACCAGACTTTAAAGCTTATTTAATGTTGAATTATTTTATTTAAAGTATATTTCTTTAATTTATTCTTTATGTACACACGTACATTTGTAGACATAATCATATAGCGTCAGCCTATATAAAGGCCACTGCTGAGCGAATTATCCTTTCGCACGGAGAAAGTTTGAGCATTTATTACCACGTTTGCTCAATCCTGATTGACTAATAGATCAAACAAGCTTGTTGTTGTGTAGGTGTGATGTAAATGTAAAGTAGTATGTTTGTTGAAGATCCTGAAAAAAATCTGGTGTGCGTTTTTATTTTAAGATAGAAGATGCAAAGATTTCCTGTTTATATCCAGATTGCATATCTATCCAGGAATTATCCTCCACGTATCCCAAGTCCGCACGATGATCTTCTACTTTTTTGACTGCACTGTCTCGCGGTGGATGGGCTACTGGCCGCGCAACGTGTTTCGGGTCTTTTTTTTTTGTGAGGGGAAAATCATCAAATGACTTCTCCCGCCCAGGGCCGGGCAGGGGGGAGTGTCAGACTCTTACTGACTAAAAACCCCCCTGTTGCCTCCTGCTCTGTGCCGAGGTCGCGGTACCTCATTGCGCAACCCCGGCTGAACATCAGCCCTTTAGGGCCCCGTCTGTGGTGGTCGAATGGCTCTTTGAGGCGCGCGCGGAACGCTACGGTGTCATGTTTGTAAACGCACCCACGACACAGGAGAAAATACGAGCAACATTTATTTTCAATAAAAAAAAATTCGTAAGCTCGTTCGCCACACACAACTTATCACGTAAAAAATATCAATTTAATGACTCTGAAAGTAAGAATGACAGTTAAAACATGAAAAAGATAGCTTATTTTATATGTTATATAAGGTCCACAATGGCTATAACAGGTGTTTACCGGAAAAAGCTTAAAATTAAATGTCGATTATTAGTAATGAATCTGCTATACGACTGTTTTAAGATGTGTAGAAAAATTAATAGCAAGGTCATACATATACAATTATACACACAAATATAAGTAACTACTATGTTTACCCATTGAGGATAGAACAGAATTTAATAAATACCATGACCCTACACGGAAACTTATTAAGGGTATCATATAGGATACGTATCACACTCCTGCACAAGCACCTCAACATATTTATTCAATGGATTATCCTCCTTACTACATAACGACAAGGTTGGAAATAAATTGAAGACATTTGGTGGATTAGTATACTTTGACATGCTGATATCAGTATAAACAAACCTTGCCATTGACATCTAATACAATGAGTTGTTTGTTTGTTTTCGGACTATGATCATTATTGTTAAAGTTTCAGGTAGAATACGGCTTCATAAATAGTATTTACTTACGTTATAAAAGGGTTCTTGTAAGAATAGTAAAATAATGATTGCGCTAGATTGTTTTTTTATGTTATAAGTCGGCAAACGAGTAGACGGATTACCTGATGGTAAACAATCGGCGCCGCTCATGGACACCCGCAACACCAAATGAGTTACGAGTGCGTTGTCGGCCTTTTGGGGATAGGGGTTGCGGATATAAGGATCGGGGAGGAGTAGGGGAAGGGGAGGGATTGGGCCTCCGGTAACCTCACTCACACGGCGATAGACAACGATGTGGGTTGTTTTACGCTGGTATTCTGTGAGGCCGTGGTATCACTCCGGTCGAGCCGACCCATTTATGCCGAAGCTTGGCTCTCCCACAATTGATTGTGATAAATGTTTAATTTTACAAATACCTACGTTCAGCTGGGTTTTTTTTTGTGAGGGGAAAATCATCAAATCACTTCTCCCGCCCAGGGCCGGGCAGGAGGGAGTGTCAGACTCTTACTGACTAAAAACCCCCCTGTTCCTCAGCCCTTTAGGGCCCCGTCTGTGGTGGTCTAATAGCTCTTTGAGGCGCGCGCGGAACGCTACGCGCCGTACGCTCGGGCCTGGTTCTGGTCGGGCGGCGAGCTGCCCTTACTCGCCGACCGCAGACCCGTGCTTACTGTGGCCGGAGATCGTCCCTTGATCCCCGACGCCCGTAGTGTCGCCAGTTGCGGCAGCTGGGGCGTGAGGAGGAGGCTTGCTCCCTCACGCGGGCCGCCTCTCTCTTTGCGAACATGACTGCTTCACAAAAGGAGGAGACGGCGTCACAGTTCCTCTCATTCCGCACCATGGCCTCGACTAAGGCCGGGCGCGAGAGGTCGCCGCCGCCGATCACTTCCGGCCACCGTATGCTCCACCGTATCCTCTAGGTGGTACTCGCAATGGTGCAAGCGGTACACTGCAACATTATGGGACGGAGTGATTTTTAGTCAGTAAATGTCTGACCTTCCCTCTAGCCTCACTCAGGGGAAGATTCAGGATTAAATGTTTTCTTCTTTTAAAAAAAAAACAGATCATCAGGCTCGGTGTAGCTGTTTCGTGAAGTCAATGGAGACGCAATATCTGTCATTTAAATATTCTTTAAAAAACAGGTGATCGTATTTTATTTTTGGAGTTTGTTGGAACGCTCTAACTAAAGAATATTGGATAGGTATGTTTTGATCTAGTGATAAAAACCTGTAGGATATTTTTTAATTACCTATGACTCGAGTCGACTCTTTCACCTTATAGGTTAATTAATATTATTAGATTGAATTTTTATTTTATATATATATTATAAGTGTACGTCAAATTTAATTTATTGAAATTATTTTAAATTTTATTGTCTTAAATCAGTAATTAAATTCATATCTATAGTGATGATTTCCTTAACTTTTATAAGAATTACTAATAAGAAATATGTATAATTATTTTTTCACAATGCACACGGAACCATTGTTAAATAACTTTAACATTTCTTAAGTTTGTTAGTAATTTTGCAAGAAATAAAGGGCTTTTTATTTTATTTTATTTATTATGACTCGAACAAAGCCGCGGGCAAAGTGCTAAATATAAAGAAGTCACACAAATCTTACATTAACACGGTAAAAGGTATCAAAAACCAACATTCTATTCACGTTCACAAAGCGTAATTTTTTTTCTTAAAAAATACGTGTGGCGTGTGTGGTTTGTCATGTTTCGTCGTGTGAGCGAGGTTATCGGAGACTCAATCCTTACCGTCCCCTTTCGCAATCCTCAATTCCTCGAATCCCTAAATTACCACCAACCTCTAAAAGCTTCTCATGCATTCAGATCTTTCCTTCTGTAAACGGGATCCGATATGTATTACTTCCACTTTATGACCTTGAACGCAATATAAGCCATTGAAATTCCTCATGTAGAACCCTCGATTCTCTGTAGGTGAAATGTTTCTGAATTTTCAATGTGCAACTGGCTGCCGAACAACGTGTTGTAATTTCAATTTCCGTACGGAACAACTTTTTGTGTGATCGTTGTTCTTGTACAGTTGTCAAGTGCAGATTTCTTAACAAATTTAGATGCCCAAAGCAATTATTTATTACAGTTATTTCTAAAACCAGACTTAATCTTAGCACTGTATTTCTTCGGGTCTCCTATGTGGGCGCCGGCCTCGTGCGCTGATCGTATCCCAGAGAGTCATGGCAATTCGCATAATCTGTGGCTATCGCATAATCTCCGGAAAGGCGGCGAACCTCCTTGCCGGATCACCACCGTGGGATCTGAAGGCTCGGGTTTGGCTACTGTTTGCACGCTGTCATTTAGTTTCAAGTAGTTTAAAATAACATTTTAACGTTGTGATTGTCATTTAAACGGTGTAACTCCTCTGTTGTTTGCTATTGTCCGTGTGCGGCGGAGATTGCTAGGTTTATTTGCCACGTTGTACGATAAAAAAGATAAATAATTATGCATTTATTACACCTCGAAAATTTGTGAATCTCACAAGAGTTTTCTGCCGTGTTTAGAATTAAACCCGTGATAAAGATACACAGGAAAAAATCCAGGTGTTGGACATTTGAAGGGTATTTGCACATTCGTCGTTGGTGGAATTCAGTTTAAAACGCAATTTGGTTTTATGTTTTGGTTTGCCAGATTTTAACAAATGAATTTACTTGCCGAAGTAATTTACTAAAACCGGGCAGAACCACAAACTCGTTTATTAATCGTTGGCTCAGTCAGAATCATAATATGATTTTAATTTGTCCGCACGGTTGGTCAACTGGGCAACTGACTGAAGGGCAGGGTTGGTTGATTGCGGTTTGTGGGTTTTCCTTCACGTAACAAGTTTGTGTGATCCATAAGTTTTTGTTCCGAGTCTGGGTCGGATGAGTTTGTATTCTAGGTTAGTAAACCAAGCAAGAGATGTGAGGATAGCCTGCTATAGGGCAACTTTAGAAAAAAATGTAAATAGAACAATAACTTTTAACAATTGAGTGAGAACAAAATTATATTACAAAACTTAAATAATTCAAAGCAGAAACACAAATTACGTTCTCTCTGTACGTGATTTTCACTAGTTTTATTAATTTGACCCCATTACTGACAGACAGACAGCCAGACTAACAGAGCATATCACGTTAAACTGCTTAACACATGGCGTATGGCGATGGCGTAACAGTCGTTTAAAAGTCTAATTTACAGGAAACAAAATCAAATCAACGTTCGATTTATTTCAATAATTCTTTTATAGGTATGATAATACATTTGTAATAATATAAAAACAAACTGTCTAGTATTGTAAACACTTCCCAATTTTGACCATTTATAAAATGCCTATAGGTATAAAAAATATAGCCTTAAGTACTAAATTACAAAGAAATCCGAGAACCTAGTATCAGACACCAGCACGTTAAGTTACTACAAACCCTTCAATAAAATTTCAACTCTGCATCAAAGGAATAGAACTGAAAATATCTGATAGAAGTTTTTAAGTTTTGGGTAGTTTGTTGTGCTGGTACCCGCACAATTCACATTCAACAAAAAGTATTTATCTTAGTTACCTAACTCTTCCGTTGGAGCCTCAACAAATTCAATTCATCTTAATAGGATTTTTGAGTCATTTCGTTTTTCAGTGTAGTCGTAAATTAAATTTTATTAGACTATAATTTGACCCCATTACATAATCGGACCCGGGTACGTCCTAAAACTGCGACCAGACACCGAGGAATGGGGAGCAGCATTCTTTAAAAATTATCGGTGACCTAACTGCGCTCGCCAACCCGCCTGCCAAGCGTGGTGAGTATTGGCAAATCCCCCCCATATGAACTGCTCAGATAAAACCAGGCCCCCAGTCTCCGGCAGTCCCGCCGTTCCTGGCTACCGTGGTAGCGGTCAGGGTAACGGCGGGACACGGGGTGCTAAGAATCCCCGGAGGTGGAGAAAAGGCTACCACCCCCGACGACGACTGGCCCTGGTAACACACAATGTTCGCACTTTGAGGACAGACGAGAAGATTATTGAGCTGGAAGAGGCATTGGGTAGGTTGCGCTGGAGTATTGTGGGGTTGTCAGAAGTCCGACGAGAGGGCGAGGACACGATAACCCTAAGATCCGGCAACCTATTCTACTACCGGGAGGGCGAACAACTGTCCCAAGGTGGTGTCGGGTTCCTCGTCCACAGGTCCCTCGTCAACAACATTCTTACCATCGAAAGTGTGTCGAGCAGGGTGGCGTACCTGATACTCAGGGTATCCAATAGATACTCGTTGAAGGTTATCCAGGTTTATGCACCGACCTCGACACACCCAGACGAGGAAGTAGAGGTTATGTATGAGGACATAAGTAGGGCCATACATACTAATAAAACCTACTTCAATGTTGTTATGGGGGACTTCAACGCGAAACTGGGAACTCGAGGCGATAACGAGCTGAGAGTGGGGCAATTCGGGTATGGGCAACGGAACCACAGGGGACAGAGACTGGCTGAGTTCCTGGAGAAGGAGGACCTCTTTGCGATGAACTCCTTTTTCCAGAAGCCGTCTCACAGGAAATGGACCTGGATGAGCCCGGACGGTTCCACAAAAAATGAGATCGACTTCATCATGACAACAAAGCGACAGATGTTCAATGATGTCTCTGTGATCCATAAAGTAAAAACCGGCAGCGATCACCGACTGGTCAGAGGCACATTGAATATCAATATAAAGCTGGAAAGATCACGTCTGATGAAGTCTACGCTCCGACCTTCAAATGCACATATCGGTTGTCCCGAGAGCTTTCAGATCGAGCTATCGAATCGTTTTGAGTCCCTGGAGAATTGCGAGTCAGTGGACGAGATTAGCAACAGGTTTGTAGAAACTGTCCATGCGGTCGGGTCGAAGTTTTTTAGACCCCGCCGAAAAGACAGACCGCAGAAGCTTACCGATCGCACCCTCAAACTCATGGCAGAACGACGTGCTATGGTACTCCAGACCTCTGCCGATGCTAAAGCACATCGGCAGCTCAATAGACAAATATGGAAGTCCATGCGACACGATATCCGCAACTTTAACGCCAATAGGGTTAAAGAAGCGATAGAGCGGAACCAAGGCTCCAAAGTGTTCGCTAGGGACATGTCTATTGGGCAAACACAGCTGACGAAGCTGAAGGCGGAGGATGGCAGTGTAGCGTCGACGAAGGCCGAAGTTTTGGGTGAGATCGAGAGGTTTTATGGACAGCTATACACATCGGTCACTAGACCTGTTAGCTCAGTCGCCGATCCAAGAGCTAAACTCACCCGACACTATACCGAGGATATCCCGGACATCAGCCTATACGAGATTAGGATGGCCCTCAAGCAGCTCAAGAACAACAAGGCGCCGGGCGAGGACGGAATCACATCAGAGCTTCTGAAAGCGGGCGGAACGCCGGTACTGAGAGTCCTTCAGAAGCTCTTCAACTCCGTCATATTCGAAGGAGCAACGCCGGCGGCATGGAGCAGAAGTGTGGTGGTACTATTCTTCAAGAAGGGAGATAACACTCTACTGAAAAATTATAGACCCATCTCACTTCTGAGCCATGTCTACAAGTTATTCTCGAGGGTCATCACAAATCGTCTCACACGTAGGTTCGATGACTTCCAGCCTCCCGAACAAGCCGGTTTC
This sequence comes from Spodoptera exigua, assembly GCA_902829305.4. NCBI lineage: Eukaryota > Metazoa > Arthropoda > Insecta > Lepidoptera > Noctuidae > Spodoptera > Spodoptera exigua. Next base: position 9,874,483 of record LR824616.2, on the reverse strand, counting down.
CGGAAAGGCTATAGTACCATAGACCACATCCATACGCTGCGGCAAGTTATACAGAAGACCGAGGAGTATAACTTGCCACTATGCTTGGCGTTTGTGGACTATGAGAAGGCTTTTGATTCGATCGAGACTTGGGCTGTGTTAAGATCTCTCCAGCGGTGCCATATTGACTTTCGGTACATCGAGGTTTTGAAGTGCTTATACACAAACGCCACTATGTCGGTCCAAGTACAAAACCAGAGCACTAAGAATATTCCTCTGCAGCGAGGTGTAAGGCAAGGAGACGTCATATCTCCGAAACTGTTTACCGCTGCATTGGAAGACGCTTTCAAGCTCTTGGAATGGAAAGGATCTGGCATCAACATCAACGGCGAGTACATCACTCACCTCCGGTTTGCCGACGACATTGTAGTCATGGCAGAATCGCTGGAGGATCTGAGCACAATGCTCGATGACCTCTGTAGAGTTTCTCAACAGGTAGGGCTCCGAATGAACATGGACAAGACGAAAGTCATGGCAAACGCCCATGTCACGCCCTATCCGATATCAGTTGGGAGTTCTAACCTCGAAATTGTTGACGAATATGTATACCTGGGACAAGTGATCCAGCTAGGTAGGTCCAATTTCGAGAAGGAGGTCAATCGTCGAATCCAACTTGGATGGGCAGCGTTCGGGAAACTACGCAACATCTTCTCGTCCAACTTACCTCAGTGCCTTAAGACGAAAGTCTATAATCAATGTGTGTTACCAGCGATGACCTATGGAACTGAAACGTGGTCTCTTACTGTGGGCCTTATAAAGAAGCTCAAGGTCGCTCAGCGCGCTATGGAGAGGGCTATGCTCGGAGTTTCTTTGCGAGACCGTATAAAAAACGAGGATGTCCGCAAACGAACAAAGGTTTCCGACATAGCCCAGCGGATTAGTAAGTTGAAGTGGCAATGGGCGGGGCACATAGCGCGTAGAACCGACGGCCGCTGGGGCAGAAAGGTTCTCGAGTGGAGGCCACGTACCGGCAAGCGCAGCGTGGGACGTCCACCCGCAAGGTGGACAGACGACCTGATTAAGGTCGCAGGAAGCCGCTGGATGCAGGTCGCTTCCAACCGGCCTATCTGGAAGTCAATGGGGGAGGCCTATGTTCAGCAGTGGACGTCCTGTGGCTGATATGATGATGATGATATGATGAGACTATAATTTATTTCCATAAATTTATTTTAAGTGAAGAACTCAGTCAACTACGAAATGTTTTCAAGTGGCATTATAATATGCCATCACGTGCACGGCTGCCTACGTAATGAGATGATATTTTAGAGTCTCCGTTGGTTGTTGTTTTATCTGTATTGTACTGATTTTTACTTTCTTGTGCATTCTCAGTATTATGAAATTCAAATGCAAACGTGTAAACGGATCACCTGATGGTAAGCAATCGAAGACACCCACGACACCTTTTTCTTTTAAGGGGCAGTAGGGGGCGGGAGGGAGTGTCAGACTCTTACTGACTAGGAACCCCCTGTTCCTTCTCCTGCTCTGGGCCGAAGTCACGGTGCCTCATTGCGCTTACCCCGCAACCCCGGCTGAACATCCGCCCTAAAGGGCATCGTCTGTTGTGGTCTATTGGCTCTTTGAGGCACGCGCGGAACGCTACGCACTGTACGCTCGGGTCTGGTTCTGGTCGGGCGGCGAGTTGCTCTTACTCGCCGTCCGCAGACCCGCGCTTACGGTGGCCACCGGACACCTATAGCACAAAAGGAGTTACAATGTTTTTAGCAATTTGAGCCTTCGGGAACCTTACTCACACAACTCTACTTATGCCAGTCTAAATTGCTTACTTAAATTAAAATAATATATATTTTATCTACATGAAATTTTCTCAAGTTCTTCGGGCATATCACCCGTAACGAGGACTCAATGGAGCGACTGGTAGTGCAAGGGAAAGTTGAGGGCAAAAGATCACGTGGACGCTCTCCAACACGGTGGACAGACCTCATCCAATCGGTGACGCATTGCAGCGTCAACGTTTTTTGAAATTTTTGTGTTTTATTTACAAAAGGTATTTAACCTTTCGTCTGTAGACTGAGGTGAATTCAGCAATGACAAGAAGATATTTCCATACATTTGATTTCCCTGAAGTATACACGTTTCATATTATTCGATTATAAATGAATCCCATTCATTTCATATGGTATTGTAGTAAAAATTTTATATTTAAGAGCACAAGGGACAGATGTTTGTATAATCTGTTTGATTAATCAAATAAATTATTACTATTTTTTATTATACGTTTTTTTAACATATTATACAACGCCGTATTTTTAAATAACAGAATTATGTTTTCGTGAGATTATCAAGTGTAGCAGAGCCTCTCTCTCTCTTTCTTTCTTTTCTTTCAAATGGGTCGACTCGACCGGAGTGATACCACGGCTTTACAGAAAACCAGCGTGTAATAACACTTAAGTTGTATTTCGCCGCATGGTTACAGGAGGTTACAGGAGACTCCATCCTTCCACCTCCTCTCCTTAATCCTTAAATACCTAATAACCCGGCTCTCAACGCCCTTGTAGTAACTCCTTTGGTATTACGAGTGTCAATGGGCAGCGCCGATTGCTTAGCATCAGGTTCTTCGTGTACCTACTTGTTTCTCGACCTATGTCATTACAGATATTAATTAGTTTTATTTAACGTCTTTATTACGTTACTACTTAACGAGAATGTTACCTAGTTTTTAGCAACGCTTGCTTATATTCATACGACGCGATGAAATTCGTGCAGAAAACTGAGTCGTTAACTCTAACAATAAAAAAGTTGTGAATAACTCCATTATAGTTTTTTCTGGCTCCACGTGTATGGATCGTACATAACATTTTTTCGTACAGGAATTCAGCTCACGATAACTTGTTTCATAGTAACTGGTTGCGAATGCACTAAAATGAACGAGCACTAAATTTATTAACATAGTCTAGATTCTGCATCTTCGATAACTTTGTAGAACAATACATTTTTGTTTTATCATCAATATGTATTGTATTCTATATGTTGAGTACACTTATAAGGTATACAAAAAGGGCTTATTCAAATCAGTCCATTAGTTTCAGCGATCAGCGTGAGCAAACTGACAAAGATACAAATTCATTATATTTTTCGAAATTATGAATTTATTTTTGTAAATATTTGTAGTGTGGAATAGGAAATTTACGCATCAATCTAGATAAGGCAAGCATATTCCATCTGACTACTTTGAAAGTTTTTTTTAAAGTACAGAGAAACATGAAGAAGCCGCGGGTTTTCCACATCTTTTTCAGGTTCCCTTGAGGGTCGTTTTGTTTCTACTATTTTTGTGATACTAAATATTCTGTAATTCACAAACACACTTCATGCTTCGGTAAAGGATAAAAAACTCAAAACAAAACATATTAAAATATATTTTATTTTAGCACAAATAATTATAGACTAGGCAGACTAGATTGTTACTTACTATATTATATTTAAATAGATATATAACTTGACATTATATTAGACGTCTTTAGACAATTTTGTTAGTAATTTATCTTAAATATATAATGTATTTTTTCAATAATATTAATACAACAATTTTCTTACGAAACTATGAAAGTTAAAAACTATCCGATATTTTTTAAACCAATAGCAGTACAGGTAAATACTAAATACAGTTCTTACAAAATTTAAAACGAGAATTATTTTGTTATTACGTTGCCATGGCAACGTTCTTGACGGCCATATTCCGTCTCAATTAGAAACGAAAAAAATAAATTACATTTGTTTTGGTTGTGACATTGTAATTTATTAGTTTCGTACCACTAATACAGTGTTTAAGTATCGTATGATATATTATATAGATTGAAAAATACCAAAAAAATATCTCGGTAATTTTATTGTGAAATCTTAATCTTTGTCCAATAAAAATAAAAGAATAGAGAGATGTTTTTTGTTTATTGTTTTGTAGAAGGAATTTAACACGATTTTGGCTTAATGGAGTAGAAGATTGGCAGACCTTTGCCAATGTATTTAGTTACAGCACTAGAGACAATGAACGAATATTATTGGCACCATACCGATTTATTTTTGGGTGTACGCCAAAAGAATTATTTTACAAAGAAAATGTCTCTTATCATATTTCTATTAAAGGTGATTTTAGAAAAACATGCGCAATATTCTTTTTCATCATTATTAAAGAAGACTAAAAATAATTATATTTTAAAAGGAACAACATTGACATATATATTTTTTTAGTCTTGCAACAAAGCTTTGTACAAATATACATGCTTGTAGACATTAAAAACAAAAGCGAACTGAAAAAATTACACAAAAGGTCCCTTCTTTACGAAATATATCTTTTTATAACCTAACCTATATTTTCCAACAACCTATGACAGTGTGCCAAGCTTCATTTGATTTTCGATCTTCTAAAAAAGCAATAAAGTTGAAAAATGATCTGACACATTGGGTTTGATTTGCATTGCTTCTGCCAGAATAAAGAGGAGGTTACAAGGCCAAAATAATAACGTAATAATGAATTAATTAAGAAGGCTACGGTAGTCCATTTGATTATTTGATGATACTCGACTACTTTCGAGCTACGGCGGGGCTTATAATAATGAACAGTTTGCACACTCGAACAAGCATGAGTGATGGAGAGTCAGAAAGCCATATATTGAAAGTAATATATTTTAATTTATTTATTTACTTATAATAATTTGATTGTCCTTCAAAAACCGTAAAAGCATTTAAAGTGCTCTTAATTGGCTTTGGTTGACAACAATGTTTTACACACGTTCGCTATATGTACAGTTGACTGTATATCAACCAATTACAATCTGTTTTCCATAATAAAATTTCATTTTAATGCATTCTTCGTAAAGTTTAAATTGCATTGAAGAAAACTTATACAATAAGGTTGGTATAGCCATTAAATTTGCTTCAATAAACAATCTTAGTTCGATTTTTAAATAAAGACAGCGAACTCATTGCATCAATTTTCCATAGAATAATTATATATACACGAGATTCACTATTATTTCCAAATATTTGTTAAAACATATTTTTTAATTTTAGTATATTAAATCTAACAACATTAAACCTTAAGCCCAGGGCGCACTACGACGGAATTGCGGAACATTTAATTGTATTGAAGAATTGGTGCTGGACGAAACAAAAAATACGACTGCCTGTATTAAGTTCGGTTCACAAAATGAAGTGGTTTAAAACCAGAATGGTTCCTCTTTGGTGCAACCAGGGCCTTGGGTCAATTTGACAATACGTTTCTAAATACTATATCAATCTCTTTTTTACGATTGGATTGCCAGCTAATGAACGTTCATCATTAATTTTCTCTTAAGATTGGTTTTATTTTAACTCAAATGAAATTAATCATTTTTAATAGTGTTTAATGTTATTTTTATTTTAAGCTGAGGCACAGAGTATGTAGGTTTTATCTAAACTAATATAACTCGTATAAAGAGGTAAGGTTTGTAAGTTTGTATGTAAGGGGTAATCTTTGAAACCGCTGGTCGGATTGCCAAAATTCTTTCACTGATAGATAGCTACAATGTTTCTGAGCGCTATAGGCTATAAAAATCACGCTATGATCAATTGGAGCCGAGCAGCGGGTGAAACCGCGAGTTTAGCTATATCAGATAAAGACACGAAAAATGGTAAAGGCAAAGTAAAAGAGGTTTATAGCTATATTCATTCATTTTGTCTATATCAATTTGGTACCAACACACTTCAATAAGGAACATTGATTTATCCGTTGACAATCAGAGTGTATATAAAACCAACCTTAAGATACTAGTTTTAAAATTAAAGACACAAAAATAATATATTTAAAAATCACAACGCAATAATAATAATTTTAAAACGTAATATTAAATCTAAATTTAATACATAATACATAACTAAATAGACAACCGATTGTATGTATTTGTTATTGTAAATTATTATTACAAGTGCAAAAAGAAGAAGTGAATTATTCAAATTTCAGTTCTATGCTTATATCTTCAACAAGATATGTAATGAACTTTGATTTTGCATTGATTGTATTTATAACAGACATCACATGATACCTTCCAAGCATATTGTTGAATAAGTAAGTTCATGGCCATATTTTTTACCTATAAAAAAGAAACATATTTTTTATGTGCAATATCTGACTAAAAATAATATGATTTCTTCTTTGGTCAACATTTACTTATGTCCTTTATGTACTTATCTTTAAAGTTGAATTTATCCAATAACACAGTTATTAAGTATTTTATTGAGGCATGGGTGAGACGGATCTCCTTGCTTGCATGGCTTTGTTATCGCAATACGCTCTGATGTCTTGTATACTCTGCATTAGGAATATTGGGACGTCATCATCACGTTTCTGTAAAAAAATCAACGAATAAAATTAGTTAGGTTTGAGTTCATGACTGATGTCATCTGAGATGTCTCAAGTTCTGAATGGGAATCGGAAAAAGTACTATTGAATTTATCGACTGAGGAATTTCTGTGTAATCGGATTGTTCAAGCTTGGAGTGAGGTAATTGTATTTATTTACAAATTAACACAACGAAGCTTACAGCAATAGACTTGTCCTCTATTACACTGGTATGAGTGTTTAAAGATTGATGTTAAATTTTGTTTCAAAAATGTGTTGTGTCGTGGGTGCGTTTACAGACACAATTCCACATACACACCACACCCAGAACCAAGCGTACAGCGCGTAGCGTTCCGTGCGCGCTTCAAAGAGCCAATAGACCACTAAAGACGGGGTCCTACGGGGTTGATGTTCTGCCGAGGTTGCGGGGTAAGCGCAATGAGGCACCGCGACTCTGGCCCAGAGAAGGAAAAGGAACGGGGGGTTTTTAGTCAGTAAGAGTCTGACACTATTGGCGGAAGAAGTAATTTAATGATTTTTAGAACAACAATTTGTAGATCACACAAAGAGTTGTTAAACAAATCACAAATCCGTAAATGTAAACATTCAAAATTGTGTTTTAGTTATTTATACATTTATTTCTATATCTTAACACATGACTCACTAATTATACAGAATTCTATAAGTTCTGATTATGCAAAGTTTATAGATAATACAGGTAGTTACGAGTACACATATTGTGGAACTTATTAACAACAATACAACTCCCCGAAGCGATGGTCTAGTTGCAAATATTAATGTGGGGACTACAGTACAGAAACGCAAAATGTTATCCATCTATCATAAAGAAAAGAACTCAATGCAATGCATAAATACATGTTTAGGGCATAAAATAACATAGATATTCACAACTGCCATTTATTTCCTCGAAACTGTATTATCACACGATTTTAGTCCAACCAACTGCATAGAATGTACAATATCAAACAACGAAATTTCAACTTTAGTCCTTCCTCAATAGAACCACTTTTCCTTGCTATCGTGTTCTGCAAATAGGGTTAATGTTCACAGAGCTTACTTCAAGGAGACGGTTTGAGTGGAGAAGTAATCCTATATTGTCAGCCTCTTAGCAAGACAAAGATACTGAGGGTACCTTATAATGAAATCCCTCTTATGCTAAATAGATTTGACAATGGTTAGATTATATGTGCACTGATTAAATATTTCGTGACTATTGTGGTGGCCTGAAGGGTAAATTATTTAGGCACCACTGACATATGGTGAAGGAAAACATCCTGAGGAAACTTGGACTTATTATTTCCAATTATATGCTGAATGCACGGTTGGCGCAGTGGCAACTGTTTGCCACGCAATGTGTCGCAGTTTCGAATCCCGCACAGAACAACTCTTTGCGTGTTCCACAAATTATTGTTCCTGTCTGGATGTTATGTGCATTTGAAATTGTATATACGAAAAAGTAATAGGATATGTAAATTTGTGTTTATAAACGAAATCACGACACATAGGAAAATACTAAAGTGGGGCAACATGAAGAAAAATCTTATTTAGAAGTCCTTGTCCCAATTGATGGCATCTTAACAGAAAATTCTTATGGATGTATCATAAATGTGGCATTCAATTGGATTCCCATTCATTATTTTCTTCTAATACACACACAAATACCATAACTAAGGACGTGAAGAGGCGTGGGACTATGTTATTCTACACATTTCCACAAGAAGATAAATATTCACTCACCATAATTGATTGATTCAATAACCGACCTAGTTCTATAACTTATAATTACAATAACTTTTAGTACGAAGTTTGTTTAGTAAGAAAAAAATGACGACAAGAAAGTTTGCAACTTGCAAATGTAATAATAAGATCGTAAATCGCTTAACAACTTTTCAATTGTAAATGATTGTGCACAAGGTGTTCTTTAACCTACTTTAACCTACTTAAAGACTTAAAGACAGGTCGTTAATATATTATGTTATTCCATGGTACAATTACACGAAGTATTATGTGTACACTGACTGCACGGATGTCGTGGTGGCTGGGTACCTGGATGTCCTGGATGTCTGGTCTGGGTGTGTATGTGGAATTGTATGTTTGCAAACGTGCCCATGACATTGGAGAAAATCGTAGTATGGTGAAATGTGTTGTTTTAAAAAATATGTTAAAATTTTTGTGGTTTAATGTTACATAATCAGTTTGTAAAGGGTTAAGTTCAATATTTTTATATACAACAATATTTTATAGTATGAAAGAGGCTTACCTGAAACAAAACTTCTCCTTCAAAATAAGTGAGGTGATGTTTTCTAGTCCTCAAAAGAAGACCGACGAGTTTATCCGATATCACAGTATATATCTGCAAAAGAGGAAAATAATTTTTTTTAATATTTTTTTCGTTGAACTTCATAATATATGAACTGTTGGTACCTACACGTTTATGACTCGCATTTCCATTTCTGCGAAACGGGTGTGAATTAAAATTTTAAATGTGACTGTATTTTACGAAGATAAAAATGTTGTAACTGTTTTTTAATACATATATTACACCTAGTTACGACGTTTGATCTTTGTATAGAGTTTTATTTCTCGTTAAAGAAGGATGTAAAACCGACTTCATGTTTTAATGAAGATTATTTAATAATCTATTATTTCGCCGAATTTTGTTCAAATCAATTCAGTACTTATTATACGCGATACTTATAACTTTCATGTCTATGATACTAGTAGGATATAGACATATTTGCAAATTGGGTAGTTCACATCTATGAGAAGAGCTATGCCTATGAGAGCCCACTGCTGAGCAAAGGTTTGAGCGCTAATCATCATGCTTGCTCAAGACGAATTAGCGACTTTAAACTTGTAATTAGAAATTATAAGTCAAGGTTTTATCACAATGTTTTCCTTCACCGTATATCAGTATTTAAATAATCATAGAAAGTACATAATACTCGGAAAAAGTCGCATTGGTAATTATCAGGTTTCCGACCCTCATGCATAAGAAACGGGTGCCTCAGCTTCCGGGCCTCAACTATGTATGTCTTTACTGATACCACAACTTTTAAACTATTAGGGCCCCTTCCCTGTAATTTACGTATATTAAAACTCTCAACCCCTTGTCCAAACTGGTACAAACTAAATTCTTGTAATTACTAAAGAAGTTTAACTAAACACATATCGTATTTTAAAACCAAACTTCGGTTTCCAAAGTGTTATTTTCAAGTCAATTATTATTATTATTATAATAGAAGCAAAATTATATCAAACACAAACTAAACTTTATATTTGTATTAATTTGATCTGCTTAGTAACTGATACTTCTCAACTCTTTGTAAATAAAGGAAAATTCCAGACTTCGGATAAATATGATTTAAGGGTAATCGGCTTTGCTTAAGATTTATAAAAAAAGTAAGAAGGCGTTCTACTTACTAATCGCGTTAAAAACCTTATTTTATTAAGAAAACAAGGCCACCTAACCAGACAAGATATTATTATTTATCCCACCTACCCCCTTAGCTATATTTAGTATCATCATCGTTATTTAGTATCATATCATAATCGTTATCGCTTTAAAAGCGAAACAAAAATGAACAAAAATTTCTGAAGGTCATCGATAAGTCTAGTGGTCAACCAATTAATTCCCGTACCTTTTCTTCGTTTTTAAATCGATAATGATTATGACTATTATCGATACCGAACTTAGCTGGGCTACTGTTGACTGAGTTGCGCAACTTATTAGTTGTCGGTGACCAAACCAATGGTAGTGTTGATTCTAGACTTTCTGTAAACACCACAGTAGCATGACTAGTCAGTCAGAGTATGGCTTCTTAACTGAACTATTATACCCTTAAAAATGTCTATGAAAAATACCACTAACAATATTATATACCAACCATTTGTATCTTCCGGAATTGGGTCGTATCCGTCTTAGCTATTCAAAAAGTAAAATATAACATTTTTTGACCGAATTATTTGTGACCCATGACAAAAAAACCTACCATGGCTTAATAATAAATTACCTACACAAAATGTGTATTCATTTGGATATAAGGCCAAATGTTTTGCAAGCATATCAAGCTATTCAAAGGTTCCTTTCTCCTTTGATCGACTTTCAGCTATATTGTATTTGAAAGAAGATCTAAAGTAAACTGATGACAAGCGGTGACAACAGGACTCACACACTCATACATCGTCGTCCACACATTACGAAACCTCTTTGGTCCGTCTAGTACTGTAGCGTAAAAGCTTCCCGTACGAAAGTAAACATCAGATGTCCAGACCAATTAGTGTTTATTTACTATTTACTCAAGAACCAATTTCGCGTGTACTGCTGTGTCGTAAATGTAGCTATTTGAGTATTTAGGAAAACTATTATTAAGAACTTAAATTACCGGTGTGAAACAACTACAGCGTTTTATTTCGCCGTGTGAGTGAGATTACCGGAGGCCCAATCCTTCCCAACCCCAATCCCTAATCCCCAAAAGGTTGGCAACGTGCTGATTGCTTACCATTACATAATCAGTAGTCTGCTCGTATGCCGAACATAAAAAAAAACATTGACCGTAAATGCCATTTCATGTCTCATTATGGTTAACTTAATTGTTTTAGGAGGTTTTGTAAAAAAGTATCATTAATAAACTTTCTGACTTCATGAGTAATTAATCCTTAAAATTTGGGTCAGATTATGCTTTAAATATTAATATTAATGTAGTAAAATTAGGTTTTGTCGAAAATTGATAATAAATTTTGGCTTCGGAGTTCAATGACAATGTGGAATTCTGGCCTTCTAATTAGTGTTTTAAGTAAATAAAATTATCTTATTTAAAAAATATAATAGTGTCATTCTTGTTCCTGGTCAAATATCTTATTTGGCCTGTTAGAACTGTATATTATTGTAATAAGAGATTAAAGTGTTAATAAAGATTTAAAAAATAACTCAAGTTTATAATTCACAGTACGAGCGAACAATCGAATATTTCTGTGAAAGAAAAGTAAAAAAAAATACACTGATAAAATCGAATGAATGATGGTAGAAAAAAAAAACACTAAGCCTGGTTTTGCAAAGTTATAAATTTGGACACACAGTTTCGAATTTATAACGAAAATTCAAAGTGTTCTGCGTAGTTACATATGACTATATTTTATTTTGCTCGTGTAATCCGATTCAGTATTTTTCGATATGTAAAGATGAAAACAGATTGGTTTGGTATAAAAAATACCATGTATATTTTACTTCATCCCATATTTTTTATATTCGTCATGTGTATGTGAAATTGTATGTTTGTATACGCTTTCATGGCATAGGCGAAATTTTTAGAGTAGGTAAGGCAACGTTTGAAAGTCTAGCGTCTTCACCTTTATAATATGAAGAAGGTATTTTCTTCTCTATAAATAACGTACGTTCGATTTTCAAATTTAGAGAAAATTGCTGACCAGTTTAGATATTGTCAAATTTTTTTCGTGATCCCATTGTATTCGAAAATAGCAAAGAAACATGATTTGTTCCCTATATCTATTCATTTGCAATCACTCTAAATATCTTTATGCTGTACGTATGTATTGAATAATTTCGATAATAAATTTATAGTAACTTTTAGGGACAAAAAGCTTTATTATGGAACAATTTTACTCCTTTTCAGGCAGCGTGTTGATTACCTGAATTCTTGAATTCCTTTTTTGGAGCGGGGAAAGTCAAACGATTCGTCACATTCTGATCTTCTTGTATTTCGAAGTTCAGAAAATATAAACCTACCTACAACAAATCAGTAAGTGCGGAAAGGTTATAATGATTATTTGGCTATTTCTTGTATTTTATCAACGAATATTTTCAAGTCCCATCTCTTTTGTCACATTCTACAATTCAGATTTTAATAAAAACTAATTAAAATTCAAGGACTACACTACAATTAATTGTCAAAAGGTGCCTTAACTTTGATGACTGTTCTCTTAATTTGATTAAGTCTATTGTTAATTACGTTTATACATTCGACTTATTTATTACTAGCTTTTGCCCGCGACTCCGTACGCTTGGAAAAGTGACTTCCTGCAGATTTTTGGTATAAACACTATCCTATGTCCTTTCTCGAGTTCCAAACTATGTCTGCACCAAAATTTCACAGAAATCAGGTAAGTAGTTTAGGCGTGAAGAAAAGAGAGACAGACAGAGTTACATTCGCATCTATTATATTAGCTTGGATTTATGTGAGATTTACAAGATTTCTTGAATCACTTCGGTTTTTGTAAGAATGTCAGGATGATAAAAAGTGTGGGAAAGTCATACTTAGTTTTGAATGGATTGGGTTGACTATAGGTATATCACAGTCTTACAAAACACCAGCATAAAACTATTCATCCGTTGTGTTTCGCCATGTGACTGGGGTTAACAGAGGCCCGACCCCCATTCTAAATTCTCAAATCCTTAACCTCTACAACCAAAACGTCGGCAACAGACTTGTAATTTTTCTGGCTTTATGGGCGGCGGTGATTACTTTGGTAATCTGTCTGCTCCTTGTCCTTTCAAAAACTTTAACTTTTCTAATAGTAAAACATTTTTTTGAAACGGTCCTTCATGGCGGGATTGGCAATTATCAATTTACTTCGTCCTGTGTGAAATCCACCCCGCTCTTTCTCCTGCAACGGACCGAAGCCATGTTATATCAGTGCGTTTACACTTGCAACTCCGATTAGACATTGTTCCTATTAGGGCTTATCTGTGGTGGTTTAATGGATCTTTGAGGCGCGCGGGGAACGCAACGCGCCATACGTTCAGGTCTGATTCTGGGTAATCTACGCGTGTAGAACCCCGATCGAAGTAGTTATAACCAACACAAACAACAAAATATGTTTGAATTTTTGTATGTACCCATAATTATTAAAGATTAGCTTACCTTACAACCCTCTAGATTTTAAATGGATCATTCAGCAATATACACGTTCACTATAAAAAAGGTCGTATTTAAAATAAAATTCAATTCAAACGACCATTCCAGACTAGTATTTGAATGAAAGCAAAATTGATAAAAAGTTTTCCCATTAAAGTTATTTGCTTACTCAATACCAAAATGCTTCGCTTAAACCAGCATTCAAAGACGGTATTGGCAGTCAGAGTTTTTCGATTGAATGTATTATGGTAAGTACATTAATAGGGATGACAACTATTTTTTGGATTCCGTACATAGTGGGAAGCTTTTTATGAAGACTCTGCTGGTCTTCCATCAATCAATAGATCACCAGAGACGGGGCCCTACTAAGGCTGATGTTCAGTCGGGGTCGCGGGGTATCGCAATAAGGCACCATGGCCTTGGCCTAAAGCAAGAGAAGGAACGGAGGGTTTTTAGTCAGTAACTTCCCTTTCCCTGGGGTAAACGTGTTCTAGAGTGGAGACCACGTCTAGGCAAACGTAGTTTAAGGCGCTCTAGCTAGGTGGACTGACGACATCCGCAGGGTGGCTGGCAGTGGTTGAATGAGAAGAGCTGAACATCGAGCTCAGTGGCGTGCAATTGCAACACTAAACCAATACCCTACAAAACAATTTAATTGATGTTATGTTGTACAGACCTTAAGATTGAAAAAACAGACTTCATTTTATTAATATTTTCTTCCATTCGCTTTGTAGGATAAAATTGTTTAATAAAACTACTTTCCCTCTATCCGTCAGTAGATTTGCTTTGGAAAATACTCTTTGAATAAAAAGCTTCAATGTTATGAGAAAAAAATTCTAGCTTTCGCAAAGGATTAGTTTAGTTAATTTAAACCGTTTGATATATCGTAGTTGGATATTCATTATTTACTGAGTCGCGAGTGCACATACTATTTACTCAGCTTTATAGCAGTATTGCTTTTTACTGGATTCTTGATTAGAATCATTACATTATCGACTTTTAGCTTAGGTGGGGCTGGACGAAGTGTCAGAGTCTTGGCGAATAAAAATCACGCTGATCATTCTTGTGCTGTGTGTATTTATGTGTTCTTTTATTTATTTAATATTCCTTATTTAAGTTCTTGATATGAATAAAGAGAGTTCTATCTTCCAAGGTATCAAAAAGGTTAGTACCATTAGCGATTTCAATGACTGAATCCGCGACCTACATTGTGGAAGTCACGGCCACTATAACTAGGCCAATATTACATCATTCAGTTTCCCAAAATACATCGTTTTATAGATCAACCATCAGAACTATTAAAAGCTATGATTTCATCTCTATATTATTCCAAACGATTTTAAAGTCCCTGACCTACCCTTGGTTATTTATTCGTGTTTCAAAACAAAACACAAACTGAAAACTTTGATACAATAATTTTATTTGACTACCTCTATTCGATGATGAGTCCTAGCCCTTGTTTTTTTACCTTGGACTAGCTTTGGCTTCGACTGCGTCGTATGTTGATAAAAAGCATGTTTTAATCGAGAAGGGAGATCTAATTCACCTAAATCGTTCCGGACGTTTGTGTGAATGAATAACAAACATACATCCATATAGTGTCACAAACTTTCATACTTTAGATATTAGCAGGATTAAACTATTAGTAGGATCGATTTTAAATTTATTAGTAGGAATTCATTGATGTGATGGAAAAAGTCTTGTTTAGGTTTTGCGGTTCCAGAACATTTATCCGTAATCTAATCTCTTAGAGAACCGAAATTCGTTCTGTCTTCTATGATACTGTGGCTGTTATTACAAATATGCACTTCCGAGTCCTCCTATACAGAAACAAGGCGTGATGATTAAAGATGACATCACGTCAGCACAGACGTAAACATTTATTTCTGTCATAACGTTTTCCATTTCCAAATTCGGCTGGGTACGGAACCAATGTGTTTGTGTTGTGTTACTAATTACGCGTCATTGGACGCAATGGCGAGCGAAAGGAACGCAAAGGGTTGCCAAGTTTTCAAATAAATTTATTAGATAGATTGTTATTGTTGTAATTACTTTGGACAAGTATGAAACTTGGTCGTTTGAAAAATGGGAAAAGTTTCCAATAATTATTGTAGTTTAAATGGTTTTCTAGTTCTTTTATAGTTACTTAAAGGTGGCTCTAGTAAGTGTGGTGACGAGAGGAAAACTGTGTTAATGTGAATTTTTAATTTTCTGAACTCCTGTTGTTTGGCACAAAATTTAAATTATTGAACAGAACAATTATTTATGTGATCCTTTTGTTTCGGATCTCCAGCCTGATAGATAATATATGAAAATCAGTTTGTAACATAGAAATTATGGTAACTCGCATTTATAGGACAAGGTCATTTTTTTATAGGACAAGCCCGCCAAACTTAGCCTTGTTTCCAATAATAGTTAAGGCAAAAACGCCTAAAACGGACGGTAATTTACATTCCAAAAGATCATAATTATTTTATTAAACATTCAGGCTATAATTTCAGTAATCTATACTAATATTATAAAGAGGTACAATTTGTAAGTTTGTATGTAGGGGGTAATTTTTGGAACCACTAGTCGGATTCCCAAAATTCTTTCACTGAATGCTACAATGTTACCGAGTGCTATAAAACATTACGCTACAATCTACAATTAATGGAGCCGAGCAGCGAAGGAAACCCTCGGGGCAGTGCCCAATACAATATTGGTATAATAAACTACATCTGATAATACATTAAAATTATCTAATATAGTAACGTGCGCATTGCCAGAGATTTCCAGAGTATATGAAGGGCGGTCTGCTTATATTGCAGTTCCACTAACGATTATTTATTATAGTTTAGGTAGTATGTTGTTTTTCTTTTCAAAGTTGCCCCACACTAGGGTTTTCTTCTTCATCTCACCAACTCACCAACAATTAGTGGATCAAAAAAGGGTTCAGATCCTGGACCCTCTTTAATTTGAACAGCAGTTGGTTGCATGTGAACTATGTCAACTGTGTAGTCAATTCTTTAAGATGAGGAGTATCCATTGTAATACTTTAATAGTTTAGATCATGTTTGATAGTCTTTAATAACGTTGATCGATAAAGGGCTATTTAATATCAATGTCCGTCGTCAAAGGAATATTTGCTTTTACTGCATTCAAATAAACCCGAACATGATGTTCGTACGTCTCTACGATATAAACGAGTATTCCGATATTACTAGCAAACATTTCGATTTCTGTTTACATCTGTCTGTTAAAAACATTTTCAGTTAAAAGCTGAATACGAAAATGTGAAGTCGAGAAATGGAGAGATTCGAGCGTCTGTTATTTTTTAAATCGTTGTCCCACGCTAGTCTTTTCTCCTGTCTCCTGGGTGTCATCATTTTTGATATTATCTCGTTATTCGATTGAGGGCGAAAAATAATTATTTAAATATCTTGGTAGGCTGGACGTTTCGACGTGTGTGAATTAATTTTCGCGTTAATACCTACGTAATTATATGTTGTAAATATGAAACGCGAAAGTTTAAAAGTTATTGGAGCCGAGTTTTCAAAAGTCAGATAAAATTAAATGTTATCTGAAGAATAAAATTGTTGCTGTCACTGTCTTATACAAACATTCTGTCGCGACAGTATCATAAATATTCCGCAGATAACTTTTACCAAACCATCGAAAAATCAGCCCTCAAAAGTGTTAACAAAACAATAGATTATTTTTATTGCAAATTGCTAATAGCTTTGGTGATTGTTGGGAAAAGCATACAGCAACTTCTGTAAAGGTAAAGTAGATACAACCAACTGACGATCCCTCTCGCCAAGGGTAATTTTATCAAGGGTAATTTTCCCTTCTTATCATTTCTTCAGTTAGTTTACGTAGGTGGTCGTTATTTTCAATTATTTTAATATAAAAACCTCACGATAGTTATAACACAAATACATATAAAAATAGATGTCTTTTCTTATGAATCTGTTTCTTAGCTAAAATGAAACAACAGACACGTACTATGTAAAAATATTATTTCATGTTTGTATGTCAGTATTGTCTGTCTTTCTGTGGGATCTTGTATGTATGTAAATTTTATTACGAAATCCTTCACGACGACTTTAAATGATTCCTGTATTGTTGAAAGTTTTATTTAGAAACTATTTGATTTTACCAAGGTTTAATAAGAATGTATGTACGTTTATTGATTTTAATATTGATCAGGGTTGAATAAAGCCTTATTACGCCTTACAAAGCCTCATTTTAACCATTAAATCGTCGAGAGGAACTGGGACGCCGTCTCCTCCTTTTGTGAAGCAGCCATGCTCGCAAAGAGAGAGGCGGCCCGCGTGAGGGAGCAATCCTCCTCCTCACGCCCCAGCAGCCGCAACTGGCGACACTACGGGCGTCGGGGATCGAGGGACGATCTCCGGCCACCATAAGTACGGGCCTGCGGTCGGCGAGTAAGGGTAGCTCGCCGCCCGACCAGAACCAGGCCCGAGCGTACGGCGCGTAGCGTTCCGCGCGCGCCTCAAAGAGCCAATAGACCACCACAGACGGGGCCCTAAAGGGCTGATGTTCAGCCGGGGTTGCGGGGTAAGCGCAATGAGGTACCGCGACCTCGGCACAGAGCAGGAGAAGGAACAGGGGGGTTTTTAGTCAGTAAGAGTCTGACACTCCCTCCTGCCCGGCCCTGGGCGGGAGAAGTCATTTGATGATTTTCCCCTCACAAAAAAAAAAAAAAAAAAATCGTGGCAATTCGAGGCACAATAGAAGAAAAATGCGTACTCGAACGCCGGCGATTTTTTTCGCGTTCGCTTGTGTTTTGAGGAATTAATGGTTAGTAATTTTACAGTATTCATTGGATTGTCTTGTTGGATGAGATTGTGGTTGCTAATACAACCGACGCGGAATTGATCATGAGTATGAGGCTGTTGGAAAAATCCCACAATAACATACAAAACATTCTTCAATTGCTTTCATAGCTTTATGTTATTGGGGATTACCATCATTACATAGTATAAAATAAAGTCGTTTTCTCTGTTCTTATATCATTTTATAGGTTTAAATATTTTAAACTACGCAACGGATTTTGAAGCATCTTCTTTTAATAGATGGTTTAAGTGTATAATAACATCCATCAAATTGTGGAGATATTTAGTACCTATCAGTATTGACTCGTGATTAAGGTCGCAGGAAGCCGCTGGATGCAGTTCGCTTCCAACCGGCCTATCTGGAAGTCAATGGGGAAGGTTTATGTTCAGCAGTAGACGTCCTATGGCTGATATGACGATGATTGGACTCGTGCGGAATTGGGGCGGGTCAGTAGTACGTTATAAAAGAAAACGGTGGCCGTGTACCTTGATTAGGCTGAGCACCGCCATGTCCAAAAACATGTTAATTTAAATATGAATAAAATGATGTTATGTTGAAAAGAATTAATGTGTTGATAAACGTCTGATAGACATATTTATGAGACTAGACTAAGAAAAAATCTAGGCTAGTGTATTTATAAAATATTTATGAAATTTTGTATTAAATGATGTATAATAAATATTAATACTTCAATGGAACGAAGGACTGTAAGACAAAATCTAGTTGCCATGTCATCTATTTTAAACGTGGGGTAGCCATGCTTCGGCACGATTGGGCGGGCTCGGCCGGAGTGATACCACGGCCTCACAGAAAACCGGTGTGAAGAAACACTCATGTACTTTGTGTTTCACCGTGTGAGTGAGGTTATTGGAGGCTCGGTTAATACCAAGCCGAAGCGTGGATGATCCAAACTTAATGTATAGTGTATGTAATTAAAGTTTTCACCAGTTTGGTATCAAATACAGCACGGTTGAAGCGGTGGCTGGGCAACTGACTGCCACGCAACGTGTCGCGGGTCCGATTTACGCACGGAACAACGCTTTGTGTTATCCACAAATTGTTGTTCCGGGCCTGGGTGTGATGTGCATGTGAAATTGTATCTTTGTAAACGCACCCACGACACAGGGGAAAATTCTAATGTGGGGCAAAGTTTTTTTTTTAATAAAAAAAAATAGCTGCATTCCACTCGCAATTACCGAGAATAAAATCCAAAATTTATCCAGCTCGCTACCATTTATCGGATGAGTTGATTTAATAGAAAATTAAAAAGGAAATAAACTGCAAAACTGTGAAAGAAGCAGATTTTTCTCTCAGACATCTTTCGTTCGTGTTTAGCTGTACAAAAATAAACTTTAAAACAAGGCTATCACTAATCAATTTCATTAACACGTTCGTATATTTACAAACAAAATTGAATAAAACTTCTCTTTCATACTATTTTGTTCAAAACTTTTGATAACAAAACAAAAGTGAACTAGTTTGGCAGTAACGAGCGAATACGATTTGAAATTTTGACATGTATAATTCCTTTGTACGTCAATTTGGTTGTAATTAAAAACATTGTTCAAATAATTGTTTTATTTTTTGTTTGTTGTTTTTGTTATAGTTTTATAGTTTGAATTTATTTTAAAATCTATGTTACTCTATTAAAAATTAAGCTTTATAACTGTGAAATTATTTAGCTAGCAGTCCACTAGACAAATGGCTTTTAGTTAATGGAAATAAACAAATAGTTAAAACCTCTTTGCTATTAAATGATAACAAAACCACTTTTAGATTTTTGATTACGGTTTTAATATTTTCAATAATAAAAATTCAAAAAAGTTTTGTTTAGAATGCTTATTTATTTTTTGAAATCAAATTAAAAACTTTAAAGCTTCCGTTGGAAGTCTGGGCGTCTATTTCTTTTTAACTAGATTAAGGTCAGAACCTTCGTGGTTGAGTAAAACCTACCTAGATGCTAGTTTATGAAGAGTATTGCATTTGACTTTAATACATTTCTTGGTAAGGTTAAGTGTATGTATCTTTCTACACTTAAATTAATTGATCCGCCATATAGCCACGAACTTTAACCCTTATTGCACCTATTATTTTCATGGTTGCAGCCGATTATTATTTTAGATTGATAATTTCTTGCAATTTGCAATTTCTATCTTATTACTCTTCCTATTATTTTAAATTATATTCTTTCTTTTATTATTAATTATTTTTTGTGTCACTACGAAATATTTTGTACATGTTGTGACACCTTAAAATGCTGTACATTTAATTTTATTATAGTGTATTTAATGTTTAGATGTAAGAAATAATGTAGCAGCTACTGGTTGTTCATAATTCAATAAATAAATAAATAATGTATGTGTATCGAACTCAGTTTGTTTTTACAGACACTTCATACAATTAATGTCAAAAATCTATTATAGATTGAGATTGGATATATTGGTATGTGTTTTTTTTTTCATAAATGATGGCGTTGGACCATCACCTAGCCTGGCGGTAAGCAATAACTCCAAAATCTGCCATAGCACGAGCAAGAGCGTCTCTAATAAATTTGAACCTACAAGGTTCTTCCAACTGCGATTTCCCTTCTCCAATCTGTCTGTCAAATTTCGAGAGCGAATCTAAGATTCCTTAGTTTGACAATCTCAAATGCAGGTCCAACGAGTTAGGCAACGAGTTTGTGCATTGATTAAGCAATTACGAAGTTTTCGAGCAATGTTCTATGTTAAATATAAACAGCGCTACACTATGCGGCAACGTTAGGATTTAAATTTGAATCGTATTTATCAATAGATAATTATCATTTTACCGCAAATTGGTTACAGTTTTGGACTGGCTGCACGGCCGTTGTAGAGACTGATTCACCAAACGATGCACAATGCGTAGGTGTTCTACAATTATATCAATTGACTGTTTTTCTGCACGGTTGGTGCGGTGGCTGGGCAACTGAATGCTGTGCAACGTATCGCGGGTTCGAACAACTCTTTGTGTGATCTACAAATTGTTGTTCTAGGCCAGGGTGTCTTGTGTACATATGTGAAATTGTATGTTTGTAACCGCATCCACGACATAGGTGAAAATCCTAGTGTTTGGCAATGTCTTTAAAAAAAAGAAAAAGAATTCAATATTTTATTTAAATGTCAGTTTCAATGACAATGCCGGGGTTGCTCGTCAAGCAATATAAGGCACCGCGGTCTCGACCAGGTCCAGGAGAAGGAACGGGATAGTTTTCATTCAGCAATGGTCTGATACTCCACCTGGCCTCACTTTTGGTAAGAGAAGTAATTCGACCATTTTCCCACCTCAAAAAAAGCTTTTAATGACACTTTCATTGGCTTTTATGACCCTTGTGGAAAGAGCAAGAGTGAACAAAATTCACTAAGCCATCACATAGTAATTCTAAACCCAATTATTGGTATTAATGATCTGATACTGAATCATTAAGACGATGTATTTAGTTCAGTAGCTTCTGTTACTGGCAGCCCTACCGTTAGTAGGTAAACTGATTCCAAATATAACATTGGCCGTGACGGAGCGAGTCGCCACGCGGAATGCGTTGTGACGTCACCGGCTAGTCGGAGCTGCCCGTCGATGATACATCATCTCGGTTCTCTGTTTGTAACACAACAACGTGCCTTTTATTCTTAAAGAGACACTTGTGGAACGTAAAACGGAAAACACACAAGTCTAATTCAGTTAATATTGCACGCATATTATAGTACGCGTTTTCATGAGTGTTTACCAAAGTAGCGGGTTAAGAGCCGTGCTGAAGTGGCCTCGGCCGGGAGTAGAAGATGGAAAGTGCTAGCCGACATCCGCAATAACAGAGGAGTTATGAGTGCGTTGCTGACATTTTGTGGATTAGGGATTTTGAAATTTAAGGATCCTTTAACCTTACTCATACTGCGAAACAACGTTTCACGCTGATTTTCTGTGAGGCCGTGATATCACTCCGGTTTGTGCCGAATCATGGCTTCCCCACATTTAAATTTCATGATTCTTTCCTTTTCTTTTTATCCTTTGCATATAAGGTACAGATCGAGATATCCTAAGCAGAAAGCCAAACTATTAACCTTTTTGTGATACGCAATTTTATTCTTTATTGAATCACAAACAGTAATTTTCTGTTTACGAACATGAATTATTACTCCAACTACGAAAACTAACCGTATGCCCTAGATAATAAAGTACGTCTTCAATTGTAGGTTTTAGTATACTCAAAAGAAAGCCGCCCAAAAGTAAGTCGTGGTGGCCCGGAGGTTAAGGCGCCCGCTTCTCATGCATGAGGGTGCGGGTTCGAAACCTGGCAAGTACCAATGTGACTTTTTCCGAGTTATATGTACTTTCTATGATTATTTAGACACCACTGACATACGGTGAAGGAAAACATCGTGAGGAAACCTGGACTTATAATTTCTAATTATAAGTTTGAAATCACCAACCCGCATTGAGCAAGCGTGGTGATTAATGCTCTAACCTTCTCCGTGTGAGAAGAGGCCTTTGCTCAGCAGTGGGCACTTATAGGCTGATGATGATGATGATGAAAAGAAAGCCAATTTGATATAACGTGAAGTTTTTCTATTCCCTACACGTGTTCTTTAACTTTTTCCGTTTATTTTAATGATTACTAAGAAACATTTTTCTTTGAAGAAGTACCGTACAAGGTTTCTGTGTATGTACATGCAAACAGTGTTTGCGTCCATTTTACGTTTAATGTACAAAATTCCATTTTCATTTTAAAATGAAAGTTTTTTAGATGTTTTCATTATACTTATATGATGTGACTTTTTTAATGTTTTACTTTTCTGTGTACAGTTTAGTAAAGGTATGAAATTCAGGGAAAATACTTTTCGTGATGTCGTGCTAAAGTTTTTTAGTTTTTTTTTTTGCCTTATTCAGTAGACGTTATTGGAAGGTAATGGAGTCCCCTTCTCACGCATAAGGACGCTAACAACAGTTGTCACCTATAGGTTGATGATTGTGTTAAAGTGTGGGACAGCCATGCTTTGGCACGAATCGGCCGGCTCAGCCATAGTGATAGCACCGCCTCACAGACAACCGGTCGGTGTGAAACATCCACAGCGTTGTTTCGCTGTATGAATTAGGTTACCGGAGGCCCAATCCTTTGTTTGAGATGAGGAATAAAATAGTATTATAACACATAACATTTATCGTGTATCAAACGACTTTTAAAAGTTACATATCATTCTTCTTTTGTTGCAAATTTGTTGGCAATAGTTTTAATGCGAATTTTTATTGTAAGCTCCATTACATAATCACATCAAATCCAATGAAGTGTTACTTTAATTAAATACGACAATGAATTATTTAATGGAGTGTGAGCGCCAAATACTTTTGTCACTCGCTTCATGCATGTGAACTAATATCTTATCTAAATATCGACTTTAAATTAAAATTGTTAAGATTTCAAATCGGTTGCCAAAGTCAGCTTTGTATAACTTCTATTGTTTCAGTTGTTGCTAAGGTCGCAATGTACTGTGTACATGTGTTATTGAAGAAAGTTTTTCATTTGTTTGAGACAATGTTGACAAAAATGTTAATCTTGTTTGTATTAAAAAGATAATATCTAACCTATGTAGGTATGTATTTGTTGTGTAAATTTCCCCAAGAGAGTCGCAAATTCAGAGCTTACTCGCATATAAGAGACTAAGTAAGTACTTAGATTAAAAATATTTGATTCGTCAATAACGCAGTAAAACCTGTTTCAAGAGAAAAATATCGTCTATTCTATCTCATTCAATTATTATGATTAGGCACTCAAAAGAGTTCGTTTACTGTATTAGTAATCTAAAATAAATAAAAATTATATTATCTGTTATTTTCAACTTTGATTTGAATAAGTTTGAGAGAGCCAGGCTTCGGCTCCAACAGAATTAAACTAAGCCCTCTCAGAAATCCAGCATGTTGCAACTACAGCATCGTGTTTTGCCATGTCAGTGAGATTACCGCAGACCCAATCACCACATTCCCGCCTAATCTATAAATCAACAACGCACCTACAACACTTTTGCTGTTGCGGATATCCATGGGTGGCGCAAATTGCTTGCCATGAGGTAATATGTTAGTTTTCCGCCGTGTCACATAAAAAGTTCGCAAACAAAATCACATGCGAGAGCGAGCATTTTGTAAACAAAGATATATATTTTATTACTTCATAAGATTTAATGCTAATATTTCCGTAACGGAAGCTATAATTTAAGTTGAATTTATCTATAAATACATTTGCAATTTTATGAGTAATTTACGATCACTAAACTTGTGTTCCAGTCAATAATATTTTTCTCGTCTGAAATGTGGATGTGAGGTGAATTTGATGCTGAAAATTTTATGATCTGTTGATTTAAATAATTTTATTTTAAATCTGGACTTGTTTTAGTAGTGACTTTATTTTCCAATCCATCTTTTATCGATCTACTGAGGTGTATATTCGCTCTTCTAGGAACAGACGACCAAAGTTATCTATTGTAATCTATATACTTATAATGTTGACATAGGTACATAAGGATTTTCTCATGTATCGTAGGTGCGTTTACAAACATACAACTTCACATACACATCTCAACGAGATCCGGAACAGAAATTTGTAGATTACACAAAGACACGCGACAAGCCATGCCTCGGCACGGATGGGCCGGCTCGCTATGACCGCTTGCTTTAAGTAGCGCCGTGTGTGACGTTGTCATTGTCCTAATACTCCCTAATCTAAAATTTGCTCGCATGGCCAGTAAAACACTTGCAACCTCTTTTTATGTTGCAAGAGTTGATGACTGCACGGTTGGCGCGGTGACTGGGCAACTGGCTGCCGTGCGACGTGTAGCGGGTTCTATTCCCGCACAGAACATGTTGTTTCGGGTCTGGGTGTCATGTGTACTTGAAATTGTATTTTTGTAAACGCACCCACGACACAAAAGAAAATCCTAGTGGGGGGCAACGTTTTTTGAACATCTTACAATCAGGTGATCCTGCCGTTCGTGTGCCGAACTATTGGGAACTATTATTAGGTGGTCAGTCATGGTGATTGGGGCCGAACTATGCTACAAAACTTGTGCGAACTGACCCACAAGAAGAGTTCGTGATATATCTACTTTATTTTAAACCAACTAGTTACATAGGAAAACTTACAAAAATTAAGTTTATAATAGGCGGCCTAATGGCACAAGGCGATCTCTTACAGAAAATCCTTGAACGAAGCTTTAATAGGTGTTTGAAATATTTGTGTGTTCATACATGGGTACATACGGCAAGGTAAAATCGCCATATTCTTCATCAATTACCAAGTACTTTTGAGGGCAAAACAACCATCAAACATAAATGCTTTTAACATTATTTATGAGATATACCTATAATCGTTCCATAACAAAACAAAACAAACACATTAAAAGAAGAATAGCCGTTAAATTGTTTAAAAACACCAATTCGTTTCTAAATTAGACTCAAACAGTCTCATTACACATTTACGTCACTTATTGTTAATTTTGAAGCAAACTTTAGCTAATTATAATACTAAATACCCACATAAATGAATCACTGTGGAATTGTCTGTAGGTACAAATATTTTGAGCCACAAAAGAGGTATGAATCATATACACCAAAATATATAACGATTTATCATTACTTTTGACATTTCAGATAAGTTCGGAATGTATGAGGAATTTAAATTATTTGAAATTGTTACTATTCTTGTTGTAGCATTGTGTGTAGTGTTTTGTGTATCTGCCAAAATATTTCGGTTAGTGCCTATCTAGTCTAAAAAGGGTTTAGGTTTAGTACATGTGTGAAAACAAACTCATGTTTCGTTGTATCTCTCTTACTACCGTATTCATAGTACTTTAATAGATACTAAAACAAGCTCTTATCAATTGTTTTCATAACAAAATCGTATTCATCATAGTTATCAAGAAAGAAGTAATGCCACGAAGTTATGTTGATTGAGGTATGGGGGCGGCATAGAAAGAAATATATCTTCTGATTTTTTTCTGTGAGGGAAAAATTATCAAATTGCTGGGGCAGGAGGGAGTATCAGACTCTGCCTCTCCCTCCTGCCGCGTCCGCATTGCCTCATTGCGCTTAGCCCGCAACCTCGGATCTTCTGATGGTAAGATATTGGTCGCCCATGGACACTTGCAACACACGTGGTACGTTGTTAATCTTTTAGGAATGGGGACATCAGGATTGGGGACGTAAGATAGGAGAAAGGATTGGTCCAGATAACTTAGTACACGCGACGAAATGTTTTTCTTTACCTGTGAATTTTTTTAAGTGACAAGAAACCAAGAAATGTGATTTTTTTTATAATTACATGCCTTCCGTTTTAGTTTATTTTTTTAATTGGGATCTCAAAAAAGGTCGAATAAATAAAACATTATAACATAATTACGAAATTGTTTTTTCAAATAAACAAAATTCGCAATTGTTAATGCGGAATTTTGTTTATTTGAAAAAACAATTTCGTAATTAAAAAAAACAATGAAATGAAAAAACAATTTCGTAATTATGTTATAATGTTTTATTTATTCGACCTTTTTTGAGATCCCAATTAAAAAATAGAATATCTGCATGATAGATTGCAATTATACCAACAAAAAAAAAAAAAAAAAAAAATAACAATTGCGTGTAATTACATTACAAAATCTGTCAGGCATTATATTTCCATCGAGTTAAAGAGCAGTATTCAAATATAATCGTTGTAGAAAATTATGAAAATCAGATAAGTATTAATAATTATTCATTTTACTTGAAGGTGACACCATTATCAATAAGACGACGAGACTGGGATGCTGTATAATTAATATTTCTTAATTGTTGTT
Source organism: Spodoptera exigua (assembly GCA_902829305.4). NCBI lineage: Eukaryota > Metazoa > Arthropoda > Insecta > Lepidoptera > Noctuidae > Spodoptera > Spodoptera exigua. Next base: position 9,847,547 of record LR824616.2, on the reverse strand, counting down.
TGTTGATCTATTCTAAAGAGTATGTTTGTTTGATTAAATGCCCTAATCTACGAGATCACTGACTCGAATTGAACAAATTACTGTTGTGTTGCGTAGTCAATATTTAATGGAAGGTTTTAAAATATCAAGGACCTGGGCAGCGAATGAAACGCAAAGGAGTAGATAGTTATTAACATGTTTATTTAGATACCCATAAATAAATATTCAAGTATGCCCAAATGGAATTTATTAAATGATCGCTAAATTACCTCGAAATTTTACTTACCTAATTCATATTAAGTTAATTATAAATATTAATACTAAACGACTTTTCTTTAAAACGAAGAATATGCAAGCAATTCAAATAAAATTAATATATTTTAAAGCATTTTTCATGTTCAAATAATAGTTTTATGACTGCACTATAACTGTGAAAGACGAATCGTAAAATTTTATTTCAAGAAATTTAAAACCGGTTCTTCGTAATTATGATTCACATTAATGTGACTTTTTCCGAGTTATATGTACTTTCTATGATTATTTAGACACCACTGACATACGGTGAAGGAGGAAAAAATCGTGAGTAAATCTGGACTTATAATTTCTAATTATAAGTTTGAAATCGTCAATCCGTCTTGAGCAAAAGTGGGGATTAATGCTCAAACTTTTTCCGTGTGAGAAGACTTTGCTCAGCAAAGGGCTTTATTATAAATAATTACATAATAACATAAAACTTTATAAGGTATTTATCGTCAAAATAGGTGATATTTTGAAAATGGGCCACATTATATTTTCACTTGACGAGCATCCATGAATACATTAATAAATTGAAAAGAAACGGAAGAGGTACGACAGTTTCTTATCATTTGGCGTTTCATTGTCTCTTCGTACACAAAAGGAAGATGGAATGTGAAGTGTGATATGTAAATCGGTTAGAAGAATTTGTGTGCAAAATAACTTCAGTTCTTTTCAATATTGAAACAAAGTAAATGCCATGATCTCAGCTATGGTCTTAACAAACTCGTGCTCAATAAGTATGTAATTGACAAATGTATTTTTGAATAAAAATATATGGCATCTCACACATTTGGTAACAAAAATGTTTTAAATATTTAACACCTAAAGTATTGTATAACTTCTGGAAAATACCATTAGTAAAAATGTTTACATATAAATACTTCAAATTAAATACGCTGCAGTGGTTTTAATACAACTTTTTAGGTCAAAAACATGGAAACTATTGAACCGATTTCAATTAAATTTGGTACTCATAATGTGTCAAGGTATAAAAACTTAACTAAGTAAACTTTCATACGTAATATTCGTTTATCGATTAGTTATTCGCGATTTGGTGTTTGTACAGAAACTTTAAAAATTGCCTTATCTGGTCTCACTGAATTCTTCTTCTAATACTTGTGTAACTTTTTGCCGGGTTGTTGGTCTAGCGCAATATTATAATGTACCGCGGCCTCTATGGTATGGATAAGTTAATATGTAAGAGTCCTATAGCCACTCCAAAGGCAAAAAAGTCATTTTGATCATTTTACCCATCAAAAATGACTAGTTTCATTTGTACGAAAACACGTGCGTCGTCGACGCTCTTAAATATTTACGGAAACATGTCATCGCTAGCTGTTAACAAAACATTAGAGTGACGTTAACATTTATATTTTGAAATGTTATTTTAGTTTAACATTTTGACCTTGAACGGGAATAAAGAAAAACAATAAGTATTATACAACTTTGACAGTTCTCAGGTGTTCGAATGCGGAAATGTGAATCATTCGAGAGTGAGTGGGTTGTTTGAAAACTATGTGGGTAGTGTCGAAGATGTGTGGTGATTTAAGAAATACTTTTTTGTCATTTGCTCCAATATTTAAAGCGATTGGAAAGACAAGAGACTTGCATATTAGTTTTACATCGTAAAAAACAAAAGATAATTACGTCATTGTTTGGTTCTAAAATATATTTGTAAATGAAACGTAGGTACTAAATATCTGAAGTTTTGTGTACATTCGAATTGATTTTTTTTGTGAATTTATCGTCAGAAGCTTATAGGCCCACAATGATCAAATAGCGAATTAAATTTATTTTTACATTAAGAATATTGTTGAAAAAACAAAAAAAAAAAAAAAAATGGTAGGTAAGTGGTACCTACCACTGAGACGTTTCCTCCATTAAGATAATATAATAAATGAAATAAATAAAGTACATTTTTATTATTTGTTTTTGTGAACTTCGTTTCATTGCTCTTTAATTTCTAAGAATTCAAATGTCAAAACGTTATTAGACATAATCGATATAAAGAAAAACATAAGAATTTACTCGAAACAGTCCAGAAAATGGTTCTTATTTTACCCTCGTCACTTTCTTGCATTAAAAGTCAAGCTCATTTATTCTTGGTTAAGGCTTTTCCACAAAAAAGAGGGAACGTTATAGGGGCTCACAAACATTATTGAAACGTTAGGCTGCTAACTGTAGGAACCAAATTACTTTTTGTATTGAAACTCTTTTTCTTTGAGTAAAAAAAACAATTATATCAACTTTGTATTCATTTTGCCTGATAGGAAACTCTTTTTTCGATTATTGTTTATACTTATCCTCGATGTAAAAAAAAAACTATTTTTAATATTATTATTTTTTAATAAAAATGATTGTTAAATTTAAAGAAAACAATTTATGAATGCAGATTAAACTTTTTTTAATGTGTGTTCACAATTGATTGGGTATCCATGAGCGGAGTAGAGGCAATTATCACGAGTGCATTGCCGACCCTTTGGTGATTTTAGTTTCGGAGAATTTAGAGATTGGGGGAGTGGGGAGAAGTTGGAGATTCAGCAACCTCACTTTCATGGCAAAAAACAATGATGTGGTTGTTTCACGCTGGTTTTCTGTAAGGCCATGGTATCATTCCGGTCGAGCTGACCCATTCATGCCGAAGCTTAACTCTCTTACACTCGAAATCGTCCGGCAGTAAGTCACACCAAGAGATGGTGTTGACTTATTTGACGCAATAAGAAAATCTTACGACTAAAATTTGCATAGAAAACTGTTATGACGCTATTTATTCTGAAAGGGGGAGAGATTTAAGCGAAAATCTGATAATGAATGGGTATACTCTCAAGTGTTATAACACCTTTTTTGTGAGAGGAATATAATCAAATTACTTCTCCCACCCAGAGAGGGGCGGGAGGGAGTGTGAGACTCTTACTGACTAAAACATCCCCGTTCCTTCTTTTGCGCTCTAGGCCGTGGCCGCGGTGCCTCATTGCGTTTACCCCGCAACCCTGGCTGAACATCCACCCTATAGGACCCCGTATATGGTGGTGTATTACACAGGAATCATAATAAAAGTATACCTCCATCCCAAGCTACATCTTGCATGTATATGTTAAAGAAACAAACACATTTTTTAATTATTGAGCAATAGATAACTTTTCTATGTCATTGGTCGGCAAACGAGTAGACAAGGTAGAACAGAGGTAGTCAACCTGAAGGTAAGCAATCAGCACCGCCCATGGACACTCGTGATATCACATATAACTACTATATACAAACTTGCTTCTGTAAACGTCTTAACCCGTAGTGCCACAGTAAAAAAATCTTGGTTATTGTGTTATTTTAAATTATAATTTATCTATGTGCCAAAATTTAATTCGGAACCATTCAATTCATATTTTGACTTGAAAGAGAAGCAATATTATCTAAAATCTGTCTATACATGTCATCTGGGTTTACAACATTAATTCGATCATTTTTAAATGATTTAAAAAAATAATCGTATTTTTTTCAATGATTTAAATTATTAAAAAAAATAGGATTATTTCGAATATAATATTACCCGTCACAATCTGATTGTACATACAATCAGCTCACTCAGCCTCCACCTTCGGAAAATTGTGTTGCGATATTATGATATTAAATTGTTTCAATTAAATAATGAATTGGCCTGTTTTACATTACCTAAAATATTCATCAATATGTATATTGTATATTGGCGGAATTCAGAGAAATATCGAGTTCTATGCATATATTATTACAAATATATATAAGAAAATACATTATAAATTTCAAATTAAAACAGAAAACAATGCTTTAATAAACAAATTGTTATTAATTATAAGGTTCAACAAACTTATGAACGAGTAATTAAATATAAGATTTCCTCGTCATTTTACGAAAACATTTCTTGGAAGAAATTAACAATTACTTTTAGTAGGTCGTAATACATGAATGCCATGGTAGAGTTATTGTCTGTTATTTTATATAGACCTACTTTGAAGACAATTCTTTTGAAATATACAAAATAATAAAGATCAATAAGGTTTTCATAGAAAAATTCTGTGTAGTTTTTATATACACATATAGGTTTTTTTGTGAGCGAAAATCATCAAGTGCCTTCTTCCGCCCGGGGCCGGGCAGGAGGGAGTGTCAGACTCTTACTGACTAAAAACCCCCCTGTTCCTTCTTCTGCTCTGGGTCGCCCCAGTAATTTGATTATTTTATTCAATCAAAAAAGGCCCAACCCTTAGATATGCCAGCCTGTCTCATAAAAAACCTAATTGCAAGTCTATTACCAAAATAATTTTAGATTATACAATCGAAATTAATAAGCATAATTCTACCAATAAAGTAGACCATAATATTTTAGAAGTGTCTCCACCAGACATAATGTCGTCCAAATGCCTGATCATTATGATAGGTATAAAAAAAGTCTCATCACTATGAGAATTTCTCTTTTTTATAATTTTAAACATCGTTAGTCATAAAAAAAAACAAAAAAAAATACTACAAAAAAATGGATTAAAAAGTTGATATTGTAATTACCATGCCAGGATAAATAACGAAAATGGGCCGCACTGCTTCAGAATAAGGGTGGTATTGGTTTCAAAATATTGTTATTAAGGTCATAAGCAGTGACCCCAACCTTTGCGGCTTCCTCTCGCTTATCGGCATTTAATTATGGGATAATTAAGAGTCTTTGCTGCAAAATTAAATTGTTCGGTATTGATATCAACCATTTTGTGGTTTTCACTTTGAACATGAGTAATTTGTTCCGGCGGTAAGGTTTGCTTAAAATCATTATGAATATTAAGTTTCAAATATTAAAATATGTCATGAAAGACTTTGTTGGAGTTCATTATACAAAAGTTAATGAGAGATACGAAATGATAAAATGAGCATTAAACAAACCGACAGGTTAGCGTAATCTTCAAATACGGAGTATATGTAGTATTGTATTAGAGATTGTTGTTGCATTCGGTAGCTATATATTCACAGCCATCATTTGTGCTTAAGCATTCTCGTAGCTCTCTCCCACACTTAATAAAAGTATATATAAATATAGTATTATACACACTAAAGAAAAAAATATTTTATTGAATTTACTTTTGTAATTTTTTTTTTAGTTTTTTAAGAAAAAATACAAATCTAATTAAAATGAAAAATATCTCAAATTTGAGTTTAAAAGATTAAAACTTTTAACAAAAATTAAATCACAAATATTTATAAAAAATCCTATTATGACTTGATTAATTTACAACAAACAAATTTGCAAATGGTTGCCATTGCCCATTGACCTACATATAATTGTCCTGTTGAATCGAAGAGTTTGAGGATTTAAATTCCCCTCCAATTTTCTTGAAGGTCGATCATTGTATTAATCTCCGTATCCTGATTTATTTTGCTCAAGTGAAACATTGGTTTATTGATGGAAAATTATCTGAACTTCCATTGTGATCCAAAGTTAAAGTCGATTGAAATCGAAGTATCAGTCTATTTGTGTTTTTTGCGTTTACATTCCTGTTCAAAAGTTATTTGCTATACGACGAAGGTATACATTGTGAGGAAACCTGAACATGTGTTGTGTGTGGGTCACGCTTCGTGTCAAATATTCGTTGTATTTTGCCGCCGCAGACCACGTCGTTTTATCAATAAATATATTATTATCAACATTGTGAGCAATATACGACAGAGCGCTCGACGCGCTAAATACTCCGTAAATACGGTCTTATGATTACAAAAAAGTCTAAAATCGACAACTCACTTTTAGCAGTGTTGATTAATGCTCAAATTTCCAGTGAGATGAGGCATTTAATCAGTAGTTAGCGTTTATATAGGCATTTTTTAACTTTTTGATTATATCCTGTTTCATTTTTTAATTTCGATTAAAAAATATAAAATATTATTTTTCTTGTCAATTAAACTTGAACCCCATAAGTATTTCTAAACAGTATTTAAAAACAATTATAAAATAAATACATTACTTGTGTAGGTACATATAATAAATTCGTATCCAAGATATTTAACCTACTTTCAATTTTACTGCAAAAGAATACAGTTTAAATTACTGAAAATAAATTTATAATATGAAATCACTTACCGTAAATAGCTCCCCGAAGGAGATGACCTTGGTTACGTTCTTCAGTTCTGGAGGTAAGAGGCTCTTGCAAGGAGTTTTTCCGTATTCATTGATAATCTCACACAGTTCCTTCATCTCCGTGCAAACTCTCGCTTGTGCTTCAGCCCCTCTGAATTCCGTCATGGAACCAGGAATAGGTCTGCGATAGAAAAATAATAATGTAATTTTTTTTTTAATTTTTATTAAAAAACGTTGCCCCACACTAGCTATTTCTCCTGTGTCATGGGTGCATTTACAAACATCCAATTTCACATACACGTCATACCCAGATCTCGAACAACAAATTGCGGATCACACAAAGAGTTGTTCCGTACGGGAATCGGCTGGCGTCACCTGCTACCGCGTCAACCGTGCAGTCAAAGTTTTAAATAGTTTCATAATACATGTATGAAGACAACTGACTTCACATACGATAAGGAATAATCAACTTTAAATGTCATTCTCAATACAAACTACCCTCATAATTAGTAGGAATACCTACAAATGGGCATGAATGCAAATAGAGTTCATTTCTGGTCCATTGAAAATCCATTAGTAGCTCCAATTATGGAATTCGGAGGCGGGGAATGCACGTCAAGAATTTAATTCTTAGTAAGTATGAAATATTTGCAGTGTTTTCCTTCATGAATAGAGAGCACGTAATTACTTATAATATATTATTATGTAGGTAGATACATAAGGTACTTAGACATTCAGTTAACAGCTTAGCTGGGTTTATAAATTATATTACCATTTTCATATTTATAATAAATATTAAATTAAAATACTTAAATTAAATAATACAAAAATGTAACAATAAAATAATAAATTTGTAAATTGACCTTAATTAATATAACTTTAAAACGTCAACATATACAAAAAATCTAGATGAAACCGGAATTTTCTATCCGATTACTTGCCAAAACAAACTTGGAGGTCAGTCTCTTTTAAAATAAGAACAGTTCAGTAACTTAAATGAGAGTCACCGTGAATTAAAATCGATGAGGCGAGTAATCAATTCATTAAAATGATAAATTGAATGCTTGAAAAAGGCACTTGCAATTTTTGGAATTCTGCGGGAGACGTTATTGCTTCAGTAATACTGAAATGAAATTCACGAGACTCAGGGCGTGGGAGAAACGCTAATTAGTTAACAAATAATTCCTTTGAAACCTTATTTTGCATAGGTATTTATACGCAATTATACCTACAATTATATGTAGATGTTATATATTTACGGAATATGAAGCAAACGAGCAGACGGATCATCATCATCATCATTAGCCTATAAGGACCCACTGCTAAGCAAAGCCTCTTCCCACAAGGCATTAATTGCACTTTTGAGCATTCATCACCACGCTTGCTCAAGGTGGATTGGCGATTTCAAACTCATAATTAGAAATTATCCCCCTTATTACAAAACAAGGTTTATCTTTATTTCAGGTTTAAACCATTGAGTCGGGTTTTGAATTTTCAATCTTATTGTCATTTACCTTCAATTCGAAATACGAAAACTGGCTCAATGGCTTAGTCCTAGACTAAAGTAAAACCTTGTTTTGTAATAAGGCCGAATAAGTCCATGTTTCCCTACGATGTTTTCCTTCACCGTTTGTCAGTGTCTAAATATTTAAAGAAAGCACATATTCTCGGAGAAAGTCGCATTAGTACTTACCAGGTTTCTCATGTATGAGAAGCGGGATCACCTGATGGTAAGTGATCAGCGCCGACCTAATGAAGTACCCACGTTTCTTGATGACATTTCATGACTTGGTTTTAAGGTCATATCAGTTCGGAAATACTGCTGCCAAAAGAACATTCCAAAGTTTCCAAATATGTAACGGAAAAGTATTAAAAGAACCAAAAAGATACCATATTCGTATCAAGTTATTAGTAAAGTCTTTGGCCCGAAATTAGCTTAATGTTTATTTACAAGTTCTTTAATTTATTTGGACCTATTTCTGCTACATCTTGGTAGCTAATAAAGTTTTTTTTAGATTAGCGAAGTTAGAACGTACTTTTTGTTCAATGAAATGTGAATGAATCAGCGGAATTTTGTACGGAAGAACCTTATTTGTTTCACATTTTCATCTTAATCTACAAGAGTAGTTGGGTAATTTTCAGGACTCATTATTTGGTTGACTTCGGTTTTTTTTATGTGATAGGTCGGCAAACGAGCAAACGGATTACCTGATGGTAAGCAATCAGCGTCGCCCATGGACACCCGCAACGACGGAGGAGTTACGAGTGCGTTGTCGACCTTTAGGGATTAGGGATTTGGAGATTTTGGGAAAGGGAACGGATTGGGGAAGGGAAAGATTGGCCTCCGGTAAGGTTACTGGAGGCCCAAACTTTCATTGTGTGTGTGAGTGAGGTCACACACACGGCGAAACACAACGCTGTGGTTGTTTCACGCCGGTTTTCTGTGAGGCCGTGGTATCACTCCGGTCGAGCCGACCCATTCGTGCCGAAGCATGGCTCCCACACATAAGTTTGGTGTCCCGTACTTAACTTCGGTGTCAATTTTCTTTTGTATTTTTGGCGTATGATAATAAAAAGCCAAATCTAGAGTAAATCAAATCATTTTAGTAGTAGAAGAAATCGTATAGACTTGACACCGAAGTCAACCAAATAATGAGTTTCCTGATAACGACCCAGTTACAACAAAGCCCTTATAGTTTTAACAAATTACTTATTAATTGTTGTCTTTAACTAGAATAAGATCAAGAGTGATTGCCTACAATCCTGTGAAAGTAATTAACATTTTCCTTTTATAAGAAAGAAGGAATATCTTCCTTAGTACCACTTTCATTGTCTTTAATATTATAAACGCAAACCTCCGGATGTTTGCTACTCCTTAACTTTTTTAGTAAATCTATATCTATACAAATATTAAAACAGTAAAAACAGCGACGCCGAAACACAATGCATAGTTGAAAAATTTTTTTTGAATTTAAACGAAAGTATATTTATTACCTAATGTTTTATTGTCATCACCCTATTTAAGAAAATACATTACAGAAAAAAAAAACATATTATGCAAAAACAAACAGTTTTTTTTAATGTTTGTGTATGTACTTACACACGCAAATCTTCGAAACAAATGGTTTGATTTCAGTGAAACTTATTTTGGATAGGTAAAAGCGTAAGGCAATGTATGGGATATATTTATGTAGTATATACGTTGTGAAAATTTGGACAAAAAACAAACCTGCTTGAAGTCACAAAATTTGCGGACGACAGTGGGTGCTGAAGCTAGCTATATTAGAAGCATGATAACAAGACTTACTCCCTTGTAAATTAAATTAGCGTACACGCTGCTTTCTTGTTTTATTTGATACGGGAGCCATATTTAACAATGCATACAATTTTAATGAACACGTAACATTTTGCCAGTTTTGTTTTTAGCGGAATTAATGGGAATGGAATATTTTACATCGAATAATACCTACCTACCTAAACGTATACCTATAGGTATGTATGGATGTGACATGTACTGCACTTAAAAGTACAATAATTACCTAAATATAAATTTAAAATTTAGAAAACCCCCGACAAAAAGTCTAATATTCCTTTAAAAAGTACTAATTTAAAGAAAATGTGGCGTTGGGGACCAATCCATACATTTTATTATCAACTACATATTTCTATTTTGTCGGTGGTCTAATTAATTTTTTTATTTTATACTTTTTATATCATTTCCTCTCCATTAAGTCATCAACATTCCCTTTCAGTGCGCTTTCATTTGAGACCTCACTCGAGTATATTTGCAGATCTTCGGTTACCCTTCCCCACTTACCCCCCATAACTTCTAAACGGCTCAACCGATTTTCGTCAAACATGTCTAAGAACAATTGCACGTAAGTCTCCATTAATACAAAAAAAAAATTGAAATCGCTTCACCCGTTCAGGCTCCAGGATGCCACAGACAGACATACAGACAGACAGACAAGTCAAACTTATAACACCCCTCTTTTTGCGTCGGGGGTTAAAAATAAATATTAAAAATCACTATGCTTTTGAAGTGCACCATTTGCTTAAAATAAACCATTAAAAATAAATGAGTTTTTCATACCTATTAAGTGATTAAATATAAGGTCTCTTTCTAGTATGAAAATACGTCCATGGAAGGGCTTCGTTCCGACGAAGTGATAACACGACCTCACAGTAAACCGGCTTGAAACAACGTTACCGAGGGCTCAATCCTCTGCTGCCCCAATCCCCAATTCTATCCAATCCTCAAACCTTTAACCCCTAAAAGGTTCATAAGCCATTTGTAATTCTTCTGGTGTTTTTGGGTATAAATAATTGCTTATTGCTTACAATCACTTAAAAAAATATTTTCACATCTACCATTTCAGTTTTGGCTTGATTCGCATTATATTCAACACTACCTACTCTCGCGGTTTCACCCGCTGTTCGGCTCATTTGTATTGTAGCGTGATGTTTTATAGTCTATAGCACTAAGGAACATTGTAGCTATCTATCAGTGAAAAAAATTTGGCAATCCGACCAGCGGTTCCAAAGATTACCCACTACATACAGACTCACAATTTTTACCTCTTTATAATATTAAGTATAAGTATAGATAGAGTTTTCTCTAGTAAATTAGTTCTTGTATTGATTTTATTACAATCTATTTTCGAAGTATTTCCGTTACCTTTGAGAACGGATATAATGAGATGCCAGTCACGAAGATATTGCGTTGTGTATTCCACCAGGCATTTATTCTATAGCAACACGCTTGATGTTTATCAAATAGAGATCAATCCATCTAGGAAGTGTTGAAGTAAGATGGTTTTTAGGTAGGTACCTTTTTTTGTCAGGGGAGAATCTCTTAGTGACTAAAAACCTCCCCGTTCCTTCTCCTGTTCTAGGCCAAGGCTGCGGTGCCTCATTGAAGGACAGAAAAAGAGATCGGATTATTTCCCCTTTTAAAAAAAAACACTTTCAATATTCACTGCCTAGAGATTAGTTCTTTTTGTGAAACAGTATTAAAAAAAATTTACCTAGTCGTATTGTGACGGTATTTTGACGAAATGACGTATTGGGACTATACACATTTAACGAATAAGTTGTAACAATTTAACGTACATAAATGTGGGAATACCATGCTTCGGGCCGAAAGGGTCGGCTCAACATGAGTGGCTTCCATGGCTTCAGAGAAAGTCGGCGTGAAAAAACCACGGCATTGTGTAACGCTGTGTGAGTGTGGTTACTGGAGGACCAATTCTTATTATTCCTCTCTCCCAATCCCTATAAGGATGGCATCACTCAATATCACTTAATCAGACTGCTCGTTACACGTCCTATCACAATATAACGAGGAGTGGGCATCAGCATTCTTTGATTAACCAGAACCTGAACCTTGCCAGGTGTTCTGTCGTAAGCTTCAAATTGTTAGCTGGACGAAATAATTAAATGAAACAATATGAAAACGTCCGACAATTTAAATGTTTGAAGTAACGTCGTGGTGGCAAGTGGAGGTTAAGGCGCCTGCTTTTTATAAGCGCGCGGGTTCATTAACCTAACATGTACCAATGTAAATTTTCATGTTATATTTAGGGCACCACCGCCAAACTGTGAAGGAAAAATCGTGAGGAAGTCTAGACTCCTGGACCTGGTATTTCTGATTATAAGTTAGAAATAGGCAATTCGAATAGAGCAACGAGAAGCAAGAAGGAACAGGCTTGTTTTTACTCACAGTTGAAGAGTCAAACACCCTGTCACACGAAGCGGGAGTATTTGTTGGATGATTCATTTGCTAGTCTCAAGGTTTTAATTAGAAACACAGTTATTTGATATCTTTACTCTTAAATGTTTAACAGTTCATATACAAGATACTTTTAGTAATATTTCTTAAATCTTCTAATTAAATTTACAGATGACTGAATTTAATTTTAATTAGAATTTCTTTAGTAAATTAGGATCTTTTGAATCCTATTAAGATAACTAGTTTATAAATCAATTTGAAATGTGAAATATTATTACTCGTAAAATATTTAAAGGTGATTTAATTTAAGTTTAAAAACCTAATAATATTTATTTCTCACATGTATTGAGCGCTATTTAAAACAAAACTACGTTGGTACTAAAAATGTTTAAAACATAAAAAATTAATAATAATTATGACAAACCAAGGATCCGACCATGGATATTTTGTTTATTTATTAGACTATACATATTATATCTATTTTAAGTGTGTTAAAGCCGTGCTTCGGCACGAAGGCTGGCTCGACTGGAGTGATACCACGTCCTTAAGAAAAACTGACGTGAAGTTTTTGGCCCTGTTAGTGGGGTTACTGGATGATAAAACCTTATCCCCCTCCCATCCTCTATCTTCAAATCCCCGATCCTAAAATCTCTAAAAACTCACAATAAGTAATCCTTTGTCGATTGCTTACCTACTACCGATACGTCAGATACGTCCAAAAGTTGGCCGATCTATCACATAAAAATAACAAAAGAGGTAGAATTTTTTTACAACACTTTTATTATATGTGCCTCGCAAAAGAAACAAAACACGACGTGTCTTTTCAAAAAATACTGTAAACTACGCCTTTCCGCTACAAATAGTTGGTAGGTGTGCCATGATTACTTTAATAGAGTGAATCCAGTACAAAAATGTCATTGTTGTGTTTCTGCACCATTTCACTTCAATAGCAAATGAGACTTGTACATGAGTAGGTGGGCATTGAAAGACCTCTGACCAGATAAGTATAATAATAATGTATAATTTATTATGAAAAACCTACTCGTTATTCATACTACGCCTACACTTTGTTGGAAACCAAAATTCTTGATATTTTAATGGCAAACTAACAGACCCTAGGTTTCGGAGACATACGAATACTAGAGGAGTTGCAAATGGGGATTTGGGGATGGAATAAGGGAGGCTCCAGGAATTTCACTCCCGAGACAAAACATAATGCAACCGATTCACACCGAATTCCGTTTCGTTGTGGCCGTAATACCACTCCGGTCGAGCCAGCCGATTTGCACGGAAGCATGACTCTTCCACACTTAAAATACCTTAATTTGCAAACTAGAATATAAAGTATGTAAAAGACAGCTTAATTGCGCTCATTCATGTTTTCGAGGAATCCTCGTTTTCTAGTTTAATTCTGAGAGAGAGCACGTCTCTGGTAGATTACAAATTAAGTTTTTATTCCTGTAAACGGTTCCTACGTAGCTAGGTATTTTGTTGGACTTGACCTAGAAAGGTGGCATGCATTATGATAAATGCAATGATTAACTTTTTAATTGCACCCAAGTAGAAGTACTTGTAAAGGCAAAAATCATACTCATTGACTAAAAACTAGCCCTATCCTTCTCCTGCTCCAGGACAAGGCTGCGGTAGCTTATTGCGCTTAACCCGCAACCCAGTTGAAAACCCGCAACCCGGCTGGTTGGCCCTATTTATCGCTTGTAAAGGCCAACGGACAATTCGTTCAATGCTATATGACTATTCCCAATTTTTTTGCTAAAATTGGAAATAGTCATATAGATGATGAAATGTTTTTGGGCCTAAGAAAAAACCAGTACAAAACAACGCTTGCATTGTATTTCACCGTTTGAGTGAGGTAATTCTCTCTCACTCCCATTCCCAAACCTCCAACGCTCACATTTCTGAACTCTAAAAAAGCTGGAAAAGATATTTTAATCTACCACATACAACTTAATATGGTACATAGTGACTATACAGACTTTGTGAAACAGGCCCTCAGCTAAATTTCTAGAATTGTAATGATAGCAAATTTGGATCGAAAATCATTGACTAAGAATTCTTAGGAGATAAGATTCGCAAGTTTAATGATGTGAAAAGGGCACAATGGTATAATGCGATCAGTTACGAGGTCGCCACTGGGTTGTTATCCCAACGGATTGTTATGTAAAGAAAAGTATTTCGACGACCTTGAAATTTTTCCTTTAGATGTATTTTGTCCCAAATTACCCAGAATCGTGAAAACGCGGTGGTGCAGAGTTCGGTGACTACTAGTCACCGAACTCTGCACCACCGCGTTTCGGCAGCGGGGTAAGCGCAATGAGGCACCGCGACCTCGGCCCAGATCAGGAGAAGGAACAGGGGCCTTACTCGGGTCGCCTTACCCTGGGCGGGAGAAGTCATTAGATGATTTTCCCCTCACAAAAAAGGTGTTGATAAAGTATGCATATGTATGGGTGTGTGCGTATAGTGTATTATGTATTTATACTTACTTGCCATATTCATCTTTTGAGAATGTAGGTTTGTGGTTTTTGTCAAAGGAACCGCTGAATGCCGTGACTTTTTGTAGATCACTGTGAGCTTGGGCCTTTGTGTCGAATGCCGATATAAGGTCTGTGAGAGATGAACTCTGTGGACAAAGAAACAAGGGTTAAAATCATTTATCAATCGCAAGCTATGACATTGAAATACATGTATTCTGACTCGTTTGGATTGTTCTTTACATTGTCCGGCTTAGTTCGTCAACAGATGTTTCTATTAGGTAAAGCTTTTTTTCAATTCTCAAAAGTATGTGAAGTAAACGACATTTATTACATTTTCGCGTCGCAAAAGTGTTATTAAAGTGATATTAAAAATTACTTTTTATAATATCTTAAAACTAGAAACTTACTGTATTTGATAAAAATGACGTTTATTTTCGATGAAAAAGCTAATATTTTGATTAAATCAGCTCAAATTAGGTGCTTATCTTTCTACAATTTTTAACTCGATAACGAGTTAGAATTCAATTTTTTTTTTTTCGAATTGACGAACGACTTTTTTCGCCCCGCTTTTAATGTTAAATTTTAAAATAATAAAAAAAAAAATGGCTTGAAAAATATGGATTTTAAGTATATCGTAAAATCAAATGGATTGAAGATTGATTATTTTTGTCAAATTAATAAGTCGAATTAATTTATTTTTGCCTTACATTGTGTAATTTTTATTTATTTACCAGTTTCTGTGGTGGGTAGTTGTAATCATTACTAATATTAGTCTGCCAGAACATTGTTACTAACAAATTGGACAAATTATTCTATTCTATTCTATAAGTACCCACTCGGTTTATGAATAAATGCCTGTTTACCTTTAGCTTTATCTAAAGATGTTTGTTTACCTTTAATTCCAATAAACATTGAATTATCAGATGTATAGGTATATCGATTAATAACATATTTCCAAATATCAAATTGACAACGAAGAAACAATCTTTTGTTTTTATTTTTCTGGTATGACATTTATTGTTCTGCGTCGGCGGTCGGTCGAGTCTAGACAGTTCTGACAAAATACATTAACTTATAACTGAAATTGTAAATAAAGATGTGTATTTTTGACCTTGATGTTTTAATTGATAAACTGTACAGGAGAAAGTAACAGAAGAATAAAGAATCTCTGGCTCTCACAGTGAAACTATGGAACTTCTCAGTGGTAGATCTGGACCGGTACCACCATTAATTTTCAAAATTCTCAAAAGAGAAACTATACACTTGTAACGTCATTGGTGTTCCGGGTGTTTAACACCCATGATTTGTAGATTAGTGTTTTGAAATTTGATATTGGGCAGGGATTGGAAGACAGACACAATTGGCACTCCGGTAAATTCCAGTGCTTGTTATACCGCCGATTTTCTGTGAGGCCGTGGTATCACTCCGGTCGAGCCGACCCATTCTTGCCGAAGCGTGACTCTTCCAAACTTAAAAAGTTTCGCGTTTCTAATATTTACAATAGAGTGGATTTTGAGTTTGATATTGTTTATTTACTTTAAGTATCGCAGTTGTAATACGTGATAAAATAATAAATACGACTTGGCATCGATCCGTGTATAATTGTATTTATAGACGTCTTGTGAACTTTAAATGTTGAACAACGAGATATTGTGTCGTATAAATAATGTGTGATTCGTTGTTCTCTAGCCTGCTGATATAGGTATAAAATTTATTACATTTATGAAGTTGTTAATAAGTCTTGGTGACCCGGAGGCTGGGGCCTTCATCTATACATAAGGATGCGGTTTCGAAACCTGGCAAGCACCAATGTGATTATATCTGGACTTATAATTTCTAATTATAAATTTGGAACCGCCAATCCAATTTGAGCAAGGTAGGGAATAATGCTAAAACTTTTTCCGTGTGACAAGAGACCTATGCACAGGAGTCGGCTCATACAGGCTGATGATGATGTGTAAAATAAGAATTTTATTAATCTTACTAATCTTTCTAATATTAAAATGCGAAACTTACGATGTTTGGATGTTTGAAAGTTTGTTACTCCATCACGCCAAAATGCCTGAACGGATCTGGATGAAATTTGGCACAAGCTATGATACACTCCGGAATAGAACATAGGCTATTTTTTATCAACATACCACGCGGGAAAAGCCGTGGGCGGAAGCTAGTACTAAAATAACGTAACAATCATATCTACCTAAACCTTTAAAGGTAAATAAGTTACTTTCTCAGTAGTCCCATTGAAGAGCTGATAAATTCATTGAAAATAACTAGATATATACTCCCAAGAGTTGATTGAGAAAGGTTTAACTAGTTTAAAGCCACAACGAGACCCTAATTTTGGACAACACAGCAGCTGGGTCGTCTGAGCGAGCAACGTCTCAGTGACACACAGCTTCTTCATGAATTCCGTAGAGTCCCATAGTGACTTTAAAATAGTCAAGCTCTCAGTTTATTTACGGGAGCTAGTCGTTATTTTTAATTAATTTATTATGTCCTTACGATAGTTAGGTACTATTCAAAATGAGCGAATAAGTTGTTTCCTATAGTCGGATCCAAGTTAGTACTCAGTGCAATAGAGTTGAAATTAGATTGAATTTACCAACGTAATTCCTTGATCCAAGATTCCTTGTTCAGCACTTGAGTTTTTATTTATTTATGCACAATATGATATGTACATTAGGTGGACTTAATGAATTGAGTATTCTCTACCAGTTGACCGTTGGGTGATGCAGAGAATCCAGTAGTAGATGCAAGAAGCAAGCGAAGTAGAAATGTTTAATTCAATAATGGTTCCATTTTCCAGATTTGGTTCTAAAGATCGGACAATGCTCTAATCTGGGTTAATGGCCGGCTTAAAATGAACGTTGTTTTTCTTTTTAGAGAAAAAAATATCCGCCCTGAAATCTAAAATCGGAATTAACAAAAACAAGTATAAAAGTGAAAAAATAATAATGTACTATTTCTTTTTGTCCATTAACACGTCTTTCTATAATAATGAAATGGAAATAATTCTAGAGCCTTTGTTGTCCGCTTGACAACACTACAAAAAAGACTCAATTTGCTATAGAATTTATTTCTTGTAAATACTCCTTCTTACAAAGAAAACAGAATACACAAGTGTGCGAGAGTTAAGCTTTGGCACGAATGGGTCGGCTCGGCCGGAGTGATACCACGGCTTCACAAAACAATACCAGTGTGAATCAAAACCTAGCTTAATGTTTTCAGGTGAAGCTACTGGTGCAGCTTAGTCTCTTTATAAGACCTCTTCTCAGAGAAGTTTTGAGCATACATCACAATGATCGCCTGAAGAAGATTGGTAGTAAAAAAATGTATAGAACGACATTGTATTGTTACTTCTCTTTCAAAATTCAGTAAGTATTATACAAAAGATCCTTAGTCCTTAGAAGTTTCTTGTCAAATATATTATACAATTTATGTGAGAAAAAGTTTTTGTTCATTTTACCAGGTAAAGAGTATACCTACCTTTGTGTTAAAAAACCTATAATCCAGTACCAGATTAAATCTTATCTCTATACCAAGCTTTACTCAGATTTGTTCAATAGTTTTACTAACTTGAAAGAGACATAATCTATTCATTCTTACAAACTTTCGTGTTTCTATGTACATATTTCCGAAAAAACATATGTATTGTTATGTTTGAAGATGTTACACGTGTATCTTCAATACCTAACATAATATATTTTCCTAATCCTGTTATAGTTAAATAAATAATATGTGTAGACAGGTTTTATTTACTAGTAGTCTTGGTAATACCCATTTCTTAAAACGTTTGGCAAACACACACAAAGAATATGTGCCCGGCCTTAGTCGAGGCCATGGTGCGAACGAGAAGAATTGGGAAGCCGTCTGCTCTTTCTGTGAAGCAGTTATGCTCGCAAAGAAGAAGGCGAAGCGCGTAAGGGAGATATCCTCTTCCTCACGCCCCAACCGTCATAATAGGCGACAATCCGGGCGTCGGGGATCAAGATATGATCTCCGGCCATCGTAAGCGTGGGTGGCGTGAGAAGGCACGTAGCGATCTACGCGCGCCTCAGACATGCAATAGACCACCACGCATTATTTTGCCACATAAGCGCAGTTAGGCACCGCGGTTTCTTAGTCAATAAAAGTTGGACACTTTCTCACTTCCTCTCGCCTCACCCTGGGCCAGAGAAGTCATCTGATGATTTTCCCCTAGCAAAAAAAAAAAGGACCACGGCCCCAACCCGAAACAGGAGACGGCACGGTGCAGTTTTTAGTCAGTAAGAGTATGACACTCCCTCTGACGGGTCCACACAGGGCGGGAGATGACATTTCTTAATTTTACCTCCTTAAAAAAGTCATAGGTGTCAAGTTTTGAATGGATAATAAGCCAATTATATACAGTCAAATTTAAAATATTTTTCAAAATTTAAAAATCGACGTTTTTCCCATAATCCAGTACTTGATTGTTGAGTTGTGACGTTACGTTTTAATTTATACCTCTGAAATAAAAAGAAATTTAAGCATTTTCGAAGACAAGATAACTACAATTATCAATGTGGTCTAATAAAAAAAATAAGTTTAATTTTTTTTATAATCCCGTTTACCGCATTAATCCGTGGTAAATTTAGTCTTTGAGCTAAACCGTACACTTTATACGCCTTTTTATTATGTAATGCAGTGTAATTCTAGTGTATGGCTAATAGGCGCAAAGTAATTTAGGAGGGACCCTAATGACTCACAGTTGAAAGACTCGATTAACAAGAGGTTCTTGTTAGAAAAGTCAAGGGCTTAATAATACTTTATAACATATAGTTAAATTACTTTTAAAGTACTTCGGTATTGTTTTATGTCGGTTATGAAAGAAGAAAGTTGAATTTTTTTTTAAAACTAGCTACACTCCGGCGCTTTCACCCGCAGATCGGCTCCATTAAAACTAGGTACCTAGTTGACAAAAACCGATGCATTTCCTTGGTCAATGAATTTAGTTCGCGTGAGCAACCCCATTTAAGAATGTTGGTACTGAGGTGCACCTTTTTCCCATACAAATTTAAGCAACGTCTAAAGACGTCCCGCCGTAATACGTACGTCTTAGAACTGCGTTATGTGGCGCAACGTTATTGTTAGTGGGGATAGCGGTACAAGGAAGGGCGTCATAAGACGTTGCGAGTTTGTGCGCGCTACCTTTGCATGTGTGAGACCTTGATTAAAAATATGAATTATAACACTCAATACACATCTTTTTAAAAAATATATTTGTTGTAAATAAAAACTACATTGCTACACAAAGAAGGTTTTGTCAAGAAAATACAAATGCTTTTAGACTAATCCCTAGGTGACCTAAATGGACCTATTCAAGATTATATTTAGTTGAATAAGTCACAAGTGGGGTACAGTTGTAATAAATTGAATTCTATTGCTATTTCTTTAACTATTTATTTACAAAAAAAAATTTTATTTTCTTTAAATTGACGTATAACTCGCTGCTTGGCTCTATTTGATTGTAGCGTGATATTAGATAGCAGTTTAGCTATCAATTAATGAAAGAATTTTTGAGAATCCGACCAGAGCGGTTCCAAAGATTACTCCCTACGTACAAACTTACAATTTTTACCTCTTTATAATATTAGTATAGATAAATGAATTACTATTATATTTTCAAACTAATTGTTTTTAAATTAAATATCTTTTATATTATATTATCTAATAAATTTTATATTAAATTATCTTCATGTGTCACATACACATTTTTGGCTTCTTATTTGGTTATTATTGAGATTAGGACCTAAGCTAAATAAGACCCAGTCAGTAAAATCTTCCTACGAGCATTTTAAGATCTATGTAGATTAGCATTAAACTCATAAAACTAATCTAGACTAGAACAAACTGTCTAATAAATATATAATCTACAATAATGAAACTATAAATCAATTAATTCAAAGATTTAATCTGTTTGAAGCAAACAATAAAGTTTTGTGAATTGGAAAATTGAAACCTATTAAGCAAGAGATTTATTAGGAGAGGATTTCAAAGCCAGATACAATTTGCTCGTTGCAAAATTTATTTAAAAACTGATGTTTAGAGGTGAGCTGTATTATTTCATCGAAAGACCGAGGCATCAATTAATTATATTCAAAAGATTTCTCACTTAACTGTAAGGCAAGATATTGAAGTAGTTTCCCAGCCATACTAGGTAAGTAACATTGCGCGACGGATGACTCGGCTAACGTCGTTTACTTAACATACGTAGCTAAGGTTAAAAAGACTGGTTTGAAAAACCACTTAAACATAATATAAAAGTGACAAAAAATATTTTGTAAAAAAGTTTAGGTATTTTATTTATCGATGAGGCAATATGTATTCTGCCGGGTCAGCTAGTTAAAGATATATAATACAAAAAAATATGAAATTTGGGAGTTGCATTTACAGAGTGCGAACCTATTGCCCAATATTGTGTACAATTCCAGATACATTTGAAGAAAAAAGTTTCGAAATAACGAAATAAGACCTACTTTGACCTCTCTCTCTGACTCAAAACTAAAACTCACTAAAACTCTTAAACTTAAATGCTTTATTGAACACAATTCCAATTAGGAAAGAAAATATTTCTCAATGAAATCGAAAATACTAATATAAAAAGAACATATTAATATAAAATATTAATATTTAAGTGTGGGAGAGCCATGCTTCGGCACGAATGGGTCGGCTCGGCCGGAGTGATACCACGGCCTCACAGAAAACCGGCGTGAAACAACCACAACGTTGTGTTTCGCCGTGTGAGTGAGGTTACCGGAGGCCCAATCCTTCCCCTACCCCAATCCCTTCCCAGTCCCAAAATCCCCAAAATCCCAATCCTTAAAAGGTCGGCAACGCACTGGTAACTCCTTCTTTGTTGCGGGTGTCCATGGGCGACGCCGATTGCTTACCATCAGGTAATCCGTCTGCTCGTTTGCCGTCCTATCACATAAAAAAAAAAAAAAAAAAACACGACATTTATAATCGCTGCACAATTTTTCAAATATAAATTTAAGTGTGCCAAGGTTCTGTGTTGAAATCAAACAACTGGACTTAGCAGCAAAATGTCTGCTGTGTGATTTATCGAAATTAATTTCAAATACAAAATATTCAATGTCACTTTTGTTTCTTGATTTTATTTTCTGCTATTCTTTTTTCTTGTCGGTATCAGAAGAGGTCGTTCTTTATGTGGTAGTACACATTTCATCTTTTTTAAGTGCGATCGCCAATCTGTCTGCTAGGTGTGGTAATTATTGCAGGGTAAGAGTCGGGGTTGCGGAGTAAGGCAGCGCGGCATCGGCCGAGCCAGAGCAGGAGAAGCAACGGGGGTTTTTAGTCAGTAATTAAAGTATCTGACACATCTGACGGTTATTTTATGCCAATAAATTTTTTTTAAGAGTACCTAATTCAGGAGTCGTCTATCGAGGATTCTTTATGTATAAGATGGTTTTTGTACTTAAAGAAGAATGATATAGCATTCCTAGTATTCTGATAATATATAAAGTGATTGAAAAAATATTTTGTGTGTTGTATTGTCTATTTATTGAGAAAAGTTATATAATATATTGCTGCCTGGAGGTTAAGGAGCCCGCTTCTCATGCATGAGGGTGTGGGCTTGGAACCTGGCAAGTACCAATGTGACTTGTTCCGAGTTATATGTACTTTCTATGATTATTTAGACACCACTGACATACGGTGAAGGTAAACATCGTGAGGAAACCTGGACTTATAATTTCTAATTATAAGTTTGAAATGGCCAACCCGCATTGAGCAAGCGTGGTGATTAACGCAATTAACCTTAATTATTATTAACC
Source organism: Spodoptera exigua (assembly GCA_902829305.4). Lineage (NCBI taxonomy): Eukaryota > Metazoa > Arthropoda > Insecta > Lepidoptera > Noctuidae > Spodoptera > Spodoptera exigua. The sequence continues at coordinate 9,825,146 of LR824616.2, read as the reverse complement.
TTCTCAGTATTAGAAGAGGCCTTTCTTCAGCGGTGGGCACTTATAGGCTGACGATGATGATGATGCTAACAATAATACGCTGTGATTAAGGAGCCGTGTAGCAAGTGAAACAGCGCTTTCTGTCCTGATATTGAATTTCGAAGTTCGATAACAAATACGCGGTCATATTAAATATTACAAAAAAATTAGATAAATTATTATGTAAGTATACTTGTATTATTTTTCTTGAATGAACATATCAACTGAAAATATATTCAGCATAAATCAAATTGTCAAAAGAGTTCAAATGAAAACAATAGACGGAGATCAAAACAAATTCTTTTGTTATTTCTTTGATTTTCCATTTGTTTTAACTCAACATCATTCAGTTTTATATCGAACATAAATTATACAAAATTCTTGATTCTTTATATAAACATGTTGGCTTTGAATGTTTAGAGAAAACATTGATCAAAAATAATACAAGATTCACCAATGTGAAAAACCAATATTAAACAGTATAACTTTCAGCAGAAGAGCCAAGTATGGGGGTGTACGACAGGAATGATACCACAAAAAACCGGCGTGAAACAACCACAAAATTTTGTTTTGGCGTGTGACTATGGACAGAAAGTACAATCCTTCCCCTCCCCCAATCGCTAAATCTTCAAATCTCTTATCCTCAAAATGACGACTACATAATCGTTACTCTCTCGATTACTTACCATCAGGTAATCCGCCTATTCATTCGCCTTACTAATCATCATCATCATTATCATCAGCCTATAAGTGCCAACTGCTGAACAAAGGCCTTTTCTCACAGGGAGAAGGTTAGAGCACCAATCACCACGCTCACTTAAGGCGAACTGGTAATTCCAAACTTATAATTAGAAATTAAAAGTCCAGGTATCCTGACGGTGTTTTCCTTCACCATATCTGTCACATACGGTGAAGTGATGGTAAGGTGATCACGTATAACTCGAAAAAGTCACATGGGTTCTTGCCAGATTTCGAAACCTCGTGCGTCAGAACCGGGCGCAATAAACTCCGGACCACCATGAACGAATAATATGTATACATAAAAAAATCCATGTAAAAGGGCGTGAGTAAATACCCAAAATTTCAGTTTCATGTTACAAAGAAATATTTCCGGTAAGCTCCTAACCCTTTGTCCATTTGTGACCACTTGATCAACTCGCCAAACAAATTGCCAAAGAGTTTTAATATATAAAAACAACATATTTCTGGCTTCCAACAAAAATGTGTACAATATTTTAACAGTTGCAGAACTAACATCAGCTACATGTAGCCGAGAAATGTTATTTCATTATTTGGATTGGCAAAACTTTGTGCGATAACGAACAAAAATATTGAACATTATATAAATTTGAGCAATTTTTATTTTGACTTGCCACGTATTTCACTGTCTTTATCAAATCCGATTACGTGTATAATACTAAATAAAGTGTTGGGATTCAATCCTAGTGTCAGAAAAGTTTTGAAGTATTGTTTAATCGCTTCTTTGTTGTTATTTTGAAATGAAGAATTTGTGTCTGGTTTTGAATTAGAATTGTATGACACCTACGTAAAATACTTCTAATACCAAAAACTGTGAAAGTATAACTCACATACCGGGGTTGCCGTTTTATATATGGGTGGTCAAATAATTTTGTCAAATATTTCTTGTGTTTTATGTCCTACGGCGGGAAGAAAGCTTAGGGATTACCTGATGGTTAGCAAATAGCGTCGCTTATAGACATCCGCAACGCAGGACGAGTTTCAGATTTAATGGTGCTATCAGCCTTTCGGGAATACGTAGTTTAAGGGAATTAGCTACTGGGGAGAGAAGGGGGAAGGTAAAAGGTTTTTCATGGCGAAACACGGTTCCCGGTTTTCTGTTTGCGGTATTACTTCGATCAAGCCGGCCCATTCCTGCTGAATCATGGCTCTCCTATGTACATTTTATTGCAAAAACGTTTAAAAAACATATGAGCACAATATATTGTTACGTGCCTCGTCACGTTCCTGACTATGCGGGCTTGGGTTACGGGATTGGATGAAATGAAACACTAATACCGGTTTTCAGACTTTCTATTGCACTTAAGTTACAGCGTCCACGGAGTTAAGTTATCGGCGTTCCTCTCCAGCAGAGTCCGGCCGACTGACACAACTTTGCCGTTCACGCTGACTTAACTCACTTAACTGACTGCACTTCACTATTTCACTGCACTTCACTATTTCACTCACTTTTCTTCTTTTTCACTTCTTCCTTTTCTTCCGAATCGCTTTAGACTTAGAACTCAACTGCCAGCGGTGAGCCGCAGTTCCGCTTATATACCCCCGGTCAAGTTCTGGAACATTCAATTTCGTTATTCTTTTTGATCGTCATGCCTCCAGAACCTTCCAATAATTTCGTTATTCATTTTTATTTATTCTCCTTCTCGCTCTTTAATTTTTCATTTCTTTTACACAATAATTCCAGAAAGTTCGACAAAACTTCCATCAACTAAAAAACTTCATGTTTACGGCGGGACTCGAACTCGGGGTCTCTGTGGTGTAATCCACACGCCTTACCAATTACACCAACTCGTATTGACAATTCACGACGAAATTTACAATCTCTAGGCAACGTTTGACAACCATCCATTGACGTCATGATGTCAAAGAGTTTGAACCACTTTTCCGTCACAATATTAACACAATTAAAAAATCATAAGTAGAAAAAAATAGTCTCTAAGCAATTAAAAAAATATATAAAAGTTAGTCTGACATTAGTATTTAAATTAGTAGTATCTATCTACAAATAATTTGAAAACATTTCCAAAATACACGGAAATGGTATTATTTACTTAGTAATGAATGCCGTGTGCTAATTAAATTTATTTAGATAGATTTATAACTGACAGATTGTCGGCAGCTGTAGTCTATGACTCAAGCAAGTACAGATGTTCGAAGTCTATGCCAATTTTGGTTTTAATGGTGTGAAAACGCGTGTATCTTAAATAAATAAAAGTGCATAAATTTTATTAGTTTTGAAGCCCAAAATACGCTTTCAATCAGATGGTTTTGCTTTCATGAGAAATGGGTCTGAGAAACTTGGTATATTTATTGGGTGGGTAGTCCAATGTTCCAACAGCCTTTTTTTTAATTTCATCATCAGATCAGATTGACAGATAGTTCACCACGATCTTTCCTTATAGCAGGAACAGGAACAGGGGGGGTGGGAGTTAGTCTAGAAAAGTCTGACTCCCTCTCACCTCACCACCCTGGGCGGTAGAAGCCATTTCATGATTTAGCTCTTACAAAAAAGTACTATAATATTGTATGGACATCTAATATAACAATGTTTTATGATTTTGTAAAAAAACACTTGTAACTCGTCTGGCGTTGCGGGTGTCTATGGGCAACATCTATTACTTAATATCAGGTGATCTGATAGCTTGTTTTTCAGCCTAGGCGTAAAAAAGGGCAATTATATTTGTAGCTTTTATTACTATATTAATTACATCGTATTATAATCAATCAAAATTCAAGAAGGATAAAATCTTCAAGTTCCTGCGATAAGTTAAGCTTTATGAGATTTTCCTAGTAAATAAAATGAATGAAATCACAAAATTCACAAAAACTAAATTATTAAGTAAATACTTAGTTTGTTTAATAGTACTAATAATAAAGTACAATACAAAAAAAAGCAAATTGTAATTTGATACTTGATTGTTCATCCATTAAAAATCTTCTCAAACTATAAATAGTTTTCTCATAATACATTGACAAGAAAGCGTTAAACATCTTTTGAAATGTTCAAGAAACGACATTATTGTCGATGAAATAACCTCGCATAAAGACAAAGCAGTCGGATAGAATAAAAGAGAAATGTATAGACACAAAACAACGTCAGAAACAGTTAAGTTGACGAGCGTGCAACAACACAAGTAGAAAAAAAATCTGTTGCAACAAACATAATTATTTTTTTAAAGTTTTGCATTTAAAAAAAAATATGATCACATAGTAAGTCAAACTTACATAAACAATGTCTTATGATTGATATGGTAGAAAAGTGAAAGATATCATAGGTATATGGCGAATCATATTTTTTTTCTATTTCATCTAAAGGCAAGCGATCGTAGCCTTTAAAGTTTTCAGCATTTGTAAGGTTATAGATCTGAGGAATGTGGACATGGGGGTTGTGGATGGGGGAAAGGAGATTGGGCCTCTTCACGAATAACCTCAATCACAACGCGAAACAAAACGCAAACGTATTTCACTCCGTGGGTAGCGTGGTATCACTTTGGTTAAGTCTATTCGTGCAGAAACGTGTTTCACCATCATCTGCCTATAAGCGCCCACTGCTGAGCAAAGGCCTCTTCTCATACGGAGAAGTTAGAGCATCAATCATCACGCTTGCTCAATTCGGGTTTTCAATTTCAAACTTATAATTAGAAATTATATGTCCAGGTTTCCCCACGATGTTTACCTTCACCGTATGTCAGTGGCGTCTAAATAATCATAGAAAGTACATGTAACTCGGAAAAAGTCACATTGGTACTTGCCAGGTTTCGAACCCACACCCTCATGCATGAGAAGCGGGCTCCTTAACCTCCGGGCCACCACGACGATAGACAGAAACGTGTTTATTGGAAAGTGATTAATTCATTCCCTACAAGTCTGAGAACTATTTACGAAAAAAATTGTCACATGTTCTAGCGCCATATTTTAGCTAACTCAAAATGTTTTTCTTTCTAGTCACGTCAACGTTAAAAGACGGAAAATTACAGGAATGTCAAAATTTGTCATTGTTCGGGTGAATGGCAGTGCGAATAGATATTGGCTATGCGCCTGCGACGCTAGCGACCTCTATTACATAATTCTCATTACGTCTGACTGATTGCTGTTTTGACGTGTTTATGTATATGATTCATGTTTCCGTATACGTACTTGGATGATTCACAGGAATTTTGAAGTATAAATTTAAGTTTAATAATAACACAATAAGGAGAGTTGATGCGCGTTCCACGCGCGCCTCCAAGAGCTAGTAAACCACAACAGAAGGGCTACAGGAACCCTACAGGGCTGATGTTTAGCCGGGGATGCGGGGTAAGCGCAATGAGGCAACGCAGCCTCGGTCCAGAGCAGGAGAAGGAACGGGGGGTTTAAGCCAACAAGACTCTGACACTCGCTCCCGCTCGACCTTGGATGGGAGAAGTCATTTGATGATTTTCCCCTCAAAAATAGAAAAGTAGCTTCAGCACGAATGGGTCAGCTCGACCGGAGCGATAACGCGGCCCCTCAGTAATTGTACTCACTATAACTGTAGAGCGCACGACGGACGGTCTTATGAAAAAAAAAATGATAAAAAAATTACAATTTTTTTTTTATGTAATTGGTCGGCAAACGAGCTGACAGATTACCTGATGGTAAGCAATCAGCGCCGCCCATGGACACCCGCAACGGAGGAGTTACGAGTCCGTTGCCGACCTTTTAGGGATTAGGGATTTGGAGATTTAGGGATTGAGGAGGGATTGGGGGCGGGGAAGGATTGGGCCTCCGGTAACCTCACTCACACGGCGAAACATAACGTTGTGGTTGTTTCACGCCGGTCTTCTGTGAGGCCGTGGTATCACTCCGGTCGAGCCGATCCATACGTGCCGAAGCATGGCTCTCCCACACATGACGATTTCTTTCAAACAACCTTTAGTTAGTGATTTAAATTGTACATGGGTATAAAATTGGATATCTACATAGAAATCTTCTCTTTTCTACAATCATTCATTTATTCAAGGACGAATAGAAATTGGCCTTTTATATCCTTCTACATACGCCCTTCTTTTTATGACCTTGCCGATTTAAGTATGACAAATGTAAACATGTTTGATTTGGTGGCCTTGTATAATTATTTAGGGCATACACTGTGACCTAAATAAATAACTACTTTAGTATGATCCATACTGTTGGAATAAAACTTGTGTATCACTCCAACCAATACGATGTCAAGGCTAAGAAAAAAAGCATCAAATTGGTTTCTGTACATTGAAAACGATACTCAATGACGTCCTTGGTATAATGTTACAAACATCACATCACAGGATGAGTCTTAAATCGTGGTACAAACTAAGACTTATTCAGTAGGTATTGCGCATACAAGCGCTCTATTGTACCACGGACCCTGGTCACAACAGGAAGGAACGACTTGGATTTTAGTTAGTAAGAGTCTGATTGGATTCTTTTCTTCCCACTCAGAGCGGGAAAAGTAATTGTATCGTTTCCAGTCTGAAACATTTCATAACAAATTTCACTGCAGATTTTTCAAAATGTTAATGACTATCATAGTACCTATAATAATTTAATATATTACGCGTCTAAAGAAATAATATAGAAAATCATTTATTTTATAAGCTAGTAAACAAAAAAACCCTCATGCTGAGTGAGAGAAGTGGACTAAGATATAAATTCTGTGTTTTAATTGGGATTAATCAATTAGAGCTGAACAATTTACATTTTTTATTTAATTATAAGCGTGAAATGAGTTCGTTTGTCAATTCATGTAAATGAAAATTGTATTGAGTCAATCAAATTCAGGTGTGGTTTTCAGAACTACAACCACTATTAATGAAACACGCTGTATGCGTGTCATTGAAAAGGTCCGGTGCGGAGTATTCTTAGCTGGAGTGATTGTATGATCGCCTGTGTTATAGAGATGGACGCTCTAAAACTATGAAAGGATCTTAGTAGGTCTTGCTCTTAAATAGAATTTCGAGTATTGGTAAAATCCATAGTTGTCTCAAGTACGTAATATACATGTCGCAGGCAACTAGCTTTTTAAGTCATTAACAGCAACTGAATGATTACCTATTTTATTGAATTACTGAATTTCTCATTTAAGCTGTTAGTTCAAAGGTGAATGAATTCTTATGAAAACGGTCTTGCTGTTGCCCGAATGGTAGATATATGCATGGTAAATGTTAGACCTACAACTGTCGCGGAAATCGAAACACAAATAAACAGTAACCAAAATTGTACTGAAACAGAAATTCAGACATTCAATCAAACTACTGTTTACAAGTCATTCAGGCCCTTGATTCAATGGCTAATTTAGGTACCTAGTTGACTGTGATACCCTTCATTAAAATTTCATTGAGATTCCACAAAAACTTATTGTGACGCAAATATAATTTTGCCTTAATATTAATAATACGTCTGTCTGTCTGTGTAGATATAAATAGAACATATTTATGTCTTATTTAATAACTTCTAGATTCTTTGATGAGATGTTATACATGTTCTTTGTTGAGATTACGAATGTTTTGAAGCCGCCAACAGTTCGTATACGATTCTATTTACGTTTTATTTATGTCAAAATAATGACTAACAAGATTGGAATCTGTTTGAATTTCAGCGTTGAAGATTTAATGGAAATTTACAGCAATAATATTACCTATACTAATAAAAATATTGTACATTTATCTTATACTAGCTTCTGCATGTGGCTTCAGACGCGTGGTATGTTGATAAAAAGCAGCCTATGTGTAATCGCCAATAGATCACCACAGACGAGACCCTATAGGGCTGATGTTCAGCTTGGGTGGTAGGGTAATCGCAATAAAGCACTGCGGCCTCGGCCTAAAGCAGAAGAAAGAACGAGGGGTTTTTAGTCAGTAAGAGTCTGACACTCTTTCTCCTTACCCTGGACGGGAGTAGTCATTTGATGATTTTTCTCTGACAAGAAAACGTACATGTTGTTACTTATCTAGGTACATAGTAAATTTCAATCAAGCCGTTTTTACGTAAAAAAATAACAAACATCATCATCAGCCTATAAGTGCCCAATGCTGAGCAAAGGCCTCTTCTCATACGGAGAAGGTTAGAGCATTAATCACCACGCTTGCTCAATGCGGGTTGGCAATTTCATCTTTTAATTAGAAATTATAAGTCCAGGTTTTCTCACGATTTTTACCTTCACACCATGTCAGTGGTGTCTAAATAATCATAGAAAGTACCATATAACTCGGAAAAAGTCACATTGGTACTTGCCAGGTTTCGAACCCTCATGTATGAGAAATGGGCTCCTTAACCTTTCGGCCACCACGACAAATATACATCCATACATATCTCATATCTTGGACTTGAGGATCATTAAACTACGACCTGCGCGGGGTCATTAACGGAATTGTCTTAATTTTCAATGACCTGAATACGAATATAACGATGCTGTATACATTTATTCATCCAACAGAGAAGCCTTAAACAATGATTAATGATTGTCTTTAATGCTTTTTGCTTGATAAAATTAACCCTTTTTAAAATACTTCCAAAATTGCATGCAAATAAATAATAAGTAGTAATTTTCTTTTTTATTGTTTATATAATTTCAACTTGAGAATACACAAACAGGTGACAGAAACAAAATACAAAATATGACATTACTATAAAAAAGAACGTTACATTTTTCCATAAAAGATTGAGTTTTGCTTATCAATTTGTTCAAGGTTAATCGAATTTATTGTTATTTTAACGCTGATATCAGTTTCCTAGAAATTATTTACCCGTATATGTATCTTTTTATTTCAGACCCGTGCAAACGAGGAACTCTTGATTTAATGGTAACAAAACAAGAAGAACAAAAAACAACATTGAAAACGTAATACAACTACTAAAACCACGGGAATTATAATTAGTTAAACAAATCCTTTTTAAATATTTTATAAAACTCAAATATCTATTAGACTTAAACGGGGAAGTCATTTGATGATACACTAACACCCGGTTTCTGAAAGGCTGGTCAACACTAAAATTAACTAATCTCCTCTTAAATCTCTTGTCAAGTCATCTGACATTTGATAATTCAGTCAACCAACCAGATAACTTGATAAGAGATTAAATTGATTTTAACATTGATCGGCCGTTCGGAAACCGGGTGTTAGTGTCTGCATTTAAATGACTTCTCCCACCCATGGGGCGAGAGAGAGTCAGATTCCTACTGACTAAAAACCAGCCCGTTCCTTCTCCATCTCAGAGCTGGGTCGCGGTACATTTGTCGCGCTCGCACTCGCAATCCCGGACACCTCGTCTAATTAGATCAAATTCATCAGAATCGCCATTTTTAGAAAATGGCACCCATGTGTGTTAGAGACAGACAAATATTGACAAGTACTTAACACGTAAACTGCCACCGTCACGTGGGCTACCGTTGAGCTTCAGTAGCAAAGGGTTTGCCCTCAATATAGTTTTCTGTCGGCAGTCAAAATATTAATCAGTATGTGTGTAGTGAAAACCTATTGCCTTTATAGTCATAGTATAATAAGTATAATGAGTAATAGTCAGTACTCAGTCGGATAAAACTCCCTCGTCTGCACAGTACCGCATTAAAAAAGGTTTACCTACGTCATCACAAATTGCTGACTATGTTCAAATAGATGATTTGGGTTAATATTAAATAAGATTCTAATAAATCAATTGGATTTCGATGACAAATATAAGAATAATTAATTTCCTTGACATATATTTTTATAGGTCTATTGAGTAGTTATGTAATATTTTGCTTGGTATTTTGAAAAGAGGTAGGAAGAATCTCTTTTCTTCCTACCTCTGTGCAACTAGCAAGTACTTAAATAGTAATGCAGAAAATTCTCATGTAACGAACCGTACATTTCTAGACTTCTTGTTGTAGAATCTTACTAAGAATTCCAACTCGATATCTCTTATAAGCATGGACACAAAGCACGATTTAGATAGCTTGACCTATTTTATTAATAAAGTGTGGCCTGACTTTGATATTTCCTCTTGTGTCGAGGATTCATATACAAACTAAAAAATAAATTCTAGTACAAATATCACACTCCGACTAGAAGCTATTATCTATAGATGTCACTAACCCAACCTAATCAATCAATAATTTTTAAATATTAACTTAATTAATAATGACAGTCGGTTACGCAACATCAATGCCCACGCGAATAAGAGTCCCGTTGTGACTTGAAACTAGTAGAGCTTTTCTCAGTTTAAATTCACGTGAATAAGTCGTTATTTTCAATAAATCTAACCTAACCACTTGGTGAACCGTGTGTTCATTTATCATGATAATGAGTGTAATAAAAATCAGATGTAACACTGTTTCTGTTAAACGAATGTCATTCTCTAAACAAGGTTTTTTTTGTGAGGGGAAAATCATCAAATGTTTTCCCACCCAGGGCCGGGCGGGAGGAGTGTCAGACTCTTACTGACTAACCCCCCTATCCTTCTCCTGCTCTGGGCCGAGGTCGCGGTGCCTCATTGCGCTTACTCCGCAACCCCGGCTGAACATCAGCTCTATAGGGCCTCGTCTGTGATGGTCTATAGGCTGTCTGAGGCGCGCGCGGAGCGCTACGCGCTGTACGCTCGGGTCTGGTTTTCTCTAAAGGCGGTTTGATATTGTTATTATCCTCGTGCCAAGTAACTGACTTGTGTATCGCAGCCAGGTTACTATGAGGTCGCCAAGTTTTTGAGCATGCTGATACTTAGCGGAACATTGAGCTCAGTGGCGTGCAATTGAAGAGGCTAATGTCCAGCAGTGGACGAAAATAGGCTAATAATGATGATGTTATTAGACTATGGGTGACTTGTCTCAGTATTATAAAACATTACTAGGTTCAAGTTTAGAACAAGCAGTGAAGGTTATATTTTATTATAACATCAAGTTTTTATAAAGTAGGTCTGCGGGGAATATCTTTAAAGGAAAAGTCTTTTAAATGTTTGTTTCATTTCTTTAGTGCAAAATTATGTTCTAGTAGTTTTAGTTCTAGTTATGAGGGTAAGTAAGGAGAGAAATTAAATGTACTGCAAAGAAAATTATTTTGATATAAAATAAAACTTAGCCATATAGAAGTGAAAGTAGTTGGTATGCGTACTTTTTAGCAAGTATATGAAAATTTTACTTTTAACACTTAAGAGCGTTTGTGGTACTGGTATCCATACAGGTTTTTAAGCTCAAAATCTTGGAAATAAAACTGAATACCTAGATTTAAATTAAACTTGGTCCTCATAGTTGGTAACTTAGTGCTTCATGCAGTGATACCACGGCCTTAAACTTAGTCGTGTTTTGTCTTGTAAGTCAGGTTACGGGAGTCCTAATCGCTCCTTGATTCCCGAAATTTCTGAAATCCTTTTCGCCAAAAAGCCGGCAACGCATTTGTAACACATATGGTTCTATAACCATTTACATAGGCGATCGCTTACACAAAAAAAAGTTATTAGATTATTAATTACACATTAATATTATTTTCTCTACACTAATATAGATTCACATATTAATCATCTCACTTTAATTATAAGTTTTGGAAACTGTATTTCAATCTTGTTCCACTTTGTGACAATTGGAGCGAAATAGTTTAAAACATCGGATGCGTTCTACAAATTCTTGGCACAGATCCACGTACAAGGAAAAACCGTTTTTATTACGTAAATAAAAAGTATAAAAACCAATGTTTTGTTATGTGCTAACTGAGTATTTTAATTAATTGCTTGTGTTTTATTCTATTGTTAAAGAATCGTATTAGAAGTTGCTAGTCACGTTTTTGGCATTTGATATGAGAAAAGTAAACTTTTCTATACTATTTTTATTGGTCTGGGAGATGCTTGGATCGTAGTCCAATCTAACAGTATTTTATTTTTTTTTATGGAATAGGTGGAAAACGAGCAGACAGATCACCTGATGGTAAGCGATCGACGCCGCCAATGGACATCCGCAACACCAGAGGAGTCACAGGTGCGTTGCCGGCCTTTTAAGAAGGAATATGCTTGTTTCTTGAAAGTTTGAAGGTCGTATCGGTTCGGGAATACCGCCGCCGGAAGATCATTCCAAAGTTTTGCTGTGCGGGGCAGAAAGTTTCGGGTAAATCGCACAGTTGTTGACTGCCAACCATTTATGTGATGGGGATGAAAAATTTTTCGCGTGGACCGATGGCGAAATGATGCGGGGGGGATCAAACCAAACAATTCCTCAGAACACTCTCCGTGATAGATTACATGAAGGAATTGAGTATTTTCCAGAATATTTTTTTAAGGTCAGCCGTATTAGGTACGTTTTTAACCACGTAATGTTGTGAATCAAGAAACCGAAGACAAGTTACCGTTCTTGCAGTTACTACTGCTGCGTCTTCCGTAGTTTAGCTGGGGCTTAATTTTTTTAGGGTTTTCTGTCGTACACTTTTTCATCGAGGTAATTTTGATGTGGTATTTTCTTTACATTGTTTTGACATATTAATTGGGTTGGATTGCACATTATAATCCATACTTATATGATATAAAGCTGAAGAGTTTGTTTGTTTGAACGCGGTAATCTCAGAAACTATTGGTTTGAATTGAAAAATTGATTTTGGGTTGAATAGACCGAGTTTGCTTTATAACATCAAGCTTATCAAAAGGGGCCGAGCAGCGAGTGTAACCGCGTGAGAGTACCTAGTTAGATATAAGTAAGATTGGATTTTTTTAGTATTTTTTTTTTTAATTTTCTTTTGTCTCGTTCCTTACTGTATGAATCTTCGATTTTGTAACGAGCACCTAGTTTTACTTACGGACACTGGCGCATTCAACTTTGATGTTTCAAAACATCCTGTTTCTATTTTCTTTTTTAATATTAAAAAAAAAACATTTTTATTTTAGTTATTCATATTAATTGAAATAAATGCCTTGTTGGCTTTATGAATAAGTGGAAATTTTAAAAAGATATGTATGCATTAATCGAATCCTCAGTTTACCAAATTAGACTGCCAAATATTATTTGTGTTTATAACTTTTTAGTATCAAAGAACAAAGAGAAATGAAGAGGAACAAATATTGAGTGACGTCATAAAATAACATACCTAATAAATGTGTTTACATCCCTTCCCGGTGATTCAGAAATGGAATGTCGGATCGAGTTTAATATTTTGAAGCAATATGCATTTGTACACCGTGGTCAACAAACAATAATAATTTTGTACAGTTTAATATTTATGAAAGAACATATTTTTTGAATGTCACCTCCTTACAGAAAGAAAGTAAACTTCTTTTTTTTGAATGAACAATTTATTCGTTCCTTTTTTGAAAAGTCTTCAATTTTTTGTAACAATATTACGCATCATTCTGAATCAATCATATACCGTAAAATGCTGTAACATTGCCTTTATAGCTCAACATTGCCTAAATTCAAAAAAGTTAAATTATTGCTTAACTTAACTATTTAATTTTGTTGATTTTTTGCTAAGTAATGATACAAGTTCCTACTTTTCTGATAATTTTATTTCAAAATTATTAGATTTTTTAGTTTTTATACAATATTGTTTTGAAGAAGTTTCTTCATAAAATTGTTTTCTTAAAACTTATATAGGTACTAAGATGTTCTCACAAGTTTATGGAAAACTATTAGTTGATCTCACTAATATAAAACTCTTTGTTGATTTTATGTAAAACTATTTGTGTCCTCTCTGCAGGCTGCTCTTGTAATTTTTATTATACGTAATAGGTACCTACCAACATTAATTATTTTTTAAATGCTAACCTACCTACCTTTTTGTTTTCCTATGAAAAAAAATTATTAGAATTTAAGTACCATTTGATTTCTTAAAAATATATTTAAAAATTAAGAAAAATTGATGCATTTCCTTTGGGGCAGCCCTGCACCGAACTCAGTTTTGTATGGGAGTTTTAGAGAAACCTGCTTAACTTTGCCTAGCATTGTAAAAAAAAAATCTTGTGCTATTCAAGATTCAGTTAAGTCTGGCGTGCAAAAGCACTTTATGGCAATATGGGTGTCAAATCCGTTACCATAAATATCAATTCATCAAATACCAATTCATTTATAAAGATATTATGACAGGCAATGTTGTAGATTTAACCTCAACTTTGCTTACGTTTTCAAAGCATTTTTTTGTGCTTTAAAGGTGTTTTTTTACTATTAGCAAATGTATTCCTATAGCTTAAAGTCCAATATTGTACAGTAATTGGAAAAACATACGACTTTCTTAACGATTAAAGATTTATCGAAGAAAAACGTCAAAATCCGTGCAAAGTTGCAGCATTTTACCAGTATTTTAACTAGCTTTCATACGCGGCTTCGCCCTCGTGGTATGTTAATAAAAAGTAACCTATGTCCTATTCCGGATGGTATCCTATGCCAAATTTCTTCCAGATCCGTCTAGCCGTTTTGGCGTGATTGAGTAACAAACATTCAAACATCGTAACTTTTACATTTAATTTTATAATATCAGTAAAATAAACCCATACTTTTGTAATAATTGGCTCAGCTGACAAAAATGGTTACTGCCTCTTTTCTTAATGAATGTTTATATTGGTATCTCCATACCAAACTACTTTGAAGACTGTACTTATTCAGGCTTAGATACAACCTTGAATTGAGTGGTTCTTTCAGCATTTCGCTAATCACCATTCAGTTGAGTTATGTAATTACACTACTAATCTTTGACATTTTTTAATCAATTTTTTTTCTATTCATTTATTCTTATTGAAATAGATATATTTTTAAAAAAGACGTAAGAATGATTGTTCTGTTTCTTCAAAATTTAAATAAAGTAGAAACATAACAGTGTTAAAAATAAATAAAGAATAAAAAAGTCGCAGTCGCAAATAAAATTCATAGAAAAGTACAGTTTTTAAGATTAGCAATAAATATATTGAATTTCATTTGTTGGAAACTACCGTATTACTTTAGAAATAAAATCATTACTAAGGAATGATTAAAGTAAAGATCAAAGCCTTCTCAGAGAAGTGATTTGAGGATTGGGGACTTGGAAATTAGATAGGGATGGAGATTTCCACTCCATCCATCACCAAACCTTAGTCACACGGCAAAACAGAAGTCTGTGGTAACACATGGGTTAAAATCGCCCATTCGTCTAAAACAAGGCTCTTCTAACACTTAAATTTGATTTCATGAAATATATTCGACTACTAAAGTTGTTATCAAGAGCTATGTACTAGTTAAAACTTTCCTATTTGCCAAATAAGTTTTCGTTTTCATTACATGAAACAATGCCTTCGAATTGGGCTACTACTCGCATAACTTATCGCTAGACAAAAGCATTCATTAATATAAGAAAAACTTTGAATTATTAAAATAATAGATTTTGGAGACAGAATATTTTTTAAGTAATTATTTATTATTGTAAATCATTTAATTCGGTAGATATTTATACACTAAAATACAAAAGCCCGACCATGGGCGGGAGAAGTTATTTGATGATTTTATCATTTACTTCAACTAGAAAATCTGTCAGTGACGAAAGGTTCCCCTTTGGAACACATCTAAGAAGAGAGTATTTTAACACATTTTTGTTTCTGACAAAACTGACTGCACGGTTGGTGCGGTGGCTGTACAACTAGCTGTGGCGCAACGTGTCGCGGGTCCGATTCCCGCACGGAACCACTCTTTGTGTAATCCACAAATTGTCATTCCGGGTCTACGTGTCCTGTGTATGTAAATTGTATGTTTGTAAACATACCCACGACTCACTTGAAAATCCTAGTGTGGGGCAATGTTTTTATAAAATGAGAAAAATAAGAAAACGGAAATCTTGTTATTTATCGTAAGCAGAAAAAAAAGTTGTTCAAATCTCAAGTAAATCTGGCTCAACACTGACCCTAAAGAGTATATAATTGGGTAAGAACTGGTAAATATGTGTAATAAAAAAACTCGAACCAAAACACACTAGAATAAAAATTCAACAAAAAATCTTAACAGACAATTTGCTCCAATAATTTAAAACAATGTCGTGAATGAACGAACACATTCCTATTATTTTTGGCTCACGTTAAAGAGAATAGAAACGTCATTGTTACCGTCTAGACTGTTGGATATAAACAACGAACTATACTATCAAGCTATGATCTCGTATTGACGTAATCAGAACAGCTGAAAAAACCAATCATCAATGGTTGTGGGATGATTCACAAGAACATATGAAAACGTTGATCGCTCTTGTTTTATGTTGTTTTATGCACGTTGTTTATATTGCCATAAGGTTTGGTTTGTTTATCAAATGGAATGAAAGGAAATGGATTCCTTCGTGGCTTCAGATGCCCATTCTGCGTGTGCGTAAATGCGCCAACTGCAATGCGATTTCCTGGTCGCAAAATCACTACATAGTATAAAATAAAATTGCTTTCTTTGTCCCTACATAGGGTATGCTTAAATCTTTTAAACTACGCAACGGTATTTGATGTTTGTTTTTTTTTATTGATAAAATGATTGAAGAGGAACGTTTATTTGTATAATAAGATCCATAAAATAGTGGAAAATTTGAACCAGAATTAGTTACATCGAAATCAAATAAGACTTGGGGATAAAACCATAAAATATATGATTTAAAGTAAGGATGAGGGAAAAAAGATGTGGTTTAATTGCAACCATATACGATTTTTGATTTAACTTTCATAATTATGTTTGATATATTCGCCAAATAACAATTACTTGGTTAATTATTATTTTTTCCATACAGCAACTATACATACTTTTCTTTTCTTTTTTTTTTTGAAAGAGACATTTTCTAGACACTATTTAGGTACCTACTTTTCCACCAAGATTCAATTGCATCAATCTCCACATCAAGTGAGCAGATCGATTTATAAACACATTGAATATTTTAAGGAAATGGCGTTCGCAAAACCATTTTGTTTACTTGTATATCGACGTAAAAACGTATCTTTTGCGTCATGTTAGCGGATGTAGCTGTAGTTAAATTGTACTGAGTCTGTTCAAATCGATGTTAGGCTTTTTAAATATATCGTGGGTGGTTCATACTCCTTTCAGATTCCTTACAGTTTAGATATATGTGCAGATGCCATAGTTTTTACTACCATTGACTGAAGCAACGTCAACTTTGTGCAATGTTCCGGGTATAAGCGCAGTTATCTACCGCGGCTGTGGAAGGTAAAACAGAAAAAAGGCACGGGATTGTTTTTAATCGGATGTGGCGAATAAAATTCAGTCAGTCAATAAGTACAACAAATCGTAATATACATATTCCGCTAGTTATATTACAAGTACCATGCAATAAGGGGTTAGCCTGTTGTCACTCATCAGTCATATTTCAGACTGTTTCTTATTGGGAAAGGTTCAAAATTAAAAACCAAAAATCCAACTCCCGTATATAATTCGAGTTTACAAGATGAAGAGGACTCACAAGAATGCCTGCATACATACCAATAAAACAACAACTCTTTACAAAATACAACCACAGAACATAAATGAAACAGCTGTAAAATTCTTAGGAAATGCGACACATACAGCCGACTTTTCAAGCTATCACATATTATAAATTCTACATCCGAATTTCAACTTTAACTCTAGACCGATAAGGTTCAAAATGTGTAAAAGTAAGTTAATGCTTTGACGAGATGTTTATATAGTTCGCGGAACCAACGGAGTGTGATCTTGACCGCGATTCCCTACAAGTGTTAGTGATGTGTCCGAGAATGCGATCGTGAACTTGTAGGTATGGATGGGAAGTAATTAGTGCTTTATTTGTAAGCATTAGAGCATCTATTTAAATAAAATACTATCTAGCGAACTCATAAACTAATCATTTATTCATAATGGTAGTTCTGTTCCTTGTCAAATATCTAACACTAGCTTCTCTTGCGCGGTTTCACCCGTTACTCGGCTCCTACAGGTGCATACATGATGTATTAAAGACAAAAACAATTCTTCAATTCGAACCAGTAACTTTAGAGATAATCGTGTTCAAACAAACCTTAAAGCTTTGTAATCTTAAGTATAGATTACTTCCATTTTTATGGGAAATGATTTTCACTCGAAACGTTAGCACGCACTTACTAGTGACAAACAGTGAAGAAAAATATCGCAAGGAAACCTAAACTTGTTATGTCTAATCACAAGTTTGAAATCTCTAGCATGGCTTGAAACTAGTCAAGTATCTCGTCAAATTATTACGTGAGTAAGCCGAAAACATAATAATTAAGTTTGAAATCACTAATCCGCCTTAAGCAAGTACGATGGTTAGTGTTCAAACCTGTTCCGAATTTGAAATATAATATTTAGCATTATGGATTGATATTTAAAAAAATCTGAGCGGAAATGTGATGAAGAACTACCTGACAAAAATAGCGAGAGCCGCTGGATGCAGGATACTTCCAACCGGTCAAGCAGAAAGTTATTTGGGTTTTTTAGGTGGAATGTCAAATGGTTTGTTAAGGGGAAGTGTCAGGCTCTTACTGGCCTGACTGGCTACCCTGTTCTTTATCCTGCTCCAGGCTGGCGTGGATTTACATAACTGCGCTTACCACCCCGGCCTGTGAGTTACCTTACCTTTGTTAACACCTTGTTTGCGAATTCCCGCAACATATACCTATATGTATTATGTAATAAAACGAGCACTTTCCATTCATTAAATCCTTAATGATTCATCAGCACATTGATTTAATTTCAAAGAATATTTTAGATCACGTTAGGATTTTCTCCTATGTTGTGGGAACATTTAAATACGGACCCGGTACAACAGTTTGTGAATTACACAATGAATTGTATAGCAGCCGATTGCCCAGCCACTGCGCCAACTAGAAAATTAGCCTGGTACAATATACAAAGAGTCGTTCTCGACTTCTTAAAATTAATGATTCGCATTTTTACTTTGGATTTAAAGGTACGCATACCTAACTAAGTTTCGTTCCGTCATCATAACTGTGACGAATCAATTAATATTTGTGAATCAACGCTTGAATAATGATGGAAAATTGTGCCTAACTATCTTAGTAAACTCACTCAGCACGAGCACAATAATAAAAAAAAACAATTGACGAAGTTTTAGGTTATTTTCTTCCTAATGTTTTTTTTTCAAAAACAATTCCTATAACATGATTGAAAGATGATTAAATTACTCTGAGTATGCTGATAATTAAGGTAGTAAAGCGCTATTAAAATTAGGTAACTCTAAAATATATAGATATATATCACTATTGTATTAGAGAAGAAAAATAATCTTAAAGTATGAAGAACGACTACAAAGCAAATCTTTCTTTTTCATTGAAAACGTGCAACCACTCTGTGCTGTTAGTGCGTTTACAAACGTTCGATTTCATATACACATCACACCCGGAACAAAAATTTGTGGATTACACAAAGAGTTGTTGTTCCGTTGCGCGACAGCCAGTTGTCCAGTCATCGCGTCTACCGAAATTATTATTGTTATTCTATAAGCAAAAAAAGAATAATATAGTTCAATATAAATAGGTAAACATTGGTATTCCACATCGTAGTCCCACGTTAAAAAGGCTTACAGAAGATATTTTAATGGTTTCTCAGACAATAGTTTCGCTATAAAAATTCCGGTCGCAACTCTTTTGTTCCCATTCCATGGAAAAATGTACTGTAATGTCATTGCTTTATAAATCTATTTCGAACAAATTAAATTTATCATGGTTGTTGGTGGTGGTGGCATTATATTTTATTTTTTCTTAGCAGCCTGCACCTGTTTTCCAAAGATGCTTCAATATCTTCTTGGTGTAATTCATTACTTGACAGACACACTAGTTAGAGATAATTCGTCAAGACATCAAAAGGGTTAATATTTGTCTATAATTCCCCCTATTTTAATTAATACCGGTTATTTTTAAATATTCTATTAGTATATTGTTGTATTACATAAATAAAATATAAACAAATCGAAAATAATTTACAATAAGGAAATAGTCCAATAGTGTAAGTATATATTTATTACCTATTTACGATTTTTTTTTCAACAAGCCTTTTATTGCATAAATACATTTTGCAGTACAAAGAAGGACATAGGTAATAAATACGTGACAAATAATAATAAATTTTATTACGTTAAAATTAGAGTTGGAAATGAGAAAACTGTATTGGAATGCCACCATTGCGTTCCAAACCTTCAAAACTAATGAAGTGATGATAAGAAGGTCTAATATTATGGAGAAAAGTTAGATGAAGTAACATTTGGCACGACAAGACACGTTTCCTCTGCCAAAAGTTCCGGAATTACACAGTCACGGACGATTTTTATTCTATTGTTGTTTCGCTTGTTCTCAAAGGGAAACGTCTGGCTAGAATATTTTTGTGTATGTTCGGCAGAAGAATAGCCCTAAAACACCTATATTAATCAGTCTTAATATCTCTTAAATTTATCAATTGTTTGTTGACACCGAAATATTTCCGCACACAATCTTTTTGATTGAATTCGACCATAAAATTATTCTTCCGTTTTTGTTGATAAAGAACACATCCAAGATCTTTGTTTACATAACAACAATTAAAGAAGCCTTACCCTAGATCGCCTTTGAACGGGGTCATCTCCCGGTATCGTGAGGAAATTTCCGCTCATGTTCACTTTGTTAAAATTAAACACTCTATGTAAGAATTAGCAAAAAAACAACACACTTTGTTTTTGTAACGGTTTTAAAAATAGCGCGGTATTCGAAATTTGGAACGTGCGCACGCGACTGCGTTCTGTCTTCGAATGAAGTATCAAGAGTTTATGAATGGGTGACGTTTTAAATAGTTCCCCCTCTTGGGTGTAGTGACGTCACGAATCGTAGCCGGGCCGTAAGTCTGCGTTCCGATCGAATTCCTACCTAAATAGCCCGTCAGATCAGCTGTGTGGGTTCTACATGGAAATATTCAAATACTGACACACATTGTTACATACGTCATTGAGAAAATTCATAGAAACTAACGTACCTAGTATTTTTTTTAAATTAATTTGCGGAGTTATTTTTTATGTATAGTGGTGTCAAACGAGCGCACGAATTTAATCAATTGGAACCGGCGTTGCCCATGACCACATGTCCTAGATTATCTTTTACTTCATTAACTTTTAGGTATATTATCATTACAATTCTCTCTTCATTAACATACACCACCGTATAACAGAGTATTGTCAGTTTTACATCGTTTTTCTGTGAAGCCGTAACTCAGGTCGAGTTGGGCTATTCCAAACTAGTGCGTAAGATTGAACGAGGCATCCCACACTTAGGTACTGTAAGTTAGTTAGAAATATTGATGTTCATTTTAATTCATTTCATTGCCATATTCGTGTAAATCTTATATTTAATGTAGAAGCGGTTTGAAATATTTGGAAGTGTAATACAATTAGGATAATTCCAGATGTTAGTACTGTGTTGATAGACAAATTTTTTATTTGTCGAATAAAACAGACATTGGTATGTTCGCAAATATTCTTGTACGTACTTAGATATACATATATTAAACTAGCTGCTTCTGCTCGCAGGTTCAGCGTATGTGTTAACCCAATCCCTATTTAGATACCAAACAACCAAATCGGTCCATTTTTTTTTAATTGTAAATATCTAAAAGAGCAAGTTTCAAGTTAAAGCTGTGTCTTTGTTAATCTTTCAATCATTCTTTATTGTTTTATTTAATATTGTAACAAACAAGATATAGTGCATAATTATTATTATCTTATGTCGCTTACATTTCTCCTTTACATGGACTGTAGGAAAAAAATCCACTCAGGAATATGTAATACATATGCAGAATATGTAATTTATATGTAATACATATGTAATACATATGCATACATATGCAGTATTACTTGCTGTTTCTGTTTTTTGTTTTCATGTTTACTGCAACTATGTGTATTGTGCATAAATAATAAAAATAGATAAATAAAAAATATTTATAAGGACTCTTTATTGATATTTTCTAGACATGCATTACAAATTATATCAGTCTCAACCAGTGATTGAAAATGCAAATGCCGAGACCAAGCTCTCAATCCCGACCTTGACTAGTTTGTACCAGTGAAGTTACATAGTTTTTCAAAATGTCTCATTTAATTAAACATGGAGTCTTATGTTTGCCTTGCTCCTATGCGGGTCGCAACACAAGCACCGAGTAAACTACTGACTCCGCCCTTGAACTGGTAAAGCCTTGGTTTTAAAATTGTCCACGCAATTCTGACAACCCTCTATACATTTTTATCTCTGGGAGAGCCAAGCTTCGGCGTGTACCTATGGGTTGGCTGGATCGGAGTGATACCACGGCCTAACGAAGAACCGGCCTGAAACAACCTCGGCGTTGTGATCCGCCATGTGAGTGAGGTTCCCCATGCCTTTCCAACCTTTAAGTATCCGAAACTCTTATCTCACTAAGGCCAACGCACTCGTAACTCTTTTGGTGTTGGGGGTGTCCATGGGCGCCACAGATTGCTTACCATCAGGTCTGCTCGTTTGCCGACCCATACCATAAAAATACATATTATTACTAGTTAGTACTCTCCACGCTGCAATGAGATTATCATAATGATGATGACCACAATACAGTTACAAATTGGGTAGTTTCCTAGGTCAAAAATAAATTAATTCGTCGTTTCTATACAATAAAAAATTGAAAAATAACTATACTTTTATTCATCGATCTGTCGATACACTAAATTTTAGATTTTTTTTTAGCTTATTTCAAAGAAATAAGTAACCTATTTGACACAAAAATACTATGAAGTCATAACTTTCTTTTTCATACAAATTTCATAGAAAAGTGTAGTTGGATTACATTTGGATAAAAGTAATGAATTTGATTAGTTGCAAACTACCGAATCTTGGGACAACTCACAACGACAGTCATGATGGCACGTTGCTTTCGAAGGCCGACGACTCAGCGTAGGACGTCCACCCTCAAGGTGGACAGACGACCTGATTAAGGTCGCAGGAAGCCGCTGGATGCAGGTCGCTTCCAACCGGCCTATCTGGAAGTCAATGGGGGAGGCCTATGTTCAGCAGTGGACCTCCTGTAGCTGATATGATGATGATGATGATGACGTTGCTTTTATGATCTCAATCATTGCTTCTTCATATGCAGTTCAAAGTCAGAAGAACAGAAGGTAACGACATTTTAACCTTATGTACTAAAGTATTATTTACCTCTGCTGACACGTATATGAGTAGTCTTCTTTTACAATTTTTATTGCTGACATGTAACGTGGGTGTTAAATGGGAGATATGAAGGTGAAATGATTTTAAAAAAGAATAATAATAAGTAAATGCGAATCGATTTTAGTTATCTTTCAAGAAATTGGATCCCTTGTGTTCGGAGATTTGTGTTTATTTTGATGTATTCGATCTAAAATAGTATTTGCCTGCACGGTTGGCGCAATGGCTAGGCAACTGGCTGCTGTGGAATGTGTTGCAGATTCGATTCCCACATGAAACAACAAATTTCTATATTTGTTTACGCACCACGACACGGGAAAAAAATCTAATGCGGAACAATGTTTTTTTTAAGTATACCTATGTAAGTACTACAAGGATAATTGGCTTTTAACACGAAATAAAATAGCAGGAATAAAATAGGTGCACATTAATTGCTGCCTACCCTTTCTAAGAAACCAATGGCTATAAACATTATTCTGTTGCAATATCTCGGCGACAAATTAACAGCTGTTTTGACTACAGTCAGTTTGAATCATTGTCGGAAACAAATTATTGGGACGATCACGAGATTTTTTGAATGACCCACCCCCACGTTTCCTGTGGATGAGAAGGTTAATCAAAATGAGAGTTGAATGAGTAATGTGTATCACGAATTAGTACACATGCACAATGTATTTATTTATTTATTTATTCACTTCATGCACAATTTATTTGTACATAAGGCGGACTTAATGCATTGAGCATTCTCTACCAGTCGACCTTTGGGTGATGCAGAGAGTCCAGTAGTAGATGCAAGAAGCAAGCGAAATAGAATAGTATAACATAGGTTTATATAAACATACATAAAGTACAAAGAACTATACTTATATATATTATAAAACACATACTACTTAATATACTTACACATATAAATATATATATACATATATATACATAAATGTAGTCGTGATCACGATGACTCCCTAACCCTCCTCAGAAGAAGCTCCCGAACTCTCTGCTTGAATGTCAGCCGACTAGTCACAGTCCTGACATCGGGGGGTAGCGCATTCCACAGAAGAATAGCCTGAACAAAAAAGGAGGAGTGAAGAAATTTTGAGTGATGAGTTGGACAGTTGAGGAGACGATTATTAGATGAGCGAAGATATTTACTATGGTTTGCGCAGGTGTATTGGAAATAAGGGGACAGATAGGTAGGTAGGCAAGGTGAGTTGAGAAAAGAAAATAGAGTGGTAAGCGCCCTTTGCTCCCTGCGCTGGCGAATGGGCAACCACTTTAATTGCAACCGATGTGCAGAAACATGATCATATTTGCGCAGGTTGAAAACGAAACGAATGCAGTTATTCAGAAGTCGGTCAAGTTTATTGAGGAGATCTGCATTCAGGTCATAGTAACAAACATCAGCATAATCTATTATAGGGAACAACAAGGCCTGCACAAGCATCGACTTGGTGACGGACGGAAGCAAGTTTTTCACGCGATAAAGGGCCCGCAGCGAACCGGTCACTTTTTTGCACACGCTAGTGACTTGTGTATTCCAGTTTAAATTCTTGTCAATGTGTAAGCCTAGGTCTTTAACGTCACTGCTGAAAGGAACGATCGCACCGTCGAAAAGGACAGCTGGCAGAGATGCACTGTCAACTCTAGATAGAGATCGAGAGCTACCGATGACAATAGCTTGGCACTTGTTCGGGTTTACCGCAATGCCAAACCGTACAGACCAGTTCTTGATGGTAGTTAAATCATCGTTTAGTTTTGAGATGGCATTGGGCAAGCTGTCTAAGCCAGCCTGACAGTATAGCTGCAAGTCGTCTGCATACAGATGGTACGCACAGCGAAGGTCAGAAGTGATAAGATTGATAAAAATGGAGAACAAGAGAGGTGATAGTATGCCGCCTTGAGGAACGCCAGCTTTTAATTCGCGCCAACCTGATGACATATCACCATGCTTGACCGACTGCTGGCGCTCCTGAAGATAAGAGGAGAACCATTCCAGTGACTCGCCAGAGATCGCAAGATGGGATAGGATGGCTAATAGGATATCGTGACTGACCATATTGAAGGCATTCGAGAAGTCTACCAAAACCAGGACTGTGGCGTTTAGTGTCCTCAAGGCCAGCTCTAATATCGCCAGTCACTTTAAGGAGGGCGGAAACAGTGCTGTGGCCCGGTCTGAAGCCCGATTGGAATGGACTGACTAGTGAATTCCTGTAAATGAAAGTAGAAAGTTGTTTGTGGACACAGGCCTCAAGCACCTTGGACAGGAAAGGAAGTATGGATATCGGACGGAATTGACTAGGAAGAGTGGGAGAAGAGACTTTCGGAAGTGGACGGACAAAGGCTTTACGCCAAAGGGATGTACTGTACACAGTGCATGTATATGTATATATACCTAGTCTATATTGAATGAATGACACATAACGCACCCACTCTGCAGGCAAAGAGATTTTAATCATTATTACTTTTTCGAAAAATAGTAAGTAATATTTACTTTGAGTTCCTATTATGTGGTCAGGTTCCTATGTTCATACCTAGCATTATGGAAGCATCATAAGATCGCAACTGTTTATCAAGACTTAATCTATCGGCCTTTACATTATAAGCCTCGATGCAATGTGAAATATAATTAGAAATTATAAGTCCAGGTTTCTTCACCGTATGTCAGTGGTGTCTAAATAATCATAGAAAGTTCGTATAACTCGGAAAAAGTCACATTGGTACTTGCCAGGTTTCGAATCCACACCCTCATGCATGAGAAGCGGGCTCGTTTACCTCCGGGCCATCACGACGTCTACATGTTTATTTTGGTAACAAATTTATATCGTATAATAAGCTTTTATGCTGAATAAAAAAGTAGTTACATTTATATCTATATTTTTATTAACATACCACGCGGGCGAGGGCGCAGGCGAAGCTAGTCATTATCATACCAGTCCTGAAGACATAAGACCATAGACAACATGCTGCTTAGCTGTCCTTTTACGTAGGAAACTTGTAAGCAATTATATTCTCACGATACTTTCATCAATTTAATTCAAACATAGTCTAGATTACCTAAAAATATTTCTCTCTAGTTTTCGGCACTGAAACTTTCAATTTAAAAATCCTTTTTATTGTCATCATCATCAAAATGTTATTCAAAAGGAAGATAAGAAGATACGTTAGGATAGTAGACAGGTGATCTCTATCTTAAGATAAAACCAAATGAGTCAGTTGCTACATCTTGTATCAAGATGAGATTTGGATATATGATTCATATTTCTTTGATAACATATATTATTATCGTTAAAGTATTTACTGAATTCGATTCATTGAGATTTGGTATATTTTTAGCTTTGTTTTTGCTAAAACGCGTTACGCTGCGTCACATTGATATGTTGGCAGATTGGTTGTCGCAGTATCCTGTTTTTTATTCTTTTTTCTGCTCTTTGTGTTCAATATAGGTTCCGGATATAGTGTCGTTAAATTGTGGGTTTCTTACCTTATTTATTACAGAAATATTTTGTTTTAAAATTCCACACCAATTTTATTCTAGTGTCCTGGAACCACCATATAATTTGGAATTTGCGCGAGAGATTGCTGGAAAATCTACATACACTGTACCTATATAGCTGTACTATAGCTATACAATTGTGTAAGTTTAAAGTAAATATTGAGTTCCCGGAAGTTTTTTTTAGTAGAATAATATTTATGGTGTGGGAGAGCCCTGCTTTGGCACGAATGGGTTGACTCGACCGGAGTGACACTACGGCTTCACAGAAAACCGGCGTGAAGTAACACAGACCTACATTGTGTTTAGCTATGTCAGTGAGTTTGACAACGCAATTTTACTAACTCCTTTGGTTCTAAGAGTGTCCTAAGGCGGCGCTGATTGCTTACCATCAGGTAATCTGTCTGCTTGTTTGTCGACCTATGAGATAAAATAAATAATAATAAAAGGGAGGAAAAATTTACATTTACACTTACGTCATACAATTTGTACAAGGACAGAAGGCGAGATGATGAATGATTATTATCTTTATAATTTTGTAAAGTTTCCTCAGAAAGCAAACAGTCGCCCACGCATCCATTGATGCAATAATACCGCCATCTTAATTTAAACCAAATATTTATCCGAGTTCTATTCTAGTGAATCTATTATAAGTAAGTCCGGCAAATGAGAAGGAAATTTTCTCAATAAATAAAAATATTATTATTATGACCGTTTGAGTCATTTAGAAGTGTTTATTGCAATTTACTTCAAAACATTTTTTTAAGAACGATCATATTATTTTACAATTCAATTTTTTGTTAGAGAAATTTCTATAGTTCTTAGTTTTGAATAAGGAGACTATCCATGCATCCTTATGCATGTCCTGATGCTTGAATTTAAAGTTTAAAAACGCATGTAAAGTTCAGTAATCGATTTCGCTGTTTAGTTTTTGCCATCCTACGAACCACTGGACTTTAAATCGTGAAATGAGTTGAAAGCTTTATTCCATCCTGTGAAAAAGATGAGTTGTATTTAGAAAAGGTTCTTAGCAACAGGTGATTCTATAGTTGATTTAAAGAACAGGTTTTTAGCAACACCACAACGTTTCGCCGTGTGAGTGAGGTCCTTTCTCCGATCCTTATATCCGCAACCCCTATCCCCAAAAGGCCGGCAACGCACTCTTAACTCTTTTGGTGTTGCGGGTATCCATGGGCGGCGCTGATTGCTTACCATCAGGTAATCCTTCTGCTCGTTTACCGACTTATACCATAAAAAACAGACTATTCTAAACTTGATTTAAATGTTTGAAAAAACACGTAAAGCTTTCGTTATCACCGAAGTAGCGTTCACAAATTTTATCATTTTATTTTCATTGGAATCTGTGTCATTTCTACATTTCTGAAAACTGATTTATGTGTAGCGCAATCGTAAATAAATCCTCTGAACCATTAATAAAAGAAAAAATTACATAAGCAAGCGACCAGCAACAATAATGAAAAAAAAAAACAAAATTTATTTGAAATACGGATATTTATTTATTTTTTCATAAAAATTCTAAATTCAATAATGTGTTTAAACATGTAACATTTACATATATGCATTTATACAAAGATGTATGCAATGTTAGTGATATTTTAATACTAAAATTGGAGCGTAACAGACTTCCGATGGCGATGCACGTGACAATCACATAATTATTACACTTACAAAATAATATTTACCAAGTATTGTCAAATGTAATGTTATAAAGGTTTATTGTGTCAATACGAATTGTTAGTTATAATATTTGATGAGAATATAATGAATACTGTGCGCTTTTCTTTTATACTAGCTCGAATCGTCATATCTTCATAAACTGTTACTGATTACAGATTTTTTTTATTATCATTATTATAATAATATTATCTTTTTTTAATTACATGAAAAGTAATACTGATATATTTTGGTTTATGTAGATATCACACGATCCCATCAATATAGTAGCTTCCCTTTACGTTCGAGTTGCAACTATTTACAAATGTATGACAAATAATGATTCTGTTATAATGGAATTGATATTGGAAATAACATAATCGATAGTTTATTTTTGTGGGCATCGCTGTAATTTTTTCCAAAATATATAGTTGGAAAAGCTCTATTCAACGCAGTAATGCACAAAAAACTTGTTTATTTCTATTGTATCGTGGACAAAGAATGTTATGTATCTAATTCAATTGAATTATTTCAAATATTATTGCGCACATTAATACATTGAATAGATTACTAGTTACATTTATATTTTGTGATAGTAAATAACAAAATAAAAATTTTGTAATAATTATTGTTGTTTTCTATTACGCTATAGTTATTCAGATTCAGTCAACTCGGAAACTTTAATTAGAAATAAAAGTATTTTCTATATATTTTAATAAGACGAGTAAATATATAATTATAATTAATATATATTATTGAGATTTGGACTAGACAAACCACATTCTCTATCTACAGATATGTAATCCATGATAAATGCTAAGATTTAGAAAATCTATGTCCCGTGTTGCTTAGTGATGTGCCTACCTACACACCGTGTGCATTTTCAACTTCATCAAATATCTATTACAGGTAGAACTCTTAGAGGACATTAAAAATTTCAGAAAATCCCATTATAAACTATACAACTGTCGAAAATAGAGGTTACAAAAAGGAAAATCCGTTATTTATAAAAGTTTTAGGAATGGAATAAGAAAATAAAGTTATCAGAGGTGCACTTAATAGAATCATTATAATAATAGTATTATTATTTAAATTAATGCTATTGAAAATGTACACATTATTAAAATGTTATTATTTATGTGACGACTTTCAAACGTGTTTTGAGTTTTGGACTGTGATATTTTTTATTATTATTATTATATTTTTATAATAATTATTATGTTAATAAATCAACGAGCCGTTATTGTTATTCGCCGTAATATAGCCTTAACAAATTATTTTTGAGCACTAGGGCCTTAACATGGAAGGTATTTACTTTCATTATAAACAACAAAATAATAAATAAATAATTGTATGATTAACATAAATAAAATTCTCTATTTATAACAAGTACGGTATGTTATGTTAACCGCTGTTATATTTCTGCGTGTAACATAAAATTTATTATTATTAACAATATAACATCGGATTGATTAAACAGATAGACACGACAATTATGATGTTACGTCATCTTTATAACAATATCACAATTTTCAATAATATACAAAAAGATATTGGAGATTATAGATTATACTTCAAACAGGCCAAGCTTATTAAATTAATAGCAAATACTGTGATATACACATTTAACATATACTTATTGTTATGTACATACATATCTGTTTATATAATGGATCACATACATATAATAATGGGTCACTCAAAACGGGACACGTAAAATAATGTTATATTAGTTTTTTTAAAGATGACAATATACCGCAAATTTTTTCTATCCATTTTGTTACGCGATACTTTTTGAGGCAACATTTATTAATTATATTTAACGGACAAGTCTATAACATTCATAGAATACAAATACTTTAACACCAATATTATTTTGACAGATTTATATGACGTACAATGTAAATCAAAACACACGATTTCCTCTGTAGATTGACTATATTTATCGCGGAAGCCATTAGTATTAAACGTTGCGTTTGAATAAAGATATATGCTTCAAGATAACTTTATATCTAATTCTATATTTAAGTACAGACGTCAAAAAGCATCGCGTAAAGGATTCCAAGAACGAACGACGGCTATGACTATTATTATTAATTCCATTTTATATAACACTCATCACCTAAACGAACATGCTTAATAAATTTCGCATTATTCTATACACCACGCATTTACTGAAAGGAAAATATAAACGCATACCTCTTAGCACTCAGGAAATATCCTCAACACTTTTACACATTACCGACTCGACATAAGCATTGAAACCAATAAAAGGAAATAATTTACATAAGGCCATATATCTTACTGTACACGTATAACGAGTAGATGATTAATTAGATAAATAATTATGTTGCATTTTTAATATTAATGTTTAAGGATTAATTCATCCGTATTTACGACAGTTTGGTCCATATAAATATTATTACATAAATCGTGGGTCAACGATGCGTTCGCGAATTTAGGTACCCAGCGAAAGAAGTCGGGCTGATTGATTTAAGATAGAACACTTCGCGACTGAGCAATAAAGAATTAAAAGAGCGAAGTTAATAAAATTATGGAGCGCTAAGGGCTTTGTAAATGTCATACAATGGAAGTTAAAAGTGTCTCTTGGATAGGATATGTAGCTGGATGCCTAAGTCGCGTCCGCCGCGGCGCCCGGCCGCCTACGGTCAGTCTTTTCGGCTAATGTTTACGAATTTGTGCAAAATATTCTACTATCCGCGTAACTTAACAAAGATAAATTTTATTTACAAAACACATCTCCGTCGAGATTGTACGAAACAAAACGAACGAGCACTGACCGGGAGCCGCCAGAGCGCCGATGTCACTTCCAAACTCCGTTGCAGTGGCTTCGTCTCTTTCTTACGCATCGTACAGAACTTAATTCTGTCTCGTTTGCGCACATTAAACTGTTTTGAAATACTAAGGGACATCACAACCGGATCTATCAGTCCAGTCGCAGTCTTGGAGTTGGTAGGTTGTGTAGAATGTTGTGGCACGTGGGGTTTTGCTTAAGTGGTTCACGCTGGGCCCGGCGCACCAGCAGGTGCCTCGGTCCTCATTTCTGACTTGAGCTTGACGAACTCCCGAGCGACTTCATCATTGTGCCTTTGAGAAAGTATTCTTAGTATCGTCCAGCCAGTCTCGTCCATTTTGATTCGGGTGCCTAGAGGCAACCAGCACGCGATGGCCCCCTGAAAATTGATAATATAACAGTAAATAACCTTTCTTCTAAAGGGTATTATAGGTATGATACAGAAAATAATGTCAGAAAAATATTTCAATGATTTCAATGTGCCAAAAAAGTTGAAGGTCCATTACCTGTTCAACAATTTCGGTCATGCGCATTATAGCAACGCCGACCAGCCTGTCTTCGCGTGCGAAGCAATAGTCACGAACACACACGTGCAGCTCGAACAGATCCAGCTGTTCCGTGTTGCTCACCATGCTGGAAATTATGGAAAGACCAAGTTACGATAAATACCTTTTGAGTACTAGGTGAAAGAAGTAAGTGCTCTTAATTGTTAGACCGAGTTTTTAAAATTATCTGGCACTTACAAATGGAACGTCTCATTAAACTTGGGACTCCAGTTGTTGCTCTTGGACTTGGTGGCGAATTTCCTCTTCTTCTCCGCGAGGTGTGGACCGATTAGATTAACCTCGATGAACGGACGGAACATACCGCTTTGGATCACCCACTTCAGATCATTTGCTGCTACCACTGTAAGTCATATCATAAAATAATGAGCAGTTGAACTATGTACACGATGTAAAGCTTGGTTAAATCGATTGTCTACTAACAAATCGTATATAAGGAAGGAATAAAGGAATGAATTCGTCGTTATGAATATACAAATTCAAATACACATCACACTTAGATCCGGAACGACACTTATGTGGATCACACAAAAAGTAGTTCCGAAAGTTGAAAATGGAACCAGCGACTCAGTCCCGTCACTGCATCAAACGTTCAAATTGTTTTAATATAATCGTAAAACTACTAAATCCTTTACCTTTCACCGTGATCTTATGTTCGCCAGTGTTAGGATGCGTGAACAGGTCCACTTGCAGTGACACTTCACCCACGCTTCCCTCTTCCACGACTGCAGCGTCTCAAGAAATCAGAACATTAAAATGTAGCAGAACATTGGTTTACAGGCAAATAAAGATAGATAGGGGAAAACGAACAAAAAATAGACATAGTACACATTAAGTTGATCCCAAATAAATAACCAAGGATAACATGAAAAGAAGAAAGATTATATTTGAGAATTTTCATCTCTACAATGCTAAAATAGAAAGAGATTAACACCAAGTAAAACAATTTATCTATTAAATTAATTATATATTCTATTACCTTGGTTCTGCTGACAGCTAACAAATGTCCTGATCAACGTATCAGTAGTTTGTGTGTACAAGCTGAGAGCATATCTCAAGGACTGCAGTTCTGGACTCTTCTCTAAGAAGGCTTTCTTGAGTCCATTGCCTCCTGCGTGGAAGTATAGCTTGATGGTGTCCAATGCAGCGTCCAGTACTCCACACTGTTTCGGTGTCAAGCTCTTCTCAGCTGACAGATGCTACGGGAAAAATGCATATGTTTAATTTTGGGATTTTCAATGCTTGTAGCTTGGCTTAATGCTTTAAGGCTTTTGAGCTTTTTTGTAATGCTATGAAAATCATTTATTATGTAGACTCGTCTTAACTCCACCAGATAAAAGAATGGGTAGGTATATTGTTTTGCCACAGGGTAGTTAAATATCATATTTATTGTTATATCTGTATCAAAATTGTTGTTGTGTGTTATGTAATTTAGATTTAATACTTTGTCAATTTAGCTTTAATTTAACTTTTCTTTTGGCTTAAAATTGATTGATTATATTTAACACCCGCGCATTATATTATTGTGCCTGCTGTGCTTTTCTATAAGTAATGGATCACTTAGAATTAAGTTTGAAATGTACAACTTATAAAGTATAATGTACTCATTGTTGGGAATTCTATAATAAATAAATAAATATTGCTATGTTAGTAGATACCAATAATAACGTCTTATTACAAATATTTCCTCATTAAAAACAATATCACCAAAATATATCGTCCTTATCGTGCTTACCTCTTTAGATATGTCCATGACGCCAGAGAGTGCATGCTTGACATCCTGTTTACCCACAGTGCTCTTGAACAACTGGGTCATGTCTTCGATCTTCGCATTCGCTGCCAAGTTCTTTGCGTTGTTCGTCAGGTTCTTCAACATCATCTGTATCAAGACAGAAAAGTATTTTTGTATTATTACCCTTCTATTATCCCTTGTCGAATTTTTTTTATGTCTATATTGTTCATTTTGTATTGTTATATGGATATGGAATTAGTTTAAGTATTCTTTCAATTGCTGCACAAGTTTTAATTCAAATAATATAAATATTTTACCGTCTTATCAGTCATAGGCGGGAGCACAACAGTCTTTTCTAATATCTTCATCACAATCTTCCACAATTCCTTTAGTAATCGTTTAAGAACAGTCTTTTCACAGGATTCCGCGTACATTGTGAGAGAACCATCCTGCAAACAAATATAAGTATCAGTCAGCTATGAATTATAAACCTGTTTTCTCAAAATAAACTTAGAGAAATATAGTGAAACTCGTTGAAAAATCTTAAATTCAGGGTTGTATTTTCTAAGAGATATGTATAAAGTAGGCAAGATTGCATTAGTTACAAATGGTCAAAGTATTCGCGTACATGTTCATAATTGACATATAAGTCTAATTTCCTCACCAGAATATCCATAAGTGGTCTTAGCACTTCATCAGCCTCGTGGTGTACCGGAGGCTGTTGTTGACCAGGTGCTGCACCACCTCCAACTTTCTGCAGCAATTCTCCTAGTTCCTTCACACTGGCTGTGATTCGCGACTCCAAGCTAGAATTTAAAAATATTTTATTCAGAATTACATAATTTTATAAAATACGTAATGTCTCATATACACACTACTAGGCAATATTTGCATCACGCAAGACGTAATACTCAGCGTGTTTGGCAACACGTTTCCCGGCGTCCATTTTATAAAACAATATGTGGTATGTCAATAGATCTTAATGGATAAGAGACTAGGATATTGTCAGTTAAGGCCAAGTTACGACATCCATCTCATTTCGGGCCTTTTAAGCTAGGTTTTACGAGTTCAAGACAAATGTGCTAATTAAAACTATACCTGTTAGCAAACATCGACGCCAGATCATCTAACGTCCCATTCAGCCTATTCTGCAGATCCTTCAAGATATCAGCAGCGTCTCGCTCCAACTTGGGGCCGCCCATAGATTCGAACATCTTCTCCAGTTGTACCCTCAGTTGTTGGATGTTGTTCATCAAGATACACGCCTGTAAGTATATCATTCTTATTGATTTATGTGTGTTATTTATTATGTATGAGCTTTGCCTTTAGATTGTATTGAAGCTATTCTTACGAACTTGTAATTTGGGTATTTGCTTGGGTATTTTTCTCTTGTAAAGCCCTCAAAATACATAATGATAATGGCACAACTATGAATGATAAGATTACTTTACAAATAAATAATATCGTTTTTATTCCTAATAGTTCTAAAATAAATTCAACATACCACTCGTTCCTCCTTCAGGTGTTCAGGGAATTCCTTCTTGACGATGTCAGCGTAAGCTACAAGGACTTTGACGATGGTCTTTGCAAACCTCTTCATGTATCGCTTCCAGATCTCGGGGTCTGGGCACTCGAGTTTGGAGACAACGTCAAAGCATTGCGTTAGTTGGGTGAACACATCCACAACTGAGCAACTGAATAGAGCGTGTTCACTTGATTGTTGGAACTGGAATATAATTATATTTTTTAGTGGTAGTGCTTAAATGGAAATTATTAGCTTAAAATTTGATACATTTAGAGAGAATCTGATATCAATTGTAGTTTAAACGCATTTTTTCCGTAATAAGAAATTTAGTTTTCAACGAATAATGGATTTTGTTGTATCAGAGAATCGAATAAATTATTTTCCCTGAATTAAAGCTTAATTTTAACTCACCCCATCTTTCTTATCCCTGTTGAATGCTCCATTGAGATATTCTAAAGAAACGTCGTCGTTTTCATTGAGCCACTGCATCACGAAGGGTTCGAACCAAGCCGGATACTCTGGCACAGCTCCGCAATATGGCGGCACGTCTTTTACGTAGTTTGTGTGAAGCCATTTTACCTGTTGATGAAGTATTCACATAGTAGACATTTGTGTACAATTTATGTACAAATGGGCTTTTAAAAGCGCTGATTCATCTATCTTACATAAATATTACCAACCTTCATTAAGGTAAACACGTTACGATATTTAATTTAAAAAATAAATACCAACAATTTATTTATTAAAAACCGTTTTTATTTCCTAAATGTTTCATCAAACGATTGATAGTTATAGCAAAATTAGCTTAATATTTAAAGAAATCACTAACACATTCAAGAACACATCTTTTAGCAGCCTTACCTTGAAGTGCAAGTTCATGTAAGCCGAAGACTTGCATAACCGATGTTGTTCATGCTCTTCCAAGGCATACTTCATGTCCACAGCGAATAATGACCACATCGTTGCCGCTGATAGCTATAAAGTTCAAAGTGTTAACGAACTAGTATAAAATCATTCTATATATTGCCTTGCCTATTCTTTACATTTGGATTTAAATTTTTCATTCATAGTAAAGGCATCTTAATAATATACACATATACCTAAAATTTACCGCCTTATTGAAAAGCAGATACTGTAACCACCACATCGTTTATAAATATATTAGAAGTATTAACATTCTTACCTGACCAATATTCAATTCTTGAGGGAACTGGTTAAGAACTGGAGCATAGCTATTCCTATCTTCCTCTATCACAGATACGATAAGAGCAATCAGTTTGTGCCAGAAATCCACAGACTCCAGTTGCGGACCGTGGTCTGCAGGATCACGCTTCGCTTCATTTGGATCCACCTGCAAAATATTTTTTTTAGGAATGTGCCTTTGAACAACTTCTAAATAGGGAAATCTTTTAGTATTGTTTTTTTTTAATCAAATTTGATTCATGAATCAGATACTGAAATGCATTAAGTATGTTTTTATTTTGTTACACACGATGATCAATATTAATATGTTCATGACAATTGTCTTTTTTCTTGTTCTTCCCAAATACTTCTTGGGGATTGAACCTCAGATGCTCGGTCGGATTTTAAATTTCGAGTAACTTCTTTGGTTTGGTTGTTAGTAATGTATGATTAATAAAATTAAAAATACTTTACCTGGAACTCCCTGTTGTACAGTTCGTAACAATTCTCAAATAGAAACTGATATGTTGATCTAAGGCATGCCTTCACGCAGTCTTTGACCACAGTGCTGGCGCGGGGCGGACTACTTAGCTCTTGAACCTGTAAGACAAAACACATTATCAAATTATTTAATAAATAAAGCAAAAATAATTGGTGCTCGTATTTTAAATACAACTACAACAACAAAATATTATTCTCAATGTTTCTGTTCTGTTCTGTAATGCGTTTGTTCGACCTTGAATAAAAATATTCATGTTTGGAAGTCAGCTGAAGCTGCTTCTTCAGTAGCGGCAATCATCTAGCTAGCTACTTCTTATTATTTGATTTTATTAAGTGATGGGCAGTTCCGCCCAAGTCCTAGTATTGTTGTGAACTAATATGACATACCTTCATTCTAAAGAACGTGATGCTGGTCAGCAAATCGACCGTAGATTTAAGGTCCATGAGCTTCTCTGCACTGGATGCTGGGAAGTTGTTCCTATACATCGACAGGTCGATCCTCAATGAGTTGTGCAGTTGATCCAACAATTTCACGAACTTTTCTTTCTGTTAAAATATAGAATATCATTAGTTTTAAAAATTAAGTTTTAAGTATTTGTGTGTTAATCAATTTCTGTAATTTTGCTGTTAAACCCTATTTTGCTCTTTCCTGAAATCGTGCTTATTAAAAGGCATGTTATTAATAACATATTCGACACTAAAATGTTGACAAATGTGGGCGTCATTGAGTAACTAATTTTAAAGTTAAATAAAAATATTCATTGTTATTGTAAGTTTTAAGAAAGCTTTTTAAACATTTAATAATATAATGTTGTCTACAAAATTAGAATTACTGTATGAGTTATATAATTAACTTGCTACTCTCGCGCGGTTTCACCCGCTGCTCGGCTCGACCTACATACAAACTTACAAGTTTTACCTCTTTATTATATTAATATAGATTGTACTTACTCCAAAGTTGGAAGCTGCAAATCTGTCCGACGCTGATACTGCAGATGACGCGGTGGTGTGAGCATAGTAAGCGTTGATGTTGGCCAACAACGTAGACATGACTGCTGGTACTCCAGCACACAAGTACTTCGTCGAAAGGCAGTGGAAGTGCCTGGAGATGAAGATGGTAGGGACTTTAACAACGTTTAAATATGATAGATACATGGACTTTCTGCCCGTTACTATTGCTAAAAGGAAAATTTAGACAACTAGATCTTTAGTGCATTAACGTTTTAACACTTTTTTGGCCTGCAATGAATTTTCTTAGAAATGAAACCGATAGATATCAATGTGCCTGTAACAACTTAAAACCCTTTATGTATTTTTTTCTAAAATGACTGTATCCAAAAAACGTTAAATCATTTATTTCACGTCACTTTCGACCGTGAAACAGAATAATAAAATAAAAGAAGTTAAAATGTTTCAGTTTCTTGGCATATTACTGTCGTCTAGATAAGGTTCAAAGTGTATATTTCCTATAGCGAAGAATGAGCTAAAAACTCCACCGTTACTCTTTTTAATCAGTTTTACAATTTAACTCCTGGTTACATTATTAATTTTTTGGGGAAAATAGGTACATGTTGTATACCAATGTTAATCAAAACTCACGTCATTGCTTGGTAAATGGCTTCTATTCCGTATCTCATAGCGAATTCATCGACGATTTCTTCAGGTATTTCATTGAAGTAGACCTTCCAAGCGTCGTCGCCTCTTGCAGCTGGTAATGTGACCGCGCCATTGTTCTCTTCACATAGGTAGTGGAACAGGTTCTCGTGAAGACACGTGTACTGCAAAGAGAAAAATATGAACATTAAATATAGACACAACATATTTTATTCCTTTGAGTTTGTTTCAGTATTTCTTCTCAGAGTTGTCAGATAGGAAATGCCGGCTTCTTTTTGTCTTATACATATAATTTTGACGTGTTAAAGTTCTGTTTTATGGCCTACTTATAAAAATAATTTCGTTGTTTCATTATTTTGTATATATTTTTTCAGTAATACTTCTTATTGTAAATGTTGGTTTCTAGATCATGCTACCGCTTACCCTTACGCTTAGAGCATACCGTGCTAGATACAGATATCCTACTAATATTATACCTATATATGTGAAAGTTTGTGATAATGTATGGATGTACCTATGTTTGGTATTTTGATAGATCAACTGGATTAACACATAGGCTGCTTTTTATCGACATACTAAGAGGGGGAAGCAGCGTGTAAAAACTAGTACACATATTATTATATTTTATCAACAAAAAAATAAGTTTATTTCAATAAATTTTCACGGGTCAACATTGCTTATATGCTACCTCGAAAATATGAAAGAGCGGTATCGATAACCAATATTGCACACGTACTTATGAAGTTATTTTTGTTAGATTTTTTTGTGGAACTTCAACCGTACAATATTTTTGCTTTGCGATGCAAATAGTCCAGGACTTTGCAATACAACCGATAGCCGTTAAAATCTGTTTCAATGCATATAAATGCTTAGCACATATTGCTAGTTCTGTTTGTGAATTTTTGTAAAATATTTACTTCCATTTCTCTCGCAGTTTTTAAAAGATTTAGAATGTTATAATACTGTACGTACAAATAATGTGTACTATTTTGATTTCCAAACTCCTAATACCATAAAACGGGCCGAATAGATTTAAGGGGGGGGGGGGATACAGAAAAGGGATGAATAAATGTTGGCGAATATTTCTAGTATTCATCTCCCCTCTTCTGCGTCTATTCATCTCTCGAATTCTACTCACGCTGTTTCACCTGATCTAATAACCTAAGTTTAAATATCCTACCCGACACTCCAAGTCAGATTTCTAACCCCAATCCCAAAATTGACCGCTACGCCATAACGTATCGAGAGACGATCTCCGGCCGCGGTAGCTCGCCGCCCCACCCGAATTAGACCCGAACCTATGGCGCGTAGCGTTCCACGCGCGACTCAAAGAGGCAATAGACCACCACAGACGGGGCCTTATAGGGCCGATGTTTAGACGCGACCTCGGCCCAGAGCAAGAGAAAGCACGGTGGGTTTTTAGTAAGAGTCTAACACTCCCTCGCGCTCGCGCCAACTCTGGGCGTGAGAAGACATATAATGATTTACCCCTCACATAAAAAAGTCAGATTTCTAACCTCAATCCCAAAATTGACCATTTTGCCATAACGTATTCGCAAAGGACTAAAAGTTACAGATTAAAAAACTTGTACAACGAAAAAGTTGGTTGCACGTTTATTTTGAATTCGATTTCATGTTCGTAAAACAAAGTCAAATCTATGGGGAAATCGCAGTGCAGGCCGAAAATAAATTGAATTTCCACTTGTTTCTGTTCTGGTCTGACAGTGAGGAATATATGAATAGTTATTTTATGGACTACTGTTTAACTATTTCAAAAATCGAGTTTTCAAGGGGCGGTCTAATCCTACAAGGAGATCTCTTATAGACAACCTTTGGATGAAGCTGTTATAGGAGTTTGAAATATGGATGTCCAATTATTATTTAAAGTACCTGCTATAAAATATATCTTTATAATAATATAAAGCTATAAAATATATCATAAAAAACCTACAAAGATAAATAAAAACATACAAAATAAACTTTGTGTGTTCCACAAATCGTTGTTTCGGGTCTGATTGATTTGTGTTTGTAAATTAATACGATTGTATACATACATCTAGGAATAAATCTTAGTGTGAAGGTACATTAAAAAAGAACACATTGATTGTTATAAGCAATCGCGTGATGCATTCGCATTGTTCAGAATAACTATTAGTCGATTCGCACAAAAAGCCATAAATGGCTTACTAATATTATGAAAAGTTGATATGGCATTTAATGAGTCCGCCTTTGCCCACCCCTTAAGAAGGACATGGCAAGGAGTTATGCGACTAACTGACTTGGAATTTCAATTTCAAAATTCTCGCCTAGCAATCGACCTTCGAAAATTTTTGATCAACTAGGCATATAAGTTGACTCACTAGCTACTCGCGAGCGGTGCATTTGATATTACAAAACGTGATCAGTGCGAGTTCGGTTTACGTTAAGTCCTGCTTTAAGTTAACCAACCAACTAGAAGGATAAACGCAGTAAGGTTTAAAAAATGTTAACATAAAAGTAACATGGAGGCAACTCGCTTTATGCACACCATATATTTATTTACATAAACATGTACAATTTTACAGCTTATGCCATACATTATAGGTACAATCAAGAAAGATATTTACTATCATCATAAGATAATAATAGTAGGTAGAAAAAGAGTAATTAGAACTAATTTATCAATTAATAATCAGCCATCAATCCCTTCACAAAACATAACACCCCGACATAATACCCCTACACTGCACCGTAAACAAATTAGATTCCGGTATTGTTCCAACATTGCGAATATCAAGAGAGGATTGATTATATCGTCAACGCTCGAACAAGCGGAGAGTTTACATGCGCGACTGTCCTCGCAGCCAGCACAGCCAGCCAATAAGGGGTGCTTCCATGGCCTTAGCTGTTGCTTCGGCACTGCTGC
This sequence comes from Spodoptera exigua, assembly GCA_902829305.4. NCBI lineage: Eukaryota > Metazoa > Arthropoda > Insecta > Lepidoptera > Noctuidae > Spodoptera > Spodoptera exigua. The sequence continues at coordinate 9,784,279 of LR824616.2, read as the reverse complement.
TCAAACAGTCGGCAGTGTTTAAATAAAGTTTACCTTTTTAGTAAAAATAGAGCCTGTTATACGCCTCAACCACCGTCCAAAGGTCTTCTTGATGAAAAGCCTTAGAAATATTGCGACAATAAATCGGAATATTTGCTTGGACCAACGTCCGATAGCGATATTGATGCAAAGTTTTAGTACTGTTGTGGAAATAAAGACCAAAATAAGCTTCAACCATTTTACTATGGTCTCCATAGTTCAACAGGTTGCCTTGTAGCTAAGGTACGCCCGAGCCTTGTTGCACCGGGGCTCGTTAATTAAGAGCCGCGTACGCGGTGACCTGCGTCGCGCAGCCAACTAGCTATCTGCGCGCCTAGCACGCCCTCTACGGAGTCGGTCGCATGTGCGCAGAAAACCGGCGCGGAAAATCGTTATCGGTGCATTTACAAAAAGTGCAACAGGATAATTTGATTTATTCATCCACAGGCAACGGGTCCTTTGATTGCATGTCGGTCTATTCTTTAGTGAATTTTTATGACTGCACCGTTGGTGTTGGTGAACGGTGATGCACAACTTGTCATCCTAAAACAATTTGTTTTTATAACGCACGAATTGTTTTTCTTGTGTGAAAATATATGTCAAGACACTCAGAAATTTTCTCTTAGTTGGTTGACACTTTTTCTTAATTACTTCTAGTTTATATTATAAAAAAATAGATCACAGGAGAAATTAAATTTATTTACTGCGCACGCGGCTCTGCCCCATGTGTATCCCGATCCCAGTAAGTCCAATCACTCTTATAACGTGCGAAAAACTATTTGTGTGTGCCTTGAAATCTTTTGCGCTCCAACACCTAATTACCTTTGTAATAATTAAGTACAAATTTATCATAAAAACAGTCATTTGTACAACTTAAGTGTCAGTACGCCACCAGGGACCTGGTACATTATGTATTCTTTTTGACCCGTTACACAACCAATTATGGTTAAAAGTATACCTATATTTTACGAGTGATCATCAATTAAATACTTACTTATTTAGTAATACTAAGTGCATAATACATACCCGATTTGTCTGGCAATCTTAGGACTAAAAGTGGGTAGAAGTCAACAAATCAGAATTTAACAATTGCAATCCATTTTTCAAACATTCTGTTAAAAGCTTGGTTATTTTACTTGTTAGCAACATGATATATCATCTGACTAAACCATTGCAGCGTACATTCGTTTTAAAACGACCATCCATCTTTCTTTAACCACGGTATTATATCAATTTTAACTTGAAATTGAAAAATATGGAACTAAAATTTTTGCAAACAGATTCGGCAGAGCAAAGATTTACCAGGAGCTCATAATGGCGCGGAAGTGAAATGTTTTGACATTCTAAAGTGGGAATGTTGTGGGCGAATTTGCGGCGATACCTTATCAGGTCGACGTTTAGGTCTGCTACCCTAATCGTTCGTCGTTGGAGGGTTTCTGCTTTGAGTAGCGTAATGTGGTTCCGTTATTTTTGTTTTGTTGTTATGTGGTTTCGTGTTATTTGAGTTGAAATTTTGTTTACATTACTGTTTACTATAATATCACTATCTAGCTAGAAAGTGTCGTGACTAAGATATCTTTTGGGTCATGTTAAAATTTTGTTCAGCAGTTTACCTTTAATAGTAAAATTTGGCATTGTGAGCTAATTACAGATTTAAAAAATGTGGTAAACGGAGATTCGACTTAACAAAAACGATTAGAAGCGGTATTATATACATTTGCCATTATATCATCGTCATCATCATCATCATCAACCGGAAAACGTCCGGTGCTAGACAAAGTACTAAAACCTCCCCCTCGCCTATGTCTCTATACAGGAGGAAATCCTATTCCGAAATATCAAATTTTTATCTGGAAGAGTCGATACATATTTTTAGTATTTGTAGCAACTGCATTTTTATTCTTATGCTTCTTTTAAGATTAAAAAAATAGGAAAAATAAAAAATAAAAATAATATTTTAATATTTAACTATACCTATCTAGCATATACCTACCTAGGTAGCTAACTGTATGGTGATATGTCCTTTGATATTTTGACTTTAGTAATGAATTCGATTATTTTTATTTTGTGTAGCGTAAGTTAAAAAAACACCTACCGTCATATATTAATATTTGCAAAACCGTTCATTTACGCAATTTCAAATTCGATCCACGATAAAACTCTTCTAAAACAAGAACCATTTTCGCTCAGCAAATTTTATTTAACCTAATATTATGAGAAGGCTATCCTTATTGTTATTACGTCATACAAAGTTAGTAGGCATACACACAGCGTTACGAGTGCCATAAACAGTATAAAAAAAGCAATCAAATTACAATTCGGTCGTTGACTTTTGCGAACTTACGAGTAAATAGAAGCATTGAAACTGCTTCACTCAGAATGTACCATGAAAATAAACTTTAACAGACGTTTCTTTTGTAAAACATCAGATCTAATTTTACTGGGAAACTTTTCTTTGTTAAAATAAAGTTGTAAAAAAATGTTACGTAGAATTTCAGCTATTAATAAATATTTTTTATGTTGTAACTTTAGTGGGGAATATTTAATTAATTAAGTACGTTTATCGACTTTTTCAATAGCTGCTGGGCGAGATAATTTGCCTGCTTCCAACCAAAATGAGCAGCAATACGCAACACATTTGTAAAAAATATGTTTGAGTAAGTTTCGCTTATTGGTCGTCTGATTGCGATTGCTCTGGGCAACTCTTCTCATTTTTTATCTAGTACCTACTGGGCAGGCGTTGAACTGCTGTCGCGGCTGATTGTAAGCGTTTATGCAAACTACTACCACTAAGCTACCAATTCAATCAGGCCTCAAGGGCCCTCAGGGAATTTAGTATTTCTGTAAATTGCCAAAAACTATTTTTCATGGAAATCAAAATCAAAATGACAAAGTCTTTTTGATAGAAGTACTTAGATAGTAAATTCTCTTATAGTAGTCTTTTTCCAGCAGTACATTTGACAATTTGATAGAAGAAGTTAAAACATTCCATTTTTATTCAAGGTCACCATAAATTGTCTTGAAACTTCAAAGTTTGTTGAAATTAACACTTATTTTCGAAAGGAAATAATTTTAATTAACTTTGAAAAGAAAATACTATGGAGATAAACCTTTTTACTTATTAACAGCTGACCTTAATAGACTTCGTTATCATAAATACTTGTTAAGTCTAATCCTTTTCTTTATTCCGTTTTTTTGTCTAGATTTGGGTCGACACCTAAGACTTAGGATTTGCTGAAATTACGGTATTTTGCCTACCATGCGTGCTTAACTTAAATCCGGTATTGTTTTCATTGCTTTTTTTAATATACAAGATTTTTTTTCTTTGATGCCGTGCGCTGGTGCTTATTAAATATACTGCTTTGAGCTAGAAAAGTTCTATGTAGTAATGCTATTCGAAGTTTGAACCACTTTAGTAGTCGCGTTTATATAATAGAAAAATGTAAAGGAATGATGAGCTTTTATTATAAGTTTGAAATCGCTAATACACTTTAAGGAAGCATGGTTGCTGATACCTTCTTAGAGTGAGAAGAAGCCTTTTCTAGACATTTTGAGGGTGTTGATGAATGAGAATTTGCGATTTAAGTATTTAATCGACTAATTATTATGGGACACCATTAATTTATTATCACAATCATTTGTATTAGCCTTAAGACATCCACTTGCAAACAGATGATATTCTTAATATCTTCCAAATGTATTCTACGTTGAAATCCAAGGAGTTCAAAATAGACCAGATTACATCTAGCACATTGAAAATAGAGATATACAAAATGGAAGATTCGAAGCACCAGGTGAAACGGAGAGCTCGTTGTAAACTAGTTACGATGAAAAATATATAACGGTTTACTGAATTCGCCCGGCCTCTCAGAAACGGCTATCCAAATCGATACTTTACTCCGAAGTAGGACTTGAGAGTGCTTTTCAAAAGTAGTGAGGTTCGTATCTCTGTAAAATTGGAAATAGGGATAGAATGGTTATAGAATCCGTTGTAAGCGTTTGATATTGTCGCTTTTGAAAAGTGTTTTAAATATTCCTTAAATGATGGCCAAGCGAGCCGTATTTCCTTTTATTTGTTTTTTTTTTTTAATTTAGTCTAGAATCGGAATATAGTCGAAAGATCGGGAGGTGTGGAAGCGAGATGGGGAGGCCTTTGCTCAGCAGCACTGGGACAATACAGGCTAGTAAAAAAAGTCTAGAATCGTACCCGGTTTACGGCACGGCAAAATAGGAGGTCTACATAATAAAAAAATTAAGTTTCGAGTCGTAAAAAATCAACTGAGAGAAATCTCTACCGTTGTCCTATGGTCTATAATACAATTTAATTCCTAAGACATCGGTAATAAGGAATAATTAACTCTATGTTCCATTACCTAAGGATAATTATCCCTGAATATGAATACTTTTATTGCTTAGCTCTTACCTACATTTTCTTTCGAAGTAATTTGTCGCACCTCGATATCTGGCTTAAAAGCTTTTCGTATTGCGAGGTTCACTATTCGTGCCATTACGCAAATTTTCATAATTATACGTCTACACGTATTGCCTTCTTGATTTACCAATCGCAAATGGAAGTCGTAAGCAAGATGTATTGGGTAATGATTTCAAGATAAGTAGGTAGGTAGCTATTTCAATAAGCGACAAAATAATTATGAGTTCATTTTAGCTGCTTTAGCAGGAGAAATAGTTGCCGTGAAACGTACTCAACACTCAATGATTTATTGAATTTCACAATGTGTTCAATGTGTCTTAGGTGATAGATTATAAATTATGAGACCCTGTCGGGCACAGCAAAGGTAGATCGATGTAGGCACGTAACAGTTCCTTGTGTTTCACAAATTGTTACACTAGTATTTTCTCTTAGCCATGCGGTTACAAACCTACAAATTATTATAAATGCAGCTTCAAACCAGATAATAAGCTTAGTGTATTTTTATTTTTACTCATTAGTGTGTTCATAATCACCATTATTGACTTATATTCTTATTTATATATTTTAATACATTGTGCAACACATATAAAGGCGGACTTGTGAGTCAACAGTAAAGGTGATGTAGAGAAGTGTTACACTAAGTTCTAAATAGCGTCACGCAAATTATTAATAAACATATGTGGATACGTGATCGGAAAAAAATATAAATATCATATATGTACGGCGTAACTGTTCTTAGATGAAATATGTGTATTTTCAGAAAAAAAAACACACTTGGTCTTGAATAATTATAACTAATTATATTTACAGCAAAAGTGTTGCCTTTACTTGTACAGTAACCACAAGCCTTCTGGCACCTAATTAGTACAAACACGCTGACCTAATTCAACCCAAACATAAACAAATTAAAAAAACCGCTATTTATCACGTAGCCCGTTGCCACACTTCCTTATTACCGTGGACTGCAAACGCAAACATGCACGCGATTATAAATCTAATGTTCAAAAAATTATAGCCCTAAATGGCATAACTTCTACAAAGTTTGCATAATTCGTTTACGAAGGTCGCACTAATATTTTGGAGTCCATTTAATTAGAGCGACCCTTAATAAATCAAGGAAAGATAAATTGGTTTAAATGGGTCCCTCCTACCTGACTAGGTACCGGTGTAATTTATACGTATGAGGACCTAGCCCTTTTGAGAGCCCAAGAGCCATTTTATTTGTTTTCAATAAACAGCTACAGAAATTCATTACTTAAGGTCAATCATTTCTTAACATTCGATTTAAATCAGTATAAGAAGCTTCCATGACAAAAGCTAGAATAGATAAATTCGATTGTGTATTGTATTCACATACACACCAATCAGTAAGCACAGCTTAAGCACAAAGCACGTCGTAAGAGTATGCATAATATTAAATTTAGGTAATTTATTTTTTTATTTTATGTTATTTACTTGTAAAGAATTTCTAAAACGAGTGAAGACACTAACTCTATTTACACAGATTTCACCTAACTCAGTAGTAAGTTCAAATGGAAATGAATATCACATAATAGTCAGTAAATGCGTCATATAGTAATTATCGTAAATTATACAACTTTAAAATCTAAGTGAACGCTCCATAAACTCTTTTATCTAAAAGAAATACTAGTAAAAGGTAAGCCGTTCACAGTAGATGTACTCTATTTTAGTCGGAACCGATAATATAATCAGTTCAGCTCTTAAAACCATTAGCATACTAGCGGAGCGTTCTTTTTAATTTCATACTCATCAGTAGGCTAACGAATGCAAATACTTTAATTTAGTAAGAGGTTGGGATTACAGGTACTGTTTCTTTCTTTACACTGAGAACGTATCACTTGATGGTAAGTGCCGCCACCTATTGACACCTTTTTTGCGAAGGGAAAACCATCAAATGACTTCTCCCGCCCATTGTCGGGCGGGAGGGAGTGTCAGACTCTTACTGACTCAGAACCCACCCGTTCCTTCTCCTGCTCTAGACTAAGGCCTCGGTGCCTTACCCCGCAACCCCAGTCCTATTGACAACTGCAATACCAGATGAATCACAGGCGTGTTGCCAGACTTATAAGAAAGAATAAACTAGATTTTTGGAATTTTGACGGTCGTATCTGTTTGGATATACCACCGCCGAAAGATCATTATAAGGTTTTGCTGTGTGAGGCAGAAAGGTTCGAGATAGAGGTTCCTCATCAATACTCCATAATTATATTCAAAACTATTTTTTATTGCGTTACAAAATGTGCATATTTTGTAAGTTTATAAGGACGCAATTTAGACCCTGTCGAGCATAACATAGATTTTATATATTTTATATAAAGCATAAAAATCTATATTATATTCTATAATATAGATTTTTACATTATACTGCGATCTTAATCATGGTGACAATTTACTATTTTTGCCTGTTACACATTTAAGTTAAACATAATCCATTATTTTAATAGGCCAATAACGCACTTGCAATTCTGCAACGAAACTCTGGTATTCGGGATATCTGTCGGTGGCGCTGCATTGCTTACTATCAGGTGATCTGTATAATATTTTAGAAAACTATCTCATTCATCAAATTTGAAATATATCATTCAATATACACGTTTTATCAAAGTTTTCAACATTCGAAATCATACAATGCCCACAAAAAACAAAAATCATTTAATTCTACATTGGAATTAAATTTTACAACTAGACTTGGCAGTCTTGCTAATTGTTTTGCCACTGCCTACCGAGGTAGTTGATTAAGAAATCTATTGAAAAATTCAATGCTAGTGGTTCGATAGAGGATTGATTTGAAGTGACATGAGATAGACGTTACCTTATTGCCAACGACCGGACAAGATCCTATGAACTTTTGTTGTAAATTTAACTGTCGTGTTTGAGAAATGTGTTATGTAAAATGTAATATTAATCATATTGTAATATTACAACTAGATTAGATAGTTATTATTAGAACACAAGATAATGAATATTATTTTTTCAAAAGAGATTTCCTTTGTTTTATATTGTATACATCTATGTATGCATATATGGTAGTCAAAGAGCTAATTATTTTAGCAATTTGATATGAAAAACATACATCACCATCGTCTTGTTAGCGTCTTGGATATACATTCTGTTAGCTTGCAACATAATTTCGTATTAAATAAATTAAAACAAGAGAAATAATTACGAAGAGAATATTAGATTATTACTTACTTATTTAGTTCTTGTAATAGAAATTTTGATCGACTCAGCATTATAAAAAAGTAGTAAAAAAATTACAAATAATCCTTTATGAATATAATCCTTTATGAATATAATCCTTTACAAATAATATATACCTATGCCACTTGAAATAAACAAAAACATTTCTCAATTATATTTGAAAACAAAATTACTATATCAAATGTTTGTACCCATAAGTGTGCGTGTTTGTAGTAACTAACACAAAATTTTGATACAACATAATCAGTTCACGCAAGCATTGCTTTAAAAAAAAACTTAATTTATCAACACGGCTCATAATGACGCCAAGCACGCGTTTAAGGGTTTTTACGAAGTTAAATTAGGGCAGGTTTAATCCAAATAGAAAGTTTTGTACAATACCGCCGACGTATCTTGGCGAGTCTGAAGTTAGCCGATTTTGTTCTTAAAAGATCCATTGCGCAGACAAACGGCTAACTTCAGACTCGCCAAGATACGGCAGCCGTACTGTAAGATACAAATCTCTATAAATGGTAGTATATACTTCAATATACTTTATAAATATTATTTTGTTATATTGGAATACCTTCTGCCAGCGGCTTTGTCAGTAATACTAGGGTAATAAGAAGCCTGTTTCTTATTCAAAACTATATATAATCTATCAAATTTGAATCAAAACCATTAGTAGTTTTTACGTTAAAACATTTACAACTTTGGCACAATATTAGGAGGTAAGCGTCTGTGCTTATATTCTAGAAAAATTGTAAAAAATAGCCCTCAGTAGCGAAATCATTCTTGAGATTCATTTGTTGAGAATGAGAGTGAGAGAGACATGAGAATTCTCAATATATTTGTTTCATTTCTAAAACGATAACGATTAGGTATCCATACAGAACTTAGCTAGGAAAGGTAGACTTATAATTTCTAATTATAAGCTTGAAATTACCAATCCACCGAAAGCAAGCGTGGTGACACTCATGCTTACGAAACTCATTCTTATCTTAACCACATAAGTTATAGTTGGATCTCAGTAGTGCGATAGCAACAGACTGATTAAAATGAGCATTTAAAAGACACAATTTGAAAATAGTGTTACGTGCCTGACGTCACGTTCCTGACTATGCGGGCTTGGGTTACGGGATTGGATGAAATGAAACACTAATACCGGTTTTCAGACTTTCTATTGCACTTAAGTTACAGCGTCCACGGAGTTAAGTTATCGGCGTTCCTCTCCAGCAGAGTCCGGCCGACTGACACAACTTTGCCGTTCACGCTGACTTAACTCACTTAACTGACTGCACTTCACTTTTTCACTGCACTTCACTATTTCACTCACTTTTCTTCTTTCTCACTTCTTCCTTTTCTTCCGAATCGCTTTAGACTTAGAACTCAACTGCCAGCGGTGAGCCGCAGTTCCGCTTATATACCCCCGGTCAGGTTCTGGAACATTCAATTTCGTTATTCTTTTTGATCGTCATGCCTCCAGAACCTTCCAATAATTTCGTTATTCATTTTTATTTATTCTCCTTCTCGCTCTTTAATTTTTCATTTCTTTCACACAAATAATTCCAGAAAGTTCGACAAAACTTCTATAAACTAAAAAACTTCATGTTTACGGCGGGACTCGAACTCGGGGTCTCTGTGGTGTAATCCTTACCGATTACACCAACTCGTGTTGACAATTCACGACGAAATTTACAATCTCTAGGCAACGTTTGACAACCATCCATTGACGTCATGATGTCAAAGAGTTTGAACCACTTTTCCGTCACACTGCCCCCCTCTTAGATTCGCTCGTCCCGAGCATCGTTGCTGCCGTAATACCTCGCCAACCTGTCTATATGGACAACTTTCAAAGGGCTCCTTGAAGTCTTCCGAATTCTGTAAGTAATGTCATTGATCTTCGTTACTATCTCATAAGGACCTTCCCAACTCGGTTGAAGCTTCGGAGATTTTCCCTTCCTTCTGACTGGATTATGGAGCCAGACCAATGACCCCTCTTCAAACCCAACAGAATTGGCTCGTCGATCATAGCGCGTTTTTGCGCGATCACTAGCTTGAAGACCGGCCTCTCTGATCTGCTCGTAAATGTCCAACATTTTTGCCCTTAACTCGCTTATGTAATCGCTAAACTCAGTGCGAGTGTCGCCAGGTGGACAGCCCGATACAAGATCTGCCGGTAATCTCAATTCCCTTCCAAAATTTGCAAATGCAGGCGTCTTTGCGGTACTTTCATGTACAGCAGTCCGATAGGCAAGCAAGAAGAGAGGTATGTAAGTATCCCAATCTCTCTGATGGCTGTCAACCACCTTTGCTAAGTGTCGCTCCAATGTTTGGTTGAAACGTTCGACCATTCCATCTGACTGTGGATGATAAGGGGTCGTTCGAGTCTTATGGATTCCCAAAAGTTTACAAGTTTCCTGAAAAACTTGGGATTCAAAGTTCCGTCCTTGATCACTGTGCATCTCCAAGGGCACTCCGAATCGGGTGAATACCTCGTTTACCAACTTCGTGGCTACAGTTACTGCCTCTTGATTCGGTATGGCAAAGACCTCCGGCCATTTTGTAAAATAATCCATAACCACTAAAACGTAGCGATTGCCCGAATCAGTGATTGGAAATGGTCCAGCGATGTCTAAGGCTATTCTCTCCCAAGGCATACCAACATTGTAGATTTTCATCGCCCCCCTGCTTCTTGTTTGTGGACCCTTGACAGCTGCACAACTAGTGCATTTCCGGCACCAATCTTCGACATCATATTTGCAATGCAACCAATAAAACCTCTCCTTGATCTTCACCAAAGTCCTCCTAATTCCCAAATGTCCTCCAGAAGATCCATCATGGAACGCTTTTAATACATCCCTTATTTTTGAACGAGGCACCACCAATTGCAAATGCTCGTCCTTGCCGTTTGTTGATTCCCATTTCCTGCACAGAAGTCCGTTATGCAGCGTAAGGCTTTTCCACTGTGCCCATAAACCTTTCGTTACCGCGCTATATTGGGCGACGTCACTCCAACTTGGCTTGTTACCACTTCGTAGCCACTCCAGTATTGGTTTAATATCTGCATCTCTTTCCTGTTCTAATTTCATCGCATCATCTCCCCATGCCTCGTCAACAGTATCAGTCCTTATCACCTTAAGAAAAGCAGTTTCCTTCTTGGCACAATGCTTGCAATCTTCCACGCATGGGCGTCTCGATAATGCATCTGCGTTGCCATGAATTCTTCCGCCGCGATGTTCGATTTCAAAGTCAAATTCCTGAAGTTGTTCCAACCATCTGGCTACTTGACCTTCGGGATCCTTAAACTGAAGCAGCCATTTCAAAGCAGCGTGATCAGTTCTGATCAAAAATTTCCGTCCCAGTAAATACTTCTTGAAATGGTGCAGAGTTTTGACTACGGCCAGCAATTCCCTCCTGGTCACGCAATAATTCCTCTCCGGCTTAGATAGTGACTTGCTGAAGTAAGCAATAACCTTCTCCTGCTCACCATCGCGTTGTGAAAGGACACCTCCTATTCCAATATTGCTGGCATCCGTATCAACTACGAATATTCCTTTCGCGCTGGGGTATCCGAGAATTGGTGTGTTACAAAGCCGTTCTTTTAGTTTTCGAAAGGCTTGCTCACAATCCTCGTCCCAGATGAAGGCACGTTTCTCCTCTGTCAATCGATGCAAAGGCTTGGCAATGTCCGAGAATCCTTTCACAAACCGCCGATAATACGAGCACAATCCAAGAAATGCCCGAACTTGCGTTTTGTCTTTAGGTGTTGGCCATTCCTTAACAGCGACAGTCTTGGCTGGATCAGTCTCAATTCCTCTCTCAGAAATAACATGTCCTAGATAATTCACTTCGCGCTTGAAGAAAGAGCATTTCTTTGGACTCAACTTTAAATTTGCTCCACGCAGCTTGTCGAGTACCTTTTCCAATTTTCTTAGATGATCGTCAAAATCCCGTCCAACAATGATGATGTCATCGAGGTAAACTAGGCAGGTTTCGCCCAGCAGTCCCGCCAGCACCTGTTCCATCAAACGCTCAAAGGTTGCCGGTGCATTGCATAATCCAAATGGCATCACCTTAAATTGCCAGAGTCCCTTCCCAGTTGAGAATGCGGTCTTTTCCTTGTCCTTGGGATCCAAATCCACCTGCCAATAGCCACTTTTCAGATCGATCGTTGAAAACCATTTCATGCCACTCAGTGTGTCAAGTGTGTCATCGATTCTTGGTAACGGGTAGCTATCCTTCTTGGTTACATCATTCAATCGTCGATAGTCTACGCAAAACCTCGTTGAACCATCTTTCTTCTTGACAAGCACGACAGGTGAACACCAAGGGCTAGAAGAGGGCTCTATCACGTCATTTTTCCTCATATCGTCAATCATTTGTTCAACCTCTTTCTCACGAGCGAATGGTATACGTCTGGGCCTTTGACGAATTGGCATTGTATCACCTGTGTTTATTTTATGCTTCACCAAACCAGTTCGGCCAATATCACCATCGCTTCTTGAAAACACATCAGAGAATCGAAGAAGTAAATTTCTAGCTTTCATAGTCTCCACTTTTGTCAGACTTTTGTTTTCGTCTAAGATTTTCGTTACAAAGTCTATTCCCGTACTGTCCTTCTTCACAAGATTTTCCGAGCATTTTCTTATCCAGGCCACTTCTTCCAATACGCCCACAGGCTCTCCTTCTTCAATCGTAATTTTTGAATCACTGAAGTTGAATACCGGAATGCGGTTGACATCAGATGACCCCACGACAGTTCTTGCCGGTAGCCATGAGTTTACGTGTTCCGATTTATCAATCACAGCGCACCTTCGAGGTAAACTTCCTTCCCTCCTCCTAGGTAATGCAATTGGTACGAGAGTCTGTGATTTTGGTGCAAGAACAGTTCTTCTTAAACAGCAAACTTTTCCCAGGGTTCCACCCTTCATCGGAATTTCCTCAGTTCCACATAGTAATACTCCAGATTTTAAGTCGATGTTACACTGGTGCCCTTGCAGGAAGTCAAGTCCCAGGATGCAGTCATCCAGAATTTCGGCCACAATAACCTCATGTCGATAAACACGTTCCCCAATTTTGATTGTTACATGCAGTTTTCCACTTATCGGTATGCACTGGCCGGTAGCTGATTTCATTCGTAGGCCAACAATTGGTTTAAGGTGTTTCCTGATGTTGTGCTCGAGCAGCCGAACATTTATCACCGTCCTTGAAGCTCCAGTATCTAATGTTAGCTGACTGTTTTTCCCATTTACTTGACCGTCTATCACCAGTGTATTTCCATCGTTGGTTTGCTTGATGTAGATTGTTGGGGTTGTTCCACTTCCAGCCAGCGCCCACCCCGCAGCCTTGGCTGGATTTAAGTTTCCCTGCTGGTCAGAAGTTGAGACCGCCGCGTCCTGGCGGTTCATCTTCTTCGGGCAGTCGCTCCGTATGTGCCCACGCTCTCCGCATCCATAGCACATGAAGTTCCGACGGCGTGGAGGTACCTGCTCCGTTGTCGTCATTTCCCGCAGACCTAAGGTACGGGGGTTGCCACGCACGGCTTCCACTTCCAATGCATGGGCCAGAGCTTCTTTCATGTTCTTGTGATGGCCCAGATGAACAGCAGCTCGTACTTCGGGGTCCCGAATACCGTCAATGAATGCTTGGAGAAGCGTGCCTTCAATCATTGACGGAGTCGACCTAAGCTCGACGCACAAGTTTCTCGATTTCCACGGACCATTGCTGTAGGCTCTCATTAGCACGCTGAGTACGCTCTTTTAATTGCGCTCTGTACACGTGCTCGAGGTGGCTGTCTCCAAAACGTGCCTCCAGTGCGTCGAGGAGGGCACTAAAGCTGAGATCCCCACTTGCGCCGATAGCTTCCAGCACTGAGAGCGCTTGATCACGGAGGGCCAGGGTGAGGGCTGACTGTGCTTCCTTCTGAGTCCAACCATAAGCCTCCATAAGTGTCTCGAACTGTAGCTTGAACGCGGTCCAGGATGTTGTTCCGTCGTAATGGGGAACCTTGAGCCCTTTCGTTGCGCTTGAGGCCGCATTTGGGGCGTCAAAAACGGCTGCAAGACGGCTTCGGCTCTTCAAAGGGCTTGGGCTTGTCATTTCCTGCTTGATTTTGGAGATCTCTTCTTCCACTCTCTCCTCTATGGCCATGACGCGATGTTCCAACTTGCCTAACCCTTCCTCCACTTCCTGTACCCGTTCGACAGCCTTTTGCAGTCCCTTCGTGAAATCCTTATGCATCTCTTTCAGCTCCCGTAGCTGCTCCGCCTGACAGTGTGCTTGCTCCCGTAGCTGTTCTGCCTGACAGCGTGCTTGCTCCTCTTGGCGGCGCGCTTGCTCTTCTTGGCGGCGCGCTTGCTCTTCTTGGCGGCGCGCTTGCTCTTCTTTCAGCTCCCGCAGCTGTTCTGCCTGACAGCGCGCTTGCTCTTCTTGGCGGCGCGCTTGCTCTTCTTGGCGGCGCGCTTGCTCTTCTTGGCGGCGCGCTTGCTCTGCCATCATTTGCTGCAGCTGTAGCAGAAGATCCACCTGCACAGGCTTGGCTTCTGCATCGCTGGTTTGAGCTGCAGCGCCCTCTTCCCTCACACGCTGCGCTTCTGACATTGAACGGGTACTCACTCCTCTTACGTCCTGCGGCACTAGCGGCATTTTTCTCCAATCCCACTTCTGACACCAAATGTTACGTGCCTGACGTCACGTTCCTGACTATGCGGGCTTGGGTTACGGGATTGGATGAAATGAAACACTAATACCGGTTTTCAGACTTTCTATTGCACTTAAGTTACAGCGTCCACGGAGTTAAGTTATCGGCGTTCCTCTCCAGCAGAGTCCGGCCGACTGACACAACTTTGCCGTTCACGCTGACTTAACTCACTTAACTGACTGCACTTCACTTTTTCACTGCACTTCACTATTTCACTCACTTTTCTTCTTTCTCACTTCTTCCTTTTCTTCCGAATCGCTTTAGACTTAGAACTCAACTGCCAGCGGTGAGCCGCAGTTCCGCTTATATACCCCCGGTCAGGTTCTGGAACATTCAATTTCGTTATTCTTTTTGATCGTCATGCCTCCAGAACCTTCCAATAATTTCGTTATTCATTTTTATTTATTCTCCTTCTCGCTCTTTAATTTTTCATTTCTTTCACACAAATAATTCCAGAAAGTTCGACAAAACTTCTATAAACTAAAAAACTTCATGTTTACGGCGGGACTCGAACTCGGGGTCTCTGTGGTGTAATCCACACGCCTTACCGATTACACCAACTCGTGTTGACAATTCACGACGAAATTTACAATCTCTAGGCAACGTTTGACAACCATCCATTGACGTCATGATGTCAAAGAGTTTGAACCACTTTTCCGTCACAATAGGATCCAATCTATTATAAGACGTAGACTGCCGTAGTATAAAAAGAAGAGAATATACAAATAATTTCTTCATTAAGTTGAAATTGTTACCAAAATTCCAACTTAATGAAGCAACCAACAAGACCATTAAAGAAAATTTGTTAAGTCTAGTTACGCAGCCGACATCTTTCAATTAGAAAACTCCAAAAGACTGACTTGTAAAAACGAGATCCAATTGATTTATTCTCTCAAGTTAATAGGTTAGCTTTTGAACAATCTAATTAATTTTCGCCAAGTTCGCCGCAATATTTTTAGAGAAAATTTTGTTGGATAAAAAAAATGTTTTTGTTATTGTGAGTTTGTGATGCATACTTTGATATGATAATATTTGTTCAAGTTTAGAATAAAGCAGGTTATACAACAAGACTTTTTACATGTATTTGTACGTAAGCATTTAACATAGACATTTTGAACTCTCTAGAACGTTCTATTGATATTATATAAGAAAAAAATAATTCAAATTCAAACCTTTATTTGAATATCTTACAAATTCTATCACATCAAATAACACATCCAACCAAATCAAACTGACATACCAATACCTAAAAGTATTATAAAATACTAGGTCAAGTAATACTGGACAGCGTAGTTAAACGTCGTCTGTACCTAAATCAATTCTATTACGTTCTACTAAGGCAGCAAAACCCCTGAGAATATCCTTGGATATTGGAAGCGTCAGATCAAAGCCAACGTTGCTTTTACACTAGAACGCCTGGTTTCTTCAACTAATAACATTAATATTGTGTAGAGAGGTCAAAAGTATCGGTTTCAGTGAGATATTTATCACACTGTCTTTGTCTGTCTTTGTAAAATAGAAAGAGAGAGGAATTGTTTTAATTGTATTACCTAGGTACCTTTATTATTTTCGATTACTCATTTATAATTTTAAATAATATAGGTAATAACACTGCCTCATTTTGTCTTGTGCCCTGGGTGCTGGTTACAAACATACAATTTGACATACAAATTACACTCAGACCCGGAACAACAATTTGTGTACCACACAGATTTGTTCCGTGCGGGAACCATCCCGCGACATTGCACGGCACCCGATTGCACAGCCACAGCGGTAACATTCACCTACCTTTTAGCGTGTGTATATTTACAAATGTATACCTTTTAAAGGTGTAAGTATAATGAGTGAAGTTAAGGCTTAGTGACACCTTTATACAACCACTATCTATGTCTAGCACGTAAAGTTATTTCTCTTAATTTTTTTGGACAAAGTAACTTATTTCTAGTTATTTCTTAAATCATGGTTATCTATACTTCTATACTAATATCATAAAGAGGTAAAATTTGTAAGTTTGTATGTAAGGCGTAATTTTAGAAGCGCTGGTCGGATTGCCAAAATTCTTTCACTGATAGATCGTTACAATGTTCCTGAGTACTATAGGCTATAAAACATCACGTTACGATCAAATGGAGCTGAACACTTAGTTTTGTATATATTGAAAAAGCAAGAAGTATGCACGAATGGATTGGTTCGACCAGAGTGATATCATGTCCTCTTAGAATATCACCGTGAAACAACCATAACGGTTTGTTTCGCCGTATGAATGATGTTACTGGAGGGAAAGAAAAACCATCAGCTTGTTTCCCAAAATATTACATAAAAAACAAATAAAACACAGAAAACTAGATCCGAACTCAGCCCTAATCGATCCAG
Source organism: Spodoptera exigua (assembly GCA_902829305.4). Classification (NCBI taxonomy): domain Eukaryota; kingdom Metazoa; phylum Arthropoda; class Insecta; order Lepidoptera; family Noctuidae; genus Spodoptera; species Spodoptera exigua. The sequence continues at coordinate 9,767,552 of LR824616.2, read as the reverse complement.
ACACGTCTCAGATTTCAGTATAAACATCATCTTAAAAGGTCGAGATCGCTATAACATCGATAGTAAATATATATTGGCACGATATAATTGGATTATGTACTTAATACGAACTTACGCTGAGTGGTAAGAAAATTCATTTAATCTATTACACGTAAACGTGACGCAAACTGGTTTTTATAGAACACATACATAGTTAATGTAAGAATCATGTAGTATTATGTTATACTAGCTTTTGTTACTAAGTTACACAACCAGCCTTACTCTTCTTTTTATGGGATATGAAACAATGGACTTATATTTGCAAATAGGCCATAAAACGGCACTTTTATACGTCAATTTATATGTGAAAAACTAGATGAAGCCGGCATTTCCTATCTGACTACTCTGAGAAGAAATGCCGAAACAAACTCAGTGGTCAGTCTCTTTTCAAGTCCAGACAATGTAAAAATAACATAATGTGAGAGAACCGTGCAAGTTCATTCTGTAGTGGTCTTTTGAGGAAAGAACCACGCCAGTTTAAGTAGACCCGTTCTAAAGACAGGCCAGTATAGCTAGTGCTGCTGAGTTGTCCGACGAACAATACCGATCAAAAGAACATTTGAGTGGGTCGCGCAAGTACTCAAACTGTCAGAATGCAGATAAGTCAGCAAACAAGCTGGACAAATTACCTGATGCGGCAATCGGCCCGCAGCACCAAAGGAGTTACGAGTGCCTTTTGGGGATAAGGGTTGCGGATATTTTAGGATTGGGAAGGGATAGGGGAGGGGAGGGGACTCTCCCTTAATACTATTCTGGAGGAGGGGAAAGGTACTCTGACCGAATTTGCTTTAACTTCCCTAGCTACCTATCCTTTTTTTGTAAGATACCTCACCTAATAAGAATTATAACGAAAAAAAAAATAGCGATATTAGCACAGTTGTTCTCGAGATTGATTTTAAGTTTAGCGTTCCTTTTTTATCTGTAAATTAGATTTATGATTCTTGCTGTTAAGTGATAATTGTATTAACGAGTTAAATTACAAAAGGCTTTAACTTATTATTATTTTGTATCAAAAAGGTGGGATGTCATTGTTTTAGCTGCAAATTTATTATTAGTTTATATGTATAAGCTATTTATTTATTGTAGTATGTTCCTAAGTCATATTTAAATATAAAGACACAATGAGCGGACACTTTATCTGATTTTCAGTTACCAGCTGTCCATCACCCTCAATCCGCGTTACAAGTTGCGTTGCCAGAAATTTTTCTACGACAGCTTCATATCAAACACAGTTCCTGACCATAGTACTAGTGCATTCTTGGAAGTGAGACATTCAAAATACCAAAAAAAAATGTTCTCATTGTGTCACTCGATATTTACGTCATCAAATGAAATTAAGTCGCATTTTTGACCTCTCAAATATCACGGGGCAGTTTTCTTTTATATTCTGTAACTGTAAACATTTAACGAATATTTTTGCGAATGTTTCGCTAGTACGAGTGTTCGGTTATTAAATTTGCGAATAAATGAAAAAGGCATGAACGTAGCCTTTGTGTCGTGCATAAAAATAAAATAAATAAACATTTTTTTCGTGGCGTCACACTGGATTAAGTATTGCAATCCAACTGACAATTGGAATATTGATGTGAAATAAAAAATATATAACTCAAGGATTTTTTTTTATTTTCAAGTAATACCTATATTATTATGTTTGTAGTATGTCAAATATGGGAGAACTAGGAAGCCGTCCTTGAAACATTTATTGCGTTGACTTTTCCGGAGACTTTTTTCTTGTTGAGGTTACTGGAGACCTAATCTTCCACTTCCTACAAAGCCTATTCCGGAAATCTTTCACTTATAACTCCTTGAGTAATGCGGTGAATCAAAGGTTCGTTTACCGCCCTAACAATTAAAAAAACTACCCACTAGCAGAGTTCATTTTAGAGGGAGGGAAGAATAATATCTTTTCTCTTCTACTTCAATCTTTTTCGCCAAGAGCTATGAGAGACTTTCAAAGAATAAAAAAAATATATAATTCATGTATTCATGTACCAAACAGATTCACGATAAAACTAAAGCTGTTTGATGCGTTAATCCATATAATTAGTGGTTTGCATTGAGCATTTATTTATGTGTTGGATATTCCATTTACCAAGGAAGACCATGATATTTATGCAACAACACGCTATTACAAATAGAAACTAAAAAGCGGGTGACATCGTGCAGTAGAAGTTAGTGTACAATAAAAATGTATATGAACACCAAAGATAAGACTTAATGCGGGTTACATGAGCGAAGCCGCGTCTGCTATTAGGCAGTAACTCAAAACAAGGATTTTCACGCGATTGGCAACTGAACCGCTATGACCTTGACACAGGCTTAAGAAACTGTAAGTTTGCACCTGTCTGTTTTTTCTTTGTTCAGTTGAAGTAATCCAGTCAAAAGCATGAATTTATTGTGATCTATTTGTGTGTACCTACTTGCATATTAGAAGTTCATTTTATGTACATTAAAGTGTGACACAAATTAAGCTTTAAATCAAAAACTACTACAATAAGTGCGGGAGAGCCAAGCTTCGTCACGAATGTGTCGGCTCGACCGGAGTGATACCACGGCCTCACAGAAAACGGGATTGAAACAACCACAGCGTTGTGTTTCGCCGTGTGAGTGAAGTTATCGGAAGCCCAATCCTTTCCCTCCCCCAATCCCTTCCCAATCTATAAATCTCCAAAACCTTAATCAGCATCGCGCTCGTGACTCCTCCGTTGCGGGTGTCCAGGGGCGGCGTGACTGCTCACGATCAGGTAATCCGTCTGCACGTTTGCCGACCGACACCATTAAAAAAAATCAAACCGCAGAACTATTTCTTGGCGAAAGGTTTATGTTCATTTAATTTTATTTGTGGCTAGAAGAAACCTACATGGCTTGCAGTCTTGGTGATCTTTCCGCAATCCGTAGTTGCCTCTTAATCTTGATTGTAGAATATTCTCGATAATAAGGAGGTCCGACAAAGACTTTTAAACTGTTTACTTCTTGTAAAAAGACACAGCGCGGTATTTTCATTTTCGTCCTTGGACTAATTTTAACGAAATGAAACATTTCTCCGTTTAAGGTTTCCGAATTTAATATAAGATTAACAGTATTAATTTTCTATCAATCTCTGTTCCCTTTTAAGGTTTTAATAAAGAAATTTAATTTCACTCCCTTGTGACGGATCCACGAAATATAAGAACAATTTATTGAATTATTTGTAAATCTTTATAATATTTTATCTAAACTTAGCAAGAAAAAAAATGATTTATATAGATGACTGTACATTTTTGAAACAAGCGCTACTCATTCCGTGTGTTTCACAAAGACTGACTTGGAGATTATACCCCAGGTAACTAGTTTTGATAACCCGAAGAACAAGAGTCCCTTAGAAGTTTTACGAAGTAGGTTGATGATACAAAATAATCATAATAAATAAAATAAAAACGAAAAATAACAGCTCCTCTTGGGCTAAGGGGTTCTGGGGTCCAGGTCCCATTCACAAATAGGGAATAGGCCAATTGGAATTTTTAAATCTTTACAAAAATTGCGGCGTCCATAGTTCATAGCTCCGTCCGTAGGAAGGTCCATCCTTTATAGGAACCCGTTAATAGGACGTATGACATACTGGTCTTGGCATAATATCCGATAATAGATTACACAAATAACATAAAAAACGGTTGTTTAAAGTAAACGAATCCAATCCACAACAAAATTAATGCTACAAAAGTGACTGTTGCGCATATAAAATATGAAATTAATTCAGATATTTCTCTCAAGTAATTTGACGCCTGAAAATCGAGTTTCGAAGTGTCGGTGTACGCATGAACATTGACACGATGACCTGATTTTACACTTTCACTTATTAATTTGTTTGAAATATAATGTTACTTTTGAGGCCATTGAATTATTTGCTCTCCCTTCGAGAAGGTTTTAGAAGAAAGTTTAACAATCATGGATGCTCTCGTATTGCACTTGAAAAATAATTAAAAGGAAAAAAAAATCTAATTTGTATTTTAATTTTTTTATTGAATACTACTAATATTATAAATGTGAAAGCTTGTGAGAATATATCGATTTAAGTACCTATGCTTGTTATTCATTCCCGCAACAACGGCTGAAAGGATTGCGTTGAGGTTAGGTTAGTAGGTTGGTGTAGATAGGTTATACCCTGAATTAACACATCATAGAGTATACCACGGAGGCAAACCCGCGGACGGAAGCTAGTATTTTATAGATAAATCTAATCTATAAGGAGTTCAAGGCGTGAAGTTAATCTTTTCATAATAGCCTTAGGAACGAAAACCAGACTACAAGTTCGAAGTACTCTCGAAGATTGAACGTTATTTTTTACTGCTTGGTGCATAGCTTCATAAGATTTAAAGACCTATGGAAATCGTAAAATAAAACATAATCAAATTGATCACTGTTTCCCAAGATTGAAACGACGCTGAATGTCGGATTATACTGAATCTTATAATAATAAAGATTTTTGGTGAAGAAAAGCAAATTTTATGGAACATGATCAAAATAGACAATATACTGAAACAAAATAAAATTGTATTGTCAGAAATTTTTGGATTCATTGTAGTTTGACAAAATTAGCGCACATTTTGTTAACCCTTACATGTTTTGATTTTGCCACAATTTCTTTCAAAATTTTTACTACTTAAAGGATTTAGTTATCACATAATAGCATACCACTGGCTCCGCCCATGTACAACCAGAGCCTTTTAGATGTAGGGGATCGGAGAGAAGAGGATTGTGCTTCCGAAAACCTAAGTCCCGCGATGCTCCGTGACGTCAATCAAAAGTTATTCAAATATATATTTAAAATATTTAAATAAACCTCTTGAATTTAAAGAAGTTACGACAGTAAAACAATTTTATTCCTACATTCTTTCATAAATGTTTAGGTAGTTAGTCAAATATTTCCTATTTTCCAAAGCCGGGATCTAGTATAAACATAAATTGAATTATCGTTATTGTAACATGGGTATTTCGGGCCCGGAACAACCTAAATCGACTTATAAATTTGGGATTACAGTCATTATTAGAGGTTCGATCCTGAATAATATGTGTAAAGGAGATTATATGAAATCAGGCCAAGGTCATTTGCAATGCTGTTAATTTATTGCAAATGAAAATCATTATTACTAAGACATGACAATTTAACTAGGTGTTATTTATTTATATTTTAATGGAAAATATTGCCCCACCAAAGATTTTCTCGTGTCGTGGGTGCGTTTACGAACATACAAATTTTGATCCACAAGCCACCAAGACCCAAAACAAAAATTTGTGGATCTCACTAAATGATATGCCGTACGGGAATCGAAACCGCGACACGTTGTACAGCTGCCATTTGCCCAGACCCTGCACCATCCGTGGAGTCAAATTCGTATATTAAAAAGAAAATATATGTACCTAATAAAATAATCAAACGGAACATGGACTGGATACACTTAACCATTTAACAAAGTAGAAGTAACGAAAAAAAAACTGTTACAGAAAACAAAATGAAAAATAAACTTTACCAACTTTTGATTAAAAGTACTGTTTAATCTCTATTTGGTTGCTACCTAATTACATTTTAATTACTTGTTCTCTACATGCAATTAAGCGTCCGTTTAATGCACAGTGGTTAACGTAATTAAACAGCTGGACAAAGTGTGTCAGCCCATATTCCCCCAGGAAAATTCGCATGGCATTTTTGCGACTGAACAATACACAAAATGGAACCGTGCGAATTCAAAATGGCAAATCTAATTTACAAAATCGAAGGTAGAATAGAATGTATAAGTATATAGAAAAGAAGTTCGCTGAATATCTTTGACAAAAATTCTCTATTCTCTGAGATTTTCTTTCTAAAAACAACAAATACTTTTACATCATGCTACGTTACACGTTTTCCTTATCGCGTCTCTTATGAGGATTTTTATTTGGTAACAAGATAAGAATACAAAATTCAGAACATAATATCTCTCAAAGTTAAATAAAATGTAGGTACGTAAATAATATAACTTCTAATAAGGTGTTTTGTTATAAGCAAATTGCAGCTATATATGTGTGGTAAGAGTAAATGCTAAATCTAATTTATCTCAATCGTTTTTGTAATCGTGTCGAGTATAGCCGTGCGTTCTAGTCTGCTGATACGATATTATTATTTTACTCAAGAACACAAGTATCAGTGACAATGTATAGATAAGTTTGAAGAATGATCAATTCGAACGTACAACTTTCTATAGATTATATTTTATACTGACTTAAAACTATTTGACTATTTGAATATCAGAAAAAAGCGCGTCTTTCACGAACGTACGTTTCAGAAAAATCATTATATTGTATTAGTCTTCTATCACTTCAAAACGCTCTACAATCTGATTCCTATATGAAACATTTGGATTGTAAATCGGAATTTACATCAAGCCTTTTAGACTACCGTGCCAAACAAATGACCCGCCACCGTGGCTCGTGGACTATTTGTTAGCAACAGGCTATTAAGTTGTCACCCGGTCTGCAATAGTTTAGATGCTAAGCGATTCTGTAATGATACCTGGGGGAATGAACTATGGACAATTAGGAACTTTGACCAAAACATTATTATCTTCATATTATTAGCTAAAAGATTTCAATCAAAATTTGATGTGCGTATAACATAATAAATGTAAAACCTCGACAATAACTGGAAAAAAAGTCCCAATGTTTTACAAGGAATCGCAGATCTTCCTATGGACTTGTCATTCTTAGCAAACAATCGCTATTAAGAACAAATGAGAGTTTACTTAAGTGTTGACAGGTAGAAACAAATAATAAATTAATTAGAAAGATGTCACAGTGAGGCCTATAAAACACGGGAGGGTCATGTTTTTCAAGCAATTTATTGCTTAGGAAATTAAGGTACATTAATCTTCTAAGTCCCGTAACGACAGTGAATTTGTCTCGGCCTGGTTATAACAACCGGAGCGGAAACCTGCACACCTCTGTCTCTTGAATAAATAATATAAATATTGTTTATTTGAGCCTTTAGCTTTATATAAAAGGTTTGACGCGATAAGAATGAATATTTTTGATTTTTGAAAGAAATTTTTGATGTTCGAACTTTAAACATTATAATACTGTATGTTGGTAAAGATTTCCAATTGCTTATCGAATTTTAATTTTACAGTTTAACTTTATGTATTTTTTTACATGCGGTTGTGTGTATCGTTGTTTCCTTCAAAAAAGGTTACAGTAGTGTGGCATTGCATTCGAATTTAGTTTATACATTATATACAGTAAGTATGTATCATATTTTTATTTCCTTGCGGCCTGTCGTGGCTAATGGAGCGTCGATAATCGTGAAATGCTTTGCACGCAATGAAGCCAAGTCAGCTCCCGTACTTCTAAATACCGACCAACATTATCTGATTTTTTCAAATCTTTTATTAGCTTTTTCTCGCAATGACGCTGTATTTCTGTAGATATTTATTATTGGGATAAAAAATCGCTGAGCAATGGCCAAAGTCTCGTCGTTCTTTTCAATTAGATTACTGATTTATGAAAGTCATGAAGTACAAGCTAAGTATGAATGTGATGCTTGTTGCTCATTCCATAAAGTCAGTTCAGTTAAGGCAATTTCAATTTTAAAAGGAACCCTTGTATATTCTGTAGACTGTTAGTAGAAAAATTGTAAACTCAATAACTGTATTTATACTTCCATAAAAACTTAAAACCAAGTATAACTTGCTCTTATAAAGAATTTTGACCATTAAGTAGGTACATCGACCTTTATGTACCTAATGCGCCTAAGTTTCATTTAAATCTTTCATCATTATTAAAACTTAAATAATATAATATTAACGTTATGGTCGATACTCATGAAGATGTAAACTAATATATCCATAATATAGATTTATACACTACCAATCTTCAGCACCATCATAAAATGGCTCTCAAATATGGAGTCTTTCCACTTTCCTCATTTTTTTGTACGGTCAGCATCAGACTACATAAAGAGAATTAGAGCTGGCCCTTTACAAAAATTTGTGAGAGCGTGCGATGGCAATTACTACATCTGTTTTGCACTCCCTACGTGAGGAACATTTTAAGATGTGATTTTTTGCGGTGTGTACAATGAGCGACAAAAAGTTGTGGTCACAGTGAAAGACTATTGTTCTCGCTTTTCAAAGGTGGAGTTGCTAACAATGGCTTTTTAATAATAGGAAATTCTTCTCACATTCAGTTTTTCATAAGGGAATGTTTAACAGAAATCTCGTACCTATATAGGAAAATGGCGGGCGCCAAATATTTTTAGTCAAACGAATGTACTTCTTGTGTTTCTAATTCAGTTAATCATTTATGTATTGATTCTAAGAGAAAGTTTATTTTAGGTTTATTATTAAAATGATTTTATGATAACATATTATTCAATGATACTGTACCTTCCCGTCTCCCTAAAAAATCAGGAAGTGTTATTATTCTCTGACATTGTTGTAGGATTCTATTATTCTAAAGACGTTTGGAATTAATTCAGGATATGATTGGATAAATAATACCATTCTGTATTGAAATGGCAGATCATGAAAATAACATTTAAATGGACCCTGTTATTTTAGGTTCATGTTATTTTATATTAGAAAAATATCCAACGGTCGAAACCGATTTTTTTTCTGATTTACATTGTATAGAATTAACTAAAATTATTTTTTATCAATATTATCCATACTATTTATTACTATTGTACCAAGATATACAAAGTATTTAAAACTAAAATTACATGAAACGTTATTACTTAGCAATCTATACAAATTGCACGAGCATATTAAAGCATAGCACTCTAGTAAAAATAAAATCAGCTCGCCAATTTTTTCAAAGCATCAATTGTTACCCTCTTAAAAAAGGCTGACACAAAAGTAAAGGAGTCTACACACGTACATTCAAAGCATAATACCCATCATCTTTTCAATGAGGTAGTTCCGCTACGTAAAAATACCCATAGATGTTAAGTGCAAGGAAAAACCGGGATACTCCATTAATCCTATGAAACGAAAGAGATAAAACACCATTCAAACGTGTGAGCGTGAAAGAGAAAAAAGAACAAAACCTAGCATCTGCGTTGGCTGTTTATACTCGCCTCGCTTTAGCCTAATCAAATGTGGCTTAATTCCGGACTAGATTGGCGTCTGACCTGTATTTCAGCTAGGGAGAAGTTGTATGGTAAAACTGGAACGATTGGTTCTAATTTAACGATACCGATCTGAGTTGATTGTGCTTCGTTGTAAAGGGCCATCATTGAATCAATAATTTTTCTAATAAAATTATAGGAGTTTTTTTTCGAAGGGAACATCCGTAAATGCCTTCTCCAGCCCTGGGTGGGTGAATGGGAGTATCAGACTCGTATTGTCTAAAATCACCACCCCGCTCCATCGTGCTGGAGCCGATAAACATTATGCATGCAAACATGCATGCATCCGAAACCCAATAGGAGAAACAATAGGAGATTTATAGACACATCTCAGATTGTTCTATGTTTGAACCTAGATTTCAAATTAACTACTAACTGTATTATATTAACATATTATGTATATAAAGCTTTTTTGAAATCTTCATAATTTTTTAAATCGATAAATAATAATATGTTCTAAACTTGTCGCACAAATCAATTGAAACCAATAAAAAAAATCCTTATCTTGAGGATAATAAAATTAAAGACACCCTGTCTTTAATTCTGATCTGATTGCCATTATTCTAGTATTAGAACAGAAAGACCACCTCCAAAGTCTATCTCGGAATACGCAGCCTTGATGTCAACGTAACTTTCCAATGAGGAGACACAAAAGGACCCATTTCTTCATAGTAAGTCCCTTCGAATTAGGCCGGCTTTGGAAAGTTAAGGAATTGCTTACAAAAGCAGTACCTAAGTAGTGATCGTAATTAACGATCTACGTTAATTGTGACCGGTCCAATAACTTTGTTGTGTAGTTTAATTGGACTAGCTAACTTGTTTGTTTCCTTTGTTCTAGACAACAAATACTTGGTTTTGGATAATTGAATTTTTGTTGAGATTCTGTCAAGTTTGTTTTATATTTTAGAACATTTATTTAAGGATTGACTCGATTATATTTTTTTCGATATATCGTTGCACCTGCCCATATTTAACTTCCTCTACCTCTCCAGCATGTCAGGCTTTTTGGATATTATTTTTAATCAGCGCTTCTACTCGTCAAATGAAATTTTAACATAATAATTGTTATATTACTATAAAATTATTTTTAAATCCTTTCTTATAAACACTGTAAAATGTAAATGATATTTATCATTTTGGATCTTTTACAATAATTATTCATCCTTTTTAATTAAATATGAATAAAAGTTCAATGTATATTTTTATAAAAATGTTGTTCCGGATATTTATATTGAAAAAGCTTTGCAATATTTTCCTTTGCTTCGGATATTTTTATAATTGGCTCGTTATTTGTATACCTCTATTTTATTGACAAGTGAACCGTATGACTTTTTACTGTGTACAATATTGTAAATAAAATTGTAAAGTTTCTAAATAAAAGCAAACGTTTCTTTGACTCCCTAAAACTGGTAACTTGATGGTAGGCAATTGGCGCTGCCCATGGACACCCGTAAAAGCAGAAGAACAACCGCATTTCTAGGCTGTTTGAGATTCAAATTCGGAGATTTAGGGAATGGCAATAAGGCAATTTATTATAGATAACTATTTGTCGTACCTACGATATATAATAAGTTTGAATAAATAGACAACCGCGGAAAGGGTTTATACTTTATTCGGATTTTATTACGTTAATTTGCAATTGTAATTCCACGATTGCACTGTTCTTTATCGCCATATTATAATTATTAATTTTGTTGAAGATTTCATGTAATTAAAAAAGGAACAATATTGTGCTGTTCTGTTTAAAATGCACAATATTATATGTTATGAGTACCATTTAATGTTAAAAAGGAAAATAATGGAAGGTCTACGAACGGCGAGCAAAGACAGCTCGTTGTCTGACCAGAACCAGATTCGTGCTTGTGGCTCACGGCGGGTAGCACAAAGTTCCATTGATGGGGCCCAGTAGGGCTGATCTTTAGTCAAGGATGCGGGTGCAAGTGCTGTAATGTACCGGAGGCCCGGCCAAGAGCTGCAGAAGGAACACGATGGTTGCTAGTCAGTAAGAATGTGACACCATTCACCACTCGCCCTACTATAAGTATAGTAAATTATCCAGCCATACGAATAAAAATAATTCTTATAACAAAACATATTTCTTTTTTTACTTCAAACAAAATAAAAAAGAAAAATATCGGGCAAAATATTTTGTTTACTTTTAATTAGTAAGTATGTCAAGTACTTAGTAAAAGCGAGATAAAAAAATAATATTTCTCATGAATATTCATAGCCCAAACTTAGCTATTTACTTCAAAGACTTGCTAGTCTTTTGCACGTGTAAAGAATTTGTTTTGCCACTCAAGTTGACTGCCACAATAAAATTGTAATACAAATTAAACCCTTAGTTACTAGAAAAATCAAGCAAATTTGAGCCTTTTTTCCGTTTATATTGAAAAGTAAAATAAACTTTGTAATAACAAATTATAGTTTTTTTTTTAAAGCAAATGACTCTTAAATAGTTCTCGTGGTGGCCGGAGGTTAAATAGCCCGCTTTTCATGCATGTAGGGTGTTGGAGTTTGAAACCTGGCAAATACAAAACTCTATGTTATGAAAGAATCCGCTTTGGACAACTTTGGTGATTAATGGTCAAACCTTCTTTGAGTGAAAACCGGCCTTTAATCAGCAGTGTGCACTTATAAGCTGATGATGTAAAATAACTGACGGTGAAGTAAAAAAAATAATTATTAAATGCAACATTATTATTTTTAACCAAAAAAAAAATGCTAAAAGCCACTGGCAACCAACAAGTCCTTTCTTGCGAAGTAATGCAAGACATTATTTTAATTTCTTTTATATTTTCTAATTTCAGAGACATGTTTCTTTATTGGATGTAAACGAGCACGCGTATCGCCTTTTGGTAAACAATCGGTGTCACCCGAGGATACCAGTAACACCAAAGGAGTTTCGAGTGCGTTGCCAGCCTTTTAGTAGTAACAGATTTGAGGATCGATGGATATCTGGAATTGGGCCTTAGGTATTGGCCGTGTTAGTCATAGCAATGACGCGTACATATTATAATCACATAATTGGTAATTTGACAACTAAAATTATAATATTACTTAAATGATCTTAATTTTATCAGTGAACATAATATATAGGAAGGTAATTTCTTTATTTTTAGTTATAAGTTTTCCTTTCTATAACGAAATACAATACAGGTCTATAAAATATTGCTATACTCCATTCACAATACCTTATAAAACACCTATCATAAACGGAACTTACTCAAACAAAACCTATTATAAAGTTTCCATTGTACTTGAAGTTATAGTAGTGGCTCATAGATAGATATAATTCTCCTAAACTAATATTATAAAGAGAAAACATTAAAATTTGACTGTAAGCTTATGTGCACTAAATAGGGTTCAAAATGATTATTTTAATATATACATTGTTTACTTCTTACAAACTTATTCTTCTAAGAAAAAAAATCCATACATAACAAATAGGCCACACAATATGGGTTTGTTAAAATTTTAAATAAGTTTCGTTATTTGCGTCGCTTTTTATTGTACCTTTTTTATTCTTATAAAAAAAGTTAGTATTGCCAATATTTCGGTTACATTTCTCTGACCTTACGAAAACTATGGTAAGAACTTGCATTGCACATGCCGAAAGAGATAAACAGATTGAAAAACTGATAGACAAAGCCGATCAGAACTGGTGTTTTTGATAAAACATTTTAATTTTTTCCCTATACAATGCATTTGTTACTTTATACTTTTGCATAAAAATAAATGTATGTTTCTTTATTTCCGATTAACATTTCATTCTGGTTTTCCTATAGATTCATAGTCGAGAAAAATCTTTAGAATTCCATGCGGACAAAGCCGTTTCTAGAACAGTAGATACTTATAAATGGCCTTTAAAGTATAGCACTAGCCACTAGGTGGTAAAGTAATGCAATTAAAAGTTGGTAGCGTGTGACATCGCTCGCTTTGTGCGGCAATTACCCCAGTAAAGTGTCGTAAGTGGTTATAATGCCTTAGCGTGAACGTGCGTTTGAGGTAAAACGTCTTATGTGCTGAAGTTTTAAATTGTAGTTCGTAGTTTGAAAGGCTGTGATGGCGAGAGAGTGCACTCGTTATCATTATAGTTATGTCTATGTTAACGTATTGTTTCGTAGACTATCAAGGTTCTATAGTGATGATTAGGAAGTTATCTCTATAGTTGGTTCGACAGATGGCGTGAGTATCGTTAATGGCTGCTAAAGTTACAATATTTTTAAAAACCTTTGACTACTACGTGATGAAGTCAATGACACTGACAAAATTATGTGATTAATTTGATTATAAATCACCAGATCTGTTAATTTTGCTGACAGTGATAGGCGAATCGAAATATCTATAATCGCGTTTTCAATCAGTCAATTAATTAGTCACGTGAAATCCGTTGGGGCATTTAGAAATTATGTACTTTCGTGTTATGACACATTCAGCGCCATTGGATATGCGCATTAACAATCATTTGATAATTTATCCAATAATAGCCTGTCCTATAAACTTAGTCTAAGCGTAGTTTATCCTGTACTTTTAAACAAATATTTGCTAAATAAACTGCTGCTGGAGTGTGGGAGAGCCAAGCATTGGCACGGTTGAGTTATTTACACGACCTTACAGAAAACCGGCGTGAAACAACCACAGTGTTGTGTTTCGCTGTGTGAGTGAAGTTACCGGAGGCCCAATCCCTCCCCCTATCCCCAACTCTTCCCAAACCTTAAATATCCGAAACCCTTATCCCTAAAAGGCTAGCAACGAACTCATAACTCCTTTGGTGTTGCGGGTCTCCATGGACGGCGCTGATTGCTTGCTTTCCATCAGGTAATTCATCTGCTCGTTTACCGTCTAATACCATAAAAAACAACGGCTAGCTGGTTTTACAACCAATCACGGTTTATCCACGATCCTTGAAGATAATTCTGTTAGACATACAAGTGTCACAAATGGTTTGTATTGATGCGGTAATGCGATCTCTGTGGTTTTGACTCAGGTATCGGCTTAGTCCGAGAGCCGGCGGTACTAAGTTAGCACGTAATCTTGTTCGCTACAGAGCTTGACCGCAGGATGTCTGGCGTTGGTTTTGTGTGTTATAGCTTTGTTACTCGGAGATTAATGGACTGTCGAGATGTGGGTATCAAGTTAATGTTTGCTGTTTACATATTGCTTAGGCATTAGAAAAAATAAATAAATTGTGTTCATTACACTAAATCAATACTTTAAAGCAACATGATTCACAGCTTTTTTTTGGCAGGGGAAAATCATCAAATACAAGCAAACAAACAAAAAGTATTTATTCGCGTCTGGGACGCATAAAAGACACAAAACGAACAAAATAATAAAAATAAAGTTAAAAATAAAAATACATAAAGCATGGTACAACAAATGACTTCTCCCGCCGAGTTAGGCGAGAGAGAGTGTCAGACTCTTAGTGACTTAAAACCTCCTCGTTCCTTCTCCTGCTCCGGGCCGAGGCCGCGGTGACTCATTGCAACATGATTCACCGCTAGAAGCTGGTTTCCACACCTAAAATGTATATGCAGATTTCCGTATTGCTTGCAAAAAACGCCAATGTCATGCTAAAACATCGACAAAATTTATAAGTACATTGAGGCGAGATAACTAGACTCTACACACTTATAAGTTCAGTGCTATCCAGTGTAAGATTATGACGTAAAATACCGCTATTAGAGACGAGTAACATAAAATGTTCCATTAGCGCAAAGAATAAGTAGCCTTTTGTTTACTAATGCACACCTACTAGTTAATTGCCTCACAGAGGGCTTTAGTAAGAAGATCGTAAAGATGTGTAAGTATCCCTCTTAAAACCAGCAATAAAAAAGGTTGATCAAAAAGATACATCATTTTTTATTTTGTGAACCATTTTATGCTAAGATCCGGGTTGCCTAAAGCGTGTCTAAAGTCTAAATTACCTTCTGAAATACCGATAGCTAAACGAGAAATACTTTGCCAAGAAATGGGACATTAAGTGTACGTTTTAGTGGTTTGGCAAAATAAGTTTTATATCGTGGTATTAGAGTGGTTAGCTTCTGACGCCCGTATGTGAGATATAAGAAAAGAATTAACGATGGCTGATAAGGGTAACGGTTAAGTTTACTTTCTTTTGTTTTAATAGAGGTCAGTTCTTTCACTATTTTTAATTCTGAGGTAAATTTTATTTCTTTGAGTTGGGAATTAGGAAACAAACAACCGTTGGACAGGGTATTCTATTTTTAAATTGTAGGTATGGTGATATGTGCTATTTTTAAATTGTAGTTTGGAGTAAAATGTGTTGTAAGATTACTGTCCTAACTAAAAAGATCAATGCAAGGTTTCAAACAAACCTTACGAATCATTTATGTACTTTAGACATAGCTAAAATATTAAACTTAAATGGCAATAAAATAATAACGCGTTGCTTATTTTTTTTACTGTCTGTAAATTGACTTGGAATTTATTACAATAATATGGGAGCAATATATGAAGCAAAAAGTAAACGAAAAATGTTAGGTACCTACTCTAATTTGTCTTTAAACTAATTTAGTTATCCAGCCACTAAGGCTAATGAGCTGGTGAATGGAAACAGAAAACTTGATTCCGCTCTTTTGTGGAGTAAATATTTTGCAAAAATATCCCAAATCTTTAGTCTTGACTGGCAACTTGGGATGTCTGTCACAGTTAAGTCACCAAACGTTGATAACATTCCCAAATTAGACAGCTATAGAAAACAATAATGGTTTTAAATGTTAGGAAAAATATTTAGCTTTTATTCCGCGACAAAAATCCAGGCTTGTTGCAGGATGCAATCCCGCGCGGTCACAAGTCGCTGGATTTTTGTCTGGTATTTTTCCTAACATTTAATGTCATGGATTTTCGCAAAGTTACGCCTGATTCTATAAATTAACAATAACGGTTGTAAACAATAAGAAATCCATTTATAACGAAGATCAGGTCTCACTAACGTGTCACAAATGTCTTTCCAACCATTCAAGAAACAGATTTAGATACGAAGCTATATTTAAAATCAGAAAATCGATGGATGCAATACAGACTTTTCGAGCACAATGTCACGTTCCCAATCTTTGGCTGAAAACTTAGTGCAGCTCAGAACTTTACGAAACGAAAAAGATTGACTAGCTTTGCAACTATTTTCTTGTCTGGATGGAGACGTGAAATAGTTCCCTAAGAAAAAACCTTTTCAATTTAAAAAATCCTGATTTCACTTTTACTAAACTGTATGAAAGTTAATAATGTTTTACTAAAATACTTTTAGTAATTAAGTCCATATCGAGAGCGTTTTTTTTTTTTTTTTATGAGGGGAAAATCATCAAATGACTTCTCCCGCCCAGGGCCGGGCAGGAGGGAGTGTCAGACTCTTACTGACTAAAAACCCCCCTGTTCCTTCTCCTGCTATGTGCCGAGGTCGCGGTACCTCATTGCGCTTACCCCGCAACCCCGGCTGAACATCAGCCCTTTAGGGCCCCGTCTGTGGTGGTCTATTGGCTCTTTGAGGCGCGCGCGGAACGCTACGCGCCGTACGCTCGGGCCTGGTTCTGGTCGGGCGGCGAGCTGCCCTTACTCGCCGACCGCAGGCCCGTACTTACGGTGGCCGGAGATCGTCCCTCGATCCCCGACGCCCGTAGTGTCGCCAGTTGCGGCTGCCGGGGCGTGAGGAGGAGGATTGCTCCCTCACGCGGGCCGCCTCTCTCTTTGCGAGCATGACTGCTTCACAAAAGGAGGAGACGGCGTCCCAGTTCCTCTCACTCCGCACCATGGCCTCGACTAAGGCCGGGCGCGAGAGGTCGCCGCCGCCGATCACTTCCCTGAGGATACGGCGGTGCTCAGCCCAGGCAGGGCATACCGCTACCGTATGCTCCACCGTATCCTCTAGGTGGTCCTCACAATGACGACACTCGGGCGTTTCCTCCCGCTGAATCCGAAACAGGAACCTACCGAAGCTGCCGTGCCCGGTAAGCACCTGCGTCAGACGGAAGGTGAGGACGCCGTGGCGTCTCTCAAGCCACTCCTCAAAGAGGGGTCTTACCGCTGCATATCGAGAGCGTGATGTATGAAAATCACCTTCAGCCATGTAAGCTGGACTATAAGCTACTTTAAAACTAAAATATAAAAAAAAAGATTTTAAACTACTTGACTACGTATAGTATTTGCATTTGTCTCACAAACGCGACCGCCTGGTGAACCTAAAATAAAATCATCTCTATCATTTCATTACATATCTAAAAATAATATTGATTATTTTATTTAACTGTTGTTTTATTAAATTTAATTTGATACAACTGTTATTAATTGTAATGATCAAACTATATGTACTGTAATTGTGTGTAGTTGTAACGTAATATTGATTTATTATAGATGTACATAAAATATGTTTTACGTTAACCTAATCAATATGTATGTATACTAGTTATGTAAGTATATAGAGTATGTATTGAGTATTTTTTTTTATTTATCTTCCACCATATACCAGTATTATTATAATATTCTACATATATATATATTTATTTTAGTGTTCTTATTATTTTTAAATCTTTTTATCGTCTCAAAGTTCTCTTCTTGTTGCACCTACCATACTCTCTCTGCATCACCCTAAGGTTGACTGGTGAGAATGCCTACGGCATTAAGTCCGCCTATGTAATGTTTTGTTGCATAAAGTTTAAATAAATAAATAAATAAATAAATATTTAAATAAAAAAGTTAAGTAATATTCACTGTCACCCCATCTGTTTTTTATTTCCATTTTCAGTTCGTCTTAGACTTTTTATTAAACTAGCCAGCATCATAGTATAATAAACCTTGCATATAAATTCTAGAAAAAAGTTAAAACAAAAACAGGTGTAACATTACAGGATAGAAACAGTTTTCTAACTAAAACTGGCACTTTTGGAAAATTTTCCTCATCAAACATTAACTTACAAAATACGTGAGGGAATTATAAAGTTCTAACAAACTCTTTCTCTAGACTTTTACTAACTGTATTAGGGTTTGTACTGAGTCTTCACGGCTAATACTAAATGTCAGGATTACTCCGTCTTGTTTAGCTTTTTGTATATTTTTCATTTAGAAGAACCATTTAATTTAATCCATAAAATCGTCAGTCAATCTTTGTTATTTAGGCGATATTTAATAAAGTAACAGTGATTGCTTTTGTCTGTTAATCGTTTGAGACGTCACGACATTAATATTGATAATATATTTTTTTTAGATAAGATATGCAAACATCTGGTATCGGGTAATCAGCTCAAAGCGGTATCTTTGCACCGATTTAAGAACACAAGAGTAATTACAAGTTCACTGCAGGCCTTTTAGGACATGCTAAGGATTTGCGATAAAGAATGGGCGGCGGATAAAACATCTTGTAACTTCATTAACACAGTGGAACCCAACAAAAGCTTTTTGTCACGCCGGTTTTTGTGAGGTCATGGTATCAATGTAAATCGATTCAGTCCAACCGACCCAAGCATGGGTCTCCCGCGATAAGTAAGATTAGACGATAATTATAATGTTCCGATGACGTCTATAACATGTACAAATAAGCGTCAAAAAGTAATAAAGTGTGCAGTGTTACTATAGGTTTTCGACAAAACATAGAGAGTGCTTTCTCTAATTAACCCCGTTAGTTTAACTGGTTGTAAACTGACACTTGCGTGCCTTTCTTTAGAACAGGCCCACTTAAACTGCTGTGGTTCTTTCCTCAAAAGACTATTTCGGAATCAACTAGCACGGTTTTCGCACATTATATTAATTTTGACATTGTTTAGACTTGAAAAGAGACGGACCTCGGACCTTTGTTTCGGCATTTCTTCTTAGAGTAGTCAGATAGGAAATGCCGGCTTCATCTACTTTTTAATATATAATTTTGACGTGTAAAAGTGCTGTGTTATGGCCTATTTACAAAAATAAATTAATTGTTTCATTGTTTCATTATTTAACAGTAGAATAAAACAACAATTTTTCGGTCACTTTTTATGGAACTCGAGTTTTCTCAGTGCTAGTGTAAAGTTTACAAGAGATTAACCTAAACGTTGATGTTTGTTCATCAACGACCGCTCTAAGCTAAGCATCGTCCATTCTCACAGCTGCTACAACAAACCCTAAAAGTTTTTAAACTAATTTTGTTTAACGACTGCAACAAGTACTGAGCTACTTAATGTATAATTCTTGTTAGATTTTATTACTACTTTTTTACGTGGGGAAACCAGTGGACGGATTGCCTGATGGAGCAACCGGCGCCGTCCTTGGACACCCGCAAAATTGGAGAAGTTGTGAGTACGTTGCTGCATGGCCTTTTGAGGATGAAGGGTTTTGGAAATTTGTGGCGTAGGGAAGGGATGAGACCCCCTCTCATGGAGGATTAAAGCCTTCGGTTACCTCACTCACGCACAACGCTGTCATTGTTCCACGCTGGTTTTTTTGTGAGACTCACTACGGTCGAGCCAGCCCACTGGTGCCAAAGCATGACTCTCCAACACTAACTTCTTAAAATATACTTTCAACAACTTTATTTCCATCGCACATCATTGCTGCCGCTCAAATATAACTGAACATTTTTAGAATGAGCTGGAGCAGTATTCTAGTTTTAAATTTAAAATTGCTCGCAGTGAGTTATCAGCATAATGTGTTAGGTTAAGTACGTATAATTTTGACAAATACTCAAATATCTTTATATTAATATCATTAAAACCTCACTATGAATCATCTGTCTGTTCAAATTAAAAATTATCTTGTAAAAGTCTCAAATAATATATACAGCATTAATATCCAAAAAAAACGTTTCAGTTTTAATTAATGAAGCACTTGCTTGTTCATGGTTCGGGGACAATACCCACCGGAGAGTCGAGCCCAAACAGTGTTATTTTTCTATTAAAAATCTGAAAGCAGAAGTCCGTAAAATGTGAAGGTACTCTTAGCCGGGCGACGACGAAACTTTTAATAACATTGGATTTTACTCTGACGGGGAGACGCGAAGTTTTAAGAATTGTATTTATACCTTAATATGCTATGGTTAGAGCTAAAAGGTTATTTTGTCAAGTCAGCTAATGACTGCTGTAAAAGCAATAGAAATAATTAAGGTGACAGCACAAGTAATTTCAACTTAATTGAGTTTCTTGCCTTTCCACAGGAATGTGCGCTTTGAAAAGGAAATTCACTTTTCTGATAAAATTACTGAAACGTAAATGCTACAATTTTTAATCCAATTTAATGTTGCTTTTGAGTTAACTGTACCTTTAGTAAAACCTTTATAGTAATTACAATTGAATGCAGTTAAGAAAAACTCGTAAACAATTTAAATTTTCGTAAGCCAAACGTTAATGTTTAATGAAGTTATTCCTTATTAATGAAACTGTTACAATAATATTTATGCATCAAGAAAACAAAGGAAGAATAACCCTAAAACTGGTGATCGTTGTAGGTAGAATCTGTGTAACAGATTACCAGGACAGCCCTCCGACCCACAGACGGGGCCATATAGAGCTGATGTTCAGCCGAGGTTGCGGGGTAAGCGCAATGAGTCACCGCAACCTTGCACCCAGAGCAGGATAAAGGAACAGGGAGTCAGTAAGAGTCTGAAACTCCCTTCCGCTTTGGGCGGGAGAAGTCATTTGAGGATTTTCCCCTCATAAAAAAGCTCTCCGACGCATTCTTATTAAATACTAGCCGCCCCAGCTTCATAATGCAATGCTGATACTAAAGTTCTCCACTATTTAATGGATGTTATTATACATATTAACTTTTGTCTTCAATCACTCTTACTGTTAAAAAAACCGCATCACTTTGATGCGGTTTTTTTACGTTGATTAATTTTGAAGATTTAAGCATACACAGGGATATTATAGGGACAGACAAAAGCGACTTTGTCGTATACTATGTAGTGATTCATATCGCACGCAAAAACAAACGTATGAACATTACAAGCAATGGAAAACGAACCACACGACGCGCTCTGTGCATAAACGAGGCCTTAGTTGGAACGTTACCTATAGACTTAAACCGGACGAACACTAACGTAAAACTTCCTGCATTTATTTAGCACAAGTTTGTTACTCTAGAGTTTAGAGCGAGGCAACCTGAACGCATACAATTTGTCGTGATGCATTATGATTCACTTAAACTTCTATATTAGCTCTTTGTGTACTTTGTAATTCAATTTATTGTCGTACAATGTTTGCTACATGTGCAGTTCTCGAAAGAGAGCGTGCTGTTTAATTATAATTTTGCGTACCTATATGTTTTTTCAAGGATGAGTTTAGATTATTAGAAGCTATGTATGTGCAGTATGTAATGTTTTATTTAAGACATTTGACATTTTTGGCAAAGTCATAATCATATATTCCAATGAAACCATAAATAAATATGTACTTTTGAAACGTTAAAATATAATTAGTCTATAAGTGTTTTCGTCAGATAAGAACAAGTTTTTTTAAATAAAGTATGGGAAAAAAACAAAATATGGGATTAATTCGTCGGCAATGACATAATTTCTAGAACAAGTCGATTTCTGACTAAGCAAAACATACATCAATGAGGTTTGCTAGTATTACATAAGATAGAAACAAAAACATCACGATCCAGAATTTTAATTTCATATTACGGGAGCCTTTATTAGGCTTTACAATGAAACTAACGGGCTGACTGTATGTAAGGTTTTACATATGCCCCAGTAAGGATGGACATTATATTATGTACTAACCGTTACATGTCGAAGAAACCCATAACCCAACATAAATCTTTAATGTAACTATGAAGACATCGAAGTCATTAAGTTAGGAACATCTACGAACTTCGATACGGCTTTCGCGGATGGTTATAATATTTTTATCATTGAAAAGCCTAAGACATTTAAGCAGATAAACTATTATGGCCAAGTGGTTAAGGCGCACCCTTCTCATAATCAGTTGCATGTACTTTCTTAGATTATTAAAACATCATTGGCATAATTATTGAACTGGAAAACATCGCAAGAAAACCTAAATATTCCAATTTCTAATTAGAAGTTTAAAATCGCCAATCTGCTCTAAGCAAACGTAGCGATTAATGTTTAAATTCCTATCCGTGTGGAAAGAAGCCTTTTTAGTAGTGGACACTTAAAGACTTTATGATGTTTAGATAGAAAAAAACTAATTTCTACAGGCTGTTGACTATTTAATAAAAGATTATATTTATTTATAACAACTAGTTAAATAATTCGTGCAACCTACCGCATTCTTAATATATGAAGACATTATGTACCATGTCACGCATGTACCAAAATTGTGCACATAAGTCTCAGTAAATTAATTAAGTTTAAATTAAATATGTCTTGTCTGGGTAGAGGGCCTAATAATGTTTCGGTTTACCGAGGGTTGGGTTAAGGTTACATTGGAAGCTTAAGATGTAGAAATGACCTTGAATTTACGGGCAATGAGAAGTCATGGGGCTGTTTTTTGCCAATTAGAAGATATTGAATGATGATGTTTAAAAAAAGCTTTAAATGTTAAAATTCTTTACTTAACACATTTTGGTCGCATTAATTGTCCAACATAAAGTTTTTGATATAATGACGATGGAGGTTCTTTCTCTATAAAAATCTACGTTTGCTGTTTTTGAAGTATGGAAAGTACAAATGGATTTATTGAAATGAATTATTTGATTTAGATTTTATTAAAAAATAAGCTTTATGTTCCTTGCCTTATTTTTTTTTTTGGTGAAAACACTTTCTCAATATAGCCGCATCACTACCAATAAATATACATAATATAGGGTTTTTGTGAGGGGAAAATTATCAAATGATTTCTTTTGCCCAAGGGTGAGGAGAAAGACTCTTACGGACTAAAAACCTAGGAGGAATAACCTCCTGCCCCCGGCCGAAGCCACCGCACGGTACCTTATAGCGCTTACCCCGCAACCCAGGCACAATTGTGAATATAACTAAATTTAGAACAGTATTTTCTTTGACTGTGTAACTAAAGAGAAATACTCGCATCTAAGTTGATATCAAAGTGTGCTGCAGATTGAAATTAAATCTTAAATTTGTTCACAGCTCGACATTTCTCAAGATTGATCCTATTACTGGCAAAATCGATACCTTTGTACATTTAACAGGAGTGATTTTATCTAAATTGAGTTCTATTTCGTTAGTACCTAGAACTTTTCGAACATGCTGCGAAAAAAATTCTGTACTGTATAGGTATATTAATCCAATAATATTATTTAATTGAAAGTTAGTGGATTTGTAACGTATGGATGTTAGTTTGTTAGTTTTTTACGCAAAAATGACTGGACCAATTAAGTTGAAGTCTGTTACGTAGATAGGTAATAACTTGCACTAACATAGGTTGCTTTTTATCAACATACCACGAAGAAGGTAGTTGGTAAGGGGAAGCTAGTTTTTTATAAAAATAGATTTAGCACAGACTGATTAATGTGCAGGTGGCAGACTTTTAATTAAAAGGTAATTTTAGGTTACAAGAATAAGAATGAAAAGTTTTTATTCGCATAGAATGTAGGTATTGCAATCAGAATGATGTTAACAGAAGTTCAAAAACCACGTCTGACGTACATTCTGCCTTTCGGCATACAAATATTTGCACAGATGAGATTCAGGTTTCAAGAAAAAATAATTGCGTATACTATCACTAGCGTGAAACAACTACAGCGTTGTGTTTCGCCGTGTGAGTGAGTTTACCGGAGGCCCAGTGCCTCCCCCTTCCCCAATCTCTTTCCAATCCTTAAATATCTGAAACCCTTATCCCTAAAAGGCCGGCAACGCACTCGTAACTCTTTTGGTGCTGCGGGTGTTCATGGGCGGCGCTGATTGGTTACCATCAGGTAATCCGTCCACTCGTTTGCTGACCTATATCTTCCGTAAAAAAAGAATCTTTACACAAATACAAAGGAAAGAGCACTATTTTTTCTTTCATGAAACAATAAATAATTTCTGCCTGCGGCCGCATAGATTTATAGTCACCCAATTATCCTTTACACCGAAATCTCGTGACGAAACCATTGATTTAAGTAAACCTCTTTGTTTGTGATAAATACACAAAAGTTCACGAATTTTATTTAGTACGTCAAGTTTGAGAAATAACAGCGTCCTCAAGTTTTCATTAGCTTTTCTCATAAATAAAGCCTGACTTAAGACCTAAGTTGAGGACAGTAATTTTTAATGTGATTTGTAGCTTTGTTTTAATAAAGCAGTGTTTAAACATGTTTAAACAAAAGTGCCTAGGATAAAAAACAAGGAATTATTAAGCATCTTCCTCTTTAAAAAATAAAATTTTAT
The DNA here is from genome assembly GCA_902829305.4 of Spodoptera exigua. Classification (NCBI taxonomy): domain Eukaryota; kingdom Metazoa; phylum Arthropoda; class Insecta; order Lepidoptera; family Noctuidae; genus Spodoptera; species Spodoptera exigua. The sequence continues at coordinate 9,743,100 of LR824616.2, read as the reverse complement.
TTTAAAGCGAAGTAGATACGCAAAATTTTAAGCTGAACAGGCTCATTAAATATTCATTTAATTTCCGACGAATCAATCACTCAAAACTATTAATCATGACAAGATATTTTCGCTATCCCGAAAATAATAAAGTGGAGAATCATTTTCTATCCAAACATTTTGTGTTAAAATTTTGAAATAGAAAATATCTAGAAATTTTCATTTCATCAGCCTCTATGCCGCAAATTTGTTTCCAAATAAACATTAAAATTCTCAACGGTAGAGGTCGCGGCACTAACACAAAATAGCCAGCTTAAAATATTTGCATCACAAAAACGGTTACAGTCCTCAACACCCCTCGGGCCCGAATGTGACCAAGAAATTATACTTTTGCATTAGCTAGCAGTTTCGCTTAGTTAGCTGGCTACATAAACTTTTCACATTTATTCCGGAAAGTTGGTCCATTCAGTCCCCGCATCTGGCTTCTAGGTACATCCTCTACAACTAGATTTGATTGTACGCTCAACAAAACTGAAGTCAGATTGTAATAAACGACCATTGTAATTCGAATAAATGACACAAAAGAACAATTCGAGCGAAAAATGCTTGGGAACTTTCGGGACTTCTGTAGGTTTTAATTATATTCCCGAAATTGATTGGATATCTGAAATTTTCTGGGAGTTCCATAGTATTGTTCTACAACTTTTGTGTGATGGTATAATTTTCTGGTATTATTTCCTCGATTCGTTTCACGATTAATTTAATTTTATTAATTTGGTGTGGGCAATGTACACTTTTGGATGAGTAAGCAAAATAATGTATTATGCTAAACAAACAATGAGCTTGTAAAAGTGGTTTTATTACTGTTTTGATAAGGTTATTTTTTAATTAAACGATTTAGTAAAGTTGCAGTAGCCATTTCTGATCTTACTTTAAAGAACCAAGAGCAGTTTGTTCTCTTAAATTAAATGTTTGTACCAATATTGGTTGTCAAAGACTAACAAATCATTGCGAAACAATATCCAATTATGTTTTGTCAAGTTCAGTACCTGCGTTAAATAACAAGTAATTACGGCACTGCTGGCTGTAGGCCAAGGGGCATAGTGCCAATGCCCCGAGCAACCTGTTGACTTACGAATTGGAAACATTGTTTATAAATCGCAAAGAAAGGAATTATGAACTACATTTTGTAGTAGCACCAAAGGCCATTGACCTTTTCGAACGCCTGACAGTTTTGTAGCTTATTACTAACCGGTATGTCTAACGCAATCGTAATAGCGTGTCATAAAAATTGGTGAATACTTTTTTCTTCTTTAGACCTGGAAAGGTTTCATAAAGTCTATTTTATCACTGACCTGGACATGGTACGGTGCCACCTTCTCCTCGCCCTTGATCTCCACGTTGATGTGCAGTCTGATGGCTCCGGAGACCGCAGATTTGTCTGTTCGTTTCTCCAAGTTGTACCACACGTCCATCTCGCCCGACAATGTTCGAACCTGGAATGTAATCGTTTTTAGTTTTTTTGCAAAATAAATCTTCACGCCTATTATTTTTTGGAGGTGTAAGATACTTAATACTATAAGGATTTTTATTTCAGCCTTTTACTATATATAATAGTCCTACATACTGGAGACCTACTACAGTGACCCACGTTGCGCTAAACATGTTTAACCTCCATAATAATTTATACACTTATAGATATTTTCTATTAACTAAGTCGCTTACAATGTCTTTTGATTGTATATTTGAATTACCAACATGGGCATAGCATGGAAATAACTGCGCGAAAAATAAAAGATTATAAATATTTATTGTACCCACTGTTTGTGTTTAGAACTAAGTGTGTTCAAAATTCAAAAGTTTTTATTTCTTTTTTTTATCAAGTAGTCAACGATTAAAACTGAAAACAAGCGTCATACTGATGCTTAAACCTTTCGCTTCTATTGTTTATTGTATTTGATTATTTGTGTATTATGTACCACGAAGGTTTTAGGTTTAATGTATTAAGAAACTAGAAAAAATAATCTCCATTCCATTATTTTCAAAAGAAAAAAAACTCTTGTACATTCTGTGACTTCTTAACAAATATTTAACATTAATAATTTTAAGACCCCATAATAAAATTGATGTAATTTTTCTGTGTTGACATTCTTGAAAGATTACTTATTCATTCTCATTATTTATTCATACGTATATTGATTTTGTCTTTTTGTATCCAATGTTCAAGTCTTACAATTTATGAAACAGAACCAACTATCGCCATAGTGGGATAGAATAACAGCAAATAATTCTATGTAATAAATATTTATTACCCGTGGGAAGACACGGCGAGGGCTTTTCATCATAGTTCAGTTGTCAGGATGTAATAACAAGGAGACTATGATGAATTGAAGTTGTTGTTAGATTAATTCACTACCGTATTCTTTATATTTTTAAAGACTAAATTGGTTTAAAGAAAAAACTAAATACCAATTTTACTGTACAGTTTCATATACACAACTTATCTATTGATATCTGAAAAGTAAGTTCTATTGGTATAACGATTTATGAGTGAGTTATTTTAGTACCTTTTTTTGTAAAGGGAAAATCATCAAATGACGTCTTTCACTGAGTGTGATGCGAGAGGAAGTGTCAGACTCTTACTAAGTAAACCCCCGCCCACTGTTTTTCCTGCGCTAGGCCGAGGGGTTAGGTTGAGCTTACCCCGCGAAACCCCGTCATCATCATCATCATCATCACCCGGACTTCGTCCACTGCTGGACATAGGCCTCCCCAATTGCACGCCACTGAGCTCGATGTTCAGCTATGCTCATTCAACCCCAAAACCCCGGCTGACATTTAATATCACACGAACGCTTAGAATCATTTGGAACCATAGAAACTTAATAGTTAATGAAATAAAAATAAATATAACGTGTTTACCTCAATGATCGTCTGACCCAAGAAGTCGTCAGATTCTCTGGTCAATTTCTGGCGTAGTTTTGATTTTAAGTCGTTATCTTCATCCCATACTCTCACTTTGATACGATCTGATGAATTATGGCATTCGCTGGGAAAGAAAGGAGTAATAGAATTAATAATGTAAAGAATTGTTATTATGTTTAATTTATTTAATACAACGACTCATTCACGTTCCAGACCAAGTTGAAAAAAGGCTCTTTTAGTATAAAAATTTAGTGATAAGTCATTATTTGCAATAAAGTTTGTATGTTTTGTGATAGTTATTACACAAAAAATTAAATATTTTTTAATAAAATAATAACCTACAAAATTCTGCATGCATAAAAATCATTAGATTATTTATCTGTTATAACAACACAATATTTGATTCAGTGTGAAAAAAATTCTAATTATTTGTCAGGTGTATAACGCAAAACAAACAGGCTCTATATAGTTTTATACACTCACAAGTAAAACTTTTCGTTCCAAACGGGGTTCAATTCCTGAGGCATAGTTCTTGTTCTCTTCTTCACCTTGCTTACTTGGACGGTAACGTAGGGGTCTGAAGTTCCACTCTTATCCTTCGCGATGAGGCCTTGAGCACAAATAACTGCCCACGAAGGGCCAATTTAGTATTTTATCACTATAGTACATATCACATTACGTAATCTTAAATACTATACATAAAATAACATTAAATATTTTAGCTGCATTTATTCTCGCTTGTTTACATAAAGAATTCTCCTCAAAATTTTTGTAGCTCGCAGAAATAATATTTCAAATATTCAGTTCCAATGGAACTCTGCGCAAAATAAAAATAATATAGCAAACTGTACCAACCCTGCGATACGGTTGAGTAAATACCAAACGTATTTCTGGTAAATCTTCCGTAAGTAATATACATTCACATTCATCGTTGTTTTATTGCTAGAAACGATTTGCTTTTCTCTTAAAACTACGCAATGTAGTATGTTACATTACGCTTAGATACGCCGCCAGGAAGCGTTATTAGCAGTTAAAGCTAGCTCCAACTTACCTACACTAGATAAATACCTTACCAAGCTATGGAATCGTCTACCTTACTTACCAAATCAGGCATTCTGTGCTAGAATCTCTTGAAATCTATGAACAGGGTTTCGTGTGATCAGAACGGGTCGGGGTCAAAGAAGAAGACTCTAGCTTCAAACTACCAAACTTTTTATCTATGCCCAAATTCGATTTCTAAAACAAGTTGAACATAGCGCCTACATTATCGCAACTTCTAATGCAAACTTCGACCAAGAAGAAAGTTTCAAAGAAGTATAAAGATATGCGCGGGAATCAGGTCTAATGGTATTGGAATTTTCACGAATCGAAAAGTTCTTGGCAGTAACAGAGAAGTAGAAATTTCGGGATAATTGGGGTCCTTCATTCGGCATGCTATTATTTCTTCTAAAATTTCATTCACTTACAAACGACTACTGAAGTATAGGTTTCTATCGTCGTCGCACTGAAAATTAAAGTGGTTAGTGTGTGTTAAGTGATGCCCTATCACCATTAATGTAATAGTGAACGAGCTTTGATAATCCACTCATTGTTGTAACATTTATTGTTAATCTGTGACTCTCATGCATTTTGTGTCAATTTAGCAGACGTGCTGCCTTCTTGTGGTTTTGCAATCATTTAAATAAACGTGGTTTGAATCGTGTCGTTTCAGTGTTCAGGGAGTATAAAATTTGTGTGCGTGACAAGAATTATTGAATTCGTCTTATCATTTTAGTTCAGTGATGTGTTAGATTCGTGGAATTTCCTTAGTGTTAATGATTTAATAAAGCTACGTTTTTATCGATGGAAGTGATTAGAGGCGGTGCATTAACGACCGTGATTTTTCGGGTATTTGAAGTATAGATATGCAATAGATTTCTTTTTTGATATCTGCTGAAGCTGCGGCTTATAGTTACTGAAGCATTTACATTTTTCAACTTAGCATCAACGCTTACTGTTATACAACACATTTACGCTTTTGTCAATATAAGGTTACGAAAATCATAAATTGAAGCAGATATCAAAAACAAGGGAAAAGAGAATTCAGGCGAAGAGTCTGTCTAATAGTATCAAAATTGCGAGCGTGCGGGTCGTAGCCGCAAAAGACCACCGCAAACCTGTAATGGCGATCTTGCAAGACCACTTTGATGTTCCTTCTATAGTGACTTGCTTGGCCTGTTCTAGACTGTCAATGTGAGTGTCTGGGTCGACGTTAAAAGTCCGCCTGGCCGCCACATGAAACGAAAGATTGAATACAATTTAGTGTTGTGTCTGTATTGTGTTTTGTGCCTTTCCAATGCTGCCGCCCCGCCTGGTACCTAGATCCTAAAAGGGGAGGTTAGTGCAAACACTGTACGTCAATCGAACCTGTGATGGCGATCTTGGCGCTCCATTTTGATGTACCATCGAGGACTGATTGCTTCACTGTGCTCATGTGCGCTGCGTGAGGGTCCCCATCGATGCTGAACACGCGTCTGTCACATACACATTCGTGTCAGCGATTGCTTTCTGATATTTTCAATTTACTCAACGGTATTTGATATGATATTAAGCATTACTTTTCATGACGTTGTCAAAAACAGCTCTTTTGCTAGCAGTAAAGTTATATTAAATGGATATCAAAGGGGGTGTTTTTACGTGCGGTATAGCTATTGCAGTCTTATGTGATTGTTTGAATTCAGCTAAGTGAAAACAGGCAAAATGGTGTTTAATTTTATAATAATTTAATTAGATAAAACTTATATACCTGAATCCGGACCATTCAAAGCAATCGCCGAACAAAATTTGAATTTTTAAACATTATCGTAACACAAAATATGGAAGTATCATTACCTGATTAGTTCAAAGATCTCGGGTTTGTCTCGTTCACGTTGTTTCATTCGTTCTTTCATAGCTGTGATGATGGAATTGGCTTTGTCTTCGGCGCCATGTTTGGAAGACTTTTCAGCCGCCCCTGCGAAACACACTGATCAGGCGGTGCCAACAGTTCTTAGAAGTTGCGGGATGCGCCGGGACGGCCCCCCGCCCCGCGCCCACACCCGCTACGACCACTCTTGGCCTCAACCTGACAAGACTCCAACTTCAATAAGAAAATTTACTAGGTTTATGTATGTCAGATCTAATCAGGTTATCGACGTCGAGCGGCGCCAGCCGGAGCGGATCTGAGCACGGCGCCTGGTAAATAAAACTCAATACAGTTCAACGCATTGTTCTAAAATAAATTAATTCTGATATTTTTATTGGCAGCATATTAATAGTAATCACATTGTATCAACAGGCTGCCAAATATCTTTAAAAGGCGTTAGAACTGTATCGCACACTAAAACACCCTCTGTATTTGTATGTATCAGTATTGTTTGTTCGTCCATTTAGAATTATTTAAACGAAACATTTTATTTTATTGACTTCGTATCATATATACAAATTGACATTTTTAAGCGTTGAACATCCTCAGGGATTTAGATAAGAGAAAAACATAAAGACAGTAAAATTAATACAGAAACGTGGAACTCTATAAATCATATGAAAATAAATAAACTAAAGGACCACATATAATATAGAAGTGGACAGACACTGGAATGCGTGCACACATTGCTAACAGGCACATCGTAACAACACGTTGCATTTGTCGGATTTGTTTGGGCGTTCGTGTTAGTTAGAAGCTTCTAAACCGATTTTTAAGAAAAACGGTGTGTAAGATAGTGTAGAATGTAAAGTAGGGTAAAGAACAGTACATAACACAAGTCATTTAGTTAAATAGGGCTTTAACAAGTTTCGGCGCTGGGCGGGGCAACTCGAAAGGTACAAACGGATGACAGGACCGGAACCCTATCTACACAAGCTACTTGTCCACACTTCAAAAGAATTAGTTCAAAGATGTTAATTCACTTCAAAATGTAGATAGAGTAATAAATATTTGAAGTAAAAAAATAATAGAAAAAAGAGATAAAAAAATACTTACGTCTTCTGCAAAGAACATAATAATAACCAGTTCAAAATAAAACCATTATAAAATCATAAAAGAAATAAAAGCAAAGTGAAAGTAAAATAATAATAGTTATCAAATAAAAGTGAAAATCGTTATAATTAAAAAGCTCATTAGTTCTTTTCAAAGTGTAGACTGGTATGGAAATGGCGTGCAGTCGATAATTACTATTTTGTTAAAAAACAATATTTTGTAAAACGCGGTTCACCTAACGACTGCTCGCCTACATGATCGTGCAAATGTTATTCTAGAACCGAATATTATGGGAATAATAAAATTTGGAATATAATAATAACTGTGTATCGCACCTATAGCCATGCACACCGATAAAGCAATGGTCAAATTATTAATTGGGAAGGGAAAATACATCATGCTATTTTCATTATATGAGGTCAGAGTAAACATGAAGAAAAAGGTAGATAAATAAAAATCACAGAAACAAAATTACAACAACGATAAAAATAATAAAGAAATGGATTGTTCCTATATTTGCGTGAATCCTGGTGATGTCGCTAGTCGTGTTTTACTGACGAATGGTCCTAATTGTGTTCTTGTACGTGAATATAATGTTTGATCACTGATGTATAACGATCAACACATGCAAAATTTTGAACACATGCACATCAATAATTGAACTAATAATGCCAGTAAATTTTACTACGACGACATTCTGGATTTTAAACCATTTTATTACCTTTTAACACAGACATCACCTAGAGAGTGGAATCTAACAAATTAGGTAAACATCTAATAGACTTACATTAACATTTAGATGTTAAAGAGCGACACTTCATTCTTATTTCAAAATAATCACACATGAAGAATGCACAGAAACTAAATAACTGAATCTTTCTATCTTAGACGTTACCAACAATGACCATAACTTACAAAACTGATTTCGAACAAATAGATAACTCGCATTTAGGGTGATAAATCTATGAGTTTATTATATCTGGTGTGGACTTGATCAAAGTGCGGGCACAAAGGTCATAACTCTCGACAAGACTTGCTCTCCATTAAGTACCATCGAAACTCTCTCTGTGTGGGGAACTTATGGATGAACTGCCGCTTCGAAATTATGTAACACTGACTTTGTTTGTACTCGATTTTGTATTTAACTCGAACGTTGGAAATCCAATAGCACGTTTTTGAGTCACAACGGATAAAGACAAATCCAGCTTATGTCAATCTAATGGCATCAAAGGCCTTAGTGTCTAGACTAACTTGATGGAACGCGAATGCTTCAACATTACCTAAATAAATAATTAAATTACATAAAGCGGAATGGCCCACGCTCTCTGAATAAGGCTGAGAGTTGAGTACGTACAATGTTCTTTAGACTGTGCATTAAATATTGATTTTCTACTGCGACGTTGTGTATCCAAAGATCTTGTCTACAACGAGTGACCTGTCAAGTGCTTCTTGGCTCACTTGAGTTTAATAAGGAGGGAACTGCGCTTCCCAGCCAGCTCTAAAAACCTAAACATTTCGCGTTCGTACAATGTTCATAAAAACAACAATGAAGTGACGCTCTTTAAAATTTTAGTTCTTTTTTTAATCACAACATTTTCGTTATTGCTTTTTGTGATTAAAAACTGTATATAATAAATAAATATTTGGGCTCAATGGCAACATCAAAATTTATGTAAAGAAAGTAAGAGAATTATGACGGTATCCTCATTTTAGTTGAGTGTTGTAACATTTAAAAATATAATTAAGAAATCACTTGGTTATTCTCTTACCTGCTTACACTGCGTTGGGGACACAACAACCATTATTTAGGAATTTGTTCCATTATTTTTTGACCTCCATACAATACTCTTTGTCTTAGAAGTTTAATGTTTAAAAAACCAATTAAATGAAACAAATCCCAGTCACTTACAACATAAGTATACCCATAGACCATCCCAGGGCTCCACTTACTCTGAAGACAGTCGGCATTGAGCAAATCCTTGCACTTTTCGTGGCACTTGACACCACATTCAGTGCATCTTACACCTTGCCTGGCGATTCCCCAAAGTAAGCCTTCACACTCGTAACAATAAGTGGGCGAAGTTGCCGTCCATAGAACAAAGTTATGAGGCGTGGTCGACGATATTGGGTAGATGAGCGCTTGCAAAGTCTTCTTGTATACGTGCATTTTCTGGAATATACCTCGTAGGTCAGAATTTGAATGAAAAATTGACACCAAAATTCAATTCTACATCTGTATAATTCCTTGACAAAGTTTGGAAGCTGATTATTTATGAACTCACCAGTTCTTCATCGTTCAATGTGGCTCGATGTACAGCTGATGTCAAACCTGCGTTCCTCTTCGTAGCGGCCATTGTCTAAACAGCAGAATATATATGAGCATCGGGCATAAACATCTCATTCATCCTCAGTATGTACATGGCACTGAGTGTTGTGTTGGCTATTTTCTAATCAAGCTTTGAATTGCCTACCTAACTACGTTATTTTGAAAAATTGCTATTGTCATTTCTCTAGAAATTTAGAATGTGTTGTATCATTTGCAAATTGAAGCTACTTACACATGCTTTAACAAAGCTGTTTTTAAGCCTGTCTTTCAACGAAATCATAACTACCGTTTTGAAAATTTCATTTTCATACGGACGACAAATTTCCTTTGATTACTTTATACAAATAAAAATAATTGTTGGTGCGTGTAAAGTTAAAATGTGTGTATGTGAGATTCGGTACAACACTGAAACATTATTACATTTGAGGGATCATGTTTATTGATGTTGTGATGAAAAAGAATTTTCAGTCGCGAAAATAATATTTGCTGTGATATTGAAGCTTCGCAATGAAAACGAAATCGGCAAGCACGTGCATGTTCCCAGTGTGGAATTCGATTTTAATAATTTGTTTATGTATGCTGTTATGGTGTAATCCAATCGTAAGATGTAATACAATATTGTAGCTTTACCTTTTATACTTAACCAACATCTGAAATATGATCTAAAGCAGAAACATGCAAAGGCCAAATCAAATTCAATCAAATTTCAATGCAAGCACACTATGTACAGTGGGTGAAAAGAAAAAAATCTTGACAGAAATTTTATCTTTTCACTTTTGTTTAGAACTGCATGCATAGAATAGAAGTTTTATTGGGATAGAAATACCTTGAGAACCTGCAGGTCCGTGGTAAGGGGGTAAAATGCAATGACATTATTAATTTTTATCAGGAATTAGAGTCGTTCATTCGGTGACTATGGTCGGCTACTGTAGATTTTGCTCCGGTGACCCCTAATTTATCTTTTACACGGTACAGTTAGGGTTGGATTGGTAACTAAGTAAAGGTTAAAGGCCATCTAAGTAGTAAAGATCAGAAGGAAAAACACAATACAGGTAACATTGAGACATCAATGAAGAGAGAAGGGATCGAATAGGCCTCAATTTTGTTTTTTTTTTAATAGAACAACGTATTGGGAGGTGGGACATGAAACTACACAAATTTGAAAAAATAGAAACTACTTAATAAATTTCAACGACAAAATGCTACTTCTTTGAACATTCTCCCCATAAATTGTTCAAAAACACATAATATGGAAATTTTCCGTGTAGAAGAAAACATTTATTACGCGCCTAATATTACTAAGCCTCAGGAAGCGTACGTCGATGCGAGCTGTTAACATTTACGACCAGTTTCAAATATCTACCTTCTATAACCCTGTTTACAGATAAACGACTTATTATGCCAAAATAACCCTTTTGTTGCTTGTAATAAGCTTCAAGTCAATTTCAAGATAGCGAATTGAAACCGGCCCGAGAGAAAGATAGCTTACTTCCATGAGATTTGTAATAATAGATAGGTTTTTTATATATCGATAAGAAAAAATCCAAACGTTACTTACAAGTTCTGAGACGAGTGGAATGGATTTTCTTCGAGGCCTAATGTCCGGCATGCTGTCAATGTTACTGTAGAATGGATTGTCGGTGACGTGCCTACGAAAATTAAATACTTTAAAATAATTGCCCTCGAGTTATTTTACGTACCTTGATTCATTGAAAGCGTGTCAATTTTTATTCATCTGATATAATGGAATTATTGAACATCTGTAAATTTGCTATTTAAAATAAAACATAAAACAATAAAGTGTACCCACCATAAAAATTAGAATGCATATTATTTATATTAAAAACTTTTTGCACACAATAGTAGGTACGATGACGTACACTGTTTATTTTTATAAGCAAAAAATATATTGGTCTGATTAAATCAATGAAAAATGAATCAGTTATTATGAAATTAATAGCTTTTTTTTCTTTTATGGTAAACATAAATAACAAAATACAAATCTGCATTCCGTAGCTAACATACCCATTTCCTCTGCCTCCTTGCTCGTTGAAGCCACCGGATCCATTCTAAAAACAAAAAAAAAAACAATAAATAAAAAACCTAACAACAAAAAACAAAAAGCTAACATTTTATTGAAAAAATATATAAAAAACATTACAATAATAACACAATGATTAATTTTCTATGACAAATATTAAACTCTGTTTTTTTGTTCATAAAAATAAATAATATATTTTTCTTGAAAATTATCTGGATGCCTTTGTATGACAATTAGAACTACTTTTATTGAACTGTAAATTACATGTAGTGAAGATGAATCGTTTATTTTGTAGTTTAAACATTGAGCAATGCATTTAAAAATAAAGTGAATTTTTAGGCAATCAAATCTTCGAATTCGAACGCAGATTGAATTGGTATTAATTGCCTTGGCTAAATTTATTCTTTTAAATTTTAAAATTTTTAATTTATTCTTTAAAATAAATTTCTTCTCAGATCTTGATTCTAGGTCTTGACAGTTCCTCCACAGAAAAGAAGAATGGAAGATTTTGCTTACCAGGCAAACTAAAACATCTTTATTCCAAAAGAGCAATTTGTCATAGAAATGTAATCGAACAATTTTACGCTTATAGTAACAAGACATGGAGAATTAACCTCGACATTTAAACACAATTAATTAATAGTAAAGTTAACAATTAATAGTAGCTAATAGTAGTAGTAATGCTTGGGCAGTTTATGAGTATCATGAAATATTCGACCTTGAAAAAAGTAAGTAAAAATACATTCGAAGCAAAACTCAAGATATTGTCCCAATTCAATATAAATGTGTAAAGGATAAAAATATGCAAAATGTTCCATAATAAAATATTTTACTAATAAAAATTACCTAATCTGCCCATAATATAATTATTATACATAATTCTACGCAATATTTTTCAACATCTAAAATCTTTCCGCTAAATATTTTGAGTGCCAGCTATATTTTTAATGTAAGTGTAAATAACTATGTATATAACGTTTACCTAAGCGATGCGACACCTAGTAAATACAATGTATGTATTTTTTTTTAATCTAGTATGATTATAATATTTTTTTCGATGAAAATATTTGAGTAACTTTAGTGAGAATGTCTGTAAATATGAATTAGTATTATTGCTTTCTGTTTTCTTAGTTTTGGAAGTATTTATTTATTCTACTCTGTCCCGACTACGGTGAGTATAAATAATTGTATTAATATGTATAACATTTATTTCATATGTAATTTTTTGGATATGTATTTGTGTATACTGTCAATTACAACCGCTGTAACAACTATTTTAGGATCATTTCTTTGCAAATGTCTGCTGTAGATATATAGCATTTTATAAGCAAACACGTATTTTTTTTTAAATAACAAGACCTGACGTGTCCACCGGCAAGAATCTGAATTGCTTTGGGCACGCCATTAATTAATTAATTTAATTTTGAATTGAAATATATCCACGAATTTTATTTTACAATTTATGAGTAAATAAACATGTACGCATAATCTTCCCAATATTTTGCAATTTGTTCAGATTGTTTATATGTACATAATATTAAAAATAAACTGTAAATATGTTTATGTTCTTTTACTGCTATGAGTAAACCGTAGTCGGGCGCCTAAACTGCTTAATATTGCTTATACATTTTATAACGTATAGAAAATATTGAGTAATAGTAATTTGTATTCATGACTGACAATTATTATTTATTCCGTTTAGCTATAAATAAAAGGAACTCTCTGATATGAGATGATATGACCATGAACGAATTTTGTACGACAATTATGCTCCCCAAGCCGATACATGAATGAACTTGATTGCAAACAGCAAATTCATACAACACTAACATTACAAAACAATCTCTACGAAGCAACGAACACATATTTATAATACTGAGTATATTTAATATCATGTAAAGATTACCATATTTTCCAAGTACAAATATCGTTAAGCAAACCTTTATTAAAATTTGTATAATTTTTGGTTGAATATCATTCTCAAGCGTTATGTAAAAATTGTTTATATATATTTAGAAAGTTCTTAGTACCCTATTGCATTGGTTATATCTAATTATTGCCTCAATTAAATAGAAAGAGCGTCAATAGTAATATATCATATACGTTTAATATAGTGTAAAAGAGCACCCTATTCTATGCATTCAAATACATATTTAGCAGTATATGGAGGAAAAGAAATTGGTTGAAATATATCTCACAACCGCAGTTAGTTCTTTAGGTTGAAACTACCTAGTGTAGTAACAAATAAACATTCTAACAGATCCCTGCATTCAGGTAAATTGAAGATCGATTGACTTGTAGAATCCTTTACTGAATATCTTTAAAATGGACGACTATTTATAACAATTACACGTCCTACTTTCTATTCTAAAACAGATATACGAGTAACTTCGTTTTATGAATTTTAAAGCGGGTTATAGTATTAGCAATGGCGAGTATATCAGTCTAACTATCATATATATTTCAAATAACTGTGGAAGTAACCTGCACCTTATAAATATGTCTAAACACCTTATATTTAACTCTTAACTCTAATCTCATGAAACTTTTGCATAAGATAACTTACACCGGCGCTGACTTTGTCCTTTTCAGTTGACGGTGTCGTGGCTGCCGGTGTCTCTGAAGTCTTCTCCTCAGCTTTCCGGTCTTTCAGGGCTTTGAGGAGTTTCCATTTGCTGCCAACAGGAGCGTCTTGTTGGGGCCGCGGTTCTTCTCGAGGTAACGGTAACGGAAGTTGTATTTGTGGCATATCATAGTCATCATCCAGTTCATCACCACTTTGAACTGGACTGTCTGGTCCAGAAGTTTCACCTGAACCAGAATAATCAAGCGACTTATCATCACTCGAATGTCTGTCTTCATCTGTTGTCTCTTCGATTACTGGGAAAGTTGTAACATCTTTCCAAGATTCTTTGGTTGGAGATTCGTCATATTTTTGTTTCGTTGTTGCCGTTTTAAGTTTTAGTTCGCGTAGCACAAACGACATTTTCTCTTTAAGAACTTCACTAGAATATTCTTCTTCGATTTCTGGCTCCTCTGGTAACGTTTGTTGTCGCTCAGTTTCTACTTGTGACTGATGCTCCATTTCTTCCAGCTTCCTCAATTCGTAGCAATACCATTCGTCTTCAGAATCAATACTGTCTTCAGTACTTTGACGTCTTGACGATACTCTGGAACCACTTCTCCAAGAATGTGTGCTTCTGCTATCGTCATCATCATGTTTATTTGGTATTTCTAAACTTTGTTGATGCCGTGGCTGAAATTTGTTTGGTAAGCCACGAGTACTTTGTATGGAGGGACTTCTTTCTGGCAAGTTATGTGAATCTTCAGCAGACAATGTTACAGTGCTAACTACCTCAGGTGGACTTGGTTTACGTAATTTCTTTTCTTTTTGCTGCGTCATAAATTCATCATTGGTTTCTTCTTGCTGTTCAGTCTCTACCTTTGGTGGTGAAATATCGGCAATATGTTCATCTGACACAGATGTTGACTTACGCAAGCGATATTTTCCCAACGCTCTAGAAACTGCAAATTCTTGTGAGCTTCCGCTGTAAGATTTATTACTTTCACTTAATCCATCCTCAGTAACGTTAGATGACTTTTTCACATCTCCAATAGTAGCAAAAAGTGATCCAGGAGATTGGTTATCTCCTTTTTCATCTTCTTCAAATAGGTCGACATTTGAGATATCAGTATCGATATCTAATTTTTCTAGCTTTGGTATATTATTCTCTTTCTTCATTTGACTGACACGTGCAAAATGAAAATCGATATCATCACTTTTATCTCTCGGAATTACATTAGTAGCTGCGGTCAACTTTTCTGTTTCCTCAATAATACAATCGGGATCATCCTCTTGATATTCTCTTCCGTGCTCTTGAATGCGTTCTTGTATCATCATCTGTTGTTCTACAATTTCTTGATTGTTGATTTTCCTCTTTGGCTTAGGAGCAACTTTAGGAAACATACTACCGTCATGTGTTGAATCCGAAAATACACTGTCACTATCTTCGGACTGGGCACTCGATCTGCCTCCTGACCACTCAGTTTCAGACGTTTCTGGATCTGATAACGATTGATGACTCGCTTGTTGTTTCCTTCTAGCTTTTTGCAACAAACCAGACATCGAAGCCACCAAATGATATTTCTTTTTTCTTCTCTGAGCAGACAAAATGCGCTCCTTTAATGATTTTTCTTGCTGTGGTTGTTCTACATTATCCACGCCAGAAGGAAGGGAATGCGATCTATGTTTCTTAGGTAAATGTAGATCTGGAAGCCAGTGACTCATAGATGACATTGCCGACTTTAGTGATGATGTTCGTTTTGGCTTTTTGGGTTGTTTATCTTGAGCTTTGCCTTTGAAATTATTCGAAATTGATAAATAACCTGATTCAGAAACTAATATACCACTCGATTCTACATATTGCTCTTTTCTAATTTTAGTTTGATCAGGTGCAGCTTGCTTTTCGAATCCTTGGTTTTCATACATAACATTACCATTTCGTTGATCATACTGCTGCTGTTTGAAATATTCTTGTTGTAGTTGATTTTGAAATTGTTTTCTTTCAGTTATACTCAAGGAATGAGATTTCAAGCTCGAAGTTTCCATTGAACTGGTTGGAGATCGGCTACCACCTTGCCACGATATTTGATCTTCTAAGGATGTCCTTTTAGGTGAATCATATCTTGTTGAGGTTGGATAATATGACAGAGCATCAGTGAGATTGCCTGGTGGATATCCAGCACGGTGACCCTTATAACCATTTTGATAAAAATGTGGATCGTTGGCACCCATCGTATTCGCTCTAGTCAAGGGTCGTTTATTTGCATTTGCCGCCGACATCACAACAGTCTGTGCATGATAACTCGGTTCCGGCGGATAAGAATCTGCCGCAGGCCTTGCAACAGATTCAGAAATTTCATTTCTATCTAATAATTCGGAAAAACTCCTATCTTCAGACAACATTCCTCTCGGCGTACTATACACAGTTGTGAATATTGGTTGCCTATTTCCAGCTACGGAATATATTGAAGGGGCTTCGTTGCCGTAATAATATTCTCCAATATTGCTTATTTGAGTCATTGGATCGGTTACTGAATATGGAATATCACTTTTTATGTAATCACTCTCCACTTTTCCTTGCAATTTATTTAAATCTCTAGAACTAACTTCCTTTGCCATTTGATCTGTTTTTCGTAAATTAAAATCACTCTTCAAATTTCCCCCATCATAAAGATAAGAGTCAACAAGGGTTTCGATGTATGGTTTCGCATCAATTTCATACGACATTCTTTGTATAGGTTGTGGAGAAGTAATTCTCATTTTATGATCGTGACTTGCGTGCGCGATTCGGCCTGTTTTCGGTGAGCCTGGACTTTTTTCCAGA
This sequence comes from Spodoptera exigua, assembly GCA_902829305.4. NCBI lineage: Eukaryota > Metazoa > Arthropoda > Insecta > Lepidoptera > Noctuidae > Spodoptera > Spodoptera exigua. Next base: position 9,726,445 of record LR824616.2, on the reverse strand, counting down.
CTTGACCAACCACTCATAGATGATAATCCTGAATCTGATTTTGCGGCTACAATATTAGCCGAGTCTCTTTTCACGTGTTTCGGTGATGTTTTTGGTGATTTTGGTGATCTAGGACTCAATCGCATAGCTTCATGTGCACCTGCTGTCGATAACATTTGTTGATGAGCTACCAATTCGTTGTTGTTCTCTATTGAGGGAAACCCGTTTGCTCCATTTGGTGGTGCCGGTGGCGGAGGACTTGGGGATTTTCTTAACCTGTTTTCTTCATAATTTAATTCATTAGCACTAGGTCCGTTATATATTTCATGAATTGACAAGGGAGAGTGTTGTTCTGATCCTGTTTTATAAATCTCGTTTAAAGGCTGAGATAGGCCTTTGCTAGAAAAATAATTTTGTCTTGAAGTGTCAGCTATTGGATATGGAGTACTATATTCAAATCTTTCTCTTGACAGAGCACTTGGCGATTTAGATGCTTTGGCTGCATTGATTTCAGCATTAGCTACTGCCGAACTATAGGCCAAACGACCAGTTACAGTCGTGTATGGTTCTGTAGTTGTTCTTTCAGGTACATACTTTCGACGAGGAGAAAGAGTTGGAGGCAAATAATCCATCGTTCTATCAGACACATTATCAGTAAGTGACAATCTTGATGGTGATTTCTCTCTGACCATTGAATCTTTAGGAGCCGTCAGCATAAAATCATCAAAACTTTTCATCATATCGTTGATAGCCCAATTGTCGCCGCCCGAGTACACACTTTTAAGCTGTTCATTTATTATATTCCCATCTTCGACTAATGCCTTTGCTTCTATATCCCTGTCGTGTTTTGATAGTTTGGTTTCGGGACTGAGAAGTCTGGTTTTCAAGTCTTTTAACTCTCTGGAATCTTTATGTAATTGGGTTGTCAATCTATCTAATTCATGTAATTTATCTACTGTGATTTGATCTATTGTACTTAAAGCAGATAAATGCACCAAATCTCGATCACTAATGACAGGTCCACCTTTTAGTCCACAGTAATCTTTATAATCTGATGAACTATATATTTGTCTAGAGCTTGATGGCATCATTTCTATATCTGGTTCTTCCGGAGCTTCCCAAATCATATCTAACTGTGATGGTGGTCTAGATGTTTCATCACACACTAAATCATCACGATAGGCCTGATTTAAACTCTTATAGAATGCTTCATTTGATTCCATAATTTCTTCTGGATGGTCTAACAATGAGTTTCGTCCAATATCTATACCTTCCTCTATTCCATCTTCGACGGTCCCATTTCCTAATATTTCTCTAATCACTTCTAGTCGAGTCATTGGATCTCTAGCGCTGACAGTACGGCATGTGTAAAAGTCCAGTAAAGTTGATATTACACCCTGTTGATCAGCGAGTAGCGTCTCCAATCTTTCGAGACGCTCCCACATTCGAACATACTCTTGGCTAAGCAGATCGAGAGCTCGCCAAGCATATTTGAGTTCTGTTTCGAGAATATTGAGGCGTGTGCCGAGGCGTTCCATGTAGTCGCTGATGATGTAGTCGCCGGAGTAGGGGGGCAGGTCGGGAGGAAGCGCGAGGGAGCCGCATTCGTCCATATCGACCTCTGCAACCCCATTCCCGCCGTCCTCGCTTTCCTCCATCCCGCCGCTTGCGCCTGCCCCAGCATTGTCGTGGATATCGCGCATCATCTTCGGATCGGATAGTGGGTTGCATATAACATTTTTCACTATGAGTCATCCCATATCGTTTTATTGTTAACACTTTCGACTTGAAACAGTCCTTTATCACTGATAGTTCGCACTAAAGTCATTTTCTCGCACTTTATGTTCAACACATCATATTTTTTTTATAGTTCACTTTATTTAACTATTTATATTTGAATTTTAACACTTTTAAAATTTATACTTTGTACTTCGACGGAATTAAATTGATAATTAGTTTACATCAAAAATATATTTGTAGTTACACTTATTACTTTACTGCAACAAACACGGTTTTCGTTAGTGGATGTTGGGCTCCACTGGTTTGGTCATAAGACGGCTTATGTGCACACCAGTGGGTAGGAGGTAAAGGAATACCTCGGTGGAACATGTAAACTTTGTTGCCTGCGCGACCCAATTTTCTTTAAGGAAACATTCAAAATATAATACGGTCGAGTTTTCTCAAAAGAAAGTTAGCATGTTCCTATGTGAGGCAGCTAAGCGGTTCGTATTCGATTCCACGTGAGCAAATGCATCTCAGAGGTGAAAGGCGTCGCTCGCCTGGGGAAGGAAATAGGATGAACGTGAAGGAAATTAGAGACGAGTCCCACCACCGCTTCGCTTAAATAAATCTTAGGTGTTATTGGATTAGGGTTATTGTAACGAGTGGTAAACAAAGCTCCAAAATATGTGCCACCTAGATTTACTTATATTTACATTACAAGAAAGCCACGTTTCACACAAACTAAATAAATGATGAACGTCTATAGAGCAATACGTGACTAGATTACTAAGAAGGAATGCCTTTGATACCAACCACATAGAGGATTATTTGAAGGAGCGTGTATATTACACACAATACCTACATCTATGTAAACAATGTGAGCTGACGTCTTGTCATATTATGATAAATACTTCATCTAAGAAATATTCCTATAATACGTCCGATATAATGTACGCAAATATGACATACCAGCCTTCGTATGGTTTCATTTTATTAAATAGCGATGTTCTATTTATTTCAAGTTGGTATATATAATATGTTTCAATTTGTTATAATAATAATTTAGTTTTTTTCTAATATCGCTAGTATTTTTCTTGAGAGATAGTAACTTTTTAATAGAGTAATAACTTTTTCCACATCAAAGGAGGTTTAAAGCTAAGAAAACTTCCAAGTCGTTAGCCCCGTGTTCCATCCACAGAGAAGTGTAGGCACAGATAAAATGTTTCTCACGATCCAATAAACAATAATGCCTTATCTAGAATGGCGTGTTTTGGTCTTCATTCGTCTTGTAATGTTTTGATTTGCACTTGATCTCTTGAAAACATTCATTAAACTATTATACTCTGCGCTTATTCACAAATTTCATTTTAATCAACCTAAAAATGTATGAATGCTTTCAATTAGCTTTCTTCTATATTGCCATTATTGTCAACTCTACCACGGAAATATTAAAAAAAAAGATCTTAATTAATATATTGATTCCAAATTCAAATTCAATCAACTGTAAACACCTCTTTACGCGAATTGGCAATCAGAAAAATGAGTGACAGTTCCATTTATTTGCCGCACTTTAGTGTTATTGCCATAATCGATCGAATATAAGTACTGACAAACGTAAAAATATAATTTAGTATAATTTTATTTAATATAATTAAAATAAATAATCTTAGTGTTATGTAAAATCAACCTAAAAATGACAAAATAAGGGTAAAATTATCGACTTAAATTACATGGACATAAAATCGCAAGTAGATAACCCCCGAAAACACGTTCCAACCTTTTGAAGCTAGCCAAAGTAAATTCTACTTTAACAAGCAACAAAGACGGTCGCAAATGCAAAGTAATCACCAACCAATTCTCTTTCTTCTCACGACACCAAACTAAATTAGTGGCAATGGACCGACATAACGTAAAACCGGTTGGCAATCACCAATTGAAACTGTTGGATACTCTCCAAAACCTACCAAAGGAACTTTGCTGAACATTAATTGGATTTGTAGACCACAATCTATGGAAACGGTATAAGGACTCCAATATCTACCTTACACTTATTCGTTAAAATTAAAATTCCTTTGGATGTTAGATCTCACCTTGGTTTCAAATAAGGTTAGTATAGTTAATCTTTTTACTTATGTATTGTATAAAATTCTGAATTCCTTTTTTAAAAATGGTATTATTTCTATCTTGAACTGTCTCATAGTCTCTTTGTTAATATATTAAATTCTTAACTTACTTATAAGAAAATTTGGATTTTATAAAAATATTATTTAATATAAAGTTATTGTTTAATCATTCCTTTACTAAACCTAACATCATAGTCATAGAAATATAAGCCTTATTTCCATGTTCCTAATCTAAATAATACAACACATGACTTTACAGGTCATGAGAGAAATAATCCAATAACGATCAAAGGTACACGGTGTTTCGACGTAAGTATTCAATAAGGTTTGATGGGTCTATTAAAATTACGGAAAGTGAAGGACTTAGTACATAACAGGGTAGAATTTGATAAGCTTCAGTGGGTACGATCAAAGTTTCGATACTCCAGCCGATATTGAAGGCAACTCTCAAGAAGGTAGCATATCACACACAAGAATCGAAATTCACGTGGGCATAATACATTTTGGTTATGTCGAAGACACGTGTGCCAGTTGGGCGGTAAAAACAATTATTTTAGATGTGTTTCATTGAACATCACGCTTAAAAAAATACGCAATATCGGGGCCCAGGGTACAGGGCGGCGAGAAAGAGTGTCAGACTCTTCCTGTTTCAAAATCCCTATGTGTTTTCTCCTTCTTTAGACCGAGGCCACTGTACCTTATTTCGATTGCCCTACATCCCCAGCAATTTAAAACTAACGTTGGCGATTGACGAGTATTTCTGAACAATCAAGATTGTCCTCATATTTTGTTTTTTTAATGTTTTTTATGGTGTACTCTTTGTTAAACTCTTTGTTATTAATAAAATTTAACATTCAAAACATAAGCCTCTAGAAACAAAAAAAAACATCGACGCTCATACAAATGAAAATATTTTCGAACACAAGCCTACCTACGCAAACCAAAATTTAATCACGTAAAAATATAACATAATTGAATCTTCGTTTAAAAAATGGACCTGTCATGAACTACGATACACAAAAGGGTTGGTGAGCGATTTTTGTACAGGTGCCTTTTCAATTTCAACCCTTCGCGTGGTTACACATAAATCTTACATATCAACCTGCTACCGAATTTATGCGACCCTCGCTCCACTAACTTTGAGTAACAATGCTATTTAACACATAATAAAAACGTAAAATTGTAATCGATGACATAATTTTCTAGAAGTTACGTTATTTCAGCGAAATAAAGACTAATAATATAAATTTACTTATATTAGGGAGAAAGAAAATGTAAAGAAAAGAGTTCTTTTAGTCTTAGGTATCTGTTGGTTTTCCCGTCGGGGGGATGCAACGAATGCTTCGGCGATACCCGCCCCTCTGACACATGGGTAAGTGGAGGAACACCGGGTTGGTTTTTAGTCAGTATGAGTCTGACAGTACCCTTCGCCCTTCCCCGAGGGTGGTGGGTCTCCATGAGGATTTAAAAAAAAAAAGTATCTGTTGGTTTATAAGTCACAAAATAGAATAGTTAATAATAAAATATCGCTAATTGCAAGCATAATCTTGTAGAATTGATAAAACAAATCCTACAAGTTACCAAGTCATTTTCATAACGAGATTTTTATGAATAAAATTAATAATTGTTATATGTGTCCTTGTAGATCTAAAAAGGACTATATTTATATATAAAAATTAAAAGTAACTTCGAACATGTTGAGCAATGCTTAATTTGTTGTATTTTCTAAAAAAAGCTTGTTCCCACAAAGTGACCTTACTTAATTTTCTCTTAATAACTCAGAGTAATCCGGCCATCTTACTTTTAGTTTTAAATTCTGTTTAGTTGTGTTTATATTTAGTTTTCAGAGCCTGTCCAGTGAATTAGCTAACTTGTTTGTCTAAATATTAATAATATTTGATAGCCGTAATCTATTTCGATGGGATTGGTATTCTCTTGTTTTTTTTAAATCAGGTAATTTTTTCTTTCAATCATTTGACAGGTTCATTATTAAACACATGATAAATTTCGTTTTAAAACTGAGCTGCTTAACAAAATAACACGACTTTTATTTCGTGAATGGTTGGCTAGAATCCGCAGCTATGTTATAAGTCAAAACTAGACACATTTCAAATTCTGTCCATTCTTCTATGTAGTAAATGTTTATTAACTATATTTGTATTTCCTGCTGTGACAGAATTAAACTACCCCAGAAAAATGTAGGCTCTATTAATTATCTCTGCATCTGTCGTCATATCAACGATGACGTCAGCACTTTTTATACTTGAATAAAAAAGAAGCAAGGCTAACGCAGCTTACGCATTTACATAACGTATTCCCAACATACATATGTTTAATGTCATTGGTTGATTTCTATGACAAAGAGAATGTTTAAGTATAGATGAGCCATGCTTTGGTACAAATAGATCGACTCGCCCGGAGTGATACCACAGCTTCATAGAAAATCAGCGTTATTCACCGTGTAAGGGTACTGGAGGCCCAATCCTTTCCCTCGCTTATCTGTATATCCATAATCCCATTCCCAAAAAGGACGGCAATGCAATTGTAATCTAGCGCCAGTTGCTTGCCATCAGGTCCGCCCACTCGTTTACCGTTACTCGTACTCGTTTCAAATCACGTAAAACAACACTCTTATTACTGAGCAACAAGAATCAACAAGCTGCGACGAAAATTTTAAAAACTGTGCTACAATAATTGGTATAAAAGTCGCAAGCTAGTGCAGTCCGGTTTCCAGCCACAAATGGACTGAGGATTAATACCGCCAACGATGCAGCTGTTGGCATTCGTTCAAACACACCAGATGTTACTTCACGCTCGACTCACGGCTAGTGGGACGATCTGATACACATCATACTAACGAAAAATGTTGAAACGTTGACGTAAATGGAGTATGTGATATGTATTGCTTTGTTGAGTGGTTTAGTGATACGTTTACCATGTTTAGGGTTTTCCTAATCAGTCTTTAGGAATTAAAAGATGTATTGTACTCCTAACAAATGTTCTTAAATGGTAGTTTTCGAAAAACAAATGAAACATTGCCTTACAAAAAAATCTCTTTTCAATGAGAAACTAAAGACATCGTAAGACAAAAATATCTTTATATAAAATGAGTAGTTATTCAAAATCCACTCCAGTGATTTGAAACACAAATTCAATCTCAGCTAACAGTAAAGTAAAAAAGATGAAATAAAACTCAAAATACAAGCAGTCACATTATTCAAACCTCCTGAGATTTTCCTTATAGCAAACTTTACCGCATATTTCAGAGCTCAAATAGGCTACAGTTTCGGAAGCTTGCCTTCATGAATATAACTTGGAAATACTAGCAGAACTTAATCATTGCAGTGGTTAGGCTACAGATTATTTGTAACGTTCTAGGATGCAGATGTTGGCAGTTGTTCAAACGAACCAGATGTCACGCTTTCGCTCCAGATTGTCCCGTAGTGAATGTTAAGACCATATTTTAATGTAGCGAGTATTTTCCCTACTCAGATTTTATGTCATGGTTGTTGTATTATGAAGGCTAGTTTTCTGCAACTGCCTCTAAAATGAAATTTATGACTTTATATTTTACTGTTATATTTTAATCTTTTCTTCGTTGCTATCGTTTTTGACTAGTCCTGTGGGAGTTTGAGTGGGATGTTGCAAAATGGCTTTTCGTGACAATACCTTTTTAGAATTCATATAGGTTTTCACCTCCCGAGATGGCTATTGTTCATATTTTACACCTTTGACCTAAGACAATATTGATTTACTGAGCGACACAGTCACAAAGGCGTGAGTACACAACATGAATAAATTATTTGTACCTAACCAGCATTTGTAAAGGGCAGAGTATCGACCCCAAAGTCGAAATCCAAGGTCAAATAAGTTGTATCAAACGTTCAATATTTTTTCTCATCTAAGATTAACATTTGTTTAGTTTTATCAAGTTTTAAGTAATCCGTACTTGAATTTACATTGTAAAGGTCATGGTGAAGTTTTCTTGGGAATTAAATTACCTAATCTGAAGTACCTACAATAAGGTTTCGGATTAAGTTAAGTAACTTTTAATCTGAAATATACAGAACGCGACGATACTTTCTCTGTGAAATCTTTACAATATTTCAAGCCTTGTACAATGAATGTTTCGTAAAAGTAACATACAGAAGCACGCTATCACTTAGAAACCTAAACGTGAAATGTTATTTGTCTTCTGTAAACCGTTGAAAAATAGACGTCGGAATTTCAACTTGCACGCTCGTAAAAAATCTCGCTTTCCCCTTTACCGGGGCTGTTCAAATAACACACAAAAGTTTCAAATGTGGAAACAAATGAAAAAAAACCCGTTTGTGATGTAAGTATGTATAAGCGGGGATTGTCAACAGAACGATTTTCAGCTCGAGTGTACGTCCGCTAGCATATCGCCGACTCATGCCCATTTCATTCAGTAGGAGCGTTTTTCACGCCCAGTTTTTGCAGGTTACGGAAAAAAATATTTTCCACTATCACACTGATGGAATCATGGAACATAGAATTGGCTTCTAATAAAATCCGTATTTCGATCCAGCGTCACTGTTGGTTAGAATTTATGGATTTCTATAGCTAAAATATGCGAGTGTATGCCCATATCAATGAGAACCGATATACGTGAAAATGATTTTTCATAGTTTTTAAAAGTGTTTTCGGAATTCGTAACCTGTGAAAATTGGGAGCGATTCAAGTAACATTTGGTGCTCTATGATTATTAAATTGCGATATTTAAACACGAAAACAAATCAATACCTACAAAATTACTCCCTATTTAATAAATATTGGAATGTATAAACGCCTGTCTATAAAAAAACCATAATACTTTTTCCTACAAACACAATCCTTTTCTAAAACCTTTTTACAGCGTATCAATATTTTTACATTTAAATAAACCATTTTAATAGAAATGGGTTCGCGAATCGGCTTTGACATGGTGACCTATGCTGTCAGCTCCCCTTGTCCACTGGGACCCTTTCCTTTGCTGACGTTTTCCTCTATATGTTGTTAACCAAGCTTCGGATCTGTTCTTCTCAACAATATGTCTAAAAAGACAAAGTGACGGGAAACGTTTACAGTTTGTATTAAAGCAGCGTGTGTTTTGTTTAACAATTTTCTTTCTTCTTCTCTCTTCTTTATGTTATTTCAGAATAAAAACTACCTCTATGCCAAATTTTGTTCTTATCCTTTCATTACTTTTTACGTGAAAAATTTATAAACATTCATTCATCCGCCTATAATTACATAAGTACTCGTATTCCAACCCCTATTCCATCGCTTCCAAATTCAAAAATAAAATTAAGTTATTGATCCTAACAGACAAGATATAAGTTTAGTAGCTCGAACGAAAAAGCCACGTTCAAATATTAAAACTTACAAAAAAAAAACAGTTTAATAAGCCAAAACCTATATCTTCTTTAATTATTTGCGACATAAATACTCCAAGTTAATAAACTTCGTCCTTCCCCATGACGTAATAGGGTTCTGCGTAATTTCAATGTAATCTATTGCTTTGTTCTCGACATGATTAAGTTATGGAACACCATTTAACATTTAGAACAGATGAGAGAAACTAGGACAGGACTAAGAATGAGTTAGAAACAAATAGAAACCAAGTCACGATACAATTAAATATATCTCTAGCCAACTTACTCAGAGTATTTTATCAGTTACTAGCTACTGTCCTGCGGTTTCACCCGCTGTTCGGCTCGTACGTATTGTAGCGTGTTGCTTTATATATGTATATCCTAGTCCATTTATCGAGGAAGGCTTCCTCGATAAATGGACTAACCAACACAAAAATAATTGTTCAATTCTAACCAGTAGTTTCGGAGATTAGCGCTTTCAAACAAACAAACTCTACAGCTTTATGATACTTGTATAGATTTTGTCATAAGCAATAGTCTTCCGAACGAAATTGTTACTTCAAAATATATGGTTATCATTAAACTTCTCTGAGTACAACGGTAAGTAGGTATCATTAATTAAATGACAATTATTTACATAAATCGCGATGAAAATGATGATTTAATGAAACTGTCAACTATAACATATATTGACAACGCTGGATACATACAAATGTATATAATTTCAATCATTGATTCTGGAAGTCTTTGTGGATAGCATATTATGTTTAGTTGTAAACAGCTTTTGGTTAATAGTGACATCTGTAAGGGTTTTGAATATACAATACTAAAAACATACAAGTTTCTATATTAATACGGTTTATACTATGTATATACGAGTATTGTAACGGTAAAGTCGTGTTTATCTGTAGGTTAAAGCGTCCGGTTCTTTAGAAGAAGGGGATTGAAACCTGGCAACGGGGATTCAACCAATGTGACTTTTTCCAAACTAAATACATACCTCATTTCAAAGATGCAAAGTAAATCGTAAGATAACATAGACATTATTTCTATTTAACGTACTTTTACTTTATTAAAAGTAGTCATGTATAAAATTTATTATAAAAAAAATTTGGGAGCATAATGCTCAATCTTTTTCAGTAGGATCAAAAGCCTTTGCTTAGCAGTGAGCATATGATGTGTGATGTGAATACTGTACATTCCGGCTTTTTAAGTACAATACGATGGTTCTTTAATCGAAGACATAAAACCATTATTAATCAATGTTCTTTAGTAGAACTAATTTGAATTCCAAATTTTTGTTTTATTCTAGGAATTCAATAGAACCTCGATCTAACTACTACTTGTCTAGACTAGTCGCTCTAGTTCTAATAATAAAGTGGCATTGCTTATTCATAGACAATAGTATATATGTTATGAAAGAAAATAATACGTTTTATTAAAAACCTCAAAACGTCCAAGAATATAACAGACTTTTTATTTTTCATTCTTAACCTAAAGTTAATTTGTTAAATGCCGAAAAAATACAAAATCATAGACATTCGAATAAAAAAAATAATAACTTTTTTCAGAATTACAATTTTATGGGCGTTAAAACCCTTATAGAACTATTTCAATTTGGTAATTTTATTAAAAATATCAATATTTATTTAAATTGGCATGTTTATACTATATTTCTATAAACTGAAAATGTTTGATAATTGGTATTTTTATTCTCACTGATTTTAACACGTATAAACTATAAAATCGGTAAATTATAATGAATACTGCTATAAACTAAATGATATTATTGATAAATAAGATTGGATTAAAATTTACAATGTAAGTTTTAACAAGCAACATCCTTTGATCTTCAAGTCAGGAACCCAATAACAAAAGGCTCCATAGAACCTCTTCAACATGAACTTTCGGTATTTTGAACGGGACCAGAAAATTTTCCCAAAAATAAATTCAAAAGAAGGAAATATCTTGTTCTTCATTATAAAATAATAATAAAAGCTGATGAAACGTAAAACGCCAAGACACTTTTTATAAAAGTAGGTCAGAAAATCATTGACAAACTTTTTATTGACGGTGAACAAAAGAGGTTTTACGCGGACCCTGAATAAAAAATAAAATACTAAAATATTACAACTGCGAATTGTAAAGGGAACTGACCTTTTAAAGAAGAGAAATGAGGTCAACAATCACTGGACCTACAATATGATAAATGGAGAAGTTCAGCCAAAAAACATTGAGGTGAACGAATCAAATTTCGACAGTGAAATATTTCTTTCAACGCTTTCAAAAATTGTGTTGCTTTTTCCCTATTGTTCTTTTTTCTTATTCGTTACAATTTTATAAAATTGAATATTAAAAATCAAAAGCTGTGAAATTGATACAATGAAATCAATTATTCTTCATTCTCTTGCTTGCACCTCGAAGTGAATTTATAACGTTTGTTGCTCCCTGAACGGCTTTGGCTGCCAAAACGGCTATTAACGGTCTTTACACTCGTTTTATCTGCCAACTATTACTCAATACTAAAGTTCCCTAAATATTGACTTTACCTTTGAAAATTCGATCTTATACATCACCTATTGTTACTTAAGCTGATATTATGAAAGCATTAATTAATTCTCGACTACAGCTTAGTTCAACGACGCACCTTGTTCTTTGCTTTAACAGGTCTTACAAAGCAATTTGCTCTTAATGAATAATGTCAAAGGGTCTATTTTCAATTGGAGTCTACGAAAGCAGTTTCTTCGGTCCCAAATACACACCCTTTGTGTCCCTTGTGACGGGGCTATCTAGGCTCTGTTTTCCGTGGTGGCAATTTCATAAATTAAGCCACACCATGTCGGGAAACATAGCCACTGATGTTGTGCGTAACTTGATTCAAGTTTACTTCTTCAACGTATATGTTCAGATTTTTTTTATAAAAGCAACGCCATGTTCGTTTTCATTGTTTGAAGTGTCTTTGTTTTTTAACTGTATTAGATCGTGGATATAACCGCACAGTTTTATGTAACAAGATAGCGCTCTAGAGACAGTTGTATGGAGATTCCGCTTCTAAAGTACCTAATCTTTAGCTCGGTTAAGTCGAATATTACAATTTTTATAGACTGTTTCAAATAAGATACCAGCTGGCACTTCGACTACAATATTCTGACTACCATGAAATTTTTAATGGTGTTTTACTAGTTGTTTAATTTTTCTTTCCTACACTTTGATATTTAAAACCTGATCTAAAAGAGGTATTATTGATTTTTATCATTATTAGAGACAACATGAAAAAAAACACTTTTCGGAACATTGTTAATACCATATAAATCTTCAAGCTAAATCGTCAAACATCTTCAAGAGTCTAAAGCATTTCGAAACTCGAGCCACTACAGAATCTTTGCAAATACCCGTCTCCAGGCACAGGTAATAAAACTTTCCTGTTTGAACTACTCGTAACATGCAATTTCCTCTGAGCATTGCTATAATTCACTAGAGTATTAACAAACTTTATACACATAGTAGAGACACTTTCTGAAGGGTAAATTATTTCATAGAGCTAAGGGCTAAGTTTTTATCGTTATGTTGGTCAACTTATATTACGTGTTAGGGCGGATCACGCAAGCCTTTGCGAGTTATAAATTTATAAGGAAATGGGTTTTCTCGTGCTAACATAACACAAGAAATCATAGGCTCATTGAAAGCACCTCCTGTTCCGCACGCGAGGTAAAATGTTTAAATTTTATTTTTTAGGTTTTCTTCCCTATTTAGGTCAACTTATCCTGGCATTTCCTTGCTTCGTTCAATGCATTTTCGCAACGAGCAATGCGAGTTGAATATCCTAGTAACGAAAACGTTTTGAATACCAAGACTTGTTTATGGTGTTCTGTTTAATTTTTTTTCTTGTACATTGTGGTCTAATGGCCGTCCAAAGACTACTTACTTTTTGTGCCTGCAGATTCATAACACAATACTTTTTTGTTTTAATAAGTGTTCAAACAATATAATATGAATGTTTAACTCGCCCTAACTATTCAGAAATCTAATACTTTTAACGTTATTTTTCAGAATGATTAATATTTTAACCAGGTCACACTTAATAGGTCAACCCACCATTACATGTCGTTTGTGTCAAACGCCAACGTAAACAAAAATCAACGAACGTTTTTATGTGTGGCAACACGGCTCCGCAAACATGCATGTGTTGCCAGCAAAATAGATTATGATTAATGAACTGCAAAAAGGATAATTGCAATAACATAAAGAAAAAATAATATATATGTATTCTAAAAGAAGTATTGTGTATTTATACTAACGATTAAATAAAGTCTTTAATTTTATTTATTTAATTAAAATAACTAACATTCATAGTTAAAAACGGTTTCACAAAAAAATCTAATTCGAATGATATTAAAAAATGGCGTCATCATAAAATTCTAATTTTAATTCAATCTCGCGTCACAATAAACGGGTGTCAGCTTTATTCATTCGTCAGATTCTCGTTAGCTGAAGCTGAATGCCGAAGAAAGGTTTTCCAGTGGTATCCGCGAGGAGGCTTTGTTCAGTAACTGGTTGGATCCGGTTCAGGCTGCTAATGAGGTACAGTCACGAACTATTCACAATCTCGCACAATCTCGTAGTAAAACTGACCTCGATTGTATTGTTTATAAAAACTATTTAGTCATAGTTAAAGAGAAATTTGAACTTAGAAACATTAATTTGTCTAATAAATGTTTTCATCTCATAGCCACTTCTGCTCTAACATTTTTGGTAAAGTAAATATGATTAAAATGTGGAAATATTTCAGCCAATTCAAACATTTATTGAATGAAAGCGTTCCACTCGGTACGCTGAACTGAACGAATTGAATAAACAAGGCCTGCACTGAAACTTTCCTACATTCATAGCAGCACATAAAAACAATTAGTTTATTTCCAACAGCTTTCAACTAGGCCATTACTTCGTATGAATGTACATTGAGAACTTAGTTAAATTCAGTACAAGTTTGTTTGAGAAAACACAAGGTGATTGCAGATTGTTGGTCGTGAATTTTCGAGCTTAGATTTTTGAGTGAACGTACCGATTCAATTAAAACAAATGTGACATTGGTGAATTTTGTTACCATTCAATATTATTAAAATTAAAGATAATGTAATTTCAAATAATAAAATTCAAACATCGATCTTTATGAAAGTATCTTGACTATCAACATCGCCATAAAAATAATACAAAGAAGAAAAAAAAGCCTTCTTAAAACCTAACCTTTCTCAGCATGGAACCTTAATATCGGAGTCCAAAGTTCATTCACCCTAGATAAGATAAAATGTATGAAAAGGCTCGCTGCCCTAAATAGGACGAAGTTGAAGGCCTGTAAAATAATCCATGACATAAGCAGACTTGAGAGAAATGACATCAGAATTTGTTCGTGACACACCTCATTACACATCGTTGAAGAAAATAAAAACTGAAGACTATAGCATTCGAAATCATTGTCTAGAAGTTTCTGGGTCTTTGGTTAAGAAAGTTTTTAAATAAATATTGGTTTAAGATATGTTCTACTGTTGGTTTTCTTATTTTATAAAACTTTTTATCCAAACACATAATAATTTTATTTACATTTAAAACACCATAAAACGAATTTTCGTCCATGCAATAATTATATTCATAAAATAATTGACATTGGCAAGGATTATTTTACTATGACAAAAAAATACTATGATAAAAACAGAGCAAAAACATGACATTTTGCTTATTAACAATAACAATTCCCAGAAATAACACAAGATAAGATGCTTGTATATATTTAAGGAGAAATGACTGTTAAATTATTTTCCTTGGGCAAATTCACAAAGAAGTTGCCTCTTAAAATGATAAGAAATTTAAACCAACGCACATTCTATGCCACGATGATAATATTAAGTTGTTTAAATGCACAGATTTAGTTATGATGGAATTAACTGGAATACACAATTTTCTGGATACGATAAAAGGTAAAGGAGATTATAAAATCTCCTTGAGTTAACGTTAAAAAGATCTCAATCTTGAGCCGTATGTGAATCGAGAGTAAAATGTAATTACATACCTTTGGCGTGTCAATTCATCTATAAATTTTGAAAATAATCTGTAACGCATTGTATTTCGGTTTATTTTATAAACTTTCCCTAAAAACCTGACCATGACATTAAAAATAAATACTTACCTAAACTATCAAGAACGAAATATGAAAGGTTTCTACTGAAATTTACAAACAAAGGCAAAACAAATGACCATGAACTAACGAAAATACAACAAACAAAACATTTTGTCTATATACAAATCATAAATACGAATGACTTGCATCTTTAGTTTTTCAACGCGAGGTCGATTCATCGCATATGTATAGAGATATCGCGACAGCTGTTCAGACCTATCTAATTGTCTGCAGATCGGTCAGGCCACATTAATTATACGAGACGATCATCAATCAACCCACCCAATTGCACCCCCACCTCCTACCCCCCTACCCCTACAGGAATAATACCCATCCGTGTCAATTTAATCTTAAACGCAACCACGCAACGCCCTTTTGAACTTCAAAAATGTTGTTAAGTTTTATTTCTTATCCATCTTTGTTTAATCTCGTGGAAGCACGTCTTGTTCGAAGTTTGAAAGAAAATTATTTGGCACTTTTTTATTATAATTATTGACAGTAATTGGTATTTGTGATTTTGTTTCGTAGATTTTTCTGTCTACAGTTTTTAAAGGATTTTTATTGTAAAAACGAAAATATTTGGAGACTTTCTTTCATTTGTTTTATAGAGTTATTTTTAAGAAAAAATGATTAACTGAATTTTATAAAGCTTTCGATCACTATTTAATTTCTTCGAGCAAGTTAATACGGGTTTAGTTATCACCTGATGTATTTCAACTTGAACACAATAATTCTAGATAAAATAAAAGAACTCGAGCTATCCCTCATAATCAGTTGTTGCCTCAGATTTATATTTACTGATATGAAGTATCCTTCTTAAATCGCCAAAAACCTTAAAACATTTACTAAGCAAAACATAGTTTTGAGACAATATTACTTTTTATATCACACGACATCATGATGAATAAATGAAGCTAAAAAAAGGGACGACCGACAAAAAGTTTAGCTAAGGAACCCTTTACACAATGTTTTATACCTCTTTCTTTTGCCAATGATATTTTTAGTAACCATACGGAACTTTATTACGTTTATTCTGGGGTTGTAACTTTACGAATAAAATTTGTTAAAAATGTATTAGTTATTTAATTTTCTATTAAAAAAAACATCTAATTAATAAAAAAAAACAATATTAAAAGTAACAGCAAACTATTTAAAATAATCAGTTTTCATTTCATCATTTCATTTTTTTTACGGTTTCTATAAATAAATAGACTATAGAACTTCAAAACTCTCCATTATATTTGCCATTGTTCATTGCAAACAAGTCATTTAGACTTGTGGTAGCTTACCGAAAAGCCTTGCATTGTAGGGCATAAGCTGATAGAGGAAGATAAATCTCTAGTTAATTGAATCACTTTAAACAATGCAACTAATACACTTTATTTATAAAACAAGTATTACCAATAAAATTATTAATCAAAATCAGGCCAAAATAAACTAAAAGCAGAAAGACCCTTTCAACAGTAATAATATGACAAAAAAGATATTACCATAAGAGTAAATTGAAATCATCAATAAATTCTCCCTCTTTTTTAATTAAAAATGACCTTGAAAGTGATAAGTTATAACATGTACATTAGAACACCTAAAATAATGACCTTACTCCTAAACCCCATATACAAAACCAACCCATTTTGCAAACCCTTTAGCGCCACCAACCCGAAGTATAAAAATCATTTTGTATTATATTTACTTACTGTTCAAACGTGCCCACACATTTAAATTTTCAGAGAACAAACGTGGTTTGGAAAACGTTGTAAGCAGCTTATCTTTTTGGTTGGTTTATAAATAACAACCGGGAGAGGGTTATGTAACTTTCGGTGACCAGCAATAATGAGACGTAATGGCTCGTATTAAAATGTGAAATTGTTTGCCAATAAATTGGAGAAGGAAAATGAGACAGTGTTTCATTTGTTATAGTTCGGTTCTTCGGAAAATTTTCGTTATCATTGGCAAAATTGTCTTTATTTTTTTTTCTAGGGTAGTTTTAATTTTACTATCACTATATGGAAGAAAAGTCGTATACTATCCTCTAAGCACATTAACAACATCCATTTTATAACACGTTTTGGCCAAAGAATAAAGAAAACAGAAAATTGCATCAATTTCCCGGTATTGCCAAATAAGCCGTAAGAGCAAAAGAAAGCTTTTCTCCACAAAAGACTTACTAAAATACACCCCATAATGAAATAATTAGTTCCTTATTATCATGCCCTCATCAGTCAATTAATTAGACCCTGCCACTGAGAAGATAAGAAACTTGAAGAATTATTAATAACTGAGGAAAGTCGTTTACCGTAACTGCTAATACTTCTTCAAGAACTTATGACGTCATCATTAAGGCCTTATATTGAGGAAAATCACGTGTTTTAACATTCTAATTAATTTTGTCAAAAGTTAGCCCTAAGGAAGATCATAAGGTCGCTACGCTATATGTTTTTCAAATATGTTTTTGTTTAGCGTAAAAATATGTGTAGAGAAGAGATTTTTCCGGTCATTTTACGAACATATAAATAAATCATTGAGCAGTGAATTATTACCAATGAACCTTCAAATGTTCATAGGTAATTGTTCATCTCTGAAATCCTGCGCGGTCGAATCGACCCCTGTGTTACGAGGCTACATTTTAGAGAAAGGACTTCAAAATATAAATTGTGCCTGAATTGCGTTCGAACAGAACGTTTCATTTTCATTAACGTATCATTTTGTATCTCATGAACAGCTGCAGGAAACGTGTTAATGTGGTGCTTACTGAGCTGTTAAATTAACAATGTTAATGCTAGTTTCTGATATCACTCTGTCAGTCAATTTAATATTGAATTGATTCGCTCGCCTCTTTTTCTCATTTTGTAAAGGTTTAAGTAGAAATGACAATAGAAATGAGAAATGTGCAAATTACATAAGCATTATCTAACAAAAGACATGAGACCTTTTGATGAAAATATGTTAGTCACGTCAAAACTTGATCTTATAATATTTAAGTACATTGAGTAAATTTAACTATTGAATAAAAAAGATTTTCAGTATCGAACTTTACTGGTAAATAACACGTCTACAATAAATTTTAATTACACGATACATCGTTATTTTCAAAGGCTCAAGTACATCTAAGTTCTAGTGACCTTTCTTGACCTTTATGGAAACTAATTAAGCGTATTACTGGGCGTTAATTTATTATTAATTTTGAGCTCTATTTTTATTAACGGAGCTGGCTATTTTAAACAAAAACTTGAGTAAGAGAATTTATGATGATCCTAGCACTTGTTTCATATATGTATACAGTTAATGACCTTGGATTATCGAAAGGTTTTTTAACAGATCGTCAATTTCTTCTGTAAGCAGGAATTGAGAAAGCCTCACCACACCACATCTCTTGTACAATCTCTTAGACAAACCTAAGAGTCCGTAAAATCAAATATTCAAATTACTTATCTATCACGCGGATCTTTTTAGGCTCTAACTAGATATTTTGTTCAACAAGACGTCAGAAAGTTTAATGATACCGTAGACTTCTAATCATCTAAAACACACAAAGGTTCGTCTAGTTTTAAGACCGCTAAAGTGTGGAAATAAACTGAAACATATCTGAAAATCAAATTTACTATCACACTCTGTGTGCGTGCCGGATCCTATATTTGAGGCCTAACTCACAACATGGGGACGTAAGCTGATTACGTATAAAGAACATTTTAGATTACTCTGTGAATATATTATGTAAACGATGTACATACTTTTCGTATTTCTTAAAGAAATCTAAATAAATAAACAGGTACATAATAGTGCTACATAAAATTGGCGTAGCTGATACGTATGCTTAATGAAACTAATATGACACGAATTTCATTCATTTTTTCAAATGGTTCTTGACTATTCGACACAGTTCCTGAGTGCAATATTTAAATAACAAATTGGTGTTAAGCTGTTTCCGTTATTTCTTGTAACAGAGAAAAAGAGGATGGAATTTAAAAATGCTGTAATAAGGGCTGGAGTTTTTCGATTGAGTGTCTTATGCCTATCTTGTTAGAAGATATTTTAGCACTAAATGATTATACATTGGCGATGCTATCGCCAATGTAAAATGTTTTATGGAAAAAAATGTCATTAGCAATCATATTCTTATGTCTTTGAAAGGAAAATAAGAAATTGTATAGAAGTTCCTGCTTCTCATTTTATCAACGTTTAAACGAGGCGTTGGCCTTGAAAATGATTACTTTAAAATATTCCAGCCTTCCCGATTCAAATGAATGGAAGATTCCGTACTGTGATCGAATTACATATTCTCATTAAGGATTGAGATTCAAGTCTTTGATAGACAGATGGAAATTAATACGAAGCATTATTTCTTATCGAGAATCAAGGAAAATATATTGAACAATTTTCATAATAAAATTCCTTTTCTATCAGGAAACATGGATGACCTGATTATCGCGATGAACCAATTTTCAATATTGGACTGTAATACAATATTACGAAAGTAATTACAAGCCTATTACTGCGCATTAAGAGCTTAATTAGTTTGATACTTAGAAAATGCGTTTAAACGTTAGACGACTTCTTCATATATTCCTTTGTGGTGGCATTCAAAGTTTACTGACACAGTAACGATAGCGAAAATATATTTTAAGAATTTAATTTCAGATAAAGATTGCGATATAAACCTATTTGCGCGCTACGGAAGCTGTGATTTTCACAACTAATATTAATAATTCTCCGGCGTAGCGCTCACGTAGCCTATATCGTAGCAGGTGCTACGAATCGACTACGCTCACGATAGTTTGAATGAAACTTCGTAACGATATTAAACGGTATAACTAGGCAGCTCTAATCGTACTAGTAGTTTATAAAGTGCTAAGTTACTATCTAGGCGGCAATACGATAGACCTCGGAAGTTTTCTTTATACGATCCTCGCCGAACAATGTATAGAAATATTACTTGAAGCGTTTAATATACTACGTCCAACATAATTTTAGTTTAGAATTCTAGAATTCCAAAGAAAATAATGTGAAAGTTCACACGCCACATAACTTCATTGAATATATTTACGCGGGCAATTACCGACACAACATTTTTTAATCTATAAAAAGCTTTTCTCCTATATTGTATAGACCTATAGTGTTGCCACTAAAAAGCTTTTCCCATTACCGTCGTTACATAATTGATTAACTAATTACACTACACGGACGGCAAACCGCCGTCACGTCGAATTATGAATTCCTCACGTGGCTCGATTACAATGTATGATAAACGGACACTTCACATCACTATCACATGGGTTTTGTTTACCACAGGATAGGGCACCTAGTATGTACGGTTACGGGATATGGGTAGGTTCGCGTTGGGCGGTCGGGCCGCCACGCGCGGCCGGCTGTGTTGTGAGACCGGCGGAGGACGCATCTAACACTGTGAACGCGGCCGGCCGGGCTCCTCGCGCCCGTTGCACTGCTGCGCGCGCCGCCGCTGCCGCCGCCGGCGCCCGCTCGATATCCGCGCCGCGCCCCACACAACTCATTATACCACCTGTGAGCACCGTCAAAACACCGCGCCATGGTTTTCGTGAGATCAGGCCCGCGTCGTAAACATGCACCGCCGTATTATAGTCAGCGTTAGGGGGTTGAAACACGTTCACAGATCTAACAGTAAAGGTGTCGTTCAGAGTTTGCAAGAATTTCGCCCGGCAACTTCCCGATTCGTTTATCATGAAATGAAATTCATTAGAATCGATCAAAAGTTTTGCTTTTGAGTATGTGTTACGTTTATTTAAATAACCTCGTTTATATCAACATAATGACAGACATTAGGATATTAAAAATACTTTTAACTTTATCCTTAGTTACTTTTTATTGCAATAGCTGAGTAATAAAAAATCCTATCAAGCGTGTGGCAAAGAGAAAATGTGGCGAGCGGCTGTGGATATAAAATCAGATCAGTCTTGTTCGCGGATGGTTAAAAAAGCTTCTGCGGCGTATTGGTCCGATCAATTAATTTAAATTCGTTAATTTTTGCGAGAGATGGATTTCAATAACCGCTAGAGTTAAATGTGTATCTGCTGAAATGTGGACAATGGATGCATATTTTGCACAAGTTATTTTTTATAATAAAGCAATGTATAAGTTTTTATAAAAGAAGGTTCATATACATGATATAGTTAAATTTTAATAATATCAAGGCGAAAAAAAGGAAAATAGGCAAGAATAAACAGACATTGTCAAACGGGAAATGATTTCCCATTCTTTCACAGCCAAACAACATATTATATAGCTCCATAAAATTAAAGATGAGCACGATGTATGAAATATAACGTAAGTATATCGGAAATGTGAATAGAATGTTCTTTTGCGTAACATTGCATGACGATTTCACACAAACTATAGTTTCATAATGCTACTTCTAACTTCGAAATCGAGTGAATATTGGGCTCGAGCAAAATCTTGCGATTGGAATATGTGATATAATCGATTCTTATTCAAATTCTGTGGTTGTTAACGCAGTTTTAGAAGACAAGTTCTCGATTAAAGATCGCTAATGGGTGGCTTGAGTGTGTTTTCTTGAGGAGTGATAAAGGTAGCAGTGGAAACTTACATACGACCTATCGAGTCCTGTGTATGTAAGTCAATTGAAGAAAAAGATACGGTAACACTTCGTATCCTTCATAGAAAAGAAGCCTTACTCAGAAAAGAAGTTATTTTATCTTAAAAATTAATGTCAACAATATAAGGTTCAATTTTGAAATGCCCTATTTTATAAGTTAGTTCAGTTTTCTATTGAACATGCGATTTATTAACCCGTGATATGCTGGAATGCAGATCCACGCGAGACATAATGTATTTTCTATTGTTTGTCATATACCGGCAGACAAGAGTTTAAGGATATCCCACAGTCGAACCATTACAACGATTTTGTGGGGCTTAGCACATAAGATGGCTATCTTTGTGATATAAAAAAAAATAACAACTTTAATAATGTGTTTATATACACTGTGCTAGTCTAGGACACATGTATTTATACAGAGAAAAATAATAATTGAAATAAGCTATGCATGAAAATGACGAGTTCGGATCCTTGAGATTTTTTACTATCAAATATTTAGTATCTAGTTATAATTAGTTTTATATAATATGTCATTTTTAGATCTATGTACATGCTGAGCATGACAATAAGTAAACTAATTCTTTTGCAATATTCTAGTTACTTTTTTTAGGAGATAATAAAAGTCACGCTAAGTTAAAACTTTTCATATCATGTTTAAGTAAATGCCATATCAACAACTAAAGTTCAACATCTAACGTAAGTTTCATATCATTTTATATCATAAGTTGACTATAAAAAATAACTCTGAATGTACAAAAGTACTCGTTCGTCTAAGGCGTGACGTGCAAAAGGCTTAAGTCTCTATTCTAAGGAGTACTCTTTACTCCCTCCTCCGTTCCCCTCGAGTGCTATAAAAGGTGAATATAGGATTGTGTCAAGAGTATAGTCCCCGTATTTTATTGTTTACTACCCATACCAACTATCTTACTGCTGAGGATGATTTTGGTAATAATTTTCTTAGGCCATAAAGACTTTATGGATAGATAATAATAGCAATAGTTTTGAGAATAGAAATGATAGGTAAGAGTAAATTCATTGTAGTATTTTCACAATAAAAGTGGTCAATGACCTTGGTTCGGTTCTAAGTAAAGACATGTAATAAATAATAAATTGTCAAGTGATTTCTCAATAATCAGAAATAAAAGTCTACTAAAAAGAAAGCTTTTCGAAAAGTAAAAAATACACATCGTTTCGAAAGGCCTTCACATGATTGTCAACGGGAAACGTGCCAACAAGGCTGGCAATTATAAAACCTTCTAAATGACCGGATAATTACAATTTCCCAGTACAAATTAAAAACAAACATGATATTTCGTAATTACTGACCTAAAACCCTAGCCTAACTCATTCACTTTCAATTAATATGACGATCAGTCCACATCATCAAGTTTCACATTTGTGCAATGAAAATTGAACGGCAATAATAAGCTAACTTCATGAACGTGCAAATGTCACATGTTTGGAGGTGTTAATTTTCTAATCCAATTGACTTCGGTTGCATTTCTGTTTGTTAGAGACCTGTACGGTAATTTGAACTTAATATCAATGCAATTTGGTATAGTATTCAATACAATTAAAAATGGTAATGACAATATGACTTTAAATTGTGAAATAAATAGGAACCCGCTCGTTTCAACATAATCATCATTATAAAAATATAATTCGCAAAACTTATTTAAAATTGTATAAGATTGAGTTAAAAGAATGTTTGCGAATAGGTACTTCTCAATCTACAGGAAAGTACAAAAATAGATCAGGCATCTGTCAAACCTTCTCAAAATATATTTCACTGTTAATCTGTGACATTTCAACTGAAGTATTTACTTAGGTTTCAATTTGAAACCAGAATTTGTAAGAAAAAAGTATGATTCAAAGAGTTCATAATTAAAATGTAGTATTATAATGAGAATTGAAAACGATGATTACTTGTTATCTATGATATGTTTTTCTTTCGGTATTTCAACTCGATTTTTCGACCAAAAAGTTTCTTAATGGGTTTTCTGGTTCTAATATTGATTTTGTTAGTTATGAGCACGTTGCAGTTTAGGAATTGGAGAAGATTGGGTCTCCAGAAGCCTCTCTATATGGTATGGTATATGGTAATTTCGGTATCGATATGTTATATGTATCTATCCGTTTATTTACTGTGAGGCCGCGGTATCACTCTGGCCGAACCGAAGCATTACTTTCCTACTCTTAATGTTACAAACAAAGTATAGAATATTCTGTGTGTAAACTTAAAAAAGGCGTTTTCTTTTAAAATTAGTTTGAAGCATGTCTAGAAGACCTATAGAAAGCATTGTCAATTTAAAATAATAGTTTTATTTTTATTTTGTAAGACATATAGTTTTTACTGCATGTAAAACAGTTTAATTTGTCAGATACAAACTTTTGATATATTTTTTTTAAACTTTAAACTTTTCTAACCAGTAAACATTGATAAGTACCCTACTGATCAATGTTTACTGGTGTTGTCTTTACACTTTTATTTGAATAATTTAAATCTAGAATATATACAATCCTTTATCGTACATTATAGGTGTATTAAATTTAAATAACATTGTCTAGTCTAGAAATAGGACGAATGTAATTAATACTAGTGCTTAAACACTAATTGGTTATACTCTGATCCCGTTGGGGGTCGTTTATATAATGTTGTAATTATTATATACGTAACACATAGATAATCATGTAGTTACTATGTTGAAAACTATTTTGTTGTCTTTCAGTTAACATAAAATTAAAAAAGGAATGATGAGTTCCATTTTTCTTTTGTAAACTTAACCGTCGCCTATTTGAAAATAGAATGTTTTATGTTCAGTTTTAAATATTGTTGGGCGCATGGACGTTAGTGTGACTAGGTGGCTGCAAGGTTTCTTGCATTACATTCTCGAGTTGGGAGAGGCATCGCTATGTTTTCGAAAATTGCTCAGTAATATAGGAATAAGCTAACACCTAATAAGTACATAAGTAGATCTCAAAAAACGCAAAAACAAAACATATATATAAAGGGCTTAATGGTATTAATATTAAAAGTACTATGTAAACTATTATGTGCTTACATGATAATTTTATATTACGTATGATGCAAAGTCCTGTTTCGTTGGAGAATTGAGCTTGCAACACTTAGTACAACAGCCTGTTGCCAAGCCACTGAGCCAACCGTGCAGTGGATTGCATTGAAAATAAACAAAATCAACAGGCATCTTTCTATAAAAAGAACACCATGGTTCTGCATTATTTTTATTACATAGTTCGTTCACAAATACTATGAACACGGAAGCTTGCCAAATTCGCTAATGTTAAAATCACATTTATTTGCTAGCTAAACTGTTATGGTCGAAAGTTTTAAAAACCAACATGGTGCTGGTGAGGTTTTTTTAAAACACATTTTTATGCGTAACACACAGATGGCATAGTACCGGTTTTGTGGGGAAATGTACCTACTGAAATAATATAAAAATATATACCTACATTTTAATAATTATTACTTCATAAAAAAGAATCTGTTAAGGTTTTTGGTTATTTTCATAAAAAAGATTGTGCGTCTCGCCTGCGCTAGTACATAGCCTTACGTAATCGTTCAATTTGCTGAAGACGGTGCACATGAATAAGATTCCCGTTCTTATTTGAACCTAGTCGAGATTTTCTCAGTTAGGTTACGTTAGCCTTAATAATCTTTAAAAAAAATGTATCGCAAAATTGTAAGTGTTGGTAAGCCCATAACTCAACAACGCCTGGACCAATTTTGCTAATTCTTTTTCTATCGTGTTTTATATTGTCAGGAGAAGGTTCTTATCAAAGAAAATATTAGAAAAATAGATGGAAAGATTAGGAAAAAGCGACCCTTTGATAGCGAGATAGTTGGACCCGTGCGAAGCGGGGGCGGGCCGCTAGTTTTCTAATAAAAGTCATTATAATATCATGCTTACTTACACTTCTATTAAAATTAAAGCGACACACGTTCACCAACGTAACCTGCTAAACATCCCAAACGTGCGCCATTATAATAACTATTTATGACGTCACAGTTTGCGAAGGCTTCCTATCTAAATAGGTTACGTAAGAGATACCTATGTTGCCTAGTGTTGTATTAAAGTTTATAACACTATAACGCGAGAGTATCGTGGTAAAGGACACTTAAACTAGTGCTGGGGTGTTCTGATCTTATCGATGCAATCGATAGTAACAATTAAGGAATGTTTGTGTAATTGTGGTCTTATTTCCGTGTGGAGTTGGTCGTTTTGTTATGAGTTGCTAGAACCGATTTTTTTTTTGTGTTTTATTATTGTTTGAAGGTTGATGGGGTTTAACATAATAAGTAGAAAACATTTTGTACGTTTCCTCTGCTTCCCCGAAGCGATTTTCTAACGGTGTAGGTTAAATAGCTGAAATATTCTAAATGTTATTTCTCTTCCTGATTTGATAAGTCTATCCTGCATTGAAAACAAAACGAGACAAGCATAATAATTCCTATTCTACCGTTCTTCAGTCTCAGAGTAAAAACCAACTAGAAAAGAGTTCCAGGAAAAGGAAGAAATAAAGATATTCCGTCCTTTTCTATTCGTACTAAGAAACGGAGACTTATTTCCAGCAGTGGTTAGCTCGGCAAGAAGTCTGAGTCAACAACAAACAACTTGAAGATTATAAGTATAAAAAAAGGGAAGTAATCGGATTACACTTCAAAAACTTGTCCAAATAATTCATCTTAGGACGTTAGGAAAGCATCGAACGATTTTCTATAGGGTCATCATAATTCGACGTTCGCCCGGCTGGTTTTTAGGTCAAGGCCGCGCCTAAACCCGGATATAAGTCCGTACGTACCCTCATTATCTGATTCTTTTACAGGAAATCTCATTTTCGGAACAAATTAAAACGCGTATACTTTTATGTGAATCGAGTTTGTATTTCGTTTCGTTAAAGGAGTTAATCTTTTGGTGAGGTAAAGTAACTGTTGGTGATTTTTTTCTCAGGAATTCTTTTCGTATAAATTATTTTTAATCTTATTTAGTTTGTGTTGATGATGATGATGATGATGACGAGTGGAAAAAGCTTTCTTGCTCGTTCTTCTCCACGAGACAGAGAAAGAGAACCTAGTTTCACTTATAAACAGACTGACGGACAATTCTTTTATGTATTTTAACGTTTCAGAACTGCCCGTATAAGGCTTAGTTAGAATAAAATGTTTTTGAATTTGACCTTGACTTTGAAGAAATATATGGTATCCTCGCATAAACTTTGTCATGATATTTAATATTCACATCAATCAGATTAATGTGTCTGCCAATTGAGTCATAGTAATGCTTATTTGTCTCCGTAATCAGTAGTGATTTGATCTATAGGTATTCCATCAATAAAATTGGATGACAATATTATGATGCATAATGTATACAATCAAAGTTCAAATTGACTATAAACTGGAACTTAATATTATTGTGTTCGAGAGATATGGATCAAATTTACAAATCAAATCAATATTATTACTGAACAAGTTATGTGTCGAAGGACGAGTAAAACTTGCAGACAAACAATAATTTAATTTATTATTTAAAGTAGAGACTGTGATTGCAACACTACTATCAAGGCAGACTTAAATGAATTTTAATTTTAGAAATACTATCTTTGAAACCTTTTTTATCCAACCAAACAAAATAACTTAACGCTTTTTTCTATTTTTTGCGTGGTCAAATTGTTACTTCAAATTGATACAGATTTTACAGTTCATACACTAAAAAACATATTTTTCAATATTTATCAAAATAAAACTTTTCTGTCACAAAAATACTGACTACAACCAGTCAACAGCATTTTAAACAAACACCCTTGAAAATATCGATCACACCTACAGTCCCTACACAAAAAACACATGCTTTAACGTTTTCAATACAAAAATTCCTATTGACACACCCTTAGGGATCATTGGGTCCCACTATCGGTCCGCACACTTGAAGGGCTCCGTATGCCTGGACCACTCGACAAGATATATTAAAGGGAGCAAAAGGGTTACGTTGATAATTTGAAGTAATGTGAAAAGCCCTCGTTAGAAGCTGTATGAAAAAGATTGATTTATGAAGAGATAATGCTAGGAGACGGGGAGAAATGCGTACGAATTTGTCCTCTGATTATTGGTTGGGGCGTTTAAAGAAAAGAGGATCTTCCTCGTTTTGTTGTAAGGCACAAAATCCTGTTATATGGTTGTTTATGTACCATTTAAACGGAGGAAATGGTTTATAGGACTAAGCTACATGAATTATTGCAAAAAAAGTATTTTAAAAACTAGTATCTTTGTTTGTTTTGTTGGTAAGCTCTTGGTTATACCTACATGATGTTTTAAAAGTGTGTTATAAAATATGAATTTCGTATAAAAATATAAAATTACTTATTAATTTTATGCTTTAAATACTTTTAACTGTAAGCGAGAAACTCGGCTCCAAATGTCATATTCATTTACGTTCTTGCTTTTATGTTAAAGTTCCACGTACATACGAAGAACTAGTTCCTAAATAAAGTGTACATTGCAAATTTCGGTAAAAGTCTGTCTCAGAGCGCTTTAGCGACTATGTCACAGGCACTCGCTTGAAATAAACACGTAGCTTAAGCATACTGATGGACTTATATAAAGCTTAATGAAATTTGACATAGACTGTTATAGTGCTAATTATTTTTCTCAACTTATAAAGTTTGAACTAGAATCTCTACTTTTTATCATATTTAAATTAAGTATCTTGCAATTCTTTGCTTGAATCATAAACCTATGTTTTCATTCCTGAAACAAATTATCAAAACTGTAAAGAGAATTTTAAATACTTCTCCCAATTATAAAACACAAAACAAATAATATGAAAAAACCTAATTAAGTTGTCAAATGACTGATACACAGACATCATCATCAGAGAGCATCAACATCGCCAGGGCCCACTGATGTCGAAAGGCTTCTTCTCACAAGGAGAAAGTTTGAACATTATTCAATGTGCTAACTCAAGGCGAATTAACGATATCAAACTAATAATTACAAATTATAAGTCCAGGTTTCTCCACCATTTGTCACAAAGCCAACTTGTAGCAGCTGGCAACGGGTAAGCCAAATTGCTGCCAAACTGATCTTTAGCAAGTCACTTTCATCGAAGAGCTTAGAGAAACACGAAATTAAATCTTATGCACCTCTCAATAAGGAAAAAAATAGAAGAAATAACGTTCTCAACTGAAAACCATTTAGTTTTTAGATTTCAAAGGATAGTCATAACTTCATGTGTTCATGAATAAACTTCTCGTGTCTTAACATTAAAAACTTAATATGCAGTGAGCAAGCGGGTAATATAACACAGTATATGAAAATGCAATGTGATCACGACGCATCGCATATGTAGGTCGTTCTCATTTATAAACAGCGCGAATGAAATAAACAAGTCCAGTACGAAATTGAATTGCATACACAGATTGAATTGTGATGCTCTGAGAATATTGATGTTAAATAAGTTTGCAGATTTAAGTATAGAGTGAAACATGTGAAGTTATGGGTTTTTTTATTCCAGGCTACTGTTAAATAAGGTATAATACACCTTATTGAGTTTATAATAAGAACAAATATGGTTTATCAAAAGACAGAATTGGATATTTTACCAATTCTAAACCATGCAACGGGCTATGCAATAATCAAATTAGAAACATTTAAGTATAGAAAATGTTTTGAAATTTTTGTGTTAAGATGATTTCAATTATATTAAATTGTGTTTTTTTAGGACCATGAAATTATGAATCACCATAAAACCATTTAAATTATAAAAAACACTATAAAGGAGATCGTAAACTTTCTCATATAAGCGAAGCCTTTACTTAAGTTAATACAGGACCTTACGATGTTTGCAGAAGATATGGAACCCAGACAATTTACAAAGGTCACGACAGAAGGGATGTTTGAACAAAGAAATATGGTAATTCAGCACTTTCTTAATAGTATAATAGAGTAAGGTTTCAAATAAAGTTAGCTCCTTTCCAGTATTGGAAATTCGCCAGAACATCTAACCAATGTTGATACAGTAGTTATAGCTTAATAATGTTCCTTGAAACAATGTAGCTCTCAATGTATGAGTTAATGGCTGTAAATATTATTATAACAAATAGTTTGTTGTTGTTGTGTTCTAGAAACTTTCATAGTGCTTCAGAAATATTAATACCTACGTTTAATTACTTAAAAAAAGTACTATACGGCCGACGTATCTTGGCGAGTCTGAAGGTAGCCGTTTGTCTGCACAATGGATCTTTTAGGAACAAAATTGTGAACTGCGTAGCTAATCGGCTAACTTCAGACTCGCCAAGATACGACGGCCGTACTATAGAACGTTCTTTTTTTTAAAAATTGAGCATTTAATTAATTAATTTATGTAAAATAATTTTATTCATATTATTTTATGTACGTTATGTATTCTATGTGGCCTTTTATATACAAAAGGAAATAAGGCAAGAAAAAGGATTAATTTAATAATACTTTCAGTTGGATAAGTAGTCATCCATTTAAATTGTTATGTATACATTTCTACACTTCTTTACTAATCGTTCTCGATTGAAAATAGACCAGAATGAGTAAGATTAATTTCGGAATACAGGTTGAAGGACAAATTACCGAATTACTCATTTTCGAGAACAAACGACAATGTTAATCATTCTATCTTCGTTAACTAATTGAATTATAAGAAAGACTAATGAGTGGCCCAAACTTCGAAAGCCTAGGCTCGTAAAACTTGACCTTTTAACCCTTAAAAGTTAAAAATAAAGATGACGCAAAGACTAGTGAAGAGAAGTTTAGTGCTGACACGCTAAAATCTAATTTAGGTTGTTTTCGAAATCAGGGTGTGTTGACAATTTAACGGTGTTGTCATCAAGTTTATTTCATATCTGTGTATCAATATGAGTCGCCATAATCATGAGTCGTCGTGGTGGCCCGGAGGTTAACGCTCAACCTTTCAAGTACCAATGTGACTTTTTCGGAGTTATATGTACTATCTATGATTATTGAAACACCGGAGGATTAATGAAAAAATCGTGAGGAAACCTAGACTTATAATTTCTAATTATAAGTCTGCCTCCATTTTTATAATAACTATCGTGAGACATACTAAATTTACTATTTACTACTGTACAGTAGGCTGCGCGACGTCGCTGGGTCCGCGCACGCTGCTCATGAGGAAGAACCCCTCTGTGGTTCGAAACTAGTAGAGCTTTTCTCAATATTTACACGTAAGTAACCCGCGATTTTTTGTTAAGTTTGCCTCCTATAAAAAAACTACACTATACCTCAAGACTTTTCTTCCAAAGTAAAATAGAAAGTCTAAAATATACGTCCCTTTTTAGTATTAACCCATAAATATTTTCTTAAACTTCATAAATGGTGTTGACATAGACGAATGGTTCTACAAGTTCGGTAATATTCGAAGCCGTTATTTCAAGAGAACATTTTTATTTTTATAGCCTAGTTTTTACATTACAGTTTTGATATTTTTGGTGTCTTTTTATCAGTATCTTTCATTAGTACCTAATAGTTTTTGGACAAATGAGGATATCGCAAAAATCAAACGTGGGTTTTAATTGGTACTATTTGTTGCCATTTTGGTTATTTCATTAAACTTGCAATCGTAATTTGTCGAACGTAAATACTATTTTTCAAAAATCAAATAGACTACCTATATATTACGAAATAGACTATATTATAAATAAAATAGACTCGGTGATCAAACTCCTTGCTTAACGAACGCTCTTGAGAAAACTAGCCCTAATTCAGTCCGGGTACAATTTCCAATTATATTATTTAGTTACTATTGTTAAAATTATTATATAAAATAAAAGAAATCATACAAAACTTGAATTCGATTAGCGTTGAGAGAGTTTTTGATTAATTATTTATTTACAAACCGGAATAGCTGTGAGAGTCATCTCTGTTGCTAATTAACTGGCCAAATTTTCCTCAATTAAGTAGCTGTCTATCTGAATTCGTTGGTGATCGGGTCTGATCGAGTCTGATTGACTGTCGATTGTGTATTGAGTTTTTGTACGTTATAATATAGTTGTATAAAAAAACGTGTTTTTTTGGTATGCAAATTTAACACTTTTAAACAAGGGAATTTGGGTTAAAGCTAAATGTTTTCTTAACACATTAACAACTACATTATATTACATTGTTTTATTAAATTGATTCAAAAATACTACTTTGTTTAACTCAGTAGAAAACAGTTTAAGAAACACAACGACATCAAACAGCACCAGTAATAGAACGCAGACAATTTAACTTTCAAAATGGACTCTCTGGATAAACTCTAAGTACGAAACGCTTAGTAGAATGTGGCCTTCAACCGTGAATTACGTGGACTGACAGCCACGCAACCTTCTCAACCTTTAAGGAACCCGGGATTCCTTACCATTTAATAGGTCACAGGTGTCTTTCTTACAAACTGTTCGAGATTATCCATGTATCATTTCAAACGATACGTATATTGGCTCTGGATAGCAATAATTCGTTTTCCCAACGATTTTGGACCTAAGCTGGCTGGTTTTAGAGGAAAATTATCGTTTTTTGCTGGTGATTCGATTAATTTATAGACTAGTGGTGGACATAGATGTTTTTTTGCGATAGAAGATTTAATGGTATCTGTAACAATAATATTCGTTCTGATAAACCCAATCGATGTTTTTTTTTTTTAATTATTGAATCTTGTTATTGTTTTCATTAATTTGTCGATTTTTTAATTTTTGTTGTCGGAACTAAAATTACTCATAGCGGCTTCAATCGTCAAATTGAACTAGATGACTCCAAACGTGGATAAAAAATGTCAATAATTAATGCATATAAATAACTAACAAGCACAGGCTTTTCGGAAAAACTTCTATATTCCTTACAGATGTATGTATTTGTTTACATAGATCTATCTCCAACCCTTGATAGTTAGATAAGGGCCAAGAAATCTTTTCATCTCACAAAATGGCGTGTCAGTGTCTCATGAAAGCCCCGTGATTACTCAATACTCTTGCTTATCTCATTTATCAGCCCCCGCGGAGATGGGCAATGAAAAGGATAATTTAATATATGAACAGATTAATATATTTATATTGGTCATTTGTAAAATGGAGATTGTATCCTTGCAAGTGGAACTAATAGTGCAATAATAAAATTGAAATAAATCCATGGAAATATTTATTCAAATACAGTTTAGTATTAAATATTCAGTTTATTCATAAACAGTATTTTTTGACGAAAATACCCTCGTATAAGTAATTTTTAATTATTTACAGCTTTTTACTTGGATGAATATTTTCTAAAAAGACACCTGAAGTAGAAAAATCTAACTTCTAGAAAAAAGGAAAAATATAACACAAAGCGATATCTGAAACGAGATTAAATAATAATAAAACTCATACTTATAGTTTATAGCAATAGATTTCACCGACCCTATTTTGAAGCTCGCAGGTAGCATAAGAAATTCTTTTTTATTATCCGGGCATAACGTAACTCGTTAGTGTTTTTCCTCTTTTTTCTTCTTATACCCAAGTAATCTTTGATGCTATCTAAAAATATTGCCTTGGAAAATCTGACGTTTACATGACTGATTAGATGGTTAGAAGGATGGAATAGAGTGAACGTATGAATAGAGGACACTACTTACACTTAGGGTCATTTTTTATCTGTGCTAAAAATGGCGGTGTTTTTTGGCGGGAATTTTGACAGATCTGTTGATGTAATGACCTAATTGATGAGTACAATTTAATAAATTGTATAAAAAAGTATTTTTTTATTGATTTTATTAATATTGTTTTAGCTGTTGGTTTTATATTATATGTATACTTTTTTAAACTATGATGTGTTTTTAATTTTTTTGACAATATTAATGATGACCATTTATTACAGTTGTAATAAAATAGTTTTAATGTAAGTTATTATTGTAGAACGAATCCTGGCATTTTCAATCAGTCGAATGTTTCAATTAACCGAGTAATCAGGCTACTGTCCTTATCTACAAAGCGACACTCTTACTGGTCAGTATAAATTATACGCTTAGGCGACACCCTAATTGAGGCGATTTCAAAGTTATAACACTAATTTAATTTCAAGTCTGGGTTTTATTACAGAGGACAAATTCTATTTGGCACGTCGAAATTCAAAGTTAATGTTAGTTTTAAAACTAATGAAATATGAGTAAAAAGAGACTACACAAAAGTATTTTATTCGTAATATTAATTTAATTTAAAGTCTAAATAAAACAACTGAAATTCTATTTAGATGTATTTGCAACGAACACACCTCCTTTTTCGAGTTGTCTTAAAATGTACTTACACGTTTTTCACACACACCCTTGTCGCAACTTGATAATAAATAAGATCCAATCAAAAGTTACAAGTCTCAAACTAAAACTTAACCTCTGCCATTAGCCGGGGTTGCGGGGTAAGCGCAATAAGGTACCGCGACCTCGGCACAGAGCAGGAGAAGGAACAGGGGGGTTTTTAGTCAGTAAGAGTCTGACACTCCCTCCTGCCCGGCCCTGGGCGGGAGAAGTCATTTGATGATTTTCCCCTCACAAAAAAAAAAAAAAAAAAAAAAACCTCTGCCATTAGGCTAAAGTTTAAATTCCCTTCTAGTCTATAACTTAAGCCTCGACTATTCCTAGTTCAATCCTTAAATAACCAGTTGGACAGACTTGGCGTAAACTCGAATCGATAAGGCCCGTATAAATTAGCCACTACCACCATCTGGGATATTCTGCCAAGATAAATATCAGCTGCTATGCGGTTTATATATTTGGGGGTTCTTTGTGGTTTTATTGTTCTATTTCAAGGTTAAGAAAAGTATTATTATATTCTTTGTAGACATTTTTATATATTTGAAACAATACTTGTCTAATTTAATAATGATTACTGTCACTTAGCTACTTGATATTGAAACACAGTTCATAGTATGGACTGTGTTTAACCTCTACAAAAATGTTTGTCTTTCGGGCCTCATTTGTAGATCTAAAATTGTTTTTACGTAGGTGTTAAGTTAACGGTTATCCCAATACATTTTTCTCATTCACAATACAGCTTTACTGAGAATCGTCACCTAAAATTCATAGTATTTTCAATTTCGACCAAAATACTACGTAAAAGATTGATATTTATCTCTAGAGATTTATACATTCAACATTTACAAATGGATGGATCGGAGAAGTGATTATTGAAAAAAGTATATTACACCTCCACACAGAGGGACGAACCTACCCTTCGAACCTTAAATCCCAAACGACAGACAGGGGAATTCTAATATTCAAAACATACCAACATAAAATCAAATAAAATTTGCGTATTCAAAGAAAGAACGTGGTTCGTAAAAGGAATAATTCTTTTACTAATAATTTTGTAAAAGGAGTATTTAAATCATGGAGCCCACGCAGAATCTATACGGGCAAACGAATTAAAAGCAAAAAAATAAAACATAGTGTCGTAAAGTTCATGACGTTTGCATTGTTTAGGGACATAGACTCTTTGCCATCGTTGGCAATGCAACAAGTGCCAGATGTGATTGTGCCACTCGTGCCAGTTGTGGCTATGTTGCCAGATCGCCCCGTACCTTGCCAGGCGCTTTTATTAGTCTTGTTAACGACACTGTAAACACGCGTGACTTTTACGACGTTGTATTCTTGGCAAATACTTGTTCTGGACAGATAATGCTGGAAGAGAAAGTAGGAATCTCCTTGCTGTTCTGCTTATTCTAGACTTAAGAATTCTAAGTGAAATGTTTAGAAATGGTATTTGTTTTAATGCAGCTGTAATTGGAGCGAACTGTTTTGGTTTTGTATTGCATTCGTTTAAGATTCGTTGAAATTCAGCGGAAAACAATTTAGATTTTTAATATAGAACATACCTATTTGTGTCGTTTCCGTACCAAGAGAAATTTAATAAAACCAGAACATAGAAAAGGAATGAGACAGAAAGGTAATTTATGTCGATAACAAAATACGTAATATCAGATAGGCAATAACAAAAATCACAAATAAATAACTATAAACTCACATAAAGTAAATCGACCAAATAAATCTTTTCGAAATACAGAATTCAGAAAAATATATTCCGAAGCGTTTTACAAAGTCAAAGTCAAAGTCAAAGGATTTATTTGCTCTTGAATACAGTTACATAAAAGGTGTTACAATAATATCAATAAGTTCAGTATTCAGTCATAAGCTAATGACATGCAAATGTTTGTTTTGATAATATTAATACATTATTTTGGAAATCTATATTGCAAAAAATCTTTTATAGAGTAGAAAGGATTCTCAATTAGCCATACACGTAATGCCCTTTTGAATCGAGTAATTGGCAACTCTCGAAGTTGGACAGGAAGTTTATTATAAATTTGGATACACATGGGGAAGCAACTACGTTTGTATAGCTCGGTTTTCATACTAGGAAGACTTAATTTAGTTGTATATCTAGTTTTGAAGTTACAGTAATCTCCCACTTTTTCAAATAGCTCAGGATGACACTTAGTAAATTTACAGATTTCTTCAATATAAATACAAATTACGGTTAGGATCTTAAGTTTCTTAAATAATGGTTTGCATGATGTAAGTGGGTCTACATTACATATAGCACGTATACATCGTTTCTGAGCAATTAGTGCGTTTTCGATATGTACCGAGTTGCCCCATACCAATATACCATAGCGTAACACTGAACCAACATAGGCATGATAAGCCTGTAATGTAGCTTGCCTAGTTGTTAGGCTAGATAATCGCCAGAGAGCATAAGCAAACTTAGCAAGCTTCTCGCATACCTTGTCTACATGATTAATCCAGGAGCACCTTTCGTCTATAACTATACCGAGAAAAGTCATTTTATCAGTTTGTTGAAGTTGTTGGTCTTTGTGAGTTATGTTCAAATTTATGTTTTTCCAGTTTTTGTTGCGAAATTGGATGTACTTAGTTTTTGTTATATTAGGTTTTAAGTTATTATTCTCCATCCAACTCATGACTTTGTTGACAGTGTAATTTATTTCTTGGTTATAATATTCGTTATTCTCTGATATTATGACTGACACATCATCTGCGAAAAGTATGCAAGGATAATTTGTGACTTCCATTAGGTCATTAATGTATAATAGGAATAGTAGAGGACCTAGAATACTACCTTGAGGAACGCCTGTGTAATTGTGACCCAAGTTAGATTTATATACAATTTCGCTTTGTTTATTTTTATCTACGCTGATTTCTACATATTGTGATCGTTTTGTAAGATAACTTTTTATCCATCCATTTGCTTTACCGCGTATTCCATATTTTTCACATTTTTTCAGAAGTAAGTCATGAGAAACAAAGTCAAAGGCCTTAGACATGTCAAAGAAAATAACAGTTGTTGGTATTTTGCAGTCAATATTTTTAGAAACTTGGTTTATCAAATTAAATGCCGCTATCGTTGTCGATTTATTTTTTTGAAATCCATATTGTTCTTTTCGTAGGATTTGAAATTTATCAATAAAACTAGTAAGCCTGGAATGCATAATTTTTTCGTAAATTTTTGCGAATATAGGTAGCAAAGCAATTGGTCTATAATTGTCAATATTTTTTTTGTTTCCCTTTTTGTAAATTGGTTTAATTACTGATATCTTTAAGTTTTCAGGGAACAAGCCTGTTGATAGTGACAGATTAATAAGATGTACTAGAGTTGGGGTAATAATAGGGCCTATGAATTTTATGATTATAGTGGGTATTTGATCATAGCCTGTGGAATTGGTATCTTTTAGGGATTTTATTATTTTTTGTATCTCAATATAGTTAGTAGGCATTAAAAAAATACTGGAATTAACCGTATTTATGTCATAGTTATTTATATTCATGTCAAAGTCATTATTCGTAATTTTTATAAAATAATTATTAATATAGTTTGCGATGTCATTCGGGTTCTTTAGAAATCCATTTTCTGTTTCTATTTCTTTAATATTTGAATAATTAGTTATACTATTATTATTAGTATTGTATTTTATTAAGTCCCATGATGCTTTACATTTATTTTTGGCCTTGTTTATGTACTTCGTGTAATGTAGTTTTTGTGCTTTTTGTAGGCATTTTCTAAGTAGTTTATTATAATATATGTATTTAATCTTGTTTTCTGTATTAGGTTTAGAGTAATATTTAAATCTTAGATCTCTTTTAGTTTTTGTTGAGTTTTTAAGTCCCTTAGAAATCCATTTTGTATACTTTTTAATAAGGTTTATTTTGATTTTAACTTCAGGAAAACATAAGTTGAAGAACAACACAAGTGTTTCGTGAAACTTAGTAAAAGCACTGTTGGCATCCTGATCATTATATACTTCCGACCACGAAAGACTTGATAGATGGTTATAAAATTTTTCTTTGTTCTCTGTGCTAAAATCCCTTTTGCTGATGACGCGGTACCGTACGGGTAAAATTTTATTTTCTATTGGTATGGATATCATCTGTGCTGTCTCATGGTCCGATAGTCCTAATGGTATTACTTCGCATATTGAATTTTCACAGTTGCTTATTATTTGGTCTAAGCATGAATTTCGTCTTGTTGGTTTTTTTATATGTAGTTGTAAACCAAATTGGCTTGCCGTTTTTAATAATTCTTCCTTACATTTACTATGTCTATCGGGTTTGTTGCTTAGGATATTTATATTTAGATCACCTAGTATGACTATCTTTTTTTTCGATTTGTTACAAATATTACACAACATTACTTCTAGATTTCTTATGAATACGAATGGATTTGAGTTTGGTGTACGATAAATAGTTATTATTATGATATTATATTGTGTGAGCTCAATGCCACAACATTCAAATTCGTTTTCTGACGCATATTTCTTCAATTGAGTTAGTATTTTGTATTCTATATGGTCGAGGCAAAATATACATACACCGCCCCTTTTTTTATTTTTTCTAGAATACCAGTCCGCTAGTTTATATTTATTTAATATTATACTACTTTCTTCACCGGATTTAAGCGACATTACAGCGATTTTACAGCGACAATTAACCTATCAGAACAGTAACTGTGGAACCGTCACAACTGCCTTAATTACGAACTGCGAATAAATTCATGGACATAAATTAATTAAGCAATCGGAACAACAGAGACGTTGTCACGGATATCCGTGTCGCGTGACATTTACCGCAGCACGCTGCCCACTAAATTGAAAGCCTAGCACGAATCCGAGAAGACTTGTGGGTGATCTTTATTTATTATGTTGAGAAGTTAAGAATGTTGTTAAAGACTTTTAAAAATGCAGAAAAAGGTACTCAATGAGAACGGATGCTTTATAATACAGTAGATTAATACCAGGAGAGTAAAATCTAGAGATTTTGAAGTAAATGTGAAGAGTAAAATTAAAGGATTATATTTTTTTGTTACAATTTCAATTTAAGTTTAAGTTTAGAATAAAATAAAATAAAAATGTATATATAACGGGGTTTTTGCTGCTTTTCATTTTACAGAAATAACACTGACAAAGGAAGTAGCCAACGGTAATGCTCAAAACATTCCTACACAACGTTAGTAATGAAATAGTTTTAAACTCAAAAGAATTCTCCTTTGCATTGCAGTAAAATAATTAAGATGCAATATTAAAATGCATGCGTCTGACTAAAAGAAAACCGCAGTTAGGAAGTTTTGTATTTAAAGTTTTGCAGTCAAAGTTGAATAACAAAAACAAAGGAGGAACAGAAGAGATTTATTTCTGGCAAACCTCTCATGAATGAATAACTAGAAAGTTTTAAAATAAGAACTATTTTCCTTTAAAATAACAACGATATTAATTGTTTAAAAATAAAGGATTACATTTTTGTGTGTGAATGATTTTTATATTTGAATCTTAGTAGTAGTTCTCGGCAGCTTGTTAACGTGTCTCATAAAGTATAATTTATTACATATAAAATCAATTTATATTTTGCAAAACGAATCTTATTGTTTAAAAGTGTTTCCTTTTAGACATTTACGATTTTATCAATCAATACAATGAAAATGCTTACATAAGACATTCACATAGTTGGCTGAACCACATTCAGATTTTCGAGAACATTCCATCCATATACGGAATTGTTTACCTCTCCGCCATTTTGGTAAACGATAAGGGTCGTTTTACATATCCATTTGTCTGTTGATAAAACCATTCAGTTGGCAATGGTATGCTAATAGTGGCATGAACTAATGTCTGGCTTAGCTTCACAGGGAGCAACTGGTAGCATATAAATACAAATAGGTTCGTATTCATATCTAATATTAAATTCACTGTGTTGAGGAAC
The DNA here is from genome assembly GCA_902829305.4 of Spodoptera exigua. NCBI lineage: Eukaryota > Metazoa > Arthropoda > Insecta > Lepidoptera > Noctuidae > Spodoptera > Spodoptera exigua. The sequence continues at coordinate 9,686,210 of LR824616.2, read as the reverse complement.
AAACGCCTAATTACACTTCAATATACCAATTACATGGTTGAGCTGGTACGTCGGTATTGTACTGGTGATAATGATATACTGGCCTAGTCACTCATGTACATTTGAATATCAGCCATATTCTTTTAAGGGTGGAGTTTAAATTGACTTGATGAGGGTACTGGTTTTTAATTTTTTCAACAAAAAGAAAATAGGTGAATATGTGCGTACGTGTGTATGGTTCAACACCATTTATAGTTATAATTAACTGTATGTAGGTTAGAAGTTAGTTACGGACTTATAGGCGTGCATGGTAGAAACTAAGAAAACGTGTTTCAAGACATTTTACTATTATAATACATTTTAATACTGACAAGATCATACTTTTGAAACTCATATTCTTATAATTCAATATCCTCTATTATACGAGTAAGTATTTCATTACAGTTGGTTTTCAAACAGTTCCAGTCGTTTAGCATAAATAAATCAAAATGAATAAAGCACATAATTTTCCAATAAAACAAGTTGAGTACAACAGCATATTACACCACCAGCCACTACCACGTCCAGCTTCCAGTGTCGGTAAAGCAATAAATTCATAAAAGAGGTCATGCTAACATGGATTAATACTGCGTTCATCATTTCTGACGTAAGCAATAGAGTGATTTTCCGATTATGTGAACACATTGTTCGTTATATGAGAAATTGAGTAATTATGGTGCATATAAAGCCAGCAATGTGTTGAAAATAGAATCTTATTGTTGTTCTAACTGTTCTCACTTTGGGTGAAATTATGTATAAAGATGTTTTATATGGGAGAATCGTGACGTATTTTGTGATGTTCTTCTTTTTTGAGTTTCCCAGAAAGGCCTTTAATATATGCAATACCAAAAGGATTTAAAAAAAAGCAAAACCTTCTAAGTCTTAAGTAGAAGCAATATATTTATCAAACAATTCCTCTTCATTAAAAATACCATTTCGAGTTTTAAATTAAGCTCTACCATGAAACTAAGTCCCCGAGTCAGGAAGAAACCCCCATATTTTAGAACAATTTAGATTCTCTTATGAATAATTTTGAAATCGTCTATGCAAATACGTTTCACGGTAACTGCACAGGGGTATTTGGTGCTTGAGTACTAATTATGCGAAATCTCTCGAGTAATGCTCACAAATCTCTTGCATGAACAGCATACGATGTTGGAATACATATAGCAAGGAATATGCAAAGTTGGCGGTGTATAAATCTCTTTATACAACATAAATTTAATTTTAAAAAGCATTTGTGTGATAAAATTATTGAATTCGACCTTCATCTGTTAATCAGACGTGCAGAGACAAAGATGAATAAATCTATTTTAGCAAAATTCTAAAAAATAATGCTATTGGAAAAAAGGGGCAATGAATTAGTTTTTCTTTCTCAGACAAGAACCTCAAGAACAATTCTTCTCTAAGGTCATCTCATAAAAGCATTAAAATAAAATTGTATTCGCCCAAATATTTCTATAAAGGCTTTTTGCGAGTGGGCCCTGTAATAACATTCAAAGAGACCGCTATGCCAACTTGGGGGAGGAAGAATGGTTGGATACAGCGTAATTAAAATTTTAGGGACCTCACGAGTTGTTAGGAATTCCCAAAGTGTCTCCAACTCGGCAATTTGAAGGATGACCTCGGGTCTAGTCGGGTGTTTCCGTCCCACTTCGGAGCGACGACCCAGTATTATATTTTGGTCATATTATTTCCACTGGAGCCATAGATGTACTTGAACCCCAGTCCAATGTACAATTTCAATGTCAATCATCATGAATAATAATTGACGTATTTCGTAGAAGCCTCTTTGACAAATAATTATGTTAATACTAATTTCTTAGTAAGTGGAAATCGTGGAAAGTTATTATAATTGTAAAGAAAATAATAAATGGAAGCGCTTTTGATTTCTTAAAGACTGTGAACTGTGATCTTTTGTTTTCATTAAAACAATATAAACGTATTTAATTTATTTCGAAACATTTATTACTTTATTTCGTTTTTACACCTCTTGAACTTTTTGTCAACTGTTTATTCTATGTTGACGTCTATCTTACGTAAACTAATTTGGAGATGAAATGCGGCATGTTTGGATGGTAAAATTGGGTCCCAATAAAACCTGCATGGTAACTTTATTATGGTTGACTGTTGAATAATTTACCGTCGCTTCCGATAGCTCGGCCAAACTGACATGTCACACTTTCCGCCCCGCTACACACTAGTGATGGGACACAATTGAAGCTATTCTCTTCATTCTGGAACGAGTGAATGGATTGGAATTTATTGTTAGTCGAAAATCGATGAGTAAGCTTTAATTTTGGAAACTCTCTCTAGAATCGATGGAGTATTAAAGTAGCTTGTTAAATTGGTTTAATGTATAATTATAAGTACTAGTTAGTACGACATAGTTCTTCACCGGAGCCTGTGAGTCCTGAAGAGTGTTTTCGAGGCCCGAGTGAATAGGTTGCTTATGGGTAGGCGTGCTCCATAGGTAGAATCATATCTTATCACCGTGATACAGTGGCCAAACGACTGCCCATTACGAAATAAAAAAGTAAGAGTAGTAGGTAGAATATTTCTCTGTATAATTTTAAGTTTCAATACTAGCATATTTTTTGTAAATCTACTAAAAAAAATCTCAATTGTTTTCAGTTCTTAACTAAAACTTATTTCATGGTTCTCTAGACAAATTATTACCGCAACAAACTTGAGACATGAATTTTAATTATAAGTTCAACAGTAAATGTCATTTACAGAACCAAATGCTTTTGAGTTCGAAACTTGAATACTCAAAACTACAACTCTATTCGTTCCGTACAGCTGTCCGTGTCCGCTAGTTTGTTGTTACGGTTTCCTCATTAAACGACATTTGCACTGCGTTGCAATATGGCACCCTTGTTTATGCCACACATACAAATATGTACATATATACGTACGCAGTTGTACATATAAAGCTACTTTTAGTGCGCGATGTAGCAAACCACATTTGCGGGATACAGTATGGTTATTCAACGTTATTGTGGTTTTAACATAAAATTATTATCTTGCTTAATAGTTCATATTAATTATATTTACTTGTTTGAAATGTGGGTAAAACAATTGACACTTTTAGAGTGTGGAGGTGAACTGATGGTCACTGTTCATTCTGTGCAGAGTATCGGATGTGGTACAGTAGGAATTTTACAGTGTTAGAATATATTAATAAAGTCGCTTTCTCTGTCCCTATAAATCTTAAAACTACGCAACAGATTTTGATGCGGTTTACTTTCATAAATAGAGTGATTGCGAAGAAATGTTTATATGCATATTCATTAAATAGTGGAGAAGTTTAGTAATAAGCATTGCACCTATGCGAAGCCGGGCGGGTCACTAGTGATAAAATAAATCCAAATAGACAGTGAGATTAACGAGAAATGTGAATTTGCTTTTAAGTAAAATAAAATCGATGTAATCTCAAAGTGAATGACATCGCTTCTGTGAAAGACTTTTAGTAAACGGTGCGCTTCGTTGTAAATGCAGCGTCATTAAAATTTGAAGAAATATTTTACCAAATAATGAGATAAGATATTAACGTTATCAACTAAAAACTTTTGATAGAAAATTATCGATCATAAATTAAATCAACTAGCTTTTAGCATGATTTATTACGTGTTGACGTTAATTATAAATCAACTTAAATTAGCTTCAGAAACTTTATTTCGGGTCGTTGTGCTGAAAATATCCTTCAAAATACGAATTTCATTTTCATAGAATTTTTTTAGTAATACCTAGCCTTAAGGTATGTCGTGACAAAAATAAATGATTGAACGATTCGACTAACAAACATGTCTTTCACATGAAATGTACTAAAGTGATCCCACGACCTCCGAGAAAACCGGCGTGAAACAACCACAGCATTGTGTTTAGCCGTGTGAGTGGTGTTACCGTAGGCCTCGTCCTTCCTATGTCTCTCCCAATCTCTAAATCTTTAAAACCCTAATCCTCAATAAGACGGTAACGTACTCGATTTTCTCCGTTGTTGTGGATGTCCATGGGCAGAGCTGATTGCTTACCATCAAGTAATCCGTCTGCTCGTTTGATATTTCAACTTAAAAATAAGACGGTAAACATTTTTGTAACAAAAAATATATTTCACTAATTCTGTCATTCATTCTTGCCATTCACAATAATTCCTAAGACGTTTCCCATCACTATGAAACAATACCGCTCCGTCGCTCCCTATGTCCGGCACACATTAGAATGGGTTCCTTATTGGATGGCAACGTATTGCTACCACGCTTCAATTGTGGTTGGTGTAATTAAATCGGATCTGAGTGGTGTGCCGTGTAGTTCGGATTTAGATGGAATTTCTTGTAAGCGAGTGAAATTGTAAATGTAAGTATTAAAAAATGATTTTTGAACAAGTTATACGATTGATTGCGTGTCTGGCGCGGTGGCTGGGCAACTGGCTGCCACGCAACATGTCGCGGGTTCGATTCCGATTCCGGTTGAAATTGTATGTTTGTAAACGCTCCTACGACAGGAGAAATACAATATTAAGGCAATTTTATTTTTAATAAGACATTATTAGTTTATTCTAGGAATTTTTAATGAGCGGTGTTTAATATTAATTAGTAATTTCTCAATTATTGGTATATCCAAGCTAATTGTAAACAATGTTATTAAGAACCGTTCTAATTAAAATCTTGAAAGCTTAGATTAAAACAACAGATCAGAAACTACGATTTATGAAACATTACATTATATTTAGGATACCCAAGGGACAGGTTTTAGTAGAACAATATTCAAAAGACCTTTGGGATATGAAAACCGAAATATGGATCGCGATTATGACTAGTCCAAAAGAGGTATTTGAATTATTCATAAATATATCGGACCTCATTTATCATGTGTGATTTAAGGTGTTTATGAAGGGTAAATAAACTATGATGAAGTGCTCGAACCTTATATATAAATATAGCTTTTACTTGTTCCTAGGTTATATTGTATAGATAACTTTGTTTCTTTCTTGGTGTATAAGTTTGAACGTGTATTTTTTGTCTTTATTTTTTACTTATTAACGAAATGTTTTTACTACGGATAGAAGAGTCTTTAGACTCATTTTTCTAGGTGAAACAAATTAATTTGTCTAGTCACGGCTCGTGTATTGATTAATATGTTACTTTAGAATACAGCCATCCATCCACCGTCGGCGGCCGAGTTTGCTGGAGTAGGTAAGCGCAATACTGTACAGCAACCGGAGCAGGAGAAGGATCGGGGTGGTTTTAAGTCAATAATACTCTCTCTCTCTCTTTCTCTCTCTCTCTCTCTCTCTCTCTCTCTCTCTCTCTGTCACTCCATACAGGGCCGAAGAAGTTAGATAGTTTTCTCTCTCACAAATGGCCATCATCAGTCCTCTACTGGATATAGGACTAATTTTGACGAGTTTGACGTTCAAAAGTGCCTGTAAGGGTCTAATAGGAATAAATGATTTTTGACTTTTGAGGCTAATTTTCAGTTGCACGCATACAACCATTGCCAGCCCCTCCATCTTGCTAGAGAGCGCGTTACGCTGCTTACATAGTGATCAATATAGAGGAATCAAAACTTCTTGTTGAACTTCTCTATTCTAGGAAAACGCTGGGTAGATATTTTACTTTACAAGATAATCTAGGATACGCTAGAACGGTACGCCTTTAAATTAAATTTTCGTCTGGTATTTCAGTAAGCGGAATTAAGTTTTTTTACTTTATACTCTTAAGAGAATAAGGTTAAAAAAAACTTAATTTAACTCTTTTATTAAAATTGCTTTAAGATATAATGAATTATTATTGAAAATACCAGAAGAAAATATTGTGTCCTGAGTCGAACAGAACTGTTGATTGTTTTTAATTGAAGAAGGAAAGAAGTGAGCGGAATTTTATAGTATGTTAGATTCCGTTTTTGTGATGACAACTAGACTTGAGATATACATACTTAAAAAAATAAAAATAAAATTTAAACACATTTAAAGGTTCCGCATACATAAATCAGTTCAGATTTGTGAAAGTTCTGTGCACTGTAACTGACTTTAGCCCGTATAGCATACTTGAACTAATATAAACTGTTACAATATTTGGATAGTAAAAGCCCGCCAATATGTGTCACAATATGCACAATTTAGTACCAGGGGTGTCACAAATTTTATTGGATTGGTCGATTTGCAATATATATTTACGAGTATATGTTGGTACGATGTGTGAAGCAATCACACAATGATGGCTAGATTTTTTTACTGTATGGCAAACGAGCAGAGAATAGGTTAAAGATTGGGCAGGGGGACGGATTGGGCCGGTAACCTCACACGGCGAAACACAATGCTATGGCTATTTCACACCGACCGGCAATTGTTAAGATTTTTGACTATTGGCTATGTGCAAAGTGACAGATAACGAACGCAGCGCACAACATGGCAGAAATTGGAAACAAATGTTGATGATCACATTTCGGTTTTATTATTATAATATTAATTTTACAGTAAAACTATTGAATAAATTGCCCTTAAATAATATCAACAATACTTTTTGAATCTTTGGTTTTATTTATATTTGCAAAGAAAATTATGTTTACATTGTTTAAATGGAACATTTGTTACTAATACCTTTGTCCTACGGCCCGGCTCGTAAGTGAAGTGTAAGTTTTAGGCAATAAGAGTCTGAAATTCCTCAACCCAACCCGCAGCTTTATTTAAATGAATTCACCTGTCAAAATACACTTATGATAATAAATGCGTGAAGTTGTTATAAAATATACATAAAATATTTCCCCCCGAAGTTTATAAAATATTATACAACTCGACGCCGATATTATACATGCGTTTATATTTAAACTTTCTTTGCATACATAATGTACTTACAGTAAGAAGACGTACAATTCCATGCACAAGATTCGAGAAGTTAAGTATGGGAATCCATTTTATAAATTTAATTAAAAATTAAGCTGTTTTTTTTACAAAACATGCCATAATTGTCAACACAATATTAGTTCTGTAGGTCCTAACGGTTGCAAGCACTATGTTAAATCGTGGTCCGGTTCGTAGCAGTTGCTTAACCAGGCTTGCGGGGCAGGAAAAGGAACGAGATAGTTTTCACAGGCAGTAAGTATTTGACACTCCCTCATGAGAGAAATCATTGGATGATGTTTGGCCTTCAAAATCGGTCGTGATTCTAAATCTCATCTAAACGATTGACTTAAGAAAACATCTGTTATCATCTTTCTTTCATTTAATTTTCTCTATTATATTTAGTTAGTTGGATAACAAACCATGATACACGATGACGGTAAACCAAATATAAAGTAACAAAGAAATCCCAAAATTTAAATCATGAAGTTATCATTTATTTTACTTTCGATAAGTTACTGACACGAATAAACGAAACAATACGAAAAATAAAAGCTTGTAAAAATACAATGGATGCTTTATCATTTTTACGCAAAAACTTCGCAGTAATTTATAACTTTTTCGTTAAAAGACGTGTTCAAGGCCTAAAATTATATAAAAATATTGGAACTGAAAAATCTGAAGGCTATTAAATTCAAGGCTTTCTTTTTGTATGCTTACTATAATATATACAAAAGTAATTACTTTTTATAAAGTATAATTTAAATATGGTGGTTTAGTTAAATAACCTAGAGTCAGAAAACAGTTATTGTTTGTTATACAGGAAACCGTTATTGTCTAAACTTAAAAATCTGCATACTATTAAAATTTCGTTTGGGCATCCTAACTATTTATGATGTTGACAAAGTAATCGCCTTGTACAGAAATTGAAAACGCAATCTGATTTACTACGATCTTATTATTTACTAAAGTTATAAAAGCGAAAGTCACGATAGTTGAATATTTGCATGTTTGTTACTCAATTACGCCAAAACAGCTACACGGATCTGGATGAAATTTGGCACAGGTATAGGATACACTCTGAAATAGGACATAGGCTAAGCCGCGTGGAAATGCTAGTATAAAATATTCGCGGTACTATGATGTCTATTTTAATATTACCAAGCACTATGCGAATTATAAATAAACATAATATAATCTTTTATTTCCATAGCCTCTTCCATAACATTTCCTTTCTGACTCTCAATTCTTTTATTTAATAACGTAAGTTCCATCTGACGTAATCAAAGATGCGAGGCGTTTCTATTCTCAATAGAAAAATCAATGGAGTCGCCTTAGTCTGCACTGACTTAGGAACGGTAATGAATTTATAGATAGACCTTTGAATATTATTTTCTGATTTTCTGCAAAGTGCTGAGTTGAATTGATATGAAAGTTTAAAGAAGTTACATTTTTATTTTTGATTTGTAACTATCGTGACACATACTATTTTTTTAATAACTACTTACGTGATTTAACTGATAAAAGGTCTAATAGTTTTTTTTAATAATTTAATCAGTAAAGTTCAAAAAAGTGTCCTTATCATCTCAACTCGCCAAACTGTAACCTTTGATGGCGAGAGGACTCAAGTCGCAACGGGACTGTTATTTATTGGCCGCATGTGCGTCGCAGCAAGGTCGGTGGACTGTGCGATGTGTGACTTGAAATTAATAATGATTTCCTCAGTAAATTCACACAAGTCACTTTTTATGTAAAAGTCCTTTTTCTATTTAAGTTTATTAGTGACTAGCTTTTCCCGCGCCTCCGTTCGCGTGGAATAGTGACTTCCTGCAGATTTTTGGAATTAAAACTATCCTATGTACTTTCTCGAGTCAAAACTATTTCTGAACCAAATATCAAAAAAAAAAAAAACAGGTCAGTAGTTTAGGCGTGAAGAAAAGACAGACCGACAGAGATATTTTAGCATTTATAATATTAGTTTGGATTAAACAGCTATTGTTTGTCCTTTTTAAAATAGCTTCTTGAAAGATTTCTTTAGAATAAAATATATTTAAATCTTTTTGTTAGAAGGAAAAAAATGGTTGACTTATGAACCTATACACATAGTTTTTCCTCTATATTATTTTACATGCCATGATGTTATGAGATACAATGATTCATAAGCTTCACATTTTAGCTGAAACTTGTCAACTTGCCCCACCCCTTGGAAGTTGGGAGACAATATATGCGTAGCCTTTGTAGTCGCTGTCATGTCTCGTACCTTACATAGGTATGCCTTTGTACATCGCAACGTTTCCTAGAGAAAGCACAAATTGTACGTACAATGTCACCTCTGAATTCTCTTCTTGTTCAACTTGTATTTATCATGGGATTTGGTTTTGAATTACGAAGTTTTGAATATCGATTTTCTGATTTAGAATTATGTTCTAACAAATGCCATGAACCGTAATATATATATTTTTTTACTAGCCTGTATTGTCCCACTGCTGGGCAAAGGCCTCCCCATCTCGCTTCCACACCTCCCGATCCTTCGACCGTGTCCACCAGTCTCCGGGTTTGCCAAAGGGCAATGGAACGTAGCCTGTTAGGCATAAAACGGACCGATTGCATACGGAATACCGTGAAACGTTCCAAAACAAGAGTCGCTGATGTGGGCCAAAAGGCGGCAAAATTAAAATGGGACTGGGCCGTAATATTAGTATTTATTTAATTATTTAAATTTTAATGTATACACACAAAGTTGTGGATAACTTTTTAATACATTATGGCAGGGTCGAGAGAGTCATTATTTATCAGTTTAGTATATCTTACGACACTATACTAAACAATTTTAATAACAAAACAAATTTAAACAGTAGTTAAGATGTGATAAACTGATTAACCAATTTAATTCCCTTCGGGAATAAAAGACATCATTGTGTCATTGCACTACAAGTCGAGAGCAAAAAGGTTGTACATAATATTAATGTCACGCAGACAATTTACACCCACAGTTTATGTAAGATTGTTTTTATGTAATAGAAGGGCAAACGAGCTGGCTGATTGATTACCTGAGTAAGCACAACAAATCGACGCCAGCCTATGTACAACACCAGAGGAGTTACAGTGAAGAGGAGTTACAAAAGTGCCGTGCTGGCCTTTTGGAGATTCAGATCAAGAGAGGTGAAAAAGGATTGTAAGAAAGACTAGTGTTAGTATTGATCCTTTTGCCAAGTGATGAGCATAATTGACCCGGGAACCCAACCTTCGATCCTCAACGCGACACACACTTTGAACCAAAAGCGCAATCATTTAATAGCACACAAATTAATTGATAATTGTATTTCAATGCACCATAAATGTCTATAGAATATGAAAATATTACGTTTCATTATATTCAAGTACGATAATAACAATATTAAACTCATTAATAGGACAATAATGGATCCGATATGCAGCTGTTACTGATATTTATAAGTTCATCAGTAATTAAATGGGTATTATATGCGCTATTAATTTTTAATTGGGACTATACGGCAGCTTGATTTGTAATGTGAATTGAATATAATTTTGTGATAGTTTTATTTTATTTTTATTTTACTTTATTGGGACATAAAACAGTTACACATTACAATAAAGTATGACACAATATATTTAAAACTAAGTAAACGTGTAACCCACACCAATGTCCGCGAAATAATAGCTTAAAAAATTATTAAACGCGTGCGTTAATCATACAGGAAATTTAGTAGGGAATTACTCGTGTGTTATTTGAGGTAATAAGAGTTAGATAACTACTTTAAGGATTCAATAGCCATCCTTTTGAACTTAGAGTGCGTAAGTGCAAAGATATCTAATTCGATGAAGTGTGTGTTATACGTATCTACGATGCGTCGAAGAGGCGCCCGTGCGCCAGCGTGGGTTCTGCACCTGGCGGTGTGGAACAGCCGAGGCACGCGCGCCCCTCGGCCCATCACAGTTCTAGGTACAATGTAACATATGCTATTAGTAATATCTGGACAATCGAATCTGTTATTACACAAACCATGAAGCATCATGGCCATAAGTAGGCTGCGTCTTGACTCCAGGCTCTGAATCTTGTAACGTTTTAATAATTGAGTGTATGGTAATTTCGACTTGGTGCATTTGTAGTGCATAACACGTAAATATTTTTTTTGAACCATTTCAATTCTTTTTATATAAACATCAAAGATAGGACTCCAAATCGGGACTGCAAATTCTAATTGAGAGCGAACCAAAGCTTTAGTTTTTAGCTTTAGTTCGAGTTTTAAAAGAATTATTATTTTTTCTCATAAAGCGATATGGAACTTGACAATATTACAGATAAGTATAGAAATAAACTTAATTTTTAATTTGATAAAATCTTAGTAATACATTTATTTGAAGAAAGTGGGACCCCTCTAGAATTTTCTCTAGATCCCTATCGATCCAACGTCAGTAGAAAAGTGTATTTAATACAAATAATATACCTCGATTGCAAAATTGTAAAGTAAACAAAAGATAAGCTATATACCAACATAAATCATTCTCAGAATTATAATGAACGTACTTCATAAACTTTTTGAGATTTCGACTTTGCTTATAAGAGAGCCTTCTGCCAAGTGTTTCTTAGAAATTTCTTTTCATGTTAAACAACACATGAAATTCATAATATTATAATGAGATTCGCATCAAGACTTAAATATTTAACGAGTCTTATGATAAAATAAAGTATTATACCACATCCAATACAAATAGCTTCACTAGAGGACAGACGGACAGACTGATATGCTTAATTTTAAAGCTCTTGAAATACTTTTTTTCCTTTTTTTGACGTTCAAAAGTGCCTACTGGGGTCTAATTGAAATAAATGACTTTGACTTTGAAGTATCTTTGAAAAAACGTCATCTGTACGATTATGAAAGAGGTTCTTATAAACTATACAATTCTTTGTCGAAATGGCTGCGGCATTAATTCCAAAATAATTATCAACAAACCTTTTCTTTAAAATCAAGAAGATTAATGTGGAATAAGGAAAACAAAAAAAGTACTCAGATTTATTGAAAAAGTGTATTTAAATTGAATAAATCCCCCTTTAGGTCTGGTACTGCGGGTTTCAATGAGTGGCGCTGATTGCTTACTATCAGTCAGTTAGTTTACCGTCCCATCACATAAAAACAAACGCCATTTAGATATTCAAGAAAATAAACCTTCTATCGCTGTCTGTTACATAGAATATCAAAACAGATTAATGTTTATAACATTACAAGATTTGAAGCTGGTTCAAGGAACTGATTAATTATCGGGAATCCGTTTACGCTACAAACTAAATTCCTTCGAGGAAATCATACAAATAGAATATACACGAGGCAACTTATATACATTATTATGTATATTAAGTACAATAAATATGCGCCTATGTATTACATCAAACATGAGAATTATATTTAAGAAATACTTTTCTCTCGCAATAATCTCGTGTTGGCGCCGAGATCAAGGCGTATAATATATATTATCATACATTTAAAAGATTATTTAGACACGCTGAAAGAAGCATCGGAAAGAAACTTGTATGTATTTCTAATGTAACACTTGAAGTCGTTAATCTGCTTTGAGCAAGAGTGAGTCTTTGTCTGAGAAGAAGCTTGGCTCAGAAGTGGTCACTTATGATCGATAATGACGAGCAACTAGATCGTCCAATGACCTCTAACTGACTGATTTCGAAGAACATGGGAGATCCAATGTTTGGTATTGGAAGCCTTGTGAGGAATAACATAAAGGAACCTACGGAAAATAAAAGTATACAAAATAATTGATAGCGCGATGTAGTTCGCTTTTCCCATGAGACAAAAACACGAGTTTGGCAGCATGTAAATTGTATCTTTATTTACCCAAACATACAGTTTGGGAAGTTCCCTAAATCCCATAATTAAATTAAATCCCGCTAGTTAAATAACGAGATATTTGGAACAAAATTAACTTGTTTAATCAGTCTAAACTTTGACAAGCGTTATTGTTTGTGTGAGATTATTTTGGGGTGCAATGTTGTTGTTTAAATTAAATTGTTGATGAACTCGTATACTGAAATACTGTTGAATCTCACTTGCATTGAAGTCTCAAACTGTTTCTGTAACTAAGACTTCTAAGATTGTGGGAGTAGAATTGCTCATTTGGCTTTTTTTATTTAACTCTTTATTTCAGTCTACTAAGGCCCATAAACACTATACATAAATAACAATCTAAAAAACAATAAACTAATACATAATAGACATTTTACAAAATTGTTAGTATCTAAATACTTAAACCTACATATGTTTTTGAAGGTGAAGGAACCAATATACGTGTATGTATACCTACACAAGAATTGCCCTAGGAGAATATCTCTATACATATCTATCTATAGGATTTTCTCTTATGGTATGGGTGCGTATAAAAACATAAAATGTCACACACTTCACTCTAAGATAATTTGTACGTTAGACGGTTGCCTAGCCACGGGATCAAACTGTAAAGTCCACAGAAATGCCTTAAGACAGTTATAGTGTGGGGCAAAAAAAAACGTTTTTTTTTTAAAAAAATCATGCTTGGGATTGAGATCTTTCAGCATTTCAAGGTTGCTTATTTTTTTATGTTATGTTAAATCACTACATAGTATAAAACAAAGTCGCTTTCTCTGTCCCTATATCCCTATGTAAGCTTTAAAACTACGCAACAGATTTTTATGCGGTTTTTTTATTGATAGACTAATTGATAAGGAAGGTTTATAGGTATAATAACATCCATTAAATAGTGGAGAAACTTAGCATCAGCATTGCAGCCGTGCGAAGCCGGAGCGCGTCCTTAGTATATAAATACCTATATATAAGGAAATGTTATGATTATACATAATCATAACATTTCCTTCTAGTATTAATAAATCGATTTACCACAACTGTCACCACGCACCATATCCAGAAATGCGGTAGACATAATACTGTACCATAATCACGCCTGTTAATTGCCTATGTCAATTATTGATAAGTAAGATAATCTCACCCCAATAGAGGTGGATTATGTTATTAATCTCATAATGATTATGGCTGAAAGGTTAGTAAATTATACTACAAATGTATAAGCATGGTTGACAATTAAACATTATATAATTACTAATCGAAATCTCAACGCAAATATGGGAGAGCCACCGGATTGATACCACGGCGTCATAGAAAACCGGTGTGAAAGAGCCGCAGCGTTGTATTTAGCCGTGTGAGTGAGATTACTGAATGCCCAATCCCTGCCCCTCCCTCCATCCTATACCAATCTTTAAATATCCGAAAGCCTTATCCCCAAAAGACTGAAGAGTATCTCCTTTGGTGTTGCGAGTGTCCACAGGCGGCGCTGATTGCTTACCATCAGGTAAGCCGTCTACTCGTTTGCCAACTTATACCAAAAAAGAACTTCTAAATGCCCACAGCTGAGCTAGGTCTCTTCTCACACGGAGAAAGATTGAACAATGAACATTAATCAATTGATTCTCTTATGATATTTTCCTTTACTGTATGTCAGTGTTGTCTAAAGAGTCTTGACAGGGCATATATCTAATTTGGTATTTACGAGGTTTGCCCATATCTTCATCTTGAGAAGCGAAATAGCTTCATACAATATTGAATTACTAATAAATATTGAATCAATTGAATAATCATAGTTATTCTTCGCCTTTCTTCCTTCCTTTCTCCATCCCTTTACAATCCGTGAACCCTCAAAACCCCTTATCCCTAAAAGGACGCAACGCAACGTCTTTACAACTTCTCTGGTTTTACAGGTAACCATGGGCGTTGCCAATTGTTTATCACCAGGTAATAGTTTGTTTCTGTTTCTCATAGAAATACATAATGTCTAAATGGACATTATGTATGTATAAAAACATTTATGATCTAGATTACATACTTGAACCCAATGGATCCAATTTAACAAGCTTCTTCATAACAAGTCCTTCAAAGAACACAATTAACAAGACTATGACAAATTCAGCGAAGTAAAAACCACAACAAAGATACAACAAACAAAACCTAGAAAACTACTCAGGAACACACTAACAAATACAAATGGCCGCAAACTTAATTCAGAGCCACCTCGTAAATAAATAAGATGTGTTAAAATAACTTACACGTATTCTTACTTCTAAAACACGCCACACACTGCGCACAGATCATAAAAAATACGCTCCATTTGTCGTAAAAACAAAAGGATGAGAGAATAGAATGCATTTCGTATTGCAGAAAATAACGAATGACTAGACCGCCTTATCAGAAAGACTGTCGTATTTTAGACTACGCGCCGTATGGAGCGGAAAAATAACGGATTTGACGTACCTACCTCAGTGGATTTATACGTTAGATTTATCGGTGAGATATTGATAGAGATGAGGTTGAAACTAGGTCTTGTTAGTTGAATCACGAAAAGAGGTTTTAATAATCTATTTTATTAAAATCAATCTCGCTTTCGTCTATATAGTACACTTTAATTAAATTTAAAAATTCTCTTTCTCTATTAAAAGTGATGATTTCTAAATAATAGTAGAGAAAAAGTAGGCTTAAATAAAAATTATATATCACCCATACTACAATAAAAAAAATTAATACAATGAAATATATTATTGCTATTTAAGTAAAGAGGTCGAACTCTTTAAATAATAAAATAAAATAAACAGAAAATAAAGAAAACAGATAAATAGTAGAATAGAAAATACTAAAGAACTAATCAAGTAAAAGAAAAAAATGTAAGCAGTAAATTCTACCACTAAGCTCTAAAGCTCGAATGGAGCTTAACAAGAGCGCTCGCAAAGCATACGAGCTTCTTTGTCGACATAGAGCGCTGGCTTTTACTCGTAGAAGAAATGTATCTCGTTATGACTACCTGCGGTTAGGGATTTTCGCGACACTATTATGCTAGTAACTATTTGAGATAAAGTATTTTTCTTTTTAAATAAGTTACATTGTGTTTTTAGATTTGGGTTATTAGAATTAGTTTTTATGGTTAGTTAGCCTTTTTACGTGTGTTTGTGACTTGATAAATAGTGTACATATCGAAAAATAAATAAGTAAACAAAATATTTCATATTAAAAATCCTTCAAACGTAACTACGTCGTATTTAAAATATTGCTTATACTATTATTTTTTCTTGTTCTTAATAAAAATTCTATAATATCATCCTGAAAAGTTATTTGCACGTATAACTAAAACTGTGGAAAATTTGCTAGGGAAATTGAAAGACTAATGCTTACCGAATGTTTTCCTCTTTATAAATAAGTTATTTTTGTAATGTTAGGAGTTTACTTTGAAAACTTATTGCATGCTTGGACGTAGAACATTGTTGGTAGACTTAATAAAAAAAAATTGGATGTGTTCCTCCAGTCACCCTGTATAAACTCTAAATAACACTAGGCAAAGAATAGAAGCACCTATACCATTGTCTTGAGAGAGGAAACTAACTATTAAACTTCAAGTCACGTTTAACATCACTGACACAAAACAGTGTCACGGTCCAGGCATTCATTTAACTTAATTAAATTTTACTCAAGTGAATAGTTAATATTTTTTTTAATTTTTATTTATTATTAGAAGAATTAAGAATGGAAGGAGGGCTATTGTAGAGAGAAATAAATAAATATTTTTTCATTTCAAAAATATAACTACGACATTGCTGTTTAAAATATTTAAGATAGTTAACAATCAGTCGAATATTTTTTGGATTTTTGTGAGTAAATATATACTGCAAAAATATATCTTTATTTCAGCATACCCGATCAAGGAAAATCGACGAAAACTCTCTCACTTAATTTTGAAAACAAAAAGTTGTACAGTAAAAACTGTTGTTTGTGTTTTCTACCTGAAATTCCTGACGTCCATCGATCTTTTGTTTTTCATCTTAAAAAGATATAAATTACAAAAGAAAGTGAAACAAAAGAAATATATTCTTGTAATGAGGAAAAGCGTCTAAATAAAAACTTTTCGGAAGTCTGAGACAATTTAAAAACATTCTTATTGTCTTTAAAACAAAGTATATTCTTTTTTACATTGTTGTAAATCTGTAGGTACTTTTTTATTTTTCGAATGTTTATTGGTGAGTTTTGATGGACAATGATCGATTAAAGACAGTTTGTGTTCCGAATTATTCTTTTTTGTTCTAAAACTGGTAAAATTTTAGTTCATATTTTAAATGAGCAAATTTCTCAGAATTTTCTAAAGTCACACCTATTCTCCCTAAAGAAATAGGCATGTGAGTTTATCACATACATGCCTATTTCTTTAGGGAAAATAGGCGTAACTTAATATGATCCGTTCCATAAATATCCTAGACGGCAAAAATATTGTTTTAGTTCAATCTTTTATGCAGAATATTATCAAATTTCTACCTTAATAGCTACAAGGTATCTGACGATCGCCTAGTACCTAAATATTTTCTTTAACAAAATAGAAATGTTTTTCTTTGCCAAAATATTTTTAAACAAAAGAAAAGATAAGAATAAATACAAGCCGTCTAGAATCTGTGATAACAGTAAGGTTGACCTTTGATTATAAATTCCAGATGTTTCTAGATCTGTAATGAAATAAAAATCTACTTTTATAGAATAGTATAGTTTGAGCAGTATAAAGATTATACAGTAAGCAGGAGGATTTGAAGTTTTAGATAAAAAAAAAGAATTAGTATATATGTAGTAAATAAGATGAATAAAAAAGAATATCCATTCAATAATTCTAAAGCTCACATTACATTTTTCCATTTAATTTTATTGTATTATTTAATATTTCTGTATCCTTCCATCTATCATTACTTTATTGAAACTGAAAATTGTGGTATTACAGTATAAGCTAGTTGTTTTGAATTACCATTTCATTGGAATCAGTACACCTGTATTTGTGCGTATATTTGTGAACAATCATAAGCCCCTCACAGTTGGATAAACCGGTTGTAACTGGTCACCGTGATCGAATTAACCAGCAGGGTATTATCATTATTTGATTTTTGACGTGTAAAAAGGCCGTTGTATGTGTGAGTTTATCACATACATGCCTATTTCTTTAGGGAAAATAGGCGTAACTTAATATGATCCGTTCCATAAATATCCTAGACGGCAAAAATATTGTTTTAGTTCAATCTTTTATGCAGAATATTATCAAATTTCTACCTTAATAGCTACAAGGTATCTGACGATCGCCTAGTACCTAAATATTTTCTTTAACAAAATAGAAATGTTTTTCTTTGCCAAAATATTTTTAAACAAAAGAAAAGATAAGAATAAATACAAGCCGTCTAGAATCTGTGATAACAGTAAGGTTGACCTTTGATTATAAATTCCAGATGTTTCTAGATCTGTAATGAAATAAAAATCTACTTTTATAGAATAGTATAGTTTGAGCAGTATAAAGATTATACAGTAAGCAGGAGGATTTGAAGTTTTAGATAAAAAAAAAGAATTAGTATATATGTAGTAAATAAGATGAATAAAAAAGAATATCCATTCAATAATTCTAAAGCTCACATTACATTTTTCCATTTAATTTTATTGTATTATTTAATATTTCTGTATCCTTCCATCTATCATTACTTTATTGAAACTGAAAATTGTGGTATTACAGTATAAGCTAGTTGTTTTGAATTACCATTTCATTGGAATCAGTACACCTGTATTTGTGCGTATATTTGTGAACAATCATAAGCCCCTCACAGTTGGATAAACCGGTTGTAACTGGTCACCGTGATCGAATTAACCAGCAGGGTATTATCATTATTTGATTTTTGACGTGTAAAAAGGCCGTTGTATGGCCTGTTTGCAAAAATAAACTTATTGTATCATTGTTTCATTAAATTTTTACAATAAAATCTACCTAGTGATGGAACATCTGCGTTATGTATTTCATATGAGTGTAATGATAACTAATTTCGTAATATTAAACATACACCGAGCTGCAACTTCACTACATAGTATAAAACAAGGTTACTTTTTCTGTCCCTATACCCCTCTGTATGCTATGCTATCATTAAAATTACGCATCGAATTTTGATTCGGTTTTGTTTATTAGGCAGGGCAATCATTATGTATAATAACATCTATAAAATGGCGAATAAATTATGTATCAGCATTCCACCTATGCGAAGCCGAGCTGGGTCGCTAGTTATTGATAAACCTTTATTCATTTTTTTTTTCATTTTCCCTTCTACAACTTGTCGTGAATATTATTATATGGAGAGGAAGCTAAAAATCCAGTAATGTATTGTCACTAGCATAGTAAACTATACTATATAGTTAAAAAAAACAGTACTCTCAAAGTATGCAAGCTATTATACTTAATTCGCATGCCAAACTTAAACAAAGAACCATTGTGCAAATGTTGTAATGCCAACACGACACCAATGTTCACATAACTACTCGAATTGCGTGTAATAAATAGCCAAGATGCTCATAAAACCATAATGGGTCTTTGAAATAAAACTGTTTTCGGCCAATGGTGCCTAAAACAATATATCCTACCTAATATATATCCTATCTACTGAGACATCGCTATTCAAGTAGAAAGAGAAAGAACACATAACACACGTACTAGCACTAAATAATATTTTTCTTGGCGAGACTAGACATCGACTAATTTCGTGTGAAAAAAAAGTTTACGATCGTAATGCTGACAAAATAATTAATTCTTCTCTCTTAACAATTTGAAGATGTGAAATGTTTCTAAAGCGCTTAGTTTTAAATATGCGTAGTGCGGTTAGTTAAATAATAAAATAATAATAACAAAACATTATTAAACTGAGAATTTAATTAGATTCATGTTTAGATTTTAGCTCACATAATAAAATAATGTTGGAAAGACGCTCTTAATTTCAAAATTCGAATTTGTTTATGTAAAACTTTTATTTTATTTTATATTTTACGTCCCATCTTTAAAGTGTGTGGCCAGCTGTATATATTTAAGAAAAGAGGTTTCACTCTCCTCACCGACTAAAACACACATAGTTACATAACGAGGTTAGTCTTAGGAAGTTTTAATGGAACGTTAGATGGCCTTGAAACTCCGCAATAGAGCTTTTACGGAAAAAGATATAAGTTTAACTAAATCCAGCTTTATAAGCTTCTCGGTATTAATGTGAAAGTTTTCTCATATAATATTTTAATTTATTAGTTTTTAAAACCTCGAGGATTTTAAGCTTACGATAAGGAGTGAAGAAAATTTTGTTTAAGTTAGATAGTATAGTGAAAGCGCATTGTCTAGTTTTAAAATACATTAAAAATAATTGTCAATTTTCGAGGACACAGATTTCTCGTCATTAACCAACATGATATACTAGTACAAAACTGATTAAACTACATCGAACAAAACTGAATTAAAACAGATTCACGTTCACTGCGTACTAACCGTCAGAATCCGCGATTGCGTTCTCGAAAGGGTTAAATTGTGCAAATGTCAAACGTGTGGTTCGTTGGACCGAACAAAGGTAGCTGTGTTATTGCGCGTCCCGCGGCCATTGTGTCCCGGTAAGCTAGTCACTCCACTAGGGTTGTAACATCAGTTAATTATTCTAGATTTTATGTTAATCGAGTGGTTTCTTTCCTTTTAATATGATTAATGAAATTTTGAATAAAGTGGATATTGTGTTAAGGTATTTCAATTACAATTTTAGTCTCGAATCCTAAGAAAAAATATTAAACTAAACATTTTCGTATGGTCTTAACTTTTTTGACAAAAATAAATTGAATAAACTTTTCATACTAATTCCATATTTAAAAAAGTACAATCAATGATTTTACGATATATTTACTTAACATTTGTACTCTACTCGCAAATAATTTTATTAAGTATAAAGTATGGTATAGTACTTGTCACTAAAAAAAAACACGACGCCACAACACAACCGCATAGAACATTAAAAAAAGCTGTCCACATCGAAAATTCGAAAAATGAATTGAATTTGACTAGCTGTCAAATACGTTATTCAAATATGGAATTTTATAGATAGGAATGTTAACCCTACGCCGTGCACTAGCCGAGTGACACATGACTACGTCGGATTTATGCTTCAAATTTGAAAATACATCGTTCCGTTTCATACCAAACGTCACTGTTACTGTGACAGATTCAGTAACGAATTTATTTAGAAACGCTTGAAGTAAATATGAATGCCGCGTTGAAATAGTTTAAAGATATATTAAAAATATTTAATTGCTTAAATATTGTTAGATTTTAACACATAAGTCATTTAGTTCAATTTATCGAAAACTGTTGTATACAATGTCGGAATAAATAAAGTAATAATTTAAAAACAACATTAATAAACTCATAGTTGTGCTCATAAAACTCAAATGATATCTACATAACGACACAGACTGATTTTCATATTTATTAGTCTATTTATACGATAAAACTAACTACTATGTAGCACAATGTACAAGTCACATTTTAATGCGTTCTTAACTCCAGACCCCACTGAGCTGAAATGGGGTTAAACGTACAAAGTTGCGGTTGAGATGAAACAGATTGAGAATTACGTCACAGCGTTGTATTAAAAAGGAAAACTATATTTTACAAGAGAACTAGAGTGAAATATAACTCGACTATTCTCACTTTGAAATAAAATCTTGAACATTGTAGACAAATAAAATACATAAATGCAAATTTATACGTAACATAATCAAAGCGACGCGAGGAACGAAGTATTCTTGATACTTGTAAATCTTACGGTTTACGATAACTCGGGACGCAGAGCTTTTGTGGATCTCACGTCTCCAATCGTACCTACATTATAGCTTTTATAAGATGTCAGTATACGTGGAATTGCTAAAACGATGTTAAGTAAACGATTCGTATTCATACGAGCTTTATTTTGACACAGGATGTACTCGTATCGTCAGTAATTCACCCAAATTACTATATGTCGTCATATTCCAATACTAAATTTCGCGAACGTGCGACCTCTTACTCAGCGCCATTTTAGTGATCTTACCCGTTTGTGGGGCCACTAAAATAACACTTTTTATAACTTTTGCTTACGAGGATCACAATGAAAAGTGTGGTGATTTCGGATTTATCTTTTAAAATAAAATCTTTTACACTCACTTCAGCGTATGAAGCTTATTTTAATGGTGAAGTAGAAAATATGACAAAAGTGATATTAAGTTAAGAAAACGGAATTCCTTGGTCTTTAGTTTTGTCTTGAAAAATGAGGTCTGACTGTGAAATTTTACGAGACGAATTTATATCTCTTACTGAAAGAGGGAAATTATTCTTGCTTTTTAACTATAAAACTGATGAAAACTTGGTTGGTGGTTGAATGCTGAATGAACTATTCAATAAAAAACTCTTTATTTTTATTTGCGTTAGAAGAAAATGAGGAAAACAGCAAGCCATTAGGCGATCCGTCGGGCAACTTATATGGTGCGAGGCAGCAAAAAAGGTGAATATACTTTTACCATACGTTTTTGCAAGTAAATGCTAAAAAATAAAATAAATAACATCCGACGAACGTGTAGAATTAAGGGCATCCTCTAAATCCTGTCCCATAAATATACTTAGCTATAAATTTTGATGTAGTGTCAGAATTACAAAACAATGATACATGATAAGACATCGATCGTACTAAAAGCTACAATCGCGGACCGCGATGTATCAAAAATTGGCGTTGTCACCTAGAATCACGATTTATTACTAAGAAAAAGGTCGCGATTTCTTAAACGACGTTCCATTGTATGATTTTGCTGATAAAAATAAACGAGATTTTTCTGTGAGTAGACCTACAAACATCGTTTGAACACTACATGATTTTTTGTTGTGACACTATTGTATTTCAGTTGTTTTTGACCAAATTACGTATTTTGAAAATTTGTTTTACTTTGTTCCAAATACATGAGCTCACACTGAAAATTTTTGAGGTGAACATGGAAAACTTTGACAAAAGCTTTAATTCATTTTTACCACATTATAGTGCAAACTTTATTCTATCATTTTTTATTACATATTCCTACAAAAACATTCTAAACTAGTACCTTATGTACCTACACAGAAAACGAACATAAAAAATGACTCGTCGTTTGCAATATGGCAATGGTATTTCTATCCAACGTTTATTTTTAAACAGAATACGATACGAATGTCTCTGACGGGGATGCGGCGATTGTAGTCTAGCTTTGCACTTAGGCTTGATCTATTTTTGAACTAGACTGTAAGCAATTCAATTCTGTCGACTGTTAAGCACTGAAATAACTAAATGTATTAAAAGTTAGAATTAATATAGATGGCGTGTTTTTATCTCCTCAATGAGATATGTATATTATTATGTGGACATTGGAAAGTAGTGATTGGGAAAGAACACTAAGCCAAGGAAATAAAACATAAGGATGCAATATACAAGGCCATCACAATCAACGGCATTGAATCTCTTTTCGATTTTTTTTTTACATCACGCGTGATAGACACAAAAAAGTCAGAATTCCATGACTTCTCTCGACTCGGACGTAGCGAGAGAATTCAATGAAAAGAGTATTATAATAAAATCTATATTATAAAAAAAAAATATATAAATTATTATTTATTATATAAAATATTTTAGGAAACAGAATTTTATTAAACTTCACGATACGTACTAATGGAATCTCTTAGATACTTCTTCTATATACCATTTAAAGTTATTTCTAGAATGTTCTAGTTAATTGCTTTAAAGCACTCTGTTATTTACTAGGAAAAGTGCTAGCTTTTACTGAGCTACAATAAAAGTATTGAATATTCATAGAATTATGTGGCGAGTGAATTTACAACAACGTGGTAAAAATAAAGTCAAATGAAATTCTTATGCACCAATTTAACACTTAACTCAACGTCATAAAGCTGTTTGTAGTTTTATTATGATTATAGCTAGGATGAAACAATAATTCAAAATTCAGACCTAGATGAGAATATTAAACGTTACTACGTGAGATATGTTTTAGTATATGATGCAGCTGATGGCAGAGAAAATATATCTTTCACCCTACTCTTACTGTGAGTGACATAAGAATTTTTTATGTAATAGAATGTCAAACGAACAGATGGGGTGTCTGATAGTAAGCTTTCAGCGCCACCCATGTATGCTTGCTAGAGAATTAACGAGTGCGTTTCCAGGCTTTTGAAATTAGGGTTTAGAGATTTGAGGATTAGGGAGAGAAGAAGAATTACTACACTACGTATTAAGGATTGGGTAGAGAAGAAGAATTGGGCCTCCTGTAACCTCACTCTCACGGCGAAACATAACGCTGTGGTTATTAGACGCCGGTTTCCTGTAAGGCCGCGGTATCATTACGTATTACTCCCGTCGAGCCGACCCTTTCGTTCCAAAGCATGGCTCCCCCACATTTGGAACTAGCTGGGCGGACTGGGCAGTGGTGGTTAATAAGCTTTAATCGTGATTGGCTTCAGCTTGTCTGTCAAGCGTGGAGATCAAGAAGAACCTCTTTACTATAGTAAGACAGTAGTTTGTCACTCAGCCATAGAACTTATTGACATATAAAATCTCATTTTTATTTTAGCCATAAATCATCACAATATCTAGATTCACAGTTCAATAAGCGTAAGTAAATCGTGTTAGCCTTGACATTTCCAGACAACATTTTTGTGTGCAATGTCTTATATTACATTTTCGTAATATGAATATATAAATCTTTTTAATAATTATATATTGATAAAACATATTTATTGAATAGAATACGTGTATTCATTCAAACTTCATTTGTCAACTTAATTAATAGCGGATAATTTGTGTTATTATCTTATTAAATCGTTGCTCATGAGTAAGTTTCATTAATTATAATTACATTTGAAAAAAAAACTAGATAAGTAGCTTCGTATTTTTTTATCTTTAAAGTGTTATTATTAATAAAATTACATACAAATAAAAATCAACTGAATAGTAACACGTTAAACTACAAAATTAATACAATATGCTTACTAAATAAATATTATTGACTTTTATTAGAACTTTAACAATACACTAACCCGCTATTAATATTTTGTAGAAAACCAATCAAGTTAAAGCACTAGATATCGAATCGAAATAATTGTGACAGCTGGTCGTTCTATTAAATAAAAAACGTTCCGTTGTGGTGACCTTGCTACAGCGTTCAAGATGCTCCTATACAGCTGCAACAATTTCCCTCGATCTACTTTTACGACGTTCCAAAGATAAGCTGCAAGATGTTGGTGACTATGTCATTCTATTTTCTTTTACACTCGTTGCTTATAATAATATGTTGAATAGCTTTCCTTACTATTCTTATAAGGTCAATTATATTGTGTTGCCAATTATAACCTTTCGGAAAACACAAACTCAATAATGTTTGTTGAAACAAACCAACATAACAAACATTTTGGGTTGATCTAATGTCAACGTTTCGGGTTTCCATATCGCCTGTCACAAATCTATGTGACAAGCGGAACTGATAGTTTTATGCACGTCAAGATTTGAAATGTTTTGTTGATAGATAGATAATATGTTAATTTAGATACTGCTATTGCGGGTACATCTGGGTAATAGAAATACCTGTATAGTCATTAGACAGATCATCGTAAGATGTCAAATTTAATTGAAAATTGGGACTTACTAATCTCTATTATATATATTTTAAAATAAAAAATCCTCTGCTAGTTTCACGTCTCAACGGGATTCTTATACACGCGTGGCGTACGACGTTGCGCAGCCGACTAAATCACGACAAGAGTCCTGTTTTTATAATAACTATCGTGAGACATACTAAATTAACTAAAAATCGCCGGTTACTCACGTGTAAATATTGAGAAAAGCTCTACTAGTTTCGAACCACAGAGGGGCTCTTTCGGCGGCGACGTCGCGCAGCCTACCCGTGTAGGCTGCGCGACGTGGCCGCGTCCGCGCACGCTGCTCATGAGGAAGAACCCCTCTGTGGTTCGAAACTAGTAGAGCTTTTCTCAATATTTACACGTGAGTAACCCGCGATTTTTAGTTGACAAGAGTCCTGTTTATTCACGTGATTAAGTCATTATTATCAATTAATCTAACAAAAAATATTATATTACAATACCAAAAACAGCAGACATAAACCCAATACTATAAAGAACTTAAAACAAACCGTATTTATCATGTTCCCTTTAAAGTTCACACCTATGAATATTTAAAATGTTTTCCACAATAAATGTTTCTTCAAACAAGGAAATATAAATATATTCTCTTTGTTAATGAACTTCGAGGATACAAAGAACTTTGTTGTAATACAAATTTTAATTACTCGACTTTGAAACAGTTTAGGCCTTGAAAAAATTATATGGTTTCGTGATATTGCTTTGCTTAGTATGCTTGTTCTTCGAATGTTATTTATAAGGTAATTACTTGTAGACAATATAATGTATTATGTTTTTTCAAACAATTTGACTTTACACCTACCACTCAAAATATGCTGCTGGTTACTAAATTAACATAATCTATACTATCTATACTAATATTATAAAGAGGTCAAATTTGTAAGTTTGTGTGTTTGTAAGTTTGTATGCAGGGGGTAATCTTTGGAACCGCTGCCTGGTCGGATTGCCAAAATTCTTTCACTGATAGACAGCTACAATGTTTCTGAGTGCTGTATAGGCTATAAAACACCACGCTACGATTTAATGGAGCCAAACAGCAGGTGAAACCGCGTAAGAGTAACTAGTATGTTATAAAATAAATTTACTACACGATTGGCACAGTCGCTGGCTAACCAGTAGCCTTTTTGATATTTGAACATAAAGGGTAAATATTTTGGATTGTCAGTATGCGCATATGCGACCCCCATGTTGGAGACGATAAAGAATTCACATTCTCTTTCTTAACAACGTGTTGTCTGCATTGTTCTCAGATATGGGTACAATAATGTGTAATATCGGTATTTATTCTATATCATTAACCCTATATTTTTTCAAAAACTAACAATGGAGTTTCTTCACTGTTTCAAATTAACACTTACCTAGGAACGAGCACCTAGCTTCATTGAACAGACTGAGAGACTATTAATTTAATTTGACGTTCAAAATGATGAAAATATGGTTAAGTCAAAATAAAAGATTTTGACTATGACTTTGTCTTTAGCTACAGAGTGTATCGCGCAAGTGGAATTGTATGTTTGTAAATGCATCTACGATTGGAGAAAATCCTTGGTGTGGGGTTTATGTAGGTAAGTATATCTTAACCAATTTGTTAGGAAATAGTCTAGGTAGTTACTCAGAAATTTAAAACCGAATCGAAAAACAACACTTTTGTCCGATTGGAAAATCCAATACTGTTCTTCGAAAAGGAAGCGCATCCAATCTCGACTGACGATATTTGGAGTATTTTCAAAGCAAAAACATCGTTTTTGAGGTTATTCTTTCCAATTTCGAAACCTCATTTTCTAAAATGCCTACCTACTAGTAAAATCTAAAAGATATAAATGATCACTAATGTATAGCATTATATTTACAAATAGACTAGCAGACCCGGCGAACTCCGTTTCGCCACCAGATTCGTTTTATGTAACATTTCGTTTGGTGATTAAAAGATAAAGAAAAAAAATTTTTTTATTATATATTTGAAAAGGAAAATATTTCTTTCATTTCACAACAGTAATAAATACATTTCGATTACCTACTAAAATGAAGTGTTATTTAGTTGAACTTCCCTAAGTAAATGAAAGTTACTCTTTGATATCGCTACAAATCCAAAGTAAATACTGAATCGAAGCGTTATACGTGTCCGCAAATTATCCGTTTCATTGTAGTGCTCTTTGGTAAACCACATTTTTTGTTTTTTGGTCTGACGTTAACACAAACAAAGCGGATGGTTTCCCAACTCGTGAACACGCAACGTATAACTGCCCATGTGAAAAACAATGATTTTCTAAATTTATCCCGCAAACACTAAGCGATTGGCCTTGCGACTTATTAATTGTCATTGCGAACGCAAGGCGAACTGGGAATTGCAATCGTTTGAAGTCAAACGGAAGATCAGTTGGAATCATTGGTATTCGAGGAATACATACATTTTCACCTGCGTACTTTCCGTTAATAATGGTTGCCTCGATCAAATTCGGCATAAGTCTCTTTACCGAAAGTCGAGTACCGTTGCAAAGTCGCGGTGGATTCAAATTACGCAGTATCATAATAACTGTACCAACTTTGAGTTGCAAGTTGTGTGGTGGAAATCCTGGTATCTCCAGAGAGTTCAAAAACTCCGTTGGATAATTTACTACATCATCGGGATTTGTTATTGAATCAACGGATTTGTATGTCACCAAATCGCCAGCAATTTTTGATTGAATGGTAAAATTCAGTGCGTGGACATCATTATTCTTTGCGGCAAGAATTGCTCGTTGACTTAACCAAGCATAATTCTTATAATTCTCACTAATGTTTGGGAAAACATTTTCAATAAGAACTAATTGAGTGTCTACAAATCGGCAAAAATCGTTGGTAAGAGTAATTAATCCAGATGTCGCATCAACTTGGACTTTTCCATTTCCAACATCTAACAATTGTTTGGAAAATTGTGCAGCACTTTGATCGTTTTGAAGTTGAACTCTCATATTAGTGGTTAGCGATAATGTTTTTACGTTATTCCATAAAGGTGATGCCTTCAGGCAAGCATTCAATTCATCTGCAGGCGTTCCACGGGGAACTACTGGCAACGTCTGCCTGAAATCGCCTGCCAACAATATCATCAAGCCGCCAAAGATGTTGTTATTTCGCCGAAGATCCTTCAGTGTGAAGTTAAGTGCTTCAAGTGATTTCTTATGTGCCATTGTGCACTCATCCCAAACAATGAGCTTGCATTGCATTAACAATTTTCCCATTGCACTGGATCGGGAAATATTGCATGTTGGAGTATCAATTGTGTTTAAATTGAGTGGCAACTTAAGCGCAGAATGTGCAGTACGACCGCCATCTAGAAGAGTCGCCGCAATTCCAGATGATGCTAAAGCCAAAGCTATGTCACATCTTGATCGAATAGTGGCCAAAATCAATGAAATGACAAATGTTTTCCCTGTTCCTCCAGGTGCATCCAGGAAGAATAGACCACCAGTATTATTGTCCACCGCTTGCATTAATGTTTCGTATACTTGTTTTTGCTGTTCATTCAGCAACGGAACATTATTTCTAACGAATTCCTGCAATGTATCAACATTGTATTGTAGCTCTCGATTTAATTCTTGATTGAATGCATCGTGCATCGATCGATTTGGCGCAATCATTCCTACTTCAATCAGTAGCTTGTTTGCAATAGTCAAGCATTGATCCTCAATCAGAATCAATCCTTCATTGTAGATTTCATCGGTTATTTGGATGTCAGGATTATTCGTTTGAATGCGCAAGCGATGCAAGATGTCTTCACATATGGCGTTTTTTTATTTGTTCCATAACTGAATTGGTTGTGAAGGAAAACATGTGGTGATGATAATTGCGAACAGCGTTCGTATTTGGTACGCATTTGATGAAACAACTGAATCTGCAAGTGTTAAATCCCAATGAGAATCGTTCTCCAGCAAACCCAATAGTTGACATGCTTCTCGATATGTTTGGCATTGGTGGCCATTCACAGTTTTAAAATGCGCAAATGATTTTGGTCCACGTACATTTACTAACAGCAGTCGCAAATAAAAACACTCATCGTTTCTAGGATGAACAGTGTACATACGACCTAGTGCATCACTTGAAAACACCTGTGGCCAGTCTGGAACTGGGGTTCCTTGTTTGCGACGTTGGAATTTCTTTGTTGATTGATTCCAAGTGTAATACTTGGGCATTTCAACGTACATCAGCGTCGCTGCGAATGGATCTGCTTCACACATTGCAAAGAAGCTAGTTAATGTTGTCGATGGTGGTCTCTCAGCTCGTTGTGCCGCATTAGCCTCAGTGAAGTAAACTCTTTGGCCATTTTCCAAATGCACTGCTAAATGTACAACTGTGGGATATCTTTCATGAATTTGAAATGACAATAATCGCCACAGTGCTTCATTAGTACTGACGTATCTGCCCATTTGAAAGTTGCTGATTTCATCATTCGCATTTTCCGACGCAATACCAAACACAGCCATGTCGCTGTCTTTTGTGACGTACTTGCACAAATATTTGATTGATTTGGCCGAATGACAACTCTCAACGTTTGCATGTGTTTCGAAAATTCGTGATAGCAGCGGGCAATATGGTACAATGAATTCATTTCCGATCTCAATCTCTTGATTTTGAACTTTAACTTTGATAGTTCGACCGTTATCTTCTTTTGAACGCCGACGATAAACTGGATATCCATCGTTCCCTGTGACTGTTTCAGCAACTAACGGTCGCGGATATCGTTTTGTGCACTTTCCATCAGCCATGCAAGGCGATAATGGATTTAATGCACCGCACGGTCCATGCACCATCTGCGTCGTCACAATGTCGTGTAGACGGGGATCAGTGACTGGATCAGGAATTTCAGCTGATATGATGTCATCCACTTCATTTGAATGTAATTTGTTCAGCAACCAAATTAGGATATGAGCATGTGGTAGTCCACGCTTCTGCCATTCCACCGAGTACATATAACAACGTGTGTCACCAAAAACTCGATACTTAGTAAGCACATCCATCATAACCTTGAGTTTTTGCTGAAATACTCTGGCGATTATGTCATGGCGATCTTGCACTTTTTGACCCGGTTCCAACTCGCGTTCAATTTCCGTCCACTTCGGATTGCATGTGACCGTAATAAATAAATCCGGAGTTCCATAATTTCGCACGTACGTCATAGCGTCTTGAGCATATTCGTGCATGTGGCGTGGGCTTCCGATATAAGTTGATGGGAGAATCGTCAGTCGTCCAATATTCTGAACATCACCATCTGAATGAATAGCATCACGCAAGTGTATATAGTCCTCAGATCGTAGCTTTGCCTGATTGAATCGGATGAACGCTAAACGTTCGGTCTCGACTTTGACATACATGTCGACAGCGAATTGCTGGAATAGCCGACGGCACTTCAAAATGACATTCTCCTCATGTGTACGAATCATCATACGATACGCATAGTAATTCATTGCGCTTAGATTTTTATTCGTTGATACTCCTAAAAATGCAAAATTAAATGAATTGTTAATGGAAACCAATAATAGTAATAATGGAAATAATTAGTGTGTAAATATTGTACCTGTAATTGGATCGACCATCTTCAACGTGATGTCGTATCCGTCTTGCCCTTGCCAATAAATGATTGGATATTGTAACGCATCGTACAAACGATGTGTCTCGTTTACACGATGCATGATATTGCTTCTTCGCTGAACGACAATGTCTCGTGATTTAGTTGGATCGCCAACAATAATTGCAGCAACATCATTAACGGTGGGTGCATTGAATCTTCGCACATGTTCACCTGTTGGGGTACAATCAGCTCTTATGACAAATTTGTGCGTATCCGATGGCATTCGTTCCAATGCT
This sequence comes from Spodoptera exigua, assembly GCA_902829305.4. Lineage (NCBI taxonomy): Eukaryota > Metazoa > Arthropoda > Insecta > Lepidoptera > Noctuidae > Spodoptera > Spodoptera exigua. The sequence continues at coordinate 9,654,913 of LR824616.2, read as the reverse complement.
GTTTTGAACATATTAACCACAGCATTATTAGCGTGAAAAAATGCTTGAAACTGTTCAATAATTCGTCTCTTTAACTGTTGTGCTCCCTGTATATTGCACCGCACATTCAACTGATCCACCATTGACGAAATGAAATATATTTGCAGAAATTGATGCGGTTCATCTGGTGTTGGCACCATTGAACCATGCAAATGATATATTTGTCCTTGTATCTGTAATTGCAAATAATCATTAAAATTTGTTGAAGAATACGTTGTAAATCGTTTGATGGTGTAGTGTGTGGTGTATATGCAGTTGTTATGTGTTGCAATTCATTGTGTTGGTGTGAGTGATTGGTTATGTGTGTTGTATCTTTTACCTTGCAAGTCGGCATGAAGCCGCCTTCTCGAATGATATTAGCTCCAAAGGAAGTCATGCGAAAGCAGTTATTGTATTCAAGGATGTGTTGAAGAAAATGGCTGGAATCGGGATCACTTCCATCGAACAATGTTTTCAGTGGCTGTGATCCAGTTTGACTTTTCCACTTGCGCAGCACAATCCAGCCGTTTCTCTTTTGAACTTTAACGCATTGCAATATCGGCATATAGTCGTCATTCGTCCAATATCTAAATTTTCATCATCACTGTAGTTTGCAGTGGGATCATATTAGAATGCCAAGCGATTGTATGATGCCAATGATCTTCGTGTGCTCACGCGATGTCTCAATCGGTCATTTTCTCTTATTATATTTTGTCTTTCTTCGCTTAAGTTCCTTGAATACACTTGTTGCTGGCTTGCATGTCTTGTGCGGCGGCCGATGCTCGCACGTCGTTGTCTAGGCATTTTGGACAATGGACAGAGTGTTGAATTTAACCTCAAATGCACGATCCACATAATTTACACTGAGCTTGAATGAAATTAACTGAGCAGAGACAATGAGTAGCTGTCAAACACTCGGCGCCATCTACTTGAAGTGTTGGATATTGGTTTGTAGTACATGCTATGTATCAGAGATGGCGCTGTATGTGAAAAACGATTTACCCACTTTTCTGTTGAATTATTCCTGATTATTCCTGAATTTTCTTTACTATAAACCTCACGGAGCCCGAGACCTTTCCAACGAATGCAAAACCGTGGAAATCGGTTCGTGCGTTCTGGAGTTATAGCGTCAGGGAGGAAAACCGGACTTATTTTTATATAGTAGATTAAACATAATATTCTATCGTTTTTTATTTTGATAACCTGATGGTAAGCTATCAGCGCGGTCCATGGGCACCCGCAACAACGGAGTAGTTACGAGTGCGTTGCCGTGCCCATCGGACGAGGGATTTGGAGATTTTGGGATTAGGGGAGGGGAAGGATTGTGCCTCCGGTAACCTCACTCACTCGGCGAAACACAACGCTATGGTATCTTCAACTTAACTTCAACTTCTACAAAAGTAGGTAACATATAGTTGAAAACATATGGAATTACAACATTTTCATATAAATCCCTAGTGCGCAATAAATAGTACCGCGACATTTCACAAACTCACACAAAGATACCATACTTTCCCATTTAAAACGAGAACAAATTACAAACAGCGCGTAGTAAAATTCTAACATCAAGTACACACAGGCGTATCTTCATAATTCACCCGTCACTACAACTGGCAGTTTCATTCGAAGTATTTTTTTTTTATTAAAAACAATTCTACGCAATGTTTGAATAAGGAATGGAATGTTTTATAGCAGAGAAAAAGCTATAGTAGGACGAATCATTTTAATTTCATTTGCGTTGTTTAATTACTCCAAGAGTGACTGGTAAAAAAAAGGCTGTCTTTTTGTAAAAAAATGCTAGTTTTGATCGATACTAAAATTGTCATCTAAAAACTAACAAGTATTGTTGTAATCATAAGATTAATTAATGATTTATCACATTTTATTTTTATATTGGGTGTAAGGGACAGCGTCCCGCAAACTGATAGGGGTTGCTCAGTCAACGAAACTGAACAACTATCACCAGGTTTTTTTTTCAGGAAACGAGAAAAAAACATACTTTTCCATACAAAATGATCACCTCGACCAGACAATTTGTATGGAAAATCAATTTTGTTTTAAAATAAATACGTTATGTATGCACGTGGTTCATTCCTTTTTTTATTTCAAACACAATATCAAAATGGGTAAAAAGGTTCTGTGAAAAAGCTAAACATTGAAATAATTATTAAGTTAAATCTTTAATTTAACACCTCAAAAAGTTGAGAAGTCTATCCCATTTTAAATAAAACCGAATTTTATTGGGGTTTATTACCAAGCCGCTTTAAAACTAAACCACAATATCTATACATCGATAGAACCGCTCATTGGCATTCGTGAAACGAGTGAGAGCTGAGAATTGCTCGAAGTTTCCTTCGGTAGACTTTTGTGGGGCTACGTACCAAGTTCGCACGATTTCCTACTATCCAAAATGTTGTCTTCGGTCTGCGCTTGCACTAAACCATCACGTAAACGTGTACAGTATATTACATAGAAGTTTAACGTCCGTTGGAAGCGGACGAAGCGAGATAATTAACAAAGTTCACGGGGTTGCTCCGAGTTAATTCCCTTATAGATCGTCAGTTAGCTCTCGTCAGTACTGAGATAGTGGCACGTTTTAAAAGGTCACGTGAATTTGTTCTGATTGCTGTATGAAATTATGCAAACTTTAACTGTTCCTAATTTCAGATATCAACTTTAAGTACACTTATTCCAAAATCTCTACTTACTCTCTCTCCTATTCTGCAAAGTATCCAATTTTTTTTTCTTGTTAAAGAAACAAACTAAAACCAATAATTACTTAAACTTCCCTACTAAATTGATAATAACCACGAAACTGTTCTATATAGGTACTTACTCCATAAAATGTTTAATTTAAATCCATTTTAGTGTTGCATTTCAAATAGATGCACAAATAACGGAGCATTCGCCTGCAATACACCAATTAGCAATCTAGCACAAGACAAGACAATATTCCAATCAGCTCAGCTGTCTAGTAATTCAGAATGGCGTATCGATTAAAACAGTAGCTTGTAAGGAAGTCAGTGACCGGTCTGAGACTAAATCTCCAATGTGCCTCAAAGAGCACGTTAAGCCCAGGCTTCTGGGAAACTAAGTCGTTCCATTAACTTGACATAAAAACTTCGACGATGACGTCAGAGAATTTGAACTGGATAATACCGCTTTCTTAATTTTCGTTTCAATTTTATCGTTCGAGATTTCTTTGATAGCTTGAACGTTTTATGCAAGAGATACGTGTTTGCGAAGTACCTATTTGCAATTGCGGCATCTATGATAGATTTGACATCTTAGTTGTTATTATATAAATTAATCGAAAAACTTTCGTTTTTCATTTGATCAATTTCTTCAATGATATTAACAAAAATGTGTGAAAGATAATATGTATAATCAAAATTGTTTTACCATATTACACATTCGCTAGCTCAACCATTTCATCCCAAGAAATATCTTCAAAATAATACGTTATAATACAGCACAAAACATAATCACCCGACAGGCAATCAAAAGCAAGGAGATGAATAAAGGAGAACTTAAACTGACGTAAATCTTACGAAAACTCTTTGATGGTAATCTTCCCTTTATGTTAAATTGTTATAAAGTAAATGTTTTGAATTAGAAATTTAGTAAGTATATTGTTTAAATTCTAGCCGTTTCAGAAGTTCGTAGTTATATCTTTTGCCCGGCTAGTTTTGAGCTTGGATGCTAGATTTGGTTAAATACCTATATAATCGTTTATTGGCTTGTGTTTTTTAATAGACTACAACTCGTCATTTTTTTTCTTTTCTATTTACCTTATATAAAGAAGAAATATTTGATTATTTCTTCCTCCATCCAAACTAATATTATACATGCGAAAGTAACTCTGTCGGCCTGTCTGTCTGTTTGTATTTACTTAACGCCTAAACTACTGTACCGATATCTATGAAATTTGGTACAAACATAATTTGGAACTAATTACAGGAGATAGGATAGTTTTTATACCAAAAATCTCTTCCACGAAGTCACTATTCCACGCAAACGGCGTCGCGGGCAAAAGCTAGTAGATGATAATCTATTACACTTTTGTAACGTAAGAGAATCAATATGATTTAAAATAAAGGTTATTTCAAACTATGGTTTTTATTTATCTCTATATTAAAATCTGCCTTCATATTACGTGCATAACAGACCACAGATTAACATCGAACAAAACATTCCAAATCTAATTAAAATTCAAATAAAACTGAACTCAACACACAACAGAGGGTCCATATAATTGCAGCGCCATCTCTCGAAGAGTATCTAGAGAGAATGCATTTTTATTGCTCTACTCAGAAAATAGGTCAGGACGTGAATAAAACAAGTGTAAATTTGCTATCTTGGTGTATATCGCCAATGATTTATAATATAACCCTGCGCAATGGTTGCGGGTAGCAATTGTTATCTGAAGAATTAAATTATTATTGTTGTATTTTTTTATTCGAACGACAAAGTAATGTTTCAGTGTGTTCTTTATTACGACATCTGGCTTGTGGTGCTTTGTTTTAATTGTAATTGAGTGTTATTTTTATTGAGCTTTAAATTTTAATTATTGTTTTTTTTTCGTTTATTATTAGGCCATTTTATGACGATGTTTACTGTTACTTTATAATAGAAACAACTTGAGTCTAAACGCTTAATCAATACAGTGTGTACAGATTTTAAATAAATTCATCAAATAATATCACACACTATCAATTCCCTAGAGTTTTTAAGGAGACTAAAAACTATACTGTACTTTCTCCTATTCCGTGATGAATGGTCTAATTAAAAGGTCTAATTAACTCTGACGGGCTTGACCTTTAATTAGACCTTTAAAAGTAACATAAGAAATAACCCTAAATATTTTGAGTGCCCTTTTTTCCATTTTCTATTTTTTGAAAATCTGCAGTAATATATGTATAAACTATTGATCTCAACCATATGGTTACACAAAAAACCAATTTACACACTGTAATAAATCCTTAATAATTACTGCACAAAGCTCGATTGCATACCTACGTAGCTAGGATAAAAACATTTGTCACTTTTAGCTGGTTTATTGTGTTTGCGTTTGTGTTAAAAAACATATTTTATTGAAGGTATATAAAATATATTATATATATTCAACTAATTTAAAGTCCGAATATTTTTCTTCTTTTTCGTTTTTGACGGTCTACAGGATTATTTTGAGGCCGATTCCTACGCTTACATTATTAGCTTAGTGTAGGCACTATAGTAATGGACTTTGTCTGGCACGATATACATATTTTATATTTTGATTAAATTCTTCAAATTGTATCAGCATATTTACTGCCAGCCAAATAATACCGTTACAAAAACCGACGAAATGACAAAAGAATAACATTTTTATTTTAACAAAAACAAAAAAATTCAAATCAAAAACAATTTTATGAATAAAGTTGCGCTTTTAAAGTCCCGTGGCCTCACTAATGAGAAACTTCGTGAACTAAAACAATAATTAAGAAACTCTAGTAGGTACGGCTCACAATGCGCTAAAAATGTTTTTCAGCATAAAACTTGAAGCACTACTTGGTCGCCTTTCATTTTTACTTTTCCAATGAGAGGTGAAATTAAAAAAAACACGAACTTTTAAACTTGAGGTAACACTTAAACACGTATGTTGTTTCCTCTAAAAATACGAAAAAGTATTCAAAAGATAAGTTTTTTGTAATCAGACATATTTTTAAGACATCACTGACAAACTGTGAAGGAAAACATCGTAAGGAAATGTCTAGCTCTTATTAAATAAAAATCAACCCATTTCTTCTCCTGCTCTAGGCAGAGGCCGCGGTGCCTTACAGCTCTTGCCTTCCCCCTTCCTTTCTCTCCCTCCCCTCCCGGTTGAACATTGGCAGCTAACTATGAGTTGCTGGATAACGATGGTGCCGGAGCCTCATAAGAAATTTTTAATAAATAAGGTGTAAACTATACAAATACAAATATTTCATTAGAGTTGCATTAGGAACTAGAAAGTCAGTCTTTTTGAACTCGTATTATGTATTATTTTCAACAATAGAATACAGCATGTTATAAAACTAAAACGAATCATAAAAACTACCTGAACATTTACATTTTCAAACGCAAAAATGTTCACTTAACATTTTATTTTGACATAAAAGTAAGGGTAACAAAAGGCACCCATTTACTTCACCTTCACACAATGCAACGTCATTTTATTTTAAAAATATTTTTAGCATTAACGGGTAACAAAAAACACTATTAAAAAGCCAATTTGCATCAAAAGTTGATGCGAAAATTCCGTTATATGCACTTCCAGCTTTCACCTTCCGTAATTAAAACGAGAATCAATTTGCGTATGTCATATTCCTCTTGGGATTGTGATTGCTGTTCAATATTGCACCAACGTATTAAGTACTATACTACACTGAGAGAGCATGATCGGGCGATTAGTCGCGCAACCTGAGAATCTGAAGCACCTAAGTTAACAAACATTCTAGGTCGCTCGTGCTAGTTCCACAGTTTTTTTTAAATATTGTTTTAATGTTTATTTTGCAGATCCTGAGCCACACAACGTATTGCAAATTCGATTCTCGCTCAAAATAACTCTTTGTGTGATCCACAAATTGTTGTTTCGAAACTGGGTGTGATGTGTATGTTTGTAAATTAAATACGTAAAATAATGATAAGTAAAATTTAGTGAACGCAGAGAAAGAAATACTTATAACTAAACAAAATTTTAAAGTTGCGCAACACAATGGCAACTAGATCGAAGACAACCCAGTTGATTGATATCAGGATACTCTCCATAGAACTGATAGACACATTTTTTGGTTGCCAGACAATAAATAATGGTAATAAGACCATTATCTAATACGTTTGAATAAAACTGGACCTTAAGATAGATAGCTATGAAGTCTATTATTGGGAACGGGAGAATGTAAATAGGCTATTTGTCACTTGCAACCGCTTTGTGCCCAGGGAACGAGTAAGTGGAGCTATTATACAGCGCTCGTTCGAATAAACTTTTTATTTCTGTAATTGGGTTAGAGGAGGTTTTTGTGCGGTCTCTGGGTGTATTTTTATAGTAGGTAATATTGTGTTTGTTTTGGTTATTTATTGTTTAATTTTAGAACACCGTATATATCTGTATCACTACGTAGTATAAAACAAAGTCGCTTTCTCTGTCCCTATATCCCTATGTATGCCTAAATCTTTGAAACTACGTAACTTATTTTGATACCGTTTGTTTAATAGGCAGAGTAATTGAAACGGAACCTTTTATGGGGGGTAAGAAATAAAATGTAACGCTAAGTTTGCTCCTAACGATTGATTCATAATTGATTTATTTCTCAATACGATTAAAATAACTTAACACTGTTTTATTTAATTTCAATAAATGACATCTAATACTTCCGGTTTACGGTTACGGTTTCTACAATAACCTACACTCATCGTAATCCCGCAAGTACAAAAAGGCAATTGAGACAAGAAAACCGGGGTCATATGTCGGGCCATAAGCGAAACAAAACTAACAGGATTACCGAACTACTAACCTTAATAGCTGGAGGATAAAGCTCATGTTAGCACGTGTCCGTGTAGTTTTAAAAGTGCATGCACAAACGCTGTCCCGTACAGGTTTCCTCGCAATATCAACTCGTGACTTTTCCATTTTCTTTCGTATTTTTGTTCAAAACATCCTTTTGCACCAACAGTAATAAGGTCGAAGAACTTTGTCCTATTTCTAAATGGGTACCAACGAACTATTCTTATACAAAAATGACGGTAAAAATATCATATTATGCACTTATGTCATTACTGCTTAAATATTTTGCTTGGCTTTTAAATATTTTTATTGCAATCTTTTGCCAAGTACAGACTTTTACTAGTTGCTTTTACAGCTAGTGGAAATACTATCAATTGCCGTGACGAGTACAACATTATAATAATTGCTTTTATACAAAGATCCCAGTGTTTTATTTTTTGGAGTACCTACATACATATCTAAATGACTCTATTCATCTTATTTTACGAACTGTAGAATGGATTGTGATAAAAATTGCCATAGAGATATCTATCACTGTACATATTAGTCTGAAATAAGACACGGGCTACTTTTTATCCACTAAATCGCTGACCGAAGCTAATTTACAAATACTTTTATAGGTACCCAGAGGGCAAAAATGAAACATTGGAAATAATTAATTTAATTTTTTTTTTGCCTTCTAAAAGAATTGTAATGTGAGAATTTCCTCTTTGAAATATTTACGTTTTGAGTTAATTAACTGGCGTCTTTTGCATAAACTGTTTTCCTTATGTGTTCCACAAAAAGCGGCTTAAAAGACTATGAAGTTAAATGAGTTTCTTGGTTTTGTGTAAAGTAAATTCTTTTTGTTATAATAGAAGTTGTGTTTATTGTTGTGTTTTGTTTTTGTTTTAATGAAGTAGAGTGTAGTGTTTTATTTTTTTATTATATACATACTTTCTACTCTTGCGCGGTTTCATCATAATGTTTTATAGAATATCGATCGACTCGATAAATGAAGTAACAAACAAATAATTAATTTTTAAATTTGAAGTAGTAGTTCGGGAGGTAAGCGAGTTAAAACAAGCAAACATAATATTATAGTATAAATTATTTTTCATATAATGATAATAAAAATAAGTTTTTCATTCGAGATTGAACTACCTCGAGTTGTAAACTTTAATTTAAAATTGACCTGCAAAACTATTAATATTAAATCGTAATTAAAAATGTACGCAACCAAATTTCACAAGAAAACCTTATTATTGTAGTAAAATAAAATATATTTATTCACAAAGAATTTTTAAACAACGTACAATTTTCAATTCCTGGAATGTTCCATTTTATGCGAGTTAGGCAGAGAGCGCGCGTCACGTGCATCCGTCCCATCTTTACTTGTGAAAAGAATTTCCGCGGAGTGCATTTGTGCGTAAAACAAGGCAGGTTTATTCAAAATATGATGACACAATAAATCTTATCTTCAAGTAAATAAATATCATTTTCCTGTAGCATATTTTGTTTGTGTTTTCATAAATTTCTGTTTTAAATTATTTATATTTTTGTTTTTAAGTAGGTATTCCAGACTAATTGTGTTGTGTTTTCTCTCAAACTCTTATAATTTTATAAATTTCGAAAGTGGCTGAAATACATTTTTATGCATAAATTGCTAAAAAGCAAGAAAAACAATTATATACATAATGTCGTTCAATGCATTTAGTAAAACTTTAATTTACCATTTGGTGGGAGTCTACTTTGCCGGTAGAAACGAAAAAACCTGTGTTTGATATTATGTGCTCTGAATATGAAACAGTTTTGCATTCAATTAATTGCGCTTTTCATCAAAATCGCAACGTGCATGGCCACTGATGTTGATTTTATTCAGTACACATACAGCAGAGCAGGTTATCGGTTTAATTAAAGATGGATGTACGGTTGGCGCAGTAGCTGGATGACTAGCTCCCGAACATAGTGTCGGTTATCCGATCTCCAGACGGAACAACTTTATGTATACCGCAAATCATTGTACGAGTCTAAGCGTCAATTGTAAGTGAAATCTACCTTTACCTTTATGATTGTAAATACTACCTCGACATAAAAGAAAGTTTTTATTGTGGGGAAATAATACTATAATAAAAAAACTTATAAAAAACCAACGAATTTATACATTTTATTTTTAATTCAGATGAACGTATGAGTGTGTGTATCTGATTCTAGTACCTATATTACTAACGTGTCATGTAAATTATTCGTATTTGACGTTTGAATTGAAATTTAGTTCTTATATTGATGATATTAAAGGAGGTTGTTCAATGATTGGTTTGTTAAGGAAAGACAAAGAAAATAAAAAAAGAAAATAAAAGAAAACAAATAATATTATGAAAGTTTATCATTCGCAAATAAATCTTACAATTCCAAAATGACATAATCTACGATATTTCTATCTGGCAAGCTGTTTTGCACTCTACGCGTATGAGTTTAAGATAAAAAATAGACTTGAATAAAGTTACTTAATGTGAAAATCTCACTGTACTTACTTTATAAGATTTGTTAGTATAACGTGCAGGAACTCTATATCACCTACATACCTATTAAAAAGCTTAGAATTGGAACATAAAGTAACACTTCGCGTTTTATTTTCTCTATGGAAGTGCACATTTTTAAAAACATTGCTTTATTTTGTGATTTCTAAATCCGGTGTTAAATAGATAATGTAATTACTTATACATTTCATTTCAAGTTGAATAATGATTTTAATTTAAGTTGAAAAAAATATATTTCCGATATCAAGGAAAGTTTGAAAAAAAAAACAATTGAGAATCTTGCCCAGCCCAGCGCATCTTGAACTGACGACTAACTGCTACTCTTAATACATAATATTATAGGTATAAGCACCACAATAAAACTTCAAACACGTATCTCAATATAAAACTGATCTATTTTATATTAATTTAACATTTTGCTTTAAAAATACAAGGATGGGCTAAATACCAGAGACATTCTTAGTCACATTTAGGTGATTTAAGAAGATCACAGTCATAGCAACAAAGCAAAATAACCGAAGGAAAAATATAGAAAAATATTATACTTGTAACAAAAAATAACTAACGTGATCACATATTTACATGTTTTTTTTGTCAGGGGAAAATCATCCAATGGATTCTCCCGCCAAGGGCCGGGCGGGAGGCCAGGAGGCCCAGAGCAGGAGAACCTCCTCCTTCTCCTGCTCTGGGCCGAGGTCACGGTGCCTCATTGCGCTTACCCGAAACCTCGGCTGAACATCAGCCCTATTGGGCCCCGTCTGTGGTGGTCTATTGGATCTTTGAGGCGCACGCTGAACGCTACGCGCCGTACGCTCGGGTCTGGTTCTGGTCGGGCGGCGAGCTACCCTTACTGGCCGTCCGCAGACCCGCGCTTACGGTGGCCGGAGATCATCTCTCGATACATATTATATGTTACTATCTATAACATACAGCTATAACACGTATTTATAGTACACGAATACACACAACTGTACACACACACACGCATAAATACAAAGATAGTTTATAAAACTGAATTTTTCAAGAACACAATGGACCGATCAAATAATAGTTTAACCATTATAGAAAAGGCGTCAATGTCAACCGCCGTACAATAGTTACCGATAGTTGGAGACGGCTAACGATCCTAACAAGCAATTTGTAACTTAGAAATGTTCAATTGTAAATAATACTGTGAACGATTTTCTTCTTTCTTGAAGGAAATAAGCACCTTTTGCATCAGCTTCAGTAGGTTGTAAAGGATCTCAAGAAGATACTGTTGCGCTTGTTAACTATAAAGGCTAGACAGATGTGTGTTGTTCTCTTCAGCTAGTTTTTATGTAAAATCTATTTATTATTTTAACCAATAACCAAAACGCGTATGATTATCTTTGCTATTTGATTGCGTAGTTATTACAGTGACTGGACAATTGGCTGCCACACAACGTTATACTTTGTGGGATCCACAAATGGTGTGTAACTGTATACATTTTCACGACATAGGAGAAAAACTTAGCGTGGTAACACACTGAGTTGAAAAAATATAATATACATGTTAGTTAAAAAAAGACTCGTCAAACGCATATCGTAATTGATAAAAAGTATAACAAATACATTGAATTGGCACTCAATTGTATTCATGTAGGTACGCAAATTAAACGATTGTAAAAAACTTGGATTTAACAAAAGCAATTGTACTCGTAAATACCCAAAGGTAGAACCAATCTCTTAAAGTCCAGGTACGAAGGAGAAAAAAAACTTTAGTACCTTTTTTTTCTTAAAATACTAGTCCAACAAGTTCCCTATTGCATTTCCAAGTCTCTCATTCCAAGCTCTTGTAATTCGACGGAACCTTCCTGCACTTTGTAAGAATGTTTCCGTGGCATCTCTTGCAGAGAGCAAACGTTTGCTACCGTCGGCGTCGTGTCGATGAAAATGTGATGGCTTTAATACGGTGGAACAATATTTTCCGTTAACAAACATTTTAAATTTACTCAGTGCAAGTGAAGTGTTTGTTTTGGTGTTTTCGATCTTATTTTAAAGTTATTATGCGTTGGTTTTGTATGGAATAAATTTTATTTATCGAGCTATAATGTTTGTGGGTTTGTTTTAATCCTCTTATATGTAGCTGGAACTATTGGATCGAATTATATAATTTATGTATACTCAATATATCATTTATTAAAGAACGTTTGATGATGTAAAACATAATGTTACAACCAATAGAAGCCGGATAACGGGTAAAAACTTTTAAGACATAAACGTAAAACGTAATATTGTTGATACCAAAATCAGTCTCGTTGTTCAAGTTGCTTATTTACCTCGACTCAAACAAAAAAAAAACCCTAATTCGATAAGATCCAATTCGTCATTCTAGCTACTGCAAATACCGTCAGAAACAACATGGCTCACTATATTAAACAAACACGTTGACATTTTGACCAACTGCACCAAATAAACTTGGTCATAAAAGCGAATCGACTGTTAATATTTTACGACACTAGATGGACACCAGAAGCTAATTAAGACATCGGAGAACTAGCCAACTAACTTTAATGAATAAAACAAGGACAAAAGAATAAAAGCTAAATAAATACAGTTTATTGAGAACCAATACTGGGACAGTAAAATAAGTTTTGTGGCACTACTTTTATTGGGTGCGTAGTAACGAATTATATTGAGTCAACTGTTTCTGGCTTTGGATGTTAATTATTAGCAGCCTGTGGCCACTATTACGCTTGGCAGCTTTTCTTTGGGTAACATTGGCAAATGACTCTTAGACAGACTCTTACTGACAAAAAACTACCCAGTTCCTATCTTCTCTGGGCTGAGACTGCGGTACGTTATTGTGCTTGCCCCGTAACCCGGACCGCACTTGGCAGCTGAGTTAACGTTGCTATTTTGTTTTTAAGATTTTCAAATACCTGAAGAAGGAGTAATGACCGAATTCGTATTTTTCTCTGCTGTCCCCAAATAACCAGCACAGTTCATCATATTATAACATTATTAAACGTAAACAAACCTTTTAAATAAATATATCAAGTCTCGAAGCAGCGGTTTGTCCATGTTTTCAAATTGTTAATGACCTCAAATTTTGCTAAAAGACCCTGTGATTATCTTCTATAAATTGTTTGGATTAGATCATAAAAGATCTCAATTTCTCACTAATTACGAAGTAAAATAACGTAATTCTCCAATGTTTAGATCCTATTCTGAAATTGACGCAGTAAATTGAGATTAATTACCGTAATTCTGCTTTGATTCGAAACAAATTTTAATTAATAGTTTTTAATGAGGTAGCGAAATGTTAGTATCTCGAGCCTTTAAATCTTCATTGAAGAAATACTTTTTCCTTTTCCCTGTTGAATTTTTTTTTTTAATTTTAAAATCTTATTTGGTTTCTCCAGGGGGATGATTAAAAGGCGTGTTGACTTGAAAAAACCTCGTGATTCGAAAAATAGATTAGTAAAATGTTAATATACTTTAGGTTTGTCTCATTTTGACTATTAAAATATTTTATCTCATATGATTTAGAAGCCATTGAAGAAAGTCTGTATTCAATCGAAACTCCATTGGTTCTTTAGCCAGAAATTATGACGAGCATTTTTTAAGTGTTGATAAGCGATTTGTATGGGGCGAGAATGAGTCTCATGCTCAACGCTAAACTATGATGATTAGCTTAGCGTCAAAATAACATATCTTACATATAAAATTATCACAATTGTCTTAAATATACTACGCGTTTATAACCAAAATATAATCCAAAAACTAGACGAAGTAAGCAAACATCTGCTGATAAGAGCAGAACACAAGTGTTTTGGTTTCTCAAGAGCACAATACTAAAACGACGCCCTCTCAACCGGTTTATGCTCGACCCCAATTCGTGACACTTAGCTGTGAAACTTTATATTGTGGACATTATTACCAATAATGTGGAGGACCTCGTGCCTTAATTACTTCACGTGATCTGATCGTTCCTCGGTTTATGTAACGTTTAGATTAAGGACTCCACTGGGCGGCTATTTCATTTTGACTGTTATTTCATAATATATGTTTGTAAATAAAACTATTTACCTTAACCGTATTGAAAAGCTTCACAGATAACTAAGAAAACAATAAATTAAAAGAAAATACATTGTCTACTATATAGTGGCGAGTTTTTAAGAACAATGTCTGCATTTTTAAAGGGGTTACTGGAGGCCCAATCTCTCCTAAATCCCTAAATTTTTTAAACCCTAATTCCCAACTTGTCGGCAATGCATCCGCAACTCTTCCGTTGCGGGTGTCCATGGGCGGCGCCGATTGCTTACCATCAAGTAATCCGTCTGCTCGTTTACCGTCCAATGACATTTAAAAAAAAATGATGTGTATGTGTTTATATATGTTATGGTATATGGGATCGTATCATGGTGTATCAGGTCAAAGTTGCCCGCCAATATTGGCAAAGATTCAAAAAGATAACATCTAGGTATTGTAAATAGATGAATGGTTTATTAACACGAACCAATGACTGGTGTTTGTTTTAACTTTGGAATGTTAAATTGCCACCATTTTTTATTGGATAGCGTGGCAAATTAGCCTGTTTATCTGAGATTTGGTAATCAGCTACGATCATGGACGCTCCATTTTCAACAGCAAAGAGATTGCAGGTTGCTAGTTAGCCTTTTAGAAGAGAGGTATTTGAAGATTGGAGAAGATGGGGCGTAGCGCGTAATTTTTTTTTTCAACAACTCGTCATAATATCTATGACCTGAATGGGTTTGAGTTTTAATAAATATTCATTTGCAGTTTATACTACTACTGACTATAACAAAAAATCAAAATCATTTATCAAGAAAAGCAAACTATTGTATGCCAGCGTTTCTGTTTAAAATTCTATACTAGTATACTACTTACAACAGCGGGCTTAGAACAGCTATTTCCCAGATTAGTATAAGTAATTAATTTAAGCAGAGATTAATAAATAATTTGCTTCCTAATTGGTATAATATAAGCTACTCTACCTTTGTACATTTGCCTACCGAAGTTAAGAAAGTAATTAGTTGGGTCTCAGGTTGTCCTTGAAGTTAGAATGATTAAATATGCGGCGGGCGAGTCCACTTGACCTAGTTACAGGGCAAGCCATCAGCATTAGCTTTAACCTTAATCCTTTTATTTTATTATAAGTTTTATTACTTTTTATATGCTTTAAGAGCATCTGTATTTGCATCATCCAGAAAAAAATATCATATGAATAATAATGAATGATAGGTATATTTTAAGTGACAAGAGTGGATCAGTGGCTTGTTGGTTTTAATATTCCTTGTAATATGCACTTCGGGATTAAGTTTTTCTTTTTATACTAAATACAATGTTAAAATAAACTAAAATAAATTATTGTTTCCAAACGACAAACTGTACAAACAGTCTGCACCTATTTATACAACAATATTTTGTAGTCAATATAAATAAAACAAATTGACATTTCCCCAATGAGTTACTTCTTATAACCTTGATAGTTTTACTAGCATCATCAGGTATTATGGGCTCAGCTTTTGGTTATATTTGGTTTCACACACGCAGATATGTGATTTTATATGTTATTATTTACCTAAATACTATTTATTCTAAGTCGGAAAAGTAGTAAAGTAAAATATTAAAATCGGATTTGGAATTGCGCGTTGACAGCAATCATACGGACAAAAATTGATACGGTTAATTTAGAATTAGTTTGAAGTTCACGTGTTCCCAGCATTACAAATTAAAGATTCTAATTTTCATTTCACGCCGATTGTTCCAACATTTTTATTAGACAAAAAGAGGTTTTTACAAAAGGAAAATAAAAAGAAACAAGAAAAAGGTTGTAAGGGAAGTAATGTAAAATTGAAATGACCTTTGAGAATCACAGTTTATAGGTTCAAAATGAATATCAAATAATCCAGCAAAAGGTACATTTATATCTCTGAGATTATTTTACAATAAAAAAATTAAAAAGTATTTGAAAAAATTGCGTATTGTCGCCGCGTTACGTAATATAAGGCCTAGTGTTGCTTGAAACTAGTCAAGTTCCTCGTCAAACGATAAAAAAAAACTCAGTAGTTGAACCAGCACTTTCAACGCTTACCTTGTTGAATAATTAGGTACGCCTTACTTTTTTATTTACGGTGTTCTAATCAACAGTCGCACGAAGTGGCTACTAGACTATTAGAAAGTATATTTTTTCTAAGAAAATAGCTGTAAAACCTTATACAACTTCCTCATTGTTAATTTATATAAGAGGGTGCTGAATATTTTATGGAAAAAACATTTTTTTTATCCAAGAGATTGCAGTTATCCTCTCGAAGCGTCATATATTTTATCGTTCCGCGTGATCAATGGGTTTTCCTACACATGAGACAGGGTTCAGAGAAAAAAATATCTTTTGGCAATTTTTTCAATAGCCCTTTATTCAATTTGGTCATACTGAAATCATGTTAAAATTTGTTTTAAAATTGACTAGTGCAAACAAAAGGGTTATGTACATTAAGGTGTTCTATTTACATAAATGTTTCTAAAATAATAATGTTTTTTGGTACATCTACAAACATAACATACATTCAAAATATTTTTTAATGTGTGCAAGCGCCGATCGTGCTTAGAGCAGAAGAAGGAACAGAGTTATTTAAAATAATTAAGAATCCGACAATCCTTCAAAAAACACTGAGCGTACCGTGTAGCCGGACAATTTACTAAACAGTCATATCACATATATTTCAGTGTATGAATATAAAATGCAATTAACAAACATATAAACCGCAAAATGACATCAGTTGCGTATTTATTCATAATCACAACACGGCATTCAGCTTTGCGGTCAAATTTAACGAATATTAATTGGCTATGAAATAAATATTATAATCGTGATACCCATATCAAATCTGATAATCTGATCCGACATTTTAATACTATTGTCAATTATTTAACATCATACGTCATATGAAAGGTAGTATAATTTACTAAGTTTACTTTCAAGTCAAAAAGTCGCCATCGGTAACAGCTTAGCAGAGGCCTTTGCTAAGCTAAGCTTAAGTATTACTCAAGATGAATTAGCGTTATTTAAAAATAAATAGCTGAACAGATATAAATATAGTAAGCAAACATATCATTGATGAAATCTTAATCAAAGCTTGAAATCCGAACTGGGTTCGACTTCATTTTGACGGTTTTTTTTTGTGAAAATTATCAAATGACTTCTCCCCGCAAGGGTAGGGTCCTTACTCGCCGTCCGCAGACCAACGCTTACGGTGCCCGGAGATCATTTTGATGGTTGGAGTTTCGATATGATGACATACCTGAATAAATTCTGTTTATACTGGAATAATGGACAACAAATCTTGACTTAATTCGTTCAAAATAGACTGAACAATTGATTTATTGTTGCATGGGTTTTTTCCGCACACTATGTCATTTTTGAATGATCTTTAAAACAGGAGAAAATGGTAACGCCAGAACCTATGATTTAATTAATCATCTCTTACAGTACAGAATTTAGCCGCATAGTTTTAGTTTTAGTTTTTTTAGTTTCAGAGAAATAGAATTTCACTGCCTTCATTGATTAAGAATAAGTAGGTAAACACTAACATTTTGTTCTGAAAATCTTAGCTAGCTTAGTATAGATACAAACTCTGTATACTAGCTTGCTACGTGCAATTTAATATCAAAGTGTAGGAAAAGCGGCTTAAGATATTAAGGATTATGGCACAACACCGCAAAATTCATTGAGGTAGGTACATCTTGGTAATATTAATATGCATAGTGACTATGTTATCGTGACCTAAATGGAATACTTTCTTAAATAACTTAATTAATATTAAATATCCAAATTATTTTTACGTTACATTAACAGTAATAGATATTTATTAGTGTCGTGGTGGCCCGGTGGTTAAGGAGCCCGCTTCTCATGAATGAGGGTGTGGGCTCGAAACCTGGCAAGTACCAATGACTATTTCCGAGTTATATGTACTTTCTATGATTATTTAGACACCACTGACATACGGTGAAGGTAAACATCGTGAGGAAACCTGGACTTATAATTTCTAATTATAAGTTTGAAATTGCCAACCCGCATTGAGCAAGAGTGGTGATTAATGCTCTAACCTTCTTCGTATGAGAAGAGGCCTTTGCTCAGCAGTGGGCACTTATAGGCTGATGATGATGAGTATCTGTATAAACTTCTAATAATGGACGGTAAAAAAATGTATTAAGTGACCATATTTCATCATCAGCATTATCAACATGTGTGAAAACTACGGATGTGGAAAGGCCGTTTCTAACACGGAGAAGGTTTGAGCATTGAGCATTTGTATATTGCGCTTGTTCAATGCGGATTAGCGATTTTGTCCTTCCCCATTTGCGGTGGTGCCTAATATATTGAGAAAGTGCATATACTTAACTCGGAAAAAGTCAGATTGGGTCTGACCAGTTTTGGAACCATAAGAAACAGACGATAATAATCTCGTGATAACTAGTGTTTTGTGAGGTATAAGTACTTTCAAACATGATAAGCGATTGCATGTAGCAGAGATGAGAATTTGAGATGGATGTGTGGTGTAACGAGAATGGATAAAGTGAGAAATGAGTATATTAGAGGAAGTTTGAAAGTGGCGCCAGTGACTGAAAAGTTGAAAGGGAACCGTTTGTCTTGGTATGGCCATGTGAAAAGGAGGGATGAAACGCATGTTACAAAAAAGCCATGAGTATAAATGTGGATGGATGGAGATGGAGAGGGAGACCAAAGAAAATATGGATGGATTGTGTGAGAAATGATATGGAAGACAGAGGAGTCAGTGATAGCGTGACGGGTGAAAGGACAGAATGGAAGAAAAAAACATATTGCGCCGACCCCAAAAAAAACGGGACAAGGACAGGAAGATGATGAAGTACTTTCAAACCTTTTAAAAAGCTTGATCTGTAATGGTAAAACAAAGAATAAAGAGTACCGTCCTAACAAGCAAATAACAAATCTCAATTTATTTTACTTCTTATTGCTACGAAGGAGCTTGGTAAGGTTTACTAAGATAGTGTTAGATTTATTTGCAAGCTACGACCCAGCGGGCAGTGAGTACTAAATAAACACGCCACCTTATTTATATTTATGGAACATTCTAGATCGATTTCTGATCGAATGAACTAGATGTTTATGTAAATTGGTTCGAGAATAATTTAATAGTGTAGAATAAATGATGCAACCGGACTTTTAAAATGAAATCACAATTTATGAGAATGGATGCTTTTAAAGGTTTGCTTTTAAAGGTCCAAGGGATTGCTTTGTTATTTTTGCCTAGCCTGATGAAATATGTATCTTAAACTTGTAATG
Organism: Spodoptera exigua; assembly: GCA_902829305.4. NCBI lineage: Eukaryota > Metazoa > Arthropoda > Insecta > Lepidoptera > Noctuidae > Spodoptera > Spodoptera exigua. Next base: position 9,635,538 of record LR824616.2, on the reverse strand, counting down.
TAAACGCTTTTGCCTTGTAGCATGAATCCCTAATCTATTTTGGCAATAAATCGAATTTCTTGAATACTCTAATATTAATGACGTATTTATAAAATTTACCCATTAGTTTTTGTGTTTATTCATTTCAAACATATAAAATAAATCCATTTTATTAAAATAAAAGATTCTTAACAAAATACATATATAGGTATCTATAATTTATACATAGCTAACCAAATCTGTTCCAATTTTTTCATACAATTTCTCCTCTTGACATTCTTCACGAAAAAGTAATAACAATGCATGCTGCCTTATTATTAGAGGGAAAGTCATGTGAGGCAACACATGACAGATTCGTTCGTCACAAACAACTTGATTGTAATGCCTCAAAACGTGATGTGAAATGGAAAAACGTGCAGCACATAAAACATTTTTGAAATCAATCATTCATACATAAACGGGAAGCACAATGTCATGACGAGAAAGTTATTTAAAAAAGGAAACGTGACTGGTTGGCTGCAAAGGTTTTATTTTTTTATATTATTTTATTGCAATAACTAAGAAGTTTCAAGACCAAAGGTTTTAATGTGACGAAAGAGGATCTATGACAAATACTTTTGTTTTTCTGAGTAGTTAACTAAATTTATATTTATTTCGAATTGCCAAAATCAAAAGAAACTTGACAAATATGAATGAATGACAGTATATACTTTTTTTTAAATAACTTATTGCAGTTTTACGTTGAAATATTTGAGTCACTGCTTCTTATCGGGTTTTACACAGTTTGAAAGTTAATACATCTTAAACTTTAAAAACTTCATATTGATACTTGCCAGGTTTCGAAAACGCAACATTATGCATAAGAAGCCTTATTCTCCGAGTCACTACAAACGGAATAATTATACAACAATATGAATAGCAACAGAGTGGAAAAACTGACTAGCTCAGGGCAATAATTTGAAATAATACCCCTTACTTATACTGAAATCATTTTGGGGCGTATCGATAGATCCACTTAAATAAAAATGCGTTCACGACGTCCGATTAGTCTATAATCAAAAGCACTGAAGCCTTCATTAAGTATTTACTACTTGGTAGATACAATACAAATAGTGAAAGGTTACCAATGGATCGACTGATCGTTAATTCATTGCTACGTCACTCGTTTCCCTTTACTGTCAGTAAGACAAGCGGTAAACTGAACGATTTTCTTTCATTTATAGCCCAGTTCCGCGTTCTATTTACAGTTTATTGTTTGTCTCAAATATGGATTCATCCCTTCCTGTAATTATGAAGCTGTTGTTGTTCCTATGATATTTGCACCTATTAATAAATATGTATATAATTGGTGTTGATGTGGTTATACTATTGGTGTATTGTGTTTAGACTCAGTAGAGAACTTTGAACTTCGAAATATTTAAGTGTGCGAGTCATACTTTAGAACAAATGGGTCGAAATGAGCAGGGTTTTAACACGGCCTCACAAAAAAGAGGTGTAAAACACTCGTGATTCCTCCATCCTTCCTATCTTTCAATTCATAAATCCCTCGCCCCAAAGGCGTACTTTTATATATTGGTTATAGATTTAATTCTTTTTTAATAACTACATACGAATCTCTTTCAAAGCCAAACGCTAATTTTACTTCGGAACATAAAAAAACAAATTAAACAGTTATGAATTCTTTCTTAAGACAATTAGTTTCATTTTCCTATGTCCTATATATAAGTAATTCATATCGACTATCGTTCCATATCTTGATTTTAATAGCAAATGAGTATAAACTTTAAACATTATATTATAATATAGTTCTTATTCGTATTTACATAAAGCCAAATTTCCCTAACTTGCTACATAAAGTACCGCAGAAGTACAAACTAGTGGTGCTACGAAACAATGGTTACTGCAACACAATAATATTGCAATAACTGCCTTAACTTACTGCTAGAACTTTGGATTAAGATTGTATAATTTGTATAGTAAAGGGGTTCAAAACTTTAGTAATTGGAGCACAACTTTCAAAGTACGTATTTCATATTTATTATTTATATTGAAATTTGTTGAGGCTGTAAACTATGGTATTAATGTTAACTAAAATTCTAACAATGATCATTTATGAAAATGGCGCACCTATGTGTTTAAATAATTTAAATACGCAAATCCTTAAACAATAAATTCGTACTTGAAAAATTAAGGAAACAATAAAAGTAATTCTTGAATCAGAATATGGTGATCAAGAATTTGTAATATAATAATGCCTTTATTAAAATATTATTTTTACGTTGGCTTTAAATTCCTAAGGAAAAAAATAAAGAATTTACAAATAAAATTATTAACTTGTAATCATTATTTTTTCACCCGCGGCTTCGAGAGCGTGGTTTGATGATAAAAAGCAGCCTGTATTAATCCAGGATATAACCTATCTACACAACAAATTTTAATTAAATCAGTCCAAACATTTTTGTGTGAAAGAGTTACAAACATACATCCATACATTGTCATAAATATTCACATTTATAATACTCGTAGATGTTTTTTTTATTAATTTCGAGTTTGAATATATCAGCTACTTATCTAAAAAATCGACTGAAGTCCCTAAACGATCTGAAAACTTTCCTTGACCCATTAAATACGACACTTTATCTATCATAACTATGACGTATATTGTTTATGACGTCATAAACTTTATTTATCATTCGCTTTAAAACTTTAATATCTTCACGACATGTGACATAAAGATCTTAACTACTTTCATAAACTGAGAAAAATGAAAATCGTTTCTAATATGAAGGGAAAAATCCGGTGAAAATACAATCTTTCTGATTATTTAATGGGTATTAAGTACTTAAAAATAACTAGTATAACACAAGGAAAAACATATGAAGAATATTAATTATTTATATAATCATTTAGTTGATTATGATAATGATTAATCATCATCATAATCTGTTATAACCACAAGACTTCACTGCTAAATATAGATTTCCACCAATGAGCTCCTTATGACTTTTGTCGATGCTATGGAATTTCCAAATACTTATCTATTAAACCTAATGCATTAAGAACATAGCTATCCTATTACAGCGAATAGAAGTCACAAAATGTACGTAGAAAAAAAAATATGTCCAAAAATATTTACAAAATGTAGGTACTAATTTTGTAAATATTTTAGACATATTTTTTTGTTTTAAAGTTGCCTCTATGCTGGTATTTTATCGTTGCTGGTATTATCTCCTGTATCGTGAATGCATTTACAAACATACAAAATTACATGCACATGTCAACCAAACTAGGAAACAATGGCGAGGAGATCTAACCAGCGACGCCGCATAGCAACCAGCCGCTGTACAGTCAATACATTTTAAAAAATCTCGAAAATATTACCCTAAACGGATTAGGTACTGAAAACGAACCGCAAATACTACAATATTTATTTACCGGCGAGTTTTGTTTGTGAAGATACATTCTAAAATAGGATTTTCGTACACATCGCCTTCCGGGCAGCGCCGGGATCCTCATATATTATTCACTCGCCAGCCTTATTGTAGCACTACTAAATTTAAACCTCGATCGATCCTACGTTCACATTATGAATACCTTTTTTTAACAAACGTAGACATTTCGGTATTTTTTGTACGGTACTAGGTTTGTTAGTGTTTTGTACGTTATGTTTGGAAATGCACTTCTTTTAGTTAAGTCACAATGAATTAAAGAAATTTTAAATATTCGAAACGACGAAATAGAACATTTTTAAATCCTTTTTTCCAAATTCAAATTCTGAGTGAAACAAATGATTGTATAGGTTAGTAGTGAATAATGATATAACTAACGCAAGACATTCACTATGCCTGCTTACCATATTTAAAATACTAGACTAAGGGCTGATTTTTCAATGGTTAGATCAAAGTTGCCTGGGGTTAATTATGATGCTGTCGCGTTAGAATGTTTGTATAAGACAGTGATAGCAATAATTTTATTCCTCAAATAACATTTATCTTACTATTCAAAAATCAGCCCTTAATGTATTAGACATCAACAGACAATAAAAATCAAGAGCTCGGTATAATGTACCCTTTTTACGAATTCAACATGCGATATCGAAACCGTTCACTGATTGCCCCGTATTTGTTCTAGATAAATCCAATTTTAGATAGGTAGGTATAATATAAGGCCGGGGTAACTCGTACAAATTATTTGTTTGTCATAATCAGTTCGTCAGAATCGGACATGACCTTTGAAGGTCATCAATTACTCGTATTTTATATATCTATGTAATTGAAAACGTGGGTTTTGGAATGTCAGTCGCCTTGTATGAATAGATTTTTAAATTAATGGTTATCGTGTACACTGGTAGGATGTATTTTTACACGTGGATTTTTTTTAGAACAAATATTCATTAAAGAGTGTCTGAATGTGGGTGTTACAATAATTTTAGGCCTTTGATTCCTTGAAAGAAAAAGATAGAAGTATCCTTACAACTTATTATTCTTATTATTACTACAGTGTAAAACAAAGTCGATTTTGCTGTTCCCCTATCTCTATGTATGCTTAAATCTTTTAAACTACGCAACTGATTTTGTTGCGGTTTTTTATTACATAAAGTTGATTGTAGAGGGAGGTTTAATTTGTATAAAATGAAATAAAATCCATTGAATAGAAACTAATGCTGATAAGCATTGTACTTTGGCGAAGCCACGGCGGGTCCCTAGTAAGCTAATTAATAATTAATTTGATTATTATCAGCCCTGCTACAGCCCATTAAGCGTGCTTGGTCTATTCTAAATTCAAATATGATTAAAGTAAAGAACTAAAAAAAAAATCCTTATGGAATACAGACATACATAGTATTTAAGTACAAACAGAAGACTCTACACCGGAGGCTAAACACCGTAGCCAGAGCGGTAAAACCATGCGATAACCCATATATTTCCCGGCCACAGCAAAGCCAGCTTAATCTTAAATAAGACCGTAATTAGCATAACCCAATTAGAGGAGTACACAGAGCAGTAATTACACAGATATTATTACATAAATGATACTTAGAGTAAATTATTTGAGTACCCTGTACCATATTAAATGCTAGAGGGGCTAAAAGGAAAATGATGGTGACGGATGAAGGTGTGAATTTTATTATTTAAATTTTACGACCGGTGCCAGTTTAAAATGTGACGTATTAATTAAAGTTTTTGGTGCAATTTTATTTAAGCCAAGAATAAATATCACAGTACAATGAAATTATATACAGTGAGATAAGAATAAATACCTATATACATAATCACCGTTAAATTACACTGTAGAGAAACTGAAAGAGGCCACTAGACAAAAAAGGCAACGAATTTTCACGGCTAATTAATTTTCGTCCGATACCAATTTTTTCTTCTTCTTTAAAATCTTTTATCAATTTATTTGTTATCTTTTTGCAAACAGGTATAATAACGTACCCAATTACTGTTTGTGTACCTAAAAAAGTATAAACTTCAAAACCTTAGTTACCATGACAATAAATCCATCATTTATATACAAGCTCAGATAGCCATTGAGTAATCATAGTTGGGACCCGCTACGGCCAATGTCCAGCCAGGATGTGCCAACACAATTATATAACGTGGCCTGAACGATTGGAGAGCAAAGTACGGGATGGTTTTTAGTCTTCAAGAGTCTGATATTCCCTCTTGCTCCACCCTGGACGGGACAAGTCATTGGATAACTTCCTCCTCTCAAAAAAGTCCAAATACAACATAAAAATCCATGTTGTTTATACAAATATTAACCTCGACACGGCTATAAAGTTACATATAAAATTTCACAGGTCATCAACCTATGTAGATAAGTGTGTAATTATGCGCCTACGTTTACATGTATTCAGTGACTGTGATATTACCTTAAATTATAAAGGTGTGAACTCAAAATACGTGGGGAATCATAATGCCTACAATTAAATTTATAAAAAAAGAGTTTTATTTATTTGAACGTTTAGCTTCATTAGTTTATAAATTTTATTTCATAAAATAATACATTATTACAAAAAAAAAGTAGCAACGTTGACTATATATTTGAATTTGGAAACGTTTGCGAAAGAACAAATAACAAAAATATAACCACTAGGAAAAAATACACAGCATAAAATTAAGCGTTTATTCTGGCTCTGTTTTCAAAATAAACGAAACAAATAAACATTCTTGACCTTAAGATGTAAAAGGCTCATTTACACACGAAAACATGCGTATCAAAACATTGCCTCTCTTGAACACAGATAGCTAAACACATCTACAAATAAAAAGACCTCAATCAATCGAAGTTCTTTGCCAAACTGTCATGGCGTGTTTTTCCTTATTTCTTCAAAGAATTTCACTCTGTATTTTAGCCAGTTGTTTGATATTAGGTATTCGTAATGTTTATTCAGTGGCTCTAAACTTGTTTGTTATTTAGTTTATTGAAGCATTTACAGTTCTTGGTAAACTAAAGTTCCTATAAAGGTCAGCGGAAAAATGGTTTCGTAATGTTCGAACGTTAGCAGGTCAACCTATACTTTTCTTTTGCACGTTTTTGTCACACTTTATTATTTCTGGTATAAAGTCTAAAATTCAATAAAAATATGTAGACAGAATGTGTAGGTTGATCTATAATTATTACATTTTGAATTTTATTGTTTTTGGTTTTAAGTCGAAATTTTAATGAAAAAATGTAGTCAGATTGGCCTCGATTAATCTATAGGTACACTCTATTAATATATATTCGAAATTTAAAATAACGAAATACGTATTCAACACTGAGCAACTAAAGCAACCTCTGAATTTTATCACTCATAGAGATTTTTTTTGAAGTCTTGTTTGTACATATCATTGAAAGTAAATTATAATATGTCCATTTTATGTAAGAGATAGTGAAGGGAACTTCGTATTTATGTGCGTGACAATCAACAATATTGTGTATGTACATGTATTGATCTATGCATCGTTGTGATGCATTGATGCATTGTGCTTGCTTCGCCATTAACCTTACCCTGTATATAAGTAGATTTGCAGATACAAGGGCGTTGTTGAAACGTTCTATTTATAACAAAAGATGGCGCCATAGTTCCAAGAAATATATCACTGCAGGATTATCACACTACACACTTCATATAAAATAAAGTCACTTTCTCTGTTATTATATCAATATGTTTGACAAAATGGTTGGAGACGAAGCGAAATTCTGTTAGTAAGATAGATTGCAAACTAGCCGAGAGATTACCAGATGGTGAAAAGTAACACCAAAATAGCAGCAAGTTCGTCGCCGCCCTTTTAATAATTAAGGATTTGAGGGCTGGTAGAAAGATGAAAAGTCTATATATATAAAAAACTTCTTCTATTACCTCTTTAGAACCTGTACATGCATATTCGTGTAGGCGAGCCCTACATGTAAACCTATAATAACAAAAAGTTATCTGTGTTTTTATAATAACTATCGTGAGACATACAAAAGTAACTAAAAATCGCGGGTTACTCACGTGTAAATATTGAGAAAAGCTCTACGCGATATCGCCGCGTCCGCGCACGCTGCTCATGAGGAAGAACCCCTCTGTGGTTCGAAACTAGTACAGCTTTTCTCAATATTTGCACGTGAGTAAACCGCGATTTTTAGTTAAAAAGTTATCTGTTTTATAAAATTGAGAACAAACCTGTTGCCCTCTATTGGGCAATGTTCCAAATTTTATGCATCTTTTTTACTCATAAATTTCTCTATTAAAACACTTCATAAACTTGTTTTTCTTTAGAAGTGTCTTCTAAAACGGAATGTGATCGATTTAGGCACATCTCATCATTTGTTCCATTGCTACAGGTGACCTAAATTGCTTGCTTAACAAATGTTATTTAAAACTCAACTGATATCTAAACAGCCGGGGGACTGCTGGCACAATAATGTGTTGCGGCCACAGCTCGGAGCAGAACAAGGAATTAGGTGGTTTAAAGTCAACCTGAGACTCTCTTAAGATTATCAATTTTATGATTACGCCCCTTCAGAAAACCTTATAATAATTATGTAGGTACCTTATATAAATAAAATTGAAAATTAATAATTCTAAACTGGTCTAGTACTTACGTGTTTCCTACCAAATATTTCAATAAAGAAGTAATCAAAAAAAAAATCATAAAGAAGTAATCACAATGAATACAAAGACTTAATCCAAATATTAAACCTTAAAAGATGATCTTAACGTTCATAATCCAAAGACATCAACGAGACACTAAGCGATGTTTATCAAATTTAAAATGGCGGATCTTTATTTCCTAAGACAAAGTAATTGTTGATTAACCACAGCGAACATCGACCCATGTAAAACCCGTTATTGAAGGAAACAAGGAGAATTTCCAAGTACATAACCGTTCCAATTAACCTTTAAGGGAATTCAAAGAGCAGCGCCGATAAATAACAGCTTTCTGTTCAAAGGTCCAATTAAAATATTATTAATTTTCTCGCTTCAAAGATATTTAATGTGCTACTAATAATAATGTGATATAGTGCGGTTGTTATAACGGCATTTCAATTGTTTTTAACCTTTGGTTTTTCGTTTAAGTTTACCTTCTTTACATCATCATCATGAGCCCATAAATGCCCAATCCTGAGCATGAGAAGCTTATTCTCACATGGAAGAAGGTTTCAGCATTAATCACTTTGATTCATCAAGAGAGAGATCAAACTTATAATCGGAAATGATAGTCCCAGAATTGTCTAGTCTCTAATGATGTGTACATAAACTTAAAAATTAAAAATAAGAAGCAGTCGCCTTAATGTTCGAGCCACCATGACCTATGTAGATATGTATATTAATTTACCTACGCAATAAAAATACATTAACCTAATTCTTATAATAAAATCCTCTTAAAACTCTTCACTCTTCTGTTCGGAATACAGAAATATATAATTTAAAATATATACTATAACAACCGACCTCTAAGTTAATTCCGGAGGTGGTCATAAAACTGGCTGTAAAACTTAATAAAGTTCTTTATTAAGAGAAACTTAGAAAATGAGGTTCTTGAATTCGATTTAAAGTACATTCAAAGATCATTAAGAAATGTTTAATTCTGTGTTCAACTCCACCGTCATAACTACCAAGGTTTTCCCTTTTTCTTGCTGTTAACAGTTAAAAACATTTAAGGTCACGTATGGAAAAAATAAATAGGTAATCATTTATTACCTATTTATTTTAAGCTATTACTCATATCATATCATATAGAAAAAATAAATAGGTAATCATTTATTACCTATTTATTTTAAGCTATATCTTATTCCAGTTACAGAAATTGAGCAGTTTTAGGAAAAAAAAACAAAAATCATTTTAATAAGTATTTTACTCACAGTTTTTTTTATAATTCTCACCAATTGAACCTTCTCTAGACTTTTACGAATCTCCCAAGAAAAAATTATCTAAGTCGGTCCAGTCGTTTTTGAGTTTCAGCAAGAGTAAAGGACACGTATTTGTTTTAATACGTAAGAATACAGAATATCACTCAGATCTGACAAATTTTATTTGCTTTATGCAAATAATCAACCAATATTACTTTCCTTTATATCCTTATACTAACATAGCATACGAATAAAAAAGAAAACAAAATAAAGTAAGCAAATAGAACTCTGTTTTTCCCTTCTCCAATTTGCTATTTAAATTGTGATACACGTGCAAAACTTTCTTACAACTTAATGAAAGATCGAGACATATGCTTTTGTACTTGTGAATATCTCTTGACCGTAGATAATTGGGGGTTGTATAGTAAACAGACCTTCTACAGGTTAAATATCCTACATAGTAACAGGGTAAAGCTATTGAAAGAGAATAAATGTATCATCTGGCGTCTTCCCATTTTGTGGCTATTGAATGGAATTTTACTAGAGGGCAAGAATGTTTTAATATTAAATATCAATGACAAAAACTTATAATAGATTTTTATTCCTTGAAAAGGTCATCCAAATAACAACCTTAATCGTTATAAATAGTTCGAAATCTTAATTTACAAAAATTACAGACTGCTGATAAAACGGTGATGCATTTTTTATATATGCACTTCATCTTCATCGTTAACTATCACACTGAGAGACATTTAATCATTACTTGAATAATTGCTACGGCTGGCTTTTTAACGGCAAAGTTTTTTACGGTCCTATTGGTTGGGTTAAGTAACCCAGTAAGTTTTAGTAGGTACGGTACGGTACAGGTATAATTAAGTCTTAATATTAATATCCATATTGTTCCAAATAATTTTGATTTTTCCAAGGCAAGTTAGCACTAGTACTAGACAATACGATAAAGTGTTACAGTTCCTAAGTTATTTCAAAAGAAATGTCCTCCCATCCGTTTCGAGGCATCCTATCGTTTTCGTTAGAATTTACAGAATTCTTCACATTTCTCATTACCGTTTTTCATGGAAGTTCTGGAAGAAATTTTTCGAGTCGAATTTTTGACAAAACATTTTAGATTTTTATTGGAAGTCTATGTAGACTAAGCACAAAAATGACGTTTATTCTATCTCATCTTTTTTCAGGATGACTGGTACTCTACAAAATGTGTACCAAAAAAAAAAACTATACAACAATAAGATACCTATTTTTAACGAGTTCTAAAACTTGGCTATATTTTTATTCACCATTAAGCAGCTATTTAGATGAGGCATCTTGAACTAGATACCTATTCAACAAGACCTTTAAGTATTACATACACCCTCCAGTCCCTCCACTAAAATCTACTTTAAATTACGTCGAGCAACTCCCTCAGTAGCAAAACTTACATTACCGAACCACTTAATCCAAGGTTATTAAACATAACACTCAAAAAATACTTAAGCATACATGAAAAATCAAGTATGTAACGTAAAAAAAGCCTCTACTTACATCGAGGGTACGTGTTGTGTTTTGGAGGGGCGGGGCATGGCAGGGTTTCTCTATTGATTTTGCACCCCCGCACCCCACAGTACCCCGCACGCATCTCACAGCTGTTTAAATCGAGATGAGAAACAGTAGGTCAGTTTGGTTATATGTTTTAGATTGTTGTTTAGTGCTGTGAAAATGGACAAGGTCAAGTTTGTTTGGTTAGGAAAAAATTTTGTTTCTGATGCAACATGTGTTTGATGCTAGATTTGGACCACGAATCAAATGTTCTTTATTCTATAATAGTACGAAGATTGATTTAAAGATTTATTGACGAAAAAATATAAACATGTTAAAAGAAATTCAGCTGTCTTCACTGTAGTTTTTGAACCTTCGAGAAAGGACCAAAAATGGTCCTTCTGTGAACTCTTACAAAGGCTCTGTGCATAGGTACAATGGCCTTGGAAGCAGCTCCGAGGATATTCGAATCTGTCAAAACTGTATACGGATATACTAAATAATATTTGGGTTACCACAGCAACGGACAAATAAGTTAGATGTTCACTTTCATATCATCTGATTTTAGATTCACTTCTTTTCGCTGCTAGTATAAAACTGTAAAGATTAATATTTTACTAAATTTTAATGGCTGCCAATAAAGTAAACCTGAACCACACCTTAAGAAATTTTTTGGTATTCACAAGAATTCAACAAGTAGTAGACTTGTATATTCTAAACAAAACTAGTTATAGTTTTGTTTAGAATTAATTAGAACCCTAGTATAAAAGGCTTAAAACTTGACTGGAGAAAAATGAGAACTACATTGCATATGTCCATTTCTATTAACCTATAGAGGAATCTAAGAGCACTGTATAACTTAGTACATAATACAGACTTGTCTCATTTGCTTCCGCAGATAAACTGCGCAATATTAAATTATGATTAGGTATAATTAATCAGCCACTTGTCAAAGCGAAGTTTGCTTGGAATCTGTCGCCTAAGTTGCTGCTATTAATCACTTAGGACAAGATCAAGTTGACACTCACGTCAAGCATGCAAATAGGTAGCATTCACTGAGAAGCGTGGAATGTACGAGTGAATTTAATTTTGAAAGAATTACTTCCTACAATTTAGGACTTTCTCAAACTTACCCTAGTTTCGAAAAAAAAGCATAGGTTATTGAAAACTAAAGTATATAGCATTTTTGATGTCCTTAAACAAAAAAAGAACAATTTTTAACAATGTTGTTAAGCGCTCATATGGTTATTTTTAGTTAGAAATTTTCTAAGAAATCTTTACTGTAACCTAGTCCAAAAATAAATGTGTTTTTTTTCGGTTTTAGGTCTGTTTCGATTCAGTACATACGTCTTAAAGTAGTAGGAGCAGATAAATTCAAATTTATAAAATTATAGACCACATAAGCTTATTATGAAACTCATATGAAGGTGGTGCTTAACCTAATTTACAGATATATACTCGTACTCTGAAGCATAACTTTTACTATAGTTGTATTTTAAGTAAGTTATGGAGTAACTAATACGTCTAGTGGTTCTAGAATGTAATACAAACATCGTGATCCGAAGGACCAAACGGTTCCTGAAAGACCAAAAGCTTAAACTGTGGCCACTGTGTTTAAAGAACTGATGTCTTGAATTACCTTACAATAGATTACTATTCAGGAAAAAGTTTTTAACCATGTCCCATTTAGAAAAAAAGACAGATTAATATTACTGTGTCAAACAAAAACGACCCTAATTATATTTTGTTTTCAGCTAATATTTCTTTTTAATGTCCAGGTGGCAGGTGGCTTTACACAAAACCGCTTTAAAAAGACAATTACATGTTAGAGGTTTCGTTATAATACAAAAACTTATAATAGATTTTTATTCCTTGAAAAGGTCATCCAAATAACAACCTTAATCGTTATAAATAGTTCGAAATCTTAATTTACAAAAATTACAGACTGCTGATAAAACGGTGATGCATTTTTTATATATGCACTTCATCTTCATCGTTAACTATCACACTGAGAGACATTTAATCATTACTTGAATAATTGCTACGGCTGGCTTTTTAACGGCAAAGTTTTTTACGGTCCTATTGGTTGGGTTAAGTAACCCAGTAAGTTTTAGTAGGTACGGTACGGTACAGGTATAATTAAGTCTTAATATTAATATCCATATTGTTCCAAATAATTTTGATTTTTCCAAGGCAAGTTAGCACTAGTACTAGACAATACGATAAAGTGTTACAGTTCCTAAGTTATTTCAAAAGAAATGTCCTCCCATCCGTTTCGAGGCATCCTATCGTTTTCGTTAGAATTTACAGAATTCTTCACATTTCTCATTACCGTTTTTCATGGAAGTTCTGGAAGAAATTTTTCGAGTCGAATTTTTGACAAAACATTTTAGATTTTTATTGGAAGTCTATGTAGACTAAGCACAAAAATGACGTTTATTCTATCTCATCTTTTTTCAGGATGACTGGTACTCTACAAAATGTGTACCAAAAAAAAAAACTATACAACAATAAGATACCTATTTTTAACGAGTTCTAAAACTTGGCTATATTTTTATTCACCATTAAGCAGCTATTTAGATGAGGCATCTTGAACTAGATACCTATTCAACAAGACCTTTAAGTATTACATACACCCTCCAGTCCCTCCACTAAAATCTACTTTAAATTACGTCGAGCAACTCCCTCAGTAGCAAAACTTACATTACCGAACCACTTAATCCAAGGTTATTAAACATAACACTCAAAAAATACTTAAGCATACATGAAAAATCAAGTATGTAACGTAAAAAAAGCCTCTACTTACATCGAGGGTACGTGTTGTGTTTTGGAGGGGCGGGGCATGGCAGGGTTTCTCTATTGATTTTGCACCCCCGCACCCCACAGTACCCCGCACGCATCTCACAGCTGTTTAAATCGAGATGAGAAACAGTAGGTCAGTTTGGTTATATGTTTTAGATTGTTGTTTAGTGCTGTGAAAATGGACAAGGTCAAGTTTGTTTGGTTAGGAAAAAATTTTGTTTCTGATGCAACATGTGTTTGATGCTAGATTTGGACCACGAATCAAATGTTCTTTATTCTATAATAGTACGAAGATTGATTTAAAGATTTATTGACGAAAAAATATAAACATGTTAAAAGAAATTCAGCTGTCTTCACTGTAGTTTTTGAACCTTCGAGAAAGGACCAAAAATGGTCCTTCTGTGAACTCTTACAAAGGCTCTGTGCATAGGTACAATGGCCTTGGAAGCAGCTCCGAGGATATTCGAATCTGTCAAAACTGTATACGGATATACTAAATAATATTTGGGTTACCACAGCAACGGACAAATAAGTTAGATGTTCACTTTCATATCATCTGATTTTAGATTCACTTCTTTTCGCTGCTAGTATAAAACTGTAAAGATTAATATTTTACTAAATTTTAATGGCTGCCAATAAAGTAAACCTGAACCACACCTTAAGAAATTTTTTGGTATTCACAAGAATTCAACAAGTAGTAGACTTGTATATTCTAAACAAAACTAGTTATAGTTTTGTTTAGAATTAATTAGAACCCTAGTATAAAAGGCTTAAAACTTGACTGGAGAAAAATGAGAACTACATTGCATATGTCCATTTCTATTAACCTATAGAGGAATCTAAGAGCACTGTATAACTTAGTACATAATACAGACTTGTCTCATTTGCTTCCGCAGATAAACTGCGCAATATTAAATTATGATTAGGTATAATTAATCAGCCACTTGTCAAAGCGAAGTTTGCTTGGAATCTGTCGCCTAAGTTGCTGCTATTAATCACTTAGGACAAGATCAAGTTGACACTCACGTCAAGCATGCAAATAGGTAGCATTCACTGAGAAGCGTGGAATGTACGAGTGAATTTAATTTTGAAAGAATTACTTCCTACAATTTAGGACTTTCTCAAACTTACCCTAGTTTCGAAAAAAAAGCATAGGTTATTGAAAACTAAAGTATATAGCATTTTTGATGTCCTTAAACAAAAAAAGAACAATTTTTAACAATGTTGTTAAGCGCTCATATGGTTATTTTTAGTTAGAAATTTTCTAAGAAATCTTTACTGTAACCTAGTCCAAAAATAAATGTGTTTTTTTTCGGTTTTAGGTCTGTTTCGATTCAGTACATACGTCTTAAAGTAGTAGGAGCAGATAAATTCAAATTTATAAAATTATAGACCACATAAGCTTATTATGAAACTCATATGAAGGTGGTGCTTAACCTAATTTACAGATATATACTCGTACTCTGAAGCATAACTTTTACTATAGTTGTATTTTAAGTAAGTTATGGAGTAACTAATACGTCTAGTGGTTCTAGAATGTAATACAAACATCGTGATCCGAAGGACCAAACGGTTCCTGAAAGACCAAAAGCTTAAACTGTGGCCACTGTGTTTAAAGAACTGATGTCTTGAATTACCTTACAATAGATTACTATTCAGGAAAAAGTTTTTAACCATGTCCCATTTAGAAAAAAAGACAGATTAATATTACTGTGTCAAACAAAAACGACCCTAATTATATTTTGTTTTCAGCTAATATTTCTTTTTAATGTCCAGGTGGCAGGTGGCTTTACACAAAACCGCTTTAAAAAGACAATTACATGTTAGAGGTTTCGTTATAATAAACCTTTAAGGATAATACGGAAAAAAACTTTTAATATTCGGAGAAATATGCGGAAATATTAATATGTCTGCTTTTATGCACACTTTTGCGGGTCGAATAATCAAGATGTGAGCCCATTGTTACATCTGCTGAAGTACACACACATCCAGACGGAATCAAATATGGCGGCCCTGGCCTAAAGCATTAAAAGGAACAGGATAGTTTTTTGTAAATACGAGTTTGACACTCCCTCTCGTCCGACCCAGAGTGGAAGAATATATTTACGATTAATTTATGTGACAAATAGTTAATATTTATTACGTTTTATTTATTTGAAATTAATCAGGTACATAGCGACTACCAAGCGATGTGAAGCGGTCTTATGATACAAAAACGAGTTGACAATTACCTTCGACAAGCGAAAGAGATCAAAACAAAAGGCATTGAAAATAAACCGTGAAAAGTATTCAGAGCAATTTCGAAGAATTACCAAACAAATAAACCTCTTAAGTGAAAATCGTCGAAAACTCGAAATACTGCAAACGTAAGCAGCTTAGAGAGCATTTTATATAAAACAAAATTTTCTCCTTTCAAAACTGGCAACGAAAACAATTATATGGAAAAATCCCATAAGATTGATGTAAATTGACATATTTCCCTATACAAACGTTTGGGTCGAAGGCTGCCTGTCACCCGTCACCTACTCCTATATGGGACGAACAGGAACCCACGTCTTCTGAACATTTTACACGGCTTTTGCATCAATATTAAACCGTTCGGTGACCCTGTTCCATCGACGGTTACGGGTTTGGTTCGGGAAAATTAGAAAAGGTCAACGACCGTGCTAATTGTTCGGAAAATCGATTACAATATTGTAGAATATGCAAAATATTGTGTTTGGTTTTTTATGGTATAAGATGGCAAAAGAGCAGACTGATTAACTGATTGTATGGACTCGTTATACCGGCATAATTTGAGGATTTAGGATGGCGGAAGGATTGGGTCTGCGGTAACCTCACTCATACGGCGAAACACAATGTAAGTGTTGCTTCACGCTATTATTTTGTGAGGCCGTAGTATCATTCAAGTCGAGCGAGACGTCACGTCTCTCTCACAATTAGGTTTCCTTTGATAAATTATCTCTAAGTAAGTATGTATATTATTACCACTCATACATTGACAAAATAGCAAGAAATTTTAATTTCGTATTCGGAATTCATACAATCCTACATTAACTATTTGCGACATTCGGTGAAAGCTACATTTATAAAGATTGCGCCAAGAACAATGGAGCGCAGTGAAACACCAATAATTTCGGGCAACCAAATATTAACACAAATGAGAACTAGGTACTGAGCGTGGCCAATATTATATAGAAATATGAACCTTATTATAAAGTGCACAGTATAGCGTATTGATTAACATTGGTTGTACAATGCTGTATAGCATCTATTCAAAAACTAATAAATGAAATAAAATATAATTTAATTCAGTGATGAACGAAGTAGTCCGTAATTTACATGTAACAAGAAATACAATCCACATTAATTTATCTCTTCAAGTTACTATAAACACTTAGTTATAACATAATAGTAGTCTAAGCCAAACAAAATAAATCTCATTTTAACATGAATCCAAGATAATTTAATACTGAAATCTATCTCCTACATCTGTTGCTAGAAATTTAATTAATTATTATCTAAACATTTCATACCCATATCCTCTATATTACAAAACTGACAGACTTCAAATCGTACGCTTAATAAACGTTTTTGTGGCTATTTGGTAAAACTATTTAATATAAATTGTGGGAAATCAATGCTACAGCACGAATCGGTGATACCGCCCGGAGTGATACCACGTCCTCACAAAGTAAGGGCGTGAAACAATTACAGCGTTGTTTCGCCGTGTGAGTGAGGTTACCGGAGACCTAATCTTCCCCCCCCCCCAATCCTTAAAGCTCCAAAACCCAGCACTCATACTCTGGAGCTGCGGGTGTGTCTTTGATTGCTTACCACCAGGTAATCCGTCACTTCGTTTTTCGTTGTAAATCATTAAGATTATATTTTATAAACCATTAGATCATATGAATTAACGTTAATTGATAAACAACTACATCCAAATTGAAGTTGTAAGCCAACGTTAACAACCGAAATATATCAGTTGTTATCATACCAAACATCAAGCACCCACACAAATTACGGGTCTACAAATTTGTTCTTACCCTTGACTGATCTAAAACTGGCAATTTAAAAAGTTTATCGTAATATTAAATTCTTTAAAAAAAAGAAGGAAAACACGTAAATGTTACGGAAGCGTACTCTATAACCAGTTTTCTCTACGAAGTACCAAAAAAAAAACCGCCCAAAATTTTAGTAATTTCCGGCCCGATCTATCAAAAAAAAAAATAACCAATGTCATTTGTGGAATAATAATTTATTTAGTAAGCAATATACAAAAAGTCATTTCCTTTAGAGTTAATTTACTTTTAACCAAAGTAGGTCACAGTAACTGTTGACTTCGCACGTTACAAATGAACTTAGTTCTACGATATCAATATTAACATTCCAAGTTCGTCTTGTTAAGTAAATAAAATCGAACGAGCAATTTGCCACGATACTTAACCGGAAAACCATGTTATAAAGTAAATTTTATTTTTAGAATTTATAAGTATATTTTCGCGTAATGCTATGACCAATTTGACTGCATATCGCAGGTTAGAATACACTTGTTTCGGGTCTGGGTGGCTTGTGTATGTGAAAAATATGGATATTAAGATTATTTTTAGTACAGGAATCTTTATATATAAAATATTTATTAATTTAATTATTTATTTATTAGGCTAGCCGACAGTTTTATGTACACTGTAACATTTATGAGATACTAAAATATAAGAAATACATTTGCAAGTGCAATAACTACTTACTGGCTAACACAGCATGCACAGAAAAACGATATAAAATAAATAAATATAATAATTTCGTGTCACGTGTTTGTCCGCGATGAACTCCTGAACTACTAAACCGATTTTAAAGGACATGGCCAAAAAAGTACATTCCACGTACACGAACAAAATTAATACACTGTAAAATACAAATAGAAATATGAATTATTACGTAGTTTTTAGCCTCTCCAGACCTGACAATTATTATTAAAAAAATGTAAAAGTAATGCAACAAAATCGTTTGTCAAGTTTCGCCATAATAGTCCATAGAGAAAGATAAATAAAAAGACGTTCCAATTCCAAACCACGTGTCTTAAACTACACTCGTAGAAACTTGTGATATGATCGACAAATGCATTACACTAGGAACATTTTATTCATACGAAACTGTATTCATTGGTTTTAGTTGCATTTTAAAATATACTCATATTGTAATAATATTATGTTTTTATTTTTATCCAATTCACCAAAAAAAACTTAAACGAAACGGAATGTGTTTGAGACTTTTGACAGCGTGTTTTTGTTAACCTTGGTAATAATACTGGAGTGACTGTTTTGCGTTTTGGATTTGTTTTGTGGATTACGATGAGGTGCATCAACTGCGGAATAGGCGTACAAAGGCTGTAGAGGCGTCTTATATCCTCGCTTTCTGCACACCATCCAACAATACTTTCACGTTGGTTAACCATAGCTCAACCCCAAGTATGAAGTCGGAATATATAATACTTAGTCTGTTTTTTTATGTTTTATAATGGTATGCGATTTTAAATAGTGCATCTTTTTTTTAGTTGCCTCTGGGGACATTCATTTGTCAACCAAGCTTCTTATTATTGAATACTGAGGCTGGTGAACATGAGAGACTACTGGGGCGTAACATGGTTTGCCTTGGTTGTGGAAAATCGGTTCGAAAAATAAGACACCATAATGTCAGTATGGACTCTCTATTGCTAGCTGGCCCAATATCACAAAATACTATTAATGTGGTAAGCATTTGGTTTTTTATTCATTGTTTTATATATGTACTTGTATTTATCTATATAAATCTATAAAAAATAGTACTCATAGTAGGTATTTGTGATTATAATATCTATCTTTATGTATTTTCCATGTTTGAATAGACTTCTTTAAAGTAGTTGTACATGTTGTAACATAATACTTCTCATTGCACAATAACATAAAACTTGAAAACATGTGTTTATTCTAACTGGGGTTTATTTTCAGACCTCAAGAAGCAACTATGTTTGTAATGTGTGCTGGATGCGGGCAAACAGACAGACAGTGCAGGGCTTATCACGAAACTTGCAGAAATTGGGTTGGGACAACGTGCAGGAATCAGCTTCAGATAACATGCAGGAATTGGCTTCTAACAACAATGCAGCAACCCATTATATATTCAAGTGGTTAGCCCACCAGAGCCACCAACATTTTTTTTTTGTCAGGGGAAAATCATCAAATGACTTCTCCCGCCCAGGGCCGGGCGGAAGGGAGTGTCAGACTCTTACTGACTAAAAACCCCCCTGTTCCTTCTCCTGCTCTGTGCCGAGGTCGCGGTGCCTCATTGCGCTTACCCCGCGACCCCGGAGAGCCACCATCATTACCACCTGTTTTAAGCAGGCCGCTTCAAATGGAAAGTACTACCATATTATTACCCAATTGTACAGAATATATATTACAGAAACGTGCATTCCATACACAAACATAATAAAATACACAGTATAATAAAAATACAAAAGTGAATTATTACGTAGTTTTATTTTATTTGTTCTCCTTAATCCTTACTACCTCCTTCTTAAACCTTACTTCTCCTTAATACCTCCTTAATAAATCATTATTATTTATACCTATTCTTTTGTTTTATTTTATAAATAAATAAATAATTAAAACGCCATGGTTTTTAAAAGCAAAGTCTTATTTCGTGCACTTATGGCCAGTAATCTGACTAAAGGTTTAGTGAAACTATTTTCGTCTTGTGTGTTATAATTACGAGTTCTTCATGTGTTTTATTTATTGCAATTTAATTTAATAATATTCACGAATGTAAAAACCAAAAATCATTGATGTACACTGAATTCAATAACTATGCAAACGCCCATACAAAAGTTGGCCATGTCCTTTGATATGGATTCCGTGTGCATTTTGATCCAACTTGAAACATAGGATAGCTTACATCTTAATTTATAGTCACAATATTATTTTATTGCAAATTATTTGTCCATATGTAATATGACAAGAACCTTAGCCACAGCAACGCGTGGCTGGGTCTGCTAGTATGTATATAAAACTTAATTGTTACTAGCATAGTTTTGTGAAGAACGAAAAATTTACTAATTTAGAACTTTGAAAAATCCGTCTTTATTCGCACGTATATACAAGTACATAGATACTAAGTAGAGGTTAACACTACATCATAGAGACGGACGATTAATTGATGGAGATTGATCAACACCATTAAGTAATGAGCGACGCTCCGTCTCCCTCGACAGAGATAATCTGATTTCACACTCGCTATGTACGGCATCGTTAAGCCTTACAAGGTTATTGGATTAAACAGACTTATTTTATAAGATTTTTACACTTTTTTGCCAAAAGAATGCCATTAGATTCTATTTTTGTAATCCTAAAATAGTATAGTATTGGTTTGTAAGTTTATTTATTTGCAATCTAAGTGCAGGAGAGCCATGCTTTTCCATGACCAATCCTCAAATGTACCTATTCTATCAATACTCGAAGAGTTACAAGTGCGTTGCTAGCATTTTGGGGTTGAGCGTTTCTGAGATTTAGTGATTATGGAGAAAGTTTGGGAGATGGGAAGAAGAATTGGACTTCAAGTAACCTCACAAAAACGGTGAAACACAACGCTGTGGTTATTTCACGCTGGTTTTCTGTGAGGTATAACTGCCGAGCCGATCCATTCGTGCCGAAGCATGGGTTTCCAACACCAATGAACAATATTTAAATTCGTACATACAAAACTGTAGAACCATCGTAAAATTTTCGTTTACCATAAATAAATTCAGCTCAACTTTATATGTATAAACAAAACCAGAGCATTCCATTACAAATATCGACGCGACACAGAGTTACAAGGGAAAATTCCATCGTAAAATATTTGGGGCGTCAGCGAAAAAATTAAATGACACGGTCATATACGGGGGACGAAATGAAAGAGTCAAGTTGTTAAAGAGATTATCCGCTGTATATGTGTAAACCGACATGACGTTTGAGTTGGCTTACAAAAATCTGTGTAACATACATAAATATTTGATAAGTGTCGTTGATACTGTTTGCCTTGGACAAGGATTGTGTCGTTAGGACGAAAATTTGTTATTTTTCAGCCATTTCTATGCCAATTTTGAGTATTTACGGCATAAAATACAAGAAATCCTTTAAAAAATACGTTGAAAACTAACTTAAAAAAATATTAATTATTATATTTTACGACTTTCCCGCGTCATTTTTTTGGCGATAACTAGTCTAGGTAGTTTTAAGGCAGGGAATCATCGCAGATATAAACCAAACTTATTAAAAAATATTGTATACTTTGTAATAGTTAACATTTTACATCAATGATTTTACGAAAATTTGGCTATTTGAATCAAACATAAGTAACATTATGCAAATTATAAACCTTATTTGAAAGCTGTAACAGCTCAGCTTTCGACGTATTTGTCTATTAAGTACCTTCAATCAGGCATATCTACATCACAACTCCCCCAAAATCAGAAGTAATGTAATATTACTTTCACCAGGAAAAACAAGGGCGTTTATACGTTCCTTAGATCCCATTGTGACATTATTTATAAGACTGTCAAGCTCTTTCGGTAAGCTACCTAACGCTAAGCTCAGCAAATTATTTATCCTAATTCAGACCGAAGAATTTGGACGGTTGCCAAAAGCCACCGCGTTTTATTGTAAACCTTCTTATGTAGACACCATGTCTGAGAATCTTCACACAGGCTTTGACCTCTGTCTTATTTTGATAGAATATATTAAGGTTTTTGAAGTCTGAGGGAATCTAAAAGTCACTTTTCGTCGCTTAAATTAGGTTTTAATTTTGCTATACAAACTTATGATTCATGGAATCTTTTATCTGTGATGTGATTATGACACTAATTTGTATATGACTAAAACATGAAACATGATCTTAAATTTAGCTAAAAAAGGGTGTGCGATAATTTCTTATCTGCAAGAGGCTATCGAACCTTTACCTAACCAAGCTGGACAATTTTTCCTTCTTCAATCTCAGAAAACATCACACCCTATTATTTAAAACACAATCACTAATCTAGATTGAAACCAACAATTATATTATTTAAATAGACTTCGTCATTTTAAAAAGGGCTCTGTAAACTATTGTAATCACAAACAAAAATACAATGTAATAAACTTTACATATACATATGGAAGCTTGTTCCACATTCCCGATAGGAACCTCAAGGGAGCTCAATCCAGGCTTCAGTATGAGGAATGAGTTTTACAACGATAGATAGATCTCGTTTTTGTTCGTGGCGTGATTCGAATGCTATTTAAAACTTTATAAAATGTCATTTCTATTTTTTACTATCATGTTTGTTCAAAAAAGGAAAATTTAAAGAAAAAAGTGACAAATTAAAAGCAGCCTTAATCGAAGAGCATGTATGAATAGATTAATGAATGTACTTACATAGAAGTAATTCTAGTATGCGAAATCGATTTGTCAGAATCTTACCATTTGGTGTTCCGTTTTCGGGACGGCGTTCGGACGGGCGTGACGACATCAACATAAGGAAAAAGTAATATGTTTCTGATCTAATTAGATTTGATTGAATTTTGAAAATAATGACATTAGAGGAATGAAGCTTTCACACAAACTATCCCTTAAATTTGTTTATACGCGCTGTCCGCAATTTCCAGAGATTAGATATCAGTTGACAGCTTTGATTTGACTAGTATTTCCCCATAGAAAAGGGACATAAAAAGAAATTGGTTTTAACATCCGACTATTGCTAAAAGCTTCACAGTACCTATTATTTAAACGTGGTATACTTTTGTAAATTGTTATTATGTACCTACTCAAACAAAAAATACATTATTTTAATCAGTAAACAGATAAACATATTTCCAGATAAAAGTAAATAAGATATCAAAGATTACATGTAGGTAGTACGATTTCATTTTAAATACATAACTTTATTTTCTCATTTACAAAGGGCAGACGTTACAAACACGTTTTATATGAAAAAAAAACTGAGTTAGCTTTGTACAAATTTATTCTAAATTTCATTTTTGGACATTATATATAAAGTTCTAATGGACTTTGACCTTTAAAGGTTTCATATTAAAGCAGATTTTTAATTAACGATACTAACAACATTAGCTCGAGGCAATCTGATAGATTAAATACGTGTACTTGGAAAAAATAATTTTCAGAAGACAAGAGTTATTGTTTTATGAATATTTTTATTTTCTTCTGGGATTAATCTAACGTCCTAGGGGAAGCGATACTGGAATATTTTAATAAAGCAATCCAAAATTCTGGGAAAACTTTGTAACAACATTAATTACGAAGTTGCCCTTTATTTGGTTTGGCAAATAATAAGGAATGTTTTTGTAGGACATGTTGGTTACTTGTTTTTATAGTAAACTCTTAACATTTAAACGCTTCTGTGAACCCCACTGCTTTTCAGTTATGTCCAGTCTCAAATAATAGCGGTATTAGAATTATTGTTATTCCATATATTTATTCTGACAGCGTGAGCAAGATCCAAGCCACCAGGCGGTTAGGACTCTAGAGACAGAAACCTCCTCACCAGGACTTCTAGCCTTCTTTTTCTTATTTCAAAAAAACTTTTAATGTCTCATTGCCAAACTTGCAAATCTGATTCTTGCATATTATTTGTATTTAAGACTTCTGATCACTTTTTTTTTGAGGAAAACATAATCATAATTTTACTATAATAGTAAATTAGATGACTGTGTAGTTAGTGCAGTGGTTTTTTATGGTAGGATAATCATTATAATTTTTTTCAACTGCGAGTTTGTTGGAGTTTACTGAGTAAAAACCATCTCATTTCTTTGCCTGCTCCGCGCGCCCTCTACCGTAACGTAGACAACTTGGTTGGTCGCTTCTTAATTAAACTAAACTGTTTTCAAAATATGAATTTGAAAAGTGTGTACAACATATCGGGAGTCATCAGTAGATAATGAATTTAATTGTCATCCAAATAAAAAAAGGATAAAAAAGTGGTTGTTTTTTATGATAAAAAAACGGGTACCATTTTGGTTTAATTTATGGATACCTCTATTTTTCGAAGCATGTGGAAACACAAATCAATGAGGGGAACACTATAAATTGTTAATAAAATACTACTGTGTTTTTATATAATAGTACGAATATTATTCCCATAGTAGCACCTATTCGTGCTTGTACAGTTCAAAATATTAGTTTCTGTAAAAAACATTCAACGTTTTGCAAAGTTATTGTGCTGTATTTTAATTGTTCAATATTATTACATTTACATTACATTTAAAATTAATTCAAACTTTTTTAAAAATATATTCACTTGAATATATTTGAGATTAAATCTCAAAATTAATAATTCAGAACGATCTTCGTTAACTTTATAATTTTATCTTTTAACAAAATGTCCATTAAAATAATTCAGAATATTATTAAGTTTTCGATGATAAAGTTTTAAATACATTTTTATTTTTAAAAGTAAAGTATTTACAGTTTAATTTATTCAGTGTTCGGAGCGTGGAATAAATTCAAATTGTACTCTAAAATTTATTTGAACGCTTATTTCATTATTTGAAAATGCAATTAGTAGTTTTTGTAAAGCTTTCTAGGCTGATTTGACAGTGACATTTTAATTGTCAACGAAAATACAGTACATAACATACATCTATAACCAACCCTTCTTGACTTCATCAGGCTGAACGTTCAACAGAACCTGAATAACATTGGTCTTTGATCTGCCTGCCAAGATAGAGATCATTGCAAACTATTTAATACAAAGGAGATCGTAGATAAAACAGTCCATGGCTGTTGTGCCATGATGATCATCGGCCTATAAGCACGCTGCTGATCGAAGCTTTTCTCATATGGAAAAGGTTTGACCTTTAACCACCATACTTAATCCAGGCGATTTTAAAGTTATAATAAAAAATTAAAGATTCAGACTTCTTCACTTCACTTCCCAAAAAAAGTTTCTAACCGACAAAAAGTATTATTGGTATTTTGCCAAGGTGCCAAGTTTCGGATCCGCAACCTTCAAGCTTGAGAAGCGTGGGCCTTATTCTCTGAGGCAACCACTACACCTGTCTCGTTGACGATAATATATCATAAATTAAAGAACTTATAAAAAATCTATAGGACATTGCCACTGTTATAAATTCAACATTAATTAAACTTTAAAACAACAACGAAGGTTCAATATAAACGCTGTGGAACAATATTTACAACGACGATGTCCCATCAATATTCCTGTTTTAATATCGGACGTATAAAGGATCCATTTTGTTCATACGATGGCAATAGGGATGGCTAACATATAGAAAGCTCATAGGATTTACGACGTTATTGATAGGTTCATAGCTAGCATAATCCTGTTACGGATATAAGGGATTCTAATAATAGATTGTACTATTACAATGCTATTAATTTTCAGGTGCTTTATAACCTTGGCTATCCTCATCAGCAACATCAGAAGTTATCAAAAGTGATCTAATCAATTAAAAAACTCATTTCAACGTCATTTTTAAAAAAGGTAAGGAATACACTAATAAAATCTTTCAATTGTAACGTAAATTTGTGATAGGTAAGTACACATTTGAAAAACGAATAATAGATTTTTTTATGTTAAAACTGTTGCACTGATTAAGATCGGCTGCTCGTCAATAGGTTTGTATGGATTTGAAAAATGTAATTTTTATACTTACCTACATTCGATTCCAAACAAATTTAAATAAAAAAATAACTATAAGTACAATATATTTTTGTTAATGGGATTTCAAATCAATGTTACAAGTTTACAAAGAATCTTAAAGTTTTTAAGTCCCTATAAGTTTGCGAAACCGGCCGTCAAGCATGTTCTTATAACAATTTACAACAGAAAACTTTATTATTGTTAGTAGTTGAACACTTTGGGAAATCTTTCCTTCGCTTGGGGGCAGAATAGTTTTGGTCTAATTATGAAGGTTTGGTATGGGAATTTAAGTAGAAATTCTCTCAAAATTATTCCACGAAAAACGTGTTAATTGAACTAAAATATTGTTACATACAATTAAAAGTAAGTCAGATATGGTACACATCGCCAAAGGTCACATATTTTACATACTGTTTGTTATTCAAAAAACAAAACATATCAGTTTTTGCTGAAGAATTGAAAGACTCTTTAAAGTTAAATGAATTAAAAAACCCATTTGCCATAAGCCAATACAAAGATGGCTATTTGAACTCAAAGATATCTTCGAATGTCAGATGTTTAAATAACAGCTTGCGTATAAATTCCTATAACAAGGATCTGTATCACAATGTAAATCATTAATTCTTCGTACAGAGACATGTATAGTTCGTGTCAAATTGCCTAACATATAGGTTACCTACAAACGACGATTTATCTACGTTGCACGGCTCCTAGTTTCCATCCGTCAGCTGTTACATAAAACCTCCGTTCAGGATAAACACTAGATTTTTTATTTTATTTTTGTTTACTCTGTGAGACGTGTTTACTTAACCTGTACTGGCCGCTTTATATCGCGTTTGAATATCGAATACAGTGTTTTTTAAAAAACAAAATCTGTTGATTGGATCGCAGAAGGCTTAAAAGTTTTGAGCTGTTGTTTTGGATGAATAGAAGAGTGTAGTTATGTACGACTGTTTATTAAATGAAGTATTTGTCTAGTCTACCTTACCCTAGCCCTTTTAGCGCCAAATTTCGAAACTCTGGTAACCCACATGGGTGTCCATCGGAGAGTCTGATTGCATTATCACATAACAAAAAAAGTTTTGGACAAGTCATAAAGGAAAAGAATTAGTACCTGGCAAAATTTAAATATTTCATGTCATTGGATAGCAAAAAGTATTTTGTTTCTATACCTCGGGACTTTTTGGAACTAATAATCGCAAAAAGAGTAAAAAAGCACATAAACACGACCCTCTTATATAAGAGCGTAATCACCAAAGCCCTAACCAGTTCGAACCGGCACAAATCCAGCAAAAACTGGTTTTAAATTAGCACGCACACCACGTGTGCCTAGCTCATTGTCCCGTCCAATCCCGTCCCTTCCCCATGCATATTAATGCTAAGGTTGCAAAGGCGAAATAAAAATATGGCCTACGTGAAAATTGTTTCATTTACTAAAGACTTATCAGCTTAATTGCTCACGGCCTTAATTTGTATATTAATTATGTAGTTAACATAAGAAATGGGCTGTTAGAGTGATAAAGAGGTGTATAATAATATCAGACTTTTCCTCCACTACAACATTGTGTTTTGGCTTTCCATGACATGACAAGTAGGAAGCGTTTTATTGGTGTGACTAGTTTCTGCTAAGCAAACAGCTTTAGCCGCAATATCCAGCAAAAAGTGACCTTTGTATTATTTCCAACTATAGCAGTCTATCAGCGAGAATTGCTGGAGTAAGCAAAATGATGTGCCGCATCTTCAGCTCCGAGTAGGAAGCCAATAACAGTGTGACATCTTTTCCTACCAAGGAGCGAAATGGTCAATGAACGATTTAACTCCAAGAAGACCTTAATTTAAATACAAATTTCATTTGATTCGTTTAGTACCTAATTGGTACGTGAAAGATTAATAAATTCATATTATTCATATTTTATTAACTTTGGCGCGTTTATAAATTTATAAGTAGTAATTAGAGTAATGGAGGATATTTAAGACGCTAAGGAGTACAACTATGTTAGGTTGTTTCCATTGACAAGAAATTCCGAAATCACGAACGAAAAACTAGTTTAAAATAACATGTATATTTTTATTCATACAATAATTTCAGATTTTATATACCATAGTATCCCGTCAATTTCACATCCAATTTAAACCTTCCATACGAATTTTCAACTAATTTTAAAGTTTTACTAACTCTGAATTTTCTAGACCACCTTTCAGCTATAAATACCTAAGTTCAGTCGCTCATTTTTACTTAAAACTGGAAAAACTTTAAGAGCTTTTGTTGACTCGATGTTTAGAGAAACTATAAATAATTAATGCATTTCGGTCGTTGTTGATGTTCCAAAAATATTAGGCTTTTAACGCGCTCGTTTTAGATTTTGAAGTGTTTTGAATATGTGAAGCGTGTTTTTAGTTGAATCATTTTGGTTACGTTAGTTTTGTCTATTACTTTTACGCTTATTTTTTTTCAGTCATGTTCTAGCTAATATATGATTTAATTCATCAAACCTTAAGTGAATGGTGTTCGCGCACCTATTATTCTTCGTCAAAGATTAACGCCCGGTTTCTGAAAGGCTTGTCAACGCTAAAATTAACTAATCTCCTGTTAAATCTCTTGTCAAGTGTCAATTGGGTTGCATAAAGCATGATTAATCAACTAATTTGACCATCATGTCAATTGACATGGCTGTCAAATCAACTTAAGAATCGAATGATTATCGCAATTTTGGGTTTCTGAAACGCTGGTCAAGCCTTGATCATAGATTATTCGTCTGTCAAAAGCTCGGTCAACTAATCGGTGCTTGTTGGCGAATTAACTTACGAATACAACTGATTTTTCACGTGAGTCTACATTTTCTCTTCAAATAAGTATATTTTTTTTAAAGTATGTTAAACAGAAATATTTATTACGAAATTATATTTGTAATAATATCATTTTCTTTGTAAGTGTAAATTATTTAATATCTTGATTAACTTACATTGATTCTGGTTTTAGATTACGATAATATCTCTTTCGGATAGTAGCAATATGAGTATCAGCACATCCAGCAGCGATAAAGATTTAAGACCAGAATGAATCCGTTTGATTTCTACAATGAAGGGGAATTTAAGAATCGGTACCAACCAACGGACAAAGGCGTTTGTGCTATTACTAGTTAACATATTAGAACCGAATATTAAACAGTTCACTTTGAGGAACCATTCTATCAGTGCTTTGGAATAGGTGCTACTGACAATAAGCTATTACCATGCTACATGAGCATTTCAAATTACGGTTGCTGAGAGTGCACAAATCTACGGCTTGTAGAATAATATCAAAAGAATCTGCAGCGATTACTATGCCCTGTAAACATGAAGATTTCACAAGGATAAAAACAGAATTCTACAAAATTTGCTCTTTTCCAAATGTGATCGGGGCATTTGACTGCACACATGTAAATATACAGTCTACTGGTGGGCGAGCTGAGCTGTACAGGAACAGGAAAGGATATTTCTCAAGTATATCTTAGGATACTTCAAGAACGAGGGCCGGGCACGCTATAATAGCAGCGGTAAGATCTCCACGGTCGCCACGGCGTCCTCACCTTCCGCCTGACGCAGGTGCTTACCGGGCACGGCAGCTTCGGTAGGTTCCTGTTTCGGATCCAGCGTAAGGAAATGCCCGAGTGTAGTCATTGTGAGGACCACCTAGAGGATATGGTGGAGCATTCGGTGGCGGTATGCCCTGCCTGGGCCTAACACCGCCGCGAACTCAGGGAAGTGATCGGCGGCGGCGACCTCTCGCGCCCGGCCTTAATCGAGGCCATGGTTTATAGCGAAAGGAACTGGGAAGTTATCTCCTCCTCTTGCGAAGCAGTTATGCTCGCAAAGGAGGAGGCGGAGCGCGCGAGGGAACTATCCTCCTCGCGCCCCAGCCGCCGCAGAAGGCGACATTCCGGGCGTCGGGGATCGAAAGATGATCTCCGGCCACCGTAAGCGCGGGTCTGCGGACGACGAGTAAGGGTAGCTCGCCACCCGACCAGAACCAGACCCGAGCGTACGGCGCGTAGTGTTCCGCGGGCGCCTCAAAGAGCCCATAGACCACCACAGACGGGGCCCCATAGGGCTGATGTTCAGCCGGGGTTGCGGGGTAAGCGCAATGAGGCACCGCGACCTCGGCCCAGAGCAGAAGAAGGAAGGTTTTTAGTCAATAAGAGTCTGACACTCCCTCCCGCCGACCCTGGGCAGGAGAAGTCATTTGATGATTTTCCCCTCAGAAAAAAAGAATAGTTCAAGAAGATATTGGTGCTCTTTCAGTGATAAATGAAAACACTTCTGTGCTCACATCTTTGTTGTTGACTCATTTTAATTGTTAAGTAATATTAATGGTTTGTAGTTTTAGGTGAATACAAAGAAATAACCATATTATTAATATATTTAATTATTAATCTTTATAAAAAATATAATATAACACTTGAAATAAAAAAACAAGTATATTATCTTACTTACATATATACATATTTAGTTAGTATAGTAACCTACCAATATTTAAATTAAATACTAATAATGTATATTTCTTAACCAAATAACTTATTTTATTTCGAAATATATGCAGTTTTATAGTTAACCGATCTTCTAATAACTTCTTTTTTTATTTACATACTCCATCTTCATTTCATTATACTTCTTATTATTTTGTTTCTGAGTGTCTGCCTCTTATGTTTAAATTGTTTCCTTGATGTGCAAGTTAAATTACCTGTAAATAAATTTCATTAAAGTTGCAATAATTATTCTTAATACATTATTAGGTACTTAGTTAAGAAATCAGGACAGGTATTTAATATATCATAATCTGGTAACGGTTACAATATTGTGACTAGCTAGTGTGAGCACTAAAAAAGTATTTTAAGATCAAAAACTTATATTTTTATTCTGTCTCGTAGTTCTTTTTAATTCCCATGGGCTGTGATTGCTGTTTTTGGCTTCAAGACACTTCTGCATTACTTTTGAATTCATTCATTATGGTTTCCCGACCTTAATTTTTATTAGTACTAGATATAGTATTTGTAAACTGATTATCAATTATGTGCTTGTATCTGTAATAAAACATTGTGCGTATTATACATCAGTCTTGGCTGCAGCGCAGGATGTGAAGTATAAACAAAGATATTTAATACTTTTTAACAACAAGAGGTTTATAAAACGCAATAGGTAATAAATATATGTTTAAACTTTGACTTACTTCTGAACTAGTTCTAAAAGAACATGCCTTTCCCTTTCGATGAAATTCTTCCCTCGTTATGCCATTTTAAGGAAGTTTAGTTAGCATTTTATTGAAATTGTAACTTGATATTTAAATTTCGCAGAATTGTTTGACATCAATGACAGTCCGTAATTTTTTTAATATTAACATATTTGACAGATAAGAATGAACTATTGAACAAAAAAGAGCAGTGTGGCTATGACTAAAAATAAATCGCATGTCAAATCAAAATAATCATAGATTAGTTAATTATGCCTTGATCAACGTTTCAGAAACTCAAATTGATTTGACAGTCATGTCAAATTAATCGCAGTGTAAGTTGATCAAAGAATTGACAAGCCTTTCAGAAACTGGGTGTAAGAGTCAAAAATTTTAATTTCTTTGCACTCAAAATAAATCACAACACCGTTATGTTATTTGCCGAGACTTGACAATGTATCCAGTTTATGTTTATGGGCTCCGTTTTCACTTGAAAGTAATCGACGATTCCGAGTGATGTGACAAAACCGCGTAGAATATTTGATAAGACCATATTTATGTCATTATACAAAAACCTCTGCCATATTTATAGATCATAAGCTAAAGATAGATAATACACATAACCCCGTCTCTTTCAGTAACAATTACAATTGTCCGTACTTAAACCAGGGTTACAAAGCATTTCTTAATTCAGTACATTCATTCCACACAATAGTCACTGTATATTAGAGTTGGATTGTAACAGGTCAAATATGATACCTGTTCTTTCTGATACTGTTCCCTAAAAATCACAAACCCCGTTACTTCGCCTGCTCTGGGCCGAGGCTGCGGTGACTCATTGCATTTAACCCCGAATCCCGGCTGAACATCAGCCCTATAGGGCCACGTCTGTGGTGGACTATTGAAGTGCAAGTAACTTACCGGTTACTAAAATAAAACGTTGTTATTTGGACCTTTGATTGTGGTTAAAATTGTTAAACTGACTTGTGTTTGTTTTTATGGATATCAGGTTATAAAATATTAGACTGTGATTTAAACTGAGATCATGTTTTAGGAGAATGACCGTTATCTAGTATGTGTGAAATACCTGTTACTGGTACCTGTGACGATAAATACGCCTCAAGCCTAATGTATTTTCCTTTGTCGTTCCATTCATTAAAAGTACCAGGTACTTATTGTTTCATTACGTTACATTTTGCATTCTTTGTTTGCGAGAATGTGTAATGGAAATACTGTTTTCATCGCGATTTGCAACTTTATTGCGAAGGTATAAAGAGTGAAGGTATTTTGAATAGGGTTTGTAGTTTTTTGTGACGTATTTCGATGGTATTTGTTTGTTTTATTTTGAGATTATATAAGTTTTATATTAATATGGAAATATTGCAATTAAAAAGGTAATTTATTGTTGCAACATTTCCTTTTCCAATAGGTTGTGTCGGTACGTATGCCTCATAGACTCGCCAATAGATGACAGTCATAAAAAAAATTGAGGATTGCAAATTCTGGTTGTATTTGTTTCAGGAGTCATCTTTTTATACAAATATAATTTTCATTAACAGCCCCTTTTTATATAATTATTTTATTGCTAACTACAACTCTTGCTAAGTTATTTCATTAACAAAGTTATAGCAACAAATTTAATTTCAGACGCACTGTAATGGCTGCAGATTTCAGTTTATTTCACTTTTTAAGTTCAAGTTCTTGTATTAACTTACGAAAAGATATTTGAAGAAAAGAGATTTCTTGAAACATTTCCATTAAATATAAACACTTAAAGAAATACTAGAAATAAACTTAAAGCGAATGTTTTCATTTTATATTTTAAGTCATTTTTTTAAGGCGCTATGAAATAATAATAATAATAATAGAATGGGTATCGTGATAGTAAAAGATTACCCAATACATAGGGATTTACCATTCTAAACGGAATGCATTTTCGAATTTCTTAATGCAGAGAAGTACCTACGCAGGATTGTTAAAAATATAGACTTACTAACTGAGAAAAGCTCTCCAAGTTTCAAGTCACAACGGGACTCTTACTAATGAGTAACGCGCTAGTCGGCTGAGTAAAAGAGATCTATACTATAGAAAACATATTATTCTCATGATAGTTATTTCATTAACTAACTAAGTCACACGACGATCTCAAATTTAAATGTAATTCAATCTTTGTAACATTTAAAATAATAAATATTAAATAATTAATGAAATATTTAAAACATTTAAAAGCACTGTACAAATTATTCAAAACTTGTAACGAGTTTTCGTATCTCGTAAACTCCGAACATAATTCTGTCACGAGGTGCGACGTGCTAAGCAAAGATGCACACCCATCACGCCCAAGGCCGGGCTTCGTTTAACAATTTGCATTTTCCAGTGTTTTGTGCGAAAACACGGACGGTTATTGCTTCCGACCTCTTCGCGTTCTGCTATTGTGACATTATTGCATGGGTAATTATGTTTTCTTTGGGTTAAACTCTTTTAACATGCATTGTTAACTTTCTTCTTTGTTTATGTACAAAAGTAATTCAAAACGATTAATATTATAAATAAGTGTAATAATGTATTGAATATACGTTTTAATATACGAAGATAAAATCTACATATAAGTATACAAAGAAAGTCGTGCACATAGGGCGGAAACGTGGTTTATTTAGCTTACCTATTAAGCTACGCTTGGAATAATCAGAACGTTAAGGTAAACATTTGATAATATAATACATGTTTTTATTGTTTCAATACGTGTAAAATTATGGTGTAAAGGTTATAAAACT
Organism: Spodoptera exigua; assembly: GCA_902829305.4. NCBI lineage: Eukaryota > Metazoa > Arthropoda > Insecta > Lepidoptera > Noctuidae > Spodoptera > Spodoptera exigua. The sequence goes on along the minus strand of LR824616.2, from coordinate 9,601,244 downwards.
TAAATAAGCCGTCCTAAATACTGATATTAAATTAACACTTACAAAGGACGAAATGGAAAATTTATTCAGCTGTTTTTGAGTTATGCGCTTACGATTATGTATATACGATAGAAAATAAATTAAAATAATTGAAGAAAGGACGACACAAACTCGTCCAAAACAATCCAGCTAAATTGTATTGTAACAAAAATTCCTTTGTAAATTCCTGGTTGTACCGGAATGTTGTTTAGAGATTAGCGAGGCGTACCGCGCGTTATTTAGTACCAAACACATCCGTTTCACGGCACTTTAAGTGCCACGGATGCAACATCACGTCCACATTACGTTGTTTCGAATTTTCCGAAATTAGTTCTCCCATTCTGTTGTCGAGGATTAGTGGACAAAAAGCATAGGTTATTAGGTGATTTATTATTTTATTAATTCGTAACTGAAATTCTCTTTGAATTTGTGTTTCTGTTGTTATTAATGGTTGTGTGTGTAGTGAAGGTATTATACAAATAGAGATGAGTTTGATTTTACTTTTTTAACAAAAAATATTTTTTGTGTCATTTTTGTTGGATAAATAAACCTGAAACCCATTATATTAGATTATAATAGTATAAGGCGATTTATTGAAATGCATGTCCTGTTTTACTCACATACTACAAAATGAAGTTTTGGAATTCTTTACAATATTACGACCGATAATATCTTCAAAAATATTATGCAGGTAACCCAAAAAGTCCGCACATAATTCAAAACTTATACAGTTACAAAATTCGCTTATATTTTTCGCTTTAAATTATTTTTGAAATATTCAAGCACACTACGTAGTTGCGCATATTTCCAGTACATTTTATAAAGTCCCGACGGATCTGAAATAAGATTTTCAGCTTATGAAAAATACGTCTGAAATGAATAAATATTTTCGATGTAACTTATTGAAAATACCTACTCTGAATATTTTATTATTTCATTTGATATTGTAACCTACACATTATTATTATTATATTATATGTATATAACTCGTATAAATAAATCTTAATCTATAAGAAAGCACCCCTTAACTTACACTGGATACAAACTTAGACCGCCACCATTATTCATAATTCAGAAAAATAGACCATAAATCTCTGACATACAGTTACATTTGCAACTTCTCGACAAAACCTTTCGCAATACAATAACCTCCAGAACTAGTTCAGCTCAAAACTTGGCACTTCCTAGTTTGTGAAAGATTTAAATTTACGTTTAATTAAATTGAAACGGCTGAATAATAGGACCACCATCTTTAGAGGTATAGCTAAGAAAAGAGATTTAATTTTGCTGATCGGTTCTTATGATTACTGGCCACAATCTTATTGCTATTCATCTTTTAATCAGTAGAAAACCCTTTTACATTGATAATTTTCTGTTCAATACTTGACTGACTTGGTTTGGTAGTCATTTGCACAGTAATATGTCTCATACTTTCCTCCCAAGTAAGGCAAAGATGACACCAAATTCAAAGTCAAATAATTTATTTGAAATAAAGCACTAAAGGCACTTTTGAACGTCGAACAAAAAACGAAAAAAAAAAATATCTCGATAAGTTATTTTTGTCCTATCTTCGGTCTTGTCTCTAGTGAAATACTAACAACACATTAAACAAAGACAAAATTAATAGGACCTTAAATTTAAAACGATAAAGGCGTATATTTAGAATTACGTCGCTATAGCACCTCTATGGCTTGAATCTTCAAAATGTTTTTGATTACATCTGTAAGTATTGGGTTTTGAGAAGATAATTCTGATTCGCACCTGAAAACCTTACCTAACAGCTTAAAATTATCGCGTATCGTTACTTTCACAGCTATCGTAATAAACCTCCTCTGCACTTTATCTAAATTTCCACTCTTGCCTAATGAATTTGAGATCATAGTCTAAAATTTTCATGTTTACCCATGTTTACCGATCAACCGCGCCGTTACTGTCTTTCTTAAAAGCGTCATGTCATGTTTCATTTGGCTGTTAGACACTTACGAAAACAGTATGTTTTCTACTGAACAATCAACAATTTAAACTGGACACTAAACAATGAGAGGCTTATATCCAGCAGTGAAGGAAATCAGGTTAATGATGATGATGATGATCATCACTTCATCACCTCTTTAACACTTAATATAAAAGTAAAAAAGCGCATTTTAAGTACACACTAGCTATAAAATACGTAAGTATTTTTTTATAGCAAACATTTTCACAAATCCATGTAACATTTACAAATTAAATTTGTCCCAACCTCGTTTATATTTTAAAGCCGATTGCTTCGAGCACCTGTGCATCGCTTCGAGCTTCTTCATACATCCTGAATAAAGCGGAAACGTGCTGGAACACTGTTCAATTGCAAATATCGTTTTGTTTACTGTTGTAAATAATTCAGAATGAAGCGCTTTATGTGAATTATGGATTTATATTTACATGACGTTTACATGACATATCATGAAACGACGAAAAAAAGCTTGCTTTTTATTTGGCGCCCTGAGTCACTTGTGTTACCATTTAATACTAGGCTTTAGCAATTGTTGTTATTCGTGAAAAAATGTAAATAAGGAATAGTTTTTTATTTAAAGTTTTTCTCATTTCTTATTTATCATCTTGCTCTATGAAGGAGTCTCAGACTCCTACCGACTACAAAACCACTTTGTTCCTTCTCCTGCTCCAGGCTAGGACCGCGGTACAACCCTGGCTGAACTTCGGCCCTATTTGGAATCCTATGGTCTGGTAGCTAATCATCGTGCGAGCTAAACACTACGTCACATAATCATCACTAGCCGGAAAACGTCCAATGGTGAAGAAAAACCTTCCCCTTAGTCCTACATGTCAAGCCACAATTCGCCACCTGCATCCATCAGAGCCCGCGTCCCTAAATCCCACAATGGCTACGCGTGGCTCTAGAAGAATTGTATATGTAATAATTAAATCTCTCTAAATTAAGCTAAATTAGTTCAAATAATGGCAAAGTAACTATTGAGCACAAAATTTGATTTCCTATTCGGGAAAGGATTAATTCCAAAGTTGGTACTACGCTTAATGGCGTCAAAAAGTTTTGTCCATCTAAACTACTGGTAATATGACTAACGATAAGTGAGTTATGGGTTTATTTTTGTTTATACTTTCATGGAAGTAATGCTGAAGAGTAGTTTTATCTCGCCTTTTAATTACTATGTATATACTAGATTAAAAAGTTTCTAGATATAACCAATGCAATGGACAAAGAACGGATTTAACAGTAAGATAAGTATACATAAGTATCCATCAACATAATTTATTCACTGTAATACAACTTTCTTGTATCAAAAATTGGCTCTTAACTTCAGCATTTTATATAAAAAAATACATTTAATACGATCTGACAAAAAATAATTGTATCTTTAATTTATTGACCGTTGCGTTGCGTTGTTCCATAAATTCATTATACCAGCGTTATATTATATTAAAGTCTGCGATGTTAATCTAATAAAGTACAAAAGTCAATAATAATATAAAATTCTCTTCTTATCAACTTTAATGGTGTCTGTTACTTAATTTTTTGGGTAAAGTCACGTTTTACCCATTTGTGGGTAACTTTGCCCATTTAATTAGGGTACTGCGATGGGGTGAACCGGGAATTGGGCATTGGGGTAATATTTTCTTGTTTCGTCTGAAGTTACAGTGTTAATAGTGTTTTCTTTTGTGGCTATTTGACCAGCACTGTCGCCCATTAATAAATTATGCAAACAACTTTCAGAATGTTATCTCTTTTTTATTAATGACCGTTTCTGAGAGCGTGTTGAGTGAGAATTCGTAATCAAATCGTAAAACTTGACAGTGAACAAGCACAAAAGGTGATAGATAATCTCTTTGTATGGCCAGGTAAATTGGAAATAATGTAAATACCAACTGACTCGGTGAAGTGCCTTGGTTCAACATTATTGTGTACTCAGGGAAGAGATCGGTGGCTGCATTAGCTCGCGCCCGGCATTAGTTTTAATGTGGAGTGAGAGAAACAGCCAGTCAGTCTACGCAAAGAAATAGGCGGAGCACGTTATTATATGTGTACACTTGGTACTAGTTCTCTTGTTATGGGGCCCACTAGTGGATATCCCGCCAGGTTTGCAGGCCAGCTTTGCAGGTAAAAGTGCAATCATGTACCCCGGGTCCAGGTTAAAGCAGGAGACCCACCTTACTTAGGCCTGTAAAAATCATTTGATGAAGAACAAAACGTAAAAATGGAATGAACCTAGCCCCTTTGACTTAAGGATTAATTTTGGCATTGGCAAATTCTAGGAAAACTATTAAGTAGATTCAAACGAATAAAATCAAAGTATTCTTAAAAAGGCTATTAAAAAAAATCAATAAACAATTCGAAGGGAACATAATCATTAGCTGTATCGTGTATACAAGGCAACGATTAGTTCTAATTGATTCGATGCATATCTACCGGCCTTTGTGGTGGGCGTAAATCAAGTTGGTACTTGTCCGCCTTTACGAGGAAATGTAAACCGATTGTGTATCTTGATAATTAAATACAACACTCCATTTGATTTTCAATTTTGATATGTTTTTGTGTTGTTATTGAAGAGATTTAGCAGCTATGTATATTATATGAGTAGCATGTTGGTTTAAGTTGATAAAATAAATGTTATATCATAAGGTTTATGGTTCAGATTAATTTATTTACTACGTTCCCTACTTTTGCGTATCACAGAAAACCGTATCTCCTTATCAGAGCTTGAATACTATGACTGAAAGGTTGGCGCAGTGACTGGGCAACTGGCTGTGTATCTGTGTAAAAAACTCTTTGTGTTATCCACAAATTGTTGTTCCGGGTCTGGGTGTGTGTGTATATCAAATTGTATGTTTATAAATGCACCCACGATACAGACAAAAACACATTCCTTTAGCAATAATAAAAAATGCAAGAATCAAATGGCATTAAACAAAAAACAAATAAAAACTCTCGTCTTAATTAAAATTAATTCAGTGGGAAGCCTTAAAGATGGAGAGGAGTTAAAAGCAATTAGAAAAACACTTCTAGCGAAACGTGAAAACAAATTTTCACAGATTTTAAGCCTTTTTCATTTGTTCAATTTATTGAATCGGCCCTTTTTTCAGTCATTAAGTAAACTCCGTTTGATTGACGAATTTAACGAGGGTACAGTCAGTGGCAAAAGTTGCTCCTGATCATTTAGCTGTTTAATTATCTTAGATTTATTATTATTATTTATTCGTATTCTAACAAATATCGGCAGTTAAGAAGGTTACGAAGATTAAGGCGTTTCTCATACATGAGGATTCGGATTCGACACCTGGCTCATGATCATTTAGACACCATTGATATACGGTGAAAGAAAACATCGTGAGAGAGAACTGGACGTACAATTTCTAAGCTTGAGATGGCCATTCCGCCTTCAGCAAGCGTGGTGATTAATGCTTGTCCGTGTGGGCAGTGGGGTTTGCTCAGCAGTGGGCACATATTTACAAAATATTGTTCCAAGATTAAGTTATACGTAAAATAAAGATTAAATAGTCTATGAAAAAATATTGCCAATAAAAACACTGTCCGTATATAATATACCTCTAAATAGATTGGCGTGTAGTTCAATGCCATGTCACATAACTGTGCGTATCAAAAATAAAAATTAACATTATAATAACACTAAATGACTATGTGGTACTTTCATGTATAACACTATAAATCCATTTCATAAACACACAACACAATGTTTAGTTAGAAAACCTTGAAAAGCAAACAGTGTGGTGAACACTAAAATATATAATATGGTAGACGAAGTTCGCGATACTGTCGTCCCAGTTTAAAAGTGTGGGAACTTTGTTGCGTCACTGTACTCTCTCTGTTTCAAAGATGGAGTTTGTTTGACTCGCAAGGACATCGCCGAGACATTTTGGCAATACAAAGGAAACTTTATTGTTTGAGTGGTCACTTTGTGGTCAGTATATATATATGTAGATAGATATTATTATGATCACTAGTGGTTTTATCTTCTTTGGTAACTTTATCATGATATTGTTATATGAAAAGTGTTTTTACTCTTTAACTGGCTGTTTTGTGTATTGCTTAAGCATTACCCGCAACCTTGCCCATAATAAATTAAAAAAAAACAATTCATGTACACCAATCATGTACGAATAATCGCTGCAATCTTTTACACTATTCACTCGAATAAGTATTTGTCTAAATTCATCATCATCATCAGACTATAAGGGCCCACTGCTGAGCAAAGGCCTCTTCTCAACCGGAGAAGGCTTGAGCATTAATCACCACGCTTGCTTAATGCGGGTTGGCGATGTCAAACTTATAGAAAAGAAGATTAGAATGTATAAGTCCAGGTTTCCTCACGATGTTTACCTTCACCGTATGTCATAACTCGAAAAAAGTCACATTGGTACTTGCCAGGTTTCGAACACACACCCTCATGCATGAGAAGTGGGCCCCTTAACCTCCGGGCCACCACGACCTAAATTTGTCTAAATTAAGAAAGGTAAAAAATATAATTTACCCATTTTTACTTCATAACAAAAATAGGTGCAGGATTTAAAATGCATTTTAATTCAGCTTACAATACAAAACAAAATCACATAACTAATTCGCTTACACCGTTTATCATGCAGACACGAAAATACGATTCGTATCATACATTTTGCTGACAAAATGAATATTTATGTGCGATACAAACAGATGAACGTTATCGTTCGGTGAAACACATAACTTTTCATTAATGGGAGAACAAAATCATTGGATTTATTTGATGTGTATTAATGTTTATGGTTAGAAGTGTAGAAAATAAATTATATACATACATTATGTAAATACTCTCTATTCCTACTTGATTTAAAGATAGCTCACAAGAACTATGAAGATAGAAGAAAGTAGTTTTAAACTATTTGTAATTCGATAACTACTGGACTTGGACGATAAATTTGTGACATAACCTCAACTTTAATATTAGTAAAGCCAAACGCTAATATAAGACAAATAGCATCACAAGTGTAATGTCGTGAAATTAGCGAATTGTGTAAAATTTAGTTTTTATGCTATAGCGATGAAAAGAAAAACCCCTAGACGTCTGTAGCCATACTGCAGCTGATGCTGCTCACTAGACGTAGGTTTAAATGGCGTATCCAAAATACCATTAAAATATGTTACATAATTATACTCAGATGATGGTATATATACTAAAACATCATCGATCAACAAATAAGCAAAAAATACTTCAAATTGTGAAATGTAAACGACAGTAGCTCAATGATATCTACTAACTACCTAATAGGGTGGTCACGGAATGGAATAAACTCCCAGAAAATGTGATAAAAGCACCCACAGTTAATTCTTTTAAAAACAGACTCGACAAAATCTCCAAATCCATTTAATACGCATGCATCAGCTTTCTAAGCTGCTAGTGTATTCAAGTATATTATTATTATACTTGAATACAATTAACTATTGATGAAAAAATCATATTTTTTTCCAATTATGTCGATCATTAAATTATGCAGTGAAAACAATTAAAATGTAATCGAATACTTTCGTGTTCACTCAGTACTTTAACCTCAGGAAATATAAATTAAATTCTGTAAGATATTTGGTTTCGTTCATTTAAAATTTATTAATTACGTTGAAAATGATTCATCTTTGTAACTAACTTAAAGATGTTTAGTTTTTGAAGTCAACGGTACTTACGAAATATTTTGAAGATCCAAGGATTGAATTTGTGCTTATTATTAACTTTTAAGAACTCCAATGTCATGAGAATATTTTAAACTGCAACTTACCAAATGAAGAAATTGTAGTAATTCTATAATATACTGGAAGGCCATATTTTAATTAGGTATTTGATCATAATGACAATTGAAAACTATATTTTGTAGTCCAGTAGATTACCACAATCAAAGCAATTAAAATACGGTCTATTTTCCAATGCACACTAAAAGCCCAACCTCCTAAAATAACCTTACAGCATTTCCACAGACCACAACCGTTATGAATTGTTTCTATATTTCTCGAATAAACGTCACCTAAATATAAATTCGAATGCAATGTTTAAGTTTAGATCTGAAATAGGCTACAGTAGTAGTGGAAAATTGTGAAGTCAATTTAGTTCGTTAAGAGCTCCTGTGAGTTCCATTAAAAAATTTCACTGTTTGTATGGATTACAGAAATAAGTTCTCATCCTGTGACTTAAGTGCTTTTATCTAGTAGATTATTGATGAAAAATAGCTATAAAAATGAATACATATCCTATATTTTATTTAAGTGTTAAGACGTGTAATAGTCAGATGGATTACCAGATGGTAAGCAATCAGCACCGCCCATGGACACCCGCAACAACGAAGGAGTTACGAGTGCTTTGCCTACCTTTTGGGGTTTGGGAGATTTAGGTATTTGGGGAGGCATTGGAGAAGGGGGAGGATTTGATATAAAATAAGATAATGGCATATAAGATATTAAGTTATTAAAGTTACCTAAGTCATTTATGAACAGGGAACAGCTGGAGTGCTTTCAGCTTAAATATAGCTGGTATGTTTCGGGCGTAGTTTAATGCAGCTCTAGCTCTCAGATATCTTTAAAATCACTTAAGATTAATAATAACAACCTGGAAACTTTACTGGATAGATTTTGCTATTTTCACTTAATGCATTTCGTGTAACAGTGGCATAAAAATGAGACTAATTTTATTTGGTATTAAAATATTGTCGTACATTTAAATAAAGTTGAAAATGAAAAGAATTTTTTAATTACAATAAATATTGTTTTGCTAACACCTAAGCACAGGCTTACATGTTTATATTCATAAAAGCCATGTACACATAAACCTTGTTAAACTAATTTTGGCTTGTGAAAAATAATCCTACTAATCTACCAGAATTTACGCCAACACGTCGGCAGGGAACTAGGACAGCGGAATTTATTTAATTACACATATTGGGCAAAGTATACGTTCGTTCTTTGGTGGCTTAGTGTTTAAAATGCTCTGCTATTATTTATTTCTATAATATATTCTTGCGTAATATATGTATGTTACCTTTGCAGTAGTTACTTTATAAAGATATGTTAAAGATAGATTTTTTTTATGTAATAAGTCGGCAAACGAGCCGACGGTTTACCCGATGGTAAGCAATCAGCGCCGCCCATGGACACCCGCAACGGAGGAATTGCGAGTGCGTTGCCGACCTTTTAGGGATTAGGGATTTGGAGATTTAGGGATTGGGGAAGGGTCCGGAAAAGGGAAGGATTGGGCCTCCGGTAACCTCACTCACAAGGCGAAACACAATGCTGTTTTTAAAAGAAGCGCAATATAATGAGACAAAGTTTGTTTCGTGAGATGAATATAATATAGGTAAGGTAGAGTACAACTAAACAATTTCAAACTAAACAACCCGAGCAATAGCTTATTTTAAACTATGCAACCATAAATTGAAGTTGATCAACATTTCAGTCAAAGTAAGGATATTAATTAAATAGAACTATATTGGTGTTTGTCTACATATACATATATATGTACTATATTTGTATAGTGACAGTTCAAACCTTATTTTAGATAATGTAACTACAGGTAACTATTTTCATTCATGGCTAGTTTATGATAAAAAAATATATTTCATATTCAATACACGGGTACTTCTGTTTTTTGAGAGGCGAAAATCATCAAATATATTTTTCAGGCCCTGGGTGGAGTGAGAGAAAGTATCTTCTCTCTCTTATATGGACTGCAAATTAACCCATTCTTTCTCCTACTTCAGGTCTGTTTTCGCGTTGTAAAGGAACAATCAACAACTTTACTGTATATAATAAATTAAGTTATGATTGTAATCGCCATATTTAAAGTAATTTAATATTCAAATTCTTAATTCAGTTTATAGTCATTCAGTTTAAATTATTAAATGCCTTAGTAAATAAAATGAATTATAATGTTAATAAAGAAAAGTACACATTTATATTGCACTAAAACATTTACTATAAACATAAAATTTAATGCAATTCATATCTATTCTAAAAACCAGCTTAAAATATCAAACCTCACTAACGTCGACGCATGGAAAAATAATCCATAAATCAAGAGCATAAAGTATGCTTTTAAACCGGTTCCCGTAACTAGAAACCTAAAATGCTACACATATGCAACGCTGAAAAGCCATGTTTTCAGTAAAGTTTCAGTAAATATCTGTATGAATATTCATAGTTCCCGTATCATTGGAGTGAACCAGATAACGGTTTAAATAGAGCTGCATATGGATAGTTTTAATTTTAAATGGTATCATAAAATTTCGATATGTAAAATGTTGAAATTAAATTTTATATTTTTGGATACGAATGGAATGGTGCAATTTTTATCATGCCCACTGTAAAAATTTTTTGGATCAGACATTTTATTTTTATTTTATTTTACTTTATTGGGACATAAAACAGTTACACATTACAATAAAGTATGACACAATATATTTAAAACTAAGTAAACGTGTAACCCACACCAAAGTCCGCGAAATAATAGCTTAAAAAATTATTAAACGCGTGCGTTAATCATACAGGAAATTTAGTAGGGAATTACTCGTGTGTTATTTGAGGTAATAAGAGTTAGATAACTACTTTAAGGATTCAATAGCCATCCTTTTGAACTTAGAGTGCGTAAGTGCAAAGATATCTAATTCGATGAAGTGTGTGTTATACGTATCTACGATGCGTCGAAGAGGCGCCCGTTCGCCAGCGTGGGTTCTGCACCTGGCGGTGTGGAACAGCCGAGGCACGCGCGCCCCTCGGCCCATCACAGTTCTAGGTACAATGTAACATATGCTATTAGTAATATCTGGACAATCGAATCTGTTATTACACAAACCATGAAGCATCATGGCCATAAGTAGGCTGCGTCTTGACTCCAGGCTCTGAATCTTGTAACGTTTTAATAATTGAGTGTATGGTAATTTCGACTTGGTGCATTTGTAGTGCATAACACGTAAATATTTTTTTTGAACCATTTCAATTCTTTTTATATAAACATCAAAGATAGGACTCCAAATCGGGACTGCAAATTCTAATTGAGAGCGAACCAAAGCTTTGTATAGCAGTAGAAACGTAGATGGTCTTTTAAAGTCGCTTGAGGATCGCATAACGAAACCAAACATACGATACGCTTTGTTAACAATGTTATCAACATGGAGATTGAAATGCAATTTCGAGTCCATCACAACCCCAAGATCTCGAATGTGATCAACTCTTTGTAGATGGGTACAATTGAGACTATAATCAAATTGTATAATGTTTCTGTGAAATGACATCTTTTATTCTTCACTACTGTATGTGTTGGATAAAAATAATACTGAAAACAACGAATAATTATATAAGACAAGTACAAGGGGTTTCGCGGTGAATTCAAATAAAAAATATTTCTCTATACGGTTTAAAAAAAATTGAGGGCGAAGTTTTTATCAAGTTAATATATTTATACTTCCTATAACCTGACAATCATACATCGTCATTTTATTTTCCCATTTTTTTTAACAATTGCCGTCAAAAAGGATCGTCAAAAAGGACCTAAAATAAAACGATTGACAAAAGTCTACAGTCACTTTTCAATCCTTTGCAGTTATTGCCAAATCATTCAATGTCCGCCTATACTATGACTGTAACATGTAACTAAAATTTTTCACGACATACTTGAGTTTAATAAAAATTGCTGTACTACCGTATTTCAATTAAGATAATTTGTATAGTAAAATCGCTTGTGCATTCTTACAGTTTTCTTAGAATGTGGGAGAGCAATGCTTTGGCACGAATGGAGTGGTACCACAACCGGCCAGCAATCAACGCCGCCGATGAACACCTTAAACATGACAGAATTTGCTGGTATTTTGGGGTCCAGGTATTTGAGAATTGAGTGTTCAAAGGGTCGCATTCTGCCGTCGTACCTTAACTTACAACTCAAAATACAATAAAATTTGAATAAAGAAAACAAAACGTTGTCCCACTTTAATATTTTATCCTGTGTCATGGGTGCGTTTACAAACATAAATTTTCACATACACATAACATCTAGACCCGGGACAACAGTTTGTGGATCACTATAAGAAATGTAGAGTTTTCTGAGAGGCCAAACAATTATTCCGATCGACGCCGTCACTTCTTACTTCTAAATAAACAAAGCCCTCAATATTATACAACAATAATAATTATAATATGAAGGATTAAGAAAGTACCTAGTCTTCTTTTGTTTTTTATTCTTTTCTATAGTGTTCTCGAAACTACGCATGATTGCGTATAATTTTGTAGCAGGCGTTTATGATACATTATATTACACATTTTTCCACCATGATATACATATATATATTATTAGGAAGGTTTTTTTATACATGACAATATTGTTGGAAGGTTTTAGTTAGTATTCTGGTGATGTTAAATAATCTTGTATTCTAGGGAAAAAACTGTGCTTACGAATTTTTCCTGGAAAATGTCGTTCTGTAATTTCATTAAATCACTCTGCCATGTGGTTTATTTTTTGAAAGAGTTTTTGTTTTTCTGTTTTCGTTAACTCTGTTTCTTTCACGAAAGTCTTTTAAGGTTTCTCTGAATTGTCTTCTCATTTTAAGTAGGTGACCTAAGTTTCAATTTTTACTAGAATGTTTATTCAACAACCCAATAAAACGTTCAACCCAAAACTTAATAATTTGAAAATCTTTATTTCTTTACATTTCAATTGTTGTTTATGGATGAATCGAAAATTCTGCTGGAGTTTTACCTAAAGTTAAGGACGTAGCCATATCGTATCAGAGGTCCAAGCATTCCCAAACTGTTTGACGAACGGTCAAAACCTTTGATAAGGAATATCCAAAATACTTTCATTTTAAAAGGAAATTCACTTTGCTTGTATAAGTGGGATCTTCTTCTAATCTGAAACGAGGTTCGAGGTAAAAGCTATTTCGCTTAAGAAATATGCAGACCATCTATAATGGTTTCAAAGAAATTCTCGTACCTTCCTAATTCGAATTCTTATCTTTTAAAAGCGCCATTTTTTAAATTATTGTGAGATTATAATCATATTTTTTATGATAACTACATATAGATATTTTTATTACCAAAAAGAAAATATACAGAAACTATTGACAACTTTGACACAGTAAAAAAATTACAATAATTTTGGGATTTTGAAATGAAAGCATTTTAAATTTCAATTTTGTAAGAAGAAAGTTGTGTTTTGATATTGTTTATAAATAAGCTTTGAACACCTTTACTGACACTTATTTTTTTGACTCGATACATAAATAAGGTTTATTTTTTCCATTTACGTTTACAAACAAATGTAATCGTTCACCGCAATATTTGTTTTTATTATTAATTAACTATTAATGTTCCATCAAACTTTATTGTTGAATCAGACATGATTGATATTTGCGATGAAGGTATAATTATGTTTACAAAATGACAATTAATCCCGCCTTTACTCGTAGATTACGTTAGTACGCTTGCATATAATTAATTGGTTACTAATCTATCCATAATATTAGCAATATTATTTTAACCGATATTAGATGGATTAGTGGTATGGTATTGTAAAATAGTAGGTATTTCGAGTAGATATATCTGTGGGTTTACAGAACAAAATCGATTGTTTGTAATTTTTCCGTGTTGTGGTGTGCTGTAAATGTGAAATTGTGTTTGTAAATGCACTCACTACACAGAAAAAATCTAGTATCATAACAACATTTTTAACGAAAAAAATTTCATATAAACATCGTCATAATGTACAAACATGAAATAGTGAATAATTTACGAAAACAACCCTTAAATATTCTCCAACTTAAAATTCTATTTTATTTAAATTCACAAGATGCACCTTTCTTAGCAAGCTGTTAAGAGCAACAAAGAGTAATGAGCTGTTTAATTTTAATCCTGACAACTTTCTAGAAGCTAAATAAAATACTGGCAACCCCGGCATCGTTGCTTGAGGCGCCGTAAATTGTTTAAGCCAATACTTTATTGTTCTTTACTTTAAGACTAGCTCATCGATCACGAAAATAGGTATTGTTTGTATTTATATTAAATAGGAAAACAAGGTTCTATTTAGACCTTTAGTCACCTTAGTTTGGTATCTACGAATACTTAAACAATGCTTAAACAACAATGTGAAACATTAAACATATTTTATAGTGTTAATGTTTAATGAATAAAATTAACGACTAAAATATGAGTGTTAGAAAAACCATACAACATCCATATTGGTGTATAACTTGCCATTCTATGTATTCTGGAAACGAAAACCAACGAAAAGATAAAATATTCTAAGAAATCTAATCTTGACATTGTCAACTAATTCATTTTACTAAGCTGACTTGTTATGACAAAGGAAATTGTGAAAGAATATTATTCACATTTCGTCCTTGAGTGCTGTAAAAGCTTTCTCTTACGAATTTTATTTATGTTTAATGGCTATAGCCTTTTTGTTAGCTCGTATTGTATAGTGAAATGATAAATCGTATTTTGTTTCAAGTCCTAGTTTCAAGAGAGAATTCTCGGATCCTTATTATAATTTCTTAGTTCAATATTAACGTTATTTTTTTATTTACATTGACAGAAACGTTGAGTACTTTCAGAAGAGAAAGTTGAGAAGAACAGTGATATTCTTTTAGCGAAATCATTGAGAAATGAACGATAATATTAATCATTTGTTATCAACCGAAGTGAAATAAAATCTTATTGTCATATGCATATAGTATCGCTATATTTTATCTACTGTTGAAATCATATTTTTACTGTTACGATTTTAAACAATAATTTTGTTAAACAATATTATTGTTAAAAATCATAATAATAATCATCATCATCATCATCAGCCGGAAGATGTCCACTGCTGGACAAAGGCCTCTCCCTTAGCTCTCCACGTCGAACGACAAGTTGCCACCTGCATCCATTGGCAAAAATCATAACAAAAATAATAGAAAATATCTACAGAAATCAAATTAAATTACTTCCACCAAACAATCGATTTACGTTGTAACAAAAAACAAAGTTAGAACTCTCCGCGAATCTCTGGAGGAGGTTGACTTGTACAAACTGTGTTCAAAGCGTTCGGTTACCGACCCCTTCAAGATTGAAACATGAGAATCTCATTATTTTGTTTAGCAAACTTAAACGTGTGTGATACGAAAAAATGTTGTTGCTAACGCCACTTATCTCTAAGCAATAAAGTCTAATTTTGTAAATTTTTTTTAGTTACATTTTGTTACTTCAAACGAGGTTTACGTGGAACCTTACGTCGAAACAATTATTTCACTGAATAAATATTATTAAATGGAATTACATTCTCCCTTGAGGTTGGTTCAACTTTAACAATTATTAAAACATTGTAAATTAAACCATAAAACATTTGCTAACTTAGTCAGAATGTTTGAGACTAATTTAGTTTAAAAATAAAAAAGGACGGATATTAAAATCTTATCCAACCTTTCCAGGTATTAAAAACTAAAACGCTACAGAGAGTTTCAAACTAGCTCTTAATAGAGAAAATGGGAACTTTAAACGCTAGTATACATTTTAATAGATTCATCTTTAATCCTTAATACTAAATACGTATTTACTCGATACAAGCTATTAAAACTCAATTCCAAGCTAAACAAATGGTCAATTCTCTTTGCTAAAAGCTTTATAAATTCCTCCTTGGTTAAATCCATTTGGAACAAATTAATTTACCGCGGTAAACCTCGTTATCGTTGCTATAATCATAATAAGCTTCAATTAACTATGGTTTAAGTAAATACGTAGCTAGTGTAGTTAATGCATTTTTAGAGCAACGCCAACAGTCGTTTATTTCTCGTTTAGTGTTTTAGTCCCAGTTATTTTATTCCACTCTTTGAAGGCGATTTGCTTGGATAGTATGATAAAAGACACAATTCTGTTTTAATTTAGCTGCCATGTAGGTGTTTGCGTTAACATTTTTTGAATCAACAAAAAACCTTATTTTACCCACAAACCACTTTTTACCCCCATTACTACAATGTGTATAAAACATAAACCTTAAAATGCGAAAAGGCCTTTGAAATTATTTTATTTAAAAAGTTTTCGACTCGTAGCGGATTTGCTACGCCGTAGTAGAGCTACTACGTCGTAGCATGTGTGCAATCCTCTTTGGTTAAAACCACAACAGAACACAAAGGAAATCATTTATTCTAGTTTTTGTTGTGGCTTTCTATATGTAAGAGAAAAACCTTGTATCTTCTTATCTTTCCACATGATTGGTTACAATCAGAATTTCCATGAAATTGGATCAACCGCCTTTCTGTTACGTATCAGTAAATATGCTTTTCGCTATAAGAAGGTATAGAAAGTTATGCTTTCGTGCAATAAATAGTTTCAATTATGAAAATATTCAAATATTTTTTGAAATTAATCACAGAAAAAGATCCTAAATTCTGCATCAGAACCTAATTTAATATCCTAAATAATGTAGCAGTAATTTCAACTGTTTCTAAAACAAAGATCTGGGTGTCCCTAAAATTTTGAATAATGGTTGTTTTAAATTAAAAATCTAGTTATCTATCACAACTACAATACTAATTTAATTATTTTGTCAAAATAAAACCGATGTCTATGAACAAAAATCGCAATTCCATTGATATTGTGACAGCTGAATTATTGACCACAATTTCGTCAGCGGTCACATTTTTTCGTCCCTACTAATAAATCTTAGGGACATGAGAGGTAATTTGTTATCAAGCACTCGACGCTTGTCTTTGGGGACTTTGACTTCAAAGGAACGCTGTCTACGTTTTTCCTAAACAAATCTTCAACGACAACGTTGATAACTTCAGACATTTCATTTCTCAGATACTAGCTAAGTAAGGACACATGCAGTTTAATATGTGCTTTTACCAATAATGTTATGAATTATTGCCCCTTTTAAAAATGTCTGACCTAAGAATTGAATCTTGCCTTGGACCCTTTGCTACGTTTGGCAGCGCTCTAGTGCCTCGATTCAATTATTTTATATTTATATTTATATTTGTAGTTGAATTAAATTCGTATAAAAATTTATATAAGTTATGTACTCTCAGTGTAGTCAAAAATCGGCTCTTCAAAATAACCCGATATTTTTACTGGCTCTAAACCACCAGGTAAACCTGTTTAACAGCCGAAACTAATAAAAAACTGTATTTAAAGGATTGTGTGATATAAATTTATATGTATTCAAAATTTCAGAAGTAAATTAGTACGTACACTTAAGTCAAGTAATTATAATAGCATCATGGGATTGTATCATAGAACATCTGTATAGCGTATGTTCAAATATGGACCATAATTAATGAAAAAATAACATTACCAGTTGTCATGCAGAAATACATATTAATACAAAAAAAAAAACATAACAGAAAATACAAGTTTCTGTGAAAAATAAAACAGAACATATTATTTGTTTTCTAAGAAATGTGGAGCTCTGTGTTTTGTCTTCCTTTCTAGACCACTTCCAAGAAAAATTGTCTTTGTAATAATGTCCAAGTTTTCTCTGCTACTCTTCATATCTCATCATCATGTGTAATTAAGGTTTTATGACATACAGAATTGTATAATGCTGCCAATTAACCTGCTTTCAACAGTTTGCGACTTGTAAATTAGTTTCTGTGTATTAATTACGTGTTTGTAGTGAAAAGGAAAATGGTTTCTATATACCTTTGTTCGGGAATTGGCTTCTTGAGATTATCTTTTCAAAATATTATTATGAATTTTGTAAGGAAATGTGTGTTATGTCTTTTTGATTTTAAGCTTAAACAGCATAATTATTTTCGATAGATTAGAGTTAGTATTAAGTTGAAATATTTTTTTGGTTTAGTCACGAAGTCAAGTTATCCATTTGATAACTGCTAAAAATTACTTAAATATTAATAATAATATACTTCATCACTTCATTGATAAGCTTCATTCCTTTTTTTACTTTTGAAAATAGCTACTACTTCTGAAACTTATTAAATATAATTCCGTTCAATTATTTTTAAGACAACTGTGGAACGTTGTTATTGGATCTGATAATCATAATTATCACAAACTCTTGAACTTGATCAAACCCAAATAGCAGTCATTGACTTAAAATATAAAAGTATAAAGTTCTTCTCAAAGATTCAAAATAGTTCCAAAGAAGAAGAGAGTTTTAGAGGTTCGCGAAGCATTTTCCAATAACTGTTCCGCTGCCATGTTACTCAGTGGCTTGCTTTTATTTGAAAACTTCTCCTTTGCAAGAAAATATAGAATAATATTTTAGCAAGTCATGGAAAAAACTAATATTTTCAAATACTCTTACACTAGAAATTGTACTTTGAATAAATTAATAATGTAAAAGATTTTCTTCCGTGTTCTTTGTAGAAACAAACACTGCGTCTTTTCTTCTAAATCTCGAAGGGAAAAAGGTGG
This sequence comes from Spodoptera exigua, assembly GCA_902829305.4. Lineage (NCBI taxonomy): Eukaryota > Metazoa > Arthropoda > Insecta > Lepidoptera > Noctuidae > Spodoptera > Spodoptera exigua. The sequence goes on along the minus strand of LR824616.2, from coordinate 9,582,841 downwards.
ACATTTCCTCTCTCTCACTCATGTCTAGTAATAATGAGCCATAAATGCCAGACTCCGTTGTCATAAAAAGATTTGTTTAAACACGTATAGACCATAACTTAATAACAACGAACTCACTAACCCTTGTTCAGTACTCGTGCTTGCGGCTGCACGACCAGCAAGTCGTGCAAGAAGCGCCAGCAAGAATGTTTTCTAGAACATTTCGTATTTATTTTATACTAACTATCGTGAGCAACATTTGATTTATAACTATTATAGACATTAACTAGGATAAGCTCTACTAGTTTCAATTCACAATGGGTCTCCCATTAATGAGTAGCATGCTAGTTGATGGCGGCGACGTCGTTTTTCAATGAATTAAGAATATTTCATATTTGTAAAATCCAATCAATATAAAAAATACGTGGGAAATTCAAGTTTGTTTTAAGAGCCAGTCAATTTTCGTGATATGAAGTAATTAATCATCAGATCATAGACTGCTACTGTTAAATAATTCATGTGGCCTTAATGTACGCTGCGTATACGTAAATTGGCTCAATTTTAATTCGATGACGATGGATATTTTGCCCCTTCTTATTACCTTTATATTTCGTTCAAATCGACAAGGATATACAATATTTTCTTCTCTTTGCTTATAAAGCTAAAGTTCGCTAAAAGGTTTAAATAAAGAGTGGAAAGTTTACCATGGAAAACTACAATCGGTTTGGTTTTCCCAACTAATAAAGTCAACAACACATATGCCTCCAAACCACTACTTAACGAAATAATAAGAAAGCAAATAACAACCCCCTGTTAACTGTTATCTTACTAACAATTACCAACACGCAATCAAAATTAAATGCATTTACACGTTAACATAGTTACTACACAACTGTACCAACTCCTCACAAAGTTACTCCAACAAACAGCCAAACCAAAACCAACTCTATTTACTACACAACAATGGTTATACACGGTGCAAGTTTCGCTTTGCAGAACTTCTCCCGGGGGAGCAATTGAATATGGCCTTTAAAACGAGGTAGTAAGGTCGTTCAAATATCATCAATTAAATTGTACTAACGATGATTGCACTGCAGTATAATACGGTATTACACGGGTTGAATAATTAAAGCGTATTTATGTACGAACGATTACACTTCATACAGTGATGTATGTACGATTTGTGATTGGTGGTGACATTGTACCAATGGCCTATAATTTTATTTGTAAGCCAATCAATAATTGGAAGCCAACTTTCCGAATGCTTTTCATAATTCGAATTGGAGTTAATATAATAACGATTTTTTGTTACATATTGTTGTTTTTCATTTTAGTACACATTATTAGACAAGACACTTTAATATTTAACAATTTCTAAATACAATCATAATGATTCCTAACAAAACGCAACAACTTTAAAAGCGTAACATAAAACGCTAGCATTTTGTTGCTCTCCTTAATACTTATAAACACTGACTATCCTAAATCGTTTGCTCTTCCGTGCAATATGCTTAAAGCAACATTTCCTTTCTCTTCGCTTACAAACATATTACATGAATCTCCACAACAGAAAGCATTTTTAACCCACATAAAATAAAGAAAATCTCGCAAAATGTTTACTATATTTCACAAATACAAGCAAAAGTTCTTTTACACGTTGAAACTATATTCTCCTTACAATATTGTTGGTCAAGTATTTCTGTTAAATATTTGATGGCGAAGGTTCAATGTGGTCTGTACCCCATTCGACCCTTTAAATCGGTCCGGCCAATGGCGAAGCCCGAAAAACGCTTTCCCACGATCGGTAACTCGATCTTCAACGTTTTATCAAGCCCCTAGGTATGTTTTGATGATAGTTACAAAGAGAGCATGCTTGTTTTTGTTTGGTTACCTATATTTAAGAAGGTGTATAAGTACGTTCACACTTTCATAAATGATCGCAGTTTTATTGTATAAAATGGTGGTCCATTGTTAAGTCTGGATGAGTAAACATAGTAAACATCTTAATAACGGCCAAAAACTACTATTGTGTCATAATAAAGAAGAAGTAGAAGGTAGTCGGTAAAATACTAAAATATAAATTTTACGATACTCCATATCAAACACCTTTATTAACAAACACAAAATCAGGAGATTGTGCATAGAAATACTTCAAACTTTAAGTTTACACCGCTATCAAAATAATAAAGCGAATCCCAAGTTTTAGTACAGCACCTAGATATTTTGTTGAATTCTTGCACACGCCATAAAGAACGCAAAGATAATTTACCTCCCTTCAACAACACCAGGTAATAAACTACCAACATTTTCTTTTACAGTGTCCCAAAAACCAGGTTTATTTGCGAATATATATATTACTTAGAAATTAAAACTTTATTAGAATCTCTTGGGTGTAATACCTGTGACAAAAAGCTACAACCAACGTTTTGTACAATGGCTCTGTATAACTTCAGGAACTGCCCGAGAATTGACCCCCAGGAAGCAATAAAAGATATTTTGTATTCTCCGACGTTGGTACGATTAAAATCATTCCAGTTGCAACTTCAGCGCACAAAGTTAATATCATAGAGATCTCTTTACTGTAATTCAAGTGCTGGGAGCAAAATGAAAATCTCATCAACCCCACGCGAGTTTAAACCAGTTTAAGCCGGTTTTTTGCGCACCAAACTAGTTTGTAGGCTGCTTTTAAATGAGCATATATTACTTTTTTTTATTTTATAAGCTGATATTAAGTAGAACTTAGTAAGTAGAGCAAAGTTTCTTACTTAAAATTGAATATTTAAAATTAATATTAGGTTCCGTATATCGTATTTTGGCATCAACTGACCACTAAACCTCTTAGTTTTAGAAACCTCAATAAAACATCTTATTTACAAGACGATTTCAATCTTAACTGTCACTCAAGAAAACTCTTACAGTACGCAATAAAATCTTTTCCCAACTAAAACTTGGTTTATTGTGCCGTTAACTTTAGCCTGTGTTCAGTCTAAACGAAAAAGTTACTCTTACTGGGGATGTAATCATACTTTTAAATCTGTATAAAATAAATTTAGTGTTCCGCTTTTGCTAAACGTGTTTGTTACAATGCACGATACAAGTTTGGATTCAATTTAATAAAAATTGCAGTTTAAATATAGATTGAATGATGACTGACCTCTATGCGACACCTTACCATATGACTTCGAAATTGCAAGTTTATCATAAAGTGCAGCTAATTGATATTAGTCTTTGAAATGTCTTGTTTGGCTTTTACGATACCCACATGTAGACTAGAGGAGGTTAGTTTATTCTACCATGTCGTTACCACAATAAGGTTTTTTAGAGCTAGTTATAGATTTATTAATATTATTTAGTTCAACATTGAAATTATTATTCTGGTGCCTATATTTATTATACTGATTGATGAGTTGATTACCCTATGCTTACCAAAACAGCATCTATATACATATTATACACCAGCCCTAGAAAAAAACTGTCATCATCATCACCAGCCTATAAGTGCCCACTGCTGAGCAAAAGCCTCTTCTTATACAGAGAAGGTTAGATCACAGATTAATCACCACGCTTGCTCAATGCGGGTTGGCAATTTCAAACTTATAATTAGAAATTATAAGTCCAGGTTTCCTCACGATGTTTACCTTCACCGTATATCAGTGGTGTCTAAATAATCATAGAAAGTACATATAACTCGGAAAAAGTCACATTGGTACTTGCCAAGTTTCGAACCCACACCCTCATGCATGAGAAGTGGGCTCCTTAACCTCCGGGCCACCACGACTTGAAAAAAACTGTACAGAATAAATATTCGCAATCTTAAAAGCTCCTGTCACATGTGACACACTCACATCTCTATATCAACAACAGATAACCTATATGTTAGAACATGACACTAATGTAAAACCCAGATGTAATATAAAGCCTAAGAAAATTTCCTTTTACGAAAAGAGATACACAAACATCCGACACGCGTCGTTTGTCGTAATATATTTTCTAAGTGAAGTTGAAATCCCTATAAACACTCTTCCAACTCGGATATGTCTAAATTTCCTATATCTAGGTCCAAGGCTTCGGTAAATATCGATAACTCTGTCAAACCAAAAGTTTTATAGTGAGGTAATAAATCTTTACGGCCACTAAAGAAAGGGACGGAGCGATGAGCGAGATGCACGATCACTCAAAAAGTTTGCAAGATTAAGATGTTTAGGTGAACGTCAGAGTTTCTTTTTGTGCAAAGTTCCTTGGCTGTTGTGCTAAAAAACTGCAGGTTTATTTTCTATTTCGATATTTCTTCTTGTTTAACATTTACTTTATGAATTTTCGAATTCAATTTTTGATTACATTCGATAAATAAATTGCTTATTAATTTCCTCTACTATTACCTTGTCCTATATATGTGTGTGCTCTTTGTCACAAAAATTTCATGAGATGACGGTAAAGAAGATGTCTCCAAGTACCTGGAATCACGATGGAAAAATCTGGAAGCATCTATCCGATAAATTCTCTACATGAACGGGGTAACCTCAGAAGCGATATTGAAATTCCATATAAAAATATTGCAATCTTTTACGCAGCTCTACAAGTCATAAAACTTGAGTGCTTCGTTGAAATAAAGCTAGCTGTCAAGAGAATGGCTTTCATCACGAATGCGAACAATTTGTATGCATTCAAATGCGATAAGGACGGTATCTTCCATCGCCATAACGATAGCTGTGACTTGGTACTTATTAGGTTATTCCTGTTAAATTTATTGATCTAAGACAAGGAAATTATTAGATTAGTACTAGAATATTCAGTCTTTGTGTGTATTTATTGATAGAGAAGCTCGAAACTTAGTTAGCTCGACCTGACCAATCGCTTCTAGGATTAATTTTAGCTCGTCATAGTTGGTAGTAGATAGGAAAAGCTATCGGGTCAACTTGGTTTGTAAGTTCTAGGTAGTACAGATCAAATCAGATCAGACTTATTATTTAAACCAGACAAAGTAAACTAAAGCATGTAAACGGTGTTGTGTTTATCCGGTACTAACATATATGTATTTTTTGGAATGTTACTTAAAAAAATATGAAAATAAATTATAACCTAATAAATTAACTGTATTTATGCTTATAGATGCCATTTAATTAAAAAAAATATAAATAAATAAATTTTGTTAATTTTTATTTTCAAAACTTGTATTTTTGCTATAACACACCCTATCTGTAAATTACTGCTTACTGCGTCTAAAAATGAGAAGCGTCAGGTTATGATATGATAAGAGTTAACGCTACGTATCCAACCCTAGGAGGTCTCTAGCACCCTTCGGGTACGAAATCTTGTTAGAGCCACAAAACTATTTTCGGGACTAAGATGAATATTTTCACCCCAAAATATGTTATATCATAAAATTGTAAGGGTCTAATTTACCACCAAATAACATTAAAGGTACCTACCATTTTTGACGAAATTATTTTATTTCGTCTTCCAATGTTTTTTTTTATATAACCAATGTAAGTATCTAATGGTGAACTTATCAAGGATTTTGAGAAGGTTTTAACCCACTTAAAAATGTGTTCTTTGATTCTAAAAATTATTTCTTCATAAAATAAGTACAGATATCGCTTATAAATTCTCATTTTATTACACTGCCAACTCATATTCATTTAATTTAAGCAGTATCACTCTAATATCACCTGAGATTCACTTCCCGTCATGAATAACGCATAGTGGTACATTATCAAAGCTTGGGCACATTCAATTTCCAACCCCATTGCCATATACATTTCGCGCGCTCTCAATTTCAAACTTCGAACGTAAGCGAATGAGTTTCTAATGTAAGCTGAATACATTTTTAAACAAAAACGTCACACCTAAATAAGTTTTTACACTAAGTGATGTCAGCAAAAAGGTTGAATTGCTAAATATTTTATCTTCAAACGAGTTCTTTGTATTTTTTGTTCTAGGACGTCGATTTAGTTTCTCTTTGCCTTTAATATTTCTATTTGAAACAAGAGCTAATTTATTCGCTGTTTTTCGCTTTCTTCAAAGCGTAGTTGTTTTAAAGAAATGGATCTATCTTAAATGGTTTTTCGCACTAAAAATACTCGTATAAAACATGAAAAGAATAACATTAAAACTTTTCTGTGCTAATAGCAGTTGTTTTATCTTTGAAACAAAATACTGCCTTGTAAATACAGACTCTATACCGTCATTACTTAAAACAATAATATAATATTGTTGACAAGAAACAGACCTTTATTAAAATTAAAATGCGAACAACAACACTTTGTGGTAACCATTCAAACGATGCTACAGAAATAGTTCTCTCTGACCTATGAAATTAATAAAAAACAAAAACTTAATAAAATTATTTATTAAAATATCACCCATTATATACAGGTTAGGTATATACAGCTAAGATTTGAAAACGTGACTAGAGTACGAAGTTTACTTAAAATGTAACGCCTTTAAACATTTTAGTGCACCACATATCCTCCTTACTTGCAATATTAGCAACAATTACACCGGAGCGAGCGTTCACGTTTACGTGACACTCATTCTAAGCATCGCCTACTAACACCGTTCATAGGATAAAGTTAATTAGCAACACATTAGCGATTTGCTTCAAATCAGCGTGAGAATTAAATAAAGAAATTAAAATTTGCAACATTAAAAGCTTTTTCGTGAATCGTGCATTTTCAAATTTTCATCAATGGACGCATCCTTTGATGAAAAGCGTTTGGAAATTCTTTCAGTATTTTTTTATCTATTTATTTCGTTCTCTAAAAGAGCATGAGGCAATATATAGATGGGTTTAAAATGAACTCTATACTCCATACTAAATATAGATCATTCTCTTTACTACATTTGTTTTAAAAAACACCACGCTATTAAGAATATAGAACAAGTTTCCAAGTAAAGACTTAGCAAAATAAATGAAAATCGCCAATTCACCAAATAGGGGTAGAAGAACTGTACAACTGACCTTGGAGGCCAGACAGAAACCAGTATATCGTTCACACACTATTTGATCTCGTAATTACGACTCAGATCCGGCCAAAATAATTCATGAGTCCCTTACGCTTTATTTGTCAACGTACCTCTAATATCATGAACCGACAACGTCCTAATGGCTCGCATAATGCCTAACGAAGTCTGTATCAGGCATACTCTTCAAATATTTACGCGAAAATATACTTTACATGTAAAAAAAAGTATGAGCGAGCAAAAATGTTTCATTCAAACCACAGACGCAGGTTAAATTCACCCCTTGTGGTTGGAAATAAAACGTTCACTGTTTACATTCACAGTTAATAATGTTTCTTATATTTCACCTCACAAAACTAATGCTACATACTTTTAAATAAAGCAATTCGTGGCGACATGTGTTCGGAAAATAAATAGCCTTCATTTGTAACGCAAGCATTTAGATGTAAAAGGTGAAATTTATTAGTTCGGTGTAAGTAGTGGTATTTTGTGTGTTAGAGTAGAGAAGCTTGACTGTCTGTGATTCGAGTAGTCATAACTAAAGATTTTCTTATAGGTCACGATTTAGTAAAGCCACGTAGTTATTTCTTCTTGGTTTTCAAAAATTTCTTAGTTCAGATACTGGACTCAAGCTCGGTGTATGGTAGGCACATTTTTTTATAACATGGCATTTATAACTAAAGTAGTCTAGAATTGCATTGCGTAGACAAATATTGCTAATAAAACATTCTTATCTTATCCTTATGAGAACTTGCCTTTACCCGTTCGTCCGGGGATCAAAAATCCTCAACGCTTTCCTTCTTAACCATTCAAAATAATAATAACATGTAGATATTGTAAACATAGCCATATTGTACATTGCATGCATGCTTATATGTATAATATCATTTATTACCTTAATAAAAAAAAACTGTATTTTGTTTTCTTGCACCAACTATTAGCTTACCTCTGCATCACCTCAACATTTTTTATCAGTCAACAAGACTCGACTAGTAGAAACACCAGAATAAACAGAAAAAATAATACCGTTAGTAGTTAAATTCATTAGTTCGGTGTAAGCAAAGGTCTTTTAAGCTTTAGCTTAGACTAGCTTGCAGTTGCCAGGTATAATACAGTACGTATTTTGCGTCAAAATGTGGGAAACTATTATGTGCTAATATCTTAACTTGTGTATATGAGAATTTGTGCCCAAATACTTGTACAAATTGCGGAACAGAGAATGCGTTAGTGTCTAGTTTCAGATGTTTATTAGTGAAGAATTTCTTGTTGTATAAAGGGATTTGTATGTATACTAAAACTTATGTATACTTCATAGCCGCTATAGTTTGAAGAATACACAATATTGACGACAATATCATTGTAAATGCATTAATAACAATACAAAAATGAATAATAATGCTATAAAGGTAATAAGGTGATAAACGATTGTAATAACCATATTGTTACTACGTGTAAGCCTGACCAGAATTCGTCAAACAAAATCCAAAAACCAAGAATATTTTTAGATTTTTTTCAAATTTATAATGAAGATTGCTGCGTGTCTAGTCGAATTCTGTACAATAGATAGTTAAATAATTAAAAGAAAATAATATAATTAGTAAGAGATTAATTTAAGACTACTTTGATAATATAATCTAATGAATCGTTTAAAATTAAATTAAAAGCAATTTTTTATTTCAAAAGTAAAATCTGTTACTGCATTCGAAACATCTATATTCCAATAAAAACAAAACCACTTACCTATGCGCTATTCTGCAACCAAAAGTCAAATTCATTTCGTATTCAAAATTCAGGTACAAAATAGAGACACAATTGGAGTGCACTTCATTGAAGACAATTCTTTCGAATGAATTATACATGTCTGTGGAATATCTCGAATACTTTTTTGTATAGAGCGTTGTCCGAGTGCAGAATAGACCTGTCTTAAAAGCAGAGTTTTCATAATAGGTTACGGAATAGACAATTCTAAATTACATTATGAAAAAAAAAAGATAGATATGATTTTTGAATAAAATTAATTTATCAACAGTGGTACAAATATTAAGGTAAATGTCTAACTTGAGTTGATAATACATGTTTGAAACAAACATCGAGCAAGAGACTTTATAACCAAATTCAACACAGAAGAATTCTTTCAATCTCATATTAACCTCAGGGGCATAGGAACTCAAGAACCAAAAAAGCTCAGAATATTTTCTTTACCGTTCATTTTATTTTGAATTGTAACCATAATGGTATTCACTGAATATCTAGATCGGGACAATATTCAACCGCAATTGTTATTTCAAGACATTGTATTCTTAGATAACTGTATTGTAGTACGTTAGAGCCTCATTCTTGGTTCATCCAGATCTTTTTTAGAATTTAATTTTGCAGCATTGTCTATTAAACTCCCTTGTCCCTGAACTAAATCCCATGCACAAGGATGGCAACTACTTTCCTTGGAGAAGAGAGCTTTAGATAGCAGTGGAATAATGATGGTATGAATACTCAAAATATATCATTAAAAACAATGCAGTAGAAAAGGGCAGACAGTTCCACAAAGGGCATTTTCAAAACATTCGTTATATCTTTCCAATACAATTAACTTACATCATAACTAGAGAGTATCCATATACATCAACATGACCTTTCAAAATTTGCATCGAAATAGAAGCCATAAGAACAGTTAAATCGATACCAAAGCTAACAGTGTAACGGTATCGTATTAATCCAAGCGAAAATCTCTCGGTAACCATCGTCCATTCGATTTACAAAAGATGCATTCTGGTGGAAACAAGCAAACATCTCCGCAAAGCTATTGAATCAATCCGCAAGATTGTTCCCTAGTTTAGAGGCTACGCAAAGTTTAATATAATAATATATATGTAGGTAGTACCTACAGTATAAGATAATTCGTGTTTCTATTGTATTCAGCCCAAGGCTTTATTGTTTCTAAGTATATATATATATAGATAACTCATTTCTGGTTTGAAGGCAAAAGGGTTTTTTGAACAAGTAATCTTAATAGGGAAAAAGTATGTACATATTCATGTACGAGTAAGTATAAAAATTATCCTGTTGGACTAAATTATTCTTTATAACAAATAAATGGTAGTAGAAAAGGGTTAATATTTGTCACAAATAGAATGCACAGCACTGATTTTCAGTGTCATTTTGTACCATGGTTTCTTTTTTACACCTATATATTATAGTTAAATTACCAAAAAATGTTCATACAATGACATGATAGTAAACCGTCGACGCCGCCATAAAACAATAACTGCACTTATAACCTTTTCAAAGTATTCGTAAACCGCTGAGCCAAAAAAAAAACACAAAATACTTTTATATACCCATATACTTAAGTGTTAATTGACAAATAAAGCGTTCAAAACAACCAAATAATTTTGAAGTCTAACCGTAAACCACCTCAAATGGCTTTGGGATTGTGTTTGTTTGAAACAGGACGAAATATAGGTCAGGCAGTCATAATACATGAGGTGGCAACAATGTGAATAAAGGCGAAGTGTCGTAAGGATTCAGGACACACGCTGACAGCCGTTCTCTAAAGGAATTCAAAGCGAATGTATCATGTTGCACGTTGTTTATTGTGTATTGAGTGTATGGTATGGGTAAACTGCAAATATTTGAGTCAGGTTGTAGAAGAATTTAGAATGTTTTCCTAACAATTTTTTTTTCATAATTAATTCGACAAAAAACTGGTGAAAAATAATTATTTTTTGCACGTGGCCGCCATTAATCGACTTGGTATCAATTTTCCAAGGGTTAAAAATAATATTTATTTCATTTAGTTTCTTTCAAAATACAGTATCTCAAATCTCTTTAAAATTGAATTCGTCAAACTTTTTAGCATAAAGTCGTCATCTAATCCTTTGTCTCATTTAAATGTGTACCAAGTGCACTCAATTTTGAATTCTCAGCGCTGCCCATAAAATTGTTTTAACAGAGACAATGAAAGTAACTTCAAAGAAGGAAAATGGCTTTAAATGCACTGACTTTATGTCGTTGATGTTCAACTGTCGAAATGCTGACGGTAGACTGAACATTTCCAGTAACAAATCGACCCTTATAAAACCAATTCATTCCAAGCTTCTACATTGAAAGCGAGAGTACATGAGCTAACTTATAAGCAAATATTGGCGCCAAACTCTGTTCAAACAAATTAGTGTTTATTTGTTATTCGGAAAATATTATAATGTTATTTTGTTTTCTTTACTGAGAGATTGTATACGCTATTAACGTATCTACTAAATTAAATATTCGTTTCAGTTCAATAACATTAATAACATAAACATAATTTGATTATCTTTTGAAATTTAAGTAAAATTGCACAGAAGTCTGACCAGTTAAACGACCAACAATGAGAAGTGTTTTTATCTAAAACCTTGGTTCTCAATTCTAACCCCTATCATAATCGTATGAAGATCCAAATCGTTTAAAAACACAAGATGTTCCGTCGATCTTAAGTTCAGAAAACAGTGCTGCTTATACTGAATCGTTTTATTGAGTCATTGACTTTAAAACGGGTAGAAAAAAGGTTCGAATCCTTCCATTTTCAGGTCCCGTGAAGGTTGAGTTAAGCGTACCTCGGGGAATAATGATATGAATGGATATTATAGAACATTGAGAGCAATATTTTTAAAAGAAAGCTTGTATGTAGCATTCAATTTTTTTATTAGTAAAGCTGTAATTTTTTTACATTGTTATTCAAAAAAGATTTATAAAATATGTTGTGATATAATCAAGAAAACAGATACATAGTTTCATTTTGTAGAATAAACTAAGTGTCTAGTTCTAATCCATCCAAGATGGCCAAAAACGACTCATTACTGTAAAAATCAGCTCGGTTAGAAATCGTAATGGCCAATATTTAAATAAAAAAGAAAATTAAAACGCATACAAACTGCAATGGCCGTAGGTTTTGCCAATTGGTTACCATCCGATGATTCGACACGCTCGCTAACCGCCTTGTAGGACAAAGGTTTGAAATATTCGTCAGTAGCTCATAACAGACCACTGGTAATTTATGAGTGTTGTCGAAATAATCAGTTCGCCACTATCCCCAAAAGGTTCAGAGAGTAGTACCTACTGATGACAGAAAACTATTAAGTCACTCAATATTATCGTACCTCGTCCGACAATTTTGCAAGTTAGCACAATTATAACAGTGCAATGAAGCGAATGAGGAGTATGCAAATCATCTCTAATACTTGCTGAGTTATGCAAATTTTGCTTAGGTAAGCATTTGTTAATGAGCTCCTTAAGAAATGTCTTTGTACTTTTTAATATATGTGGCTTAAAGTCCTCCTTTATTTTGCTAATAGTAAAAAAAATATTAATAATAACGATAACCTCATAGCACGCCTTTCTATCCTCTAAGTCGTAGGCAGAAGTACACATTTTGGTGCAATGTAACACCTAGATATGTCCATGCTTCGCGCATCTTTTAAAAACCGAAGAAACCATATTAACGTACTACTAAAAATTTTGATTAAAATGGATTCGCAAACCACTCGCTGGTCAGTCAGTCTTTTTTTTTTGTGAGGGGAAAATCATCAAATGACTTCTCCCGCCCAGGGCCGGGCAGGAGGGAGTGTCAGACTCTTACTGACTAAAAACCCCCCTGTTCCTTCTCCTGCTCTATGCCGAGGTCGCGGTGCCTCATTGCGCTTACCCCGCAAACCAGTCTTGTAATCTTGTTTTTTACTCTGTAGTAATAAGTAAGAAAGAAAAAGCATGGTTTTATTTCCGTTCTTTCATAAGATCCCATATGATTCAATGGATAGAACAAACGTAGATATGAAGGTATATAAAATTAATAGTTTCTGCCAGCGAGTTCACTCGCAGTGGCAAAGTAAAAAAATTTTAATGAGTTTTTTCAGATTATTATATTTTTCTTTCTGGGCGAGAAAAGACATCATGATTTTCCTTCCACAAAAAGCGATACTTATAAACTTCAGCCTTTATTATATTTGTAGTATAACACTTTTTTAAGACTTGAACTACTTTTAACTTGAAAAAAATTGAACAACAAACAATCACGCTGTAAGTTTTAATTAAATTAAAAATGTAAACGTTTTTCTCTCGAGTGAGGCTTTTGTGGTAGAATATTGTTTCTTTACAAAGCGCTGTTTGACTTACTTTGCTGTTAGTAAATACTTCTTCGTCGCAAACTTTATTCATTTGTTAACATAACGTTCTGGAAACTTTTATAACTGCACTATCAGAAATGAATGTAAATTTTTAAAGCACCCTTATGAATTGTCATAAACGGACAAAACAAATATTTAGAAAAACATAGCACTCGACGTCGTTGATTAAGGATTGAAGCCCTTTTTTCGCATTAAAATAAGCTTATAACGGGGGGTTTTTAGTCAGTAAGAGTCTGACACTCCCTCCAGCACTACCCTGATGATTTTCCCCTGACAAAGAATAAGGCTGAACATGTGATAATATATTCTATTCATTTCAATGCACACCGCACATGCAGATATTACGTAACAGAAACCCAAAAACATAACCCAAATCCTGACTAATCTCTTAAAAAAAAGCCTCGTAAATATTTAAAAGTACTACAGCCAGTATGGCAAGCTTTCACTATCATCCTATTGCAATTAATCCCGTCAGTCCGCTAACTCCTTTACCAATAAATGGAGTTCCGCAGCGAGACTGTAAAACCCTTTCTACGGCATCGCATCGCACCAGCTTAGCTAAGTGCTGATAACGCGAAAGATTAACTTTCAGAACGTCAGGTTGTTTTTCTTTGTTTTAAAATGAAAACTTTATTTTCAGTATCTTTTATCTTAAGATCGGATTATTGTTTGTTTAAGCCCTTTTTTATTGAGGTCAGTTCCTGATCTTGTTCAAGAATAGGTATCTTGTAAGGTTTCAAAGTTCTCTTTTGATTCTCCAGTAGAGTTTGCATATTTTTATTCATTGAAATAAGATGATAATTTACATCCAAACTAATATTACAAATGCGAAAATAACTGTGTTTGTCTGTCTGTCTGTCTTTTGTTCACGCCTAAACTACTGAACCAATTTCTGTGAAATTCTGCAGGAATTCTACTATTACACGCGAATGGAGTCGCGGGCATAAGCTAATAATAAATAGCAAATTAATCAAACATCTGTTTACACTACCCAAGACAAGCGACCCCTACAGAAAAGCCCCGAATAGATTCAAAACCTAACCTAAACATAACCTTAAAGTTTTTGTTACAAATGTAAACAGACGGGACCTTCACTAACACATACGTAATTTTACGTAAACAACTACATACACGACAATAGTTGTCATCATCTTCCTACATTCATACGACACAGTTCACCTAGTGTTGTGACGTCATCCGAGGACTTACATAAATCGTTTGGCGTTGATTTACGTTGGACGCCGACAATGTCATGTTACATGTCACAGCCTAAAAAAATGTTAAAAGAAACGGCTCGCTTTGTTACCCTAATCGTGACTTTGGTACTGGCTAAATGTGTATGTTCTTTTTTTATTTGTTTTTTAGTTTTTTGTTATAGATATTTTTATTTATTTTTCTTTTGTTTCCACTTTAGTACGAGCATACATTGGTAGACTTAATGCCTGATGGCACTTTTTAGGAGTCAACTGTTGAGTGTTGGTATGATGTCCGGATCAGGTCTACAAGAATACCCGATGTCCTTTACAGGTGCTGAAGGTACCTTAGTAAGGTAGAAATCCCACACACCCTAATTATTTCGCTCCAAGAAGCAACTCGCCAGGCGAAGGAGTTCTCCGTAACAATATAAAGTATAATATAAATGTAGATTATCTCACAGAATAACACAGTTTCTTTGAGCAAAATATACCAAATATTCCCAAAGATAATGAGAAACAAATAATAGCAATTCCTCTCCCATAATAATAAATAAGGAAACAACCTTATTAATTCACCAACTATCCTTTGGAAATTCGCAGGTGTGAACAATGCCGGTGTTGGGCGTCCAAAGCAGGAATAGTTGAGTGCTATTACGTTGCAAGAAGTATTAAGGCTCTGGCCAAAGTTACGACCAAATGGCAACGAGAGATTTATGTTAATTGAGCTAAATGTTCTCTTTTTGGAAATAGGAAATTTGTTTCAAGGGATTACGGTTTGCCATGGAGATTCGAGGTTGTCTTTTTAGTGTAGCAATTTATATAGAATTTATTACATTAGCTAATCTTAAAATTGATTAATTGAAGCTAATAGGTCATTACTCACTATGTATTTTATTTGATGGCTTCATGCACAAGAACATGTACAAAACATGGATTTAATGCTTCAAGTATTCTCTAACAGTCTGACCTTTGGGGAAATAAAAAAAAATTTTACAAAATAAAAAAACCGCCTTCAAAAAAAGTCAAGCAATAAAAGTTCCTACACTAAAAAGTAAAAAATAACAATTTGAATTACTGTAAAAAAACTTAATTTATAGGTAAACTTATTTGACATTAATATTTTGCAAATATTCAAAATTTATTACTTATTTTTGGAGTCGGTGCCAGCATTTTAATGTTGAAACTTAATGTTAGTTAGCTTTTTAATATCCGGTGCCATTTTTCGTAAATAATGCTTAAACATTTTCAATGTACTTAAAATGTTTTTGTAAGTATATATTTTTTATTTAAAAAAAATGTGTAAATCGGACATTTTTTGTAGAGAAGTCTAATCTGTATTTATGTCTTAATTAATATACCTATATTTTAGTATGCAAATAGGTATTAAGTAGTTTTATAATTAAGTAAGAGGTAGTTTTTCAAGGGATTGTTGCCCATTTGTATTTCCTTGCATGGGCTGGCACCGACTCCAAAAATAAGTAATAAATTTTGAATATTTGCAAAATATTAATGTCAAATAAGTTTACCTATAAATTAAGTTTTTTTACAGTAATTCAAATTGTTATTTTTTACTTTTTAGTGTAGGAACTTTTATTGCTTGACTTTTTTTGAAGGCGGTTTTTTTATTTTGTAAAATTTTTTTTTATTTGTAGCCGTTTAGTGTTTTTTTTATTATAATGTGTTATGGCAAAGAAGTCAATATCGTTCCTACATTTCTTTTAAAAAAGTTACCAATGTCATACTTATACGTAGAAATACATATCATAGTACATTGTTACTGTGTAATCGTTTTGATCTCGAGGAGAGATGATATGATGCATGAGATACTTATGACTTATAGTTAAAATAAAATAATAATCTTATCATAAATTCATATAAGTTCTCGCCAAATAACAAAAAACTATATATTTTCATCAACAGACAGATAAAGTTCAAAGATACCAAATGCAATCTAATTTAGTATCTATGATTAAATACATTCGTACATAGAAAAAAGACCGATGCAATTATTGTTTTGTATCAATTGTAACCCATTAAATGAAGAATACTTTTTTTTTTTTTTTATGTAATAGCTCGGCAAACGAGCAGACGGATTACCTGATGGTAAGCAATCAGCGCCGCCCATGGACACTCGCAACGGAGGAGTTACCAGTGCGTTGCCGACCTTTTAGGGATAAGGATTTGGAGATTTAGGGATTGAGGTGGGATTGGGAAAGGAGAAGGATTGGGCCTCCGGTAACCTCACTCACACGGCGAAACACAACGCAGAGGTTATTTCACGCCGGTTTTCTGTGAGGCCGTGGTATCACTCCGGTCGAGCCGACCCATTCGTGCCGAAGCATGGCTCTCCCACACTTAATACCTCTCCCACACTTAATAACTATTTTGTTATTACTAAGAACATTCATATATAGACAAGTTGGTAAAAATACAAAAGACCATCGCTATTGTAAATATACATTTATGACTCATTCAATGTATGAACCTTTTTTTAAGTAAGTATTATCTACATATGTGCACACAAAAGAAATACAATTATTGTTTTGTACGACGCAATTATTGTTTTGTAACCCATTTAAAACGACTGTTTTGTTAAAAATGCCAATGAATTCTCTTAGCCTATTTCCAGGAAAACGATAAGAACACAATGACGCATTTCACCACTAATGTGTAAACGCAGTCCACGTGGACTAATGCAAAATAGCCAATACTAGGCCAAACTCCGCCCCCAAAGGTCTGCGGTCCCGCTCTAGAACCTTTCGGCCCCATCGGCCATCTGTTCTACGAGCAATGTCCCGTGCCCACTGTCACTTAAGTTTGGCATTTCTTCGGGCTATGTCGGTGACGCTGGTTCTTCTGCGGATTTCTTCATTTCTGATTCGAACATGCACGGAAACTATGAGCATAGCCCTTTCCATTGCTCTTGACAGCTCTAATAAGCTTACACAATACTAGGCCCCATGCCAACCTTCCAGCTTCATCATCACATCAGTTCAATAGTACCTTACAGCCAAAGTGCATCTTATAACAATTCTAACAAGCCCAAACACGGCTAGGATATATTAATTAGGTACGCAGTTCCAGTGCCTACCTTCCAGCTCCATAATCATCATTAAATCAGTTCGATGATAACATTTCCAACATAATTATTTAAGATCATTGGTTTACAGTGCATTTTCATAGTTGCTGAACTACCTTGATTGTGATATCTATGCGAGTGTCAAGTTTCATCACCCATTTCTGATCTTCTTCACCAGTTCCACCTCATCAAATATTACTTTTTGACTGTAAATGCTTGAGTGCTCTATGAAAATATTAAAATTACTATATAGTTGCCTATAATATTTGAGGAGTTCCCTCGATTTCTCATGGATCCCATCATCAAAACTCGATTTTGAAAAGAATGGGACCAATCTGGAAGCATATACTTTCAATCATAAAAAAAATTTTGCAAATCCGTCCATAAACGACGGAGTTCTGAGGTAACAAACATAAAAAAAAAAAATAAAAAAAAAAAAAAAAAAAAAAAAATACAGTCGAATTGAGAACCTCCTCCTTTTTTTGAAGTCGGTTAAAAATACCACGTTACCATAGTAATTCATAATCAACCAGTTTGTCGTCCTTTCACAAAAAAAATGATGAATTCATATTTATTATGTAAAAAATATTAATGGAAAAACTAATCATATGCAGCCCAATGTCCATGAAAACATTCAATAGTTAAGTCAAAAGTCATAAGCTTGAATAAAACGACTGACGATTTACTTGACTAGTGTAATAATATTCCTTAAATTTTAACCAAACAAAACTATTTACTAGCACATAAACCCCTTTGTAATAAACAGATAGTGTTTCAAAGGCTAAACTAATTATTTTAAAGTTCATAGGTAACATCATTCACTGCTGATGTACCAGAAATCACAAGAAACCGTGATGTTTAATTAAAGAAAACCGTAGTTATTAACTATAACCACAATAAAACGTTTATTACTATAACGAAAACGTTTTCCAACCCATTCAAAGCTAGACTAATAATTTTCATGCTTCAATAAAACTCAGCGTGATTTGAGAACATAAATACGAAATAACTCTGTTTATAATAATGACTGAATTTAGTAATAGCTGTTACACACGTTCTGTTTAAGACCTTTAAACCTTTGATAATACACGAACCTCGGAGCTTCGAAATTCAAAACAAAATTGGAATGAGGTTTTAGACGTAGAAAAGCTATGCTTTATCATGAATGTACCTACTCGACCAGAGTTGCATCATGGCCTCACAGAAAACCGCAGCAAAATACAGTTGGCGTCAGGTTTCGCCGTACGATGCTAGCTAAGGAGGAGGCGAAGCGCGTAAGGGCACTATCCTCCTCACACCCCAGCCGCCACAGTAGGCGACATTCCGGCCGTCGAGAATCGAGAGACGATCTCCGGCCACCGTAAGCGCGGGTCTGCGTACGGCGAGTAAGGTTTGCCCGCCGCCCGACCAGATCCAGACCCAAGCGGACGGCGCGTAGCGTTCCGCGCGTGCCTCAAAGAGCCAATAGACCACCATAGACAGGGCCTTACAGGGCTGATGTTCAACCGGGATTGCGGGTAAAGTGCAATGAGTCACCGCGACCTCGGCCCAGAGCAGGAGAAGTAACGGTTTTTAGTCAGTAATAGTCTGTCGCTCAGAGGTTTCGCCGTACGAGTGAGGTGACCAGAGGTCCAAATCCTTAATCCTAAAACCCTTAACATTGAAAAGACTTAAAACCACCCAAATTTTAATGGAAAAAAACTCAGTATAATTTACGTAAACTAAGTAAGCTTCCGAAACGTCGACATCATACAACAATGTGTAAGTAAATCATTCCAAATATTCTACATAATAATTTTCATCCATTTCAGCTTCAAGCAATGTTGAAGATACAAGGCGGTCTTGTTCAGAAAACATGACCTTTAATAGACAAGCAACTATTATTATTAAATGGTATTTTCCTTTACTAAGATATTAGTTTCATGTTAATATCAATATCCAGTCTAATTAGCTTTGGTTACAGGGTATTATTATGTTTGGGTTCAGAATATAGATATTATTTAGTATATAAAAAGCCGAAAATCGTTGTTACCGGGGCTATCGTTAAATGGAAACCAATTATGACTAAGCATTGTCTTTTGGAATTAGGCAACACTGAACAAAACTAATCGTCTTTTTTATTGCTAGTCGTGAAACCGTGCCACTTCGGCTTTGTGTCACGTATTATATACGTATTTTTTGACAAGCTTCCTACAAGCTACCTCTTTGTTTCCACGTGTTAAACAAATAAAGACATTTTTATCAGGGCTCTAAAAAGACACATTTTCGCTATCAAAACTATGTTCAAACTTGATACCTATCTGCATAAAAACTCGTTACTAACAACTGAAATTTCAAACGAAAAAATATGAGAATAATTTTTAATTTGAAGTCAGCGCGGAAAGTTAAAAACACTGTTACAATGACTAAAATTTTAACTAGATAACAGTTTTGAACCTTACAATATCGAGTTTAATGAGACAACAGTTGGCAGTATTCGTTACGCTGGCGCACTTGCCCATTTCACAATCACCTGGCAATTTTCAACTTCTGCCACGTTTTTACAAAGTTTGAATAAAACAATTTTAATTTATTCACTCGCAGTCAATTTCTCCTCGCGAACACTGAGTGTGAATGCATTTATTCATTTAATTCAATTCTATTCTTTGTTATATATTTTTTTACATTTAATTTGACTTTGAATTATATCGAAATATTTTATGGTATTTTAGGCAAGAATGTATATTTAAATACTTACATACTTACTTACTTACTAATTAGTGTATTTAAGTATAAGTTATTTGATGGCGTACGCGCATACAGGTTATCCGATCTTAGACAATCGACGTCACCCATGGACACTGGTAATACCAAATGAGTTACCACAAGAGCGATACCGACTTCTTGTGGGTTATTAGGGATTTAAGGATAACGTATTTGAGGATTGAGAAAAGGGGGGAAGGGCCTCCGGTAACCTCACACATACGGGGAAACACAACGTAAATGTTGCTTCACGCTGGTTATCTTAGAACCCGTGGTATCACTCCGGTCGAGCTGGCACATTAGTGCCGAAGCATGGCTCCCTCACGAATAAATTAATAAGTCCCAGCTATTTAAATGTTCATATAGTAAATTGTTTGATTTAATTTTCTGTCTGCATTCTAATTTATGAATTCATTAAGTTCTGACGATATTCATCCTCTGGAATTCTATTTCCGACCAAACCGTTGCTTGTCCAGGAAAATTGAGTTTAATATGAACATGAACAGATGCATATATGTTCTTAATTTACATTATACCCGTTAATAAAATGCAAATCTTGCAAAATTTCCACTGAACAGAGCAAAACTCGAATTAATAACATACATTATGTTTGAAATATTAAAATTAAATAAAAATAATGTAAAACTTACACATTATTTTATTACATATAATGAAAATAATATATCTTATGGGACAGTCACATGAAAACTTGTATTACTTAAAAATATAATAATAAAATCGAAAACAAAAGACAGGAAAAGAAACAATATTAAAACAACGCTCTCACACGATCCGTATCAAAATATTCATGCGACTGTCAACAGAGTAACAATCCGCGATAATTGCCACACAATTATCAACTTAATTCACATGAAATTAAACATCATGTTCGTATAATTGACTCACATTGGCTCAACAACGATCGAAAATTCCAGTCGGATTTGGATTTAATTCCGGGCATGGTCTGCTGGAATACGTAAGCATCGAATGGATTACATAAAGGTTTAGCTCAGCTACAGTACTGTGTTTTGCTCCTGTTGTTACTGAAGCATCTGAATTGTAATTCGCACGGAAATATTCCAGATTGCTACAACTTTCGAACTATAAGACTACGTTTAAAATTGTTGAACCAACTTAAACCTTAAAGTCAATAAAGCACATGTAAATTTATCAGGTGTCGATAAATTCTTGCATCAAACTGCTTACCCTACCCAGTGCTCTAATTCTCTGACATACATTGAGCTTCGTTTATTTATTTATTCCTAGTACACAATAATAATAGGTTATATGAAAAGATCAATCATATCTCTTAACCTATAACAGACAGTTGTGTATTTGTGTAATTTATTTTAGGCAAAATGTATTGAAACTCCTAAATTTCTTGAAACAGAGTCTGACACTCCCTTTCCGACAGAGTGGGAAAAATCATTTTATTAATTTCATAAAAATGTACTAATATATTGTTATTCAATATTACCTAATCCAATGGTACAATATTATGGTACAATAACAGTGGGTGATCCTTTTTCAGTAAAAAATATTTTTTGGCTAAACAGCGAAACGATTGTACGTTATTAAGTACAAAAATGCTACACAATCTAAATTTCAAAACATCTGCTGCAATAATAAAGTCTCGTTCGCTCCACATTCCATTACTAATTGAGAGCAAAGGTAATACATATAAAGAAAATGTAATTTTTATGCTTTTAAATAAATAGGAAGGGGAATCGTTGGAAACCATTAAATAAATTGGATAGCGGAAATTAAACTGAACGAGGCATTCATCTAATTGTCGACCATTTATAAAAGTGTTGTTTGAAAGCATTTAAATTAGGTCTTTAGAGCTTATTTTTTACTATCATCCTGTATTCTAACCCTTAAGCAGTCTGAAAATTCGCTTTAAGCGAGGTTTTTAAAATATTTAAATAAAGAATACCGAATTTCAACTGAAATGAGCCTTATTCTATTCCGTTGTGATTTGTAATAACCACACGCAATTACTTAAACTTTTTTCATCATTATTTTTTATAACTAGCAACGTGGCCAGGCTTCGCACGGGTGCAAGTCTGATACAATATTTCTTCATTATTTTAAAGATGTTAATATACACATGAACCTTCCTCTTCAATCATTATATCTAAGCGACTTTGTTTTATACTATGTAGTGATTTTTAACCGAGTTCGTTCCATTCCATTCCATTGTTCCATTTTTATTGCTCACTTTTATATAGTCACATTTTCTAAACTGTAGTCACATACTCACATTTTCAAATTTATACGTTATTTAATTACTTATATATAAAAATCAATTACCACGCTGTGTTAAATATAAATGTATTATTTTATCGTCCACAGAAATACCTTCAGTATTGCTCCGGTTCGGTTCTCTAATGAAATTTGCATTCAAGATAAATGCAAATGTACCGTAACAAAATACAATGAATTTAAATTAAACTAGGACGGTAGGTATCTAAGGAGGTGAAATTTATCTAAGTATTAACATTAAAGTGTATGTATATAAAATATATTGTAACATATGTACCTACTACTTTCTCGACCTATTTTGTTTTTTTTTTTGATATCGAACTGCGATATCGTCTCTTGTTTTTTCAACATACTCATGACATTGTTTTTCCAAAATCAAAAATGTATCATTATTCTATTAAAACGTATCACGACTGCACGTGTTTGCTTCCTAAATTAAATGCGAATTATTATTCATAGTACTTAAAAATCCTTTTTGACTGAAACAGGGAAGGTTTTGCTGGTAGCTAAGTAAAATTTGTAAACCTACTTGCGACTTGTCAATCCAACAAACTATTAAACCAAACACTCTTTCAAGACTTCAATATCTGTAAATGCTAATATTAAATAAATATATCTTTATTTAAAATCCCTTTTTTTCAGACCGTTTTTAAGAAATAAGTATGAATGCAATTTGATGCAAAAAGAACGTGACAACGCACCACACAAATCTATACAAACTTTTTCGAAAAATGGTGATGTAGGCAATTTGAAATGACGATGTAGAATTTTACTTATTCAAGTATTCTTAGGTTGCGGTTCCAAGGCGCAATAGTATGATTGCCCCGTCCTAGAGCAGCAGGAAAAGGAAGGTTTTTATTCAGTAAGGCGTTGAAACTCTTTCTCGACTCACCCAGGGCGGGAGAAGTCACTGGATGACTTTCGCCCTCAACAAGAAAGTACCCAATTTTATCTCAGAATGGTCAGAAATATCTTGGAAATGGAATATAAGAATCTACACATCACACACACACAACCTTACTTACTCCTTTAGCGAAACTGTTATTCGCTATTTCACCCTCGTCTCGCTTAGACAAGAGCACTGGATATTAAACTCTGTACATAATACAGGGGAACGCAATAAACCACTCACAAGCTACTATTGAATCGCAATCCTGGTACGTTGCAATTCATGATCACGATATTTCGAAATCTCAACTACATTTTACGGGAAGGCAGTCACCGATAAAGTATTTCGAATTGAAAATGTAGTAGTAGTAAAAAATTTTTGCTAAACATAAATTGGAATTTATGTTTAGCAAAAATTTTAGACTACGATATTAGACTCTACTGTATTTTAGAAATAGTGTATTTTTGATCTGTTACTATACATTTTATTAATATAATACTGTACAGCGATTTTTTTATTAAAGTTTTATATGATTTTAGCTGCACTTAACAGGATGTTTAATGATGTAGGCTTTGTCTATCAATCTTTCTTACCTTTGGGTGATGCTTAGCTAGGTACCTAGTTATCACAATTTTGGGGTGCTCTTAATTTTCTTACGAATTCATTTTAGTTCCGAACAGCGTCACCAACCCCATCTGTACTTTCCCAGGGTATAATTTTTAGGAAAAACTCGCTTAGCGTTCTCTTGCTAATGCGTGAAAAATCCAATAGATGGCGTTGTATTACACAATTTTGCACTGTTTTCAAATCACAATTCTTTCACTCTTATTAAGTAGATACATTACATTCTAGCAATATAATATATGAAAATGAATACATCAATACCGCAAACCTATAAAATGATAGTATATTTCAAAGTTACGACTGTTGCAGCTAACTAAAGACTGTCATTATTTCTTAGAAGCCACATTAATATATTGTGTGCCATAAACTATATCCTCGGTGGAGAAGTAACCGTACATTGTCTTTTCATTTTATTACGTGGAGTGCCGATATCACACAATTTCAGTGGCTGTATGCGACCATATATTATTAGTCTGTGGTCCACATAAATTTAGATGCAAAACCATAGTTTGAATTGTGGTTCGCTTTTTGAATTTAATATTAGAGAATGGATAAATTAGAACAGCTGGGATCGAGATGATTTATTATAATAAATATTTGTACATTTAGGAATCACTAATTAATTATAATACATAATTATTCATAATTTTATATAATAAGCTGTTTATTTGCGCGATAAATTTGAAAACAGAACTTAATTTTTATTATATTTTGATAGCACTTAAATTCATAAGCAACTCATATAAATTTGGTAAAACAGGCTCTTACATTTGCATCCTAGCATATAAGACACACAAAAATTATCTTAGAAATTAAATGTGATTGGTTCTTACCGTTGTTAATTTCACAAAAAAAATAATGCTAAAATTTTTGTTAACATTATTTTAATTTACTCCCGACAGAGGCTAAATAGCAGCGATTTCTGGTAAACCTAGGCCTTTCAAATTGCAAAAAGTCTAAGCATGGACATTGTGGTAAACTCTCTCATGTCAAGAAGGTCCATATTCCAGTAGCAGTATCTGGATGTAGACAGTTTGATAATGTTGTTAAGAAGCATATTTTTGCTTATCTCCTTAA
Source organism: Spodoptera exigua (assembly GCA_902829305.4). Taxonomy (NCBI): domain Eukaryota; kingdom Metazoa; phylum Arthropoda; class Insecta; order Lepidoptera; family Noctuidae; genus Spodoptera; species Spodoptera exigua. The sequence goes on along the minus strand of LR824616.2, from coordinate 9,557,872 downwards.
GCGATTGTGGAGGAAACCGTACTGTAAAGGTGTTAGTAAACAGATGAGCTCTCTTCCCTTGTTTTGGTCATCATTTGTTGCAGTCTCAATCAACTTCTTACTTTTGTCAATCTCTCGATAATGTCAAAACGAAACGCGAAAAGAAATTTGTTTATCATAGATAAATAAAAAATGTGTGATTCTTTATTAAATCAATACTCAGTGTCAGAAAATTTACCAATTGTGAATTAAAATTTAATCGTAAGTCTTAAGTTCCGAATTTAAGCGCAAAATTAGGGAGCCGGGAATTCTTATGAACAAAAAAAAAATAAGAAAAGTCGTGGCCAAAATCGGCACGGGTCAGTTTAAAATAAAATATAAAACACTGTCAAAAAAAATTACGCGCTGTGATGGTAATAAACACAACGTTTAAAACACTGTCTGTTGTCATGCTACATTAAAAAATATTTTATGATTTTCTTAAATCTATGTAATTTATGTACTTACAATGTTGCAGAATAAAATTATTTGATGCCCAATACAACTATTGTTTAAAGACAAAAAATACAGAAATTTTTCTTCCGCATAGCAATGCGAATCATTCACAAATAGATCAATTGTTTTATTGTTTTGTATCTGAGACATGAGTGAATGAAATCTTATGAATGATTGTACATTAGACTAAGTGTCATTGTTTATTTTCTTTGTGTGTTGTTGAATAATTTTTAATCATAAACAAAATATGTATTTTCTCGTTCCGTATATGTAATTTAACGTTTTAAATTAATTTCAACTGAGTAGTGCTGTTTTAACATAACATATATCATCATATATTACATAAGCACAGCCATAAAAAAATATATTTTCGACTGTGACATATGTACATATTAGGAGATTTCTATATCACCACACTTAAGGACCTGGTTGGAGAAAGCAGTTTCAAAGGTGCAAACTTATCAGAAAATGCTGCGGTTTTCGCGGTCTCTGTTCGTAATGTAGTCATTAGTTTGTTTTTCTGGCATCAGCGGATAAAGTAAAAGTAGGGTCAAAATATATTGTAATTGTTGTGGTCCGTTTGCCATTTGCAAGATAAATAATAACATAATAATGCAACATTTATAAAAACACACTTATAAATGTTGTTTATAACATTCTAAGGGTGTATAGTAAGTAGCCAGCTAAGTACGTACTTCTACCCGCTTTTCGGCTACTTTTACTCATATTATGATGTTTTATAGCCTTCTTCGATATTATGGACTTCCTTACACAAAAATAATTATTCGAATCAAACCAGTAGTTTTGGAGGTGTAGTTAGTTATACATATTATTAGTATAGATAAGCTAATGCCTTCCGGCAGATACGTTGTATAAAGAACGTTATAGTTTAAACAGGATAGAAGTTAGAACTTCCTCCTTCAATTGACCACATGTATTGTCAATATTATGGAACAGACTATTTCAACAAAAAATATGAATACCTTGGTGGCGCACACTTCATTAATAGCCTTTTTGTATTAGACATAGAACCACGGTTGGCTAGCTTTAATGTACACAGTGATAATTAAATTCACATTTAAAATATTAATTTATCGAACACAAAATATATGATTAATTTGTTAAAACGATTAATCGTGCGGTACCCTATATAGTTAACTGGTAACAATAAAACAATTCAGCTTCGTATCATAAACTATAGCGAACGAAAGAGTCATCGGTGTGGTACAGTTTTGAGCAAAATCATAACACGGCTGAAAGTAATCGACGCCGTTAAGCAAAACATAGCTCGCAGCTAAACAAGCAGTTGAGCAAGGAAGACCAATCAGTCAACATTGCACCACGTTTCAAATAATAAATAATTCATTTAAAAATCGTCTAATCGTAAATTAATAATCGTAAATTAAAATTAATCGTCCATAAAATATTGGAAGTTTTACAACATTGTTTTTTATATTTTATTTTGGGCAATAAAAAGGATGTGTGTAAATAGTTGATTAGGGGATGTGATTATAAAAAGACAGGAAATGTATCGCAGGATAATTTTCGTATTTGCGATCTCAATCGTCATTACTCTGCAGGTGAGTAATTTATAATTAAAATTAATATAATTATGTAGATCATTACGTACAAATTAACAAAAATGTCAAAAAATATACTACTTCTTTTAATTTGAATCTAATTCTTATACTACTGTAAATGTCAATTTTGTCGGATATTACTTTTAGTTTTAGTTTTAGTCTTTAAACATATTATTGACTTTTTACAACAAAACCAGCGATTATTATAATTTAATGACAAAATAAATAATGTCTATTTTTCGTTTACTATCTTAAAGCAAATATAAATAAAAAATCGCCATATTAAAATAAACCCTACAAGTCAGGCTTCATTACATCGCTTGTTACCCGCGACTTTGAGGATTAAAAGCCTCAGCGTTAATGACGAGCGAAAACTATTTAAAAAAGTTTCCGTAAAAAATGTATTTGAAATGAGAACGCAAATATATGTACATTTAAAATTCGAATTAAGAACAGGGGTATGTTCTCAATGGCATAGCATAAGCAAATTTAAGTTGCGATTTGATTATTCTCGAAATCATTGTACTGTTAAATTGGTAGATTACTCGTACCTTAAGGTTAGACTTTTAAGGTACCTAGCCTAGGGAGTTATAGATAGATTATTTTAGGGATCAAACAAGTTAAGATTAGTTAGATCTTACAGCCCACTGACCACATCTTTACGGCAAAATAGACACTCTGACCATCTTAGGTTAAACTTTTTTCTTAAGTAGTTCCTTTGTTATAACTAAGTAAATAAATCAAGGGCATTGAGAGACAAGTGAAATATTAAAGGTCCTTTTATGTAAAGCGGACGAAGACGTAATATCATCGTCATAAACCACCTCGTGTAAGCAACACACGTTTGTCAAGAACATTAACACATTACACCTACTTTACCAACTGTAAAAAGAAAAAAGAGATTAGCAGAACAATAGCCAATCAACGTTATCATTTCGTAAATAAACGACGAAAATCGCTTACGTTTTGTTTTGCTAAGTGCAAACTATTAAGATGTGTATGCGAAATTGTATGTTGGTAAAAGAAAAAGAAAAAAAAATGAAACCAACGATACAGGAGATAATCCTAGTGTAGGGCAACTTAAAGAACCACAATGATTAATATCTGATGTTGAATATCTTAAACTATTATCTTATAGGCAGGCCTAAAATCAAAGACGAGTGTGAATGCAGTTCGAATGCCTACGAAATTTTCGATTCGTCTGATGTAGCAAATGAGCTAAGCTACAAGTGTAAAAATGTAACAGATTTTTATATCTGTTTGGTGTTCAGTTCTGGATGTAGTTGACAATCATGGTGTTTGTTATAATCTACCTCAGATAAACAATTCTAAAGTAGAAAATACTCAACTCTTGTTACTCGCAAAAGAGGTAATAGTAAACAGTTTCTTGTTTAAGCGATATATAATCGTATCGAATAACCAGGAAGATCGCAATATTACAAATTTGTTTGATATACAAATCGATTGTTACCGTACTCTTGTGTGAATATTTCACACATTCCCGATGTTTAATAATGTAATACAAATATTATTTCAATTACTTCATTCAATTCAGTAATGAGATAGTTTTGATTCAACATTTCCTGTCTTTTACTATTTTGCTTCGTATTGTTCATGTATAATATAATATTATGTTAATTTAGCATGTAATCACTGAATCTCACCAAATAGTAAGAGTAACGTAAACAGGACAATTTTAAAAATCAAATATCAATCAATATAAATATCTAAATAAACACAACTTCATTTTACAGACGACAGATTTCCAAGATAACCTAATAAATGGGTACCGAGCGCTGATTGCGGACATTCAGGTCCGAACACAGAAATCTCGAGAGGATATGGACACGCTCGTATCCCAAATAAAACTGCTAATGAAGAATGAAGCAGACAAAGCCATTAACTACATGACTGTCTACCTCGAGCAAATATCTCTGTACTTCCAGGTATGTTTTATTATAATTTTTAATTCCTTAATTTCAAAAGATATCTTTTTCTTTGGTGTATTCATAAAGATGGTATTTCTTGGTTACTGCACCAAAAAAGTAATTATGTATCCGTTATCTTGAAAAAATGTGTTATCAAACTTATTTTTTGGCCAACAACTAATTCGGGAATAGGGTGCAAAATAATATAACTTTATAATTTTCCACCCATTCAAATGCTCTTGAAGCCATAACTTAAAGTTGCCATTTACCCATTACGACCAAAATTCCAACAATAAAATTCAAGCTTACACTTTTTAATGGTTTTCAATAATTGCTGCAAGCGTTCATCCGATTACAGCTGACCATTTTATGCTTCCCTAGGTGATAATACACGACCGTAAGCCTCGGAACGGAACGTATTGCAAAGAGAGCATAGTTAAGCTGCTCGGAGAAAATTTGCAGCTAGCGGACGAAAATGTCACATTGTGCTTGGCGCTTGGCTACCAAAGGGTACAAAGATTACCAGGTATGTTAACGTTAACTATGTAAATAAGAACTAACTCTATTAATTTTAATAGCGGTTTTCCATTACCAGGACCTTTTTGGGGTCTGATTTTGGTAACGGACCAAAGATAGCTCCTTGGGGTACGCCGGAGATAGTTTCAAATTTTGTTTAATTCTCTAGAGAAATCACCAAGAATTGAAAGGGTTTGGTTTTTTAACAAAGATTTTGGTATCGAGTCTTTTGTGTATGTACATTTTTATTAAGATTGACAAGCCTACACATATAGTTAGTCTGTTTGAAATATACGACGTGAAGTACTTTAAATGATTTTGTAAAGTATGAAAGTAATAACTGTACTTCCTTTGAGAAAGTTTTGTTAATAATGATAGTATATTAATAGACTACAATACTTCCACTGTAATATAGGTGATATTCAGGGTTCCGGACGATCCAATGATATTGTGTGCATGGTCTGTGTTGTAGTTTGGGCTTAATGAATGCGCGGTCGAGCTCAGTTAAATCAGGCTTCCTGTTTGTCGTAGAATCGATTATGCTGGCACTGACCAATATCTTTTCTCTTTGACGTAGTAAAGGCAGTAAATTACTTGCTAGTGAGTTTTATTGGACCACGTTGGCTACTAAAATGTTTACTATATAATTTTTTCATTGATCTGAATAATTAACCCCCAGACAGTATAAGCAATATGCTGCAAATTTTTAGTATCAAAGCCAAAATCATTTTTTTTAACTTAACCATAAATAGATACTTTTGGAACGTCAAAATATAAAAGTAGTCTGTCAGTCTGTTCGTCAGTGAAGCTAGGTACTCGTTCTTAAGATTTGTGGATTCATATGGAAAATGAGCTAGAAACTCCATTTGGTTTTGTAACCAAAATACAGTATTAAACAAATTGGTGCATATTACCCTAGTACTGATAAATAGGTACTATTTAGTAGATAAGATACAAAATCCTCTCCAAACATTCACTTTTTATCGAAAGGGGTAGTAGGAAAGTTAAATAAGTAAATACGTTGCCGGTAAAGCGGTGGTGTTTACTTTAAATCTAAACTGTTTACGGTTTGGCCGTCGGCTTTGTCAACCTACATGCGTCCGTATTATTTTGGGACGGTGTTCCTTGTTTATCAACATCAATATATCCGCTAGTGACAATACAGGTAGTCGCCAAAACAAACCAGCACTCTGTTATAATAACAGCCGATGTGTGTCATAGTAAAATCTAGGTGGCTTGGCTATGAAAGTGCAATGTTATGACAGACATTCGATGATTGATTGAATCAACTTGTAAATGGAGTGACTCAATATAGGAATTCGAGAGCGTGTTTAACAGTTTGATAAAGTTTGCATAATAATCTGACATAGAGAATTGTATTTTCAATGTTATGATTCAACAATGCCGTCTTTACAGAAAAACTGCAAGTTCACTTCGAAACGTTGGAGAATTTAAAGAAGTATTCAGCCTCAAAGTTGTTTGAATGCCAGAAGCAACAGCAAGTTGGTGGAAACTGCTCCCATGAGAGTCAAGATCTTGAAAGGACTGTTGTAAGTATCAAATATGTGGAACAAGAAATTAATATAAATAAGCTTTAAAGAAGAGAATTAGTACAAAACTTATATGCATCAAAGTAACCCTTAGCAGTAATGTTTATGATTAAAATTTCCCATCTTATCCCACAATTGTAGCGTTTCAAATAAATTAGGACTTCACAGCTATTTAAAAATAATGATTCTCAAGAGACTAGTTTGGTACAACTGGATAATTATATATTCCAACGAATCGAGTTTTAACTACTTTGATTCCTGGTGTGCTCTTTTACAATACATCCCTTGAAGTAACTTTTACACTAGTATTATAGGATAATAATATCTTCATAGTACAATTTGTATTTTTCTACTTCCAGTTCTTATACGAGACATCGCCATTCCCTGTAGTGATGGCAGAAATCGCCATTCATGGCTTCAAAGAAGTTTCAGATCTAAGCGTTTGCCTTAAAGATATTATCTCTAGGATGATGACACACTCCGTCAAGGTCATCGGAGACTTCAACAGATGCATCCACAACATAGAAATGCCAAAACTCAAGTATTTATTGAAGTTTATGAAGAAATATGCTTGATACATCGCGTACTTTATTCTAATAGGGTCGCCCATTTTTATGTTACTCAATAATTTACGGACGAAATTATTCGATCTCAAGCCAAAATCTTCCATGGGATTTATACATTGGTTCTTTTGGTCAAAAAACGAACTATGTCAATCTAGAGGTTTTGGATTAAAATCGGTTATTCATTTCGGTCATTATTGTAGTCGTGATTTTCATTATAATGCATTATTTTTATTTTATTTTAGTTTATAGTTGCTAAGAGTTACTGTATTATCTAGATTACAAGTTTATTGAATTTTAGTTACTTTATGATTATTAATGAGTATGTTTCGATATTCTGTATGGCTTTTAATGTAAAATGTACATTAATGGAGATTAAAACAGTTTATTCTTGGTATTAAAATGCAGTGTATAAAATGGCAACCCTTAGTGTGATTGATGATTTGTATGGGTTAATCAAAATGTAAATAACGTGTGTACTATTAACATTCAATATATACAATTAAAGTGAATTTATTTTTACATTTCTTGTATTGATGAGATTTATGATTTCAATAAATAAAGGTTACATTTCTTTTGAGTTTTATTTCATCACTCTATTACCAACCCCTTGCTGAGCAAAAGCCTCTTCTGAAACTGAGAAATTATGAGCATTAATAACCACGCCTGCTCCAGAGAGATTATCGATTTCAATCTTATAATAAGGAATTATTATCAGGTTCTCGCACTATGTTTTTCTTCATCGTAATATGACAATGGTGTCTAAACATTCTCATTCTCAAGTGCAAATAACTCCAAAAAAGTCACATAGATCCTCCTTCGGGGATAATTTACCTCTGATAATAATCACACATTCTATTTTATATTATTCATCCCTTAATCGAAACAAAACTATTGAATTAAAATTGTAGAGTAGTTGAAAATCCATGAAATCTCGAGCCAGACGGTGACGTCACTACTTCCTTATGCATTGCTTTCTATTCTATTCAATGATTCGATTCATTGAATTTCAACATACACATAGTCTAAGACTGTATTTTCAGCGAGCAAAGTAAAATAGGTCACCGACATTGGACTTTTGTTATTACGAATGTAGATGCAGATTACTAACAGGAAGTGTAAAATTAAAAAAAATGTTATTCTTACATACTGATTTATTAATTTGTTCAGTGTGTTCACATTAAAATTGTTAATAAATATATATTCAAAAATGTAAATATGTTTTTTTTATTTAGATATTATATAGAATGTTTATTATCAAGATATCAGAGTTCGTGGTGGCCCGGAGGTTAAGGAGCCCGCTTCTCATGCATGAGGGTGTGGATTCGAAACCTGGCAAGTACCAATGTGACTTTTTCCGGGTTATATGTACTTTCTATGATTATTTAGACACCACTGACAAACGGTGAAGGTAAACATCGTGAGGAAACCTGGACTTATAATTTCTAATTATAAGTTTGAAATCGCCAACCCGCATTGAGCAAGCGTGGTGATTAATGCTCAAACCTTCTCCGTGTGAGAAGAGGCCTTTGCTCAGCAGTGGGCACTTATAGGCTGATGATGATGATGATGATGTTTATTATCATAGTCATATTGAGTTTTACTTGTTTTAATGAAATTAATGACGACGCCGATTAAATTGCATTTTTGTTACAAACATTTTATCGTAGAAAATACTATTATATTAGTATTGTTTTCATTTATAGTACTACTTGGAGTTCAGCAAACTACATAACATTATCTGACTAAATAAAGTTACTCGATTCATACAACCAAAACATACAAATACGAAAAAGTAGCGTCAAGAGCAAAGTTTGTATGCTAACGCCATCTATTTTATACAGCTTGAACTAGCAAAGCAACTCCGGTAAACCCAGTTCAGAGTTTTCAGCCAATGTAGTGTCAACGCCATCTTTCTATATTTTATGCGGCTTGCTTACTAGGTACCTACTATTATTCTACGTACATACTCGTACTAGAAGCTTTTGATGAGTTAAGTATTTTACAGCTGGCAAAATATTTCAGTTTTTCGAGAAGCCAAAATCGACAGATTTCCATAAATTTTGCACGGTATTATGTATGTTAGTTACATGTGTCTTCTATAAAAAACCACGTATTTTTTTAAATATAAGTACTAGAAAAATATCGTGAAATTAATCAATCGAAGTGTGTTTATTTTTACATTTTGTTCCATTGACAAGTTGAACTAATGTCAGTCTGTCGGTCAGACCTCTTAGAAAGCTATGTGCTCGTTTCAAAGTGTAGATTCGGATGGTTTTTTAATCAGTTTTACAAACATATTCTTTATTATAATGCGTTACATATGACTGGTATACGGTGAAGGAAAACATAGCGAGGAAACTTGGAGGTTATTATTAATAAAATAGAGCATAGATTTTCAAAAAAAAAATTCAATTCTTTCGCTAAGTATGGTTTTTTCTCACATTTAAGGGTCACATTATACCGGGTTAGCTACATGTTGTGTAGCCATGTATACCTACGGAAAAAAACATTAACAAGAACCTAATCATTGAAGAACTTCCCAATTCCATCCTCATGCTATTAGGCATACATTCAACCAGAATAACAAGCCCTCGAACGCTACAATTAGATTTACACGAAGAAAAACACCTTCTCGCTACTTCCATGAGTGAATCAAAATAAATTGCTCACTTTGAGAAAGATATATGAAGCAATTATTTAATTTAAGACGATTTTTGTGTTATTATAATAAAATTATTATTTAAAATATAATTGATGTTAAATATTTAGTATTTAAAATATAATTATTTTTAGTAATTTAATTTATTTATGTACTATTTCCATTTTTATAACAAAATATAAGTCATTTATGTATATTTCCTTATTATGAGTCTGTCATCTTGACATCATTGTCACTGCGATAATATAAATAGACAAAAAACTAATTCTTATTCAAGATATTTTTGCTAGGAGACTTTATTAATCATAATATAATTTGTTTTTTTCAAATTAATTTGTTTATAGGTGGTTAATATATGTTTGATAACTAAGTTACAAAATTGATGGAAACATTTTGATAAATACAAAATGACAAATACATAAATAGTATGTATACATCGACTGCACGGTTGGTGCGGTGGCTGGGCAACTGACTGCCGTGCAACGTGTCGCCGGTTCGATTCCCGCGCGGAAGAACTCTTTGTGTGATTCACAAATTGTTGTTTCGGGTCTGGGTGTCATGTGTATGTGACATTGTATGTTTGTAAACGCACCAAAATCCTAAAGTGGGGCAATGTTTTACGAAAACAGAAAAAAAAGCAAAAATAAAATCATATTTATATGTTTATTATCATCTTTAACGCTGAACGCCGGCGATCACTTGGGGTTTGATGAATCAAATAATATACAAGGGAATGGCTACCTCAAGCTTTTAATGTATGTGATAGTGAAAATGATCTTTATTTTCAGTGGTATACATTTCAATTATGAACTACTGGTTTACTTTTAAAATGCAGTTTAAAGGCTTCGATCTAACTCAGAATAGTTGATATACTTGGGAATCAAACGGACGTCATTTAGATATCATTGTAATTGCTTGCGTAGGAAACTATAACGAGAATTAGAATAAAACTGTTAACTAAATGTAGGTAGAGATTTATTTTGTGTTATAAAAAAATAAATGCATTTATTTCCTAAAGAATTAGTATTTTATTAATAAGTAACAATGGCAAAAATAGTCGTGTTTTATTATTATTAGTTTTTTGGTATACATCTGAAAATTCATTCATTTATTCGGCTGGATTACGTTAATCCAAAAAACATCTCTAGTTTAAATGTACATACAATACATTATGCACCGTATTACAAACGCAACAGTGATGAACTAAGATGTGTTATAAACTTTAATTGCTTCTATAAATTCTTGTGAACAGACACTAAACGCAGGTTATCCGATATTTTATACTAAATGCTATCTTCAAGCGGTCATTGAACTTTGCTTACATACTTTTTGCTTCTAAACATCTGTTTAACATATTTTCACACAGACATATTAAAAAAATACGAGAAAATACTTCGTCATTATCAAAGTGTCACATTGTTAAGATAATGTCGAAATGATCAATTGATAATGGCACAATAACGCAATTATCCTCTGTTAGGGCTATTTGACAAGCTTTCACGACCGATAAAAATATGCACTTGACTGATAATAACACTTGTAAGCTTGGAAAACTTATTTGTACAAAATCTCCCTTTTCAACGTTCAACCATAAAGAATTCTATCGTGAAGTAAATTAAGTTTTATTAGTCGAGTCAATAAATCCATAATAATAAAACGTAAGTGTTACCACTCACCAGAGTAATGAGAACGTCGGCGGAACAAGGTTGGTACTTTAGCAGCCGGCTAAATCTTAACGTGCGCTGGGCCATCGTCAGTGGGCCCACGGGTCGAGACACATGGATATGCGGGGATGAAGGCGGCCGCGACGGCGGGGCCGACACAGGAGGCACATTGCGACGAACAGTCTCCAACGGTACAGTCCTTGCGACTAAAGTATCACTCCCGACCGAATTAACACTACCACTAAACATGTTCATCAAATCCCCAATGGATCCACCCCCGCTAGATCCTCCCCCACAACGCAACTTGTCCAAATCCGTCAAACTTGACCCGCGACGAACGCGGAGGCGCGAACCGCTGACATTTGACCGGTTCTGATACCCGAGCGCCTGTTCCCGGCGGACATCAGCCTCGCTGATCGCCTGCCCTTTCCTGCTCCGGAACATTTTCCGAACGTGTGATGTCACATCAACTTCAACAACAACACTGAACGTTAACACCTGCACGAAGAATTTGCATACAAACGAGTGATAGGTGATATCAATAGGGCCACGGTCGCCCGCAGGATGTCGCTATCGCGTCCTCGTGAATTTCCGCCGCCATCTCTTGCGCAATGTTATTGTACCCTGAACCACACTTTCCAATTTCTTCTGATTTTTATGAAGGGGTGCGTACGCAACAAAGTCTGTTAACGGACTGAGCGGGAACGCGTAGTTTCGTATGTGCGTATGTATGGAGTAAGTGAGCTGGACTAATGAGTTGATCGAGTTCAAAGGCGTCCGAGGTTTCTGCAGGCGACGACCGCCGCTGCGCTATTTATTTTACAAGTTCCAAAGAACAGTGACAGAGCCAAAAAGAAAACAAACCTAAAAAATAACCTACTAAATTTGTACACGTTTAAAATATGGGATACGCACAATTTGGAAGTCTTCTCCACAATCAGCCGCAAGCAATATAAACAAAGGAAAATTTTAATGTATTCGTTCGTAATGTTATTCTTTCAAAAAATTCTTTTGTTTTCGAAACGATAAATATATTGTAGGTACTCAATTACAATTTTCAACGAATTTATTAAGAATTGTATATTTTTATCAATAACCAGTTCTGAATTATAAATACAAAGTAAATAAGGTTGATTTTATTTCATTTCATCGAAATATTTCAGTCAACATTTGTCTCTAAGTAGATGGAATTAATAATGAGATTACATTACAAGATAGTTTACTGAAACCCATATATTTGTGTACAGAATTACTTAAGAACTATTCAAAATGAATATTAATATTAAGACGTTATGAATTTGAGAGTAGATTTTCAAACTACATTCAGTAAATCAAATATAATTAATATAATTTTAAGTAGGCATATTACTAGGTATTATAAGCTGAGCTCAGTTGAACATGATAATTAATCAACAACAAATATTAGCTATATGTAATTTACTTAAAGAACTTCATTTTAGTATGAAAATAAGTTTACGTAAGACTGAAAAGACAGTGAATAGAAACATCAAAACTGATAAAATTGTCTCTGGTTTCAAAAAAACAATGATAAATCAGATAACACATTTTCCACAAAAATATCTTTTAGTATACATCAAATTGACGATAATGTAGTTGATTGATTTTATTTGAAAGTTAGTTTTAAAATTCTCGACGTAAAATAATGTGACGTTAAAACTTTGCACCCAATTAGATACAATATTCAATAGTTTTTTTTATCATTTTGATTCATTACTTTGTTTCAATAAAGCAATGGATTAAACTGCACTTGGATCAGTCAATCCATCATAATCTTTACTGAGGTAATTGATCTATATTTTCATACAAAAACAAACCAACTCCGAGTGATTAAAACAATTAACAATCAGTAAACAATTTTATGTTACGTGTCTGCCTATAAGTTGTGATGACCCTGAGGTCAGAGAACCCGCTTCTCATGTATGATGGTTCAAAACCTGACAAGTACCAATGTGACTTTTCCGACACAGTGAAGGGAAATTTCGTGAGGAAACTCAGACCTATTATTTCTAATTTCAAGTTTTCAACCGTCAATCCTTGAGCAAGCGTGATTAATGCTCAAACCTTCTCCATGTGAGATGAGGCCTTTGCACAGCAGCACTTCAAGGCTGATAATATGTATCGTGATGTATATCTGAGGAAGACATGTTTAACGGTGACTAAATTGTCAACATATAAACGAGGAAATTCACAAACACTCAAACATGAATTGACTGTATCAATATAGCAAAATGGGTATGTCAATATGTTTTGATGTCATTCTCCTTTCTTTATTCTGAGAGAGAGATAGCGCTTGCCATTATATATTACATACGTACCGATTCAGTTTCAAACTGATAATTTACTTGAAAAAGGACCTTATTGACGCAGTGCAAAGGGAATAGGAATAATTGTACATATTTAAAAGCGACACTTTGTATAACATGACCTTGAAAAATCCCATACTCAGATGAAATGGAATCCCAAACACTTTTCGAGTCACTGAACCAATGAAAAGGTACCTAACACGATCCTGGCTTAAATCTAGCTTTTGACGTTCTTGAAAATTTCTTCAAGTAATGCTGATAATAATCTAGACATGAAATAAGACTGTCTCCCTAACAAAATTTCGCTTCTTAACGGTGTGCAAGAATTAATTAATGATATCAAAGGTAATGGAGGGTGTATTTTACGAGTAGCCCTCCTTAAGACGAGTTCAATCAATTACGTAGATTGTTCAGGCCAATCAGCAGCCGGACCGGCTTTCAGAGTAAATCACTACGTACCTATTGAATATGTTAATGAAATTCATTGAGTGTTTAAATCGATTTCATTTTTATTCGATAACCGGTTATACTTAGTTACGATTACGTTTTTTGAAGAAAAAGTACTATTTATAATTATATTATTATAATCTATTTGGTATTCTTCTGTATCTATTGTTCGTGCTATTGTAAAATATTTTATTATTTTTAGATAATTTTTGAACGCATATTCCTGTTACATTCCTAAATAATATTCACCTACCGATTCTTTCCTATATTCATTAAATTTCTATGCCCACAATCGCTTATAACTGTTACAAATAGAATGAAAATAGGTCGCTCTGTATATAAACATCAAATTCAATTGTTTTGTAGCAAACAATCTCTTCTTCTAAACGAAATAACTTCATTTGATGTTCAAATAACATACACAATATTTACAAAACCAAATTCGGTCAAACATTAGGTTTTGGAATATTGGATATCAATATTTATTTTTCGCGATCAAATTACGTATTTTATTACAAAAGTAGTTTGTTAGGAATAATGTTAACATAACATTACATAACACGAAATAAAGACAAACATAAATGAACAAATAATCGAAAACTCTCTCACGCAAACTTGACCAATCTCTTCTGTTATACTTTTAAATAGTTTTTTAGTTGATAGGGTAGGTATTTTAAAGTCAAATTATGAAAATAAATGATCGTTGACACGTAGATGCATACCTATTATACGTAGGTATATAGGAATGTAGGGTCAGAAAATAGTTTAAAAGAATTACCATCATTTCTTCTGCGATACTCTATCGTTATCCAAGACTGTCCACTACAACTAAAGACTACACAAAATATACCTATTATAAATGGATTGTATTAAAATAAATGTAATGTGTAAATACTACATGCATAAACTCATTTACGTATATATACCTCTTTTAAAGTCCAGTCATTCGACCGTGAGTAATGAGAACAAAAGAGGCTCGTCCGATCATTCTTATTTTTTTTTTTATGTTTCAAGTTGCCGTAGCCCTTTTTTAATATTTGAAATTAGAACTGTGAATTAATAGGACAAAATCATTTGAAATGAATGGGCACATTCATTTCAAATGATTTTGTCCTATTCGGTGTTCGGAATTATTTTTAAATAAGTGCTGCATTTTTTTCATTATTGTATTTATGTAGACCTTTTGTAATTCTGTAATAATATAGTTTAAACTATATAGTATCTTCCACGTAGAAACTAATTGAATAGACATTAATTAAAATGGGATATAATTATTAATATATCTAAGGAGGAAGGAACAGCTTTCAAATGTAGGGCAATTAAAACTGCCCAGAGTCCGACGATGTTTGCACCACATAATCTTTGTTTGAAACTTTGATTAAAGGCCGCATACATCTATACTAATATTATGAAGAGGTATGTAAGTTTGTATGTAGGGGATAATCTTTGGAACCGTTGGTCGGATTGCCAAAATTCTTTCACTGATAGATAGCTATAATGTTCCTTTGTGCTATAGGCTATAAAGCATCACGCTATGATCAAATGGAGCTGAGCAGCGGGCGTAACCGCGCGAGAGTAGCAAGTAAGTTATATAGGTATTATGCATGTGCACAATCAAGGCTAAATATAGAGAAGGTACAAAACATTATATTTTTTATCTTTACCAATCACGGTGTGGTCCCGTGATTGGGTCCCGGTCATTTGGAAGGCGTACGAGGGGCCGGAGCCAACTGCGCAGAGGCCCTTTAGACAACTTTAATCTAAATGAAATGGGACACTAATAAATCAATAACCACATATTATTAGTCTAGCTATAAAGCTTATTTTGAATTGTAAAATCGCTTACTGAAACTCTCAATTCTAAACTCTAAATTCGAATGCATTAAAGTTCCAACTAAAACCACATTATCTTACTTTTACGAGTTCTAGTTTAAAAATAAACACATTTATGTCGCGTCTGAGCTTTGTACACAACAACGACCGAACTAATCCTGTATCTAAGACGATTACGGACGAAGTTAAGTCATTGACTTGGATAGTAACAACACAGGATAGTATAGTTATTGCTGGACTGAAGTCTTTGCTCGCATCTAGTGGACTGTTTACAACTACTCGACTGTAGAACTTCGCTAGTAGAGTAAGCTTGTAGCAATGTTAGCGTGATAATAATGCTGTTCGTAAGTCTAAGATAGCTATGGGTACGCTTTGTTAAGTTTTTAGTGTGTGTATTGTTTATATCTGTAGTTTCATGTTCCATTTTTAAATTAAAAATTAATGAAATGTCACGGGTAAAATAGGCGACGGTATCCAATATTTGTATCATTATACTCAAGTAACGAAAAAAGGAGGTTTGAACATATTTTTGACTAATGTTTAAACCATTTTAATATACGTGTTATGTCACAAACGTATTAGATATTGTATCAGATGAATGTTTTGCTTTATATAGATCATTTCACAGGTCAATCAACATACACTAATACATATTTCATTCCCCAAGCTTTCATGTATCGAGTCCCATTTACGTTCAAGGTCAGATCCGATCACTTGAAGGCCGCGTAACAACATTTAGCCATTTTCTCTTTCCTCCATTTTGATTATGCCTACTCGAGCACAGTGGGGCGTTAAGCACAACACTAGTTCTATATGCGTTTGTCTTGTAACTGTAGGGTACAGGACTTTGCACTATTTGCGCACTGCGTAATGCATTGGATTAAAGTTCAGTTGCTCCACTGTGCAGTAGGATTATTGTTCTAATGTAGAATTTGTCTAATGTTAGTTTACTTAAATGTTTGTAGAATGTGTCGTTTCGTTTTATTATCACTGCTTGAGTAGGTAAGGTTAAGGACACTTAATTATATTGGTGAGTTTTTTAGCATATAAATGTGAATTTAATAGAAGTACCTAATTATAGTCGGCTTATTTTTAATACCAAAATTTTGGTTGTCGTGAGGCTAAATCTATAAGAATTAAAAATAGTGTAATACCCAATAGTATTAATAACCTACATTCTACCTAAATAAATTATTCTATTCTATTATTAGTAAATATTTAGTGTGGTTTGGAAAAATGTTTTTGTAAAGAAAACATACAAATGTAAAGTGAACTTATCATAAAGGTGTTTTGAGTTCACGAAATTTAAAGTGCGGCGTATTGTACATACATATAGATATAATTAGTGCACATGGGTGGAGTAACAGCACAAGTGTAGCTGCGTCAGTGCAAACAAGATTTTGCACTTCGTTCCAACTTATTTGAACATTTATTTTATACGTTCAGAGAAATAATAATGCTTAGACTGCAAAACCTGAGCAGTTTCCGAAGTATGTGTAATAATATGTTAATTACTGTGACTTGTTAAATTGGTTAATTCTAAAACTTTGTCGCAGTTTTGGCAGGAACAGTTTCACCATCATCTTGGTGGAGTTTAGTTGTGAAAGGTTTTAAACATAAGTATCAATTATTTATACAAGTAAGATAATCAATTAGTAAAAAAAATGTAGGTACCTTGGTTGATTCATGCATTTTTCAAGGAAATATTTAATCATAATCGTAGTGAATTTTAGTTATAACAAGTTTTTAACGTAACGATGAATTGTTCCTATTATTAAGATTTATGAAGCACTAAAAAATAGTATCTAACTTTTATTAAAACATAGAAATCTTAAATGTCTCACGAAATCTTTGTATTCTCTTAGACGTCACCGATTAACTAAGCAACCAATAAAATTACGTAAATCACCTACAAATTGGCTCGTCAATCAAAAGACGATAAAATTCATTATTATTTACTGCAGTTTTTCTAACCCTCGCCAGCCTATATCACTTTGGTTACCCAATGGATGGTTAGACACAATTAGTATGTCCATTAAATCGTCAGGAAGGCTATATAGCAGTGGGGGGTTAACCCCTACCGCGCCAGACACTTTTAGTGGTACATTTTGCCCCTTATCCGTAGTGTCATATGAATTTTTGAGGGAAGTAGGTTAATTTTGTTATTTGTACGAGGTCTATTACTTAAGCATCAGCTCCTCAACTGAAATCCGTATTATGTATCAATTTGCATTACTGTTCAAATTTACATAAAATCTGGAATTGGATAAATGTACTTCATTCTTATACTTAGTTAGTTTTTAGGATAGGTTAGTAGTAGAATATTTAAAAAAAAACATGTCTAAGAAATTGTTAATAATATTCGACGTAGTTTTCTTGTATAAAAATACTTTTAGATTTTAAAGAAGACACATTAACGAGTAATGACGTAAACACTTTCAACAGTATTTAAATGACATCACTGAAATAAGTAGAGAAAGTAAATTCGTTCTAAAAAGATAAAAAGAAAGAAATGTATAACGCACATATTTCAGTCAATAAGCATATTCATTACACTTTGATAATATACAAGTAATACAGAATAAAACACCTTTTAAACATATAAAACTGGTTCACATAAAATTTACTAAAGTCGCAAAATTGTTCACTGAAAAAGACACCCTATCATAAAACCCTAACAAAGAAAATCCTTTGTATAACTTCAGTTTTCTAATTGTACTGCTTAATATGTATTTGAATGATATTGAATTGGGACAATGTACGCGAAACATTGCTTCGAATGTTACAAATGACTTACCTGGTCCTTATCAATCGAGAGCGAGCGTTAATTCTCCATGATGGTAAAAAAATGTTACAAAAATAATTATAAAAATCCTGAAACGACGATGGATGCAAATTTTTGGTGATATCATGTAGTATCATACAGTTCTGTTCTGAATGATAAATGTCGTAAAAAACAAAAAAAGAACATCAATAAATAATAAATAAAACAATACTTTTAAATGAACAAAATGTAAAAGAAATAAAAGAAAAATTTGTTTACAAGAGAAAGAAAAAATTAAAGAAAAAATAATAAATAATAAATTGTAAAAACGAATAAAAACATTTTTCTGCATCCACCGTTGTAATTGAAAATAGTACTCACGTTTAGCTGCATAACAATCTTATTGTAAGCTCGATGCCATCGTTGCCGAGGAGTCAACTTTGGCTGTTCAGGCTGTTCCTCTGGTCTCTCCTGCTCCTCTCGGAACACACTGTCTTCCTCTTGATACGGCTCATCAGCCTCTTGGAATTGCTCCTGGTCATCAAATTTGTCTCTTTCTTCCCTAAACGATTCATTTTTGTCAGTATATGACACATGGTCATCATTGTATTCCTCAACATGGTCGTCATAAGGTTCAGCTTCTTGGAAGCCGTCAGTCTCTTCAGGTACCTCGTGATAGGTCGTGCGCTCGTCTTGGAACGTGACTTTAGATTTGTCCGTGAGTGATTCTGTGGAATTATGTTTGGCTGTAGTTGTTGGAATAATAATAAACGGAACAATATCAATTTCAGGTTTTACGAGAGCAAATCAAATAATCATTTCTGAATGTTACTAGGTAGGTATTAATCACAAGTTTCGTAATATTTATAGGAACAAAAAAATATTATGATAAGGGTGAAATAAGAGTTTTCTGTAACATTATAAAAACCTATACAATGAAAACGATCAATACATAATACAATTACCTTCTTGTGTAGTAGGGACAGCAAGCTTCTCTTCAGGGTGAAAAGAACTTTGCGAGGTTCTACGATCAACAATCGACGGCGTTTGACTGTGATAGCTGTCAACTGACGGTTTCCTTATTTGAGCCACAGTCCTCGTCGGAGACGCTTGCTTTTGCAAGATAGGGCTTGGCGGTACATCCGACAAACGCCTCTCCTCAGGGACTTCTTCGAGGATGGTATCATGAGCGTAGTCATCATCACGATACCTGTCCAAAGAAGTCCTATCGCGGTCTATTGATTGATCGTATTCAGTCTTATGATACTCGTCCTCGTAGGCACTTTCTTCGAAACTCGACTGGGCTAAGTCTTCGGGTGCGTCTGGTAACGTCCGAATTCGACGCACCGAAGGTCTTTGTATGGACTCCTGTCTTCTGAGAGACGGAGTTCGCGGTAAAGAAACGGGTGCTGATGATGATATAGTCACGGGAGACCCATGCACTGACGGCGACATATCCGATGACGGATAAGAGGAGGAGGAAAGGACGGATGTTGTTACCGGCACAGCACTACTGATTTGGGTTACAGGAGCTACTGATGAAGAAAACTGGCTTGTTGGAGCTGTCGTTGCAGGAGTAGTGTGAGGAGGCTGAGTTACAGCAGGAGCCGCAACTGCTGCTGCAGCTGCTCCAAAAAGGCTTCCCAATTTCTTAGCACTACCCGCCATAAATGAGCCCAATGTTGCAGCACCAGTTAAAACAGTCGTTTGCAGTTGTTGTGCTGGTTGTTTAGCTTGTTGTTGCTGCTGCTGTTGTTGCTGTTGCAACTGTTGTTGCTGCTGGGTCTTTTTCTGCTGCAACTGTAGTTGTTGTTGTTGCTGCTGCTGTTGTTGCTGCTGCTGCTGTTGTTGTTGCTGCTGCTGTTGATAGGGTAGTTGATTGGCTTGTTGTTCAGAATGTTGTAAATACTGTTGATCTTGGTAGTATTGCTGATCTTGTTCAAATTGTTGTGTGTACAGCTGATGGGAAACTGGTTGTTTTTCTTCCTCTTGGTAATGCGATTCAAATTGTGAATCGTACTGGTAGTCCTGCTGGTATTGCTGTTTGTCTTCGTACTGATTTTGTTTTGTATACTGTTGGTCTTGCTGTTCGTACTGATACTGTAGACCTTCGTATTGTGAATCGTATTGTTGATTTTCGTACTGATAACTTTGGGTTTGGTAGGTATCTTGTTGACTCGTTACTGGTGGTTGAGGTAAATAAGAAGAAACTGTTGATGGCACTGTTTTCGGTAACAACGAATCGCTTTCACTAGTAACGGGATACGTGAACTTTGGTATTGTCTCGGTTTCGGTCCAAGGCGTTTTTTGAGCTGGAATATGAAAGAAAACGTTGTAAATATTAAATGTAAATTCACCACACAAATAGTCTATGAAACGGCTCGTCATGTTTACGATTTAAAAAGAACTGATTTTTATAATAAAACTAAACGTGTTCACGTCCACGCGGCGGAAGTTGTTATCTTTTATGTAATGTATCATTTTTAATATATAATATAAATTCTCGGTTTTGTTCTGTTGACATTGACACCATTTTAATATCAGAATATGCTAACCGATATATAGCATTGCATTTATTTATCCATTCTTAAAACTTTATTTTTTTTATAAATCTTTAAAGATCTATTATTAATATTTACCAGCGGCAGGCGGAGTAGCGTGTGGCGTTTCATCAAAGAAAGGTTGCATACCATCTGAATCATATCTGTAACAAACAAAAAATGAGAAAATTTTAACAAAAAAAAATTATATGAAATAAAAAACATTTATTGCTGTTATTTTGTTTTGTAAATTTAGTACGAGATTCAAGACTAAATCAATACCAGAAGTCTTGTATTCCTCAGTTTTGGCATTAGGATTTTGATGGTTTTGGCCTCCAGTAAACTCATTAACAGGGCGAGCTACATAGTTTTTGTAGGTAAAAAGTAATTAGCGTTAAAAGCATTCATTTTATTACTAAGAAACGTTTAGATCTCGTGGGTGTATCTGTAAACTGCGTTATCATTGGGATTCACGTACCGATATGATTATAATTAGGTCACTATTAATGAGGTTTTTTTTTCTAGAAATAATAATAACTATTATCTGCTTTACTTGCCATACCTACTAAATACATGGACATCCTTTTAATGATGATGTCATGATGTAATTGCTTATATTAACAAAGTAATGTTTCTGGTGAACGTGGCCTACCACTCGCGACAGTTATCTTTTCAAAGAATTATAATAAAAATTAAGCGAACATTAACATTTTATGGGAATATGGGGATTGTGCGATTATCCAGGAATACTTAATGGCCATGCTTCGGCACGTATGGGTCGGTACGACTGGAGTGATACCACGACCTCACAGAAAACCGGCGTGAAACAACCACAGCGCTGTGTCTCGCCGTGTAAGTAAGCTTACCGGAGGCCCAATCCTTCCCCTACCCCAATCCCTCCTCATTCCCAAAATCTCTAAATCCCTAATCCCAAAAAAGCCGGCAATGCACTCGGAACTCCTCCGTCGTTGCAGGTGTCATCAGTTAATCCGTTTGCTAGTTTGCCGACTTATCACATAAAAAACATGATCTTTATCGCAAATAATGGAATCAGATAAATTGAATGATGAGTTTTATTGACGGTTTAGTCAAATACTTACGTTGTATTATTATAACTAGTTTCCTGGTAGGGTTCTGTGGCAGTGTCTTGAAAGTCTTGCTGCAACCCGAAGCTATCATAACCATAACTCGCATCAGGTATAGTTCTTTCAGGTTCTGTAAGATAAAATAAACCTTATGAGGAAGTCAATAACGTATCTATTGTTTTATTCAATGAATTGCCTTTTATATAGTACCTATCAGTGTGTACACAATGCAGAGAATTACATACAGCATAAGTTTGAATTATTATTATTTTTTTGCATAGCTCCAGAACAGCTTTTACTTTAGTTTCTAATACCTAAACTTCATCTGTTTTTGAGAATTTCGGTGCAAAATTATGTTATGGTGCAAGTCAGACTGACGCTCCAAGGGTTCCGCACGATTGTTGAATCAATCAAAATCTTTAAAATCAATTTTATTGCACCGCAGCTCCTCTTAAATTTTTATTTTACATCGAGTTTTTTAAGTGTTTTTTCTTACAAGAACAACAAAAATACAACACCTATCTGACTAAATTTCTCATGTCTACCTATTACGGTTCATGGGGTGATAGAGAGCTTTGTGAGAGACAGATACATTGATTGACTTTCAGCGGTTTTAGTTTTTACTCTTTGCACACGGAACCTTAATAAGTAATCAAAACCTCTATAATTGTAAGTTTCTCTTAACTTTCTTCATAATTTCATATCATTACTGTGTCAACAATTATAGGTAATTACTTTTTGAAAATTATATTATACTGTATTCTCTGTAATTATTAGTTTGGTAGATGGTAAGTACAAAGATAAATATGGAAAATTATATGTGTAATTGGTATAGACAATGTAAGCCAGTCTCACCGGGTACGTAAGGCACGTGCGTAAGCGTGGAGGCGGAAGGCGCGCGCCTGGGGCGCGAGAAGCTGCCATATGACGTCATCGATGACGACATAGGCGTAGGGGGCTGGGGTAGGCGGCGGCCGCGACTGCCTCGTGTCGACCCCGACTCACTGCCAGGGGGCACTGGTAGTGCACGACCTCGCTTAGGGGTTGATGACGGGGTAGCTGAAATAAAGCACATTGATTCACGATAAGCCTGCATTTTAGCTCTTGCTGTCTCCATCTGTTGAACCTTGGCTCCTCTTTCTCCTTTCAACTCCAACAGCTTTGGGTAGACAGAGTAATTGGAATAGATTTCCTTTTTTTTTCGAACAAAACATAGCTATGGTTTTGTTTAACTTTTTTTACATTTCAAGGTAAAAGACTGCATCAATAACATTCTCAGTAGTTGATTTAAAGAAACAGTCTTAAGTTTTATTTTTCTTTTATGACCCATCCAACTGGCTAGGCTTTATTTTTAAGAGTCATTCACTTCAAAATTCAACCGCAAATTATATCGCAAAATATTTGCGCGAGTATATTACGACAGCAAATAATACATTTATTAAAAATTACGACGAACTCACGTAAATTCAATGCGCATGCTGCTCATTAATAAGACTCCAGTAATTGCGAATTGAAACTAATAAAACTTTACTCAGTAATTCACGTGAGTAAGTCGTTAATTTCTATAAATGTCTCATGGTAGAGACTATAAAAAATAGCTAAATAATAGATCAGCATTTATAGCAAAAACTGTGTTTTTCACTTACCTGGAAGACTTGCAGCAGTTCTCCGCGGCCGCGGCCTGTATGGTGCCATCTCATTGTAATCTGAGTACCTTGATGATGGCACCAACTAAAACAGAATTACAAATAATATATTAACCATATGCTTATTCTAATAAAGGTGCTTTTCCAAAGTGTAAGGTAGGAAAACGAACTGAAGGATGGTGAACTGAACTGAGGAATGGTAAGCAAACAGCAACCCTATGGACACCCACAGCAACAAATAGTTATAACTGCTTGTAATATAGACTATTTTTGAGTTAGGACAAACTTCCAACTGCTTTTGCTCTTGAGTCTTCTGACTAAAAGCCATGCCATTTCATCTCAAGATCCGATCCGGCTGTACATCATTGGGCTTTGCCCGCAGCTCTAGCTAAGCTTAATATAGTTTAGAATTGGCATTGCCGATAATATAGAGCATTATTGGATTCCATTCCATTTACTTACTCCATTTTTCCTAAATTTCAGTAAGAGACCGAAGTCTAAAATTGTAGCACACTTCTTTTTTTTATTTTATATTATGTCTTTCTTTAATTACATATATTCAGTGTAGCATATTTATATACGATAATGTATCATATCTTTCTTTTTTGTAGACTCGTACAGAATACATACATAAAAAAAACTAATACAGAAACAGATTGCAATTTCCTGATAGATATTCCTGAGGTATATACATATCTATATATATTTATACGTATTATAGTTTAAATGTCATTAAATTGTACACTAGACGACCCCTATCTGACTTCTATTAGGTACAGCTCCATCCAAAGGTTGTCTGTAAGAGATCGCCTTGTGCGATAAGACCGCCCATTATACACTTTATTTATATTTTTGATGTCCTTTGTGTTAATGTGGTGTACAATAAAGAATATTATTATTATTATTCCTGATTGCAATCTATGCTCTACAGTCTTTCGATAGAAGAAATATAAGCTAACTGTGGA
Organism: Spodoptera exigua; assembly: GCA_902829305.4. Lineage (NCBI taxonomy): Eukaryota > Metazoa > Arthropoda > Insecta > Lepidoptera > Noctuidae > Spodoptera > Spodoptera exigua. Next base: position 9,533,331 of record LR824616.2, on the reverse strand, counting down.
AAACAAAATAAATTAAAAAAAGCCTAACCAATTGAATTCTAAGTATATTTAAAATCTCACCGGTTTAGGCGGCACTTGCGGCAACTGAACAACAGAAGATCTCCTCTTGTTAACGATGTTTTCATACTCCGTTGGAGTTAAGCCATGCCCGTCATCATAGAAGTATTGCCCTCCACTGTCCCATTGCCTGGAGTCGTCCCCAACGTACGAAGTCTGGTAATGATAGCTCGTGGAGTCGTAGTACTCTTCATAACTCTGCTGTTGTGCTAAATGGTCCCTGAAAAAGAAAATGGTTTTTCGTGTCATTAAACAACGCAATGTTTAGTTGTAACATAAGTTTCTACAGACACTGATTATACGGTCAACTACGGACAACTAGTCAAATTCAACATCTTTATTAAAACATTAAAAACTATAGTTTAATTTAAATAAACTATGAATTTTGTACGAAAACTTAACATGATGTTCTTGCGTCATACAACATGCTTTCATAAATTGATTCCGTGTACAAAAATGTGGCATATCAAATAATAACCAATGCATGAAAAAGTGATTATTTTAGAAACTTAATTGTTTTAAAAATATTTCCGGTTGAGCAAAATTTTTTTTTTAAGTAGTAAATTTTAATGTCTTTAAGGCCATTAATCATTATGTCTTAAGAACAAATCCTAATGTAGGATATAATATATAATAGACTGCACGGTTGGCGCGGTGGCTGGGCAACTGGCTGCCGCGCAACGTGCCGCGGGTTCGATTCCCGCACGGAACAACTCTTTGTGTGATCCACAGATTGTTGTTCCGGGTCTGGGTGTGATGTGCATGTGAAATTATATGTTTGTAAACGCACCCACGACACAGGAGAAAATCCTAGTGTGGGGCAACGTTTCAGTAACAAAAAAAAATAGACCAAGTACTAATTCTAAAAATAAAGGTATAAAATTTAATCTAGAGTTATGTATGTATATAAGACTGTGTGAGATCATACCTAGTGTGCGTGATGCCAGGGTAGCTCTCGAACCCATACATGTTATCATCATACAGGGTGTTCTGACGCTCAAGACTCGGCCGGCGCTGTTCCTCTGTCGAAACGAAAAAAACAGATTTAAAATAAATCAGTCTATAGACAGGACAAAAAACAATACTCGCACACGAAAAGATTAAGAAAAATTGATCGGTAGAATGGTTCAGGGCTGCTTCTTAATGTTCTAATTTTCGTTACACCCTTTATCAGCAGTATCTAACAAACAACTTGGAGAAAACTATGAACTTTAAATATTTTGTACCCTTCTTATGCTATATAAAACAACTACCTATATTCTAATATGTGTTCTAACACAAATGATGATGATGATAAATAGTATGAAGAGGAAAAATTTGTTATTTTTTTATGTAATAGGTCGGCAAACGAGCATACTGATTACCTGATGGTAAGCAATCAGCGCCGCCCATGGACACCCGTAACGGAGGAGTTACGAGTGCGTTGCCGACCTTTTAGGGATTAGGGATTTGGAGATTTAGGGATTGGGAAGGGGAAGGATTGGGCCTCCGGTAACCTCACTCACACGGCGAAACACAACACTGTGGTTGTTTCACGCCGATTTTCTGTGAGGCCGTGGTATCACTCCGGTCGAGCCGACCCATTCGTGCCGAAGCATGGCTCTCCCACACTTGATTGTTTACTATTTGAACGATTTGAAAACCTTTACATCGTTTCACAGTTGGAAAGCTACATTATTCCCGGTGAACATAGACTATAAACTGAGCAAGTGAAACCGCAGGGAACAGAGGGCCTACTATGACACTATGATATATGATAAGTGATATCCATCTAGCCCTCTTTCTCGCCCGGAAGATTCACGCTTTAACACGTCATGGTAGGCCTACAGCTATTTGCTAAATACGTAACGCCTAATTTTTCAAACTATTCTCTACTTTGTCAGTCTGTTAGGTCTGCCAAAACTGCCATCTAAAGTAATTTTTTTTGAACGTGTTCTTCGAAATATCATTGAATCTAATACATTTATATTATTAGTATTGATTTCTGTGCTTACCCCCGGACTGCCAGTCAGCCGCGGTCCGCCATGATATCGCTGACTCCACACTCACTTGAGCATGGAGCTGAGACCACGTGTCTATCCTGGAATTGATAAAAGAAACATTAGAATCATAACATTTCTGTTAACCTTAAAGTTTCTGATAAAAATTAAACATTGTCTTTTTTCTACGTGCGTGTCTATAGAGGGCGAATAAGAGTAGCTCGCCGCTCGACCAGAACCGCGCGCGCCTTAAAGAGTCAATAAACCACCACAAAAAGGCCTTTCGCTGGAAACTAATAACTATGCCTACTAGTCGTATGGACTAGATTCCTGCATTAAGAAAACAGCAACTAGATTATCTCTCTTTTTTTCAAAAATGCTTAACAATCTGGCCCATTCAATTAAGGATCTACTTTTTTACTGACTAAAACCGTGGTTCCTTCTCCTACTTTAGGCCGAGGCCGCGGTGCCTTTTGCGCTTGTCCCGCAACCCCGGCCGAATGATATATCAAACAACAACTGGAAACAAAATTTTGTGGAGTACACAGAGACCATTTACTTCCCAGAACCAAACAAGGCAATGCGCCAACCAAATAGTCAAAAAGCGTTTTGGCTTAGACTTTTGAATTCATTTACCTGGTTCGCGGCTGACTGTTGTAGTACAACGGGTCGGTGTCCCCGTGTATGTGGTACTCGTCTCTCTCGTACGAATTCTCACGAGATACCTCCAATGATCTCTGGAATTAGGAAAACCATTTGTTATTTAGGGAACACTTTTTTTGTCACTGAAACCAACTAATATTTGGCAACTTTTTAAGTTTCAAATAAATTATTCTGCTTCTTTTACCCAAACAATTTGCAGAGTCTCGCCCAACAATGCATATTAATCAGAAATAATATTATTATCATTTTTTGCACGATTGATGTTGCTTGCTCAAAGTATTATACTAGGTTCTGCCAGTAGCTTACAGTAGGGTAAAAAATAGCCTAAGTAAAATATTTTTGCCCATAATCTAACTCGACATCAAAATTTAACATAACATCATAACAAAAACCCATTCATCCATCTATTCATATTTACGACTATCGTAAACATGATGTAAAAGGGATAGTGTAAATTGCACTGAAAATATAACAATTTACCTGAGGTGTGTGCATCTGGTGGGCAGCGCTTCGGAATTGTGATGCGCTGCAGTTGGCATGCTGCCCCACTGGGTAGTTGAGGTCAGACGTGTAGTCCGAATCCTCTGAGTACCCCGCTGTAATTGAAGTAATATTAAAGATTTAGGCTAAACATACCTAGCAACTGGTTCGAGCAACATGTGTATAACAGCTTTGTCTACTTGAACTTTATGTCCTTCCGTGCTCATGATAACCAATCGACACCACCCATGGACAAATGACGAAATTAAATGCCATGACGGCCTTTTGAGAATTTTAGAATCTGCCATTTAGAGATTAGAAGTGTATTCAATTTCAAGAATGCCAGGTTAAACAGATAAAATGAATAGAAAACACCAACATTTTGGCTTTTTGGATAAGGGAATTGGAGATTTTGGGATTGGTGATGGGAAATTGAATGGTGAGTGTACAGAATCTCACCTTGACCTCAAAACGCACCATAGTGCTGTTTCACACCAGTTCATGATAGCACTGTGGGGTTGTGGTATGACTGCGTTTGAGTCACTTCATTCGTACCAAAGCATGGCTCCTCCTCATTATGCATACTATTTTCGTCCATCACACCATTAAAGCAGAAACTATCTTAGCATACTCTTATCTAGTAACTTGTCACTATACAATGATTAACTAAATCGGCTTACAGTCCATTGTACCAACTGATTATAATCAGTCCATAAATTAATCATACGGCTCTATTACAGCTATATATTACAACCTAGATTGATACAGTCTAAGCTTCTTGCTTATGCATTAAGCTGTCAATCGTATTACGAGTACATAGCTCTATAGTATTGAAATGGTTCGCTGTAGCGCAGGGAATTAAATTAATTATATTCATACAATGAAATTTGATTGAATTCTCTGCTAGTAAAATGATTTAGATTAGTTAACTTTCGTTAATTAATTCCGATTTTAATTTTGAGTTAAAGTATTGTTTTGGTTGTTACAAAATATTTATTAGCACGATATAGTCTGGAATATTTTTCTGTTCGGCAGCAACTTTTTTTACCGACTTCAAAAAAAGGAGGAGGTACTATTTTCGGCTGATTGTTTTTTTTTTGTACACCGTTTACACCGCCATTTATGAACCGATTTCCAAATTTCTTTTTTTGTTTGAAAGGTTATACTCCCGGGAGGTCCCATTTTTATGAAGTCTGGTTCTGATGATGGAATCCTAGAGAAACCGAGGGGAGCTTTCGAAAATTGTAGGGGCGAGTAGTGCTTTTGCATGTTGTTTTAGTAGGCTTTTTACAACGCTGCAACTTGCCGATGGTCGAACTCGACCTGGTGATGGAGCCGGACGACAGTCGAGGGATTTCCTTGATTATTTGAAGTAATAAAAAAAATATAAATAAAGAATATCTAGCTCACTGGCGTTTAATTGGGGAGCCCTATGTCCAGCAGTGGACGGATACGTGTCAATGAAGGTGATGATGATGAATACTTACATATAAATAAATATTAGCATATTATTATATTAATTAAAATGAGCACCCTTAGGTATTTCAAGGGCAGTAACGAAAATACTCACAATGAGCAATGTACTGCATCTGCCTGCGTGCCTGCTCGGCTCTCTCTGCGTCCAGCGTGCCGTTGAGCAGGTCCAGTTTGCGCTGCAGGTCCGCGCCACCTGTACCTTCAGCGTCTGCAATAAGGAAACAATAGGTTTAGACATTAACTCTACTAAATCAAATACCTAGATCAATTCAGAGACTTTGTACTATGTTCGGTCACTAATTATAATAATCCTTTAATCAAAGATCGTCGTCATAATCAGACTGAACAAGCCACTTCTTGCATGCGGATTTGAAGATAAATTACCACGCTCACTCAAAGTGAAACTTTGAAGTTTGAACTTATAAATAGAAATTGAAGTTCGGGTATCCTCACGTTGGTCATTTTACGTAAATACATCTGGAAGAGCACATATGCTACTTTTTGCCCTGGTCATAATATTATATCATATATACCTCCTGGATAGACAATCCTGTTTTTTTTATGTAATAGGTCGGCAAACGAGCAGGCGCATTACCTGGTAAGCAATCAGTGTCGCCCATGGACACCCCGCAATGGAGGAGATGCGAGCGCTTTGCCGACCTTTTAGGGATTAGAGATTTGGAGATTTAGGGATTTGGGAGGGATTGGGGGAGGGGAAGGATTGGGCCTCCGGTAACCTCGCTCACTCAAAAACTTCAAGTCAGGCTGTCTTAAACGCTATTACGTATCTCGACTTCGATAAAAAAGATAATCTAGTTTAGAAAAATCCTTCCGATTCCAGTATTATTATTTCACTAGTAATAGTACAAAGTTTAAAAATAGCGACAGAACTATGAAAGAAGCAATTCTTCTATAAAAATCGTTGGGTTTACGTGACCGACGTAGGTCATTACACTCAGTATTTGCTAGCAGTTCAGGCATCGACGTCCGTCAGTTGAAAACATGATTTACATAAAACAACTTTGAACCCAAACAAATAACGTCGTAGGAAAGATGGAAAAGATTACAGAGAACGTCGGAAATTTCTTTTAAAATTGCTTCTGTTAGCGGGAATAGCTTTGCAGTTGTGGGTATTGAGTGAAGTGGATTCCACTATTCTATTTATCAGATAGTTTCTTGGTACACCAATTTGGTTTTGGGAAATTTAAAGCTCACAGTAGTTTCTGGAAACTCATTACTACTGGGAATGTCAATTTATAATGGTGCACTCTCTTGGCGTACGTTTACGTTTTAAAAAGGGCTGGGACGTTTGCTTTTTTTTTATTTTTATTTATTGCCATAAAACACGGTATAACAAGGTTTTACAAAAAAGTATGAAAGTCCAGCATGTTTTGCTAATTATATATAGCATGCAAAATTAAACAATATAAGATAGCGGGCAGATCACAGTCGATACCGAGAATACAGTTTCCTTTGCATGAAGTCATGTATGGAATAAAAATTTTGTTCATTAAGCCATTTATACAATTTATTTTTAAATGTATTGAGATCAAGATATTTTAAATCATTTGGTATATTGTTATAAATTCGAATACACATAGCTAAACAGTTCTTATTATACTTTGCTGATTTAGGAATGTCACTTAGTACAAGTCTAAAGGAATCTCTGCGATTTCGAGAATAGACATCGTTTGCACTTTTAAATAAATGTCTATTTTTTGCTACAAAAATACAAACTTCATAGATGTAAAGCGACGGTAATGGTAACAAACCAAGTTTTTTAAATATTGGCTGGCAAGACTGATCAGGTTGCAGACCATACATCGCCCTTATGCACTTTTTTTGTGCGATAAATACCTTATCCCTGTCTGTGCTATATCCCCATATTATCAGACCATAACGGAGTATTGATTCTACGTGCGCGTGGTAGGTCATAATTGCCGTGTTAAGGCTTTAAGAAAATATCGTCTTTACTAATATTGCAAAAAGGGAAAATTTGTAAGTTTGTATGTTAGTATGCAGGGGGTAATCTTTGGAACCACTGGTCGGCCATAAGTTACTTCATCAATATTTTAAAAACTAATAATGCTTTTTGAATTTCATTTTTAATAATCAATTTATACTTGGAATAAAATGGTACATTTCTTGGAAAGGTTTTTTTTACAATTCTTACAGTCTTATTCAATTCTTATTTTCTTAATTTACCGGATTATGTTGATTAACCAAGATGACAGTAATACCTAATAAAAAAATACCAGCTAAAATCCACTAATAGCTTAAACAATAACTCTCCAGTTTATCACCATCACGAAGACCTCCACCAAAAATTCGCTCGCATAAATAAAAACTTGTGTCGCCTTAATCCCATCTAAAGTTAAGAAATCAAGGGAGTTTGCTCGTAAAATGAATAATATTCTTTCCAGTACGTATTTTTATTAGAATAAGGTCCAAATTTGCATACTAAGTACGTGTGACGTGTAAAATGGCTTCTTGTATTACTTGAATGATTTATGTGGTAGGCTAAATTTTAGGCTTCAATAAGTAATCGGGCCAATCAAAGCGTTCTAAGAAATGTTGATGACGCATTTACCTATTATTAACAGTTGAATGTTTAAAGCACAAAGTCTTTGAGTTCACTCACCCTGTATATCGTTCATGAATAAGCTATACGATTTTATGAATAAAATATAGATGGTTGGTTGCTTCGTTTGCTGAATAATATTGGGTATGATTCCTGGATTCCTGGTAGTAGTTTCTTGTAGGGCGAAAATCATAATTTAACTTCTTCCAGCTTGGGTAAGGCTAGAGAGAGTGGCAGTGGCTTTAAGTGACTTAAAACGAAATAGTTCCCTTGCGTTTCCTGACCAAACCCAAACCGCTTAGACTGTACCTACAATTTCTATTTTGGTTTCAAGGTTGAATCACAAAAATCTAGAAATTCGAATTTTATCGAAATATGTCGTCCATTTTATAGTAGCACTCACATACACATTTTACACCCACAAAATAATCAACATCACTGTAAATAAATTTCCGCCTGGAGACGGTTAATTAGAAAACATTAAAAAAGCAATCAAACAGGTTCATGGTTCAAAGTCAAATGCATGCCATCTTCATATTTAAAAAGAGAATTTATTTTGCTTAACGTCATAATGAATTATTTAAACGAACGCCAGTAACATTTTAAACGAAACTTTAAATATCTGTACATAGGAGTTAGTTCTCATTAATTGGGCTCTCCTAAATAGAGGCACGAAAATGAGGACGGACAGTCCAAGTTCTCAAGATGTTGCATTGTTAATTATTTTAAGAATTAAAGGTGCAGATTTTCCTGACCTTAGACCCGATTCCTCGACCTTCGAACATCATCCATAATGAACAGTAAAAATAAGTTATTTATTTAAAATCTACGTTCTCGCGTATTGAACGACATTTAAAAGCTTGACAAAAGAAAAAATATTAATGTCCAGTTCAATATTGAAATACTAGCTTCCACCCGCGGCTTCGCCCGCTTGGTATGCTGATAAAAAGTAGCCTATGTCCTATTCCGGAGTCCTATGTCCTATGCCAAAGGACATGGCCAAAAAAGTACATTCCACGTACACGAACAAAATTAATACACTGTAAAATACAAATAGAAATATGAATTATTACGTAGTTTTTAGCCTCTCCAGACCTGACAATTATTATTAAAAAAATGTAAAAATAATGCAACAAAATCAACTTCGTTTGTCAAGTTTCGCCATAATAGTCCATAGAGAAAGATAAATAAAAAGACTTTAGTATGTCTCACGATAGTTATTATAAAAAAAATAAAAAGACGTTCTAATTCCAAACCACGTGTCTTAAACTACACTTGTAGAAGACGTGTGATATGATCGACAAATGCATTACACTAGGAACATTTTATTCATACGAAACTGTATTCATTGGTTTTAGTTGCATTTTAAAATATACTCATATTATAATAATATTATGTTTTAATTTTTATCCAATTCACCAAAAAAAACTTAAACGAAACGGAACGTGTTTGACAGCGTGTTTTTGTTAACCTTGCTAATAATACTGGAGTTACTGTTTTGCGTTTTGGATTTGTTTTGTGCGGAATCCTCATCATCAACTGCGGAATAGGCGTACAAAGGCTGCAGAGGCGTCTTATATCCTCGCTTTCTGCACACCATCAAACAAAACTTTCACGTTGGTTAACCAGCTCAAACCCAGGTATGAAGTCGGAATATATAATACTTAGTCTGTTTTTTTATGTTCTATCATGGTATGCGATTTTAAATAGTGCATGTTTTTTTTTAGTTGCCTCTGGGGACATTCATTTTTCAACCACGCTTCTTATTATTGAATACTGAGGCTGGTGAACATGAGAGACTACTGGGGCATAACATGGCTTGCCTTGGTTGTGGAAAATCGGTTCGAAAAATAAGACACCATAATGTCAGTATGGACTCTCCATTGCTAGCTGGCCTAATATCGCAAAATACTATTAATGTGGTAAGCATTTTGTTTTTTATTCATTGTTTTATATATGTACTTGTATTTATTTATATTAATCTATAAAAAAAGTACTCATAGTAGGTATGTGTGATTATAATATCTATCTTTATGTATTTTCCATGTTTGCATAGACTTCTTTAAAATAGGCATGTTGTAACATAATATTTCTCACTGTACAATAACATAAAACTTGAAAACATGTGTTTATTCTAACTGGGGTTTATTTTCAGACCTCAAGAAGCAACTATGTTTGTCATGTGTGCCGTATGCAGGCAAATAGACAGACAGTGCAGGACTTATTACGAAACCTGCAGGAAGTGGGTTCGGACAACAATGCAGTAGCCTCTTATATTCAAGTGGTTAGCCCACCAGAGCCACCACCATTACCACCTGTTTTAAGCAGGCCGCTTCAAATGGAAAGTACTACCATATTATTACAGAATATATATTAAAGAAACGTACATTCCATACACAAACATAATAAAATACACTTTATAATAAAAATATAAAAGTGAATTATTACGTAGTTTTATTTTATTTATTCTCCTTAATAAATAAATCATTATTCTTTATACATATTGTTTTGTTTTATTTTATAAATTAATAAATAAATAATTAAAACGCCATGGTTTTTACAAGAAAATCTTATTTCGTGCACTTATGGCCAGTAATCTGACTAAAGGTTTAGTGAAACTATTTTCGTCTTGTTTGTTATAATTACGAGTTCTTCATGTGTTTTATTTTTTGCATTTTAAATTAATAATATTCACGAATGTAAACACCAAAAATCATTGATGTACATTGAATTCAATAACTATGCAAACGCCCATACAAAAGTTGGCCATGTCCTTTCATTCAGCAGTTTTGGCGTAATTGAGTAACAAACATCCAAACAGACAAACATCGTAACTTTCGCATTTATAATTAGTAAGATGTTACAGTGTAATGTTTTTAGTAGCAAAATTAATCATCAACAGGTAAAGAAATATCCATAGCACAAATAAACTGAACCTACACTCATTAAACACTCGACATTGTTATTCGACGACAAACAATGTCCAAATATTCCCAGCCATTAACATAAGAGGGGCAGATAAATTAAAATTCAAAAACTCTGATATAAATCTCTAATCAAAACTGGCATTCATAAACCCTCAAACATACATTATCTTTTACAAAATGACGTACAAAATTCGAAGTCAAAAGAAGAAACGAGACCATTTTCATGTAACAATGTTATCTTAAATACATAGTGCGTTTTATTCGTCAGTAAACAGCTTCAAAAGGGACAGTTATATCGTAAACAAAATCCGAGCAGATAATATTTTAGCGCTTCTTACGACTTTGAGAACTCGATAAAGATCTGGAAAGGATCACAGTGAGTACTTGAGAAACCAGTATGTATATCTATCGCAGGATTTCGTACTTTGTATCTAAGTATAATTTTTTTGTCTATGTACTGCGACACTCATTCCTGTGTGATATACTCAAAGTGGTAATTAATTATTTTGTGGTAGGTACGTCTTTTGTACTACACATCGTCAGCCTGTACTAAGTGCCCTGAGTAAAGGCCTCTTCTGCAGAGACGGTTTGAACATTAATAAAGAAGCTTTCTCAAGGAGGTTTGATAATTTAACACCTAAAATTGAAATTTAAAGTCTAAGATTCCACAAGATTTTTTCCTTCAACATAATATGTCAATGATGTCTGAATGTTCATTTAATAAACGAAACAACTCACATCGGTACTTGCTAATTTTCTACTCTTTGTGAAGAACTGGCATGGTCTTTACTTTAGGATTTAAAATATAAAGGAAACGATATATTATCTGTACCTTAATTATGGTAATATCAAGCAATGACATCCGAAAGGTTACAAAATATAATTCACGAAAGACCACTTAATCAGTATAAATCATCATCGTCATCATCATATCAGATGAACATCACCTCATCCGCAAAATATAATAAATAAAACAATATAAAATTAAAAAAATAAGCAATGAACATCCCTAGAAACTTCCAAAAACAGGGGAACTAAAAACAAAAAAAAACTACAACCTATTTTCTTACTAAAACTACATAATCTTTTCCTCATAAGACCATTGTAGACTTTTTTCCTTACCAACGCACATACCGGTCTTTCCGTCTCATTCAAACCAATTTTGCAAGTACGATACTTCCCATATCTTAGACCGTCTGGTAACAAACTATGTTCTAGTATTTTGTAATAAATACGTCCGCCTATCGCTCGTAAAACACAACGATATGCATGTTACGTATGGAAATAAAATGTCGCTTACATAAGCAAATATGTCGCTTGTAACATTTTAATGTTATGGCAAATTTGTTTAATACTATGTTGTGTCTGATCTAAGAAACGGTGAGTAAAGGTACACCATAAAAACATTTATGTACATAATTATATGTTGTTTTTAATACGTCGAAAAAGGCAATCAAGGCGACGGATCAATAACTGATACCACACTCAGGTTAGTTAAAATTTCGTTACCAGCCTTTTAGGAATTACAGGTTTGGGGAATAGGGGAATTAAACTGAGAATGGAACTTTACAAATACAACTAAATACACAATGCAAGTCTTGTTTCACTATTGAGTTAGTTTTTGTAAGGCGCTGGTATTACTTACTGGTTGCCCAGAAAATGATGTTATACCAACTTTTTCACTAGTTGTGTTTAAATTTAAGGTAATATTATATGAAAACATTTATCTCAATTTAATCTTATCTTGAGTGTGAAAAAGCCATATTTCGGCAGGAATGGGTCGGCTCAACCGGAGCGATACCACGGCCTCACAGAAAACCGGTGTGAAACAACCACAGCGTTGTGTTTCGCCGTATGAGTGAGGTTTTGAGGCCCAATGCTTCCAAGAATCTTCATATCCCCAATCCATAAAAGGTCTTCAAAGCACTCGTAACCCTTCCGTTGTAGCGGTATCAATGGGCGCCTTACTATCAGGATTTGTTTACCATTCTATCACATAAAAAAACTAAATAAAGGCTAATGTGGAAAGCTTTGTCTGACTTGAAATTTCAGCAGACTCTGTTACGATGACTTGAACAACGATACAAACAATTAATGATTACATCGTTTAAACTAAGATCAGTTACCTAACATATTGTTTGAAGATAAACGTTGTAGTTAACCCGTTATCTGGTTTATTACACAAACATCTGACGTTCCATTTCTAGTTAAGTAAACATTATGTATTCAATATGTATGAAAACAAAGCTATATCGGATAATGCCAATATTAGTTCTTGCTAGGCACAGGTGAGACGAGACATAAGCAATGTAGTCAAAGGCAAATTCCATTCATTTATTTCAATAAGATCAATAAGACTTTGAAAGTCATAAAACTATTATTATCAATATTTTAGATTATGATATTCGGTTACGTAATTTTTGAAATGGTCCAATGCTAATGTTCCACGATCAATTAAGTTAAATTTTAGTGTGGAAGAGCCAAGCTTTGGCAAGAATGGTTTGGCCTGACCGGGGTGATACCACGGCCTCACAGAAAACCGGCGTGAAATAACCACAACGTTGTATTTCGTCGTGTGAGTGAGGTTGCCGGAGGCCCAATCTCTCTCCCTCTCTCTATTCATTCCCAATCCTTAATAAATATCCGAAACCTTTATCCCGAAAAGGCCGGCAATGCACTCGTAATGCCTTTAGTGTTGCGTGTGTTCATGAGCGGCGCTGATTGCTTACTAGCAGGTAATACGTCTGCTCGTTAGCCGACATATACCATTAAAAAAATCAAAATATGGATTTATTATTAACAATTTGGTCAAGTCAAGGTATGTCTGGACATGACTGAAATTTACCTGTTTAAATTATGACAATGTTGTGTAATTCAAACGAAAGTTTTAAATATTTTCCTACTGGATAAAAGTGAATATTTATTTTATGAAATAAAACAGCCGTTTTGACACCAAGAATTATTGACACTCACATAATTCCAATAGGCATTTGAATAGTATTTATTAGCAGTCAGTTAATAATAGCAATTCTGGTAAATTCTCCCAGAGACAACAAACATTCTACAAGTGCACGTTCTAATAAACACTACTAAGTGAAGTCTAGAATGCCTTCAGCAATTAAACGCAAGACAGAATTCTGAGACCAATTAAGCCCTATTATAAACAACATCAAAGCTACGCCATACTTACGTAGTCCGCGTAGCACCGTAGCACGCTACGCCGTAGACACATTATAACAAGAGAATTTGTCGTAGCATACTGGCTCGGAAAGTATTATTAAACAAGGACGGCGGGTCATCACGACAGCTCAGAAGATGCCCTCGTTTCGTCACACACAACGACCAGCGCCATTGACACTCAGAAATAGCAAAACCGACTCTATCCAAAGCAATTAGAATTTACTTTTTGTTACCACATAGTTCTAATTATAGTGGTGGTTAAGAGGCGTAGTTTCAAAGCAAGTTTTCTATTTTAAAATGCGTGAAACCACTGAACTTTTATCCTCGCTGTAGTTTTAATGAGTTAGTTGGTCTAATCAGTTAAGTCTACGTCATTTCAGGAAAATACTGAACGTGTTTACTTAAAATGCTTACTGACATTTTGCGATAAAATCAAAGTTGTTGGAGTGAAAAAACTGACCTTTTCAAAGGGCTTGGGAAAGGAAATAAAAAGTTATCGAATCACTCGTTTGTTTTTTCTTGACTGGTTCATAACTCAATAAGTTTATTTTATGTTCCTTCATGTAATTCACGTGACCATAATTTAATGATTTTTTTTATTTTTGTTCTATATCTATTCTAATCTATACCTCTGAGCTAAATTGTATCATCCGATACACTAGATCTGGTAGATTTAGTCATACTTATAAAAAATAAATACTTCAGCTATGTTTTTTTATGTGATAGGTCGGCAAACGATCAAACGGATTACCTGATGGTAAGCAATCAGCACCGCCCATGGACCCGCAACGACGCAGGAGTAACGAGTGCGTTGTCGACCTTTTGGGGATTAGGGATTTGGAGATTCTGGGAATGGGAAATTTGAGAGATTTTGGAATTTTCAAATTCAAAGTCAAAAACATATTACAAATAAGCTACAGCCAAAAAAAAATGTTAAAGTTTGTGAATAAAGCTAAATCGTTCTTGAATGTTGATTTGAATAGAAAATAACAAACATGAACTTAACCAAAAAATTCGTCCAACAGATTGAAAACATAAAATGTTAACAAACCTTCTCTCTTTCAACCGTGCGATGATTATTCAGTTTCTTTTATTTAAGCATAAAAGTTTCCGCTAAATAAACAATGTATAAAAACCATAATATTTCAGAGCAGAACATTTTAAAATGGACGGTCTCCAGTCGTAATCCCGCACATTTCAAAAAAGCCGACAGCTTTATTATTGTGCCAACAACGAAACTTTTTTAAACTTAAAAGAAAAAAAACATACTTATTCCCAGCGCAATTCGTATTCCGTAAACGGAGCATACGGTACAAGAGTAAATATGTTACAGAGATCACACGGTGTAGAGTTATTTAGTTTTATAAATTTAGCACTATGTATTTGTCAACTCGTTTTCGATTCATGTATGAGAGTAAGTTAGCTAGCTCTGTTAACATTTAGAACTTGTAAAAATTATTATCGTTCTGCACTATCCAATGTTTGTTTTATAACAAATATCGTGAGACATACTAAATTAACTTTAAATCGCATAAATATATTGAGAAAAGATCATGATCATGCTCATGAGGAAGAACCCCTCTGTGGTTCGAAAGTAGTAGAGCCTTTCTCAATGATACGTGAGTAACCCGCAATTTTAGTAAATCCAATGTTTGACTGTTAGAAAGTTCCCAAGTTATTAAGACTCACTATACTTAAACGTGCAGTGAAATAATGATCCATTAACTTGCACGAAGTGTTTTAGCTGTTGACTGGGCAACGTCACCGCGACGAGCACGCTGGTCATGAATAAGAGTCCCATTGTGACTTGAAACTAGTAGAGCTTTTCTCAGTAAATTCACGTGAGTAAGTCGTTATTTTCAATAAATTTTGTGTCCCACGATAGTTACTATTAAAAAATAGTTTTAGTTTACAAAATATCTACACTTTGGAACGAGCAAAATAGCTTCACTAGAGGACAGACCGACAGACTGATACGCATTTAAAGTGAAACATCTTGATTTTTTTTTTTTGCTTGACGTTCAAAAGTGCCTACTGTGGTTTATTTGAAATAAATGATTTTGACTTACTTTTTTTTGACTTAATTTTTCTATACCCTTTGAGATCATCAATTAAATACGTGCACGCTGTACTAAAAAGCTTGAATTCCACAAAAAATAATAATATGAAGAACAAGCCCTCCTACCTCATTCTTGCCTTAATTGGCTGGCTTGAGTGGAGATTCGCAAGAGTAGGAGTTGAAGGAGACTCGGGGGAAGGATGTATCTCAGTAAGGTGCTGGTAGGGGTCTTGACCGTACTTCCGGGATTGCTCTGATAGCCGTGGGATGCCTCTCCTTCCCCAAGCAGCTCAACGTATGTTGCCTCCGTGTCGCTACATGCTAGCGGCCGTTTCCGGGGGCCCATTAATTGAGTTTGCCAGTCACCTCTGCCTGTTTATCCGTATGTATCAATATTGGTCAGGGGCAGGGGCCATAGTATTTCCATAGTTTTCATCCACTAGTGCATAGCAACCCATACCCATAACCCTATCAATTGTTACCACATTTTACCATAGTCCTGCATCAACCGGGGATTGTCCTTGGGTGCACTTTTATAGTGCATACAGGGATAATTGCCGGCTGATGCCCCATCACATTTAGATTAAAATTGTTCAACGGGCCTCTGCGAGTTGGCCCCGGCTCCTCGTATGCCTTCCAAAGGTCCGGGACCCTGTGGTCCCGTGAAAGGAAAGAACAAACAAATATTAAGACGCTTTAGTCTCTGTACAATTCATACTCATTGTACCGCCCCCAGCTGTTACAAACACATGGGATTGGTTTCTGTTCAATTTTATGTGATGTTCGCGACTGGAAAAGTGCAATTTCGCTGTGAGGTTTTCCAGTTCATTAAGTGAGGTGACTGGGTCTCTTTGTTGTTTACATAGTGAAATAGTACTGTATATTATTATGTATGATGGGATTCTTAGACGTGCTTTACAGATAATACAACTTATGATTAGTTCTACTACTTGTGTTTATTTCATTATTTTTTATTCATTTACTTAATCTATTAGGTCTACCAACTGTAGTTACAGTTAGTTATGATAAATAGTATATAATATATTATTCATGAGGTACTAATAAGCAATCACTTACAGGTAAACACCACCTGTACGACGTAGATAACTAATATTGAAACATAATTTTCGAATATATTTTTAAATAAAAAATAATAATAATATTCGAATATATTTTAAATCATGTCAAATCACATCCAAAATAAACAAAAGTTTAAATGAGAAGAATTCAAAAAAAAATGTTTGTTGCATACAAACCAGACGAAGAAAACAAAAATATAACGAAATAGAATTTATAATCAGCCGATAAAAAAAATATGTTTAGGTCAAAAATAAATTTAAAAACAATGCAATGGTGTCTGCAATAATTTTGTTGACTGTGTGGTTATAAATGCAATTCAATTTTCGAAAATTCAATATTCGATACCCGGGTCTCGCAAAATATTATCGGAGTTTATTACGATTGACAGCTAATTTTAATATATAAAGCGAGTAAAAAATAATATAAATAAAAAGTTATACAAAAAACTTTAAATTTCAAATGAAATAAACAAAGATCTTCAATGAAGGTTTAACTTAGCTTCAATTTAATCCACGTATTTCCTAATTGCTCTAAGTATTTTCATGAACCAATGTGGTGAACGCTAATTAATTTTATAGACCAGTTAAACTCATTTAGCCGCATTTAAAACCAACATGCGCTTAGCCAAGCACTGGATAGCTATTTTACTTATTTATTCGAGTTTTATTTCGAACATTTTATTATTGTGCAAAATTTTTAATTAACTGCTTTCTAGAAGAGTTTATTTTATTAATATTTCAAGTAAAATATGCTAAATTAAAATACGTATTTTTTTTATTTCTTTTTTATTATCGAGTTCTTTTTCCCTTTGTTTAGATTAGGAAATCTTCCGACCGTAATATGTATAGCAATCAGTTTCCATATATAAGATATACATCCATAAATAAGAAAAGGGGAAATGATACATATAATGACAGCTCATATATATAGGTATATATGTGAACTATGTCTATAATACACAAATGTTACATTTTCAACTACTCAATCCTGAAAGAGTTAAACGAATAAGCACTCAACCACTTAAACAACATAGGAGTCTTTGCAAACAAAATTAAACCCTACCATAATAACTTTATAAAACAAATTTTATTATCATAGGGGAGAGATGGTAATATGACATCCTTATCAAGGCGATTGGTTCCGTAAATAGCTTGGCTCCTTTGAGAGAGGAAATTAGAGCAAGGGTTTATTAACCAGAAAGATATGGTGGCTTGCAGCCTTCAGTTCATTTATCAAGAGGTACTCACGTGGTACGTTACAAGCTTTGTGCTACAGTAAACTAGTTACAGTAGTTTATGGAAATATTTTTTGTGTTTTTTTGTATCTTGGAATTCATGTTAATGATTTGATTTGATTCGTTCGTCGAATGTTTGCTAGTTAACATTTTTGATATTTAATACATCGGGCAATTGCACTGACCAATTGATCACACTTTTTTTATTTTTTTATTTTTAGATCTGAATTACTGATGGTAAGCAATCAGCGAAACCACTGGATACCCGCAACCGAGGAGTTACGAGTGTGTTGCCGACCTTTTGGGGATTTATCATGGATCCCTATTAGGGGAGAGGAAGGATTGGGCCTCCGCACTTGGTACACTTGGAGCATCAAAGGAGTTACGAGTGCTTTGCTAGCCTTTTGAGATTAGAATTTTAGAGATTTAGGGATTGGAAGGTTTGAAAGATTGGGATTCAGGTAACTTCACTCAAGCAACGGTTGGTTCACATCGGTTTTTTGTCAAGCCGAGGTACTACTCAGGTCGAGCCGAAGCTTTCATGCCGAAGCATGGCTCTCCCACTCTTAAATGTTTTAGGATACAGGAAAGTAAGTGTTTTTAAAGGATCAAATATGACAATCGCCGTTATAATCCAAAAAATAATTTCTAAAATTCAACTGTTCATATTACATAATTGTACCAACTGTTTGTAAAAGGAATCTGTATGTGAAACTGATTTAAAAAGAGTAACCATGGAGTTTCTTGCTCGTTCTTCTCCATCGGAATCTACACTTTGGAACGAGCAAATAGCTTCACTAAGAGGACTGACCGACAGACTGACACTATTTTTTATTTTAAATTTTGTTTGACGTTCAAAAGTGCCTGTAAAGGTCTAATTGGAATAAATGATTTTTGACTTTTGACTTTTACATGTAAAGTTACTGTGAGTATATCTATACTGTTATTCATTATTACTTCAGAGTTTTGTATGTTCAGCTCAATCATAAAGTAAGATAAATTCTAAAAACATCATGGTGTTAGACATAAACTAAAACCAACCTTTCCGAGTATCCACCCTTCGAAGAACAACAAACGTTATACTAAATAAACGTTCCAATTTCAACGTATCAATTACCAAAATCAAAAATAAATAGCCCTCAAACTATTCCTCAGAATTGGTTTCATTGTAAACACAAAGCCAGTGTGTTAGTTACTGAATATTTTATTAGTGACAAGCGCTAGAGTACATATAACAAACTCTATGTTCGAAGCTACCGTACTGTTTGCACTGCGCTGTGTGCCCTCGTTGAAATACGGCAGTGTAAGCTAGTGCCTTGTACTATACCAGTTTATATCTCCTAGGCTTTATAACTTAGGATTATACTCGAACTAAGCACTGAAGAGAGACTTAAAATCATAATGAAGGTGACATTTTGTTTCATTTTAAAATGTTTTCCAGCTAAGTGTGTGTCGGTTTAATACTTAAGAAGTATTTTTGGAGTTCTTTGTGATATTAATACAATATATTGAATTCGCAATGAATTTGAGAAGTAACAGCTCATATCGCAACGAAAAAATTTTTAAAGTAATCTTTGTAATGGTGAATGTCACTATTAAAATCTTAATTCCACTTCTAAGGTAACAATACAAACTCAAGCATAGTTATTTTCTGCAAGCGTAATAAGGTACCTCGGCCTTTGTTTAGAGCAGGAGAGGGTCGGAACTTTAAAGTCAGTAAGATTACACACGAACTTCTCCTTCCCAGAAGTCATTGATGACCTTCCCTCCACAAAACCCTCAATTGTAAAAACCTAGTAAGAGTTCGCTTTAAAATTCAATCATCCTGTACTACAAGCTACCTGTAACATAGTTTCAAGTCTTTGATTGTCTATTCCGATCGAAAGAGGATAAAAAATACAGAATTTCAAACAACGAATAAATGAATCCTGAAACAGGAACAAAAGCCGTTCATTTTCGAATCCGGCATTAAAATGCAAACGTAAGGTATTACCATGCATGGCCCGCTTTTTCTTATCGCTGCTCCAATATTTTATCACAATGACAGTTGCGGATTCCTCTGAGAACCGAATAACGTGTTACATTGAAGATTACGAAATGATGTACTGCCTCTGAGTATTAGGAACTAAATTTTCTGATTCTTGTTTTTGTTTATTTATTTACCTAGGTATATGATAAGATTTTTTTATGGATTCATTGAAATAGTAATTTTAGTGAAACTTTTTTGTAAAAGTCTATGTTTTGTCACGCTGACTGGATTTTATTTTTATTCTGTTATTAGTGGTACTATTAGTGGTGGGCCGGAGGTTTTGTGGTGGGAAAATCATCAAATGACTTGATCAAGTCATTTCTGGGAGGGAGTGTCAGACTCTTACTGACTAAAAACCCCCCTGTTCCTTCTCCTGCTCTGGGCCAACTGCAAGGGCATGAGAGTGCGGATTAAAAACCTGGCAAATACTATGTCATGTGACTTTTTTAAGATATATTTACTTTCTAACTGTATTTAGACACCATTGACATCACCAATCATCACTCAAAAGACAAAACTTCTTCGTGTTAGATGAAGCCTTTGCTCAGTAGTGGGCACTTATACAACACTACCTTAATTAACAACATATCAATAAAATTCAACCAACAAACAACCTTCACTACCTTAAAATAAATACTACATTACAAAAACCTCAATAACAATTCTAAAGCTAACCTCATCCTAATTTAAATGCGCAGTTATAATAAAGGCTGTGTTATGATGTGATATTGAAATGTAGAATTATGTATATCTGACCGTCCCAACCACTCAACCCTCGAATAATACTGGGGTACTTAATAATCGCTGCCATCTTGTAATTACTTTGAGAGCATTGGTATATTTAAATTGAATGTCGTGTAGAGTTGATATGACAGTTTGTGTGTTGTTCTGAAGTTTAGACGTAATATTGATTCAAAATAAAGATAAATGTGATTTTCGTTGCTAGAATGATGAGAATGGTAAACTCCTTTGTGTTGTGGAGATCTAATAGTTCAACAGTGGAGTGGACGATCACGGGTCATCACCATTGCTGTCGACTTTATACTTTATCAAAATTAAAAAGATATCAATCACACAACACAGTTTTACGCAACTGAGATAGTGGCGAAAGGCCAAGCCAGCAACACAAAAGTTTGGAAGGATAAAAGTTTATTACTCTTTTTGTAGAAACTAGTGAACGGATCTGGATAATATTTGGCATTGATACAATTAACCGTTAAGAATAACATGTACTATAATTATTTTTATCATGATTCTAGCGTCTGTATGAGTTAAATCAAAACTCAACTCGAGACACTTTTAGGAAAGAACTTTTATCTTTTTTTGAGTTCATTATAATATAGGTCGCTTCCAATCTGTTGATTTGAAAGTTATAGCAAACATTCAGCAGTAAATATCTTAATTTTTGATAGCCCGCAAGCTACTGTAAAAGGTTTTATGACAACGAAAACAGACGAACAAAAAGTGCGACAAAAACGTCACCCAATATTAGGTGCTTGCATGTATTTAGTGGCAATGATAATCCCTACGTTCTTCAAAGTAAGCTTCTAATATTAGAAAAAAAAAACAAAGAAATACAACGCTTCAATACAGCAATAGGTACCTACGTGACTAAAACCATACATGATTGAGCGGCAACATCGCAGATACGCCACAGTACCTATGTGCTCAAAGGATTACACAAAGCGATACAATACTTTGAACCGCTCGACCGCGTACTAGAGACAGGCGTTGCCGTTCCGCATCTTACATCCAGCCAAAGAAGCTGACTGCACTTTAAACTAGTCTTGTAAAACTGTAGTGTATTTGTTTACTTGCTTCTTTGTTTATTAGTATAGAGACGCTAATCTCAGAAAGTTGTTCTTCGACTTGAACAAATCTTTTAACTTCTATAAGTACTTTTCTCTTCAATAAGAACTGTCATATGTTGCTTTCAATTACTGCCCGGTTGGCACGATGGCTGGGCAACCGGCTGCCAGAGAACGTGTCGCGGGTTCGGTTCTCGCACGGAACAACTCTTTGTGTGATCCACAAATTGTTGTTCCGGATCTGGGTGTGATTGTATATGTGAAATTGTATGTTTGTAAACGCACCTACTCTACTACACAGGAGAAAATCATAGCGTGGAGCAATGTTTTCTTTTAAAAAAAAGAGAAGAGTTACTATGTAATAAAGAAAATATTTACTAACTAAAGATAAAAATTACTAACTAAATAAAATTAGCATACCAAAGGACTTCATGTACGAGTAAATGTTCCTTTTATAAAGAGAGGGTGGGAGACATCAAATGTTATTAATGTGTCAGACTCTTACTGGCTAAAAACCATCCGGTTTCTCTATCTGCTTCTAGTAGAAGACAAAGAAAGTTTATTAACAATTGTTGTTCTTAATTTAAGAACTAAATAGTTTGTACTTGAAATAATTTTCCATATACCAAACAATGTCTAAATGGAAAGTTCCCAAGGAAAGCCTTGATAACAATCGCATGAAGTTCACAACTGGATAATAATAATAATTTGATACAATCGCAAACTATATAGACTACTGTTTTCTAATTTATTGTTCACACTAAACAAGGGTTTTTCCAATCAAATCTATAATTATAATTTGTGCTATTGCCACTAGTGTAAAGGAATTTTCTTAATCAGTTGTATCGCCATTATCATTATGTCATTCAAATGCCTATAAGCGATTTACTTACTAACTAAATCAATATTTCAAAAATCAAATTATTATTATTAATTTATTTTTATTTCGATTGAAAAATGTGACGTTACAATCAGGATGATAATTCCCTGAAAATAAAAAAAAAACATTGTTTAAGATTTCTTAAGTTTATTTAAGAAAAATAATTCAAATCTTTGATGACAAGAATCAATTTCATAAAACAACATTGTGTGTATCGTATTAGACATTCTTTAAAACATTATTAAATGTGACCAGTATATCGTTACTTAATTTTCTGTTCTGTGGTCATCTCAAGTGAAACTTTCAAAATTGGAATAGAAACAAATGACGCTATGGTATTTGATAGTAAAATATCCAGTCTAGTCAGTCTAACCTTAAGTTTTCGAAACTGAAATCAAAATTCATCCTTTAATTCAACGATTATTATCATATTCTAGAAATTTCTTGCTGATTAAGTACATTTAAATAAATTCGAGCCGAAATAAAGTATTGTTGAAAACTTATAGATACCTATTACATTTTTACGTTATGTACTATGTATAAAATACATATATAGAAATGCAGTGCTTATTTAGGTTACCTACCAATAAATCTTTTATTCATACTCAAATACTCAAAATACATAGGATAAATATATACAGAGACATTAACAGATAATAAAACTCGAGTATTTTATAACACAAATAAAAACATTATTTATAAATCTACCAGATTTAACACAAACAGCGTTCTAACTTTGACGGTATCTGTGACAGAATTCCAACTTTGAATTCAAAACTGTGTTCCAGTCCATAAAACGGTTTTAAAATAGCCGCTGGATATCTGCACTGATTAAAATAAGAACGCGCGACAAGGGAAAATAACTGACATTTTAAGCACATTTCTACAGTCTGTTATTAAAATTATTATTTATATTTCAAATCACCATAAACTCAGAAACCCTGTTTCTTATGAAAAAGCCATAAATTTAAAATTCCGCTTAAATAACCGGCATTTTGGCCAATTATAATTGGATCCAATTATTTTTATGCAATTTGATTAAGCGGATTGAATTTCGAACAGATTCTTTTTTCAAATTAATAGGGTAGGGAATAGAATAATTAAAAATAGGACCATTACATGACAAGGATTATTCTATTGTTATATTTGTAAACTTCGGGTAGTGTTAATACACTACCGTATATAGTAATACTATGTACATATTATTTATGAGTACTAAATCGTGTATTAATGAAGGAGTAAGGATAATATTTTGTTTTAAAGAGAAACGATGGAGTTTTGTGCTCATTATTCTCCATTCGAATCTACAATTTGAAACGGGAACAGATTAAGATTACTATTCTATTTTGACGTATTAAAATTATCTATTTATGGTTCAGTAGGATTGATTTTTACTATGATTTTATTTAATATAGGTACCTATTATTCTGTTGCACATTTGCAAGAAGTTTTTAAAACCATTGACCTCGCTCTAATATATAGCGATCCTGGCGCCACGCTATCTCTCAGGTGGCTCGGGGATAACTTTTTAGCATATTTCTTATTTGTTTAATAATTTAATTCAAAAATTACTTAAAGAAGTAATCACTTATGTGATTACTTTGATAATGCTAAAAAGAAAAAGGTAATGAGCTAAAAAGTTCTCCCCGAGCCACCTAATAGATAGCGTGTTTATTATTAAAGATATAATTAAAGTTATATTTCTTCATTCATGCAGCCAATAAGCATGTTAACCTACACATGAAACAATTGTTAACTTCATAATAAGTGTATGAGAGCCATGCTTCAGCACGAGTTTATAGGTTGGCTCGACCAGAAACATACCATGACCTCACAGAAAACCGACGAGAAACAACCACATTTCTGTTTCGCCGTGTGAATGAGGTTACCTTAATCCTTCTTTCGCTCCCCTAACCTTGGATCTCTAATCCCAAAAACGCCGGCAACGCACTCGTAACTCTTCGTGTGTTAATGGGCGAAGCAGATTGCTTACCATCAGGTAATCATGCATGAGACTGCTCGTTAGCCGTCCTATCCAACAAAAAAACATAAAAATCAATAACTTTCTCTACAAAGAAATCCATTCATATCTGTCTCATTGATTCTGAGACAGGAAAGTAGGGAAATGGGTGAGTGTGTGAACTACCTAATCAACGTTTTGTACTTCCCTTGTAGGCACATAATGTTGTACATCATTGTATTAGGGCGCTCATACACGTGTTCGTGCTTACATAATAGAGCTGTTCTTTTATGCTTATAAGTAAAAGAAACAGGTTAAGTGTTTTGATCTTTGCTTTGTTTTTGTTTCAGTGTGTTGTTTTTTTGCATCTAATTGATTTTGAGGTATCAACTCGTAGGAAAGTACATATAACTTAAAAATGTCCCGTAAGTCAGCTTTCGAACCCGCGGCCTAAAGTATGAGAAGCAAAGCTCTGGGCCGCATGTGAAACTAAAGCTCTCTTTCCTAAATGTGGAGAATAACAGATAGGTCACAATAAGGCCAATGTTCAGCCAGGGTTGTAGTTGCAAGCGCAATAATACCGTGGCTCCGGCTTGGGAGCAAGAAAAGGAACACGAGGTTTTAAATTTTTGACTGCACATTAGGTGCAACGTGTCGCGGCTTCGATTCCCGCACGGAATAACTCTTTGTGTGATCCACAAATTGTTGTTCCGGGTCTGGGTGTCATGTGTATGTGAAATTGTATGTTTGTAACCGCACCCACGACACAGGAGAAGATCCTAATGTAGGGCAACGTTTTTTGTCAAAAAATAAAATACAAGTCAGGCGGCTTTATTACAAAACAAGGTTTTACTTTAGTTCGGTCTAAACTATTGAGTTCGTTTTTGTATTTGGAATTGAAGGTAGATGAATGACTGGTCAATTGACTGACTCAATGGTTTTACCCTTAACTAAAGATACATAAATCTTAGTATAAGGGGGTAAGAATCTGAAATACACTCTCCCACTCTCTTGTACGAAAAAAAGGATTTTTGTCACATGTTGGTGAACGAGCATTCGGATTACCTGATGGTAAGCAATCAGCACCGCCCATAGACACTAGAACGGAGGAGTTGCGAGTGCATTGCCGACGTTTTAGGGTTTTGGAGATTTAGGAATGGGGAAGGATTGGGCCCCCGGTAACCTCACTCACACAGCGAAACATATCGCTGTGGGTGAGCCGTCTTTATAGGGATAAAATATAAAGTATCATTATAGTTGCTTGCATTGTATGCTAAAATTATTATCACCAATACTAGTATCACAAAGTTTCGCTGTTCTCGTGTTAACTAGAGCATGGTATATGGGCCTTTGATGTTTATCTGGGTTGCACCTTGTTTATCGTTCTATTGCCGTTTCTGTTCGCAGTTATAAACACATTTATCATTTGAATAATTCAAACTATGCTGCTTTTGCATAAAATAACGCTCGTTTTCAAACAGTTTTTTTGTGTTTACTGAACCAGAACTTTAGTTGTTAACTCTTTTGTTTTTCAATTTTAAATTGTTTCCTTAATTTTAGTTTGTGTTTGGTTGAATAGCTTCAATTCTATATTTTACTAACATTGAAAAAGGTTTTTAAAATGTTCTTTTCCTTTCACAGGACCACAGGATTCCGGACCTTTGGAAGGCGTCCGAGGGGCCGAAGCCAACTCGCAGAGGGCCGTTGAACAGTTTAACTCCAAATTTGATGGGATATCAGCCAGTAACTATATGCAGTATAAAAGTGTACCCAAGGACAATCTCCGGTTGATGCAGGACAATTATGCAATATGGTAGAATTTTTTTAATGTTATTATTTAAATGATAAACCTATAGGTTACTCAAACAAACAGCAATTTACGCGAAAAAGCGTAAAGATAGAGATTATAATAATATTTTCCAATATTATTATAATCGCGTTAGTTGATATAGCATTTACAGATAACCAATTCTATTGAGTCTTTTACAAGTATAATATTAAACGATTTTATATAAATTAAATTCCATTTAATATCACAATCTCAAATATTTTAATCAGTCCAAAGATATTTTTGATTTCATTACATTTAAGTTAATATTGATGCTTCAAAAGTATTCAATATTAAATTTTAATATGAATTAATATTTTCCAACTCTATTATATTTTATCACAATTTTATAACAAAACTCTTTAATAACAATGGTATCAAAGACGCGTATTTAAAAAAGATCGTTGGCTGAAATAAGTAATGTATTAGGTTTTCCACTCTCCCCTGTTTCAGCGCCCCAATCAAAATTCAACACAGGACCCCGACTCAAAATGGCGTTTCGCAACCTAATTCCTTTTCGTTGCAAGCATAATACCAATTAACTTGATAATAACTTTGTTCGTGAATTTGTACTTTTATGGCTTATGGCCGTCGTGATAAGAGTATGTTTTGTTATATCAATATTCGTCTTGATTGGTCATTCATTCTGCTAGTAAGCTATCTTTTGACTGTTATCATGCATACACTTCTTAAATTGTGCTTCACAACCACACAACTTATTGTAATTCAAACAATCAGAATTCGAATAAATTGACATTAACTGTTTTTCTTTTGTTTGTGATTCTTTCGATTTGTCAATATGGTCATATTTTTTGCGTCAAATAGCATTGTGTACATATATCTTGAAAATTAATTAGAATGTACAAATATTAAATATTATATTCCAAAATCAAACGAAATATTGTATTTTTGATTTATTGCAGTATTGAATTTTAGGATTGATATACATAATTATGCCTATGCCTCAAAATCAATACCTACCCCGTGAATTTCCTTAGTTTGTTCTATATAGGTAGGATTATTGAAATATACGGCACTAGCTACTCTCGCGCGGTTTCACCCGCTGCTCGGCTCCATTTAATCGTAGCGTGATATTTTATAGCCTATAGCACACAGGAACATTGTAGCTATCTATCAGTGAAAGAATTTTGGAAATCCGACCAGCGGTTTCAAACATTACCCCCTACATACAAACTTACAAACTCACAATTTTTACCTCTTTATAATATTAGTATAGATAAATAATTCTTAGTTTAAAATCGTTTACTTGTTGATACTTTTCAACATATCGTAACAATTTCTTAGCTCAAAGAAACAATAAATAATATACTGATTGTAAAAACAAAAGAAAACATTCAGCCGCAGGAGAACAATTATGTAAAATTCACCTTGTCCTTGTATTGAGGAAAACACGCGTGATTTTATAATGCTATGTTTTGTTACGTTTTATTACGACGAAGGATTATGTAAAGACATCGCCGAAAAGGTTGTGTTAATCCGCTTTGTGTGTGGGATTATTATGTATTTCACGTATATAGATTTAAAAGGGTGTTTATAAGTAGGCATCAGTACGAAAATATGGTAAATAGAAATAAATAGATTAAGGGAGAACCATACTTCGGCATGAATTGGCCAGCTTCGATACAATGATCACATCGGCCTCATAGAAAAGAACCCTTGTGTTATGTTTCAGCGTATGAATGAGATGACCCAATCCTATACCTCTAGCAGAGCTTTCCTGGGTTAATTCACATAAGTAAGACATTACAAAGATCAGAACAAGGTATAATACAAACTTGGAGTCCTGAAATACAGGAATTCCCTAGTTTAGGCTCCAGTCCACCCTTGAATTGTCGCATACTGTCTAAACTGTTCCTACATTAGTGGTTTTTTTATATTATAAGTCGGCAAACGTGCAGACGGATATTACCTGATGGTAAGCAATCGGCGCCGCCCATGGACACCCACAACACCAAAGGAGTGATGAGTGCGTCGCCGGCCTTTTGGGGAAAGGGGTTGCGGATATAAGGATGGGGAAGGGATAGGGGGAGGGGAGGGATTGGACCTCCGGTAACCTCACTCCGGTTGTTTCACGCCGGTTTTCTGTGAGGCGTGGTATCACTCCGGTCGAGCCGACCCATTCGTGCCGAAGCATGGCTCTCCCACACTTGGTGGAAAATAAATGCATTTTTATTTTATTTGTTTAATACAAAGTCGCTTATTCTGTCCTATATCCCTATGTACGCTTAAATCTTTAAAACAACGCAACAGATTTTGATGCAATTTTTAATAATTGGAGAAAACGGTTTATGTTTATAACATTCATAAAATAGTGGAGAAATAAAATTTTAGCATTCCACCCGTGTGAAACTGGAGAGTATCGCTAATTGACATATATGTACACAATGTGAGCCTACACTGTTATCATGGATAACCAAATACACGACTAAAAAGTTAAAACACAAAACACATGTCACACATAAAAAAAGTTTTTATGAATTATTTATATATAGAATATTACTCTGTACGGCAATAAATAATAGATTCTCTTTATAATAAACGTGTCTCCTTATTTTGGGTCCCTAATACCTTATTACAGAATCTCTTTGAGTCGAGCTCGTGTCATTTGATGCCGCGCACTCAACAGCTACTAAGTAAAGTATTGTCATAAATCACTATGAGCTCCCGAATATGATATCTTTGTGTTGCTAATTAGTCGTTTATGTGTGTTTGTGCTTAGGGTATGTTTTAGGGTTGTCACGTGTTTCGAAAAGCGTAGGGTTTGCTCATAAAAATAAAACACGTTTTTATTATTGATAATTGCTACTAAGTATGTATTTCACTTCTAATTTTATGTATACTTATTCTCAGCGTGATTTTACCCATCGCAGACGTTCCTAGACGTTATTGCGTGGATTAGTAACTTCCTGCAGATTTTTGGTTTGAAAACAATTCTATGTCCTTTCTCGAGTTCCAAACTATGTCGTGCCAAATTTCACACAAATAGGTTCAGTAGTTTAGGCGTGAAGAAAAGACAGACAGACAGAGTTACTTTCACATATATCATATTAGTTTGGATTTGTCTAATGATACCTGCAAAATATTGTCATTGTTACTGACCTACATACACTAGTGTTATATAGGGTAGGGCTACTCAAAGATAACGTTGATAATACAAACTCTATTACAAACTCAATAATTTCAGAGCTTTTAACACCCAACAGTTTAATCTCCCCTTTAGAGCTAATCGTCAGTCGACCCTCATTTTATCATACAAGTATAGGAACTGCCTAATACGACCACAATCAATCAATTCTTACCAGGGACGGACTACGGTTTTCTAGGCTCCTGGGCCCTAGCACTGGGGCCAAAAAGTTATTGGGCCCAAAGCTATATACCTACATAATTATGAATTCCAAAATAATGTTCTAATAACTAATGATATTAAAGTTTACAGACGTTCTTGGTCTGTTCGAGAAAATTAGAAAAAGCTGTAATTGTAAAAAAGCCTAATTTTGATTGACTGAAAGATCATTCTATAGCAGCTTCGGGCTAAAAATGGTCAAAGAATGACTGAATTGTGTAGGTCTCATAATAATATCAGAGAAGAATTTATCAGTCACTGGACCCAGCGATAAGTACTTAGTCAGCTACTAAATAAAACTGGAGCCCTAAAAGTCTTTGGGGCCTGGATCCGCATAGATCCGACCCTGGTTCTTACGTAAAATCCACCCTTTTGCCAATATATGAACTTTATGCTGCTCATGTTTTGTAATTACCTTTTATTTATGTCGCTTTTATGATAAATGATAAGTTCTGTATTATGTCAGGATTTTGTGTGGTATGAAATATTATTTTTAATACAAATGCTAGTATAATGGTGATTTTAAAAATGTGTGATAGTTCTTTTTTAGGAAAATGAAATATATAAATCGAAAGCGTTGCCTTAAATATATGTCTTTTCATTACTTGAAATCTTATCAAACAAAAAATCCTTTTCAAAATAGAAAAAGTTTACAAACAATCTAATCAGAAACATTGAAAAGGGTTAAAACAATTTCAAAAATAGAACGCATCGCATTTCGCGCCAAATCGTCTACAGACAGCATAGACGTAATAAGGCTGTCCATTCATTATCGGTCGGTCGGTCGTTCAGTTGGTCACGTGACACAACGACCTTGGCACCCGCGCTCCGAGCGATTCAACCACGAGTCTGACAACACCCGCCTAGACGGCGCCCGATGTTTGTTACTCTGTGAACAAAAATAAAAAAACCGTCTCGTCCTAGCGACGACGCGTCCTGGCTGAATGACTTTGTTTCCTATGCTTTGTTGTTTTATTGTTTCGAACTAAAATAGTTTGTCTATTCAAATTAAGGCTCTTAATTTTCACAAAATTGTTTCATTTTTTGGCCCGGAAAAAGGATACGCAACTTATAAATAAAACCACTTAACTCACTTTAATCCCTGGCAATGTACAAAAATTAAACGTTTATAATCATTTAATTATTACATAATGTTTTACAATCAAATATTTCCTTAATTTAACCCCTCCTAGGAGAAGTTTAACTAAGTCGATAAACTTTTTTAAGTCTCTGAATAAATGATAGGGTCGTAAATGACTTCTAAGTGACCGTTCTAGATGTGATCTTATCAGATAACTTAATGGAAAGGCAAAGAAAACAGATCGCTTGGATCTGGAAGTATCAACTTAATTAGATTACAACGATTTAGTGTTAAAATGAAAGTAGGTATTTATACAAACTTAAAAAAAAATCAGTAAGCCATATTAGAGAAGGAAAGCAGTTATGATATTATACTGCACAGATGGCGCAGTGTCCGGGCAACCGAATGGCGTGCAACTGTTGCGACTTTGATGTTCGCACGGAACACTTCTTTGTGCAATCCAAGAATTACTTGTCCTGTGTCCAACCCCAGGTTATACAAATAACACCTAATTGTTATTTGTATGTGATTTTTTATGTTTGTAAACGCCTTATAACCACCAAAGGAGAAGGAATAGCCTTGCTCGGAGCACATATAACGCTGTTAAACTAAGAATTTTTAAAAATCGAATTATGTCCTATAAACTATTTGAACTTTAAACTCCTTGCTTAAAGCGTTGAAGGTTGCGGCAACAAGTCAATCATACTAGTTTTATTTTTTATTTTTAGGGAACGTGGTTTTACTAGAGCGTGTCAAAGGCAATGGTAGGCTTGAGTTAACTGATTGATTGACAATTTGAAAACACGTGGGTGGTCTGGTTCAGTCACGTCAATTATGATTTTTTTCTGAACTGTTGAAAATGTGTGAACTGTGTGTTGAGATATATTTACCTATTCTTTGTTCATCGACTACAAAACGTAGAATTCAGTTGTACATATATTAGTCACTATCGTTATTTTTATCGTTATGAGTTAAATTGTTATTACCAAGACTTATTATCTAGCCTGAGAAAGCTTGTTTAAACATATTTATACATATATACATATAGTGTTACCCAAAATAAATTATTTTACTTTATAAAAATATAAAAGTATTTCAAAACAATTTAAGAAAATAAGTATGCTATTTAACACAAATAAATATGATATCACAACGTGCTATTTCAGACAAGATTAATAGCTAATGTAAAAAGTATCTAATTTGACTAGTTGAGTACTTATTTGCTACAACATCTTAAAACATTGACACTTGAGACATCATAAAAAAACAAGCATGACACTAATATACGATGTTATTGTTCCCATAACATAAGATATCATAATAAATGGTCTGCAAACATGAAAGTGGAACATTTGCTCTCTAGCACTGTGACCTAACCATAGATTAACCAAAATCAGGACATGGAGTTTGGCAAGGACCCTCAGCCGGTCCGGCGCCAATCTGACACAATTCGCAATAGTGCCAACTTTACCATATATCTTTTATTTTATATCTTTTCCTTTTATCGATTACTAGAAGCTACGTATCTAGAAGAATTGTTACCCACAAACTACTTTTGTGTCCTCCTTGGGCCCTCCATGCCAGTTTTGATGACAAGGGTCTTGGGTCACAAATTTTTTACCGTTGAAGTTTCACATTGTTTCTGTTACGTCTATTCGTCTCTTTTCAACCTAGTGCGTTGAATAGAGATAAAAGATCGAGGGCGCGATAATGTTTATCTACCTACGTTATGTGTTTGGGAGCAAAACTGCAAATGAAAATTTGAACAAATTCTTATTGTCTGTTTCTTTTGAGATATAGTGTGTCTCTGGAGTGTTAAATAATGAAGTATCAAATTTTCTTTGCACGAAATGTTATAACAAAGTAGGACGCCAAAAAAGAGTTCGTATAGTTTAAGTACCAGTAACCAGTTTCCATCTTTATAATATAGTTTATGTGAAAGTACTGATGAATAAAACTTTATAACAAAAATCACTACAATTTTAATTCAAATGCTTTTATTAAATAATTTTAACTGAATAAATTGACTCAATTTTTTACATCGTATCAATGAATTCCAATGCTAATTGAAAATTGATTTGTACTTTATTATTTTATAGTTGTATAAATCAATGCCACTTTTCGTTGTAATGTTATAATTCAATAGTGCTTTTACCGATTTGGCTACCTTTGGTCTTGAATTATTTGTTGAAGTCCAGGGAAGGTTTGTAGGTAGAGAAAGAGAGAAAGAAAAAGAATTCAAAATAAGAAGTTACTATACCAATTCGTTATTTAAGTAAACGCTGCATGTGCACTACGTAACATATGTATTTATTTACGTAATAATTTTTTAACCGACAACCTGAGAATTACTTTCATAGTTGATTTCATACACATGGGAAAGAGTTAAAAGTTTTAATAAAATTTGTTACAAACATACTATAATTTTAAGTTTTCACCGACCGAGTGAGACCACACCACCACGATGATGTGTCACCACAAGAAAATGATATAATCAAAATCTTTTTTAAGAATCTAAATCGAGTTCCCGAGTTCAAAAACGTTTAAAAATAAAGTAGATTAGTTTACTTACTAATGTATTAAATAAACAATAAATATTTCAAAGACAAATTATATAAATATAAGTACTTTTGAAACATAGAAAAACGCT
The DNA here is from genome assembly GCA_902829305.4 of Spodoptera exigua. NCBI lineage: Eukaryota > Metazoa > Arthropoda > Insecta > Lepidoptera > Noctuidae > Spodoptera > Spodoptera exigua. Next base: position 9,500,015 of record LR824616.2, on the reverse strand, counting down.
TGTCAGAATATGCGTTAATAAAGGAAAGAAACTCGAACTAAAATACAGATTAAAAATAAAATAGAAAAAAAAGAAGCGTTATTAAAAACACATCGTAAAAAATAGTTTTATCACGATCGACAGTATATTTCCACTAGGACAAGCGTAATGGAAATGGTATTCGAGATACACGTTATAAGTAAAGAAAATCAATGACTCTGCATAGAACTAAACATCCAATATCCTACTTTCTACTCTCGGTAGTCTGTGAAGCATTTTATTTATACCGTTGGAAAAAGTTGCAGTCTGTATCAAAAGAGTTTTTTATTTCATTTTAAGCTTCTATTTATCTTAAAAATCTAATATTATCAGGGATAGCGTGAAACCGCGTTTTTGCCAATAGATAATTCCGCGTGAACTAATGAAGTACTTTTTTTCATTTTATGAGCGATTCACGCAACTTTGAATCTTAATACAAATTGAGCAAAATTCAAAATAGGCTGTTTTTAGCAGATGCGTAGAACCACCCAATCAGAGATCCGTAGGTTTGCACTATATTTAATGCTTTTTATGTGTCACCTAGGTATTCAAGTAACATTATGAATCTTTCACTTTTTTCCAATTTCACCCTCCACTTTCTAATATTTTCTTTGATAAGAACCCTCTTCCGACAATAACAAACATAGCAAAAAGAGAATTAGCAAAATTGGTCCAGGTGTTGTTGAGTTATGCGCTTACCAACATATTTTGCGATCCATTTTTATATATAAGATATAGATATAAGTAAACACTAGTGTGATACTGATAGTTATGGTAGTTTGAACAAAACATTCCAATGTAGGACGAGAAAGTTACCTTCTCGTTTTACATCTTTTTTGCCTATGTATGACATAAAAATATGAATAGATTTTGGAACCTTGATACCAGTATTTAACTTCTCATTTTGCTGAAGTTGCGAGTGCAATGAAGTACGAATGGAGAGGGAACAAGTTCATCTATCAGTATAGCCACCATTCAAAAATTAGATCAGTATTTGCAGCTAGTTTTCATTCAGACTAAGTTTACAAAGTCCTTCATCACTAATTACGATCGGCTCAAACATAACGAATTCTGATCCGAGTCCCAATATGCACTCGTAGCATATATTATAGTAATAAATACACATAAATACCTAAATCTCCCAAAACTCTAATCCCCAAAAGATCGGCAACGCACTCGTAACTCTTCTGTTTGCGGGCGTCCATGAGCGGCGCTGATTGCTTACCATCAGGTAATCCGTCTGCTCGTTTGCCGACATATCACATAAAAAAATCGGTATAGCCACCGTTCAAAAATTATAGTTTTGATTCACACCAAGTTTACAAAGTCCTTCATCAATTTCAATCGGCTAGAACGTAGTTAACGAATTTCGATGCACTCGTAGCAGATATTATAGTAATTAATACACATAAATAAAGTAACGCTCAGCAAAAGTATTTGCTAGAATATTTAGACACTTAACGAATATAATTATTACTTATTACAATTTTATTATTTACTCACCGAAAGGTGGCTCGAACCTGCAGTCCAATAGCAAGGCATTGCCAGTAGGGCCGGTGGTGCCGACGACAGCGCCACCTCGCATCATCACCTGCGCCTCAAGTTCCACCCACCGACCCCCACCGTCAGACTGAAACACCAATGGATACTTTACAATGCAGATCAATATGTCGCCATAACCTATTCAATAGTTTAGTAGTTACTACCGTAATAGAATTTTAGATCAAAAATAGAAAGTTCTAGGCAATTTCTAACTGATAGCATAGTATAATTATTCTACACTAGCTTCCGCCCGCGGCTTTGCTCACATGGTATGTTGATAAAAAGTAGCCTATGTCCTATTCCGGAGTGTATCCTATGCCTTTGCCAAATTGCATCCAGATTCGTCTAACCGTTTTGGCGTAATTGAGTATCGCATTTATAATATTAGTAAGAAGTAAAATAAGATGGCCTGTCTCTAAAGTTTCGCCGATCAAGTCGTAAGTGTGACTGCTTTGCTGTCTGTTGGTCTCGGCTTCTATTAATGCCGGTTTGGAAAAGTAAAATACTTTTTTTTATTTCGATTCTTTTTAACTAAAAACTCTGTTATACTTAAAAACTAAGGTAAACTCGCGTATGATATGATGATAATGATTGGTTTTAACTAAAACAAATCATCATCATCATCATCGTCACTAGTCTATAAATTCCCACTGCTAACCAAAAGACTCCTGTCACACAAAAAATATTTGATTGTATATTTTGTCAACGGAGGATTGACAATGGCAATTTTAAACGTATATAATTAGAAATTATAGAAATGATAAAGCGCAGGTTTCCTTACAACGCTTTCCTTCACAGTTCTTCAGCGGTTTCTAAATTCTAAGTTTTACAATGTCTTGGAAAAAGTCACATTGCCACTTAACAGGTTTCGAAACCGCACCCTTATGCATAAAAAGCGTCTTTGCCTCTGGGTAACCACAACAATAAATCTGTTGAGCAAAATGCACGACAACCAAACGCAGCTTAGCGGTGATCGAGCGTAGCCATTTTGTCGAGAATCATAGAATTACCTTCGAAACTACCTATATTATGTTGAACCATTCGATCTCGTGCGACCGCGGCTGGTAAACCACAGAGTTCCGGAGCTTAACGGCCTTAATTACTCTGCCGAAGTACTCCCCAATCGAAATATAGTAGCACCAACATATATATATTATATATTGCAACTTTAGACTATAAATTAAATCTTAATCTTTATGTTGTAAGCGTAAATTACCTACAAAAAATAGTTAAAAGTTTCATTGTAACATTCTTTTTAAATGCCGTAGTAAAACAATTGTATTTTTAAACCAAGTCGTATAATCATATTGCTACTTTTCACTTATAAACTTAAGACACACAAAATGTGGCCTACCTTTACTTTCTACCCACCGACACGACAATATTTGATTAAATAAATATTCCTATGTATCACGAAAACACAAGATAACCTATTTTCATTTTCCTTAACTTGTACCAATTATCTCAAAAGTGTAAACGGTTGAAGGAAATGCAAATGCAAACGCTCCCATGGCCTTAGCAAGAAAATTTACGTTTTTACACAGGTCTCTTGGTAATTTTCGAGGCAAATTGTGATACTAAGCTTCTGACAATGTGTATGCTATGCTTTAAGATAAAACAGTTTTTATCTCTTTGTAATTATTTTAAATTTAAGTAATAGCTGTTTATTTATATTATTTACCAGTTATTTAAAAAAAATGTGTTCATTGAGCAATAAAAGGGCATTGTATAGTAGTGAAAATTGGACACAAGTTCCGGTTATTGACGTAAATTAAAGCAAAATTTAAAAAAAAAAGATATTTTGCGGAGTATTTCCTAAAAAAAACATATCTTAAATAAAATTATCTTACAAATACAACACTTCTTATAACGTTTTAAGTTAAACTTAAAGATACAACTTTTTTTGTCTCTTTCAATTTATTAATAACGAGAGCAATACCTTTTTTTATCAAACTGACAGTTACAAAAGTGGCACCAACTGAATGTTCTTTATTCAAAAAATTTAATTCTATAAAAATAATAATAAAACCTTACAAACAAAACGCGTATCAATGGCAAAAAGAATAAAAAAAAGAAATTACCAAAAACCAGCCAAAGTTTCACAATTAATGACATTAACACGTTTTCTAATCAAAACAAAAAGATTTTGTATAAGACTCTATCAACCACCACTTACTACGTAATTTAAAAATAACAATAATGGTTTAAAAAAACCATAATACAAAGCACACCACAACTAGAGTATTCGCAAACGAAGTAAATGAACTAGCATAGTACTGCAATCAATCAGTAAAAGCCTCATTACTGTGCATACCTCATTCGCATTAATATTTCAAAGGTAGCCAATCAGATCAATTGCCCACTATTACCGCTTTTTCTACCAACGATTACGTACTGACGTATCTAACTAATATATTACTAAGAGTCGTAATACAACGAGAATTAGCGATCATCACAAGTTTAGACACATTTATTTTGAATAAAATCGCTTTTTTAATATTAATGTTCAATAGAGATCACTAGCGGAATAATGTACCGGGACCCCGGGTAAAAGCAGAAGAAAGAACGAGGTCCTTTTTAGTCAGTATGAGTCTGACACTGCTTCTCGCCCAACCCTGGGCATGAGAAATCATTCGATCAATTCACCAATCAAAAAAGAAATGATAGATCTTAAAGTCAAAATCAAATTCAAATTAATTTATTTCATTTAGACCCTTGCAGGCACTTTTAAATGTCAAACAAAGCTTAAAGATAAAAAAATGTCGGTCAGTACTCATAATGAATGTATTTACTCGTTCCAAAGTAAAGATACCGATGGAGAATAACAAGCAATACGTTTTTTCAGATACGGATTATTTTTTTCATAAATTGATTTAACTTAATGCCGTTTATGAATATACAATATTTAGGCGATGTGATCACACAAAAAATATCAATTGTGATCGAACCACATATATTGGGATTTCGGCACAAAGGAGGTTCCCAAACCTTTATAAAGGTCTACACAAAATCGTCTTAGAACCTCATTCTTGATATATCAAAGTCATTCGTTCGTTTATTTGCGCGATCATCGCTTGTTCCATTAGAACATCCAACTAATAAACTCACGATGGTTGCTTCACCAAATCGCGCGACGGTTGCGCGATCGCGTTCTATAAGGAGAGTAAGGCTACTAGAAAGTCTTTCTGAATAGTTAGTGAAGTTTCTTTTTAGTAAGTTGTAATACTCTAATTGTGTTCGCCGAACCCCGTTTATGAATTTTAAAGTATTCGCATTAGGGATGACTATGGTTGTTGCGTTGGTTGAGTGATCGGAAGAGGGCTGACGAATGTTGGTTTATAAGTTCCAACCACATATTAACATGAAATTTTGATTAATAGTCAAATATTAGAATACATCAAAGCACGTATGCTCCTAAGCTGATGGCTTAAATTAGGCCGTGATACACTTAAGAACAGATCCAAGCAAGACACATTTGTTTTTCTATTTTGTCTCATATAGCGGTAGACGTAGGTTATTTTTCAAACATTTCTCATATACACAATAAATAATCATAATAATCTTTTAAAAATATCAATGAAATACCACATTAATGCAATATTATATAGATTTGCATTAAATAAATGCAGTTTGCTATGTTCTATACAAAATAGTTATTTTAATTTATACAACAAAAACAGAAATACCACAAACTTCAAATTCGAACGGTTGGGAATATACTTTAGATGATAATTTTCGACAAAATAGATAATTTATATTATTATTAATGAGACACGTTTATAATTAATAATCTTTTGTGTTATTAATCATCCCTTTAATGAAGTCTTCCTCCGTCGTTCTTGATGTCTAAATGAATTACTTGAAGCGAAGAGGCTGTTGAGTGAGTGAAAGATTGGCCACCATTCTATATTTGAGGTGGATTTTTTGTAAGGTAAAAGTAGTTTTTAATACGGTAGTTTCCAACTATAGTAAGAATTTTAATTCGATTCCTGATTTGACATCATCTAATGTCATTCTTTGAAATAATGATACCACATTTTGCAGTGTAGTGATGAACACAAAAATCGATAAACAATCAGTGAATCAGTTTCAGGAAGGCATTCAAAAAATTACGCCTACCGAATGGTCTAAATGCGTATCCCATGTTGTCAAAGAAGAAGAAAAAATGAGTAAGCTAGATATGTTAACTGACAATAAAAATCACAGACACAATTCATAATGAATGTTACAGAAAGTAACAGCGATAGCGATGACGGCGACAATTCATAAAATTTGTTTTATTTGTCATGTTCCTTCATGACCACATTTTTTATTAATTTCACACACAATTACAAAAGAAAAGTCTCAATCGTTAATTAATGGTCAAAACTAAATTATCGATTCACAAATATGTATTTTATTTCCTGATAAACTTAGTTTACGACAGTACATTTATTAACGAGAGGAATCGATTCAGAAATATTCGATTTCCACATCGAATAATTTCGCAACGTCACTATTTATTACGTGTCATAACGTTGCAACACTGAAATTGTCAAATCTGGAATGGAATTAAAATTCCGAGTATAGTCAAATTCAATACTTTTATCCAAACGTCAAAAACGATACTTTTCTATGAAATTTGTATGAAAAACTGAGCTATCACGTCGACATTTTTGCGTCAAATGGCTTACTTATTTCACAATAATTAGCTAAAAAATTCTTAAAGTTTGTGTATCGATCAATCGATTAATAAAAGTATAGTTATTTTTCAAAATTTAATTGTATTGAAACATCGGATTAATTTATTTTTGACCTAGGAAACTATTATATTGTGAACTAGCTGCCCGCCCCCGCTTCGCACGGATCATACTATCCTAACAACAAAAGGGTCAGTTTTTCCCAAGTTTCCCCTCTACTTTACTAATATTTTCTTTGATAAGAACCTTCTCCTGACCATAATAAATACAACAAAAAAGAATTAATACAAATTGGTCCAGTTGTTGTTGAGTTATGCGCTTACCTTACATTTTGCTATTCATTTTTATATTATAGATAACACCGTTGATGTGGCAGAGGTTTTCGTTTAGACTTTCAAGACAAAGATCAATCATAAAAGACGGAATCAAACTTGAAACAATGCATTTATTTTTGCGATAAAACAGCACTTTTAAACGTCAAAATCTTTTATATAAAATGAAATGCTATTCTGAGAAACGCTTAAAGTCAAAAAAGTCTAGACAGACTCTCAGAAGGTTTAAAAAATAAGAAAATGTGACTAAATTTAAAATATAATAATATATTGCTAATACTATATATTATATTTGAGGCGGTACGAAGTTTGCCAGGTCAGCTAGTTATACTATATATAAATAAAACTAGATGAAGCCGAAACAAACTCAAAGGAGCTTGATACTTATACTCAATATAATTTCGTGAAAGTCTTAAATGTTACCAGTGAAATTTTTTCAAAGAAAGTTTGGAGATACAAAAGACAGAATTTTTGTTTTTCAATACACACTTAAAAGTTTGTATAAAAACTAGTCCCGCGTAAACACTTTCAAACAATTTAAGCATTTTTGGGAACAGTCATGAGCAGCAGCAAAAAATATGTTATTGCGAATCGTTTCGTTTCTACAATTCATACATACGCATCGTCGCTTATAAATTGTCAACATTACATTCAACGAAGCAGTGTCCCCAAAAATGAAAATCTTAATGAATCTTCACGCATCAGGCGACAACAGACCTTTTAAAATCGTCCTTTATGTAAAAACCGGTTTGAACTCGTTTTGTGACGTAATTTTCATTAAAAAATCGGTCCGTAAGCGGTTACCGTATTAACAAAAGCGGTACGGTGCCGACGTCGCGGAAAATACCATTTTACAACCTTTATGTATGCAAATTCCATACAATTTGCGTACCGTTGAAAAACTTCGTTGCGATATATACCTATAGTGGTTTCCACTAAAATTAACGTCCATTGTTCGATAATAACTCATTGGAATGGCATATTCTAGATTTTCGAATATTTCGCGTATCGCATACCATTTTCAATCATTCTCTTGTTGCGTTAACGTACGGTTCATTTCGAACAATTCGTGGCCATGTTTTCGAATTCCAGATTCCATTAGGATTTACAAGAATTGCTTGCAGTTGAGAATATAAAATAATATGCATAATGAACATTGTTTTCAACAGTATCATTTGTAGTTTAATTTTAAAAGCATTAACTAAAAGGAAGCAAAAAATAGTAAAAATTCTTTAATTTTACCGTATCAATGGATAGCTATACTCACAATCAGTTCGTGTACAACACTGACATTCAGAGAAAATTGCTAACAGTCAATATATTATCCAAGTAAAGTACCCTACAGATAATTTCAACTCACCAACAATGAAGCAAGCAATTCTCATTTACAAAACCTCATTACAAACATCAGAGGCAAGTCAGAATCAATACAACAGTCCAGTGAATTGGCTTTCTTAAGAATTCAAGACATTCACCAACCACCAACATGGTCGTGTTTGGAGCTAAAAATACTTATTGATTTCCTTTGTGTCAGGCACTAAGTTGCTTTAGCATGCTCATTATATTTTCCTATATTTAATACACAGGGTAATAAGTAAGAAATATCTAGTGCCATAAACATATAAAGTTCTTGTCGAGCTTGCTTTTAAATCGTGTGTTTATTGAGCTAACGTTATGGTGTTAAATTGCTAATGTAATAAAATTTAGTTTTTCATTTGCATGTTTGGTAGAATCACGTTTCAGCGCAAATGAGTCGGCTCACCAGAGGGATGTCACGGTGTTAAGGAAAATGGACCAGTGCTTGTGTTGCATTTCACCGCGTGAAAGAGGTTACTGGAGTGCGCTTGGCTCTACCCGTAATATCGAAATTCTTTTATCTTTATATATTTATACTCGTTTGCTGCCTTATGCCACAAAAAGAAGTAGTAAAACTATATCTTTTTGATGACTAACCTCTTTACAATACAAATACCTGTATCTGTGTATATGTCAACGAGTGTGTACTTATAATGCCTGTACACCTTGAAGACCTGACCTGGACCTACCTTACTACTAGATTCGAATAAAAGGATCAGGAGCAAAATAACTAGGTTTGTGCCCTGAGCTGTACAAGCTTAAGCTTCCTTAGCTTAACTGAAGGCAGTACTACATGATCTGATTAGTACAACCTGACTTTCTATCGAATTTCTCAATACAATTCAACGACCTATATCCTACCGCTTGGGTGGTCAACTTCGCGATGAATCGGTCAGTTTAGAGGAATATGTAATAGTAAGGAACCGTAAAACAGAAGACAAAAAACAAAGTCCTTTAAAGAAATCGACGTAGAGATGATCGTAACGTGTAAAATTTACTAACACGGTAGGCATAAGTCGGCCATAACTCTCCAAGAAACTTCTGCAGTTATATTTAACCCCATAACATGACAACGTAAAACCCAACCCTTTAAAATATAACCTCGTTTTGTACGTACATGGATGTATAATGCAATACGTCGGGCATTGCACAAGAAGCCCCATTTACATTTAAGGAAGCATTTAAAAGGATTGGCTGGTCCAACGCAGTTGTAGACAGCGGTTAGATAAAGGCATAGATAGCGTTACCTATATTTGTTATACTATAAAACTAAATGTAGTGTGTTTTTTTATTCTATTTTTTATGTGATTGGACGGCATACGAGCAGATGGATTACCTGATGGTTAGCAATCAGCGCAGCCCATGGACAACCGCAACAACAGAGGAGTTACGAGTGCGTCGCCGACGTTTTGGGGGTTAGGGATTAGGAGATTATAAGATTGGGGAAGGATTGGGGAGGTGAAGAATTGGGCCTCCGGTGGCCTCACTTACACGGCGAAACACATCGCTGATCGCTGTGGTTGTTTCACACCGTTTTCCTGTGAGGACGAGGTATTACTCCGGTCGAGCCGACCCATAAACGAATTGTGAATTAAAATGCCCTAAGTCACTTTTTTTCATGACAAAACTGGCGATAATTTTCAGTAGCGCGATGTAGGATTTATGAAGTCATTCGTTAATTATTGTCGTCATTCATCTATGTGCGTCGCCATAATCACCCAATCACCTGATCCTCCCCTACCCAAATCCTAAATCTCCGAAACTCTAATCCCCAAAAGGCCGGCAACGCACATGTTAGTCCTCTGGTGTTGCGGGTGTCTATGGGCAACGTCGATTACTTCCGATCAGGTAATCTGTATGCTCGTTTGCCGGCCTCACAACACTAACAAAGATGTATTATAAATCTTTTATGCTACATATGTTATATTGTTATATTAATAATAGCAAACTATATATATCCATATTCCATTCTTCTACAACAATGAAGATTCTTGTATTAACTATAAAATGTTTTGTCCCTTTCTAACTTACCTCGTTATAAGCGACGGAAGTGAGAGGCAGGTAGTGGTAACCGAGTGCTTTGTCCCAGATGACACCTTTGTTCCACACCTCCACTAAGAGACCCAGGTTGATGTCATTGATTTCACTGTGGAACAAAAATAACGTATTTATTACATAACATATTTCTTAGGTAAATGCTAAACAGAAAGCTCTAAATTCGTACCAACATAGGAACCTTAAAATTATTTGAGATATTTATTCAATTCGGCCTATTTAACAATCTAGCTGCCTAAAAAAATCGACACGGCTAATCATCAAATATAAAAGTACTCACTACTCAATGGGCTAATAAAAGCAGGATAATTATTCTGCACGGTTGACTGAATTTTTAGCTGCTATGCGACGTGTTATCGACTCCCACCCAGATAGCTTTATGCGTAATTCGGAGCTGGACATAATATGACGCGAAAATACTTTTAACTAACGTTCAAATTGTCCAAACCTGAACGTCAAAGTGCTCGATAGCCATTCATTAGTTACTCAACCAACGAAACTATTCAATTTATTCGAAACCGCCAAACGTGCATATTGCTATTTGTAACCTTTATCGATTGATTTCAAACAAAACCACTACATACCTACTACAAAATTTACATGCCACATTCCAAATTCAAAACTGACCTATATCTGAATATTCCATAGATATAAATGTATGGACAACGCAGCTAGATCAAAAGCGAATATAATCTCATTAGTCAGTCGATCAGCAACGCATACCTACATTATTTTTGCTATACATATATTATGTGTGATATCCAATATTTTATTGCAGAAGATTTGTAGAACATAGTGTAGTATAATAAAACATACACATACATTGTACTTTAATTTAAGGAGTCAATATGTAGATTTAATGTAATGAAAACAATATATATGTATATGTATAGTCGGTTGTTTTATTTCTAATTTTACATGGCAAACAAGATCCTTTTTTTGGTGAGGGGAAAATCGAAATAACTTCTAACGCCCAGGGTTGAGCGGGAGGGAGTGTCAGACTCTTACTGACTAAAAAACACCCCCGATCCTTCTCTTGCTTTGGGCCGACGCCGCGGTACCTCAACACAAACAGGACCGTAGTATGCGTTTATAGGTCTACCTACTGATCTATTTTCCTTCAAGTTCAGGGCTCATAACTTATAATTAATATACGAGTATATATTTACATACGTTTTGATAATATAATGTAGAAATAAACAGTTTCTACGTTTGCAAATTCCAAACGAATGTAATTAATTAATTCTATAATTATAACCTCATGTGCAACAGCTTACGATGGTCTTAATTCTGACTCTTATAGAGAAACGAGCTACTAAACCTTTCAATAAGATATCCGTAATGATACGAAATAAAAGCTACATCTCGCGCTCAAAAAAATATATATACAAAAACAAAACATTTCGTCCTGCCAACCAGTACAAACAAATCACACAGCTCGGTACTACTTTCATAAAGTAGAATTGAAAACTTTCCAGCTTCACCCGGATTTATATTTTGAGAGTAAATTTTCAAATTGTTGCAATTTATAAGATGGACGCACGAACTGACGGGCAATCCGATTTGAGTGTTTCGTATTTTATTATACGGGGTTTGCTTTATACTTTTTCTAGTTTTTACGACCAAATTATTTTTGTAGCAGATCATTGTTTACGTGGCCTTTACAGAGAAGAAAAGCATACTTGCATAGTATGAGTAATACTATGTTCTGTATAAAGTTTTATAAACAAACTAAGCATTCGCCAATCAACGTCTTCTTTTAAATGCAATTATAAAACTAAAAGAAGTCATATTATATAAATGTTTTGATTTTGGTTTTCACAGATGGAAATATTTGTTTAAAAATTAAGGTATCGATACACTTTAACTTAACGTTTTAGAACTCTTATAGAATGTAAAATGACGTGGAATTTGGATAAGTCTAAAATCATTTCAAAAACGCCTAACCCTTGCCAAATTGCCCAAGTATACAGAGAGTACAGAAGCTAGTCCTTATTCAAAACACGGCAACTAGAAAAGAGGTACATCTACAGAGAATTTACATTAAAGTAAAGCAAAAGTTAGGATTGAACTAGGCAAGGAGGAAAATATTAGCTCATAAAACTTGACTTAAGTGCGATGAATATAAGTTAAAAACTTTTCTCGTGTCACTTTAAGGCAAAGAAAAACAGAAAACCTCTTTGGTTCTGACAAATATTTGTATTATTTTAATAAGAAGACTACCTCGCTGGAAGAGAACGAAATATTTATAAAGTTCATTTGGGTTAAAAAGGTACATGCAGCGCGAGAAAATTGAAGTCAAATCTATCGAAACTACTTAATCGATTTAAATGCAACACACTCATACGTCATGCTATATTAATGTTATCAATATTTATTATTTTTTTAATTTAGCAGTTGTACGGAGCAAATTTTATATGGAAATTTAACAATGACTCTTTCTGTATCTCCCAATTTCTAGACCTTGATATACACATTACATATAACGACTAATGTGCTAAAAATATTACAGTACATCTCGTGGTTTTAAAATTGAATATAATATTTTATTTTCATTGAAATCTGGAATTCAAGAATTATGCCATCAATATATATTATTATTATCAAATTATCACACTTTCTATTACATAGTACTTATACAGAGCAGACAGGAATCACGTCGTTTTTTAAATCATTTTTTAATTTAATAAGTTCTTAAATCTTCATAAAAAACGCGCTGCACGTGTCTCAAAGAATTTGCAGGCGTATTGGTTTGTATCGGACGTACCTACATATGTTCGATAGTTACCTTCACAGTATGTACATATTATATTACAGTTCTTAATAATCCTAGTAAGCACATTGTATAGCTCGCAAAATCACATTGATTTTCACATTATTTCCAGGTTTCATCAACCATATCCATAGATATTCTTCGTCTCGTTCAATAACCCCAAGAGTAAATACCACGTTTACTTAAAGACTTTAAAACATACGCTACGTGTAGCTACATCTTCTCTATCCTTATAAGACAATTTAATTCGCTTACTTCACAAAGACCAACGTTTGTTCGGAAAGTAAATAAAATTATATACTAGTACCTACTGTTCGCTTTTCTTTCCTACTCTGTTCTGTTCTCCTCAAAGAAACATCTGACTGGTAAAATCTACTTTACTGTGGTATTTTGTTATTTCATGTAGTTAATCTGTTGTGAGAATATGTTGTGATTAAATACTCGTATTTTTAATGTTTTAGTATTTTCTATAATAAGTTTCGATATCTTAACCATCAATATTGTTTGTTTCTTATTGTGTGTGTATGTCTGTGTGTGTGTGTGTGTGTGTGTGTGTGTGTGTGTGTGTGTGTGTGTGTGTGTGTGTGTGTGTGTGTGTGTGTGTGTGTGTGTGTGTGTGTGTGTGTGTGTGTGTGTGTGTGTGTGTGTGTGTGTGTGTGTGTGTGTGTGTGTGTGTGTGTGTGTGTGTGTGTGTGTGTGTGTGTGTGTGTGTGTGTGTGTGTGTGTGTGTGTGTGGGATGAGTGTGTGTGTATATGTGTGTTTGAAAGTATTTTAATATTTATATTATTTCCGAATTCATAACAATATCGTTAGTTTGAAATTCTATGCTGTATCAGCTCTGTATCCAAGGCAGGTAGGAAAAACAGACAGGTGTACAAATACTTGCAGTTTCTCAATGCAAACGTAGCTCTATTATATTATATGTATACAAAAATCGATAAAATACGGTCAACTTCAATATAACTGCAAGATCCTCATATTATGTTGAAATAATTGAACAATATTAATATCCGAATATTAAATGCGTCATAATAACTAAACTAATAAATGCAATCTCAATTATCTATAGACTGAATCTGAATACTAAACTAACTGGCATATATGTACATACGTATGTATAGGAAATTATGATAAATTAACATACATACATTATAGAAATATTAATTTACTTAAAGTAAGTATGATATATATATCGAAGACTTTCCTTGCTTTCCCCTTGCTTATCAAAGTAAAGATTTTTGTCTTTTTTGATGTTGTGTATACTTTATAGAATATACATCACTAACAAATATCTCGACATGTACCTAATTAATGGTTATAAGTTTGAAATTACGTGAAGATCCGTGCGAGATACCTTGGTCAGCAGTGGGTACTTATAGGCTGATGACGGAGATATGATGATTCTTATGGTGTATAATTTAGAGTTTATTTTGTAACGTATCATATCCAAAATGGAAGGCAAAGGTGCAGATGTACGCCACGTGTCACCAGTTATATAAATAGCTCCAAATTTTGTACCCAAAATGTACATTCCTTGCTCTACAAAGATTGTAGCCTCACGACACCTTTGTTGTAAACTCCTCCTTATTTTTATTTTTATATTTCTATTTCAAAAATGACGTTGCCTACACTGGGTTTTTTTTCTGAACTGAGATACACATGTACACACACAGATACACACCACATGCACAAACCGACCACCCGACACGTTGCATAGCAGCCAGTTGCCTAGCCACTGTGCTAACCATGCAGTTCCAATAAAGTGAAAATTAACAGAATAAAAAGAAATAAAAAAACAGTTGCTATATATATTTCTTTAACGTTACCTACTGTTAGTTAGTGATTCTGTCATTCAACAAAACATAAATGCTGAAAAATGTTTAATTAGAACAAAATATTATTCAAAATTTCAGGCTATTGTTTGTCGTGACTTTTATAAACCAATTTTTTATCGGAATATTTGCATTTTAGATTTTTTATTCGCTTTTTCGTTATTTCTATTTGAATTCAATATGCTTGCTGAAAATGTATTGTGTAGGCATTTCAATGCAAATATTTTAATTTACCTATGTAGGTTTATACAAAAACTTTTATTACCAGAATTTATTTTTGGAATAGATTTATATTCTTGAAAATAATACTTGTCAGAACACTGCTGGGTGTATGAGTCAGGGTTGTGGATGTAAGCGCAAATAATGCATCGCAAGCAAAAAAATATGCACCACGCACGCACCCTGGACCAGAGCAGTAGAAGGTCATTTGGTTTTTAGTCAGTAAGATTTTGAAATTCCCTCTCGCTACACTCGGGAGTGAAGACGTTTGAGGATTTTACGACCTCAACAAAAAGAAAATCTACCTTTAACAAAAGGGCTTGTAAAAACCTCCATGCTCGGCTTCAACTTGGCTTTTCAGAGAGTGCCGTTGCATTAAACACTAAAAAGAAACGACTATATAACAAAATGCACAGACACACAAGATTAACAATGCAAAGCACGTGCAAGAAGAATGTTGTGTCTAAGATTTCAGAATATTTTTATTCTACATAATTTCTTAAACAAAATATTCTACCTCTTAATATAAAACCTTATTTTTCACATGCATATTTTTATGTGAACGTGTTGTTTTTAGAATAAAAGTATCTTGTTTTTAAGACGATTTCTTAAGTATTATATTTTGTAAGCATAACATACGTTGTTGTGAAATATGAAATGCATCAATTTTAAATGCATTGTTCTTTTTTCTTGCGCACTTATATACAATCTGAAGGCATATTATAGCAGTTGTGAGTCGTACTCGTTTCTATGATTATCAAGACACCACTGACATACGGTGAAGGTAAACATCGTGAGGAAACCTGGACTTATAATTTCTGGCTGGCATTGAGCAAGCGTAGTGATCAATGCTCTAATCTTCTCCGTATGAGAAGAGGCCTTTGCTCAGCAGTGGGCACTTATAGGCTGATGATGATGATGAGTCATACTCAGGTTACATAAACTTATGACGGATGCTGGACCAGTTTCAACCCCTAACCGGAGTCCTCAATTATTATAACCTACCCTACACCGACCTACGTAGCTCTATCAACTGCCCGAATACCTGTGTATCGATTTACAAATAGCTATTATTGTAATCAATATTAATTAAATACCGATTTAAATAAGTTAATACTTAAAAACACATAAAAATTAATTGTCTAGAAAGGTTTAACTAAATTGGGACTAATCCGGATAGGGGAGAGCTTCGCATTTTGGCTCCGAGTCACCTCTGCCGCGTTCCTAATTGCGTCCATTGAGCTCGAACAAAACAAGTTTATGCCCCATTATAACATTAATGGTCTATATTCAAGAATACACTTGAAGGCAGCCAACTATTTTAGTCTGGTTTTAATACAAAGATGAAGAATTTGTACCTGTCAACAAAAGGTGATCGCTTGAACTTGATTGTTAAATAAAAGATAACATTAATAAACAAGAAATACTGTGGATTTTCATTCTTAATTAAGATTAACATTATTAAATATGGTGGCCGAACAGAAGTTTACTTACAAGTTTTGTGTATCGAAACTTGATCAGTTATCATACATACTTCTATGAGGATAATTGTTTTATAAGTTATTAAAATTGCCTTTATCAATAGGACAGTTGGAGCTATAGCTAGATATCCAACTGTGAATCTTGACGCAGGATTCATTGGCACACGAAACATCTCTCTTCTGTTCCATAAGTCTTTGTTTTGGGGTCTAAATGTGATGTTTTATTTAAAAGAAAAAAAATACTTAAAGCACGCATTCGCTCGTCAATTATTTTATAAAGGTCATTCACCCCTACCTGTATACTCAGCTACCACAAACCACGAAACACACCTTCATTCAGTACATAATGATATTTGCTCACATAAAATCAATGTCTGACACCGTTCGTTATTACAACAGACATTTCAAACAAGCTCAAGCCAAAACGAGAATTGAATCTTCGGATGAGTCATAAGGTCATAAGATTTGAATAAATATTAGTGTTACACTGTTCTCACATAATTGAACCAACTGTTTGTAAAAGGAATCTGTATGTGAAACTGATTTAAAAAGAGTAACCATGGAGTTTCTTGCTCGTTCTTCTCCATCGGAACCTACACTTTGGAACGAGCAAATAGCTTCACTAAGAGGACTGACCGACAGACTGACACTATTTTTTATTTTAAATTTTGTTTGACGTTCAAAAGTGCCTGTAAAGGTCTAATTGGAATAAATGATTTTTGATTTTTATGAC
This sequence comes from Spodoptera exigua, assembly GCA_902829305.4. Taxonomy (NCBI): domain Eukaryota; kingdom Metazoa; phylum Arthropoda; class Insecta; order Lepidoptera; family Noctuidae; genus Spodoptera; species Spodoptera exigua. Next base: position 9,482,994 of record LR824616.2, on the reverse strand, counting down.
TTTTGATCTTTACCTTCATCAAAATGAGATTCAGATGTCTAACTGTCTGATACCTTGCAGGATAGACGTTCAGGAGTACGTACGCAATGGAAAGAGAATGGAATTGGACATGTATTGGACGTATATTGGTCAGTCAGTACTTGAAGTATACGGTGCGTGTGTTTCAAGGTCGTCTTTTCTTTTTGGTTCGTCTACTTGTGTAGTGCACAATTATTAAGGACACAATTAATTTATTTGTACGATTTTGGACTCTATTTTAGATAATACACTATTGAAAATACACTTTGATTATTGATCCTTGATGACCTTAAAAATATAAGGTATTGTCTTTTTCTGATTATTGCAGTTTATGAATGACGACAATTAGATGGTTAATAGATTTAAAACTGAGTGTTTGAAATCTATTACATTTACTTTTGATGACGACGACGACGACTACGAAATTACGTATCATTCACAATCGCACTTCTTTTGTTTATTAAAATATTTACGATGTATATTTTCAGAGAAATTAATATAAAAAATGTATGTTATATGAAGTTCAAAATAGTTTCAAACGAAAATATTGAATTTTACTTCTATCAACATTCCAAAGAGTGCCATAAACAACTACCAAACTTTATGGAAAGAACGTATCGATACGAACACGAGATCGCCATAACTTTCGTTTCGATTTATTTTTCTTTGAATCGCAAATCGTAAACAAATCGGTTTCCCCAATATTTTCACACAAATACCTACAACATGCTAATACATTTTCGTTTTCCGATTTTCTATTTTTCACTAGAAATCTTACAACTGTTCTGCTGACAAGTCCTGCTGTCGAATTTATTTCAAATGCTTTATTGTTCAAAGTGCCTTTTGGATTTTTTTATTCCTTCAAGATCAAACAGCCTTGAGCAAGCGTGGTGTTAAAACCTTTTTCGTGTGAGAAGAAGACTTTGCTTAGCAGTGTGATGATGTTTTTGTAGGTATAAAATGAAGACTTCGTGACGCTTAGAACGTTCATTTGAAATATTTTTTTTATATGAATAAAATAAGATTGACAGAAATATATAAGAACTACAAATACAAAGATTATAATGACAACCGTCTCTATATTTAATCTTTACTTATTTTTATTGCCTGCATACTGTACATAACATTGTTTATGTTGCATTGGGTTGCGGGGTAAGCGCAATGAGGCACCACGACCTCGGCACAGAGCAGGAGAAGGAACAGGGGGTTTTTAGTCAGTAAGAGTCTGACACTCCCTCCTGCCCGGCCCTGGGCGGGAGAAGTCATTAGATGATTTTCCCCTCACAAAAAAAAACTGTACATAACATAAATATATACATATATATGAACTATACATATAATAGTCAACCAAATCGCTGTTCAAAGTTTTTAACAGAGAAAAGCCGATAAATTATACGGGAAAGAGAATTACGCGTTTTTTAGTTTTTATTTAGTTCGCTTAACTACAAAGAACGTGTCTTGAATCAACCATAAATTCGTTCCTCAGAGTACCGCGCACTCACATTGCTACTTCTGAGAAAATTAGCTTAGTCTTCCGAGAATTTAACTTACTGAACGATTTACCTTCTTCTCCAATTCTTGGAAGTGATGAGTTCAATTTTAAAAAGATCCTGTTGGCTTGGATGATTTCTGGCAAGCTTGACTATCAAGCACATTCGATTCCCGAAAAGTAGCTAGAACCACTGTCGCTACTTTTGCTTTTAAAAAATACGAAATATGTGTGCTTTGAATGTTAATAATATTATGTGTATTTTACGTCAACTCAAGACATAACTGACGAAAATTTCCCTTCATTCTTATAAAAAGGGATATTTTTGGATTTAAATACAATATTAAGATTTGCAAGCTCGTCCTATATTATGAAATTCATAAACTAGAAACAAAATACTTTATCAGACACGCAACTATTATTATCGTACGAAAGTGTGGGAGACTCATGGGTCAGTAGGCATAGTGAGTTGTTAGAAGGCCCAAATCTTACTTCCCCCTTCCATCCTGAATTCCCCCAATCTACAAATTTTAAAACTCAAATCCCAGCAACTCACTTGCCGTTCCTAGGATGTTGAGGGTGACCATGAGAATGTTAATTCGATTTTTGACACTAGATGGCGTTGGTCTACTAAGATGTCAGTTTGTCCGATCACTGTATCTGTCAAAAATCGAATGCGCTTATTACTTACCATTGGGTGATCGGCATATAAGTATCTTCGTTTGCGTTAAAGTAGTGTTACAAAAACATGAAATAACAATATTTAATAACGACGCAACAAAACACTCGTTTAGGTTAAATTGGTTCCATATTTACGTCGCACGTACTTCTACTATCGTAAAATTCATATTAATATCTTGCACATTTGATAAAAATCTAGTGCTTGTTATATCGATCGGTGCGACGGCTGATAGCGTCATGAACATTTATTTCATCGAGTATGTTCTTTAGTAACGCATCGACTATTTTATAATAACCATTTTTCTAGAAATTACCTGCAACATTAATATCTACTAGCATTACTTACCTTAAAGTAACTTAGAATATTATTTATTAAATAATTGATAATTAACACCATATGTATATTAATAGATACCCACAACGGAGGCTATAACTTTTTTGCTTTTTCAAGATGGAGCTAATGTTGACGTTAATGTTCTCTTGTTGGAGTTAATGTGCATGTGAAATTGTATGTTTGTAAACGCACCCACGACACAGGAGAAAATGTTAGTGTGGGGCAACGTTTTCTCTTTAAAAAAAAATATCTCGACTTTTTGTCCAATAAGGATTTAGCTAGTGTTAGATTATTGGGCATTCGATTTTTGACAGATACATTGATTGGACAAACTGACATCTTAGTAGATCAACACTACCTAGTGTCAATAGATCTACTTAATATTCTTCAATTATTGATTGACATAACACTCATATAAATTATGAATTGATTCTACATCAAGGGAAATATACATAAAGTAACCTTACCTAATTTAACCTAAGCCGGGGTATCGGGATAACCGGAATGAGGCACCGCGACCTCGGCCTATAGCAGAAGAAAAAACGGGGGGCGGGGGATTCAGTCAGCAAGACTCTGACTCTCTCTCTCTCTCTCTCTCTCTCTCTCTCTCTCTCTCTCTCTCTCTCTCTCTCTCTCTCTCTCTCTCTCTCTCTCTCGCTCTCTCTCTCTCTCTCGCTCTCTCTCTCTCTCTCTCTCTCTCTCGCTCTCTCTCTCTCTCGCTCTCTCTCTCTCTCTCTCTCTCTCTCTCCTCTCTCTCTCTAGGTGGGAGATGTCATTAGATGATTTACCCCCGACAAAAAGAAACGCAAACTAACCTACTTAAAACTTAACTCACTTAAATAATCAGGTCTCGTATAAAACGACACAAATGAACACCAATTAGAAACAAGAAGTAACAAAGCATTATCAGCACACAGCAAACCTCGACCTTTATTCTTTTCAACGAAACGAAACAAAAGACAGAGCTCTCCTTCCATTATACCTATCTACGTGTATTTACGCGTCAGATAATACAAAAGCCTTAATATATTAGTATATAAAACACGTAAGAAAATTACATGAAACATAAATATCAGCTTGTGACACAAGACCTATATTAGGAAAACTTTACACCCATCTTGAGTAATTCTCAAGATATACTTTTTTATTTTGTCCAATAAGTATATCACCCACAAAATCATGAAGACGTCAATAACTCATAGTGCAGATGATTTGCTAGGTATAATTGCAAGATTTTTTTATGGTATAAGTCGGCAAACGAGCAGACGGATTACCTGATGGTAAGCAATCGGCGCCGCCCATGGACAACCGCAACACCAAAGGAGTTACGAGTGCGTTGCCGGCCTTTTAGGGATAGGGGTTGTGGATATAAGGATCGGGAAGGGATAGGGGAAGGGGAGGGATTGTGCCTCCGGTAACCTCACTCACACGGCGAAACACAACGTTGTGGATTGTTTCAACTTAGCCGGTATTCTGTGAGGCCATGGTATCACTCCGGTCGAGATGAACCATTCGTGCCGAAGCTTGGCTCTCCCACACTTAATGTCATTTTGTCTTTAAAAAAAATAAGTACGTAAGTAATGTTGAAGACTGTAATACATCCCTGTAATATAACTTTTATTCAGACCCGTTTAATAACTTTTGTAGTTTGAAGGCCTGCAAGGTGACTGTGTCTCTTCTGAATTTGCGAGTGTCCATCGGCAGCGTTGATCACTTATCATCAGGTTATCCATCTGATCGTTTGCCTCATATTCCATAAAATCTCTCATATCTTTCATATATCTCATATCTCTGCCATCTACCTATTCATACGCATAAATAAAGCGTTTGCGTTTCACAATTACAAAATAAATACGGTTATATTGTACATTTGCTGCAGAATTTACAAGAATAATGAACGAACTGTATAGAAAATCGCTCCCACCGACAAATTAAAACAAGTTGCACACAATTCATTTCTATCTTTATCCGAAAAAAAACTCGAAACAAATACTTTTATGCAGGATTCAGAGATGAATAGAGTTCAATTTTCTCTACAAAAAAAAACATAAATGAAATTCATTTGTTACGGATAAATTGAAACCTGTTGAATGTCGTTTTCCGCACTCCATCGTAGTAAGGTGTTAAGTAATGGTCAATAGATTACTATCGTGCCATCAACATACCCTTTTCACTTAGATATAAGACAAGGTGAGGATTATACTGTTGCTATCTCTTTCCGTATCTCTTCAGTAATCGAACAGTGTCACTTAATTTGTGCAATGAACTTTCATTTGTTATTTTTTTTCGAAATTTAATTGGCTGCCACGTTTGTTATAACGATTGACGAAGAAAAACTCTTAAAACTCTGAATAAAATATTTAGTTTCTGGTTTATTTAAAATTGTAAGTAAGTAAGTAAGTAAGTATATAATTTATTTGCATAAAACACGGTATAGAAGTGGTGTTATACATAATAATGAAAAGTACAATCGTGTTTCACTAAAAAAGCATGCAAAATTTAAAAATTAAGTAAATTAATATAAGTAACTTAATAATAACCATAACATATTAAAACTTATGCTCCATGAATTGTTTTAAACTATAGAAGTTACATTTATTTAAAAGCTTATACAATTCAGACTTAAATAAATTTTTATTTATTTCTTTTAATTGACATGGTAACTTATTGAAAATTCGCACACACATCGCCAAACAGCTTTTATTGTACTTAGTAAGTCTCGGAAAGTCATTCAGAACCAGCCTATGTGGGTCCCGTCTGTTTCTCGGATTTACCATAGCTGCCATCTTAAATAAGTTTTTATGTTTGACTACGAACATGCATATTTCAAATATATAAAGAGACGGTAATGGCAACAAATCAAGTATTTGTATTGTATTGTAGATTATCTAATTTTATTCACAGATTTATATTACAAATAAATTAATTATTAAAATATTGTAAACTTATCTACTGGTTGCTAAAATTCAAGTTCCTTTCTATATTTTGATTGACACAGAACAGTTCTAAAACTGAACACAGATAAATCATTTTACCCAAAAACCTAATTTTCGACCCTCCATAACTCATATTTCCGTCAGTCGTCATGAAACAATGCCATATACTCGCACATTGTGACTTTACGCTCACCCTGTGCAATGTACAAACAAAATGGCGTCGGCTGTTGAAATGCTAATATAATACAAATTGTAGTCAGCTTGTAACGAGGGTTGTCAAACTTGAGATTTCCTCTTATTCTCTCAAAATAGTGACAGAACTTTGATAATGTGCTGTTTTATAGGGACATACGGTTTATAATTGGTTTGAGTGAAATCTTCCATAAACTGATTTCGATATGTTTTTATTTCATACTAGCGACCCGCCCCTGCTTTGCATGGGTCCAACCATCTCGCTATCAAAAGGTCACTTTTTCCCAATTTTCTAATAGTTTCTTTGATAAGAACCTTCTCCTGATAATAACAAACACAACAAAAAAAGAATTAGCAAAATTGGTCCAGGCGTTGTTGAGTTATGCGCTTACCAACACATTTGGCGATCCATTTTTATATATATAGATCAGTAATACAGAATTTCCACCGTGATATGAGTACCCATTACTGAGCAAATACTTCTTCTGACACGGAGAAGGATTGAACAATAACCACGTTTGCTCAAATTGCGGATTGGCGTTTTCGGACTTATAATTAGAATTTAAAGTTCATTCTTCTTCACTATGTTTTCCATGACCGTCTGTCTAAGGTGTCTAAATAATTTTACACAGAACATACTCGTGTTTCTCTGAAAAAGTCATATTGGTACTTTGCTAGGTAAAAACACGTCATGCAATGCGATTTAAACATTCATTAACGGAAAATATGGTAAAAATATCTGTTCTATATAAAAAACAAAGCTTTACTAAATACTTAATCCTTACTAAATACTTAATCCTTACTAAATAATAAATCCTTACTAAATACTTAATCCTTACTAAATAAAAAATCCTTACTAATAGATATTATAAATAGGAAATTAAGTTTGTTTATTCCGCTTTCACGCCGTCACTATTGACTCGATTTTGCAAAAGCAAAGTTAGAAGTCCGGATTAAACAATAGGGTGCTTTTTATCCCGAAAAAAATTGTTTTTCCTGAGGCAAAACAAATTATAGTTAGCTTCATACCAGTTCGGCGATAGATAGCACTGTGTGTCGTTTAAAAGAAGGTAATGGTGCAACCAAATCTGCACATGTAAACTTAGAACTTAAATCCTTGCTAATATTATAACATTATAATTATACATAGAATTCCACGCGGGCGGAAAGCTAGTACTAAAATGAATATACGTATTTTTTTTATTTTCATTAAGGCTCTTCACTGTTGTCTGCATTGAAGCAAGGATCTATAAAATCGAGTCAACTTTTGTACAATCATCAACTGTCAAAAGTCTTTATACACCGTACACCTTCAAACACTATAAAAACAAAACAAAACAAGTTGCACCAGCTGATTACTATGCAGCAGCAGTTCGTACGCTATTGAGATTAATGAACCAAGCCAATATGAACTCTAAGACCGTGTTTTTCGACTTCGCAAGGAGCAATGTACCGTGCTGAAGCGGAATGAGATCTCTTATTCAAATAACCTTGTTCGATGTTACAAGGAAGTTAGTGAAAGACTTTACTACTAACTAAGTGCTGTGGTTTTACTCTGAGAGTTATCCTCGAGAGGTTTTTAATTTAATGTTGCAAGTTGCCAGCTTTATTTCCAGTTTATATTTGCTGGAGTAATTCTTCGTTAAGCTTTGTATTTAATGTAGAACAGCTATTTTTAAGTGTAGTTTACAGTAAGAAATCAAAAGAGTGGTTTGCAAACATCCAAATTTTAGAAGAGAAAACATGACTTTTTTTGTATAAAAGGACTTGGACTGACTAAAACTATACTATTATACTTTGTATTGATATTGGACGTTGTCACGTCTATACTTCTATACTAATATTATAAAGAGGTAAAATTTGGAAGTTTGTATGTTTGTAAGTTTGTATGTAGGGGGTAATCTTTGGAAAAGTCAGATTGCCAGAATTCTTTCACTGATAGATAGCTAGAATTTTCCTAAGTGCTATAGGCTATAAAACATCACGCTACGCGTACCATGGATTCGAGTAGCGGGTAAAACCTCGCAAGAGTAGCTAGTGGAAAATAAATTATAAATAAATTGACGATGTATTTTGCAGTATTTATTATACATCACTTCAATTTACCCTGTCAGATAGGTTGCTTTTTATTAAAATACCATGCGGGAGAAGCCGCAATTTCAAATACTTTAAACAATAACACTGGTCAAAACGGAACTAAAACCTCAATATATTAATAGTAGGTTTATCTGTAAATAAATACAAACAATCCAAAACAAAGGCTGAATGATAAAATCCTAGGCTTCAGATGCGATACAACCCTAGAATGTGGTTAGGAATGACAAGTAGGCATTTTGCGACCTACGTCAGTGACGAACGTCCCGTGGACAGTTTCACTATTGTCTCTCTCACAAATTGCCCCTCGACGTTTCTAGGGTTAAATAAATGAAAACTACCTATGCTATATTTATTGTAGAAGTGAAAATCCTAATATATCTTCGTTAAATTAAATGATTTTGAACACAATTGTTAAGGTAGTTAAGTTTATTTTGGTTTAAAGTTTGCTTTCTGTTTCAATCCTTTTTGTTTTCATATTTTAAAGGAATTTAAATTTGTGGATTGTAAAAATAGTTTTGAATTTATTGCTTAGAGGGGTCAAAATAGCGTGCGCAGCCGAATATGTAATTCGTTTCAAAGCTTTTTACTTACTTTTTACTAGCGTTACACAGGTAGTTAATCGTGATGTAAAACATAAGTCTAAACCAGTAAATAACATGTTCAAGTAACATTTGAGTTAAAAATATGTGAATATACGTATATATGTATATTTGCCCTTGTACCTAAAATAACATACATAAACTAGAATCTCAAACTTTAATACCATAGAACATTTTTTACGATCCATTCTATCCCAGCATTTAACTTCACACTATTTTCATCTTATTTCTAACAAGTATAAGGACTATTGTAGCATGCATGACCTAACATAAAAAAAGTTTAAAAATACTCACAATAGGAAGTCTTGCTCCCAACATGGAGTCGGACCCTTCACTGTCACCGTCGTAGACTTGACATTCTGTAGTTTGAGTGTCACGTAAGTGTTGAACTGTTGTACTCCTGTAAATTGAACCTTAGATGAATGTCTGAGGGTCGGAATTAAGTTGGCTTGTGGAAAAGGTAGGTTTTCACATGAAAATAAGGTCTACTGTATAGGTGGTCTGGTATGTACTCAATCAAAGGCCTAATGAGCGTTGGTAGTTAAATAAGAATTGATGTGGGACTGTAAGGGTTTCGTGTGGGTTACTGTGAAGTATGGACGAGTTATCCAAAGGGGTTTTCAATAGTAAATAAGGAGTTATGTACAAAAAGTTAAACATTATCCTCTTTGCTAGATACTGGCCTATTTATATAAACGCTTTTTGTTTGAAATGGAAACTTAAACAAATAGCAATAAAGCTGAAATTTCTTAAACTTTTCTCGTAATCATCATAAACTCATTGATATTGGATCTCGATAAAGTATCAAAATAAAATTCATAAATAAAAATATCTCACCTTGCATGGAAACATAGCGCGCCTTTTTTACTGAAACAAACAAAAATAGACATTATAATCACATAGCATAATTACTATTATTATTTACAACGCTCTGACCGCTGAAGTGACCCCGGAAGGTTATTAACCTCTATAATTACTTAGGTGGTTGAGTAATAGGATTCTTGATAACCTATATACCATATGTAAATGACAAAAAAATGAAACTGCTTTCTTTGACTGGTAATAAAATCACAACTCATCATACTCAGAGATATCAATAATAACAAAACCAATAAAATAATATTAATTATTTAATACCAAAAAGTATTTATATCGTTATCCAAAATACATTTATTATTTTATTCTAGTACTTAAAGTTTTATTTCAAAGGTCCAAGAACTTTGGATAGAGTTATAATAAGTTTTGTAACTAAATGTACAATATAAGATTCGATCAAGTTGCAAGGTGACTGAACTATTTATTTTATGTATTCAATAATAATTTCTTCTTTAAAAACAACTTCTATTAATTTAAGTTAAAACGACCTATGTAGAAAGTTATACGAGCCAAATTAATCTTTTGTGTTACGAATTTAAAGTTCGAATTGTTTGAAGGATTATAGATACCTAGTGTAATGAATTATTTGAGGGATTAATCGGTTTCAGCAATTTAAATTAGGAATAACGCCAGCATTTTCTAAAACTGTTTTTAATTTGATAAGATTTACAATTTGTATTTTATAACTAGCGGCCTGCCCCCGCTTCGCACGGGTCCAACTATCTCGCTATCAAAGGGTGACTTTTGCCTAATCTTCACCTCTACTTTTCTAATATTTCTTTAATAAGAACCTTCTCCTGACAATATCAGACAAAATAAAAAAAGAATTAGCAAAATTGGTCCAGGCGTTGTTTAGTTGTGCGCTTACCAACACATTTTGCGATCCATTTTTATAAATAAAGATTAGAGCACGTACCTTTTTTATGTATTGACTTGTGACCATGGCAGTTGTAACCCTACCGAAACGTCAATCAAAAAACAAATAAAAAAGGTACGTGCGCGTTAAATCCCGTTAAACAGTAAAGAAATTAGCTGTTGTTGGTTGCCTCGTGTTTTTTTCCTTCATCGTTTGTCTCTATAGAAAATTAGAAAGTACATAAAACTCGGAAAATGTCACAATAGTAATTGACAGGTTTCAGACCCGCACCCTTAACTTTGAAAAACTTAAACACGAGGCCACCACGACCATTAAATAAAAAAATATATATCTAAAGTTACATAAGTGTTATTTTCTGTTTATTTTTTTAATTTCTTAAGTCACAAGATCACAAAAGGTACTCTAATGAACTAATGACTTAATAGGAGCTTGTGTTAAAACAACAAGAATAGCTCTAAAGGATCTCAGAAGGTCAAGAAATGTCAAGACTCTTGACATTTTGTGGGACTAGATTGCTATTTATTTATAACATTTCAACTAAATAATGTTAGAGTTCTAAGTGAACTAACATCCTATATGTATGTTACTCTTCAAACTATTGTTCTAAGGTACAAGACAAAGATCTGTAGAAGATCTCAAAATTTTAAATAACCTGTAATATTTCGATATAAGTTCTAATTTTAGGTCTATATTAATGACTAGCTACTCTCGCGCGGTTTCACCCATTTAATCGTAGCGTAATGTTTTATAGTCTATAGCACTCAGGAACATTGTAGCTATCTAACAGTGTAAGAATTTTGGCAATCCGACCAGCGGTACCAAAGATTACACCCTACATACAAACTTACAAATTTTACCTCTTTATAATATTAGTATAGATAAATAGAGGATCATTCGATCTCACTCATAATCAGTTTATCAGATAATGTTACCGTTACTTAATTTGTTATAAATTAATGCTACTGTTTTGAAGTATGGATATTCGTAAACCTTTCACGTACATAAATGAACGAATCTGAATTAAAATTAGCGCAGATATATTTTAGTATACAATAATACATAAGGCTACTTTGGTACAGCAGGCGAAACCGCTGGCATTAACTTGTATACAATATAAAAAACAATAGTATAGATATTTCAGAAATATTCCAGATCATGCATTAATAAAATATTTTAATATCTTATTATCAAAGAAAGTTAAATGTCCCCAAATGCCTACAACATGGTAATAAACTTATAATTCCTTTGTTGTTGCGGATGTTCACATGCAACACCGGTTGCTTTCCATCCGGTGATTCACCTAACAACAAATAAATCTTGAACTAGTTTTTCACAAACACAAAACTAATCAAATCACTTACACAGACTTTTTCATTATAAACACTTCAATGCAAATTCATAAAATCTTAACCACAATCAAATATATGTTTAGAATCAACAACTTAAACAATCACACGAAAAAGAACACACAAAATTATTTTTATGGTGAAAAAATAATATTAATTATAACACTTATTATAATCTTTATTGAAAATGGAAAATAAATTACAATAAATACGCGAAAGAGAGAGTTGTAAAGCTCTAAGCCACGTGCAGCGTTACCGTGTGTTTTGTAAGTACTAAGAATAGTCAAGAAAGCCAATCGATGCCGGTGCCTTACCATGACTTATAGAGGAATAAGAAAACGTAATATGGTCATTGGACTGTAAATTGTCTTTGATATAGAGTTTATAATTAACAGTGTTAAATATTTTGTGTTACTTTTATTCTGTAAAGGTTCATTGTGCTTTGTTTGATTGAAACCGATTAAGAATTTGTAATTTTGTTAAGAGTTTGTTATTGGTTTATTTACAATTAGTTTGAAAAAGAAAGAAAGAACCTAGTCTTTTCTTGATTTTTATTTTTGTGAAACCTATTTTTGCTTCGCTCTAGGACTTTTTCCCATGCGTGCGTTTAAAAATATACGATTTTATAAACACATCCTACCAGACCCGTATGAACAATTTGTGGATTACGCAAAGAGTTCGAGAAAGATTCGAACCTCAGCCACCACGTCTAGAACCTTGCTTACATAAAAATAAACGAGGAACCCTCACATACAACAAATTTATTACATTTACATTATTAATTGAAATAAATTATCTAGCCATTAAATAAAAATTCAAGTTCATTCCCGAAAATTTAATAAAAAGACGGCCACTGCACGTCGGAGACTAATAAAACACCCATCCATCCTTCCAAACTTTCACCTCAATAAACTATAACAACATTCAGACGACATTTATTAATCCTACACATTTAATAAACCTTCCCGTAACCTTCAAACTAAAGATATGAATTACGATTGTTGCAAACAAAAATTATCTAATTAATACTTTGATAAATGGAACTTCTCCACTTATATTTTGTTGTTCGCTCCCTTCGGGGGTACGCCCCAACACAGGTACACAAAAACTTCAACTACCCACAATCAGTATCAATTTATCAAATCCCCAGAAGCCACAGTTGGGAGACTTATCTAGGGAAGTTGACTAAAAGTTAGCTCATTGAAAACATCGTTCCCACGACGGCTGATAACAAAAACTTTGCACTCTGACACTTAGGTACTTACCGTGTACTTTCTTAATTGCTTTCTTAACGATAAATGAAGCAATAAGAGATTATTAAAATCTATGAATTAATATACTTGTATGTATGACTTAATAAAAAAAAAAATTCAAGGAATTTAAAATATCTGTGATTCCCTGCCTATATAAATAATAGAATATGAAATATGAATATGAATAATCTTAAGATAATAATGTTTAATTAACTTTATGATTTTGATTAAAATCTATCATTCGATTTCCAGTTTAAATAAATTAAAGTTTTGTTTCTACCTCTCGGATTCGGATTGGAAGCAACGTGTGATACACGCATGTAAAACAAACTTAAACTTTATAAACTACAACTTTATAATCAAACACTAGACCTTTAAATGTAACAAACGATAAAATCAATCAATAAACAACTCAATGCGACATCCTCTACCAAAAGTAAATTACCAAATAAAATCAAGTGACCTATCCTAGCCATAACAATATTACGAATTCAAATAAAGAAAAAAACAATTCTAGTGTTTCTCCAACAAACCTGAACCCTCTTTCCTCTCACGACTTAGATCGTAGTTTGAATAATTCACTCACCGAATGGCCTAACTTTACTCCCCGAACCAACACCACTTTCAGATTCTAGATCATTCTTCACCTAGAGTTTGTGAGTAAGAAATAAGTTTGTATACCTAAGCTTTGGTGATCGGTTTTAGTGGTTTGTAATGTTATTAACGATTTTCGTTATAAATGTTAAAACATTTATTAGCAGCATATTTTCTTTTTTTTACTTACGTATGAAACATCCATTTTTCTCAAGACGACTGATAGATTTATCTTGCAATTAAATTTTTTTGTGTATTTTTCATGTTTGAAAAATAAAACGTTAGTTAATGAAAATTAATATACAAGAGAAAACAAGTTTTGGTTGAAAAATAAAGCACTTATTTATTTGATTTTTATTGTAGTTTATTGTTTTTTGTGCTAAGATATAATAAAATAAATTAATTTTAAAATATGATAAAATATAACTTAAATAAATTATAATATTCAAAGTTTTGTCTTACAACGCCGCAAGCTAATATTTTATATTGAACATAAAACCTATTGAACCTTCGCTGCCGAGTGGTGGTCCAATTACTGAGCCAAGATTGTCAACTGCAGGAGATTGCCATCTTCATGCAGACGCTAACGAACATTTATTTATTGCTTCCCACAATTTCCTATTTTGTTGTTAGAAAATTGACTTAACGTTAATTTAAATTTATACTACCATATTTTTATACAAAACTTTAATTACTTTAAATATTAATGTAAATTATGGTGTTCAATAATTTAATTCATCGTTTCCAATCGAAAGATAGTTCTATAATAGACGGTTGACAGTTAATAATAGGGTTGGTAAGAAATACTTTTAATTTTAACAGACCCTAACAGATAGATATGCATACTTATAGAATACCTATAGATACGCAAAGACAGGCCCGGTCTATAGATACCAAAAGTCTGCAAGCGCATCGGGAAATAAATAACATAAGTCAGTCCTTAATCGAGAGATAAAAAGCTGTAGACGCCACACCTCAAAATTAAAAACAAATTGAATCAACGTACTCAAACATTAGGCAACATTCTACTCAACAATTTTCCAGTAAAATACTTCTGAAAGTCCTTAAAACGTGAAGCATGACGACATTTGTATTTTCACATGCAAATAAAAATTACCGCAAAAAGGTCACACGTAGCTGACGAGAATAAGGTATGTAAATTTGTCCTTTTGTAGTCAAAGTAGTATAAATAAAAACGGCAATGTAAAATATGTCTAAGCTTAAACAATTTTTCAAGCCAAGGAACATTGAATAAATATTGGCAGCCTTTTATACAAGCTTCTTTTAATACTATTTTGTTTTCTCTTTGAACTAACTTTGTGCAGTGTTTTGTTTTTGAAAGTGAAGCGCGTTTAAAGCTTACCATGCCGCGGTAATTAAAATGTACGTAGCGTACACGTTGATTCTTCATCCCTTCAGCGGCTTTATTCGAGAGCATAATAATAATATAACACAACTAAGCCATTTATATTACATTCATGGATTCATTATGTCGTTGTCGAAATGAATTGTCATTTTTGTGTCTTTTTGTCATTTTAACATTGGATTTTAATTATGTAATAAGTCGGCAAACGAGCAGACGGATTACCTGATGATAAGCAATCAGCGCCGCCCATGAACACTCGCAACGGAGGAGTTACGAGTGCGTTGCCGACCTTTTAGGGATTAGGATTTTTGAGATTTAGGGATTTTGGAAGGATCGGGGGAAGGGAAGGACCTTACCTCCGGTAACCTCACTCACACGGCAAAATTCAACGCTGTAGTTATTTCACGCCAGTTTTCTGAGAGGCCGTGGTATCACTCCGGTCGAGCCGACCCATTCGTGCCGAAGCATGGCTCTCCCACACTTAGGGAAATTTAGCTTTCGTAATCAAAGATGTACAATATTTCATTGACTAGTCGTGAAAGTAATTATATAAAAAACGTTTATGTACAGCTTAATTCTATGTAAATACTTCAGTGTGTATTTCAGCTAGTTTATTCACACAACTTTCACAAACTGTGGTGATTAAATGTAGGAAGGGGAATTAGTTTGGAAGTTGTGAACTGAAGTGTTTTGCTTCTTTGCCGTTCAAGATTTCTTGAGGCCGTTTCGTTTATGTTGAACTATGGACATTTACTCTTGGGATGGCTTAAGTTGAATAGTTTTCTACTTTTATTACTGGTGTTTATTCTGAACCATTAAGTTTGATAATACTTAGAATAAATTGGGCCTTATTGTTATTAGAGATCAAATTACGGTACAGCAGATAGATTTTAATATAAAGAATCTAGCAAACACACTTTAGAGAAGGCCTATCTTTATCAGTGAATTTTTGTGACTAATGAAAAAACAGTGACAGACGAGAGGGACAAATTAAAGCTTGCAGATGAAAAAAAGGGAAACAACTCAAAGTATTCTCTTAAGAAACTTCTATCTGTCCTTTTGAATAAATCAAACAAATAGTAATGTCAACACTAGACTGAATAAGATAGAAAAACGTTCAGACAATCCCCACTGAATATACTCAAAACCGTAAGTAAACAGATATAAAAGTACTTGAGACAGTAAACAGATTGAGGTACTCTCTGTTTACAAGTAGCCACGGTATCACATAACGTAACAAAACGTACTTCTACATACTACACACAGACTCGTAAAACTAGATTATTTACGCCATACTTTCCAAAGGGTCGTCCAGCGCTGAAACCAGTGGTCGGTCTCGTCAGTTTATGATTCCACCTACACCAACACATTATACGAACCCTGAATTCGTTATTATCCGAACGACAATCCTTATATGCTCGTTGTTTAATATACTTTCCGATATTATGAATAGCGGTGATGGCGTATTTTTAAATTAGATGAAAATTTGTGTTAAGATCAATCAGACTTGTAAAATGTTAATTAAATCTAGTAAGCATTTTTTTTATAAAACAGCGTAAAAACAAACAAGTTGTCTTGTTATCCTAATAATGTTATTAAATTCAATACAATGGCATTACATTTTTTAAGGAACTGCGCCGTGGCTACGGCGTAGCAAGAGCTACGGCTATATTGCTACGCCGTAGTTGACGTAGCAGTCAGTTCCCAATCCCCTACGCGGCCATTTATTATCGCTGAACTTTATCTATGTGAAGGAAGAACAATTTAGAGTCATTTGAGTTGAAAATGTGCTTTAAGAAACAATCAGTTTCTATCTAAAGTTATTTCATTTATTGAAAACCCATTCTTCTTCTTGTTTGCTTGATATCAATGACAAAAAGGTAAATAAATATCGTTAACAAAGTGTTTTCAGTATTGTACCTGAATCAGCTCTTCTTAAATCACCAAACAAATTCCAGGCTTTTATTACTTTTTAACTACGTTCTGTATGCCAAGACCGAGCAACAAAGCCTTCGTTTTTGTAAGCAAACGAAGTGACAACAAGAGCTTTAGTAACAAAAGGCTCAAACGAACAAACAACCGCATATCAAGCTATACACACCCAGTATAAGTTGACCTGTTACTTTAAGAAAAGCAGTTTTAATGCGAGAGCAGTTTTCACTGGTATTTTTTAGTCTGAAATGCTCTGTAAAATGACAAAAAGAATTTAAATAAGCACCGTTTCATTAATGGAATTCTCGGTCTGAATACACTTAAAGAGATTTATCTGGTCGCGAACAATAGGTCCGATATCGTGTTTGTATTACGAAAAAGCTGAAACTTCAGGATTTGTTTTGAAAAATGTTATTTCTATAGAGGATTACAGAGTATCGAGTTACTGACATAGTGCTATCTCGTTTCAATGATATCTCGTTGAAATATCTGTGATTGAGCGCACTCGCTTCGTGATTTTAGTTAGTGTTTTTGAATAGTAAACAGAAATAGTAGTACTATTTCGATATTCTGTTATTTTGTGTTTAAAATGGTGGCTATTCTATCTTTATAAGTTCCATACCCAGATTCGAAAGTATAAATGTAATAAATTGTAACGCTACATATCCTAACTTATTTTAAACGAAAAAAACACATAACTTCTAAGGAACACAATTTAAAATTACAATGTTATCAAAACAAAATCTTAATCGTAATACAAGATCTCATTATTATTTACTACGAAATTTTCCCAAGAACCAGACATAAATATTAAATGTGACCTCATTAGTTAATCTGTAAAGGAAAATTATTTTAATTAAATTTTCTTAGAGGCTGATTCATAATTTTATTTGGACCGTATTAATAACAAGGAAACGGCGACTTCTTATCTTTTTTTTTTTACTTGACTACAGTTAGCGATTTACTTGCAAATATTGTATGACGTAAATCCTGTGAGAAATTTAAGAAGTACAATAATTACATATTGTAAACACAGCATTATTTAATTTTATCCAATACTAGCAAGCCGCCCCGGCGCCGGTGCATTGCTGATAAAAAAGTGTGGGAGAGAGCCATGCTTCGGCATGAATAGGTCGGCTCGACCGGAGTAAAACCAAGGCCTCACAGAAAAACGGCATGAAACAACCACAGCGTTTTGTTTCGCCATGTGAGTGAGGTTACCGGAGGCCCAATCCTTCCCCACCCCCAATCCTTAAATCTCCAAATCCCTAATCCCTAAAAGGTCGGCAACGCACTCGTAACTCCTCCGTTGCGGGTGTCCATGGGCGGCGCTGATTACTTACCATCAAAAAAAAATCTCCACTACATAATAAATGTTGCATACATATAATCCTTCGTCTTCAATCACTACACAGGACAGAGAAAGCCACTTTGTTTTTTCTATGATGTTTCTCTTAATTTATTTTTATTATATTATAACCTAACTAAAACTAAATAAAAATAAATTAAAGGCAAGACCTATAAGATCGTCAAAAGTGTTGTGACCTTGCTTATTAAATACTTTTTATGGTGTGTCATATAAATTGTATTTAAATAATATTTCGTTTTCAAAATCAGAGATCCTTGTCTTAGCTAATATGGATCCTGTTAAAGCGTCAACCGAATCTAAGCCGTAAGTACAAGTCACAGGAGCAGAACTTCATGATACCAAATCTTGCATGAAACAATGAACAGAGTGATATAGGTCGAGTTCAATGACCTTACAGAACAATCACATATTGTATTGTATATAATATGTGTACCGTATAATTCTGAGGCAGAAATCTGGACCTTCTATTTTGCTAGAGGATCCAATGGATTCATTGTATTGTACTATGAGGTTTTATTGTATTTATATTATATTTTATTGTAAAAATTAAATATATCTTTTTTTTTGTCAGGGGAAAATCATCAAATGATTTCTCCCGCCCAGGGTAAAGCGAGAGCGAGTGTCAGACTCTTACTGACTAAACCCCCCCCCCCCCCGTTCCTTCTCTTGCTCTGGGCCGAGGTCGCGGTGACTCATTGCGCTAAACCCGCAACCCCGGCTGAAAATTAAAAATATCTAATGACCAATTTTGTCACACACGTAAACCGAATTTGTGAAACTTTACTAAGCATCCTATAACATTGCTATACGACAAATGTGTAGTCTTATAATTTATTTAAAATTATTACCAATACAACATAAATTATAAAATCTAAAGCAAACTAAACTATTTTAATATGCAAAACTAGTAGCAGCACATAGTTGTGACTGAAATAATCCAGTTAGCTTGATCTAAATATAAATTGTTTCATCCGTAGGTGCACGGGAAATTAGCCTCTATTCGCTATGGCACCCACGTACAATGCTGGCCGACTATAAATAGTCCTTTGATTTAATATTGTTTAGTGGTTGTATGTAGGGGATTATAATTTCAAATAAAGTTTAGCATGAAATTGAAGCGGGAGATTTCTGTGACGTCATTCGTATTATTAATAATTTAAGGATATATATAGTTGTGTAGCGTAACGCCTTTTGGCTCCTCAAAGGGTAACTATTTTTTAATATTTTTAATGGTTTGTCATGAAATGACTTCTCTCGCAGAGTTGAGGTGATAGGGAGTGTCAGGCTCTCTCTGAATAAAAATCTCTACGCTGCTTCTGCAGGTCCAGAATGATGCTCTATAATATGTATCTATGTATTGTTGACTGTTATAAAAAGAAAAAAAATATAGAGCAAGTACGTTTTATTTATATACACGCAATGATGACAAATCTACAAAAAAAGCATATATACGGTCGAATTGAGAACCTCCTCCTTTTTGGAAGTCGGTTAAAAAGACATACATACAGTTTTGTTTTTCTTGCTTGATAGTCTTCCAACGATACTAAGAGCTTTTTTAAAGTTAAAACGTTGTGTATTAAAGAATCTCATGATGTTAGAAGTCCTCAAACGTCCTACTACAATCACACACCGTCCACATTACAGCTTAATTAATCATGACAACTCCAACCACATAGCCCAAACAAAATTAATTGCGAACATTAATAAAACATACAAATTTACAATCACAGCGCTGTAGTTCATGTATAGGAAAGCTAATAGAATCCTCTTGAAAATTAATTCATTTGGTATGCAATGTACCGCACTAGCGCTCGATAGGTTTACAAACGTTGTGTGCACCGCATACGAAGCATAATGATATTACCGAAGCCATTGTATAATAATAACATGGCGCTGTAAAAATATTTACATAACTGTACAATATCACGACTATTTTGCCACGATAGAACAGGCAGAAGAGTGTGATTAAATAAGGTTTTATTTTGTGTTGGTAATGAGGCTTAGTACGTAGGTTTACGAATTAAAAACAATTAACTTAGTCCGAATGTTAGGCGCCCAATTCTCATGTAGGTACCTGCACAACTTCTTCCGAGTTGTATGTACTTTCTATATTATTGAGACTCTAATGACATACGGTGAAAGAAAACAGCGTGAGGAAACCTTTTTTTTGTCAGGGGAAAATCATCTCTTACTGACTAAAAACCTCCCTGTTCCTTCTCCTGCTCTGGGCTGAGGTCGCGGTGCCTCATTGCGCTTACCCCGCAACCCCGGCTGAACATCAGCCCTATTGGGCCCCCTCTGTGGTGGTCTATTGGCTCTTTGAGGCGCAGAACGCTACGCGCCGTACGCTCGGGTCTGGTTCTGGTCGGGCGGCGAGCTACCCTTACTCGCTGTCCGCAGACCCGCGCTTACGGTGGCCGGAGATCATCTCTCGAGCATGAGGAAACCTGGACTTATAATTTCGAATTGTAAGTTTAAAATCGCCAATCCGCCTTGAGCTAGAATCGTAATTATTGCTCAAACCTCCTAGAAGAAGCCTTTGTTCAGCAGTGGGCTCTTACTTATAGGCTGATGAAGAACATAGTCAAATTTTTATTTGACAAAAAATCAAATCATTATCTCGTTAAAATTGGTCGGCCACAAATTAGTATAGACTAGCAAATATTAGTCATGAGTATTATGAAAAACTTGCACAATATTATTATCATCAAAGTCAGACTGTAAGTGACGATACAATGATTCATGGCAATATGAGTCATTTTTTTACCGAAGCCTAAGGTTGATGACTGTTTTTATTATTGAATGAAGTGTTCATTATGTATTTACATGTACATATATTTTAGTAGGCATTAGTTTTATTACCTGGCTATGATTTGAAATGACTCGTCCTTCAGATCATAAATATTATACTATATAATACTAACTTCTATCTACATACCAAATTTCAACCAAATCGGTCCATCCGTTTTCGCGTAAAAGAATAACAATCATACATTCTCACTAATTTTCACTTTTGTAATATTACTAGGATAATACTTTTATAACAATTTGCGTACTATAATGTCTTCTTTATTCTAGTTAGAATACTACGCCGAAGATCACAACACGAAACATTTGGTTGAACTCCAAGTTGTAAGCCGTTAAGTGCGATGATACGAAAGCTGTTACTACCTACCACGTTGGGTTGGATACCTGCCCAATTTGTACAAGCAAATTTACAATAGAAATACAGAGTACAAACTTGAAATCTCTATCAAAAAGATGAATATGGGACAGAATTGTATCCTATTACTACCGTATATAAAACATACATATGTTTTATAACATTTCTCACGTAAATTACTGAACGGATCTAAATGAAATTTGGCACAGAGTAAAATTAAAGCAAACAAATAACGTAGAATTCTTATACTAGAAATACGACTAAAGTCACTGCTAGAAACAAGTCTACGCATATTAAAATCCTTCGATGTATATGCAATTAACAGAAAAAATTCACAAAAATTTAGACATTTATAATAAGTTGTTGAATTTTTAACAATATGTATATACCTAATAAAAGAGGAATTAAAAATTGATGTAACCGAAACATGATTTAACTTTCTTCCCGTATACAGTCGCTTCGAAGATGAAACTTCGAACAATGATAAATGCATGATTTCCTTAATACCCATAATCCTCAGAGATCGGATAACTAATGGACTGTATGTGGTAACACTTACTCAACATTTTCAAGTTTGATATGGTATATAGTTCAAAAAATGAACTCTTTACAATGGCTTCAAGTTCAAAGTGAAAATTGACAAAAAATAAGCCTAGCTTGAATACTAGCGGTATTATACTACCCGGTACCGTTTCCCACAAAAACTATTAATAGAGCATAAGGTTCTTATGCTATTACAAACAAAGGTCAATTTCAAAAGGCATTGTTTATATTATGGATGACAATAACAGAGATGAGTATACGCCCACTGGTGACCGCTGATCGACGCCCGCGTATTACACTTATGGCTCGACAGCATAAAATATGACCGTACTTATGTTCAGCTTATAAATAAGCGGTTTGGTCTATTTAAAAGTGTTAGTAAGTTCTCATAAATCGGGTTTATTTTTACTGATCTTTTTTATAAATCATTTGTAACTTAGAAACAATTTAATGTAACTTTTCTGTTAACATAGAGACACTATATTAACATATACAAGATTTGTACACATTTAAGAATATATCTTTAATAAGAAGACTGAAACACGAACAGTTTCAGACATATCCGCCATAACAGAACTTGATACAAGAAAAGAAAAAGACATGAGTAATTTTTCCCATGTTTTTATAGAGAACTCAAGGTTTATTAAATTTATAACTATTCTCGTTAACGCATGACCAATGCTAAATAAAACCTCTTCTTTCGTGAAGATTTGAGCATAAGGGCCGGTTGGCCATTTTCACCTTTTTAAGTGGGGTAGAATATCATCCTATGTCTTTTCCCACCCTAAGTGAAAGCGAAAGGGAGTGCTTTTCATCCTGCCTAAAAACCATTCCTTTCCTGCTCCAAGCCAGGCTACGGTGGTTATTTTCTTGTCTGACCAAAAATATAAAACTCCTATTATACCCACAAAACAAAACTAGACTCATAAACTTTTAATACTTACATAATTATTACATGTTTTAATGAACACCATTAGATGTATATAGAAGTGGTTAAAGCTACATAATATATGAAAAAAGGTTCAAATTAACAACATAACTCTTTCAAGCAACTTCAGTAACTGATTAGTAAGTTTTGTAAGTTAGGAAACTTCTAGAATTTGCTGCACCTGCTCTAGTCACTAGGAGACTCGCTTGCTTCAGCCAACTTTTATTGCAATCCTAAATCTAATTTAGCTGAATGAAGTGAGCGAGAATAAAATTATTTTTATTAATTTTAGTCTACTGTAGTGTCTGATTTTCATTTGTTTTCACAAGTAATACGGTAATTTTTTTTTTTTGTAATAATAACAATCGTAAGACTTTATCAGTTTATTAACGACTTTTTTTGTCAGGGTAATATCATCAAATGACTTCTCCCGCCCAGGGTAAGGCGAGAGAGCGTGTCAGACTCTTACTAAAAACGCCCCGGGCCGAGGCCGCGGTGACTCATTGCACTTAACCCGCAACCCCGGGTGAACATGAATATAACGACTTATTTGCGTGAATTAACTAAGATAAGCTCTTCTAGTTTCAAGTCCCAAAAGGACTCTTATTCCCGAATAAGTCCCGTTGTGATTTTCTCACGAAAATCCGCGTGAAAAGCGTTATGTTTTGTCGTCTGAGTGAAGTTTTGTTAGGCCCAGCCCTTTCCCTCCTCTTAGCACTTCGCAATACCTAAATCCCCAAACTCCTTATCCTGAAAAGGTTCACTTAACACTTGCAACTCCTTTAGTGTACGAGTATACAAAAGCAGCGCTGATTGCTTACCATCAGAGTATGCGTACGCTGCTTTGCCACCATATCACATAAAATGTGCGCACGTGCATTTCACGTCATGTTGACCTTAATCAATTTTTTTTAATTCCAACTTTTAGTTAAATCCATTAGTTAATTCTATTTATAACATCCTGACCTGACATAAAAACCTGATATGAAACCATATCAACCGTCCTCTATTCTTATTTTATATGCGTATTAATGGCGCAACTATTTAGAGACCTAAGCAATAATAAAAGTAAAAAGCTTGCATTTAATTATAAAATGCAATGAAATTAAATATTACAAATAAACATTTCATCTGATATGATTCAACCTTGTACTGTTTACACTTAAACACGCACGTAGAAACTAAATATATTAAATTAAATCAAAATGTAATGAATTATGTTAACTTTCCTGTTATTTCGATTATTTTCGATACAAAAGCTATTACCGTTAATGGAGTTTTAATTTTACGTTTTAAGTGCTCGTAAATTATTGATATCACTCACTGATAACTGTGACAATAGCACTCGTGGTTTGTTGCAAGCGAAGGTTGATTTTGAACATGAATAAATATATATAAATTCCTATTTTATTCCAGCAGTACTAGAATAAAAAGCCTATGTGTTATATTAATTAGACTATGATCTTTCTCTGTGCCAAATTTCGTTCAAAATCGTTCAGTAGTTTTTAGGTGAATAAGTTACAAAATTCAGGGGGCGTATTACAACCTTTTCAAAATCCTGTCAACTGCATGGTTCTTTTTCGTATTATGACGTACGTTTTTCTGACTGGATTCATCCTGGATGATTGTCTGTGGTTGGTTTGCACCGTCTTGAAAGATTGCGTTCGAAAACATCTTAAAAGGGTTACTGTTATATTACGGTTTTTGAAAATTGAATGTAATATATTATATAATGTAATTTTCTAACAGAATCGATATTAAGAATGAGTTCAAAAACGAATTATGTATTATATGCGTAAGTACAATGTCATAAATATGAAAATACAGCACTGTCTCACAACATACATTTTAGACATACGCTACATTTCTGAACGTAAGTAATGGTAGGTAGGATAGGTGATAACAGCTCACCCGGCAAAAATAAAAGGTTTTTGTTATAATAAGGGTTTTTTAACTAATGAAGTCCATTTATTTATTTTTTAAAGAACAAGAACTAAAACTGTTTTACTTTGTTGAGCAAAGGAATCCGTTTACAGGATTCCTGTTATAAAGTTGTTTATAAATATTGTCTACTCTATAATGGCGTAAGTATTACCAACATTATTTATAATAAAATAAATTCAACGTCTTCAATCGCAAAAGGGTCACTAAGATCTCAAAGACGCGTCCTCTGAATTTTTGTTTGGTGGTTATTTTGTGACGCATCACTTTCAAGAAACTCGAAGATTATTAACTCATCACACATATTTAATGTTGTAGTAAACAGTATGTGATAAAAACTTAAAACAATTCAGTAAAAGCTACTCGACACCGGCGTAAACTGACTGGTTTGTTTGACACAATTTTTGACATTTGAGCAAGCTAAGAAATGTCAGTTTGGCGGTCATAATACGGGTTTGCCAGCCAATATACGTGCAGAAATTGGTCAAGTGTCACGTGACTGCTAACTGACTGGCAATAAGACGTCATAATACGGATAAACAAGGCAGTTCATTTTAAGGTGTAAATTGACTGGAATTAAGAGATCGTAATACGCCCCCAGGTCTGATGTTTGCCGTCTCTAGTTCAGAACTACATATCATATAACAAATTCGCTATAGCTACACTAAGACATATTAACAGCTTGCCAAGATTTTCTTACCTTTAACAGAAGGTGACAAATTGGACCCGAAAATGTCGGAAAATGAATGTACCCATTCATATTTACCCACTTAACTTCGCCTCGACATGGAATGACAATACGACCGCACAAAACTAGCATTAATAACAGAAAGTATAGAATAGCAACATTTCCAAGTTCCTCTTCACCCCTTCCCCTTTACAACCCCTCGAATGGCCGCGTCAAACCACAACACAGCGGATTTATAAAAAGCCGGGCTTGCAAACGACCCGGGTCATTACAAGGGTTACATACGATTTTTTCACCACACGCAAACATCAACTTTCAAACCATGTAGCGTAGGTTTAATTTCAAATAACAAGAATGTCTGAAACATCATAAAATAATTTTAGATGCAATGAAAAGTGGACTTTGTTTGATAGAATTAAAGTCTAAAATTTAATAGCAGTGTTGTAATACGTAGTTGATGGTCAGGTAATTTAACACGATTTTTTTTTCCAAACATTCATTTCCCTTTTTCAGAAGTTTCCTATTAATAATTTGCACGCCATCATGTCGACACCTGAACATTTTCCTTAACCACAAAGCCATTTACTAAATTATACAATGCACAGGAATTTGTTTGCGAAGCGTAACTTCGCGCCAAACGTTAATTCCAAAACACAATGTTTGGCAAAGATACGCAGAGGTACCGGGTTCATTGTTTCATATTCAGAATCGATAGCAAATTTTCTGTAACTGCTGTTTTTAACTTTTCTACGAAGTAGGTAGTGTTCCGTTCCCGAGCGTACGGCGCGTAGCGTTCCGCGCGCGCCTCAAAGAGCCAATAGACCACCACAGACGGGGCCCTATAGGGCTGATGTTCAGCCGGGGTTGCAGGTTAAGCGCAATGAGTCACCGCGGAGAAGGAACGGGGGAGGGTTAGTCAGTAAGAGTCTGACACTGTCTCTCATATTACCCCCTGGGCGGGAGAAGTAATTTGATGATTTTCCCCTGACAAAAAAAAAACCCGTTCCGTTCCTGCTTCAGGCCGAGGCTGCGGTACATTTTTGTGCTTGACCCGCAACCCCGGAAGTAAAATTTGTCTAATTCCATTAATGTTGATATTCATTGCATTTATATTTACTTTTTTAATTCATTTTAATGATATTGTGCTCATTCCATCTTTGAACAACAGAATTAACAACAACAATGTCTTTCTTATGACCTGATGGTAAGCAGTCGACGACTCCCTAAGACATCCGTTACACTATAGGACTTGCAACTACGTTACTGGCCTTTGAGGATTAACAGATTTGAAGATTATGGAAATTAAGGTAACCTCATTGACAAGGCAAAACACAACAAACATATTCTATCACGCAGTTTTTGTTTTTGATCGTGGTATCAATCCGGTCTAGTCATATAGAAGTCACGTAGACATGCATATGTCTTAAAATAATAGTTTATACACATGCTTTCACCCTAAATACTTTAATAAAAATTAGTCTATTAGTATTATTGAAGACAGGGCTCTTTAGGGCTGATGTTCAGCCGGAGTTGCGGGGTAAGCGCAATGAGGCACCGCGACCTCGGCCTAGAGCAAGAGAAGTAATGGGGGGAGTTCTAAGTCAGTAAGAGTCTTACACTTCCTCTCCTCATTCTGGGTAGGTGAAGTCACTTGATGATTTTCCTCTCACAAAATGGATATATTATTGGAGACTACTATGTAACTCTTTGACAAATTTCACTCAACAATACATTTACAGTAGATTTTCCGTCACAGAATAACAATTATCCATCCATGCTTGCAAACTTTCATGTCTTTTATATTAGTGGGATACTCCAAAGCTGAAAATAACATGTTAAGTTAATTAGAGCTATCATTACATTAAGTATGTATCAAGTTGAATAATGGGAAGAGCTACATATATTTTAACTGGTTTACTTTGTAATATTATATAAGTAACTTGAGACTTTCTTTTGATACGGGATGTTATTCTACTAAGAATTATTACTACTATTATATACAGGGAATAATAAGCTTCCGTGTTTCATTAATGGTTCTTAAGTCAAATTAGTTAGTTCAAATCTGGGAGAGACTCGACAGCCAACCACATCGTTATCTTTATACATAAAAATGGATCACACGTGTGTTGATAAGCGCATAACTCAACAACGCCAGGACCCATTTTGCCAATTCTTTTTTTGTTAGGTTTGTTAATGTCAGGAAAAGATTTTTATCAATGAAAATAAAAAAGTAGAGGGGAAGATTGGGAAAAAGTGACGCTTTGTTAGCGAGGTAAACTGTGCGAAGCGGGGACGGGCCGCTGGTTATTTTTTTTTTATAATTTAGTGTGCCTTATGATAGTAACTCTAAAAACATCATTATTCCGTGATTCATAAATGTGAGAGAGTCATGCTTCAGCACGAATGGGTCGGCTTGACCGGACTGAACAACGGCCTCACAGGACACCAGCGTTGTGTTTCGCCATGTGAGTGAGGTTACCGGAGGCCCAATCCTTCCCCTCCCCCAATCTTTAAATCTTCAAATCCCTAATCCCCAAAAGATCGGAAACGCACTCGTAACTCCTCTGTTGCGGATGTCTATGGGCGACGCTGATTGCTTACCATCAGGTAATCCGTCTGCTCGTTTGCCGACCTATTACATGAAATAACCTGTTTTAAGACTTCTTGCTCTAATAAAAAGTTATAAAAATCTAAATATTTTACCCGACCAAAAGAACTAATCTGACGTTAAATCATTTATTTACCTACGATTTGTATTTTAACATATAATGTTTCCTAAACCTTAACCCCGTCTCTTTGTTGATTCACAATGACAGTAATAAATTACCTTCAACAGTTTTTTATGAAGGAAACATATAGATTTATGGATAATAAAATCCTTATCCTTATTCGATCGAAATTACTTAAGGTGAAGGAAAATCTGTTTATTTTAAACGTCCATTCAATGGTTTTATTGAGAACATTGATTCAAATTGAATATTTGTTAAAATAATATGTTAATTTTAATGTGGAAGATTCTTGCTTCGTCACATAGGCGCTACGTATATTTATTTCTCGTGTTACTGGTTACGGAAATATCAACTCTATCAATATAAAGAGAAAGCGTTTTTTAACAATGCTTTAACACTCACTATACCTATGTATATAGATTTTTTGCCAATTATGTTAGAAGTTCGATTGAGATTGATACCCTTCAACGCCTCGACTCGATTTCACAAGGAAATAACTTTAATTGGAAACATTACAAGAAACCTGGATTTGTAAATGCAATAATCAGATAAAATTACTGTGGTGTACCCATCTATCCCCTGTCTGGTGAATAGGTCATATTTTAGTTTTAAAACCCAATCAATTTAAACATTACAACCACTAGCAACAAAGTTCACATTACTTTGTTAATGTAGCAGTCCTTATACCTATTAGATTTAATCATACTACGTTCATATAGCACATAGGTATAGGTATGCACATAGCACAAGGCTTTACGAGACATTCAACAATAACCTACGTGGTTGGACTGTAGATTTTCCCTTGGTATTCCCATAACGGGGTAACGGGATAAGCGAAAATGTTTTTATAATAATTTTATACATCTTCATACTTTCCGTTATATAAATAAAACAGCTTGATTGTATACCATATTGATCCAATAATCATTGTGAAGATATTGTAAGAACCTTAGTCAATAATGTTTTTTTAACAATATGTGTCAAATGTTTTGATTTTTAAATAATTTAATGCATGACGGTAAGGAAAAACGCAAGCGTTGGGTCACGTCAATTAACTATGAATCCACGGTATCATTTTCATCAACAATATTCGCACCATTGCACCGTTGTGCGGCTGCTTGGTTCAAGTATGATAAAAAAAATCGTGATCAGTGTATCTTAAACACACTTTCAACAAAAGAATATAACAATAATCCATCCAACCTTTAAATGTCCACACTGAGTTATGATATCTTCTCACATGAAGAAGGGTTGATGATATATCAACATGCTTGCTCAAAAGAACACTAGAGTCGAGCATAAGTTCAACAACTACTCTCTGCAACTAAACAGTACCTATAAAACGATGTCGCTTTCTTCCCTATATTCCTATATATGCTTATATCATTAAAACTACGCAACGGATTTTGATGTGGTTTTTTTAAGAGATAGAATGATAGAACGAATGTTTATGTGTATAATAACAGCCATTAAATAGCGGAAATATTTAGTATTAGCATTGCACTAGTCGGTCTGGTCACTAATTTTATATAAAACTAGCTATTCCCGCGCGGATTCACTCGCTGCTCGGCTCCATTTGATTGTAGCGTGATGTTTTATAGCCTATAGCACTCGATAACATTGTAGTTATCAATAAATGAAAGAAGTTTGGGAATCCGACCAGTGGTTCCAAAGATTACCCCCAAACTTACAAACTTAAAATTTTTACCTCTTTATAATATTAGTTTAGGTATGAACATAAAATTACATCGTAATATCTATCTCAGAAGCAGGTCAGAGGGTCAAGAGTGTAGGACTGAGCTATTAGGCTAATTAATACTAAAATAATAATAGCGCCACCGCAAGTAATTACTTACGTTATGATATGCACTTGCAATGTTCTAGATGTGGCATACAATTATAATATGGAAATTAATATTATGAATAGTGTATGCTCATGTAAGGGGCTTGGCCTCGATAACTATATAGTTGGCATATTTAGTAACACGTTGCAGTGCAATCTATCGCGAATCTAATTCTTTGAGTGAGTGAGCGTGGAGAGCCTCCCATCTGTGCGGAAGCATCCGCGTGGATGGGAGATTCGACCAGCAATTGTTGCATCTATGGACACCCGCTACATCAGAGGAGTTACAGGTGCGTGACCTCTCTTTTGGAAATTGCCTCATTCCCCAATATGTAATTGATTTTAGGGAATTGATGATTAAAGAAGGTTACCTCTCTCAAATACGATGAAACAAAACGCTGTTTCACGCCGGTTTTCTGTCAAGTCGTGGCAGACCCTCCACTTTGTAGAAGAGTGGTAACTCTTCTTCAAAGTGGAGGGTCTGCTCATTTGTGATATATATATATGATGTGTATGTTATTGTGCTCAAGTTGGTAGCCGTGATCCATCGTAGGTAGCATCATAGCTTACCACCGGGCGAGGTAGGGGCCAAACGCAGAACAAATGAATTTTAATAATAAAGAAAACACTACACTTTTTCTAAATATGTGCGGGATCTCATTACCTGATTGTAGGACCGGACAGAGATCAGGTGCAGGTTCGAAATGTTCAAAGGCGAGGATGTAAACAGGTCCTTAATTCTCTTAAGATGTAGAGATAGGGAGGGTTGATAGTTCCCAACTGCTTAACAGTTATGTTATAAGGCTTAAGTAATATATAAAAAGTTAAATTAGGAGAATTTTTACACATCAAAATGCTAACACAATAACCGCAAAAAATGAAGTTACATGTGCATACTGACAATAGCACAAATTGACAACAGTCAATCCGCTGTCAATCTACGTATGAATAGAGAATTTTTGCATACTTGATTGAACGTACGTACGATTTTATTAACAAAAACCTTTGAATATTTTTTATGTTATTATGCGGCAAACACGCAAATAAATCACCTGTTTGTTGTATGTTACATTGCCACTTGTGTACACCCGCTACACCAAAGGTGTGGTGAGTGCGTTATCTGCTTTTTGAAGATTTTGGAATTATATACAAACTAGCTTTTGCCACCGACTCCGTTCGCATGGAATAGTGACTTTCTGTGGATTTTTAGTATAAAAACTATCCTATGTCCTTTCTCGAGTTCGAAACTATGTCTGTACCAAATTTCACAGAAATCGGTTCAGTAGTTTAGGCGTAAAGAAAAGACAGACAGACAGACAGAGTTACTTTCGCATTTATAGTATTAAATAGGAAGATTGAGACTCCAATGATCTCAGCCAGGCAGTGAAATACAACGCAAACGTTGGTTCATACCGGTTTTCTGGCCGGCCGTGATATCACTCCGATTAAGCCGGGCTATTCGTGCCGAAGCAACAGTCTAGTATATCAAAAACCGATAAAATAATATTTAACGGAGCTAAACAATACATTTCAGAAAAAAAATATTCCTCATTACATTTTATAAATTCCGTTTTTAATATTCAAAACATTTATCTTTGCTTTTAAACGAACAAAACCTGTAAGGCTACAAAGACGTTTTCCCAAAATATTTTGTATTCAGTAAATCAACTTCTTAATCGTACCTACGCAGTGTAGCTCAGTCACATATGTACATATATATGTGTATAGAAAAAGGTTCGGAAACACCCATTTTGCGAACATTTATATCCGTCTCCCTTTATATTGATGGTGCTAAAGATATTTAGTTTTATTTTAAGGGGATTGTGACTCAGCTGAATTTATTGGGTTAAACCTTCTTCGAATAAAGTGCAGTTGTGATTTTCCACTTTCAAATTTGTATAAAAGCTACCTACTACTACTACACTACTACTATAAAACCTAATTTGCCACGGTTTAAAAGAAGTTCATAAATTGGTTTGTCGCCTAACAATCAACGAAAAACCTTTGTTAATTTTTCGGTATAAGAAACAAATATAACATACGTACTTCTTAATCAAAGAAAAAAGTTTAAAATCACAACAAAAATCTACGAATTCTTTACTACAATACAATCCATATCCTTATAATCCCAAAATCATTTCACAAGAAGTATGAAAATAAAAATATTACAAAATACGAGTGCAGATAGCCGAGTATCCAAATGTTCACATCACAGAACTATCGATTTTGTTTCGCTTGAAGAAACGTCTAAACGGCTCAACGAAGATTTACTGATCCCATATATACAGACCAATGTAACTGGAAGGGTGAAAAGGATAATTTAAAACGACTAATAAAAAAGTGAACTATATACAAACGAGCCGACGGATTACCTTATGGTAAGCAATCGGCGCCGCTCACTGGCTTTTTGGGATTAAGGTTTTGGAGATTTAGGGATTGAGGAGGGATGCGGTGACAAAGATTGGACCTCCGGCAACCTGACTCACACGGCGAAATATAACGTACCTAAGTATTGTTTCACGCCGGTTCTGTGATGCCGTGGTGTCACATCGGTTGAGCCAGCTCATTCGCGCGTAAGCATAGCTCTCCAACATTTGTATACTGATAGATAAGTACAATTTATCACTACCCCTCATTCTCCCTTGGTACGTTAAGAGCCGTTTTTCAGAGCAATAGTTTCTAGATTATAGAGAATAACCTTTTAAACCAAACAGAGTAAGTATTCTGACACTGCGTCTGGCCTTGGTGACTGTAACCAACCTGTTCATTCTCTTATTGGGGGCAGAGCTACATCATCGGAACAGTTACCTTGACTGGACATCAGTCCGAATGGGCCCCATCAGTGGTGGGCTGTCTAAGAGATCCCTTCTTTTTTAAAGGTCTTATGGACCTGAAAGTTCAGAGTATATATACACTCTAACTGGTAGTCGATGTATGTACATCTGTATTATACATATGTGAAAGTAAGGGTGAAAAGAACGATTTAAATCGACTAATAACAAATTGAGGGTGTATGTATGTACTTAAAAAGGTCTATTTGTACTTAAACTTTTAGTACAGTGATAAATTGACGGCCATTTTGTTGAAACTGGGGTTTTGGGGCATTTTTAGTCACCATGAATTTTGTAGGAAAATAAACTCAAATCGTATATTTTTGATGATGAGATGGACCTCACATATTATTTATATATATATTATGTAGATGTGTTAATAAAACACAGTTATCAATCTCAAATACTAGTTTTTAGCAAATAGCTCTTTGGTGGTTGATTGCTGTAGACACTCATATTTATTTAGACCAATGACTGATATTCTTCCTTGTCTGTGATCTGTGTGCGTGTGACTAGTGCTTGTCTGTGATCCCACCTGATGGTAAGCAGTGATGCAATCGTTGATGGTAAGGCGCACTAGTTTATTAAGAGCCTATTCACTCTAGCCTTGAAGACACCTAAATTGTATTCGGACGGAAAGACTGCAGCCGGCAAACTGTTCCAGTCCCTCGATGTACGCGGTATAAACGACGAGGCTATTCTTCTAATTACATACATGTTTTTAAATGCATTAAGTTCGAAATAAAACAAATACCTTTCCTAAAGCGATAAGTAAGTCTTTGCGTAACATTGACATGCCTTCATTGTTTGATTTATTTTTGTTTAATTTATAAAAATGTATATAACAAACGTGCATATATCAATTTGATATTTTATTTTTATTTAAGGTCTGTCTGTCTTCTTAACCTTTTTATAATTCTATTTTTTAAGAACAATTGTACATATAGAACATCTTCCAATCATCTTTTCTAAATGCTACAAGGAACGATTTCTGATCATTTTGTTTTTCTTAGGATATTCCGTAGTATTCATCGTCGGATATTGTAATCGTATTCTTTTGGACAGTTTCCAAGCAGATTGGCTAGAAAGTTCTATCTATTTGAAATAGTAAAAGAATATTACAGACCGAATTTAGTTGTACATACGCATCGGCAAGATGGCGCTAAATGTTAGCTTGTTAGTATAATAATATTCTGAAATGCTGATACCAAACGCTTTGCTTCGAATACGAACAAACCGTATTGGATGGAAAAAACATTAAATAAAAGATTTGATGATATCTTTATCACTATTTTTTATTTTTCGATATTATGCAGGTATGTAGGTACCTAACTTTAATAAATGTAGGAAACCAAAATGCTTTGGTTGCGTCATGACACACCACGTCACTTCGCAGAGAAAAATAGTTTTAGTTACTAATACACATATTTAGTTCTGTTTTACTGTTAGACATGCATTGAGGTATTATAACTTAATTGAATCATATCCACTACAGAACGCAAGTTCCATTCCTAAGACGTAACAAACAAAAAAACACAGAAAACAGATGGCAGGTAATATGGGCGCACAGTTAGAAATGTCGGTACAATTACGTTAACGAGGTGAACGAATGTGAACCTTAATCTGACGACTGATGGATATAAATTGCGTGTAAACTATAGTATAGTAGTAGTATATATTAGATCTGACTTTAACGTGTTGGACAGTTTTTGTCTATTAGTGACTATAACATGTTAACGTTAACGTAAACACATTAAGATTCAAAATCTTAATGTGTTTACGTTAACGTTTAAATTTATTTGAAGGCGTACTCATAATAGAAGTATTAAATGTCAAGTTGTGATGAACTACAATTTTTTTGTAAGAAAACGTTGCCCCACACTAGGATTTTCTCCTGTATCGTGGGTGCGGTTACAAACATACAATTTCACATGCACATGAGCTTAAAGAGTTGTTCCGTGCGGGAATCGAACCCGCGACACGTTGTACGGCAGCCAGTTGCCCAGCCACCGCACCAACCGTGCAGTCAAAATAAAATTAAAATTACAATAAAATTAAAGCATACAAACAACTTATCTCAGTTACCGCAAAAACTAAGATAAGTATTCTTTTTATTTTTAAACAACCTCCACAGAACCAGTCCAAATAAAATGTTGCAACACAAAATAACACTAAATTCAATGCAATGCTCCATAACAGCTCTATCCAAACTCAAATTCAACGATCCACAATTTTTACTCGTCACTAAACCGTTTTATTGTCAAGTTACAATGGGAAACCATCGTTAAATGTTAAAACTGATTCTCAGAAGGAACGTATACAACAATGAATCTCGTTAAATATTTATTTATTAAATGGGTCAGAAGAGACTTAAGTCGTTTGTAATCCATTACCACAATTTTCATGGAACATTCGAGATTACTCTAGGATTTATACAAAGTACCAAAAGGATGAAACTATAAATAAATTGCTGTTGTTTGTGAATAGATTGCAATGACAGAGGACAGATGGAAATTGAGTTCTATGAGATGTATTTTAAATTTTTTCAAAATTGAGGAGTTTTGCTCGCTGTGAGGTGATACAATATTCTAATCATTGATATCTGAATTTAGGCTCGTAATCCTACTAATATTATAATTTTTAATATAAATAGAGATGTCTATACTTTTTTCTTGGAGCGGGTAAATCGTCATGTGACTTCTCTTAACCTGGGTGGGACGAGTATGACACTCCCGACAGACTCACTGACTAAAAAGTTCCCTTTTCTTTCTCCTACACCTAGCCGGGGCACCTGACTGTACTCGTACATTATCGTGCTTGGCCCACAATCTCGGATAAGCATTGACTATGTTAGGCCGCATCTGTGGTGGTCTATTAGCAGGAAGGACGGTTTTCTGGTCATTAAGAGTCTGTCCCTCAAGAAAAAGGCCTATTGGGCCTTACTTAGTTTTAGACATGACTGACTCATTAACGTGATAATTCTCAAGCTCATATATGTATATCAAATTATCCAATAAATGTGTCTTAAACTTAATAAATCTTCAAATTAATTATATGTTCTTAATCACTCAATATTCTTACTGACTATCAGAAACCATATCAAAAAAGAAAATACAACAATTCCTGTATTGATACCACGGCCGCACAGTGCCAAACGGCGTGAAACAATACATGAGTTGTGTTCGCTGCCTAATTATAATTACTATATGATAAATGATTACTATGTGCGAAGACACACAAACCCCTCCATGAGCGAGACTGGCTGCTTACCATCAGGTGAATCGTTTGCTAGTTTGCAGACCTATTCCATAAACATCCAACTCTCAATATTTTCCCAAAGTAAGTAATATCTCAACATCCCCATTCCAATATTTCATTTTATAAGTAATAAACGAGGACAAATTACGGACATTTAGCTGTTAGTGGGCCAAATATAAAGCTGAGTACACAACATTAAGATTTTATGTCATCGACAGTCTGCTAGACTCCTGGATTCCGATAAACACCATCATGAAATAAAGTTTTATTGACACTTTAGTCTGTTTGAAGAAAACAGTACTTATAAGTGTTCCTTTAAAGTTTAAAATGTGTTTTTATTTTATACACTTAGGGCTAATTTTTAATGGTCAGATAAATGTTATTTGAGGAATAAAATTGTTGATGTTACTGTCTTATACAAACATTCTGACGCGACAGCATCATAATTATTCCGCAAAGAACTTTCGTCCCTAATATAATAGAATATATTATGTATTGTAATATTGAATAGGTATGTTGAGAATATATCAACTGTACATACTGTAGAAGTGTGATTTGACATTACGAGTATTTATGGTGTGGAACGACAAACTAGCAAACGGACCACCTGATGATAAGCAAAGATCATCGGTCATGTCTACCAAAGGTAAGTACCTAACAAGCGGGTTACTGGCCCTTTCTGGAATACTTAAGATTTGAGGATTGAGGATTCGAAGACTGGGGGAAGGATAAAGCATTCAATAACCTCACACATACGCCTAAAAATTGTTTAATAGGATAAAAATAGTGTGTTATAGAAACAGTTATACTCGTTCATTTTTTATGAACGGATTTCATTGAAATTTTTTATGGTATAGCGAATAGATCTGGACAAAATGTAATCGTTTTATAAACTGTAACGAAAAAAAATGGGCAGAGAGTCATTATGCTACACAAGCGAAGTTGCAAGCAAACGCAAATATAATGAACAATCTTTGCATATGTAAGTACATATATCCAGAAATTAAAACATATCGAAATTAACAATATGTAGAATCAAATCAGTCAGTGGGTGTTCAAAATAAAGTTTGATTTCACCCGACCTTCAAAAGATGTAAGCAAACATGAAATCCTAATAAACTCGGTAAGTACGAAAAATAAAAAACAAATAAATTTACGACTTGCAACAATCTGCAAGCAATTTGTGTAGAGCTGGCAACTAAATTAGAACCACAGACAATAGGGGTTAGAGTAACGAAGGAATTAACTTGCAGCACTGTTAGCAATGTTATTACAGCGCTGTTATTTTTCAAGCGACACTTTTTACAGCGAATAAAGCGCTGGAAGACAATGCAACACTTTTGTGATTACTTTGCAGTTAGTTCTGTTTATCGGATTGT
Source organism: Spodoptera exigua (assembly GCA_902829305.4). Classification (NCBI taxonomy): domain Eukaryota; kingdom Metazoa; phylum Arthropoda; class Insecta; order Lepidoptera; family Noctuidae; genus Spodoptera; species Spodoptera exigua. Next base: position 9,445,732 of record LR824616.2, on the reverse strand, counting down.
TTGTTGCTTTTTAATAAGTAGTATTTTATTTACTTCTGAGAGAAAAGGTAGGATATATTGTAGTTGGTCATTCTTTAATGTTTTTTGAAAAAAAATGTTATTTATAAACATTTATCCATAATTAAATCATATAAGGATACCATTGGTTTGAAGCATACATACAATTGTATGGTTAACAACTTAATTGCGCGCAATCTTCTTTTGTTTCTGTACTGAGTCGATCTGTACCTGCATAACAAATAACTCTGCATACTGTTAAGTACCGTAATAAGATTCTAAAATAATTGCTTAATATGTTTGCCAAAGAACACAGTAGTGAAAGACAAGAAGTAATTTTATAACAAAAAAAGGTCAAAGTTATCCAAACATGATCATAGGCACAAAATTATATGTATAACACTTCCTACTCATATAGTAAACGTGAAAATTTGTATGTATTGATGTTTGTTACTTTTTCACATAAAAACTGTTTAACAATTCTAAATGAAAGTAGGAATGGATAAAAATTACAGTCGAGAATAAATACATGGGCTACTGAAAATAAACATTATACGCAAAACCATAAGTTTTCGTACCCATATAAAGTATAACTTGTTAATACGCTTTGTCAAATAACATATAAGTTTTATTAGTTATTTGACAAAGCGTACCTAATTAAACTTTGCAATCATTAAAAATTTTGAGGAGGTTATCTTATTGAGTTCGCCCGTTCATCTACTATAAAAATAATTATAAAGTAACAGGCAATACACTAAATAACATATACTTAACTTCTAATAACAAAGCGACCTGCAATTACACTGCAATTTCGTGTAACCGAGTTAACTTTGAAACGAGGTTTTATGCTCACCGAAAATAAACTGAAAACTGCTTTGTAAACAGTGTGATTGCAATATATTATCGCACTCAGAGTTCTTTAAAGAGCTAAATGAATATATGTATGACTGCGGGAAACAATTAGTTAAGCGATGCTCGAATTTTCGTCCCCGGACTGATTGTAATATTTTTTTGATTTGATTGATGTGTGAAAGTACTACTTTATGGCCTATTTACAAAAATAATTTTATTTTTTCATTGTTTATTATGGGATACGTCTGCAAAAGACCAGACTGAGGTCTAAGGCCTTAATACACTTAAGGATTTGTATACAAAATCAAGTATTGTGAAACGCACCCACGATAGAGAGGCAAACTATGAATTGGAAAAGTTTCCAAACACATCAACAAGACACCTTCATAAGTAAAAAAACAATGAGATTCCTTTTTAAAGAAATGTTTTAGAGCACATAACTCGAATATACCAATCAATGCTAGGAAAACAAAGCGTAATTATAATAGTAGGTACTGCTCATATCTGTCATTATAGGCAATCAACGGTAAATTAACAAGTTAGGTAAAACAACTAGTCAACGCTCATTATTAATTCAGGACAACTAAATTACCCGCGAGCTATAGTTTAAAAACGAGGTTGAATTTAAACAATAGACATTCAATGTTTCTGTACTTTCTGTATAAACATGAGTAACTTATTGTACTTTAAACTTTTGCTTTTCATATTAATACTTTACTGTTTTACGGGATTTAACGCGCCTCGTACCTTTTATTTGTTTTAGGAGTGTCTTGTTGGTATATAACTAGACGGATTACCTAATGGTAAGCAACTGGAAAATTTTTGACGCAACAAGTATTACTCGCAAGCGCGTTTCAGGCGTTATGAGAATATATTTTTTTATGTTATAGTTCGGCAGACGGATTACCTGATGGTAAGCCTCGCCTCGCCCATGGACACCCGCAACGGAGTTACGAGTGCGTTGCCGACCTTTGGCATTGAGGAGGGATTGGGGGAGAGGACGGACTGGGCCTCCGGTAACCTCACTCACACGGCTAAACACAACGTGGTGGTTGTTTCACGCCGGTTTTCTGTGAGGCCGTGGTATCACTCCGGTCGAGCCGACCCATTGGTGCCGAAGCATGGCTCTCCCACACTTAAATATGGGGAATGCCTTAAACAAGTATGGTAATTAATTCCCACTCCTTCTCAGTGTGAAATCATTTGCTCAGCAGATGCCACTTATAGACTTATATGATGACAATAAAGAAGTAATATAGATGTTTAGAATGTAGTGATCTATACTAATATTATAAAGCTGAGAAGTTTGTTTATTTATGTTTTTGTTTTTTAAATTTAATTTTGTTAGTATTTACGCGTTTGTGTAATCTCCGGAACTACTGGTTCGAATTCAACAATTCTTTTAGAGCTGGGATTGTCCATTTATCGAGGAAGGATATAGGCTATAGGACACACGCCAATCACAGCCGTGAAGCGGGTGTAATATACATATATATTTAGTAAAGTTCTTATTTTAATTTTTTTTTTCATAAATCAAATAGCCCTCGTCTGTTAACATTCTAGCAATGGCATAGAGATTGAAGATACAGAATAAAATAACAAATAAAATGTGACAGCATTAATTTATATTACGCCCACGTATGTTTAAGTATTGGTCGTATACAAGATTATAGCATATTAAACCTTAAGTCTTTATAGCTAAAGTAGCTAATTAATTTTCTTGTGATGACGACTGTCATAATGTAGATTTTTATATGAGAGCTTTGGTAAGATTAAACATAACGTTTTAAGCGAAAGAACAGTCGTCAGTGATTATATCATCCCATAAAATGTGCACTGATAAAAATCTTAGTACCTACAATTTAGAATTTTATTTTATTTACCTCGCCTTGTCAGCTTACTATAAGTGCCCACTGTTGAGCAAAGTTCTCTTCTCACACCAAGAAGGTTTGAGCGTTAATCACCACGCTAGCTCAAGCATGGTGATTAATGTTCAAAAGCCACTGCTTGAGCTTATGAGTGCTCACTGGCACTCATAGGCTGATAGGTTGAGTGTGTATGTGACATATGGAAACTCGCGTCGCGTAAACACTTTTAATAATTATTTACGTTTATACTATATTCAAACGCCGGCTTCTATCAATCCATGCCAAAGGCGCCAAAAGTGGTTAAAAAAAGGTCTGATTAATAAGCATGTTAAAAAGTAGTACCGAAAATAGCCCGACATTGCGTGTTACCCAGTTATTTACCATAGCTGGTTTACTAGAAAATGATTCAGAAAACGGATCACGTAATACAAATAGGTGTAGTGCATGAAAATGGGGTACTAAATTTAAAATAATAAGGGAATTATATAACGGTTAATTTCTTTTAAAAAAATGTTATTGATTTATTTTTCATAAGTGCTTAGTTTGGCTAGTGAAAATATGTCATTGTGTTTTTATTTTTGATCATTTTATAAAGATGTTTTTTTTAGTTTGAATTGGCGTATTTAATTACTATGCCACTGGTTTTTTTTATTATATTTTTATATAACTGCACAGTGTTGGTGCGGTGGCTGTGCAACTGGCGCACGGAACAACTCTTTGTGTGATCTACAAATTGTTGTTTGGTGTCAAGTGTATGTAAAATTGTGTGTTTGTTTTATGTAAAGAAGTATTTATGTTTGAATCTTTTTCGATCATGATAGATAAGGTCGAAAATAAACAATCTTAATGAATGGAAGACTAATAATTGTCATGTTCAAATACGCTACGGGTTCTTCGGTTCTACCCTAATTAATTCTAGTTTAATTGACTCTATCCCACCCTACCTTACCGACCTATCTACAACAACACATGGAGCAATATTTTATTTTAATACACGCATACTACATAGAAGGCCAATAAGCCAACTGCCAATATATATGAAAAAAAGACAACAATTATCAGGAAACCTCGAAAAAGAAAAAAAAAGTCGAATAAGTAAAAAACGGCGCCATATCCGATGTTTGTCGCCATCCAACAAAACTACTTAACAGACAAACTTACCAACTTTAATGACGAGACTGGCAATCCTCCAACACTTCTGTTGTCAAATGTTGTTATCGAGATCACAAAATGATCCTTATATGTATAGAAATTTGTACAAAACAAGGATATACCTAAGTTTCTCCTGCTCAATTATTGCTGAGAAACGGATATATTTTAATAGTATTATAGTAAATGACGATGTCAATTAACAGGTCATTAAAAATATTTACCAAAGACTCAGTTGCCATCTAAGAAAAAAAAACAGGTATTCAGGTTTAAAGGTAAGAATGACTTAAAAAGGCTTTTAGAAGATCGGCACATTAAAATTTCAACTTGCTTGAGGTTATGAATCCAGGTTTCTTTAAGTCATTTTTCTTCGTCATATATCAGTGATGTTTTAATAAACTTAGAAAATACGTTTAACGCAGGAGAAGGAAAAGGGGATGAGGATTTAGTCAATAAGAGTCTGACACTCCCACTTGCCTCACCTTGAGCGAGAAAAGTGATTTGATGATAAAAAGAGTCCCATGATTTATATAACGGTGCTCTAAAAAGAATTAGAAACACTCCGAATTGGAACTTAACAAGTTTAAATTTAAATTAGGTACACATTTATTTTATCTATTCACGATAATAAGATTCCGAAAAAAAACCAGACATAATGAAATAAGGATACTTTATTTTCTAGTCATTTTATATTGGGGGGAAGTCGTTCAATACCATTTCCCGCCCAGGTTGGAGCAAGGGGGAATATCAGACTTTAAGTGACTAAAAACCATCCCGTTCTTTTTCCTGTTCCGAACCTGGGCGCGGTACATCATTGCGCTTTTCACTGGAAAAGCATCGAGCATTAATATTAGGTTCCATCAGTGGTTCAATTCAAGAAAAAGTTATCCAAAACTCACGATTATTTTCGAAACGACATAAGCGATCTAATTACCTAACGAGCCAATTAGCATTAACTATAAATAAAAACTTGTAATTAAAATGTACAACCAATATTTATTACCTGAACTAGAATGTTAACAGTTCATAGTGTGACAGTTAAAATACGGTCGACTGGTACAAGTCCCATTGGAAGTTCACGCCATTGAATTGAAGTGAATTAAAATAAATTCGTGAATGATTACGGTTGAATCAGTGTTCAAACTTTATACATTAAAATGTTTTGTTTCAAACTTTGATGGACATTGTTTTTAAATCAACCTGTAGATATTTTATTTTGTTATCTGGGAAGCTTTGAATATTTAACCGATACGTCCAGTTATTTCTCAAAGGATTTATTGTACTTACATATATACATAAGTAATAGGTAATATTATTCAGTCATGTCATTGATGCCAAAACTTGTCATTAGGGAAAATAATTGATTTTTGATGACGAAATCAGGCAGTTCATCTGAAAGTAAAAAACCGGCGAAGCCAGTGAATACTCGAAGTCGAAAATCAAAAATCATTTATTCCAATTAGACCCCTACAGGCACTTTTGAACGTCAAATAAAATTTTGAAGGTATAGTGTCAGTCTGTCGGTCAGTCCTCTTAGTGAAACTATTACTATATGTTCGGAATAGATTGCTATTATAAAATATTAATCCTAATGTAGGTGGTTTACTTAATCGAGGATACTAGAGGGGTTAAAAGTGCGTTACTGATATTTTAAAGAATGGAAATTGATTTGGTGATTTGTGATCGAGTTTTATGGGGATATGCTGAAATGGGAATAAGAAGATTTAAGTATCTGTTGATTTGGATATTGGTGATTCGTATTCGAATTCGTATTACACAACTTGTTTAAACCAGTATTTTGAGAAGCCGTCCTGGGATTCAACCCGCTAAAATACGTTTTATAAACAAAACATGCAACGTTTTACTTTTTCAGAAAATATCTGAGTAAGTTAGTAAAAATATATAAAACAGGAAATCTAAGTAAAGTCAATAGAGTTTGCTATCTCCGCTAGCATCGAGGAAAGCAATAAAAGTTGCACTTGAAAAACGGTGAGATAAAAACTAAGATAGATCGACTTCTGAATTCAACTCTAAGATAAGATAACTATCCGAGGTTCACTGCTGATTTATATAACCTAAAATATCTTAAACAATCTTAATTTTTTAAACAAACTCTTCTGAACGAACCGCGAACTACTTTGATTTCAGGTAACAACGACTTTAAATACTTTACTGGCTGTTAGGATAAGTCAAATGTTTACTTTAATAAATTATTATATCAAAAAATCTACCAGCAAATCCTTTACATGTAAATAATTAAAACAAGCGTTCAAAATTAAAATCTCATCACGAAGCAAATAAAAAATAATTTATAACAAAATTATTTCTCAAAACATCAGCATTTTCCCAAACGATCATTAAGTACAGTCAACCAAATATTTAGTATACAGAGCGGCCTTTCTTCGACTTTGTTTTATGTTACGACGTTCGATATATTTATGACGTTCGTTGAATCAGAGAGCATCCGCAGTAACAATCACGAGCCACTGAGAATAATAATAATAATAATTCAGTTTTCTTTTTTTTTTCTTCTTTTTGCCGACCTATCGGCAAACGAGCATATGGATTACCTGATGGTAAGCAATCAGCGCCGCCCATGGACACCCGCAACAACAGAGGAGTTACGAGCGCGTTGCCGACCTTTTAGGGATTGGGGATTTGGAAGATTTAGGGATTCGAGAGGGGAAGGATTGGGCGTCCTTTCTGTTTAAGGTAAGGCTAGAAAAGCGTCAGATTGTTACTGATTCAAAACCAAGACTTCCCAACTCCTGCTCTGGACCCAGCTAGATACGTCACTGCATTTGATCTCTGGCACAGAATTAATAACTTAATGCCATATTATACCGGCAGAAGAAATCATAACCGTTTTGTCAATTAAACCATTAGTAAAGAATAAAGAGAAACATATACCTACTCAAAAAATGTATTCCTAAACCAAAAAACATAGTATTGGATGTTTTCTACTTCTTGATTCAAACTTAGCCACACATCCATCTTAAACTTAAATTAACGTACAAAGTACAGTCACAATAAAAACCTAAAAGATTGATGTATTTATTTTGTTCACTTGGAGAAGTTTTCTCTTACTGCAAAGTTCCGAATTCTGGATACTTATCTTTTGTTGAGCGTACATTAATTATATCGGAGAGGCAACCATGTTTAATTAATCTTTCTACCTAGCTGATCCGATGTCTAACTTAGTCGACCTTGACTTATTATTTCACTTTTTTCCTTGAACGCGATTGAGGTTTGTGGTCTTTAGGAAAAATTAAGGTTGTATACAAAAAGTTTTTATTATACCCATTTAGTTTGTTTGTTAGAGCTGATCTAGTTATAATAAATGTTGTGATGGCTTGGAGATTAAGGCATACTGTAAGATACGTTCAAAATCTTACCGATATGACAAAAAACTTGGACTAATAATTTCTGATAATAAGTTGAAAATCACCAATCTGCTTTGAGCAACCTTGATGATTAATGCATAAACCTTTTCAATGTGAATGAAAAGTGTGATGTGATGTAATTTGACATAGTTATATTAATATCGTTAAGCGGTAATATAATAAAGAATATTTGTTCATATATATTATGTAAAAAAAAGAAGTTTTAAAGCAATTGACGATGGTCATAAACCTTGCGTGTTCAACGTACCTCTTCCTAAACGTAACATAAGACACGTATAATCTGTGTGTAAGTAGTCATACCTTTGTAATGAAATGTAATCACATTTAGCAAGTGCATTACAAAAGGATACATGATTAATTTTAAAAAATAATCGAATTTTTTATTAATATAAATTTAAAAAAGAATGACACTTTTCATTCGTCGATTTTAAGATACACTTAACTTTTTGTTTATTTTTATTAGACGCAAAAAAAAATCACTAAACACAGTCTCGTACCAAATTTATAGACGGGTGCACGGGTGCAATATTAATACTAAGTTTCTTCACTGTCCAATATGGATATAATACTTATAACCCTTCCTCATCAATCACTCCGGATCAAAATCCGTTGCGTAGTTTCACATAGGGATGTAGGGACAAAGAAAGTGACCTTGTTTTATACAATGAAGTGATAGTGAGAGTTTATTATTTTGATAACTCCAAACAAGTATTAAAATAGACTACTTAGTTATGTACTACCCAATTCTAGGTTATATGCTATACCTAACTACATATAGTAATTTGAAAACGAGTTCTTTATACGTAACGATGTATAAATAGCTCTAAGAAGGCCATACGAAGTATTCATATTAGCGTGTGTATGACTCCATGTGTGAACGGTAAACGTGAAGGAAGCCAAATAAGTATGCAAAGATCGTAACAAGTGTTCTATTGTATTATCGCCTATTCCCATTGCACAAGGACGAATTTATGTAAATTGTTTGAATATATCTCAAATACGTTTGTCATCTGTTTTGATGTGTAAAAGGGATGGTGTTAAAAACAACTTTTATTTTAGTTTATTCAAGTGAGAAGGTTCTTGGTAGTACTAAAGTGCGCCGTACATCAAGCTATCAATTTCTTTAAATAAATTATGAACCTTATAGTTTTGTAATACAGCAGAAAGTGGTTTATAGAAATGTCATAGTTTAGGGTAACATGATGTGCTTGTATGTGCACTACAAAAAATATACCTATGTGCTGATAAAAAACACGTTATTCTCCAATTAAAACAAAAATAATGGCACTGAAAAAATCTATCAAAAAACACGCCCTCGCCGTGGTTGCTTCACCACAAAACACCGCAGATTAAAATATCAACCTTAAGCTTAAGTCGTTAAGGTTTAATATTAGACAAGTGTTATCATAGGAAGTTTTCGTAATATGGGTAGGAATTAATGGCTCTCTGCCAACAATAACGGATAACCGGCTCGCCTGTGCGAAATTAAACCATTATTACACGGTAACAGATATTTTATAAAGTTTTTGTGTTACCTAATGGTTACTATGGTCTTATCGGTTTGTTTTATGAGAACGATGTTTGAAGCATACTAATATACACTATAAATAAATCTGTAAGTTCCAACAATGCTTCAAATTATTTCAATTGTGTTATTTTTAAGTGTAGGTGAGCCATGCTTCGGCATGAATGGGTCGGCTCGGCCGGAGTGATACTACGGCCTCGCAGAAGACAATCATAGCGTTGTGTTTCACCATTTGAGTGAAGTTACCGGGAGCCTAAACCTCCTCCTCCTCGCCCTTCCTAATTTTTAAACCACCGAAACCCTTATCCCCAAAAGGCCGGCAATTTTGCTTTGGTGTTACGGATGCCTATTGGCAGCGCTGATTGCTTACCATTACCATAGGGCGGTTCGTTTCCAGCCATGACATTTAAAAAAACTAAAAAAGGAACTGCCCTGCCTTTCATATTCATCGAAAATCATACTCATGATACAATATGTTTCTTAACTAAAAATCGCGGGTTACTCACGTGTATAATATTGAGAAAAGCTCTACTAGTTTCGAACCACAGAGGGGTTCTTCCTCATGAGCAGCGTGCGCGGACGCGGCGATGTCGCGCCTACTCGTGCAGTATATACACTGAGGAACCCGCGATTTTTAGTTAATTTAGTATGTCTCACGATAGTTGTTATAAAAACGATACTTTTCTTTTTCTATTTTTATTATTTATCTGGGTATTTTACAATTAAAAACTTTTTACGATGTTCTGTCCATAGATTTAAAGTGCTTTAGGTTTTAAACACAAAATCTCTTTAGAGGCTGAATTTAATCAACTCGCTTCTTGGACAAGTCGATTATCGCTACCATGCTGTTATAACCACCTGAAAGTAAACGACATAGGAGAAAATGAGATTATAATTTACGATACTTTATTAAAATTAACACTGCGTTTCGTAATAAAATGTCAGCTTTTCTATACTAAAATGAAGTCGCTTCTCCATTACATAAAGATTTAGATAATTTCAGTAGTTGCGCTCTACTTTCTGAGTTCATTAGGACACCGCTGACAGTCGGTGAAGGAAAACATCGGGAGGGGACACAAATTTGAAATCGCCAATCCACCTTGAGCATGTGTGGTGATGTGTGGTGATGCTCCAACCTTCTCCGTGTGAGAAGAGGCCTTTGATCAGCAGTGAGCACTTATAGGATTATGATATATCATATGTGAAATGTCTTAAATATATTCTTAAATGAAAAAAGAATTAAATAATATAAACAAAACAAACCTACAACTGTTTAATATCCGTTTATTTTATAAAACTTGCACGCTTTTGGTATCTACCTATTATATGTATATTTAATCATATTAACTTTTGCAATACGATGCGACTGATTACAAACACAACTTGATACAACTTAATTAAAAACTTCATCGCCTGGTCATTAAGATGTTTAGTTGATTTCTTTTCGATGTCTGTGGCCGCAAAAAGGAATCTTCAAACTTTTTTATGCTTCAGGCCGGCAAACACGCATAACTTGATGGAAGCAACCAGCACCTCCGTAACTACACTTGCGGCACCAGAAGAATTACGAGTGCATTGCCGGCCACTTGGGGATTGGGGTTTCAGAGTTTAAGACATTGGAAAGGGATTAGGGAAGAGGAAAACTTGGGCCTCCGGTAACCTGACTCAAAACCTGCTTCACACATTTCTCTTGAGGCCGTGGTGTCACGTCGATTTGCCAACCCATTAGGGCCAAAGCATGGCTTTCCCCGACTTCACAACCTTCATCAAAAGCGAACTATTATAGTTCTTATAGAACACTTAATTCAGCTCAACGTTTCAACGAAAGAACAACCAAGCACTTTTTTACCAAGTAATTCTACATCGTAAATCCTTACTGTAGCAGTAACTTCTAAAAAGCCACACACAATATACGATCAGTCATTTCATGTGAGTTTTATATCGGTTCACTTACACGACCTCAAGGTCAAATTGTGAATAAAAAAGTTCTTACTGCTACTTTTATTCAGTTAGGCTGGCTTTTTCTTACGTCCTTAATACATTTGGACACGGTTACGTATTTCTCTAACCAAAAAATAAATTAATCCTTAGAGGTTTTGTTTCCTTAATAGGACTTACTATACAATGCACGTTATTTAGTTTTAAGTATACATTGTTTTTCCCGTTGATAAAAACATCTGGTATCGGTATTTATTTATTTATTGATCAAACAGGTACGAAAATTCTCCAAGCAATAATTCGAATAAACCAAATAGTATTCTCTCTCTCTCTCATACATTCATTCCTCCGATTCATAAAAAACAAATGACAAAAAATGTGACATATATAACAATTACAACATTTGTAACCTACACCCAACACCACTAATAAAAACAAATAAATCCGAAACAATAGAAATGAGGAAAAACAAACAAATAAACAAGAATCACGTTGACACGGCGATATTATTTTGCTCCCGTTTTTTTCTCGGTAGACTTGTATAATTCACTTACTTTATTAACAAAGCACCTTTTGAGCCATTTTGTGTTATTCATCTCATGAAAATACATATACTACCATAGTCCCTTGGGTGTAGACTACCACCATCTAGTATGATCTTTTCAGTAGGAGAGCGACAGACGCCGAGTCGCGTGTCGCGGAATGCTGCTCATGAATATGGGCCTCTAGCATGGCTTGAAACTAGTCGAGTATCTCGTCAAATTATTACGTGAGTAAGCCGAAAACATTATAATTAATTTATAATGACTCACGAAAGTTATAATATAAATATGATCTTTTCATTTCTTTCTTTAAATTCCCCTAAAAAACCGTACACCAGATAATAACAGCATATCACTTAGAAATAATATTTGCAAAACGTTCTAGAAGAATGAAGAATGCACCATTCTTGCTAGCCAACCTTTAGGTGATGCAGGGAAGTACAGTCGGTACAACAAAGTAAAACAGAAGAAAACGTTTTTTTTGAATAAAATATAATTATAATAAAATAAATACCAGTACATGCATACATACGTGTTTTTTTCAGCTCCTAAAAAACCAATTGTTCAAAATTATTCTGTGTATTTGTATCTCCAGATTATCTATTTGTATCTCCCTATCCTCAATCCCTAAATCTCCGAAATCCTAATCCCCAAAAGGTCGGTATCGCACTCGTTACTCGGTACTACAGGTGACCGTGTTACTTAGGCGCTGATTACTTACCATCAGGTAAATACGGATGCTCGTTTGCTGACCCATTACATAAAAAACACTACGTTACGACAACGGTCAAGGTCATTGTTCTCCAAAAACTGTGTTGTTACCAATTCTAAATATTGCCACGCATGATTTTAATATTTCCTTTGTAATCCGCCAAAAACAATGGAACAGTGAGCCCGAACATATTTCAAGGTCACTCAGAACCTTGTATTAAATTTTTCTCAAGCTAAAGGATTTACACAGAACCTTCAATTTTACGTTAGGGTTACCAGCGTTTTAGACAAATGAGTAGTTTCATGTAAATTCTGCTGTTAAGTTTGCTGTTATAATTTTGAATTCTTTTCCTGGATCATAAGATTGATAATGAAGATCTCATAGAAAAGTTAATTTAATTTGTTCGTTTTGTATACGACTTTATAAATGGCCAGTTTTACGCATTAATTTTTTATCAAAAAAAAAAACAATTACAAACAAAATCTACACCATATTTTTCAGTTAACCTAAAAAAACTTTTTTTAGATATGTCTCCAAAAAGTTCACAATGAGAGGTTAATCTTGACTACTGACGTCACAAACAATGTCGGGATAGTGTAATCTCCATCAAAGTACAAGAAGCTCCTTCGATAATCTCTTTGAGTTGGATAGAGCTGTCCATTCCAAACTGTTTGCTGACTAATAACCGCTTGACCTGATCCATTAGTACCTTCAGATGATCAGATCACAAGACAAAGTGGACAATAGTAGAAGGTATACTAATATATACGTATGTATAAGAGTAAGCCATTGCTTATTGACAGTGGCTATTCGCAGTTTTAACATAAGGCATAAAAAGGTATGTATTATGAGCTTTAGGTTAATAAAATAAAACTAAAGAAGATTGTGCAAACTACTATGGCACTGGGTTGCGTCCTTTTTGGGCACAGTATAATAGTGAAAATTGTTCACAGATTACGGTAAAAAGATGACGAAAAGAAAAGATAATTTGAATAAAAACGAAAATGGATACCAATTATCATGGGACATACTAAATTAACTAAAAATTGCGGATTACTCACGTGTTATATACACGTGAGTAATCCGCGAGAAAAGCTCTACTAGTTTCGAACCACAGAAGGGTTCTTCCTCATGAGCAGCGTGCGCGGACGCGGTGATGTCGGGCAGCCTGCTTACATCTATAATTTGGATACCAACTGTTTTTGAAGATACATTTTTAAACAAAGAGTGTTTATCAAGTATTCTCTTTTGTGCTGGCTACACACAATAGGCAGTAAGCATGGGTTTTAAATTTCTTAATAGTTTTTGTTCAGGATGTATATTACTCGTATATGGAATGGAGGCAAACGTATCACCAAATGGTTGCTATAATACCTATTTCTTATCTGTGTGAAAAGCAGTATTTACCTATCATTGCAACAACAGATTATAGGCTGATTTAAAAAGTAGTATGTCTTAGTGTGTTACCTTTTTGTTAGTCAGGTATATCATTATACACACTGGTGCGTGTACAGTTATTACTAAAGCGATTAGTAGATTACATTGAATACAAATAGAATATTAAATGTTATTGTGATTAAATACTTTTTATTTCGATACTTGTCAGTTTTGTAAATAGTTATTCTTTTTATAAACACTGTTGTTGGTGAACCCGTTTTAAGTATAATATCTGTGAAGAATCACAAATGGTCATGGGTTATGATGGATCAGATCAATTTGAACTTAATTTGTATGAACTATGTGCCACATAAGTAAAACGATTACATATATATGGAAGTAATATAAGTAACAGAGATTAACAGATTAATAAGAAGAAGTCACGGCCTAAAGCATATTTTTGATAGCACGACACCAATCGTTAGCATCTATCAAATACACAAGTTACTTCAAAATGTCTTAAGTAAAATAAGCGTACGGACGCTTGTTTTTATTCACCATTGGCAATCAAAAGAATAACAATGTGATCAATGAATCAAATGATATTTAACATTAAATTTAATTATTTTATTAGGTTGTCGCGTATAACCAACTAGTCAAAAACTATACTTTTCACAACAACAACACTACATTAAACACACCATCAACAACAAATCTTCATTCATCCTAAAAGTTCTACACTAAATTGTCATAGTCGGTACAAGCGAATTCCCTTGAAACTTGAACTGAACTCTACATAGCGCCATTATATCCCTCGGCATGACGTAACAATTTGGCCGAGACCTTGAGATTCGGGAAGGGCGGATTTCGCCATCAACCTCTGCATTCCCGCCCTAAGGCGCCGGTACCATGCTGACATTTAAAAATATCATGTTTTGTTTTTATACGTAAAATGGATGTTTTTACGAGTATAAATGGAATCAATACACTGTGTACTTAATGTGTGAGTGGATGTGATTAGGTATGACAACGATAGAATAAAGGTTGAGAACCGGGATCAACAAAACATGTTTTATGATCAATTATAAAGAATATCGTTAAGACTTTAGATAATAAAACGAAAAAGTATGTTTGAATATTTTTTTTTCTCTACACAAAGTGCCAGTGCCAGTTCCAGTGAAATGTTTCTATACTATGACGTGTAGAAGGAATAAGAAGGATAGAAAGTTTATTGCCCACATCAGAAGAGCATCGAATAGAAATTAGGTTTATTCTTTTGCGTAGTATGGTGTGTATCTAGTATTTGCATGACTTTTTTGTTTAGTTTCCAGCTTTCATGTCTAATGTCGAATAAATACATTTATCTTTCTTTCTTTTCTGTACCGCGTAAAGCAAAGTTAAAAAGTTAAATCAACGAGTATTTAATTAATGTTCAAGTGTTATAAGTGTACGAAAAACTTTTCTATTAAACAAAAACTATTATCAAACGTTACGTTTATTTCTACAAACAAAGCAATGAAATCATCAAAACACTTGAATAAAACATGTCTTTCATAAATTCACAGCTCATTTCCATTCTACTATACCGACATCCATTACGATTCAAACTAGGAAATGAAGATCCTCTTGCAGTTACAATCTACATATCATAACATACCACAAATATCCCACACGTAAATGTAGCTGGCAACATTTTGCCAATAATGTTGCCCAACTAGAAAAATCCAATAACAATTTTCCCGTATAATGCTTAGTGGCTGGATATAAGTAGGTAGCCAAAGAGCGAGCAATATCACGTTTCCATTGACCAATCTGATACATCCAGTTATGTATATATATTTGTAAATAGGTAGATAGGTAAATACATAGTTTAGATACAACCTGATGATGGTAATCATATTTTTTCTTAACACGACATTTTATTCGAGTGTTTGTGAGAATGTATGGATGTATTTTTGTTATTCTTTCACGCCAAAACGGTTTGACCGACTTGATATATAGATAGGTGGTACTTTGTATACATAAGCTGCTTTTTATCAACACGCTAGTCTATACTAATATTATAAAAAGGTAAAATTTGTAAGTTTGTATGTTTGTAAGTTTGTATGTAGGCGGTAATCTTTGTAACCGCTGGTCGGATTTCCAAAATTCTTTCACTGATAGATAGCTACAATATTGCTGAGTGCTATAGCTATAAAACATCACGCTACGATTAAATGGAGCCGGTCAGCAGGTGAAACCGCGCGAGAGTAGCCAGTATACGATAACGGCAAAAGCACACTAATAAAAGCGGATGCACTAATAACATTAGAGCTAAGAAATTTTCTTAACACAAAAAATGTTTACATAAATCGTTAGTTCAATATTTATAAATCTTTAAAAATTATTCGTTCCGTTTAACGTATTTTTCTTTCCGTTAAGTACTCTTATTTAACTTCGTAATACCAATATTGAATCAGGTTGTAAGCTATTAAAAAATACAGAGCACAAATAAACATATATTCTTAGCTATAATAACAAAACAAAAAAAAATTGAAAAAACGATACACATTTGTTTATTTACACACAAACCGATAGATATAGTGACAAGGGCAACGTACGGCGTACGATAACATTAGTATTACGTCACATTAAACATAGTTCACACTACTTGCGACCAACGTGTTTTCAATGAAACTACATACTTAACGGGTGCGTCATTTTATATATAGGGTGTTTTTGTCATAGAGCACATGAGTTTGTACGTATTACAAGAAATATTAGCATGTTTTATTTTGTTTTATTCTAATTTATATTCGACTGTATGACTTCAATTTCTTTGTATTTAAATTTTGTTATTCGATGTGCAGAGAAAACTATGTTTTGATGATATGAGGTATGTATGAATTCAATGAATGATTGAAGCATTGTTTCAAACCTTAATTATTATTTGCAGTACACTAAGTCACAATGTAAGTATAATTAAAAAAAAAACAGTCTCATATACCAATGCGTCTCGCAACAAAAAGTTACAGAATGAAGTCTCATTATTAAGTAATCAATCATAATCCGAAACCACCTTGATATCACATTCTATGAATCTAATCCAAAATGTTTCCTGCATCAACGAAATCGCATTACAGTTTTGCGTAGCTCTTCGCTACGGCGTAGCACGTAGCCGCCTCGTAGCACAAAAGCTGTAGAACTAGCAATAAAATAAATAAAAGAAGTTCTTTCAATTTAGTGCGGGTTCTTTAAGAGGATCGAGAAAATTGCTGTGGTAAATTCTTATTGGAGTACATTTTTACTGAAAAAAACTGGCTACTTATCTCTGACTAATAAAAAAATTAGCAGGTGATTTTATAGAATAAATATTTTTGAAAAATAATAAAATAGTTTAAACCAGGGATATATTGCTCTGTAGTAAAAAAAATAATAGGACTACAATTATAACTTACCTCAATTGTTTCTCAAGAGAATATAAAACTCAAGCAATTTCTTTGTTACTTTCTTTTTGTGTATTCGTTACGAAACTTGCAAATGATATTTACACTCTCAGACTATAATGAAAAAAATAAAATGTAGGATTTAGGCAATAGTCAGTATTGCCGAACATTATACCGACAAGTAATTATTACAAAACTCTTTTTCTATTTAAACAAGTAAAAAAAATACGATCAAAAAAATCAAAATACTCAATCATCTCTCTCAATTAAAATTGAACTTTAAAGGCTATATAAATCATTCAAAGCATAATCAAATTTGCATCCTATTAATAAAAGCGACCAAGGTCCACCTAGCATGTAAGCTTTTAACTATTAATTATGCTAAAACAGCGAAACTTCCTAATGAACACTATCGGTTAATTTTCACTGCACTAGCCTGGGAACTAGCGTCAATGGATGAGGTTTGTAACTAATAGGATGGTGAAATAGTTACTTACTAGGTTCATGTACGAAAATTTTACAATTAGTTAGAAATAGTTTGGAAATAAAACTTAGTTTATACAAGGTAATTTATCTTCACCCTGTATAAACAAACGCGGCCGAAGCCACGCGGAGGACCTAGTATTTTATTTTTAATTAGTCCTGTAATTATTAACTTGGAAGGTGGAAAATCCTAATGGATCCTGACTGTCAGACTTCTACTGACTAAAAACCAACCTTTGTCTCCCGTCTCTCACGTAGTTTGAGGGTGCGGGAATCAATCAAATTCGTAATCCAACTGTCTGCTTGCATGCTGAACTGCTACAACGAGACAAATTATCAACATAAATAACTAATCACTCATCCGATATCCTTTTAAAGGGAGAATTAATTTGAAATAATAAGTATTTCAAATTAATTCTCTGTATTGTTTAAATAACTGAAATATTCCTTATTAAAATAATACGACAAGCATCTATATTAACCGCCCGTCCATGTCTAAATATAATTATTACATTCTACCAACCCACGCAGTTATATCCTGAAACGTATTCATCAATCTTAACGTCGGAGTGACTGCTTACTATTTAAATATTAATTACAATGAACATGCGACAGTAGATAGCAGGTTGACCTTACATAACCTAATCTGTCATAATAACACGCTTATTTAATTGTTTAGAGGTAGGCAGGGGTTAATACAATCAATATATAATGTAACATTCCCAAACCCGAACGTACGGCGCGTCGCGTTCCATACGCTTTTCAAAAGAGACATTATACCACCACAGACGGGACCCAATACAGCAGATGTCTAGCCAAGGATGTATCGTAGCCACAGCCTAGAGCAGGAGAAGAACCCGGGTGGTTAAAGTCGGTAAGAGTTCGATACACCCCACACAACGATAAGAACAAAAAAATACAAGCAGTTTTGTTCAACTAGGTAAATAGTAATAACGTAATAATAATACTCATAATCATTCAAAAAGAAATAATAAATAAAATATAACCATGCCTTTAATCAATATTTACTTTCTATATCATTCGATAACAGGCATAACAGCAACATAACTACTAATTACACTTCCTCGTATTTATTACTAAACTTATCAATCGAAACACAAACACTTTTGGGACAATACAAACTACATATACGAGTAGATCGATAAGTAATAAGCACTTTTTAAACGGTTACCTTGATTGATTATAACATTTAAAACCATAGCATGAGTATTTCTATGTTCTAAATCAAACAGCTAAATGGGTTTGAATGTAAATATCTATAAAATGTAATATGTTTAACACACAACCAACGTGGAACAACCACCGCATTGTGTTTTGCCGTGTGAAAAAGGTGTTCTTCTTCAGAAAATAATACACTAGAGGATATTTTTCAATACTGAGATAAATGATATCGGAGGAATAAAATTATTGCTGTCACTGTCTTATACAAACATTCTGACGCGACAGCATTGTAATTATTCCGAACAAAACTTTTATTTAACCATTGAAAAATCGTCCCTAAAAGTAGATATAAAACCACAATGGTTGATGGAACATTCCCAAGGCGAACAAATAAGAGTAGTCATACGTTATGACTGGAGCTTGCATTGCAGCATTGGCAGAATCTGTCAATATTCTTGATGTCATATCCAACATGTATACCATATCATATTTTAAGTCAACAATACTTTTAATTAATAATCAAAACCGACAGTTTTCTTTGAATTTACTACGGCATTATGTGTTTAGACGTCACATTTTTTGCGTCAAATACATATCATACAGTAAATATTGGAAATTCCCTAGAAAAATATTTGTTTTAAGTAAACATATTGTAAAACCTATTAATGAAAGTTTGATTATGTTCATGGATTTTTTTACATGGAAAATACGAAACAATTTATTTTTGAATAAAGAATGTAGTCGATCCATGTGTTTTGTTTTCTGATCCATCTGTTCGTTAATGATAACATTTACGATAGAATTTTTTGTAAACCATTTTCAAAGCACAGTTTTCGGAGCAGCCAACGAGGTAATGTAGGTCGTGATGGCCCGGAGGTTAAGAAGCCCGCTACTCATGCATGAGGGGTGTGGGTTCGAAACCTGGCAAGTACCAATGTGACTTTTTCCGAGTTATATGTACTTTCTTTGATTATTTAGACACCACTAACAAACGGTGAAGGTAAACATCGTGAGGAAACCTGGACTTATAATTTCTAATTACAAGTTAGAAATCGCCAACCCTCATTGAGCAAGCGTGGTGATTAATGTTCAAACATTCTCCGTGTGAGAAGAGGCCTTTGCTCAGCAGTAAGCACTTATGGGCTGATGATGATGATGACAACGAGGCAATGGAAACAATAAACCACTTATTTATCTTGATTCATTACTTCTACACCTAAAACGTGTGCAATGAAATTGAATTCAAGCCTACATACAAGTAGGGAGCTGATATCGATTTACTGTAAAAGCCATTTAATTAATAACTTCGTCTGCATAATACAAAGCGGTACTCTAAATTCAAGGTCGAGCTTCTCCACGCGTGGAGGTCTCTCGTGGGCGTATTATGTGCATAAATAGCGGGAACTCATTGATGCGTCCCACATCGGGGACGGTATTCAAATAAGTGCAATTAAATGCAAACTTTTAACGCGATTCACTTGTGAGAGCACTTTATTGAAATAACTTTTGATTTATTTGAGTTGTTTTTGATGTTAGAGTTGTTTTATTGTTTGAATTTAATATTCTAGTTTTGAATATGTATGATGCTAAAACTTGTTTGATTATGACATCTATTTTTTGTGAGCTTTTATAACGATGATGGTGGATGGACACGGTGACCGGGCAACCGGCTGTAGTGCAACATGTAGCGGATTCGATCACAGCACAAAAAAATTCTTTGTGTGGTCGTTGTTCCAGGTCTGGGTGACATGATCTTGCAAAATTCTTTATTTGTAGCACACGACACAGAAGAATATTCTTATATGGGGAAACGTGCACACTACGTAAATTCATAGGAAATTTTTTATGTCAGCAAACTCCCAAAGAATCACGCTTTAAAACAAACTCTATAACTAAACCGTTTAGGTTCAGATTAAGTAGTTGGAAAAGACCTTCAGTTTGCATGTCGATTGGCTAATCAAAAATGTTTATCAAGGTCATTTTGAGGGCCTATTGGTTCGTCATGTTTTACAACCAAGGGAAAAGATTTAATGGGGTTTCTAGGTCACCTAGATTTGCGATAATAGTATTTATTATTAATAACCAAAAGGCCTTCCAATGATAAACGAGCAAAAAATATAAACTTCATTTTCGTGTTGTAACTTTTTACTAAATGATCTAGATAGGCTATTTTACTGATTTTCCATGTAATGTTATGTTCCATATAACCCGTGCTTCAACACAAATGGGTCCGTTCGACCGGAGTTATACCTTGGCTTCACAGAAAACAGGCGCGAAACCGTAGGAAGAAATGTTACCGCAGGTCCAATATTTGTGCAATGAGGTACCGCGACCTCGGCCCAGAGCAGGAGAAGGAACGGGGGGGGGGGGGGGTTAAAAGATCCAATATTTCCGCTTTCCCAATCCCTAAATTTCCTAAACCCTAGTCTCCAAAGGCCACCAACGAACTTGTTGCCTTGTTGAACATTTGGTGTTGCGAGTGTTCAAGGACAGCGCCGATTGCTTATCCGATTGCCTTAGGAGGCAGGTTTGCTCTCCTACACAAAAAAAACAAAGTACAGTATTTGTATTTCTGAAGAGAGAGATATTTTTGAAATTTTCATGATAAATTTTGCATTTTTTTATTTAGAAAATCTTGTAAGCATAGTCATCGTATCACTTATAAGAATTAAAAAATAAATTCTCTAAGATACAAAATTTAAAATAAACATGTTCTTTTCAGCCTAAAATAACATCTCGAATATGTTTCTTATGTATTTTAATATAGATATGTTTTTTGCAAATCGTGGCACGTGCCTTCAAACATATTCTCTAATACTTTTTACCAGGAAAAAACAGAAACATGTACAGTTCGTACGATCGTAACTTTTCACTTTCCCTTCTAAGCTCAAGGCCATCTAATAATATTAGAGGGAATTGCCCTAACATCTGTCATGGCTAAACATCCTCTTTTATAGACGAAGTTGTATAGTGGTACTTATAGTTGTATTAGTGTAACTACTAGCGAAATTATCGCATATACGGGGGCTTCGATCTCTTGTCTTTACTTTCTTACTACGACTAAGATTGCTAGAAATAAACAAATCTCAAATGACACATCGTCCTAGAAGAACCATTAGTGCGCCATTTAAAATTCCGTGCAAGTACATTATTTTACTGCTAAACTAATTTTGCAAAACGTTTTGACCAGTGTCTTCATTAAACACAGCACACTGACACTTAGATTAATCTAATAGAATTGTGACAGAAAAGCGAAAATGCCGTTTATCATGAACCTGAAAATTGGATCCGGAAACATTTACTTATATAATTCTTACTTATATAATTATTTGACTGCGCTCGTCGAGCAATGGTAGCTTGCCGCCCGATCAGAATAAGATCCAGGCGTTCGGCGTGTAGCGTTCCGCGCGTGGCTCAAAGAGCCAATAGACCGCCATAGATGAAACCCACCAGCCGGGGCAAGCGCATTAAAGTACCACAGTCTCTGCCAGTGGCAAGAGAAGGAATGGGGTGTTTTTTAGTCAGAAAGAGTGTCAGACTATTTTTGTCTCCCTCTTGCCCCACCGGTGAAAAATTCGATGATTTTCCAGATCAGTAAAAAAATTGTATATTAAAATCCCTGTTGAATGTTTCTCACAGAACTTAAACACACTTAAATTTTTATTTCCATATTTAAATAATTTCGCTATGAGAGTGACGGTTTCCCCGTCTTATCGATGATTATATTTAATTGAACAAAATCTTTATTTAGAATGGTGTCCAATTATTTTCTGCTCACAATAAAACCTTCTATGAATAAATGAGTGGATATTTTTATACTTAATGTTTTGTGATCTCATGAATTTTAATGTTGTGATTATTTTTAAATTTATTTTAGGATATATTCTTTTATTGAAAATACAGATTCATTTAGAAAATCAAAGAACGTTTGTGAACGAAGTGTTTTGCTATCAGACAATCAGCTTAGCATACTTTGCCCAAATAATTTAAGATTAATTAGAGAGCTTATCATGAAAAAATACAGATTCTCGCTACTTTCCAAGGTTTTCCAATGTTAATTTATTTCTCCTGCAAGGCGAAATAAAACTGTTATTATTTTATGTAATAATTATTAGTTACGTATCAAAAAAATATAGTTAAACACAATTCGAAAAATGCAAGTCAGCTAAGTGCTCACCCGAAAGTGTATGTAGATTCGTATGAAGAAAACGAACAAGATAAACTGAACTGTCATTTGTTCTGAATAAACAAACAACAAACCAATGAGAGCAAAGCACACGCTTTATACAAAAACTTCGTTGCTAACTTCACTACAAATAGCTCATTCAAATGCAGTAAAGCACTCAATTACACAGAGTATTGGCGGCAGAGTGCATTCACTCTGCAATCACTTGTACGATATTGTGCAAGGCTTCACACATAACACGACGTAATTCTATTGTTGTAACCTGAACCCTTAGTTTGTTATACCAGAGGTAAGAAAATCCTTTTAGTTTATATTTTAGTGGTAAACTTTAAGATAGGTCATTTTGAACGTAATGTGGTGATATTTAAATTAATTCGCAACCACAAATGAGTATACATATATGTACCTTCGTTCTGTATATTTATGTCGATATATTTTTGGCTTTTTCAATATATTTGTTAGTTTTATACAATACTAAACTACAATACAACTAAAAAAATACTATCTAACTTATATTAAAAATGTGAAAGTTACAATGATTGGATGTTTGTGACTCAATCACGCCAAAACAGCTGCACGGATCTGTATGAAATTTGACACAGGCATAGCATACACTCCGGAATAGGACATAGGCTACTTTTTATCAAAATACCACGTGGGTACGCGGGTGAATCTGTGGGCGGAAGCTATTAAATATATAAATATAACAAAATTAACTAATACTATTGTATATATATACGAAGTGTCGGCGTCATATTTCGTTGACTGGTGTTACGTAGGGGCACATGAAACCGGCAGTATTATGTATAACACCTTTCGGCCCAACCTCTTCATTATTTTACAGTTCATTATGTACGTTTCTTTGATAAAAACATATAAGTATTATTTACACATAAAGTAAGTACATAATATAGGTACTAGTCCCTTAAATACATATTCAGATACCCTGAGTCTTTGTTCTACATCCAAGTACATAACCTATTGTTTTGTAGAATCTGGGTAGATTAAACCGAGTTAAACGATGGTTTACCGGAAGAGGCTTACATGTTGTATTATGAATGATGATTTGGCAACCTGTTGCAGGGTTACAAGCTCAATTGTACCGTTATATCAACCTTAACCTGAGTTTAAACGACTGATTTTATTGTGATGGATCAGTACACGTTTAGCTCCGGGTTTAATAACAGTTTCGTCCTAGAAACACGGTGGACAAATTTGCTAGATGAATTTGACGAAATCCATCAACATTTTAGATATATTTCATTTATAACGAAACAATGAAACATTGTATTTATCTTTGCAAAGGGGCATAAAACGGCACTTTTACGCGTCAAAAAAAAAGAACTAGATGAAACCGGCATTTCCTATCTGACTAGTCTGAAAAGAAACGCCGAAACAAATTCAAAAGTCCGTCTGTTTTAAATAAATCTATACTTAGATTACATCTATATTTAGATAAAGCTGGAAAGTTTGTTTGTTTGTTAGAACGTCCTCATCTTTAGAACTACTGGTTTTTTTGTGTTAGTATATTTATCGAGGAAGGCTTTAGGCTATAAAAAACACGCTACAATTTGTAGAAGCCGAGCAGCGAGTGAAACAACGCGATAGAAGCTAGTATTATATATATTACTATTATTTTATATTATACAAAAACGTAACAGATGTGAAGGCCTTGAAACTCTTTACAAAAGTAGCAAAATAATTATCAACGTCTTTGCTTTCCAAAGAGACCTTCCAAAACCAATCCCGGAAACCAAACCTGAAAAGGCACGAAGCACTTACTTATTGTATTGTTAACCTTTTAAATAAATACGAATACAATACATAACTCCTACAGACCTTAAGGGCTTTCAAGAAACTGTTTGTTGAAAAAGGTTGAACGGTTTTAAATGACCTACATGAAACAGATTTTCAATAAACTTTACATTAAAGGTTGTTCGGGTCATAGAAAGTTCCAGAAAGAAAATAATGTTCCGTTGGCATTTGTTAATGGTTTGGCATTAACTTTCTCTAAATATATGTATGTACCCGTCGTGGTAGCCCGGAGGGTAAGGCACGCGCATCTCATGCATGAAGGTTTGAAACCTGGCAATAAATAACGTGACTTTTTCATAGTCATATGTACTTTCTATGATTAAGGTTAAATCATTGTTTTTAAACAAATCTCAGTAAGCCTTAATGTTTGACTGGGTATATTTACGCCATCGTTCCCGGAAAAAACTATCCCCAAAAGTAATAGCTTAATTAATAAACACATAGTCGGCAGTGCACTTGGATGTCTCTATTATTGGAAATTTACTTAGGCCACGATAACCGCTTAGTATCGAACTTAGTATAGAACATTCTGGAGCTGTTTGAAAACGTGGTATTTGGTATCAAAACAATAACCCTTCTCGAATGTTCCCGATCAATATCAATTACAGTATCGATAGGATCCAAGAATAGATACGTAAATAAACTAGTTTACCTAGTTTTGAAACAATTAATGGAGTTAATTAGTGAAGGTTTCATATTCTACAAACTATTATACGAACACGTGGAACTAAAGTTGATAGGAAAATAACTATCAAGAATCATTTATTAATTATTTTCAAAGTTACATAATGATCCACTTTACAAAAAATCGAAATCAAGTACGCATATCTACGGTTACGCTTAGCTCCAACTGGATTTGGCAGAAACAATAAAATGCCAATGCCAAATGGATTGTGCGAGCTATAGGATGGTATGATACCTCTTTCATTTTTAATTGAAAATAATGACTTTCTCATGTTAGTTAACTGTTTATTTATGCCATGACAAAATACTGTACAAAGACAGGCTGACATCCGGCTTTCGGAAACCGGGCATTAATGCAATAAGCATTCTTTACCACCTCATAGTCAACCTTTGGGTGATGGAGAGACACTCCAGTGAATTAACTGTTCGATTGCTCGACATCGCCGCGACGCGCACGCTGCCCTTTAGTAAGAGTCCCACTGTGCTTTGAAACTAGTAGAACTGTTCTCAGTTAGATCATGCGAGTATGACGTTATTTTTAATAAATTTTTCGTGCTTTGAAACTAGCTTTTCTCAGTTAGATCACGTAACTAAGACGTTTATTTACATATATTTTATAGATCTGACGGGACGATCTGAGTTACGAGTGCGTTGCCGGCCTTTTCGAGATGGGGGTTGCGGATATAAGGATAGGGAAGGGATAGGGGAAGGGAAGGGATTGGGCCTCCGGTAACCTCACTCACACGGCGAAACACAACACTGTGGGTTGTTTCACGCCAGTCATCTGTGAGGCCGTGGTATCACTCTGGTCGAGCCGACCGATTCGTGCCGAAGCTTGGCTCTCCCACACTTGAATAAGAGTCCCATTGTGTTTTTCTAAATTAGATCACGTAAGTAAGACGTTTTTATACATACAATTTGTAGATCTCACGATAGTAACTGTTCAAAGATCAACAACAACGATTAAAAAAAAACTAAAAAAAGAAAGAACAAGATTCGTTTTTACCTTCATGCTTTAATTACAATACCTTTTTTTTAATAAAGGCTATATCTATTAGGTTGAGTACATAATATCCGTCCAAGGCTATGATTACCGACTGCCTAAAACATGCTCGCTCGCTGAACCTCTTTCGTAAATATCCTAGTATATCAAAGTATGTATAGTTTACCTCCTTATATCATATACATCGTTTCAATACGACCGAGCTAACTTAAATCCTTTCAAATATAATTCGTGTCACAATACATTATATTTCAATATAGCCTTGGTGTGTTTTTTAATTTATCTATTATTTTTACTCGATATTCAAAAATTTTCATATTTTGATTGATTTTTTTGAAAAAAGATTCCGGAATAACAGGTTCAGTATACTTACTTAAGTTGTTTATCGAGACTATTCCAAAAGCCATTAACAATATTTGATAAAATAATCAAGTTCAATGATATTATGTAATCAACATTCTAAAATACTTGTCTCTGATTCCACCAAATCTCACAACATACTACTCAATTTGACCCCTAATTCTTAACCACTTAGGGTCCTATTTCCTGCCACCCTTCGTCTTAATACAAACTCGATATTTAATATTGAATTTATTAATTACTAAGTGACGGAACAATAACTTTGTTCTGAATGTAATAATTAAATTTCTCGAAGATTCAAAGGGAAAGCGTCTAAGTTACATTCCTCCAACCTTCGCTACTTGTGTTAGGTTATGATCAATGTTTACTTTGTGAGCGTGAGGCGAGACCAAATGTTGGTCACGAGGTTAAGATTCCAAATTGAAAACAAACTATTTTTATTTTCTTTTTTATTTCACAATAAATCAATTTATACATTTCGGAA
The DNA here is from genome assembly GCA_902829305.4 of Spodoptera exigua. NCBI lineage: Eukaryota > Metazoa > Arthropoda > Insecta > Lepidoptera > Noctuidae > Spodoptera > Spodoptera exigua. Next base: position 9,418,746 of record LR824616.2, on the reverse strand, counting down.
CACATTATACATACCTACAAAAACCATCTACGGTTTATCCAAGGCGTGTTACAATACGGTAGTTTCCAACTAGTCAAATTCAATCATCATCTTCAGCCTATAAGTGCCCACTGCTGAGGAAAGGTCTCTTCTCACATGGCGAAAGTTTGAGCATTAATCACCACGCTTGCTCAATGCGGGTTGGCGATTCCAAACTTCAAATTAGAAATTATAAGTCCAGGTTTCCTCACGATGTTTACCTTCACCGTATGTCAGTGGTGTCTAAATAATCATAGAAAGTATATATAACTCGGAAAAAATCACATTGGTACTTGCTAGGTTTCAAACTCACACCCTCATGCATGAGAAACGGCTCCTTAACCTCCGGGCCACCACGACATTAATACTTATGAAAGTGTAATAATCGTGTTCTGCATCAAACTTCGTTGCGTTCAACGCGCGTTGGAAACGTCGTGTTTAATAACCTTTTTACAGTGCGACTCGAGAAAAACATTAAGATCTCTTTTACCGTGGCTTCTTTGGGTCACGTCTTCACTATTACGTGCGCCAAGCGTTGATATGAAGGGTTATCAATATCAGTAGTCGTGACTCTATGCTACTGACATCATGGACGACAGAATGCCTCGATTAGTCTGCAAGCTGTTTTTGACTTTAAAAGGTTATATTTAAGGTACCTATTTTAATGAAAAGCAGACTGTGCGCTACATGAAAACTGTTTTGTGTTTTTTTTCGCTTAATTGGTGTTTTAAAATAAAATTTCCACGAAAGAAATATTTTCATATTCCACAAACTGATTATTTATTTATTTATTTATTTATTCATATTGCACAATGTACATATAGTGTCAAGTATAACATACAGCCAGTACAGTACATTACCCTGTTAGGGCGCAGCAATTTAACTTATAACTAGATAATAATACATGTTATATTTTTTATTACATTAGTTATCACTTCAATATCACAACAATTACCTGATCGCATAAGTGTGTATCTCATTTTATTAATATTTATTTTTAAAATCAATCACGAAAATGTGTTATGTAACTCACAGAGTGGAGCCATATTTATAAACGATGATCAGTCGGTTTTTTTGGGTGAATACTAAAAAAGCGTTAAACAATCTTGTGTACCCTTACATATAATGACATGTACTTGACATGTACTTGTATGTATCTATACATATATATTATATGTATTGTATACTATCCATTAGACATGAGCCAAAACGTTTTTTTTTTTCTCTTTTCTTGTAAAAAAATCGCTTAGAACCTATATTTCTAAGGTCGATTGATAGAACTAAATATAGAAATATCGGCTTGGGTCGCTTTGTCAAAAGGATTCTAAGGTCTTTTTGTATTGATACTTGCTTAGAAAAACTAATGGAATAGGTACTTATACATGTATTGATTATGCCTTCAAAAAGATTAATAAGTATATTTCTTTTTAAAACTTTTTAATATAGAGCAAATCGATATCACATTAGCAGCACCTAAATGACTTTGTACAAATCATGTAATAGGTATAATCTGAAATACTGTTTCTAATTAAGACATCGAAAATAATTCAAAGAATTGTGCCTCCGTTACCCTCTATAACACGGCGCTACACAAAGCTGTGATTGTTTCACGCCGGGTTTTTTTTATCCACTTGGCGTTAAACCCAAGATGGAGTTGATTGCGACGCAATGCGCAAATCTTATCTGCTATTTGATACAGATTTGTTTATGGGATGAATTGGGGCATAATTATGAGACTGATATAAACATAAAAGGTGGTTGTTTACAAAGAAAATAATAATGATTGTATGCTATATTTATTATTGTTTCACGCCGGTTTTCTATGAGGCCGTGGTATCACTCAGATCGAGCTGACCTATTCATGACGAAGCATGGCGCCCCCACTCTTACATTAAGATAAGTCAAGAAAAATGTCTGGCTAACTAAAGAATATCTGCCTAAAAATATAAATTGTGACTCCTACGGCTGATATTTGTAGAACATCGGATGAAACATTTAAATTCAAATAAAGTTTTTAGATTAATATTTTACCTCGAAATTACGTGGCACCCACGTTTTAAGCGTAGGTGTAAACAAATTAAATCCTTAAATAATTGACTCAGTAACATTTGTACAATATAATTTAACATTTAAATTGAAATCAATTATAGAAGACATAGTATAAATATCGTCTCTTAATAATATTGTATTCTGGCTTGACAGAAGTTCCAAATTTAAATTGATATACTGCTATTTACATGAATAATAATATACTTAATCTTTGTGTTTGTCTATAAAACGTTTATTGTCAAACTGTATTATAGTATACTGATTTTTATATTTATTTTTAAGAATGTGGTTATTTTAAATAGGGCCAATTAATAAATCATGACGTCGTACCAACTTGTCTTCCTAAACAGACAGTTTCTTTAGTTGATAGGAAAATCTACATAACCGGCTGTATTACAAAACAAGACTTTTTCTTAGTCTAGGGTTAAATCATTGAGCCAGTTTATATTTAACTTGAAAGTAGGTGGGAAAATTGTACAGAATAGCAGTAAACGTGGCAGTAACCATCCTATAATGAAATTCATCTTCAATGCGTATAAAAGCTTCTTTAAATAAATTAGCTACCACAACTGCATACACTTTTAATAGAAAATAGAAAATATTTATGCAAAGGATATTCCCTATAATTAAATTATTTATTACGCTCTCACATCCTCCTCCATACTGATATTATATTAAGTGCTAGCTTCCGCCGGGGGCTTTGCACGCGTATAAAAGTAACGGGATTTTTAAAACAGCAGCGTTTAAAGCGATAGCTCGATTAAAATACACAAATCAAGTATGATTTGTAGCCTAAGTATATCACTCAGGAACGTTATAGCTATCTATCAGTAAGATAATTTTGGAGATCCGACCAGCGATTCCAAATGTAACCGCTACATACAAACTTACAAATTTTATCGTGTAATTTATATATGTTAGTTAAGTACTTATATATTGATGATATTTTTTCTTGCTCCTTAAGAAGCTTATAGAGATCTGTACCAAGTTCTAATTAAGATTTCGAATAATAATTTGATCTTCTTATAGTATTATGAGTTTCAAATTAATTGCATCTCATCTCTAATTTGAAAAAAAATATATTTTTTCTGAACTATTTTTTGATAGGTACCGTTTGCTATTATAGATATTCTTCAACCGGTCTTGTCCAAATGTGCTAGACCAACTAACTAATTATTCACTTAAAATACATTTTTTTCTCTATTAGAATTGTGCAACCTCTTGAAAACCAAACGTCTGGCTAATCCATAACAATCGTCCTGGTGGCCCGGAAGCTAAAGTTCGAAATCACCGATCCGCCTTGAGCAAGCGTTTAATACTTAAATCATCTCCGTGTACAAAGAGGCCTTTCTTCAGCAGCACTTATAGGCTGATAATGTGATAACATTTGTCTTTGTAGTCTATTACTACAAAGAGCAAGCACTATATTTTCGTGCATTCTGACTATATGGCTATTCTTGTGCATTCTAACAACAAGTTTAGTGCATTCGCACCACGGAGGTTGTGTTAAATCGAGTGTCACTCATGTGTGATGCAAGCAATGTTCTCCATCAACGCTATTCATTGCTGACTCTATGCGACAGGTAGTCGTATCTGTTCATAGTAATGAACACTTCATACGTTTAATTTGATTGAGTAGTACGGCCTGGGAATGACTTAGTTTACTACTGGGTTCGATTCACGTTAGCTGAATGTCAATGTTGATATAATCTTCATACAAATAAAATTTAATTGCTGTTTATTTGCCTCGTTGGAACTGGAGATTGGCTGGTCCGTTTTGGATTATTTTGGTCTTAAAATGTCCGTTGAAGTCAAGAGAAGGTTTAAAAAGAACAGAACTTATACTTAGTTTCATTTGAGACGGTATAGAGTTCACGGGGTCAGCTAGTCTTAATTTTAATCTAATGGATCGCCAAATGTGTTGGTAAGCGCATAACTCAACAAGGCCTGGACCAATTTTGCTAATTCTTTTTTTGTATTGTATTTGTTATTGTCACGAGCAGGTTTTTATCAAAGAACATATTAGAAAAGTAGAGGCGAAGATTAGGAAAAAGTGACCCTTTGATAGCGAAATATGTAGTTGGACCCTTGCGAAGCGGGGGCGGGCCGCTAGTCTTATATATAAAAATGAATTGCTGTTAATTAATCTCGCTAAGACTTTAGAAAGGCTGGACTGACATGTCTTATTGTGGTTTCGGAATATTCCCTGATATAAAGGGAAGTTTTAAAAGGAGAGAAAACATGACAAAATTGTAAAAAAAGTGTTACTCATATTTGAGGCGGTACGAAGTTTACCTAGTCAGCCAGTGTTCATTAAAAAAAGAGGGGTAAATTATTTACAGATGTTTGCCTAGCTCGTTATACAAATATCCTACTAATATTATAAGTTTGTAAGTATAAATTTATGTTACTGTTTTGCTTAATAACTACAAAACGATTAAAAAAATTGGGAAAGAAATACATTATAGTTGGGAATGGTAAAGGCTTCTTTTAATGCAATTAGAAACTATTAAACCTCGTGTAACAATTGTGTCATTTCAGTGTTACTAAACAATTAATGAACTAACAATTATATTGATAAAACTGTTAAGTGTTCCAGTTTTTATGATTTTGATTATTATTAATCCACATTATCGAGGTACTGTTATACTTTTTTGTTTAGTAATTATCGTGAAACATATTAAATGTATTGAAGACAACGACTTATGTGAATTAAATGAAAAAAACTCAATGTCGCGACGCGCTCGCTACACACGAATTAGAGTCCCTTAATTTAAAACAAGTGCGGTACTGTTCCGTGGTCCAAATTGTTTTTACAAGATTTTTTACAAGACACGTAAGTATGGTGTTATTTCAATAAATAGTAATACTTCGATATTAACACATACCTAGTTGTTATTACTCTCCTATTACTAATACAATCCAAACTTTTCACAAACATAAATAGAGCACATGACGTTTCCAACTGCACACTGTTTAGCCTCATTCAGCCAGTGAACATCCTCAGTCCACATAGCCTAGAGGCACTCTGCCCTGCAGTCGTTTACTCGTAGTTTACCAACGAATGAACATTCCAAATACAAACCTTAATGTTGACGTAATGAAGATGTTTTCAATGTTAATCCATATTTTTTTTCCACGATTGCGTTGCAATATGGATGATACTAATGAAAATTATTTAACCTGCCAGACATATTTGAGAAAAAATATTCACCATCCAAAATTGTTTGTATTAAATACTAAATAATCGGCCTATTAGTGTCGACTGCTGAGCAAAGGGCAAATCCTACAGATATAACTAGAATGTATAAGTTTAATTTTCATCACGATTTTTCCCTCGCCGTAAAACATTGGTATCTAAATAAACTTAAGAAAGTGTATATAACTTAGGAAAATGTACATTGGTACTTGGCCATTGTTTGCCGTTGTAGAACGTTACAAACAAAAACAATAAGTCATATGTAACCTGTATGTCTGCTATCATAAATTCTACTCTATGTAGTATGTAATATGGAAACTATTACACTTTATGTCTGTTACTCAAATTAGCAATAAACGTTCTCATGGTAAACAATTTAATGGCCTGTATGTATTGTACGGAACCAGCATAATGGTGCATTATGAGTGTCAATCCTCATATCTATACTAATACAATAAAGAGTTTAAATATGTAAGTTTGTATATAGGGGGTAATCTTTGGAAGCGCTGGTCGAATTACCAAAAACTTTCATTAATAGATAGCTACAATGTTCTTGTGAGCTTAGACGAGCTATCGCTTTATACGCCTGTTTTTTAAATCACGGAATACATTATATATTTTACTAGCTTCTCTCACGCGGTTTCGACCGCTGCTCGGCTTCATTTGATCGTAGCATGTTTCTTTTATAGCTTATAGCACTCAGGACCATTGTAGCTATCAATCAGTGAAAAAATTTTGGCAATCCGACCAGCGGTTCCAAAGATTACCCCCTACATACAAACTTACAAACTAACAAATTTTACCTCTTTATAATATTAGTATAGATATGCGTGCGAAAAGGATAGTGTCATTATGCATCATCTTTACTCTAATAGTTAGTAAGTACCTAGCAAAGATCAAAAATTCAACTCATACTACTCTTCGCGCGCGTCTACAGTTTGCGCGCAGACGCGCGTCGCCGGGGCGAAGATCCTCTGCCGCGCCAAATTAGTGCGTGGCGGAATGAGCTCCGGCGAGATCTCATGGCAGAGTGGAGACAACGACTGTCGCAACCGAGGGCCGGGCACGCTACCATAGCAGCGGTAAGACCCCTCTTTGAGGAGTGGCTTGAGAGACGCCACGGCGTCCTCACCTTCCGTCTGACGCAGGTGCTTACCGGGCACGGCAGCTTCGGTAGGTTCCTGTTTCGGATTCAGCGGGAGGAAACGCCCGAGTGTCGTCATTGTGAGGACCACCTAGAGGATACGGTGGAGCATACGGTAGCGGTATGCCCTGCCTGGGCTGAGCACCGCCGTATCCTCAGGGAAGTGATCGGCGGCGGCGACCTCTCGCGCCCGGCCTTAGTCGAGGCCATGGTGCGGAGTGAGAGGAACTGGGACGCCGTCTCCTCCTTTTGTGAAGCAGTCATGCTCGCAAAGAGAGAGGCGGCCCGCGTGAGGGAGCAATCCTCCTCCTCACGCCCCAGCAGCCGCAACTGGCGACACTACGGGCGTCGGGGATCGAGGGACGATCTCCGGCCACCGTAAGTACGGGCCTGCGGTCGGCGAGTAAGGGCAGCTCGCCGCCCGACCAGAACCAGGCCCGAGCGTACGGCGCGTAGCGTTCCGCGCGCGCCTCAAAGAGCCAATAGACCACCACAGACGGGGCCCTAAAGGGCTGATGTTCAGCCGGGGTTGCGGGGTAAGCGCAATGAGGTACCGCGACCTCGGCACAGAGCAGGAGAAGGAACAGGGGGGTTTTTAGTCAGTAAGAGTCTGACACTCCCTCCTGCCCGGCCCTGGGCGGGAGAAGTCATTTGATGATTTTCCCCTCACAAAAAAAAAAAAAAAAAAAACTCATACTACTCTAACGTTAATGGTTATATTAAAATAACTTATTCACTTGGCTGCTGATTTTTTGCCAACTTTCTTTTTTACATTTCGTACGGGAACGTGCACGGCTTTCTTAAGAATTTCGTCAAAAAAGGAAATTCATTGGAAATTTAATATTTTTGTCCCAGTAACAATAAATAAAGGAAAGGCCAACATTGTGAAATCATAAATGTAGTACGCATCCCAAAAATTATAAAACTTACTCGTGTCAATGATGTTTTTAAGTTAGTAAAAGCCAAAACTAACAAATATTCATGTATCAAATATTCGTGTGAACACACCATAGGGTTAAAAAGAGTAAAACGTAACACGGAATCAAGTAAAAGCATTCGTATTCTTAAAACAATAAGCACGATAATTGCTTGGAGCTCCGAGGTAAAATCGTGTTTAATTCCGCAAGCTGTTTAATCAGTGTTTTTTGCTGTAATACCAAGCAAATCCACTTTGGCGTTAACGCAAAAATGGTATGTACCTTACCTTAAAGTTTCGTACCTCCACTGAATAATGAATGAAGCTCAGAAATGTGTGGAGATTAAGGTTAAAGGTTAAGCAAAAATTATTAGGACTTTTTCAAGATCATCTGAAGTTAATTTCTTGTAGGATATAAGTAGGATTTTATCATCTTGTTCTGTTTAAAGATATTGAGTTGATGGCATGTTTATTTAAATAGGGTAAAAAAGCAACACCCACTATTCTGTGGGTATTCTTTAAGACCTGCGTAATTGTCGGCCCCTGTTAATACGATTCTTGCGCGACATGCATCTAGTTTCAGTGACGAACAACGAACAGATAGAGAGACTATTATTCTATTTGGACGTTTCAAAAGTAGCTGTGTATAGTTTGAATAAATAATTTTGATTTGGATGGTTTGGCGATTTGAAGACTTTGAAACAATTATAACAGTGTTCTTCAACATATGGATTGCGACCTTTTACCAATCCGGCGCCGGGGTGCCTTTTTTTACAATCGCAACGCTTGTGAAGGGGAGTAGCAAAATATTAGGAAATCTATGTATTTCGGTAGAAAAAAAAATAAACTTTAAAGGTTTTTATTATAGAATACTCAAATGAAAACATAATGATCAGTATCAAAAAAACAAAAAATAAAAATAACTCATGAGACCCCTTGTATCTTAAATCTCCTCAAAAAAAAATAGGATGAATGACGATGTATTCGATATAAAAAATATCCTACATAGCTACCTAATATAGGTAGGTATGTATGACTAGTCGTTTCTATTATGAAAATGAATAAAAGTTTTAGATTGAATATTATTATCATAAAATAGGTACATGAAAAAGTTAAAGAGTAGGTATGGGTCGCGAAATATTTTTCGATAAAAAAATATTTATTTCGTGTTATGAAAAAGGTTTATAACAGTGAATCAGATAATAATTTACGCATCATAGTTAATGTGCAACTAATCCTTAAGGTTTGGGAGCTAAGCCGAGATGTCAGCACGTTTTCCGCGAGATCTCAGTTCCCTCCCCTGGATAAACCCTTAAGATAATAAATAAGATTGCGTGTCTGAAATACGGACCGATTTCCTTCTATGCAGAGTAAGAGTGACTATTCAATTCGTTTGAAAGTCTATAGAGTCTGTATACTTTATTGTAATAAGCTAATAATGTAAATGGTTATTTATATTATATATTTATAAAAAGTTGCCATTATAACCTTTTTTATTTTATTTTATTTTATTTTTTGAAAGTTGTTTATTTTACGAATCAATACTTTTTAAAGGTACTACTTTTAAAAGATATAAAAAAAAGAAAGTCAATGTTTTGTTTTTAGTTTTTTTTATCTGATAGAGAAAGTAGATCATACTGTAATAGTGATTAATTGGCGTCGCCCATGGACACATACAACGTCTAGGAGTAGGAGAATCGAGCCTGCACTAACCAAACTTACAGGACGAAATACAACGCAGACGTTTTTTATACGCCAATTTTCTGCGAATCCATGATCTCTGATCAAGGCTCTCCCATACATAAGAAAACAACAAAAACTGTTGCCAAAAACTAGAATATGAAATCGAGAAAAATACAGCTGTAAATTTAATAGTTTACAGTTGTTTAGTTCAGCAACTGTGCCCCAGAGGCTGGCGCCGCGATGTCAATGTGTGTAACAGCCTCAAAATCTCAGTTACATTACCAACTTTCCTTGTGTGAGCTCGCTTGGAACTAATACTTAACGAAATGCTTCGCGCTTATGTTGTATGAACCTGGTTATAGTAAATATGTTCGTAAGTTTGATGGCAGTATATTATGAGCCTAATAAGTTGGTTAATAAAGTTCAAAGTAATTCGGTAAAGTTGTTTGAAATTAGAACATAGTTCTATTTTTAAATTGTTTAAGTAACTTTTTTTTTATTTCATATTTTTGCTTCAATCACGTATTTTCTCTTTCATATAAATCTAATGCTGCAGGAAATTAATCAAATTAAAATTTTATTGACTTAAACATATATCGACTTACAGCATAGTAACCCACTCAAATATATAAATAATGTATATATTTTACAACAAATAGTCAAGTCTTTTTTTTATTTAACTCGCAGACTCATAATTTTTACGTCATAAATTATACAGAATTATAAACATTCTCTTTAGTCAAAGTACAAATCATTAAAAAATATTTTAGGGTAAACACCACTATAACCTATTTAACAACAATTTGTATCACCGTTGATATGTCAGCGACCTACTTAGCTTTGCAATGAAACGGAGTACACAAAGAAAGCTTTGAAAGCGTAGCTTCGAGTCAACGGCTCTTACTTTGCTCAAAGTATCTGCTGTACATTTCATATTTGCTCTTAGCGATGATAGAAATGGCTTCTATTATTTGCTGTCACAGAATTCTGAGAAGATGTAGGTATTTGTAGGTAATGCGACCTTTACCTTATTGGTATTGGTTGTAGTGTGATCTGAATTAAAACTAATTTTAAAAATGTTTAAATTTAGAACGCAGCATAGAATTTATTTTTATTATTTTGAAATTATACATTTTATAGAACGTATAAAATATTTTAATGTTTAAAGGCCTTATTGTTAAATGAGGAACTGGGATTAGTTTGAAGCCTAGCTACGTTCTCATATTGCGCAAAATGCTGCTAATCGGGTCCCACCTATAAGAGTTTACGTGAGTAGTTAGTAACCGATAAAACATAACCATTAGATTCGTACCTATACTTATTTTTTTTATTTTTTTTGCTTTTATGTTATTTATTCTGAGTTAATTAAAAACTATTCGCCCTACTAAATATTTAAAATTAACGTAATATTCGTTATTATTTGACGCTGTGGTATTACTCGGGTCATAATATGATCTAACTGCAATCCCCATGCCTCTCTAAAGAGATTTCAACTGATGATGACAATTCTCCAAAAAATGTGCGAAGTACTACATATATATTTACATAGCTATAGCTACAGGTGTTCACAATAATCTTCTTGAACGACGTCTTTTAGACAGATATTATGGAGATCACCAATCTTCCTAGCACGAACTAGATTTGTAAAATAAATGACGGGAAGCTGTTCTTCAAAGCTATTTATCTTACGGCGTATTATTTCCGCAGAATCGCTAGGCTGGAGACTGACATTTGTTCTAATATTACTTTTAATATTGTTGGTATTTTACTTTTAAGGTTAATGAAGAGTTTAGACATTAATACTATACTTTTTGGATTTTTTATATGATAAGATCTGGTAGCAGTTGGTTCACTTGAGGGTACGCAGTCATGAACTTCCAAGACATACGAGCAAATATAAGTTATTAATGCGTTGCCAGTCTGTCGGGGTCGGGAACTTGCATATACCACATCTCCAGCCTGCAGCAGGAAAAAGAACAGGTCGGTTTTAACCAGCAAGAGTCTGACACTTCTTCCCGCCCCTACATGATTGCCGTAAATGAGTTTCCCTCATCCTCAAAAAAAACGTTTTGGTCATAGGGATTTTGAGGTTATTACAGGCTCAACTCTGCACTCTCTTCCTTTGAAATATCCCAATCATAAATATTCAAATCCATTTTTTTATGTCATAGTTCGGCAAACGAGCCGATGGATTACCTGATGGTAAGCAATCAGCGTAGCTCATGGACACCCGCAACAACCAGAGGAGTTACGAGTGCGTTGCCGACTTTTTAGGTATTGGATTGGGCCTCCGGTAACCTCACTCACACGGCGAAACACAACGTTGTGGTTGTTTCACGCCGCTTTTCTGTGAGGCCGGGGTATCACTCCGGTCGAGCAGACCCATTCGTGCCGAAGTATGGCTCTCCCACACTTCATCCATATCCATATCACCAAAATGCTTTTTTTCGCACTAATTTACGACGAAACGTTGCACACCCACACATACTTACTGCACTTCTTGTAAGCTTAACAATATATAAGGTTCTAAGTATTATTTAAATGTCACTTTTGTCAAATGTCAGTGGGAGCCAGAAGCAGTAGAACATTCTTCGAAAAATAAATTACGAACGTGGGTTAATACGCCCTAACTTGTGTAGGTTAAGAGCAATGATATTATAAGTAAAATGGTACCTATACATAGGTTACATAAACGAAATTCGATTATCAAAAACGGCACACTTATGCAAACATGAATAAATCGTATGATACACGTTGAAGTGGGATGGCATGATTCAATAATCGCGGGTGAAAAAGAGACAAATATGAAAAAGTGTGGCTAGTTAGCCACATTTTAATGTATCACTTGCTGAGCGCTTGTAACCTATCTACACCTTTTTACTTATGATATCATTTGTTTAGAGCTTTGCCTGTCAGCCGCAGAAAATAACAGCTTTGCTGTAAAGGCTTCTTTCACCTTTCAATCGTAGTAATTCGAGAGAATGCCGGTGTTCGCTTGGGGTTTGATGAATTCAATACATAAATTGATATTTCTTTATCATTTCCAAAATGTGATAAGTATAACAGAGTAATAAATTTGACTCTGATTTTAGAAAAAATATGTCGAGTGCATACATTGTATTGAGTTTTCTTTTTACTTTTTTTTAGCGTTTATGGTTTAAATAACATTTTTGTGAAGGCTGTACTGACTCCTTATCGTATCAGTAAAAGAAAGAGACAAAAATAAAATCAAAATCATAACCCATTTCAGTTGAACATCTCATCTGAATCCCAACATTAGATACGGAGAACTGCCAATTCTTATTCTGGTATTTCAATCGCGACATACCATTTGCCGATATTGAAGCTTAGTATGTAAATTATTGGGTCTATTTTCACAAGTCCGACTTTCGATTCGGTGCGAATGTCTGTCAATTTAAAACGAACCTAAAACCAATGCCTGATACCCCTTTTAGCGAGAAAATGTGTTTGATATTTGACTAATATTGAAGGTTTATGTGTATATTCTTGTTATTATTTTTTTTCTTTCAAGTATATATTATTATGATGTAAGAGTTCATTTTTTAATTAATTTATTACATACCTAAGTATCTATCTGCCCTAACCGAGGGCGGGACTAAAAGAGCTATAGCACAACGCAGCCCCGGCTCGGAGAAGGAAAGGGAACGCAATGGTTTTCAGTCTTTAATTCTGACACTTCCATTAGAATTCGAATTTATTATTACGAATTAGTCGATTCTTTTCTGTAGAGGTCAATCTACAACTACATTACTTAAATTCTAGGCGTTTGCTAGAACACTGGCAGTCTCTCTTGCCATATTCCGAGATATATAAGATAGATAAGACATTTGATGATTTTCCATCCTCAAATAAGACTTATGCTAGAAATTGTTTACTCAAACCGGTTAAAATTGTTTCTTCGATTATGGAATTAATCACTTTAAAAACTGCAATTCATTCCACTGTTCTGCTGGCAAAATAAAATACATTTAAAGTATTCCACTCTCTCACCCACATGTTAATTCAAAATAAATTGAAACCAATATAAAAAAAAATTGAAGGGAAAACATTAAAGAACGACTTTCAAACTTTAGGTTCACAGACTAAAAACTAGTGTGGGCGTAAGAAAATATAAAAAGATTTACAGACCGTTTACTTGTATTAACGTTCCTCTAATGGCCCTACTCTGTGACATCTAAAGAACTGATAACGTAGGTAGTAGTGACATTAAACGTATAGGTAGTACATATAACTAAAAGGTCAAATTTCATATAAATAACATAAATAATAACTTCTTTTTTTAAATCTCGAAAGTGTAAAAAATAATATTATCTAACACTTATTTTTCGCTCATCTTCAACGCGAAGTATGAGGTGTGACCTTATTTCATACACATAGGGCAAATTTTTCAATGGTTAGATAAAAGTTATCTGCGGAATAATTACGATGCTGTCGCGTCAGAATGTTAGTTCAAGACAGTGACAGCAACAATTATAATTTCTAAGATGACATTGAAAAATCTGCCAAAAGTATAATACAAAAAAAAATTGAAGAATCAATATAAATATTGCAAAACAAATGTCCGTACATTGTTTTCGCTTCACTAAAGCTGTAAACCACGAGTATCGTCACCTCTCCTCTAACGGAGAAGGTATGACCATTAAAAACCACACTAGATCTTTTGAAATCATCAGATAATATGAAAATACGGGTAAAATCTTCTTATAACTTCTCCTGCCTGCCCTATGTTGGGCGAGAGAGTGTCAAACTCTTACTGACTAAAAATCAACCAGTTCCTTCTCCTACTCTGGGCTGAGGCTAAGGAACATTATTGCGCTTGCTCCCACAACTTGGGCTTACATTAAACAATCTTCAGGTTTCCCTATCATACCATCCCTCTATACTATAATATACCTTTTTATGTAGTACGGCATCACTGCACTAGGGCAAGGCGGGATTAGCAAATAATATTTAGACCTTAGAAGATATTTTTTTACTATTTCTTTCTTCACCATTTGAACAAAGTATTTAAATACTAGCTACACACAATATAACTCGGGGAAAATTTCAATTTAAACTTAAACATATGACACATCAATCACATCACATCATCAGCCTATAAGTACCCACTGCTGAGCAAAGTCCTCTTCTCACACAGAGAAGGTTTGCTCGAGGCGGATTAGTGATTTCAAACTTATAATTAGAAATTATAAGTCCTCACGATGATTTCCTTCATCGTATGTCAGTGGTGTTGTAATAAACATTGGAAAAACACATATTAGTATTGAAATAAAATTTATCGATAACTAAGGACTGTACGCTTGAAAATGAAACATGCTACAATAAAAGAAATAAAATTAACTCACATCAACTATCATACGCTCAATAAATTCAATTCCCATACAGTGCTACTAAAGTAACGCAAAACAAATAATATTGTCTATGACGTGAATCTGACAGCACGTTACCGATACCATAGATATTCGCTTGACAAGCCGCCATATTTACTTTCGAAATATGACAATTTATGACATAAATAATTTGGAATATTTCTTTACTATGAGAGAAAATAAGACAATGTATATCTTCGCTATTATTCACCTAATTGTTATACTTATTTAATTTTAGTTTGAAAGATATCCAGTTTTATGAGAACAGGCGTCAATGTGGCATAAATGACTGGCATCCATAAATGATTGAGAAAACTTGATTTATAATTATAGTATTAACATTCTTAAATATTAATACACAGAATACAGTCATCGTTTGTGATATACTTTCCTGTAATACTGAAAATAATCTTATAATAAATAGGTATATTATGTATGTTAAAAATACCAAACAAGATGTATATTGTATCACAAAAAAGTTTTTAAATCAATTTGCATATCATTGATATTCAAAATACATTAAAACATGTCACCAAGTGTTCAATTAACGTCTTAACCGATACCGGATCTTAATTTTTGTATTTAGGCAGGGGAAACCATCCAAGTGCCGAGCCTCACACTTGTGTCGACACGATTAAAAAATGGTCCATCTTGACATAGTTTCCCCGCTATACCTGCCTTTGGACTTGGCGTAAAAGATAAAAAATGGCGGGTTTTTAATAAAAAACTTAGTATTATGTAATATAAAATGTGTCTGAGTCGCTAAGTCTAAGGCACTAAGAGTAAAACACAATATCTGTATTATTGTGGTTAATATTTTCATTCATTTCTGTTGTTTTAAACAAATAAAAGTGGACTCATGAATTATTTTTTGCAAATTAAAAGTAAAAAATTTAAAAATGTAAAAATTCTCAAAGTTAATTAGTAATAACTATTAGCATCTTACGAATACCCACGTAGTTCGTCATAAAAAATAATATTTCATTCCTTTTTTTTAATTTGTTATCACAGATCACAAACAATTCATCATTCATCATCAAAAAACGGAACAGCCGTTCGAATTTCAAAGAAAAAGTTCGATAATCACTTCAAAAAAAAATTTACCTACGGAAAACATGTCGGAAAAATCGCTGTCAAGAAAGAGAAAAATTACTGAAGTGATTAATGAATGAATTTCAGTCTGAATATTCAAGTAACTGTAACTGAAAAACATGACTTCGTTATTTTGTATGCTTGGGTACTTCTTCTGCTTAAGGTCGGGGGTCAGTGACCGTTCGACTGATATTGAATTACATTTTACATATCAAATAGTGGAAAACGAAGGGAGTTCTTAGTTCACTGGCCAGTACAAGTCGATAGAAATCGACATATAATTGCCCTAAAATTGATACTTCTTGGTGTTAACGACCCGAATTATATGGAAATATTTTTTTCACGAAAAACTGAACAAACACAGAACCTCTCACTTCATAGTCACGCTTCAACCCACTTGACTAACAACTAGCAAGGCAGGAAACCGAAAAAGAAATTTGCTTTAGAATAACGTATTCCATGCAGGCAAAGCTGCAAGCTAGAAGCTACTAAAATATTGTTCGTAAAATTGCACTTTTTGGTCGTCAAAATACATGATACGTTGGTTTGAACGTGCATCATACATGTACAGTTCAAGTGCCTCACACACTTAAATGTCATACATGTAAAGATTATAAACAATTTTGTATAGATGTCCATTTTTAGATCGTTGTTTCGCGCTGCTTTTCATTGAGGTCGTTGCCCACTTCAGTCGAGCTAGCCTATTGGTGTCGAAGCATTACAGCATTACTCAAAGAGAAGGCCCTAGGCAAAAGTAGTGTAGGGCACGCTCCAGCTTGATGGACTAACGAAATCCGTAGAGTAGTGGCAGACATCGAGCTCAGTGGCGTGCAATAAGAGAAGCTTATGTCCAGAAATGGACGAAAACAGACTGATGATGATGATAACTCAAAGAGAAGGATATCTGCAAACTAAAGTTCTTTACTCAGCTATCATGCAGCCGCGGCAAAGATACACACCACACCACATTAGTTGACACAAGGTCACACATCACATTTTTATATCTAACTAGCCACTCTCGCACGGTTTCAACTGCTGCTTGGCTCCATTTAATCATAGCGAAATATTTTATAGCCTATTGCACTCGGGAACATTATAGCTATCTATCAGTGAAAGAATTTTGGCAATCCGACCAGCGGTTCCAAAGATTACCCCCTACATACAAACTATAAAACTTACAAACTTACAAATTTTACCTCTTTATAATATTAGTACAGATATAACATTTGAATATTTGAAATCTTAAGAATCGCCTGGTCGGAGGATCTTCCTTTGCCGATATTAGGAAACTATAGTCTTTGTTCTCTATAATATCATCTATTGTCTACTTCTTATTGAAGGGGGATTTTTATCAAATGACTTCTTTAGCCCATAGTGAGGCGAGAGGGAGTGTCAGACTCTTACTGACTAAAAACCCAGGTCGAGGCCTTGTACCTTATTGTCCTGCAACCTTGGCTGAACATCGGCGGTCTATTGGCTCTTTGCGGTGCGCTCAGAGCAGTACGCGCCGTACGCTCGGGATCTCTATTGCGTACTTGTCATCTCATTCACGTACAACATGTCATAGCTATTGAAGACGAATGTGTCGGGCCTTAGGGAAATTATATCACTGTCTTAGAATTCAAATAGGATTCAATCAATTTTACACTCTCGTCATATGTTATAAGGACATTTTTTGGTCACTTCTTCACGTGTCTAATAACTTATTAGCTACTGACACTATAAGAGCAAACTTTAAACAGTTTTGCAATTTATGGCATGCTGCAAAACAAAAAAACTACGTCAAAGGTAAATATGAAATGGAATGATAATATTCTTTGTGTGTGACATAAACAAGCCTGATACTATAGGTTAGTAAACTTACAATATTTGTTTCATTATTCTGTTACTGTACCATCACACAAGTTAACTAGAGAACGTCATATGCTTAATGCCATATATCCGTTTTATGTACCTCTTGCTTTTCATATGTGAATATCTATACATACACTTACATGAGGTAATCCGACAGAGGACTAAAGTTATCGACATAACCCAAAGGATTAGCAAACTGAAGTGGCAGTGGGCAGGTCACATCTGTCGAAGAACCGATGACCATTGGGGTAAACGTGTTCTAGAGTGGAGACCGCGTCTAGGCAAACGTAGTGTAGGGCGCCCTCCAGCTAAGTGGACTGACGACATCCGCAGGGTGGCTGGCAGTGGTTGGATGAGAAGAGCTGCACATCGAGCTCAGTGGCGTGCAATTGTGGAGGCCTATGTCCAGCAGTGGACGACAACAGGCTGATGATGATGATGATACACTTATTCAGATTGAAAAATAGAAAATCGAAAACATCTTGTTCAAAATCAAAACTTAAAACATCTCCGTTTAAAATCAAAATGAAACTGAAGTAAATAGCTATAAAATGTAATACTTAATAAAAAAATATCCAACAATCAGATTTCCTTCTGTGAAGAGATTGAATTCGAAAATGTGATTAGGTATGCGACTTCTTAAGGTCATTGCGAATAAACTTAATTATTAAAGTTATTTTCCCAACGACTTGGAAGTTTCTTTGGCAAGAAGAAGTAAATTGGCGTAATAACGCCTCTTCTAATCTTTACAAAAAATGGATTTGACTTTCAGATGCAGGCGTTGTTGGGATTATTTCTTTATCCTACCATTTCTTATTGACGATAAGATCGAAATTAGCGTGGCAGATGAAAAAGATAAATTGACTGATGCAATAGAATCTAAAGAAAATTGTTTCTTAATTAATGCTTTTCTGATTTATGAAGCTAATACCACTTATTAATTGGACTCAACGCTTCTGTATATAATTATTTTTTTTACCAATTTGCTACTGTATTTTGTTCAACAATTTGCAAGATAAGGGCGATAATCAGTCTAATGCTTCTTATAAAATCAAAACAGGTACACTTTTTGAAAACTCAGAAGAGATGCACCACAACAAATAAGGTTTATATGCGTATGTAAATCTTATACGCAAATTTAGAGATAAGAAAAATATATACCTAAGTGTACTAGGTATAACAATACCTAGTATACAGTAGTACAGTGTAGGTATATATTTTATACATTTTTTATACCTCATTTCTTTATCGCAACACATTTGACATTGACGCAGAGTACTTTTATGTGTATACTCATAGTATATCGATTAGCATAACATGAAATTCTACGTGATTGTGTCCTTCGCATAATTCCTATAACTTATCGCTGCATATTACTGCTCTTATGACTTTATCTAAATAACATAAATGTTTTCTACCACTATAATTTTTACTACCATCATAATTTTTGAATAGTTACTATCGTGAGGCATACTAAATTTCTTGTACTTTTTTTTATGGAAAATCATCAAGTCACTTCTCACGCCCAGGGTATGGCTAGAGAGAGTGTCTGACTCTTACTGACTAAAGACCCGCCCGTTCCTTCTCCTGCTCTGGGGCGAGATCGCCGTACCTTATTGCGCTTGACCCGATGTCTAAATTTATGTTACGACTAGCTACTCCCGCGCGATTTCACTCGCTGCTCGGATCCATTTAATCGTAGCGTAATGTTTTATAGCCTGTAGCACTCAGGAATATTGTAGCTATCTATCAGTGAAAGAATTTTGGAAATCCGACCAGCGGTTCCAAAGAATACCCCCTACATACAAACTTAGAAACTTACAAATTTTACCTCTTTATAATATAAGTATAGATTTACTCATGGGTATTAAGTGAGAAAGGCTGCGGTAGTCAGCCGTGCGACTTCGCCGCGAAGCTCACGCTGGTTACGAATAAGAGTCCCGGACTGGACTTGAAACTAGTAGAGCTTTTCTGAGTTCATTCTCTTGGAATACAAGTAGATAGGTCACGTACTTAACTATTACTTTCCTTCGAGCTTACTCGATTAATTTTCCGACTTATCCTATAAAACGATACAAATTCAAAAAATTTGCCAATAAAACAACATGGGAATGAAATCCCCACATACATATAACTGTTGGACACTAACCCTGCATCTAATTACTTTTTAACAAATTTTCCTATCTTGGGAAGCCTTTACCCTTTTCTTTAAAACTCTAATTACCAATCTAAAGAACAGTAAAAACCTATACTTTATTAAGAACTTAAGGCAAACCACTTGATAAATACTAGATAGTCTATCTACGGACAGCATCTGTTGTTCATGAATATCTAAATGAGCAACGTTTTTTTCCCGATATCGCCTCAATATATAATTCATACGAGAACTGACAATCTTATGTGATTACAAAGGAATAAGGAAATAGGGATTCCATATGGAAACGTAGATTATAAACATCGGCTG
The DNA here is from genome assembly GCA_902829305.4 of Spodoptera exigua. Lineage (NCBI taxonomy): Eukaryota > Metazoa > Arthropoda > Insecta > Lepidoptera > Noctuidae > Spodoptera > Spodoptera exigua. The sequence goes on along the minus strand of LR824616.2, from coordinate 9,398,937 downwards.
TTTTTTTTTGGTGCATTTTTGAAAAAGCTATTCCATTTTTTAATTTTTGAAAAAATTTAAGTGACTAAGACTTTGTCAAATAAAAACTTTTTTATTACTTTTCAATGCAATAATATTAATAGTAAATTATTATTTTTAAATAACTCGATTTAAGATAGTTTGTGCATAAATATTCGTTTTCTACCTTAATTTCTTTTTTTTTAATTTTTCGTTTTCATTATTTATTTACTGCTTAAGGAGTTTCTTGCTAGTTCTTCTGCTTATTGATCTACATTTTGGTATAAGCATCTATCTTCACACACGGACAGACTGACGGACAAATTAACTTTTGAAGTTGCTTTTATAGGATTTATTTACATATTTTTGTTGCACAAGTTCTAACACTGTAAGTATTACCATCCCTGACTATACTCAGTGCTATTCCTCAGTAAAGATTTTGTTCCGAAACCGAGTACTAAGAACTGGAAGTTAAGTGTCCATTAAATTACTCTGAGTACGGCACTGGTAAATGTTTAAAACATTAATGACTGTATTCCCCTTAATTAAAACAAAAGTGGTTCCTTTAACATTATTACTTTTTTACACGCCAGTTCTCATGACTTACACACACACCATGCACTACATTAATATGTCAATGTAAGCGTATGTGTAACCACAATGCAGTCAGCGCTACACACAAGCACACAAGTTCCGTTCCATCACATCCTATGCTCGCAGGCAAGACATTATAAGTATTTGTTGGGTTAAGTATTTGATGGAAGAATTACAAGCGTCAATGCTGATCAAAGAACAATACACATTTCCTTATAAGACCACTACAGAATGAACTTGCACGGCTCTCACAAATTATTTTTACTTTGTCTGAACTTTAAAAAAGACTGACCTCTGATTTTATTTCCTCATTTCTTCAATAAGTAGTTAGATAGGAAATGCTAGCTACATCTATTTTTTATATATGTATAATATATAATTTATACGTGTTAAAAAGTTGTTATATGGCCTATGTGCAAAAATGAATTCATTGTTTCTAAGTATCTCAGATTTAGTTGCCGAGTTACTCAAAAACTCTTAATAATATAATATTATTAAGAGTTTGAGTGGAATAATTCCACAGTCTGAAATTATGCGTATGAAAATGTATAGTGTCTGTTACATAGAGCTCAACATAAATGGGGAGAGTACATATACTGATCTCCCTATTTAGTATTAAAGAAATAATTTATTTCAATACATTTTTGCGTTGAAGCGGCAAACGTACTGACGAATCACCTGATACTAAGCAATTGATGCCTCCCGTAGACGCTACACCAGAGGAGTTTTAAGAACTTTTTAGGGATCCTTATCCCTAAAAAGTTTTGGAGATTTAAGGATTTGGAATGTATGGGGAGGCAAGGATTGGGGATCCGTTAACCTCACACATGTCAAAACACCACGACCACGCCGTTATTGTTTGACGCTAATGTTTTTTCAGACCATGGTATCACTCCGGTCGAGCCAACCCATTTTTGTGACAAATATTATCTGTGCTATTAAGCCTCAAAATCTTACTTATTCCTTGAGAATTCGTCTTAGAAAGATGCGAAATAGTAAAATCAATGAATGAATATGTGAATATATTTTAATTATTTTCTTGCGTTGGATTGGAAAGATGAAATAATTTATTTTTGACTAAGTCAGAGGTATTAAAAGGCATGTAGTTACGTTAAGTACATATAAATGGATTCTCAAAAGCTTTTGACACTTATCGCTTGCATTAATTCTTTGATGTTTTTTTTGTGAACATGAAAGGAAGGTCAAATGGTAACACTTCAGCGACAATGTTCAGTATAATGGAATATATTTTTAACTCAAATTAAAGCTTTTGCGTTGTGTTTTTTCAAAGTAAGTGGCGTAAGATAGGAATATAATAACTGTTGGGAGCGTTTACGCGGACCGATTTTCACAAAATGTTTAAAGTTAGGTAACATGAAAATTATTGTACTAATTTTAATGAAACTTATACAAAAATATCAAGGAGGTCTAAAAAGTTATTTATGGACTTTTTCGAAAAACTGATTATAACATATTTGTAAGCACGGAAATTAAGAAAAGATCTTCACCACATAGCATAAAACCAAGTCGCTTTCTCTGCCCATATGTATGCTGAAATCTTCAAAACTACGCAACCGATTTTGATATATTATGTGTATAATAACATCAATTAAATAGTGGAGAAATTAAGTATCAGAACAGGTACACGTCACAGCTGCAGCTGCAACTGCAGCAGGTGCAAAGTCGGAGCGGGTTGCTAGTGCTAAATAAAGGGAAATTAAGAAGAATATTAATTGTGGAATATTCTATAAATAAATGTATTTCCTTGGTATAAATGTGTTTTTTTATAAAAAACAAAGTTTTTAAGAGCGGTTTGCTCGGTTTGTGTCAATATATTTTGTTTGCGAAGTATTATGATACTCTTCTCAAGTTCCACTTAAGTTTTAACTTTGAGGACTACTTACAGTAAATAGTTATTACGACACTGATAAAGCTGCTTCGAAACTTCTAGAAGATACTTTTAAAATTCCACTGTATAGATCCGATTTTTATGCGATAAGTCGGCAGACGAGCATACGGATTACCTGATGGTAAGCAATCAACACCGCCCATGAACACCCACAATAACAGAGCAGTTACGTGTGCGTTGCCGACCTTTTGGGGATTGGGATTTAGAGATTTAGGGATTGGGGGAGGGGAAGGATTAGGCCTCCGGTAACCTCACTCACACGGCGAAACACAACGGTGTGGTTGTTTCACGCCAGCTTTCTGTGAAGTTGTTTGATATGTCACTGTAGTTGCGCGATTATAAATATTAATTTAGTTAATAGAAAGACTATTTGAAATTGTTTTTAGATTTCTTACTTTTCAAAAATTTAAAATCTTTTGTGAGACTTTTCTACTGGTTGTCACAAACAAAACAAAAAAGAACTGGCAAAGTCAGTCCAGGCGTCGTTGTTGAGCTATGCGCTTTCCAATATGTATAGTTATTATCGTGAGTCTTGCAAACTATATTGACGACTTACTAATGTCTCATTACGTCACTGATATTCAGCTGTGAGACATCGCCGTGAAGTGCAAATTGCACATAAATAAAAGCCCCGTTATAGATTGAAACTAATTCATAAAGCTTTTCTCGGTTAATTCGGATAACTCGTTTTCTTTAACAAACATTTTGCGAATCATTGTTATACATACATATAGAACGTTAAGTATCGCAATTATTTGCATTATATTTTGCATAGCTGGAATTGCAATCAATTCCCAACCATATTACAAAGCACATATAACACATTATACTCTGTACATGAATGATTAAGCACCTCTGACCATTTTCCTAGGAGTTATTTCTAAGCAGCTTTGACCGATGCCCGTGGGAAGTTACGGGTTGCTTATTCGTAATTCGCTTATTGTAAACAGTAACTGAAGCGAAGAGATATTATCTATATCAAATATTTTAACCATCCAAATAATCTCTATACAATTTACTATCGTATTTAGACGCGTTTAATGTATACTTTACCTAGACCTAATCATTGACAACGTGGTCAACGTGATGGCTGGGCAACCAGCTGCTCAATAGTAACAAGGAGTCTGCATGTGTGTATGTGAGGATTGTAAACGCCAACACCAATGACTCGGGGTGCGTGCCAGAAGACCTCCCCGTGGTGCACCCTGGGTGCGGGCGACAGTCTCCCTAACGGGATGGTGACAGGGTTGGTTTGACTGTCGCCCGCAGCGAACTTCTGGCCGGGCGGAGAACCCGGTCGGGTTCTAGAGGCGACCGGCTCTATGCTGGCATAGAGTCTACGCCTCCGTGGGGGCGTTCCTCCGCACGACTCTCTGGACCTAGCAGAGAGCGGGGCGGAGAAACAAGGGCGGCGCTCGTTGTGCACTCACCCTGCCAATGAGTAGCATCGGGGCACTAGCTGCGCCCGACTGCACCCGTCGATATCGTAATCCGGGAAGAGATCATGGTCATGTTTTATGACTCGGACCGGGACGAGGGTCTTGGCTTAACCGCCCGGACCGCGAGGAAGATAACCTCTATAAAAAATTCCTCCAATACTAAGTTCTGGTGCGCGGCGAGGGTATGTATGGCTGAGGAGTAGGATCAGTCGTGAGCGCACCCCCAGTTAGGGGACCGGTGGACCCCCTAGTTGGGAGACAAATGCACACTTACCCAGGGACAGGGGGCTCTCCCTGGGCGGACCTCTTATTTCCCCCATACTCGTGGGACTTCAATGGAGATGTCTAAACACAAAAATAATAAAAATCCACCTACCGGTGAGGAGAAGGCAAGCGAGGTCAGCTCGCTTGGAGGCGATAGCGAGGGCCAGGTTGGCTCTCGGGTTCGTGGGGAGGCGCTGGCCCCGTCCAGCAAGTCTCGGGCACGGGCCCCGGGGAGGAAGGAGTCGGACTCAGAGTCCGACTCATCATTGTCTGGCGTCAGCATCGCGCTGCGCCACAAAAAAGACCGGGGCGTTTTCAAACGTCCCAGGTTGGAGGATGGCCGAGAGCCGTCCTCCATCGAGCAGGAGGCCCCAGCCCCCAAAATCCCCACGGCTGCGCGGGGTAGGGGCAAGGGGAAGGGCTCCACAAGAGCGGCTGGGAGCCGCTCTGAGCCGGCAGAGCGGCTGGCAGCGGAGGGGAGCGCCCTGGGAAAGGCTGCCCCCTCGGACTCCTCGGAGATGGAGGTGTCCGGAGGTGAGGATTCTGCAGGCGGCGCTGAGAGCCTCCGCCTCCAGGTTAAGGAAGCACTCCGCATGCTGGCTGGGCAAAAAACCCAGGCTGGCAGGAACGGAGTGCTTAAGCACGCGGAGGCCGCAATAATGTCGGCGGTATCCCAGAAGGGCTCAGCAGAGCGGCAGATGACCGCTCTGCAAAAAGAGATGGCCGGAATGAGGCGCGAGCTGGCCCGATTAGCGGCTGCGAACTCTGCCCTGGAGGCGGAACTTCGTGCAGCAAAGGCGGAACTCGCCGCTGCTCGCGCGGGTCGTCCCCAACCCTCGCAGCCAGTGGAGGCCGACCTTCTTGGCCTCATGCGGCAGGAGATGGCCGCCTTCCAGCAGCGTTTCGACGCTCTGGAGGGTAGGCTCCTTCGACCCCCGCTCGCAACTGGCACTTATGCAGCCGCGGCAGCGAAGACGAAGCAGCCACCTAGCCGCGGCGTCAGAGCAGACGCTCCGGTGGAGAAAAGGGCGAAAGTGCCCCCTGCGGCGAAACCACCGAGAGCCCCGCCGCTGACGAGGACGCCTATGGCTCAACCGGCACCGGCTCCTGCTGTGCCTCTGGCACCAAATAGCCGCAAGCGAAGAGGCGCAGCAGCTGAAATTCCAGCCGTTGCAGCCCCAACCCCGCGATCAGAGCTGCGCACCGATGGCGACGAGTGGCAGGTGGCCGGGCAGGCGAGAAGGAGCGCCAAAGAGGCGAGGAAGCGCCGCAAGAAGGAGCAGCGGCAGCGGCGGCAGCAGCGACGCAAAGAGAAGCGCGCTGCGGCAATGCTCCTCACCCCTAAATCTTCGGCTGTAGTTATCACGCTACAGCCGGACGCGGCTAAGAAGGGGGTGACATACGGCGACGTCCTCGCCAAATTGAAGGGGACGGTTACTCCCGCGGAGTTCGGGGCCCCTAACGGGTTCGCGGTAAGGGTCACCGCGACTGGAGCCCGTCTTCTGGAGGTCCCCGGCGCGGCCAGCGGCCCATCCGCTGACGCCCTTGCCGAGAGGCTCAGGACGTGCCTTGCGGCGGATGAGGCTCGCGTGTCCAGGCCCACCAAATGCTTGGAGCTACGCATCATGGGCCTGGATGACTCCGTGACGGAGAACGAGGTGGCGGCCGCTGTCGCAAGGACGGGGGGGTGCCCTGCTGATCAGGTGAAGGCAGGCACCATCCGCCCGGACAATACGGGGCTGCGGACCGTGGTAGTGAGCTGCCCCGTCACAGCGGCCAAAAAACTGTCGGAGGGCAAAAGGCTCCTGGTGGGCTGGGTTTCGGCGCAGGTGAAGCTGCTGGAACCCCGACCTTTGAGGTGCTTCCGCTGCCTCATTGGTCACCATGTGGGTGCCAAGTGCACCTCAGAGGTGGACCGCAGCGACCGCTGCTTCCGCTGCGGTCAGCCCGGTCACAGGGCCGGCGCTTGTACCGCCCCGCCGCACTGCGTAGTATGTGCGGCGGCTGGCAAGCCGGCCGATCACCGGGCTGGGGGCAAAACCTGCTCCCCCCCCACCAAGCCCAGGAGCAAAGGTAGGCCCGTAGCCACCTCCACCGCTCCCACCGTCGCTCCCGCTGCCGCCGCAGTCGCCAACACCCCTGCGACTGCTGCTGTCGCCGCTGCCGTCAGAGAGGAGGTCGTGATGGATACCCAATAATGGCTCCATTACGCCTCCTCCAGGCGAACATCAACCACTGCGTCGCTGCTCAGGATCTCCTGCTCCAGAGCATGGCGCAGTGGTCGATCAATGTTGCTGTGGTCTCCGAGCCGTACTTCGTTCCAGCCAGGGAACACTGGGTGTCAGACCTGGACGGCTCGGTGACCATCATCTCGTCGGCCGCCGCCGGTACCCCAACCCCCGAAGGGCCTCAGCGAGGCAGGGGTTGCGTCGCGGCTCGGTTCGGAGAGATCGCCGTGGTGGGCGTGTACTTCTCTCCGAACCGAACTCTCGTCGAGTTCCACAACTCCCTCAGGGAGTTAGTCACCGTCGTCGTCGGGTTCCGTCCCCTCCCCGTGTTGGTCCTCGGGGACTTCAATGCCAAGAATTTGGCTTGGGGTTCCCGGCTCACTGATGTCCGGGGAAGGATGGTCGAAGACTGGGCTCTGGAGACAGGCCTAGTCGTGCTGAACCGGGGTTCTGTCCCCACGTGCGTACGGATGCGGGGCGAGTCAGTGGTGGACATTTCGTTTGCTAGCCCCGCTCTGTCATCGCGCGTTGTTGACTGGCGCGTCATGGAGGAGGTGGAGACGTTTTCGGACCACCGGTATATACGGTTCGACGTCTCCGCCGAGTCCGCAGACCCGCCAGTCAGACAGGCCCCGTGTGGCCCGCGTTGGGCGCTTAGGCAACTGGACCGGGAGCTTTTCCTGGAAGCCGCAGTCGTGCAGGCCTGGGTAATACCACCGGTCAGGCCAGCCGACATTAACGAGGAGGCGAGATGGCTCCAGGACGCCATGTCAAGGATGTGCGACGTGGCGATGCCCCGGATCCGACCGTGCCAACACAAGCGCCAGGTGTATTGGTGGTCGCAGGAATTGGCAGACCTGCGCGGTGAGTGCACCGCAGCGCGACGCCGATACACCAGGCACCGCAGGCTCCGTCTCCGCCCTCTGGACGCTGAAACCAGAGAGGCGGAGCTATACGAGGAGTACAGGGCGGCGAAGGCCACCCTCAGGGTGGAGATCCGGCGGGCCAAAGATCGGGCCCGCGAGGAGATGTTGGAGACTCTGAACAGAGACCCGTGGGGACGCCCCTACCGGATGGTGCGTGATAAGCTCCGCACCTGGGCGCCCCCACTGACTCAGAGTCTCCGGCCGGAGGTCGTGGACGAAGTGGTTGGGGCGCTATTCCCCCGACCACAGATGGGTTACACGCCTCCGGCTATGCCCCCGCCCCCTGCGGTGCCCAATGCGGGCTACATCGACGACGACGACGAATCCGCTCCGGAAGTGACCGAGGTAGATTTGAGAGTGGCGGTGCGCCGGCTGAGCGGCAAGAATACCGCCCCAGGACCTGACGGGCTGCATGCCAAGGTCTGGGTCCTGGCCTCGGAGGCTCTCAGGCCTCGACTACTTGGTCTGTTCAGCGCATGTTTGGAGAGAGGCCAGTTTCCGCTGTCGTGGAAGACGGGTAAACTGGTCCTCGTGAAGAAGCCGGGGCGTCCTGCGGACTCTCCGTCCGCGTACCGGCCCATTGTGCTGCTCGACGAGGTGGGAAAGCTGTTCGAGAGGATAATCTCAGACCGCCTCGTCGGGCACCTGTCTGGAAGGGGGCCGGATTTAGCGGACGGCCAGTTCGGCTTCCGCAGAGGGCGCTCCACGGTGGACGCCATCATGCGCGTGAGGGACCTCACGACGGGGACAGCGTTGGCCGGGAGGCGAGTCGTCGTGGCGGTGTCTCTGGACATCGCCAACGCCTTTAACTCGCTGCCCTGGAGCTGCATTTTGGAGGCACTCCGGTATCACCGGGTGCCTGCCTATCTCCGTCGTGTAGTCGAGGCTTACTTGACGGACAGATGCGTCATCTACCCCGGTCACCGGGGCGTGTGGAATCGGCGAGAGGTGTCGCGCGGTGTCCCACAGGGATCGGTCCTGGGACCTCTCCTGTGGAACATCGGGTACGATTGGGTGCTACGCACCGACCTCCCGAGCGGCGTCAGCATTGTCTGCTATGCTGACGACACGCTGGTGCTGGCGAACGGGAGGTCGCATCAGGCGGCGGCCGACCTGATGTCACAAGCGGTTGCGACAGTCGTTGCAAGGATCCGGCAGTTGGGACTCGAGGTGGCGCTCCACAAGTCCGAGGCCATGTGCTTCTATGGCCGTCGGAGCGCGCCACCTCCAGGTGGGTCCCAAGTAACGGCAGGAGGAGTTACCATCGGCGTCGAGTCGGCGATGAAGTACCTTGGTCTCGTCCTCGACAGCCGATGGAACTTCACGGAGCATTTTCGTCGTTTGGCCCCTAAGTTGGAACGGTCTGGGGCCGCGCTCAAGCGGCTCCTTCCCAACCTCGGGGGGCCAAACGCCTCCTGCCGGAGGTTGTATATGGGGATTGTGCGATCCATGGCCCTCTACGGTGCCCCTGTGTGGGCGCCGGACTTGAAGCGGCGGCCGGCTCGTACGCTGGTCGCGTCCCAGAGGGTCATGGCTATACGAGTAATCCGCGGGTATCGCACGATCTCCGGGGAGGCGGCGAACCTCCTTGCCGGATCACCGCCGTGGGATCTAGAAGCGAAGGCGCTCGCGCGCGTCTACAGTTTGCGCGCAGACGCGCGTCGCCGGGGCGAAGATCCTCTGCCGCGCCAAATAAATGCGTGGCGGAATGAGCTCCGGCGAGATCTCATGGCAGAGTGGAGACAACGACTGTCGCAACCGAGGGCCGGGCACGCTACCATAGCAGCGGTAAGACCCCTCTTTGAGGAGTGGCTTGAGAGACGCCACGGCGTCCTCACCTTCCGTCTGACGCAGGTGCTTACCGGGCACGGCAGCTTCGGTAGGTTCCTGTTTCGGATTCAGCGGGAGGAAACGCCCGAGTGTCGTCATTGTGAGGACCACCTAGAGGATACGGTGGAGCATACGGTAGCGGTATGCCCTGCCTGGGCTGAGCACCGCCGTATCCTCAGGGAAGTGATCGGCGGCGGCGACCTCTCGCGCCCGGCCTTAGTCGAGGCCATGGTGCGGAGTGAGAGGAACTGGGACGCCGTCTCCTCCTTTTGTGAAGCGGTCATGCTCGCAAAGAGAGAGGCGGCCCGCGTGAGGGAGCAATCCTCCTCCTCACGCCCCAGCAGCCGCAACTGGCGACACTACGGGCGTCGGGGATCGAGGGACGATCTCCGGCCACCGTAAGTACGGGCCTGCGGTCGGCGAGTAAGGGCAGCTCGCCGCCCGACCAGAACCAGGCCCGAGCGTACGGCGCGTAGCGTTCCGCGCGCGCCTCAAAGAGCCAATAGACCACCACAGACGGGGCCCTAAAGGGCTGATGTTCAGCCGGGGCTGCGGGGTAAGCGCAATAAGGTACCGCGACCTCGGCACAGAGCAGGAGAAGGAACAGGGGGGTTTTTAGTCAGTAAGAGTCTGACACTCCCTCCTGCCCGGCCCTGGGCGGGAGAAGTCATTTGATGATTTTCCCCTCACAAAAAAAAAAAAACACCAATGACTCGAAAAAAATTCTAGTGTAGGGCAACGTTAAAAATATGATATCAGAACAAAATTGAAAGAAGAAAGGAATGGTTTAAGTATTCCGTTCTTCTATCATTATAAGTCCGCCTATGTACAAATAAGTGTGTGCATAATAATAAATATAATATCACATTTAGATTAAAACTGTTCAACGGGCCTCTGTGGGCTGGCTTCGGCTCCTCGTACGCCTTCCAAAGGACCGGGACCCTGTGGTCCCGTGAAAGGAAAGAACAAACAAATATAATAACAAAAATTGTTTTAGTTCTATTTCACTCTACAAAACTTATTTACAATTTCAACTTATATTTGATGGAATTTTTCTCAATCAGGATGAGTTTTACATTGTTTTTAACCAACCATAACTTCTTGTAACCAGTCAACTTTTACTTGACTTATTCCAATTTCAAATTTAACAAAAGCCAAAAAAAAATATTTTAAGAATTTATTTGAAACGTCACATACCTTTAAAGTAAAAGTTTTTATACTTTTCCATCAAAAAGAAATCTTCTTTAATCCAATGTACTACAACATATTCTAAATTAAAAATACGTCCAATCACTTCAACACAACTATAAAAATGAAACAAAAGAAATAAATAATAGGAAAATACACTACATTGCAACGCTTAAAATTATAATGGAAACCTACTTTGATACCGAATGTACTTAAATGTATGTAATTTGTATTCCAATCCACTACCTTCAGATATACATCAACTCTTCATAATTACACAATATTTTAACAAATGAAAGTCATGTTTTAATTTGGGGTTAAAAACTCTGACTAATAAAGAAAATGTACAAGTGACTACAGTTGACTGAATGAATACACTGAAATACAGTTCCGGGTTCTCTGTAATTATAACTACAGTTATAAGGTAATATTTTGTAAATCGTGAAGTCTGACTTGAGAATATGCAGTTGACCGAAAATCAAACTCTATGAAGTCTCTAGAACTATAAGTATGAAAGAGCTATGCACAAATTAGAACCACGGCCTAACAGAAAACTGGCGGGAAACAACAAATTTTGCGTTGTTTTGCCTTGTGTATTAGGGTACCGCATGGCTAATGTCAATACTGTCCCTTACTAACGGGAGATGAGGGTCCAAACACGCAAAGACTAGCAACACACTAGACTACAACTTTTCTGGTATCGTGGGTACTTACTTTTCTGGTGTGGGCGAACCTGATTGCGTAACTTTAATTGATAAATAAACTCGTTTGTCGTACACCATAAAAAATACGGTCTCTAACCAGCATTGAGTATAAGGCAAATCCTTTCCATAAACTCTTAATTATTTGTATGAATGATAGACTCAAAAGCAATCGTTTTGGCATAAGTTCCAATTATCTACTATTGTCATCTTTATCTATAAACAAACTATTTATGACGCAACATTTGTCCTTTGCAACCGATGTTATTAAACTAGGACCTTATAACAGTCCCATTTCAATAATTTGGTTTCTAGTAACATGTCATAAGAAGTGACCCTAATATCGTACGACTAGAGCCAGCACAAATATGATCTCAGCGAATGAAATCGTTGAAAATCCCTAGAATAGAAAAACCTCCCAACAAAATTTTCATATACACAAGTTGGCTCTGCCAAAACGAAATCGACCACAGAATCTAAAAAAAGAACAGACATAACTAACCACAGACCTAAAAAACTTAGATACATGACATAATCACGGAAGCCGATCTCTTTACATATATCACATCATCATATATTACAATATTTACATCTATGTATGTAACAGAATAAGCAATATTATTTACTGTACTATTACATAATAGGATTGGTATCTATAAATCTTGGTTCAATGTGAAATGTTTGTGAGACACGCGAAATAACACAATGAATATATTCGTATAAGGTCAACAATAGTTCAGTTTTAATAACGCTATGCTTTTAGCTAAATTAAATGATGAATAGGAAACATCTGTGTTGAAATGTTTTGTTGAAAGCAAACTATAAAGCTTTATCATTATCCATATTCTGTGACAGACAACATAGAGGCATCAAAATCATAAGGCAGGCGATTTCAAGACCACACTTCAAATGTTCAGGTTTTTAAGAGAGCGCTGTTGACAGGTCGTTATCAATGTTTTGTAGACTATCTACAAGATATCCGTACCAACAGAAGTCAATTGACTTGAGTTCATTCCAATATGGTCCTTAATCCAATAAACAAACTAACCAAATTTCTTTACTTCGCTTCACCAGCATAACGAACCACAAAAATACATTCAAAAGAAATTAACACTCGAGAAAATACACGAATAAAAGTTAACCGTTCAACCTGCATTCGGAAACACGTTTTATTTAGTCCGATAAATCCTTTTGTTGGCACGCAGCATTCATGCGAATAAAACAAATTAATCCTAGAACCGAGAAAGTGGGAACCATTAATTACGTTTCTCATATATTGAGATAGTTCCTGTGTGCTTTGACACTGATCCTCTGTTTCGTGGAAGTACTATTCGAACCTGTTGCACTTTCCGACAAATCGATTTAAAGACCACTAACACCAATTTTCGGTGACATATCCGTGTTCAGGGTTAACGTTGCAAAACGCACAAATTGAAACTTTATTGATTAAAGCGGTATATGAAATACGATTTTTTTCATAAAGTCAATGACATTTTTATCTTATATTCTTTGGTGATGCGATGAATCGCATAGTTTTTTTAAACGTCATCTTCATCATTATTTTTAAGACGCAAAACTCGTCAAATTATTTCTCAGACCCTGACTGGGGTAAGAGGGACTGTGAGCCTCGTACTGAAGAAAGATCTCTTCGTTCCTTCTCCTGCTTCGAGCCGGGCCGAGGCACATCATTGCACTTGAACCAGCAACTCTGGCTCGTCATCAGTCCTTGACATACTACTTTTGGCCTACTATGGTCTTCTTTACCTAAAATGAGGCTTTGCTTATCAGCTAAATAATTTTGACAAGAATATAACTCGGTACTAACAACATCATACACATTGTTGCAGAACTCATTGGAAAATAAACATTTGAATATAAAATAAGTCTTACAAACTTCTTGGTGCACACCTAAAACCTCCTTAGTCTCAAATAGGAACGTATTACTTCAATCTAAACGCAATAAACTAGAGAATTATAAAAGCTTCCTTCCAACTTCAAACATACTTGATTAAAACTCTCAAAGTTTGCGATCTAGTTAGAACTCGCAGGTAGAAAAATTGTTCAACTCATTCAATAAGTACAGGAAGACATATACGTGTAGTGATATGAATAAAATCATGATTACACTGGATTACCTGCTATTATAAGTTTTATACCTTTTCCTTAGAGTCTGTTTTACTACCTTCATATAAGTTTAGAACAAACTTATGTGGAAGATAGTTCAAACAAATTACGTTCTATATGAGTCTAGTACATATTGGTTATCCAAACATAGTTATATGGTACCTAACATATAGAAAACTTTTTAAAGTATATATGTACATATGTATATGAGGAATCAATGCAATTTGCTGGCGATAGATACAATTCCAATACAAGCTAAATCATAGTTAGAATAAACATGTCAACATGTACAGTTTATCTTGAAAATAATATTTTGAAAAATTGACTTTAAAGTTAAAGTACTTCCGAATATTATTGATAAACATCAACAAGTTTTTGGTCCAAGAGTAAAGAGTATTTATTAGTTTTTTGTAATCCTATGTGATTAATATATTACTAATAAGAAAAAGGATTAAGGTCTTAGGAAAACTCTACTACCTTTTCAGGTTTTTTTTCTTTCCCTATGTAGGTATATACCTACATGAATTCTCTTTGCAACCAACTACAGCCTTGAGAAACAACAAAAACTAGATCTTACACACAGAATCCTAAATTTGGTTTTAGAACAGAAATACACGGTTTTCAGACTACTGTCAATTTACCTTTGCTTGCAAATTCTGGTATCTTTTCAGTTAAAGTATTTGTCTTGTAGGCAAAATATTTGAAAGAGAAGTTAAATATGTAACTGTTTAAAAAAAAAACTTTTAACCTAAATAAATCGAGGGCCACCAAAATTCCATATCAAACGTTTAGAAGTAATAAATACTGTATACCTATATACTAAACTTTTTGACTATTTTGTAAAGATCTTATGAAGCCCTTTCGTCTAGGGACAATGAATAGACTATCAACCATTTACTTGTTAAAAACCATATTAGTGTCCCGTCTCTTAATCAAACCCATTTGATAAAATAACTTTTTTTCATCTACAAAAGCAAATCTTAATTGTGATCAGACTAGACTTAATTCTTTTCACAGAATATGAGTCTTTATTCGACACGCGGCGATTGGCGGGAATTTTTCACGAGTAAACGTGTGGGCGTGAGAACTAAGGTATCGAGTATTAATACCGTGGCATGCACGCTTTAATGGATTAAATTAATCAATGTTTTGATGACAACAAAGAGTTTTATAACTGATAACAGATATGAGTGAGGAAACGCTCTATACACATCTTTGAATGTCAAGCAACTTATAAACAACGCTAATCACAATGTCATAACAATTTACATACATTATGCAGATTAAAACTATTTCAATTCAAAACATCAGTCAGGAACCGATATTTCTGTCCAATCAGAATATTCTGAACACCATAAATAATCAATTTGAATAATTATTTGTATCATTATTAATTAACCCATCCAACATTCCCTTTGATTATTCCTTGGGCACCCGATTCTACTTAAGCAAATTGCAGTCCATATTTTAGGGTAAACAAATTCAAAAAATAAATAATCAACTTGAATAAATAACGGGATTGAACCGCCTCTTGTATCGCTTATTTCGAAAGCATTCATTACGATGTGAATCCCTCTTATTTTATAGTCATTCGTGATTACAAATTACCTTTAAAGGACATGAAAAGATATTACAAATAGAACGAAGGATTTAAAATCTTAATTTACCAATATTTTATTTATTATTGCTACTTTAATATTTATAAACAGAATTGATTTAAATTCATATATGTACCTATGATATAATTTCATACAATTTCATAAAACGTACACTTAAAACTACAACTGCAACTAAAAACTGTCTATAATAAGTATGCAAGTAATTGTTTCAGTTACAGAAAGGCATCTTGTTATGGTCACGACCTACATCCGCATGAAATGGGGCAGAACATTGTATACTATAGCTATACTTAGCCTCCCTGCGTGGCTCATCGATGCGCCTGCTCTAGCACTATTGAATTAACTACCTCACTTCAGATAATGCGGCCTTTCTTCAATACATACACCCAAGACGTCTGAAAATGTTCTACTTTGCGATTCTAGAAATTGCCGCGGCATCCACTGACTGGTAGAAAAGGCCGAGCATAAACAAAACACTTAAATAGCGCGCAATGTAAACCCAACTTCGAGTCTTGCGAAAAAACCACTTAAATTATGTATAATGCTGTACTTTCAACAATATATTGTTATAGAAAATGTCACGAACGTAAATAAAATGAACCGTATTGGCTAAAGTGCAACTCGATACCACGCGTGTTGAGACTATGACCTTTATAACCAATAGCATACGGTTGATACGCGCCGATATGGGATCGTAACCCACGCAAAACAAACTAATATATCGGAACTGGTAATCAAACTTTATTTATCTGATATCAGTTAAACAAAAAGTTCGAGGAAATTATCATCATTTTGCCTGCGGTTATAGCTACCTACATAGAGATATGGGTGCATAGGCACGTTTTCTGTGAAAGAAACTTGTTTTTCTCTAAAATTATCAATGTAACGTGGCTGATATTTAACTGTAGTCCGTTGCAATAGTCGAATCCCTTACCCTGACCACCATAAGTACCTGAACACATTCAATACGCGTCCATAACGACCACAAATTGCTGCGTAACTCTCGCATATCTTAACACAAAGCGGGTTAGCACGATCAGAGCCGGCACACAGCACTATATACCTGTGACGCTGAGCAAGGACATGATGGGTCGAACGCCCGTCTGGCCTGGCTGGCCCGTCGACCCGAGGCGGTCGGCGGGGCCGGCGCCTCACCGGCCGCCACGGGGCGCCATTAGAAGCACACGCGCGCCCGGCTCAACGCGCGGCCGGCGACCGACTGACGCCCGGCTACCCACTGTACCCACTAGTACCTACTAGCGTCCCCACGCATGCGCACTACATGCCTTCTGACATCACCGGTACCCGGATTATTTTCGCCCGGCGAGGTAAATACCCTCACATCGATCGAGCCCGGTTAAACTTGATGCAATTATTGCACTGGCCTAGTCCTTACAGATGCAGTTTTAATGACCGCTAACGAACTCGCTTCCTTGAGCCGCAGGTGCTGGGGAAGAACCGACGATTATTAGAAGTTGAGCTGTCTTCAACCTTTTCAATAAGCAAGAGTTCGGAGAGCTGCAGAAGTTAGTTGTAAGTTTCTTGACTCGTTAATTATTTTCTTCAATGTGATTTCTCAGTTCAATTTGAACAATACGCCGCTCGCTTTTACATCTGCTCGAAAATTACATTTTTCAAACTGCAAATCTAAATTTAGCATGCAGCGCTATTGCTAGCAAATGTAGTAAAAATAAATCATCGTAGAGTACTCGGCTGAGCCGCATGCGGACCATCTTTCTTTTCCTAAGAAAAAGGAATGAGTTTTATCTTCACAATAGTTGTCTGTTTCGAAGCAGTATCTGTGTAACTTGATCACATCACAACAAAAACAAAGAGCAAATGAAAATGGAAATATTTTTTACAATGAAATATCTAGTTTCACGTCGAGTGCTACAAACCATTTATTTTAATCGACTGCGAACGGTTGAATGAATTAAACGATTTTGTAGAGGCGGGAAATGCCTACGTAGCTTTAGGTTCGTTTCAGTGTTATGCTGCTGCTTCCCAAATATTACCACAATCTGTTACTGTGAAAATATCATCCTCTATATAAACTGTTTGAAGTAATGCTCTTGGGGACATATTATCATGATCGAGTACACTTTGCAGGCCATTTTGGGACCGCAATTTGATTTTATGACGCAAAGATTTGACCAAACTTGATAAGAACTCATAAAATCCTTCAGAAAGTGCATACAAAGTCTATTTGTAGCCAAGACCTCGCTGTGTCGTAGTATAATAATAATAGCAGCAAGGTAAACTCACTACGTTCTTTTTTACACCTTGAAAGTTATCTGCTACGAGCTGCTACAAGTTCGTAGCGCTACGCGTTGCGTAGTACGTTGCTACGAGGCTATTCTTAGCTCGTGTAGACTTCGCATTTACGTAACCAATCAATTTTGCTGGAAGAAAAGGATTGTTCTAGAGGCGTTTTTTATTAAACTCAGATTGGATTTTACACATTGGACATCAAGCGTAGTACGCATATTCATTATTGACGGCCTTTATTAAAATGGACTCTGCCGTATGCACAACAAAAAGTTAATATAACCAATCATAAGAATTTTAATCGAACAAAAAATGGCTGATTGGTTTTTGCCTAAGCAATTTGCCTAAACGTCAATCACATTTAATTATATCTCCCGTTAACTAGTCCCGTATCAAACGTTTAATGAGCCATTCAATTAATAGCCTAGCTTGTATACGTAGTGCTAATCTGGTAACTATTTATTTCTGAAAGCGATTTGATTTCTGTTTGTGTTTGTTTGTAAGTAAAAATCGCCTCACCCTTAAACCAACTGTCTGAATTAAAAATTTAGACATTCAATCAAATGGATGTTTATTAAAGTTAGTTAAATTGCTAATTAAGCTTGTTGGCTACGATATACACATATAGCAAAACTTTCAAAACAAAGTTTTTGATACACCGTGGTATGAGCGTATTCCTTAAAAGGCAAAGCGCCTGTGACTGCTCTTTTATGCTCAACGGTTGTTCATGTGCGAGGATTAAAACTAAACTAGTTTGCCTCCCATTCCAAAAAAAATCCTACTATTGGCTTCAACCATCACCCAAAAGTTTGCTGGGAGAAACTACCAACAGCATTTAGACCACTTTGTAATTTTAACTTTATGCCATTCCTATATTTTAGGTGCAAAATAACTCTATATAGTGTAATAGAAATTTAATCACGTAGTGTGCTACGCTAGCTACGGCTAGGTGTTTTAATAAATTCGTTGCACGTCGCGATGCCGCCGGCATGCATGCACTAAGCCGGCACTTCTAACTGTCACTGTCTTTGTATATTATGGTATAACATTGCATCTCTGACACATTTATTAATTATATTAAATAATTTCTACAGCTGAATTTTGTTGGTTGTAAAAATAACATACGGTGCTAATTTGTTTTATGCTATAAAGCTACGTTTAAGAAATTATTTACAAAAAAAAATATTGAGATATCTTTACCTGCTTTTTTTAAACTACGTAATCCAATATTTAGCACAAATTTAATCTGCTCTCCAATCCGATTGGTAAGCGCAACTCGACAACGCTTGAAACAATTTTGCTTTTTTTTTGTTGCGTTTGTTATTGGCAAAAGAACTTCGAAAATTTGGTAATAGTGCGCTTTTCATGTATGTCGTGGTGGGGTTGAGGAGCCCGCATTTCATGAATGAGAGTGCGGGCTCGAAAACTAAGAAGCATCAATGCACATTTTAGTTTTTTTAAGACATGCGGCGAAGGAAGGCGTCCTTAAAGAAACCAGGACTTATAATATCTAATTATAAGTTTGAAATCACCAATCCGTCTTGAGCAAGCTTGGTAATTATGCTCAGTACTTCTCCATTAGAAAAGAGACCTTTGGTCTGCAATGGGTACTTATAGGCCAATGATGTAATGTGATGTGACCCTTTTATCTTTAGCAAGGTAGTTGGAGGTAGTAGGAAATTATACAGGTATATAAATGTTTTTTTAAGGATTGGACATATTGATGCAAATTTCTGTATCTCACAAGGAGATAAAGAATTTGGCGAGAAACTATAATATAATCCAAATTTCCAAACTAATATTATAAATTCGAAAGTAATTCTGTTTGTTTGTCTGTCTGTCTGTATTTTTTTCACGCCAATACTACTGAACCGGTTTCTGTTAAATTTGGTACAGACTTAGTTTGGAACTGGAGAAAGGACATAGGATAGTTCTTATACCAAAGATCTGCTGGAAGTCACTATTCGGCGCGAACGAAGTCGCGGGCAAAACCTAGAGAGTATATAAAACTTTACGACTGGTTAAACTAACAGATTATTTCAAAATGGGGTATGAACAATTATTTATAAATTCCGATACAAATTACATTTTATACCTCCGCATAAAATTGGCTATTCTATATATAACTTGTAACTTATGGACTGGCAGAATAATTTATTCCGGTCCACACTCCATTTAGTGAGTCGGTGTCGTTCAAAGTCAGTCTCGAATTTTCAGTTTTATATTTAAACTAGCTGAGGAAA
Source organism: Spodoptera exigua (assembly GCA_902829305.4). Classification (NCBI taxonomy): domain Eukaryota; kingdom Metazoa; phylum Arthropoda; class Insecta; order Lepidoptera; family Noctuidae; genus Spodoptera; species Spodoptera exigua. Next base: position 9,379,607 of record LR824616.2, on the reverse strand, counting down.
ATACACGTACATTTATGAAGGCTCGTGTACATATGAAGGCTTCGTGCAATGATTAAAGTTGTTCATTATTTATGCAACATGGCTTGTTAGGTCTGCATTTACCTTATTTTCTATTTCTGTAATTTGAGTCGAGGGTTTAACTCTATTAGTAAGTTAATTTAAAAAAGGTATTCTTCACTCTTTTGTTTTTATTACCTTTGGTTATTTAAGTATTTTATTTGTCTTCGCTCATACGGCACATAATTTGTTGGAATCGCGTTCTATATTCAAGTTTATCTTGTGCTGACTATTCAAACATTTTTATTTTATACTTCATGCACAATTTGATATGAACATCAGGCGGACTTAATGCATTGAGCATTCTCTACCAGTCGACCTTTGGGTGATGCAGAGAATCCGGTAGTAGATGCAAGAAGCAAGCGAAGTAGAATACTATGAGTATAACATCGGTTTACATATAGGTTTATATAAACATACATAAAATACACAGAACTATACTTATATACATATACATATATTTATAAAACAGTAATAAAATAGTATAAATAGCATATCTCACATTTTGATACAGGCCTTAGTAAAGTTTATCCAGTGATAAGGTTAACCAATGCCTACAATACAAGTGGTCACATAATCGCTTGCTTTAGAATCTTAATAATAAGCACAAAACTTTATCACAATAAATCTTGTCTACTCCGTAAAGAAAGTGTTTAATCAAATAAGAATTATAAGTATAATTTCGTTATAAAAACTATAATATATAAATGAATTACAAAACGTTTGGCAACAAAATCTCTTAAACAGCTAAACCCTTTGTTAGTTTTTTATAATTGCCAGGAGATCATTCTTTTAAAATATAAATTCCTAGGAAAATCAGGGGGAGGAGTAAATCGGGAAAAATAGATACAGGGCTGGGGCCGCTAGTCATTTAAAAACAATGACCAAGAAATCGAAAACGTTTTCTAAAGTAACAAATACGAGAAAAGAAATGTTAGCTATCGTATATCTATCGAAGTTTAAGTTAATAGCTGTTGGAGGTTACACTATACATATCAAATCAAATTATTTATTGCACTCCACATGTATAAACGGAGGCACAGAAATTAAGGAAATATATGTGAACTTTGTTGGGCAAGGAAAAATATATGTAGAAGAGAGACATATTATATCTATATTTTTATTAATTGATAATATGTTAACATAGTTCTTAATTTCTTTATAACAGACAATACAATGTTTTTCATAAAAGGGAAAACGTGTGTTGTGTGTTTTATTTCAAAAATCATTATATATTATAAATTGTAATGTATGTTTTTACTTTTATAGAATTATTGAAAATTATTTCTCAACCATGCTTTATATTCTACATAAAGATAAAAAGGTGTAAAATACAATAAACCAAGCGACTGAAAACTTGGTTGGAAATATTGTAGACTGTTACGTATCCATAAATAAAATGCTTCGAAGGCACAAAATATTCTATAGCGGCAGAGAGAATCCCGATTGAAAAATGCACCCGCATTCCCGCAGTATCAGAAGAATTGAATTCAATTTCGATGAAAATCTCCTGGGGACGCATTCAACAGATAAATAAATCAATCGAACCATCGGAAAATTCATCACAACATAAAAACTCTTTGTTTCATTAAAAATGCTAATGAATGTTTTAAAAATACGCTTTTGTTTATTTTTATCGGTGCCTTGCTTTTAAAAATAAGAATATTTTATTTTTTAATAAAACCAGTCGTATTTTCAAGTCTGCAATTGATTAAATCCTTCTTTGTCAGATTAAAATGTACGTAGACTAATTTTGTATACATATACTTTTATTCGTCTTTGTTTTTAAGATGATCCGAGCATTGTCCGGCGTTCTTGTTTGTGCGGCAAAGCGTAGGTACAAAATAATCTCTGTCAATGAGTTGTACCTATCATTACGTAACATGCACGTGGTGGCGCGTCATTCGGCCCTTTCCGACCTTTCGCGGGAACGACCGAGTCCGAATATCGATCGAAACAAGCCCGCGAACGCGCGACACTGCTGTGACGTCACGTCCAATGCGACAACGAAATGACTTAAAACTTACCTTTAGACAATAGAGTCTCAACTTTAAACCCTTAGTCATAAAGCATAAATTTCATTGTTTAAGAAAACTTTTCAATCTGTTTTTTTTTTATTGTGGGGGAGGTAAAGGTGGCGGTTTCCCCGCGTGCGAGCCTCCTGACCCACATCGAGGACGATGCGTAATGCGTATGCACCTGTTATGTACATCTCTAGTACTATTACGTGAAGTTCAACATGTGACTTGTTTGATACGAAGCGTAGTTTCATAATTGGAATGAATAGCAAAAACGTAAAGTGATACCAGTTGTTAAGGTTCATTTTCGCGAGTATAAAATGCTTAACAATTTTGTGTCGCAATTAGCGCTGTGGTTTAACACTCGTGAATTCGTGACCGATTATCGTAATTGGGCTTAAATATTTAAATCGAAGTATATAGTTACCTACAGAACGTTTGGATGACGTTTATATTTATTTCTATAACCATTAATCCTAATACTTGCTTCTTTCAAATCAATTTCTTTTTTCTTTCAACTAAAAAAAACTACTTACATAACAAGTAACAACGAACCTAAAATTAGTAACGTCTTCATTAAGAGAGGTCTACGAAGCGACGTGACTACGGAGCTATGGAGCTACGCTACAAGAAGTTGGCTACGAAACGCTACGAAGCGTAGAGGTGCCGCAAAAACTGTGCAACTGGGACAAAAACCCAGCGAACTGTTAAACAGATTTCGTCTTATGATCATTTGTGAACATATAGCACGTTCTTATTTGGACCGAGAGACTTGAATGGGAATTTACGACCTTCGGGGAATTTCAATTGAATATGTGTATAGTTCACTATTGTAGTAACTATGTATTATGTAAATTATGAATGCTATGCTTCGGTACAAATGGGTCGGCTCGACTAATACCACGGCTTTACAGAAAACCAGCATGAAACTACCAATGCATTGTATTTGGTATTTCATATCAGTGAGATCACCGAAGACCCAATCCTTCTGCCTCAATGTTGCAAAAATTATGATTTTTTGCAATCCCACTGATACATTGTTTTAATCCAATATTGAATTCGATGTTTAAGACATTTATCTACATATTTACAATTTAACACTGTATCATAATGGAAATATGCCAATTTCAATTACCTGGTATAATAGTAGGAAAGAACTATCGACACACGTATAAAACCATTTTTAAAATCATGGACGAATGAATAAATTTCGTGCTTGTTACTGAAATTGACTATATTGTTAAAGCAGTAGTTAGATGGCCGGCTGCTAAGTAACGCGTCGTGAGTTCGATCCTAGAACGAAATATTTCGCTGTTCAATCTACAAATTATATATCAGGGACTGGTTTTGTTTACCGAGGGCCGGGTGCGCTGTTATAGCAGTGGTACGGCCCCTCTTTGAGGAGTGGCTTGAGAAAAACCATGGAGTCCTCAACTTCCGCCACACGCAGGTGCTTACCGGGCATGGCAGCTCCGGTAGGTTCATGATTCAGATCTGGTCCCCTAGATCCGAATCGTGTCCAGGAAACGCCCAGTTGTTGTTATTATGAGGACCACCCAGAGGGCTCGATAGTGCATACGGTAGCGGAGTGTCCTGCTTGGGCTGCGCACCGCCGTGTCCTCAAGGAACTGATCGGTTGCGGCGACCTCTCAAGTCTGTCCTTAGTTGAAGCTATAGTATCAAGTGAGATGAACTGGGAAGCTGTCTCCTCCTTTGCGAGCATCACTTCGCTGCTCGCAAAAAAGGAGGCGGAAGCGTGTGGAATAATTACTATTCTCTTTGCGCCCCAGCCGCCGCAGCAGGCGGCGAGCAAGGGTAACTCGCCGTCCGATCAGAACGAGACCCGAGCGTACGGCGCGTAGAGTTCAACGCAAGCCTCAAAGAGCTAATAGACTACCACAAACGGGGCCCTACATGGCCGTTGTTCAGTCGGGGTCGCCACACGCGGTGACATTCCCTCTCGCCATTCCCTGGATGAGAAAAGTGATTTGATGATTTTCCCCTCATGAAAATTGGGAATGGTTGTGTTTGTAAAAGAATAACACAGAAGTCAATCATTTTGATTTTGCCTTAACTAACACTAGGATTTTCTCCTGTGTCGTGGGTGCGTATATCATCTTACAATTTCACATACACTTGTTTCGTGCGGGAATCCAAATCGCGACACTATGCACGGCAGCCAGTTAACGGGCCAACTATGCAGTCAAGCATGAGAAACTTATCCCGCTTTTACCAACATTATCACCAATTGAATCTAAGTAAAAGTTGTGACATACATCGACCTAAACGTTCTTTCAAAACATAACATCTAAAGGATGATGGCGTGGGCGTTATGAGCGATCATTCACGGTCTCGTGGTCACTAAGGACTCGTTAAAAACCGCGCGCCTAACATCCGCCCGTGCTAATGCACAAACACAAGTTTAACAATAGGTCTAAAAATCGGTGCGCCTTTAAGCACTTATTATATGTAATAGGGCTAATGCCAACTGGGGTTGCGAATACAAGTGTTATAATGTACCACGGCCTGTAAACGAACGGATTAGTTTTTAGTCAGTAAAAGCTTTACAAGTTGACACTCCTCGCCCCAGCCTGGGCCGGAGAAGTCATTTCACAGTTTTTCCCAATAAAAAAAGGCATTTTCCGACACCACTACCTTGTTGCACTAAGGGCCTGATGCACAGTGTCTGAGTAGCCACTTTGTAAGAGATTAATTTGAATATGGAACACTATTTCACACAGTCTCAGCACTCAACCAATTTTTATTTTGATTCTCGCATTTTTTATGTGATTAGTCGACAAACGAGCAGAGTGATCACCGCTCATGGATCATGGACACTCGTAATACTAAGGGAGTTACTACAAGTGCGTTGCTGACCTCTTGTCGATTGTTAGAGATTTAAGCATAGGGGATTCGAAGTTGGGGAGAGGATGGGGGTGAAGGATTGGTCCTCCGGTAACCTCACTCACACGGCAAACACTACGTGTTATTTCACGGTGCATACCAAATTACTGTGCAGACTGCATGTGTGTATTTTTATTCAAAATCTTCTTACTTTAGATCAGCATGGGTTCGTTTGCTTGAAATAATTACGAACAACAATTTAAGTTACAAAGTTTATTGAAAGGTAAGAATGTCTTTTATTTGAGTCGTAATCTATTACACATTTATTGAATACTTAGATAAACATTTGGTACACACATCTAAAACATTTAATTGAATCCATTTATATTGGCAATTGAGAATCGTAGTTCATACATAACCATCTTAGATCTATAGGCCACCTACTATTTATTGATATACCTAAACATTTTCTCATAAAATGGCATAATAATAATTGTTGTCAATCATTATTTATTTCAGAAATACATCGCAAAGAAGAACGCGTGTTATATATCCGAATTTAAATAAAAAAAGCAACACTTAAAATAAAATGCGCGCGAAAACATACAAACCTTTCGGCATTGACATTCTTATATTTATCAGCTGTCAGACGAACAACCAATCAGGAACAGGTATCGTATCCGCCATAGTTGATTATAATGACATTATAGATAGGTAGATATAAAAAATCTAGTTATATTTATAAAAATCAACCTAAAATCACAGTGTAATTGGGCGTAGCTAAAATTAAGCATAATTTGGTGCCATCCACCACTCAAAGCTCGCCGAACCCTAGATATTTCCTTCCTCACATTTAACTAAGAGGAACATGGACAGTTACTACTTATTGGGTCTAAGTATGTCTACTGATACTAAATATAATGTTTATGTTATATTACGAATACATTTCAATGAATTTCTATATATTGATCGCATTATTCATAAAAACTCGATAACCCAAATGGCTAAATTCTATGAGGGTACACACCTACAAATAGTAAACCGAAGACTCTGTCTCCCTATTCAGAGAAATATTTCGACTTGATTTAATAATCTTATTTTAAGAGGCAGAACTATACTAAAAAGGGTTACTTGTCCTTATAAATAATGCCATTATTATTCTATGTAAACACAGACTGCTTGTATAACATACTTCACAATAGACAAACCAATATTCAAATCTTTAAAAAAATGTTAAACCAGAATGTTACTCGTCATAATGTTTGTATATTACATTTCCTGCGGGAAGAAGTTAATTTTTGCGGAAAAACGCTGGAGATATCAACAAAAATATATTGTGCGTTAATTGACTGTATATTACCCAGTCTGGATTTACATAATCATATAACAATAAGAATAATAATTACAATAAATATTTTAACTAGGTCAAGAATACATTACCGACAATACACCTAAGATACATTATTGATCATCAGTCAATGTTTTATAAAATATTACCCTTTATATTTATTATTCATAGCTTCTTACTATAACAGTATCAATACTACAATGATATATTGACATTATTTCTAAATATAAATACTTTTGTGCACATTGCAATTAAAAATATTTGCTTCAATTCCATACAATGCCGCATGTCACTTCAAATCCAATATTTTACAATCTATCTATACCGAAAAAGCAAAGTTTATTAAAATCAGCACAGCAGTGTAGACAAGGCAACAGAATCCACTCATTTCATTGATTACTTCATATGAATATTTTATAAGTTACATCAAATGTGTTAAAAAAAAACATAACTAATCTTTTAGAACATGATAAATTAGGATTTTTATTTACACCTCTAATATTCAAATACTATCTCATATTGATTTTATCAAATTTTATTACATTGTCATCAACCTGATTTCGTCCACTGCAAGACATAGGCCTCCCCAATTGACAATAATAAATAATTTATTAATACCTAATATCTTTTTTAATTGCAGTATACACATCCCTATAGTAATATATGCTGTTCTAAACAGTGTCACACACATATATATCTAGATGCTAAACAGAGATCTACATTAGCATAATATAAATTTATACTACTATATCTATCTTCTAGATAAAAGATATTACATTGATACATAAATATAATTAAATTAAATACATAACAAACTTTTTACTTTCTTCCTAAATCAAAACTTTGAATAAATACCCGAAAAATGCATAAATTTTTAAATATGATGATTATTGTTTGTCACTATTTTTATTTTAAATCATAAATTCTATTAATATTTATTATAATAAAGATAAATACTACTTAAACCTGAGGTGCAATAACAAAACAAAAGTATACTTACAAGTGTGATACTTGACTAGAATGTTTTATGGATAGTTATCACAAGTAAATTATAATTATTTAATAACAAAATTATATTGTATGGAGCTCAAGTAAAGTGATCAATGAGTCAATTGTTTTAAATTAAAACTGCACTTATTTGATAGACAATTGCTATTGGTTTGTCTGTAACTACAACCTCTATGCTGCTCTATGATGCAAAGCTCCAGTCCAGTCTCAAGTTTAAAAAGAAAAGATAGCAGTTTAATAATGTGCGGCTAAGCCATGTACGCACTTTAAATAGTTCTCGTGTCTACCAGCATGCTTGTCCATATCTTTTCGCCTTTCAGCTACTACTTCCTTTTCATGTTGAATCAAAATTTTAAATAGTGGACAATGGTACACCCAGTCTAGCTCCTTTTTCGTTACTTCGCTATACCTACTGCCACATTTTTTGCATTTCTGTAATGCTTCCATCTGATCCGGCGATAGTTTCTTCCTAGCCAGTTTGCCATTAACCCTTTCTATTTCAAAGAAGTCATACATAGTAGTCAAGATCTCGGTCACTATAAATCGCCGATGGTACCAAAGAGCCTCATGATATTTGTAATACTTCACAAAGTCATTGTTTTGTGTTAGCTCATAGATGTAAATTTCTATTTTTCTGCATGTTTCATAGAATTTAGTGTAGCAACTGCATTCATTGGGAACATAGTCAAATAGGTAAGCAATAATGTCTTCATCCTCAATAGTCTTCTTAAAGCTTTTGCTAGTCTTCTGAGCTGGATCACGAGTTTCTATGAACTTCTGAACATTCTCACGCAAGTCAGCCTCAAGCATTTTCTCAAATACTGGCCATCTTTCATCTAGTAGGTTAAGCTTCTTGAGACAATACTGCCGGTAATGAAAGCAGCTGTAATCTGAGACATGATGACCAGTCCAACTCACAATGAATTTGTATTCATTGTAGAAAATGAGAGTACTGTCAACCTCAGCCCTATACTTCCATGCAAACTCCAGTGCCCACCTGCGATGATCCCAACTATGGTAGTTATTTGGGCACTTGTCTGCAGTCATAGTGCAGACTTCCAATTCATCTTCTAATATTGTACTCACAAAGTGCGGTGGGCGCTCAGATGTTTCTGAAAGTAATTATAATTAAAGATAAAATTTTTATAATCAGTATCTTGATGTTTATGTTGTAATGGCTAAGGTAACCTAACATAGAGTTACTTAAAGATGAAACAGTATTTGCATGTACAAAATATTTAGCTTGAATGTTGCATATGGCTAGAATAACTATTAAGGTACTATAATTTTATACTTAGAAATGATCCGTAGTGAGCAAATAACAGTATGATAATATTGTAATATCAAAGAAGTAACATACCTCTCATCACATGATCAATCACAAATCTCCGGTATGAAAAGGCATCATTACATTTTGGTTTCCGTGAAAGCACCAGTCTAGTAAACTGCATCTCTGCAACCCAGTCCAGAAACCTCTTAGACATCAATTCCCTTCTCTTATTCCATAGTGTAGTCACATCAGGATTGATCAGAAGTGTAGGATTCAAAAGCAACATGATTCTTTTGTAGGTCAGACTTGATACCCTACTGAGTCGCCGCTTTGGATGCGTCAGGAAATCCTCTATCAAGTCCCCGTAGCAGTAATTATATACATGTTTCACACACCACGATTCCAAAGCTACTGAGGAGTTCACATGCAACACCGGAGTCTTGTTCTTTGTTGACTCCACGGGCACAATATCGAACTCAGTTCTGTAAAAACACAAAGGATTAACGCTAACTCATATTAGTAAATATATCTATTTGAAAATTTGCCAAATTTAAGTAAATATTTACAGTGGTGTTTTAGCTAGAACATTATCCAGCTCTTTTATTATTTTCTCCACAAGTCCGTTGTGGAAGTCGTCCATTGTTGCAACTTTCGACTTTCACTTGAGTTATTGTATTTCAAGAAATAATTAATTTATTAGAAAGGAAGAATTTTATTAAACCACGTACTCCTAATATTTTGAAATGTCAACATTGCTGAAATGTCACCTTTCTTTGCATTGATTAAAACCATAGACTGTTCGCTTTTTAGGTGAATGTATTGATTTCTCATTGAATAACACTATGGTTTTTGAGTACATCACAGTTTATAGTAAATTACATAAACATTGAAAAATTCAAAGAAGTATGCAAGAAGAAGTATCCAAATAATACGATTTACCAAAAAAAAAATTTTGTTGCGTAGAAAACTCTCCGTTTATATTCAAAAAAGATCTTATTCTTTAATATTGATTGGGTTTCGGTTGCAAATACCTACCTATATAAAATACTATACTAAGTATTCTATCCTATATTATCTTACTTTGTTTCTGTAAAATGTGGGGTGTTGCCTGTCACGATTAACTTGTTGCTTGTTTTTTGCATTCAAAAGTGTCCCTTGGTCACCCAAAGGAGATTTTACTTATGACTACGAACAAAAATTGTTATAGAAAAATCGATGTATAAAATATGTAGATATCTATCCTAGACATCACCATCATCATCATTATCTAAGTTTACCCTCTTCTTACACGGAGAGGATTTAAGCATATGTAATGTTTTGGCAAGGATGTCTTTTGAGGAGTGGCTTGAGAGACGCCACGGCGTCCTCACAGCAGGCGTAGTGTAGGTTCCTGTTTCGGATTCGGCAGAAGGAAACTCCCGAGTGTCGTCATTGTAAGGACCACTCAAAGGACATGGTAGAGCATAGGGAAGCGATGTGTCCTGCTTGGCACCGTGTCCTTAAGGAAGTGATCGGTCGAGGCCATGGTCCGAAGCAAGAGGAACTGGGAGGCCGTTCCGCCTCTTTCTGTGCTGCGCCTCCTTCTTCGCAAGCATCGAGCTCACTATCTTCCTCCTCACGTCCCAGCCACCGCAGTAGGCAACACTCCAAACGTCGGGGATCGAGAGACGATCTCCGGCCACCGTAAGCGTAGCATAGCGTTCCGCGTGTACCTCAAAGAGCCAAGACCGCGGAGCCACATTGCGCTTACCCCGCAATCCCGGCTGAACCATCAGCCCTGTGTGGTAGTAAAAAACCCATAAAAGAGTTTCTCTAATTTATGAATATTGAATATACTGTAATGTAAACTGATCGTGCTGTAATGTAAATGATGCGTGATCTGCACTATACATAATTCAATACATAGATTGTCGATGCATTTTATTTATAATTCAGTAGAATTTTAAAGAAAGCAATCGGTGCTTGATCTTTCTGAGCTAGGATTTTGTAAGTGCTGATAATACTGATATAAAGAAGGTACGTACGTACGTCTCACCTGACAATGGATTTAGTTTTAGATAATCAGTAAACACTTTTATTGTTTAAATTGATATTTATGGAGGTAGATACAAACCTTTTACTACAAGACTGCTATTAGCACTCCAAAAAAGATTAACTTAGTTACTTTTAACTGTCAATTATTAGTTAATGAGTTAGGTAATTGACAACAAAAAATTCGTCAGTAGTCAGGCAGACGCAGAAATGTAAGTAGGTATCTGCATATGTGCAAGAAATAGAAAAACTGGATATATATCACCGCAGCTTCGGCCTAGAGCAGGAGAAGGACACGGTTTTTAGACAGTAAGTCTGACACTCTCCCGACCTTGGGTGGAAGAAGTAATTTTATGATTTAAAAAAAAATATGTAGATTATTTCTTTACACACAAAACCTTATTCTTATTGCTTGCAGGACGTTCGCCAATACTGAAGCATACATATAGTTGGATTCCTAATGAAATTGGACTAATACTTACCTACTGTTTAGTCGCTTTCTTTGTCCCTATAGGTATACCTATGTATGTTAAAATCTTCAATAATTTTGATGATCAACGGATTATTATGTGGCTGTTTTAATAGAAAGATGTGATAATAAGACACTCGTGCGAAACTGGGGCTTAATATTATAAATTTGGTTTCTTTAAAAACACATCTACAACTGATGAAGTGTGAAATGTGTTTTTTTCTGACAATACTGTACTGTTTAAATGATAAGTACCTACTAATATTTATCTCGTTTGCTTGTGGTCAGATTACAAACTGCTGTGTATGCCGCAATATCATATCTCTAAATATACTAGGTAGGTACCTAATAAAATATTTAAATAAGCAGTAAACTCACGACAAAGCAACAAACAAGTTCCTACTAGAAAATTGGCACACCTATTTAATGTTATTATACTTTGTACTAATGTTATAAAGAGATAATATTTGTAAGTTTGTATTATAGGAAGTAATCTTCGGAACCACTGGTTGGATTCCCAAAATTTCACTTATTGATAGCTACAATGTTCCCGAGTGCTATAAAACATCTCGCTACAATCAAATGGAGCCGAGCAGCGAGTGAAACCGCGCGGGAGTAGCTAGTATGTTATATATAGGCAGGTACATTATGTTTCGAAATTATTTTGTTTATCTACATCTATTAAAACATCGATCTTGATAATCGTAACGTACCTAATAATCCGTATTTGCTTAAGTCAGCATGACAAAGCAGTACCTAAAAAATGCATTGTGTTTCGTGATTGTCACACCCACATTATTACCTACATAAAAATGTGATATTGTTATGATAATCGCAGTGCATTTTTTGTTGTGTCTACTATTTTTTATTGTGGAGCTAATGGATGCAGGTGGCAACTTGTCGTTCGACGTGGAGAGCTAAGGGGGAGGCCTTTGTCCAGCAGTGGACGTCTTCCGGCTGATGATGATGATGATGATAATGATGACTATCGCGAAGAAGGTACGCACTATAAAAATGCAGTGTGATTATTGGACCTTTGTAGATTATAATAATAACTAGGATTATTGAGATTATGTTTTATTAACAAATTAGTAACGGTACTGATAGTTAGTTTTTGTCCGATAAGGTTATTGTTGTACTAAAACTCAAGGGCGGATCCACCGTTGTGGGCACGATGGGCATGCCCACAACCTACAAAAACACACATAGGTTTGGATCGAAACTGACTATTAGAAATTAGAAGAAATCGTGTCCGTCTGATCGTTTGCCGTCCTATCACATAAAAAAAACTTCTTCCTAAGTTTATTTACTTTCCTAAGGCCAAAGTCCTGATGCTCAGAAAAAAGGAAATCTAATTCATAAGTTCATAAACGATTTGCATGATTGTTAATGAGCATGTCCATGCTCCGACTCGTACTTAGCCGATTTTCTAGTAGCTGTGACCACAACCTTTTTTGAAGGCTGAATCCGCGCTTGCTAAAACTAGTATATCTATGGAGACTGTGTATCTGGCTGAAACTCAAACTGATAGAGTAGGGCAAAGTCGTCCTTTTGTCAATTAGAAAACTAGTAGTTCTCAAAAAAATTAAGTAGATATGGTAATTATAAATATCACTTTTATTTAATAGCATTACACTTAAAAAAATTACTTAACAACATATTATATTAAATATATTTGGGTTTATTAGGCACGTCTCCCTTAAATGTCCTTATCACCAAAATACCGGCAACGCACTAGTCACTCTTTTGGTGTTGCGGATGTCCATGGGCGGCGCCGATTGCTTACCATCAGGTAATCCGTTCCATCCGCTCATTTGCCGTACTACCACATAACAAAAATTGTGTTTATACTATTCCATCATAACTTTATCGAATGCTGCATAGGCGCTATCGATGATTGGTGTTATGTCCTTGGCTGGTTTGTTGTTGTTAGCCAACCAGACGGATCCTGGAGCTCCATTTTGGAACATGTATAGTGAAGCTGCAACTGCTGATTCTGGTCTGAAAAATTGGACAAAAATCACGCATAAAGAAACTGTTACCGTCTAGCCGTAAATGATACTACAAAAAAAAATCGAATAGATGTGTGTATTTGTATTTCTGGTCGTATTTGATTACCACAAAGGTGAAAATCTTTGCCTTAAACCAGGACACGTAAGCAATCCTATTGTCTTGGTTGATCGAAATGTTACCGCTAGTTACGTAGCAGAAAAACTGACAACTAGATATCGAAAACCATATTCGAAGGGTACCAGAAATACATATAAGTATCTATCCAGCCAAGCCACTAACAATCAAATTGAAGCTATAATAAAGATGATGTTCAAACACATCAAAGAACAAAAATCAACTTACTTTTGGAATATGATTCCTTGAGTTTCAACGGTCTGAACTAAAAGCCTTCCAACTTTGGGGTCGTATGCTTTTGTTTCCAGGTTATGTAGTAAAGGTGTATCAGTGGCTCCAAGACATTTTGTGAGGATTCGAATGCCCGTAAGGTCATAGAATGGTTCCATCTGCAATTAAAAAGGTTTAATCTATACCTCGCTCTTGTTGTCGTTGGAATATGAAAATTTTGAGTAAGTTTCTCTATAATATCAGCAACACAGTCCCTAGTGCACTTATTTCGCAGACTCACGGTTAAACATTGACCGAAGTGTAGAACAGCCATTTTGCTACCGCTGTAGATAGGCAATGCTCCAGGTTTTCCTAGAGCAGCAGTTGAAGATATGTTGATGATGGTACCACCAGCTCCGCCCTCATCCTTCCTCATGTGACTGATGCCTTTCATTGTAAAGGAGACCAATCCTTGCTGGGAAAGCGAGAAAATTAAGAATATGTAGTACATGTCAACATTACCAGTTTTTAGAGATACTTCCAAAGAGATTAACAGAGAAATATTTCAAAATTAAAGAAGATTAGAAATATTATAATTTCAAATTGGCATGATAGATAGAGAACCCAATATAATATAATAATACCCAATCCTTCCCCTTCCCGGACCCTTCCCCAATCCCTAAATCTCCAAATCCCTAATCCCTAAAAGGTCGGCAACGCACTCGTTACTCCTCCGTTGCGGGTGTCCATGGGCGGCGTTGATTGCTTACCATCAGGTAATCCGTCTGCTCGTTTGTCGACTTATTACATAAAAAAATGATAGAATTGATGAGATCTAATCTTGGATTGATAAATGGAGAACCCTTTACCCTCTAAGTAGGTACTGAAAAAATCTTGAATAAAATTGTATTATTAAGTAAATTTATAAATTTCAGTTCAGTCGTGTGGCCTGGAGGTTAAGGGGCTTTAACCTCCACTTCTCTTGCACACAGGTTTAAGACCTGCCAAAAACCAATGTAACTTTTTTCCAGATATATGTACTTTCTATGATTATTTAGACACTACTCACATACGGTAAAGGAAATACCGTGGAGAAACCTGGTCCTATTTTTACAATGTCTAAATATAAGTTTGAAACTTGTTTGAAATCGCCAATCCGCCTTGAGCAAGGGTGGTAATTAATGCTCAAACCTTCTCCAGATGAGAAGAGGCCTTTGCTCAGCAGTGCGAAGTCATAGGCTGTTGATGTATGATGTATGTATGTATGGAGAATGATTTACCCAATTGACATCAGAAGCAGTTCTCCACATGTTAAGAGTGTCAACCATGATACCAGCATTGTTGATGATGACGTCAACCTGCTTGAACTGAGCGAGCACGGCGTCCCACGCGCTCACGATGTCCTCCTCCTTGCTCACGTCACATTTCACGAATATCACTTTATTGCCATAACTTTTGTTAAGGCGTTCAACTGTCGCTGTGCCAGTCTCCACAGCAATATCTAAAATGGCTACACTCTGTAAAATAATAATTTATGATAAAGTAGTACCTATTTAAATAGTTTCAAACCAAAATGCGATAAAAATTTTAACTTAAGAATGCTTCAGGTTTACCACATGGTCAACTACCTACATCGAGTAAAACGCTTAGAGCCTGATGAAACACAGAATTCAAATGAAAATTCCTTATTCTATTACCTACAGGTACATGTGTATCTACATATATTTTTATCAAAGAATATGTGTATGTATTTGTAAATATACTTATAAAAGGATTAAGTAAGTTATTACCTTTGCCCCATTCTTGAGAAAAGCCTCAGCGTATAAAGACCCCAAGCCAGACGCTCCTCCGGTTATCAAAAAAGTCTTTCCCTGGACTTCCCACTTTGCCATTTTAATGGAATATTTGTAAACTTTCTAATATTTTTTAAACTCAGTTTTTACTTATATACTCACACCTTATCTTAGTAAACATCGGATGTGTTTATCAAATTTTCATATCTGTTCGTTGTTGGTAGATTAAGTTATTTCACGTATTCATATCTTTATGAAAACACATTCACGATATTTGTCTTATAAGGCTATGTGCCTACCCGCCAGATGTTTAATAATATTTCAAAAATACATTTTTTTTTATCCATGCCATTTGCCATCACACTTTTATTCTTTTATTCTTTTCGGCGGCGGTCGGAATTGCACCTAAAGTTACTTGAATGCTTATCATTATCATACATATTCTTTGTGAGTTTTGTATATACTCTTTGTTCCATTATTTATCAATCCATGACTTTTATCCTATCTTATTACAATCATAAATCATGACGATCATGATCAATGAATTCGCCCGGGATCTCAGACCCTACAACAGTCATGATAAATCTGGTTGACTAACTACAATAACCGAGCTAAGGTCATTCACCATCACCGATAATCATCGGAAGTCCTTTTTTTATGTAATAGTAATAGGCAAACGAGCAGACGGATAACCTGATGGTAAGCAATCAGCGCCGCCCGTGGACACCCGCAACGGAGGAGTTACGAGTGCGTTGCCGACCTTTTAAGGATTACGGATTTGGAGACTCAGGGATTGAAGAGAGATTGGGGGAGGGGAAGGATTGGGCCTCCGGTAACCTCACTCACACGACGAAACACAACGCTGTGGTTGTTTCACGCCGGTTTTCTGTGAGGCCGTGGTATCACTCCGGTCGAGCCGACCTATTCGTGCCGAAGCATGGCTCTCCCAAACTTCCTTTAGCGGCATTCGATAAAATTACGATGGATATACCTACTAATGTTACAATAAGTTTTAATTTTATAGCGCGACAAAAATAGCATTTTAAAAACAAAATGGCGGTCACACCTGTAGGTGAAGGTGACATCTTTGTTTATTAGGTCTTATCAACCTAATAAATACAGGACAAAATCCGCTCAGTAATCATTCTGATACTTTTATTCCCTCATTAAATTAGAAATCCACTTAATTATACTAAAATTAGCGTTGGTCTTGACCACGGTCTTCGCACCAACGCTCATTTGCACGGCAGTTGCAAATCTGACTTGTCTGATTTCAGCCACTGTAGATAAACTGCCAAGCCAAGTTCAGTAGGTACCCAGTGCACGAAAAACTTCTATTTCTTATGATAGGATTCCAATTTCGCTCATTGGTTTTAGGAAACTGTTCGGAAAGAGAGAATGAAGGAAGGCCTTTTTTATATTGTAGAAACATGTTTATTCAAATAAATAATTTACAAAAAAATAAGTATATAATTTACATTTACGTAAGTACGGATACTTTTTTTGTGAGGGGAAAATCATCAAATGACTTCTTCCGCCCAGGGTGGGGCGGGAGTGTCGGACTCTTACTGACTAAAAAAGCCCCCGTTTCTTCTCCTGCTCTGGGCCGAGGTCGCGGTGCCTCATTACGCTTAAATACGGACGCTATGAGTGCAAAAGAAGCTTCTCGAAGTCCTTGAAAGCATTATCAATAGTTGGAGTAATGTTTTGGCCAGGTTTATCATCCACAGACAGCCAAACTGAACCAGGAGGGCCACATTTGTACATATGCACTAGGACTTCAACCGCTGATTCTGGTCTGCAAATAGAACATAATGATGATTAAATTCCAACATTTTTAGCAGGATCGAACAAATCGCTTTAAATATTTTTGATCAGCAGGGTTCCCAGAGTTTGAAAGTTGCCAGATATAATGGTAATAAATTCTTAATTTCTGCACACTGGAAGATTAGAGGAAATTCAGCGGCAACTAATCGCAATAAAAATTATTGCCGAAATTCAACCAACAGGCTTCATCGAACAATTAGTTTAAGGAAATTTAAAATATTAATATGTTAATAGAAGTAAATATATCTAGATAAGTAGTTTCCAAGATTTTACTAAAATAATTAAAATACGTAGTCATTGATCAATTACAATTACAATCATTCTACAATAGGAAATAAATTCCTTGAGATCATAAAAACATTTTTCTTTTTACCACTGCGTCTTTTTTTTAAACTTAATTAAAATTAATTCTTTATTAACCTTGGGTAATTTATTATACACCTTTATCATATTCGCCTAAGAGTTATTTTTGTAAATATACAATTCAAGCTTGCATCGTGGTAAATATAACACTTATTTCTGGGTGCTGTATGTCGTTTCGTAATATCTTCGATCCTAAAAAATAATTTCGGATGTTGTTGATAGGCATAATACTTTGATGTACGCACACAGTAAGTAATGGCAAAACGTTGTACTTTTACATTTTTTTTTATTTATTTATTTAACTCTTTATTTCAGGCTACTAAGGCCCATAAACACTATACATAAATAACAATCTAAAAAACAATAAACTAATACATAAAAAACATTTTACAAAGTTGTTAGTATATAAAAACTTAAACCTATGTAGTAACACTTCACTATGCACTATGTCACTGTGCGGTCCTGTGGCACTTGACCGCGGAAGCGACGGAAAACCACGTCCTGTGACCAGAAGCTCTAGTTCAACACGAGGTGCAGGAGACACGTGGGCACTCGCACCACGAACGCCTTGAAGTTGGCGTTATGGCGCGACTCCAGCAGCTGCACTCAAGGGGCGTACTTCAGCTTCTGACGTACGTACTCCATTAAACAACAGATAGGTAATTGTTCAAGACTCCTCAGATTGTACGCACACATTTCCTTTTGTTCTCTAAGGCCATATAATATCCACCGAATTATATCGTATGTTATTGTCTATATATTATGTATCGTACCGTGCCGTATCGAAATCTTACCATAATAGCGTATCCGTGATAGGCACACAAAGCAGCTTCTGTAAATACAGTAACTCTTGGTATTTTTATGGCATACCTAGAGAAATCTGTCGAGTTTGTCACAAATGTAAACTATGTCCTTTTCCGTTGCAGTTATGATCCAACATTATACCCAGAAATTAAGTAGTAGACCTTAAGCAAGCGTTTTAATATATTATTAAAAAATTATTGTCAGTGATTTTCTGTATTTGTATAATTAAAATTAATTTAATATCATATGTATGAAATAGTATAAGTTTTGTCATCTCTGTATTAATTTGTAAATTATTAGAATTTAGTCAACATATGTTGTATAATGTATTTCCGATTCATATCAAATCAAATCAAAATCATTTATTCCAACTAAACCATAAATAGGTACTTTTGAAACGTCAAAATAGAATAGTAGTCTGTCAGTCTGTTCGTCAGTGAAGCTAGGTGCTCGTTCCAAATTTTAGTTTCGAATGGAGAAGAACGAGCAAGAAACTCCATCGTTACTCTTTTTAAAAAAAAAATTGTTTTACAATTCACCAATAATACATTTTTATACATTACTGTACCCCTGTGAGAACAATGCAGAGACAAGTTGTTAATAAAAAGGAACAAATAATGGTCTGTCTAATCTATCATTAAAATTTTAATCCTTTGTTGTCTCGAACATGGCGCTCACATAAGCGTACTCACAATCCAAAAGAATGCTTCAATATAAACTCATTCAAGGTTTCATTAATTTTGAGAATTTTAATAACTACTGACTACATATTTGAGAATTGTCCAGGGGAGCCGAACCAACATGCTGCCAGGCATTCTTATCCTCAATATAATCTGAAAGTTTGCAGTATGCCTGTCTACATAATTCGCGTTTAATATAAGTTTTAAATTTTCGTTCATTAAGATTTAATACACTTCTTGGAATTTTATTGTAACAATTTACACAGAACCCCATAAAGGATTTCTGTACTTTGGACAGACGGAATCGTGGCACAGCCAGCCTATCTTTGCCTCTAGTATTAAAATTATGTCTATCGCTTCTTTTTCAAATAATTGCAAATTTTTCTTTACGTACATAATATTTTCATATATAAACTGACAAGGTACCGTTAGGATATTTATCGTTTTAAATAGTTCTCTCAGAGATTCACGAGGGGGCAAGTTATATATCGCAGTACGCATACGTGTTGGCGTTCATATCTTTTACAATAAGGGTTGTGACATCAGCAAACAAGGTAGTCTTGTGGCAAGCAATATTTATTTGGAAGATCATTACACACGAAGAACAAGAATGGTCCCAATATACTGCCTTGAGGCACTCCAAAATGATTTTATTTATATGCATGTCTGAATGCCACTCATTTATTTTTATTGATAGTTAGTGATCTAGTTATTGATTTTGTGTAAGAGCAATTTGTCGTCCACAAAATCGAATGCCCTGCTTATGTCTAGGACGTTAGCCGCGACTAGTGAGCCCTCATTTATAGCCTAGGTGACTAACGTGGTAAAAGTAATAAAAGATAAAATTAAGTAATACAGCGGCACATAACTTAATTACTTTGGTGTTTATGTCATCCGCTCCTGCTTTTTGTGTTATTAAGATTTTTATTATTTTAAATATTTCCATGAAGTCTGTTAGGTTTCATTTGAGAAATATTGTATGTTTGTTATTCATATTTATAGTTTGGCTTATGTCGTCAACATCGTCATAACAAAAGTCATCGAGTCACCATGTCACTTATTTGTTTTGCATTTTGCGTACTCTCGTTTGGTTATTAGTGTTTTCGTTGATTACTGCCCAATTACCCTTACATTTACTTTAGTTATTGTCTATATATTTATTGTTTTGTAGTTGTCTGGACTTATTAATACTCTTTTTTGGTATGTTGCTGTACGATTTATATTTTTCATTTAGTATTTTTCTATTCTTTTAGTTGTGTATATACATATTTACATTCAACCTAAAATATTTTGAAACAGACGTAGGTATGCACTTACTTTTGATACATAACATTCTGAGACTCGGAGAAAGCCATCATTAATTGTCCGATCTTAGGGTCATATGCCTTTGTCACTAAGTTTTCTAGCAGTGCAGTATCAGTAAGACCGAGACATAAGGTTAAAACCCTTACTCCAGTGTGTTCGAAGAATGGCGGCATCTGAAAAAGAGATATAAATAAATAAATAGATTTATATATGGTGGCATTGGTGGTACAATATTATTTACAGTTTCAATGTTTTTACCATATTAGGCGTACAAGTTTTTTATGTATTAAACTTAAAATTTACATTCGGATACTTAATCTTAACAAATAGAAAATTAAGTGAAACAGAGTTACAATTTCAATTTTAAATAAGTACTATTTTTTAAGTAATCGCCTACCATAGTAAGCTCTTTTACATAAAAGTTCATTTTAAATAGGTTATTATTGTCCATTTCTCTGTCCATATATCCCTATGTACGCCTAAATCTTTATAACTACGATGGATGTTGTTGCGTTTGTGTTAATAGACAGAGTGATTGAAGAGGATTTTTATATGAGTAATAAAATCCATTAAATAGGTTTAGTGTCAGCGTTGCACCAGTGCGAAGCCGGGGTAGTCGCTTGAGTTTAATAAAACCCTCAAAAATATGTGCAACTCTTTATCCGGAGAATCTAAAGCGATGATGGCACGCTATAGTATTTAACTTACCGCTATACATTGGCTGAAGTGCAGGACAGCCATTTTAGAACCACTATAGATGGGAAATGCCACAAGCTTAGTGAGTGTGACTGTTGAAGCAATGTTCACGATCGTTCCTCCAGCTCCACCCTCATCCTTCTTCATGTGCTTGATCCCTTTCAAACTGAAGGAGACTAATCCTTGCTGAAAATATAAAAAATATTATTTCTATCCAACAATACATTTTCATTAATAAACATTTATCAGGAATAGATACTTAAAGCTTTTTCAATTTTTTATTAGGGGCTCGTTAGGCTGCGCGACTTTCGCTGCGTCATATGTCGTGTACCTTATTTTATTTTATTTCATAAAAAAGAGACCCTAGTATGACTTGAAACTAGTCGATTCAAATCTAATCATTAATGTTATTACTTCTTTAAAACCTATAGGTTTAACTGCCCTCGTCAAGAAAACCCTAATCATTTCTTATTTCAAACAAAAAAAAAATTGTCGATGATTACCCAATTGACATCAGAAGCAGTTCTCCACATGTTAGGAGCGTCAACCATGATACCAGCATTGTTGATGATGACGTCAACCTGCTTGAACTGAGCGAGCACGGCGTCCCACGCGCTCTCGATGTCCTCCTCCTTGCTCACGTCACATTTCACGAATATCACTTTATTGCCGTAAGCCTTGTTCAGACTTTCAGCTTTAGCTTTGCCCAGGTCCTCGGCGATGTCTAAGATTGCTACATTCTGTAATGAAACAATGAATGTAAGGCTAGGTACCTACCTATACATAGTTTCATAATACCTACCTATAAGTTTGTACCGGCATTTCTTCTCAGTGAAGTCATATAGGAAATGCTAGCTTCGTCCAGACTTCATTTCACATAGAAAAGTGATATTTGCAAAAATGGGAAGGATCGGGTCTCCGGGATCTTCACTTACATGGCGAAACACAACGCTGTGATTGTTGCACGCCAGTTTTCTGTGAGGCCTTGGTTAGTTATACTGCGAATCGCGTTCAGAGGGCCACGGAGGTACCACGTGTTAAAGCGTGAATCTGATTCGATCCGTGATCTGATGAAGATTCACACTTTAACTCGTCCTGGTAGGCCCTCAGATCTGCACACAAAATACATACATAGTAAAAAGAACAATAAATCTAGGTTCCCTATGCCTAGAGATACTCATTTTTTATATCTATCCCATAGATAGATCTTTAAAAATGTCATTTAGACTTCTAATACATTTTTTTTACTAAACTGAGAAAGATCGTGCGTCAAGGATTAGGCCTCCGGTACCGGTAGTTTCCTTACTACAAAAACAAACTTCTATTATGAACACCGAAACTATTCCATTTTCAAACAGAGAAAGAGGCTGGCTGATTAAAAAAAACATTGCTTCATCAATTTACCATAGCACCTTCCTTGAGGAACGCTTCAGCGTATAATGCTCCCAAGCCCGAAGCTCCACCAGTAATCAAAAAGGTTTTATTAGATGCATCCCACTCCGCCATTTCTATGAACGTTCACCTACACTGTCAATTATTAACTAACGCTAAACCGCCTCGATACTTTTATAAAGGTATGTTATACTATAATAACCCTGATATTCACCTGTATTTATTTTCTATTTCTGTATAAAAAGACTAAGCATGATTAATTGATGTGCACACATCAAGCATATTGAAGACTACAAGGCATAAGAAAAGGGGGGGTGGTAACAAATATTACGTAGTTATAATCAAAACAAGTTTGTATCTTTAAAACAAAGCAGTCAGCTTCCTCAGCTGAAAAATATGAGAGTTCAGATTTTGTACCTTAATTGCGTTTGTCACGATGAGGAAACGTTTTTATTAAAATTAACGATTGAATAGAGCTCAAGTTATTAAAGTATCTTAGATATCAAAGTATCTATGAGTATAGGAGAGACATGTTCCGCAAATGGGCCTCACTGGCGTGCAACAATCACAGTGTTGTTCGCCGTGTTAGTGAAGATCCCAGAGACCTGATCCTTCCCTTTTAGGATCAAGCGAACTGCCAATTAATCGACTTTAATACAAAAATATATTTGGATTGACATCCATTCTCAGTATTAGTTCTTTATTGATGTATTGAATTTCGAATAAAAACCTAGATCGATCGAGTACAAGGAACTACTCATTAGACAGACTGGGATGGACTGGTATATTTTTTATGAATCCGATCATTTTTGGGTATGTAGGTATCTACTAAGTTGAGGACAGGACTGAGCACACAGTGACGGTGTGGCTGACTGCTTGGGCTGAGTACCCACGTGTTCCAAGGGAAGTGTTCGGCGGCGGCGAACCCTCGCGTCCGGCCTTATTCGAGACCATGGTGTGTAGCGAGTGGAACTTGAATAGATCCCTCGACACGTTGCGTGTGATCAATCAGCTGCCCAGCCACCGCGCCAACCTTGCAGTCAAAATTGTAAGCAGTACTTTTATTACAAGCAACTTGTGTGCATCTACCTTATTACGAAGTTTCTACCGACGTCCCTCAGATTGCAATAAATAATTTATGTTAATTGTAAAAAAAAGACAAATATTGTCAGGTACTGATTTATATAGTATATAGTCGCGGCTGTCGTGGTAAAAGATTCGATACGTTTTTTATTTTATTTATTTATTTACCTATTTTATTTTTTACAAAACACGTTGGGCAATCTACTGCGGCTTTATCTAGTTTTTTACAATAATTATAAGTTTGACGTGCAAAAGTGCTGTTTTATGGCCTATTTACAAAAATAAATTTTCATTGTTACTATTGCACTCGATTGTGCTCTTTTTGGCACAGTACCTACATATGGTTGTGATTGTATAGGTTAAAAACAAATTGACATTTTGTTTGTCATTAAACAAACGAATAAGAAATTATGCGTGTGCGCGCGCCTGTGTGTGTGTGTGTGTGTGTGTGTTTTTGTGTGTGTGTGTGTGTGTGTGTTTGTGTTTGTGTTTGTGTGTGTGTGTTTGTGTGTGTGCGTGTGTGTGTATGTGAGTGTATGTGTGTGTGTGTGTGTGTGTTTGTATTTGTGGGTTTGTATATATGGGTATATGTGGAATGGCTAGGACATGGATTTTTTGTCAGGGGAAAATCATGTAATGACTTCTCCCGCCCAGAGTAATTCGAGAAAGAGTGTCAGACTCTTATCGACTAAAAACTCCCCGTTCCTACACCTGCTCTGGGTCGAGGCCGCGGTGACTCATTGCACTTAACCCGCAACCCCGGCTGAACATCAGCCCCATAGGGCCCCGTCTGTAGTGGTCCATAGGCTCTTTGAGGCGCGCGCGGAACGCTACGCGCCGTACGCTCGGGTCTGGTTCTGTTCGGGCGGCGAGCTACCCTTACGGGTCGATTACACCTAACGAGTACAGTGGTGAGTCAGTTCAGTTTTGATGAAGACTTCTGCAATCGATCGAAAAAAAACGAATTTAAACGGGTTTTAAATCGCCTGTTACTAGATATTATTAACGAATTGTGCTTGCACACTGCTTGATGACGAATAACGAACGAGTGGCGAGTGGCCGAGTCAAAAGCGAGTGCGTGTTTATACGTACCGAGCGGGATAGCGAGTCGCTGCGGGGGCAGAAGAATGAAGTGGGGTGGTGGGTACTCGGCCTAGTAAACAAATTGGGATTCTAGTAAAGGGTCGATTACACCTAACGAGTACAGTGGCGAGTCAGTGTCCTCGGCCGAGTGCTCGGTTGGTATAAACACTATAACGAGTGCTCGGCCGAGTACTCGGTCGAGAAGAGAGGCGAGAGAGTCACTAGAATCCCAATTTGTTTACTAGGCCGAGTACTCACCACCCCACTTCATTCTTCTGCCCCCGCAGCGACTCGCTATCCCGCTCGGTACGTATAAACACGCACTCGCTTGTGACTCGGCCACTCGCCACTCGTTCGTTATTCGTCATCAAGCAGTGTGCGGGTTTGTGTATTTTTTCAAACAATTTATTCACCAACCACAATCCACAATTCGTTATTAATATCTAGTAACAGGCGATTTATAACCCGTTTAAATTCGTTTTTTTTCGATCGATTGCAGAAGTCGTCAGCAAAACTGAACTGACTCGCCACTGGTGTAAATACGTGTAAACACCCACTCGGTTCGGCAACTCTCTCGGCCGAGAGCTTATTTACTGACTCACCACTGTACTCGTTAGGTGTAATCGACCCATGACTCTCTCGCCTCTCTTCTCGACCGAGTACTCGGCCGAGCACTCGTTAAAGTGTTTATATCAACCGAGCACTCGGCCGAGGACACTGACTCGCCACTGTACTCGTTAGGTGTAATCGACCCATTAAAGGGTCGATTACACCTAGATGTATCTAGGTGTAATCGACCCTTTATATACACACTACACACTTATTTATACTACACACTCTTTCGGTCATGGTGACCGGCCGGTCATGGTGACCGGCCATCTTTCTAAACTAACCAACTTAGGATAAGATATTAAAGTGCACGAGGGATAAAGATAGCAACCGATAAATGATGAATAAAACGCAACATTCCTACAAAAAGCACGTGTTTTCTCGTTTTGGTATGATACCGATATTTTATCTCAACGATACGACCGGGTCATCAAAACAAAATAATTAAGGAACTGAATGAAGTACTTATCTACTTACTGATAAAAACAAAAATGTTATCCCAACAAATACTCGTAACAATGGCAGGTCTATACTTGTTTGCAACGGCTCTTTATTATCTACAATTTAAAGGCCGTCATTGATCTAAATTATATTACTTACAAGACATAATTTTGACACTGAATAAATCCTCCTGGGGTCACGAGCTGTCGAGAAAATCATCAAATGACTTCTCTCGCTCAGGTCGAGACGAGTGTCAGATTCTTACTAAGAATCAAACTTTTTTTGGCATCAAGTTACGGTACGGGTAGGAAAGAACAAGATGATTTTAAGTTAGTAAGAGTTCTAAGTCTGTCTCTTTCACACACGCTCATTGTCGGAAACTCTTCAATATTTTATTTTTAGTTTGCAAATATTACGTTAGGCAAAAGAGCAAACACCATTCAGACCTTGAGAATCATTTAATAATTTCTTTCGCCAGGGTATGACAAAAGGTAGTGCCAGACTCTAACTGGTTTTCGTACAGGCAAGAAATGGTCCAAAATTTTAAGGAAGCTAACCTACCTACCTACATTTGTTAATCAAGGGAAAAACAACAACGTTTTTTTTAACAACATTTTTTATTCCGCCATTACTTTCTCAAATTCTTTGTAAACGTTATCCATGGCAGATGTGATGTCTCGAGCCGGTTTGTCGTCAACACTCAGCCAAATAGAACCTGGGTTACCATTTACTAACATCTTAATAAGTGCTGCGACGGCTGACTCTTTTCTGTAAATGTAAAAAAGAAAGCAATTATTCGATCAGTAAATTAAAAGTAAAAAAACTGTAGTAAGAAAATATTGCAAAGAAACTAAATCTAACAATCATCTATTTACATCATTTTCATTGATGAGCTTGGAAGCATTACCCACTAACAAAAATTTTTCCTTTAAATAAATAAACAATTAAATTACTCCTTTAAATAAATAAACTTCTCAAAGAACTTACTTTTGGCGTATGTAATTGTTAGCAACGTTAACGACTATTTCATCTCCAAGTTTCGGATCCCACGACTTGGTCTCTAAATTCTGCACTAGAGGCGTGTCCGTGCATCCTAAGCACATCGTCAGAACTCTTACACCGGTATTTTCATAGAAGGGGTCCATCTAGAAATAAGATACATGCAATTAGAAAAAAACACAGACATCTAAAAAGTGCACGTGAGTAACAACAAAAAAGCTATTGTAGCTAGCATCAATGCTTGATGAACTCGATGAAGTCATCCGAATTCAAAGCGTGCTGTTGTTAACCGCTTAGCTTACTTATGTACTCTATCTAATGTACTCTTCAATCACTACTTCAATACGATGCAAACTGACTCACCGTTAAACATTGACTGAAGTGCACAACAGCGATTTTGGATCCAGAATAGATTGGCAAAAAGGTTAATTTTGATAAGCCCAAAATTGAGGCGACGTTCAGAATTGTCCCACCAGCTCCGCCCTCATCTTTCCTCATGTGGCTGACGCCTTTAAGAGTAAAGGAGACTACTCCTTGCTGTAAACAATATTCAAGCATAATGGCCCTTCTTTTAAGTGGTTGACAATAAAAGAGTAAAAAGAGAGTTCAATCACTCGATTGAACTCTTAGGTAGATTTTATGGAACTGGTAATATATTTAAAAAAGAAACCATACCCAATTAACATCGGAAGCAGTTCTCCACATGTTAGGAGCGTCAACCATGATACCAGCATTGTTGATGATGACGTCAACCTGCTTGAACTGAGCGAGCACGGCGTCCCACGCGCTCACGATGTCCTCCTCCTTGCTCACGTCACATTTCACGAATATCACTTTATTGCCGTAAGCCTTGTTCAGACTTTCAGCTTTAGCTTTGCCCAGGTCCTCGGCGATGTCTAGGATTGCTACATTCTGTAATTAAAAAAGTAATTAAAATTGATATTTTAATACCACTCTTACGTACGCGAAGCTAATACTTTTAATATTAATAATAAAACACTATCAATTCTATGTGCTACCTATTCATAGGTTTGAAGTCGATGCCAAGCCTACATAATATAATAAGCATTATACATGATCACACTCACACTCAGCCTCCTCCTTTTTTGAAGTCGGTTAAATAGTATTTAAGGAATGTAGAGTCAACATGTGTAATCATGTTTAAACAAGTTAATATTATGAGAGTAAAAAAGAACATCCTAAATACAACTTTCAAAACGACGCAACGTAAGGAGTACAGATAGACTTATCTGTCTGTAGGGTTTCTGTAGGGAGTAACGATGGCTGGGTGTGATCGGATGCAAGGGGTTGAAGAACGAGCTAAACAATGTATGCGGCAATCTTAGTGTTGGAGTTATAATTCAGTAGATATTTCATAAAATATTATATGTAGGTATTTGTACATCTTTCTAATACTTTAGTTTATCCTGTACATTCATTCAAAAGAGCGTTTTTAGAAGAAAATCAAAAGTACCCGGAAAAATACTTTGATATTATTTTTTGAGGAAAAACATATTTGTAATTCTCTATCTACCTAGGTGGTTTTGTCTAGAAAATGAAATACCTTTGCTCCGTGTTCTAAACAAGCCTTTGCGTATTCCGCGCCAAGTCCGGAAGCACCTCCCGTTATTAAAAAAGTTTTGTTTTTAATGTCCCACATCGCAATGATACGTCCGTCCACTTATCAGTTGTTGTTACATTTACTCTGATTGCAAAAGTAACATGTCTTATTTATATACGTTACTTATAATTTTATCTTAAAAACTTAGGCGTCGTACATAATTTGGATGTTTTTATGCTATAGATGGGCTATGAGCAGTGGCAGCCACGGGTACTTGTAATACCGTAATAAGCTACTATAACTGCGTTGCCGGCCTGGGTTGTGGAATTGAAGTGTATATTTGGGGGCTTAGGGTGGGTGGAAATGTCCTCCGGTTCCCTCAATCACATATCGAAGATCAACGGAAGCGTTGTTTCACGCCGATGTCGTATGAGGGCGTATTATCGTGGTATTATATGTTACTAGCTACTCCCACGTGGTTTCACCCGCTGCTCGGCTCCATTTGATCGTAGCGTGATGTTTTATAGCCTATAGCACTCAGGAACATTGTAGCTATCTATCAATGAAATAATTTTGAAAATCCGACCTGCGGTTTCAAAGATTACCCCCTACATACAAACTTACAAATTTTACCTCTTTATAATATTAGTATAGATTGTTACAATGGCGTTGGCATATCAAAATCAAACGTTGAAAATACATCTATGTTGCCGTTGCCCGTATGAAGTAGTCATAAAAAGATATTCCAACAAATCGATGTTAATAATCCAAAGTTATCGACTAGGCCATAGTATTAGTAAGCTGAAATGGCAATAGATCTATCCCAATTGCAGGATAATCATAAACTGTTGAGGCTGTTAAACTGTGTTTGCTGGATGGGATATCTTGTTTCAGCAGATGGAGTATGGGGCGTCTTCTTCTGATAATATCCTCAAAGTCACCTTATTTAAGGAAGGGAAATCATCAAATGGCTTCTACCGCCCAAGGCGAGGCGATAGGGAGTGTCGGAATTTGATTGACTAAAAACCACCACGTTGCTTCTACTGGTACAGGCCAAGGCCGCGGTACCTTAGTCGCTTGACCTGCAACACCAGCTAGCACATCCTCAAAGTAGTTGGCAGTTGAATTGATACATTTGTTGATATAAGTTTGAGCTCAGTGTCGTGCCATCGGAGAAGCCTATATCCAGGTCTATAAGTAGCTGTGGAAACACTTCGGAGGAAACAACAAATCCAACGTTCATATAAATATTTCTAACAATACCATCTAAGTACCAGGAAGGAAAAAAAGTACCTTTAGAGTAGACACTACCGTTTAAATACAGCTTTAGGATCCTTGACAGTTAAATATCTGATAACAATCAATTCGCACGCCAATCTGAGAGTCGGGTAAACAAATTGTGTCATTATCGTTATTTACTTTTGTAGTAATTTGTGCACTATACGTGAGTTACCTAAGTACAGCAGCTGCAGTTGCAAGCGTAATGATGTAGGTATTTCAGCCCCGGCCTAGAGCAGAAGAAGGAACGGGGAGGTTTTTACTTTTCAGACAGTAAGAATCTGACACTCCCTCTTAACCCGGCCAGGGTGGGAAAAGACATTTGATAATTTTACCCCTCAAAAAAATTGGAATCATAAAAAACCAAAACAGAAGGCATTACTTAGACAAATAATAGGTACTTTTTCTACATCACCCAAAGGTTGTCTGGTGAGAATACCTATGGCATTAAGTTCTCATATATGTATGTACCTAATATTATGTTGCATTAAGTTTAAATAAATCATACGAGGTTGGTTCGAATTCTTTAAGTTTATAAAATATTATATTGGGATGGCCAGGATTCGGAAAAGATCTTTACGGAGAGGTAGCGATGGGTAGTGCATTCAGTGGCAAAATGTTATCTCAAGTTAGAGTCCAATACTCCCTCTGGCCATACCTTGGGCGAGAGAATTCATGTGGTGACTTACTGTCCTCAGAAAATAAAACAAAAAAAAAATATGTCACAGAAACTTTGGCTATTAGACTGATGTACCGGTGATGTAGATATGTCACCGGAAAATAACAAGATCCGTAAGTTTATCAATTTACTAGGAAGTTTATAAACTTTCGTAAGATTCTAAACAGGAGATAAATTGTAATATTTTACGTCTACATTTTCGTAAATTGATAAACTAACTGAACTCACTCGTAAAATAATAAGTAAGCAGTAAGCAAACGCTACGCGCGATCTGATTGGTTTGCAGTCACGTGTCACTTCTCCTTCCTCGCGGCCGCCATTGCTGACCACGGAACTGTATTTTAGCAAGTAACTGTTAAATAGCTTCAAAGACCTTGTACTTAAAACTAGACTGTGCACCAATTTTTTTTATTTAGCTAAAATGTGCTTTATGCCGTTATCTATAGGGTAGCTATTTTCTTAAAAGCGTTAACAAACTAAAAACGGTCCAGGCGAGAGGGCTCCTCACGGTAGTGTGTCCTTGTCTCACATCTTGCCAGCTCAACTAACCTTAGGGGTTGGTAGAAATTGTAGAAAATTAAATATAATTATGTTTTACGTTTTAACAAAACAAACAATTCATACACTACAAAACGTATATAAATATCTTTATAGTCCTTATAATTAATAGTCAATTTGTGGTATTATACGAAAAATCATTAATACCGAGTAAACAGTAGTACTTGAATGTTTGTGCTTGGTAACAATTAATGCAAGATGGTGGTTTGCTGATTTCGCTGTTTGGTCGATTCTTGTGTTTCGATTTGCGATTTAGTACATTTTCGTTTTTACCGGTTTGTTTTTCAGCAAATATGTTGAATTCTTGTTGTGTGACAGGGTGCAAAAATGAATCCTATACCGGTAGCATACCGGTAGCCGCTTTTTAAAGTAAAAAGAACTATTGTAACCGTTAGGGTAACAATGAATTTTCTTGAGCAAAGATTTTTTTTACTATATCGCAGTAGATAGGGAGAAGATACGACTAACTGTTTTTGTCCTTTGTGTCCTTTTCATTTTATTATTTTAAAGATCTGGTTAATACCAATGATATTATAAGTAAACAGGTGTAAATAGGTTATAAGCGTCCAGTAAGTGTTACATTAAAATGTGGTCCAATGTAGGAGCAAATACGAGACGTGTAAGCTGGACGATCATCTTTAATTAAGTGTATATTATTATACTTAATAACTTACACTACTTATGGGGAGAAATCTCACACACTACCCTTCCCCGTTTTTTAGAAAGTAAAAAATACAGCCTAAAATACATTATTTCTTATAATAAAAACTTATTAAACATTTACTTTAAATATTTGCACTGTTGACAATTACTTATAATAGAATTTTTGAATGTTTTATAGAATAAGATAATGTAATGTAAAAAATTAAGCTTACCAAACTTGTCACATTTGCAATTACATATTTCATTAACCATTTTAACTTTATACTTTATCTCTGTTTATAGTTGTTGTGAGGTACCTACATAATATTCCATTTACATACCTACTAAGCACATTATACAGGACCCTCTGGTACCTGT
Organism: Spodoptera exigua; assembly: GCA_902829305.4. Taxonomy (NCBI): domain Eukaryota; kingdom Metazoa; phylum Arthropoda; class Insecta; order Lepidoptera; family Noctuidae; genus Spodoptera; species Spodoptera exigua. The sequence continues at coordinate 9,348,054 of LR824616.2, read as the reverse complement.
TTTTATTTATTTCATTATTTTCATTTATCATAGTCATTTCATATTGTGCTTAGTTTATTTATTTGTTTATTTAGTGTCATTGTCCTTTAGTAATTTTAACAGAGAGCGTTCGACTACACCATTATGAAACTACGGAAATGATCACTAAATTGTGCTTTACGATGTGTACCTAATATAATTAATTTGACTTACTTATCCTTTTGTAGCCTACCAACATAAACACAATCAATGAATTGCTTGGTGAACAAAATATTACATTGATCTTAAGTGATCAGCTCTCAGTCATACGCCAAAACTTATGTACCAAGATATTCCAAACAATCTAATACCAACCTACATACTTATACAAACAATATAATTTCTCCATAGCCTACCTAGTTTCGAATTTCATTCATTTGATTTGTTGAGCCAAAGCGAAGTGCAGTTACTGTTTATTGGTGTCAAGTAACATGATTCTTATACAACATGACACTCCATATGACTTCATTTTCTATATTAGGACATGGGAACATTCCTATCGGATGTTGTCCCTTGCACCTATATACTTGACAACTTTTCTTAAAATATTTCCTTGCCAAAATTGTAATTATATTAATCTGAGGCTTCAACATGTGTTCAATGTAGTATAGAAAAACTTTTTTTGGTTATCTCTCCTGATTTACAGAGCTTGAATAGGAAAAAAATGCTTAATATGACAGTACATCAATTCACCCCTAAAATTAAGCACCTTTTGCCTGCCCATCCAGCATCTGACCAATCCCACGAATTGGAACTGATTAAATGTATTGGTCAAAAAAACTTAAATTTAAGACTTAAAAGCTACGGGAAGACTTTAAGCCTCAAACATGTAGGAAATAAGGCTACATTATGACAAAAATTGCGTAAAACTGTATTGTTTAGCAATGTATAAAAATAAATCAATATTAAAAGAAAACAGTCTTTTTCATTCCATCATCAGGTATACTGCAGACCTTCATTATACACAATCCATATAGGTGCAAAGTTCTCATCAATATAAATGAATTAAGTCAAAACACGAGGTAGTTACTGTAAACCGTTCTGGAGTTCCCTGAGTTGTCTTTCATTCTCATCTTCAGACCCTTAATGACAGTCATGACCAATCTTGGTGCAAAGTGCTCATCAATACGATTCATTTAAAAAACACAAGGCAACTTCTTCAAATAGTCAAGGAGATCCCTCGACTGTCTTCCGGCTCCATCATCAGGTCGAGTTCGAACATCGGCAAGTTGTAGCGTTGTCAAAAGCCTACTAAAACCACATGCAAAAGCACCACTCGTACCTTCAATTTTTGAAAGTTCTCAATTTCTCTGGTCTTCCATCATCAGATCCTGATTTCCTTATCATGGGACCTTTCTAAAACTATCTCGTTGCCAACAAAAAAGAATTATCAAAACCGGTTCATAAATAACGGAGATATCGGCGAACAAACTTAAAAATATATATATATGGTTGAATTGAGAACCATCCTCCTTTTTGGAAGTAGGTTAAAAATATACATATTGGTTTTTTTTACAAAAAATTAGGTTGGTGAAGTTACGCTAGTTTGGTAGTATCAATATACCATGATACTTAAATAATAGTTTTTACAAGCAATTTATCCCGTATTCTGTTTGGTCATGGTCACTACATTAGAAAGGGACACACTACCATCGGGAGCTGTCTCGCACGTATCACCACATCGTATAATGTCTTTGAATAGCTTATTGAAACTGATAATAGAAAACTCAACTCACTACATCCGTGCCAGAGAGGAACCAGGCATTGTTGCTTCCAATTTATAGTTTGTCAAGTCTGATTATTCCAAAGTCTATGGACACAAGCATTGCCACTATGAACATTGACCAATCAGAGAGCAGTGTGTTATTTTACGTATTTCAAAGATCGTATATTTAAAAGAGTTTCTGTGATTGGTCGAACCATATAAAATCTTACGAATAGATATTCGTTAGTTTATAAATTTACGTATGACGTATTACGTATTACGTATGACGTCGAAAATTAATAAATTTACGAAAATGTGGACGTAAAATATTACAATTTATCTCCCGTTTAGAATCTTACGAAAGTTTATAAACTTCCTAGTAAATTGATAAACTTACGGATCTTGTTATTTTCCGGTGACAGATACATTAAAAAAAGTATACATATGGAAGTGATATATGTATATTCACTTCTTTATTTAAGAATTTCAATTGATTTTAGATATTAGTATAGATATCTAACGTGAAGTCGACAAGTGTAATCATGTTTGAACAAGTTAATATTATCTAGATTCTTTGCGTAGATAAGTCATAACGTCATTCACGTTAATTTTTTTAGATTTTTGTAGAAATTTTGAGACTGTTTTTCGAAATTCTTGAAACAATGATGTGTCGAAAGGACAATGAAGCCAACAGCGGATCCAGAGGGTGGGTCACGGGATCATGACCCCCTTGAGCTGGTTCCAGGACTTAGGTGGACCACTCATTGAAGCTAATGTTTTTATTTATACTTTTTGTCACCATACAGGTCTTGTGTAACTGCATACCTTTATTAATATAAGTCGATCGTAATAACTTTTATTGTGTCGATAATAACTTTTATTTATTTATTCCTTTCATGGGATGGTATCACAAGATCCCGTACCTTTCGGGCACGCTACTATAGCAGCGGTAAGACCCCTCTTTGAGGAGTGGCTTGAGAGACGCCACGGCGTCCTCACCTTCCGCCTGACGCAGGTGCTTACCGGGCACGGCAACTTTGGTAGGTTCCTGTTTCGGATTCAGCGGGAGGAAACGCCCGAGTGTCGTCATTGTGAGGATCACCTGGAGGACACGGTGGAGCATACGGTGGCGGAGTGCCCTGCTTGGGCTGAGCACCGCCGTGTTCTCAGGGAAGTGATCGGCGGCGGCGACCTCTCGCGCCCGGCCTTAATCGAGGCCATGGTGCAGCGTGAGAGGAACTGGGAAGCTATCTCCTCCTTCTGCGAAGCAGTTATGCTCGCAAAGGAGGAGGCGGAGCGCGTGAGGGAACTATCCTCCTCGCGCCCCAGCCGCAGAAGGCGACATTCCGGACGTCGGGGATCGAGAGATGATCTCCGGCCACCGTAAGCGCGGGTCTGCTGACGGCGAGTAAGGGTAGCTCGCCGCCCGACCAGAACCGGACCCGAGCGTACGGCGCGTAGCGTTCCGCGCGCGCCTCAAAGAGCCAATAGACTACCACAGTCGGGGCCCTAAAGGGCTGATGTTTAGCCGGGGCTGCGGGGTAAGCGCAATGAGGCACCGCGACCTCGGCCCAGAGCAGGAGAAGGAACGGGGGGGGTTTTTAGTCAGTAAGAGTCTGACACTCTCTCTCGCCTTACCCTGGGCGGGAGAAGTCATTGGATGATTTTCCCCTGAAAAAAAAAAAGATCCCGTACCTTTGGAAGGCGTACGAGGGGCCGAAGCCAACTCACTAGAGGCCCGTTTAACAGTTTTAATCTAAATGATGTGAAGTGATGGGACACCAGCCGGCAATCATCCTGCACTATAAAAGCGCACCCAAGGACAATCCCCGGTTGGTGCAGGACTATTTTACAATATGGTAAAAATTATATGGTCATGGGTGTGGGTGCCTATGGACTGGTAGATGATAACCCAGCCCCTGACCAATATTGATACATACGGATAAACAGGCAGGGGGTAACGGCAAACTCAATTAATGGACCCCCGGAAACAATCGCTAGCATGTAACGACAAGAGGGGCAACATACGTTGAGCTGCTTAGGGAAGAAGAGGAATCCCACTGAAGTACGGTCAAGACCCCTACCAGCATCTTACATCCCAGAATTCCGATATCTGGGCGTTTCCTTCCGCCGGATCCGAAACAGGGGTACCTACCGAAGCTTCCGTATCCAGTAAGCACATGCGTCAGGCGAGAGGTGAGGACACCACGGCGTCTCTAGAGTGCTATTTGTAACTCTAAACTAAATGTACCTTAGGCCTTGCATTTTTCCTCGCTGGCCCAAAAGTACCATTTATTATTTTATTAGTTAGGTACGTAATAGGATCCTACTTAATTGGCTCTAAAAGTATACAAAATTATGACAAAGGTAAAGGTAAACAATATTTTTAGTTTATTTTCAAATCAAAAAACCAATATTCAGAGTTGTATTTGGAAATAAAATCAATGATTTTTATTATTTTTAAATTTGGAAGTCGTTTTCTTAAGTAGCCATATTTATTTAAAGCCGTAATTATCGCTCATCAACAGGACAGGAACCAAAATCGATAGCAATTATATAGTTATTTTTCATACGCGAGACGCAATGTGTTTTGTATTGTGTCTCATATACCGGCAGACAAGAGGTTAAAATTATTAGGGGTAAATTTCTGAACGAATTTTGAAGCGCTGAGTTGTCATTCCGCACGTCATTGCTGCATCACTGTCAATGTCAAACTCTCAAGCAAAACTTTTAGCTTGGCTAAATATTATTCCTTTTTTGTGTTAACAACTATTTATTCATTCAAAGAAGCCGATAAGGCCTTATTTGTATTTAAGAAAACTACTATTTTATTTTTCATACTTCAGCTTATTGGAAAAATACATTAACATGGTAACCATCCCTTAATTTGTACTTTATCAAACACAAACAAGAAAGAAATTAATTAAATTATATTATATTACTATGCATTTTTTATTTTTTCAGAGTGCAATATTTAATTTTCAAAGTTTGCTGTCTGTTATTTTACTCCTGATTTGCACCTGTGCATACTTAAGATCTTTCTTTCCTAGTATAATGGATCGGAATAAGACAGGGTATGTATTATTTAGGTTATCTTGATAGTTCAGTGGATCTAAAAGCTAAAGTGGAAAATGCCTTCTTAGAATTTTATAGCTTTGCATAAACTCAGTATTTTTATCCATCTATATTTATAGTTTCAGTGAGAAACCTTACAAATTTTGTTGTATTGATTGAGAAACATTTTTATTCAAGGAGTTTTTATTGAAATAGAAATCTTTGATTGGCTATTGGTTTTATACTTTGTGTGTACAGAATATAGATGCAAATTTCAACCATGACTGTACATATAGGTTTTTATCTGGTGAATGTTGACTACTTGAAATTCCTGCCTGAATTATAAACATAAGTAAATTTATTATTACTATTAGTTGACATTTTTTCTTTTACTACATATTTGTTTTCAGGCTACTAGGAACATTCTGGAAGTGTGCTCGGATTGGTGAAAGGAAGTCCCCGTATGTTGCAGCTTGTTGTATTATTATGGCATTCAGTATATTGTTCCTCACATAATTGGAAAGAGTGGTGTTATAGTTGTAACAATACATTTAACAGAATTCCTTATTGTAAATAAATTTATACAAATATATTGTGTATTGTATGATTTTTAGACTAAGAAAATCCATTTAAAGAAACAAACACATCCATAGCCAAACAAATCCATACATCTGGTAGGAATTTTAGGAGGTTACATACTGAGCATTTGTCAGACATGGGAATATCTTTTCTACATCTCCAGATTTGGCCTAATAAAAGTCCTTGCATATATTGCAATATGTAATATTATGTAAATATGGGTAAAACAAAGTATTATTAAACTTTCAGAAAAATCTTAGAAGATTGTTTTTCGGAATTCTTAACATTCCGAAAAATATTCATCTTTTGCTCAAGAACAAATCAAATTGAGGGTTTGCATCTAGGAATCTGTTAAAGTTTCATAATGTAGGATATTGAAATGAGAGGGTAAATGGCAGACCGTAAAAAAATACAATTTGCTAATTTGCTTTAACCAAAACATCAACAATATTATGACCAAGAAATACGAATGGGTAATAAGATAACAATAAAACTCACATAAATTTTTAATAATTTTATTTTATATGTGTCTGGGTTTCTAAAAATAGAAAATGCTAAGGGATAGAATATAAAGAGATTACAAAACAGTCACAAAATCTAATACTAACCATTATAATATACCTTGTAATAATTTTCTCATAACTGAATAACTATTATGAAACTAAATAAATGCTTTCAATTATGTAAATAGCGAGTGTAAGCATCAGCCAAGTGATATGCAGAATTAACTAGTGCAATCACTTTAAAAACTGTGCTCATCATAAAACTGTGATTCAATAAACATGCTTGCAAATATTACAGTGAATTATAAATTAACATATCATCATAAATATTATTCATTAGTCTCAAATAAATAATCATAGAACCAATGACTTTATCAAATAACCACAATTGGTGATCTGCACTAACAGCAATTCCAATAAGCCTACAACTTCGTCAATATGCCTAAAAATTGTAATAAAATAAACATAAAGCATTGTAAAATGTTTCAAAATATTAACAATATCAACTCCTATGCTATGGATATAATCTCTGAATTTCAGTACAAAATTTTTATCAAATGGGCCGAATATTGCAAATTCTTATCACTTTTTGTTACAATTTTGTGGAAAATCTAGTGCATAATACGTAATACTAACATGTCTAATTGGGCTTAATTCAGTCTAGACATTGTCCTATCGTAAGCTAAACACACTTAAATACAGCGACGACACATCCACTACTCCTACAAGCTATTACTAAATAAATAAATAAACTTCGATGCATTGATGCGCGTTAAACAGTCATTTGAGAATAACCCACGAGTGTACAACTATCCAGTATTAAAAAGCCTTTACCAAGCAATTGCAATAAAAGGCGGTTTCATAACAAATCCCTAATTGAAATCAATATCCGTTCGCAATAAAATAAAAGTTATTTTACAAAAATAAATTAAGTATAATATACTCATTGTATATGTAATTTATAATGTTCTCTGATTCTGTTTTATGTCTATGTTGAAGTAAATAAATTATATAAGAAATACTTGAAATAAGCGTCGCGTCGCCTGTGTACTTATATTTTATAAAGAAAAAACTGCAGAGATTTAATAATAGCAGCTTAATAGCAACTGTGATGTGAAAGCGAGTGCGAGTATAATAAGTACAGAATATATGGCACTAGAAATATAAACTGTCTACAATAACAACACATTTATTGAGCAAGAGGAAAGGTAGGAAGTATGGAACGAGTTCAAGTCAGCCACATTCACAGATTTGTCTAATTTACTTACAATATTTGAACAATGGAAATAAATTAAACAAATCGATAGGCACCCCTAAAATTGTAATAAAATCTTAGTATTAAAATCAAAATTTCAATAAAATGATTAATCACATAATAAAATGCAAAATTTAATGAAAAAAAGTATTGAGACATTATCACAGAGAATCAATATAGTTGGGTGCACAGCAATGATTATAAGTGCAACATTCAAAAATGTAATTTAGCAATCATCACCAGTCTATGAGTCATGACCCACGTTTATCACATTCATTCACGTTACCTAGTACATTTTTGGTGTCTTAAGAATGATGGTCGAGCTTTACTCCTACAGCTAGCTACATCTAGATACACAACTAAAGTAATCGGACTACAAAATACAAAAAATCTAAACAATCGAATATTATAAAAAGTTTAATTAATATTAATTGTATTCTTTACGAATTAAAGCATTTTCAGTAAGAGGTATTCCCATAATTACGATTTTCGAATTTCGTTTTTATGTGCGATCTTTAGTCGCCTAAGAATATGATTGTGTGCTCTTATTGCTACACAGCAAACACTTATTCCTCGATCAAAGAAGACCTCTCAATAAAAATAAATACTGAAATATTATATAAATAGAGCATATTGTGCTCAATTAATCTTAAAACTAAAATAAATGCTTGTTTAACTTAAGTATATAAACGTTTCATCATATTTTTATTGTTTTGATTATAATAAAATTAATAAATAATCTTATGTAATACAAGAGAGCTGATTTTCTTTATTATTATTATTTAAAATAAAATCGTATCAATGTCAGTGAATTTTTTAAGTGTATGTAAAATGCACTTAGAAAAGTAAACTTTTGGCACGAATAAGCTTGAAACTAAATATGTACGCGTAGTTTGTAGTTTAAAGTAATAAGACTAAAGCTAACAATGACTATGCATGAACGACTATGGGAAATTCCTTATTCCTACTTCGGAAGACTTACGTCTGCCGCTACCTTTACCGATAGTCCGATACAATTACTGCTTGTTACCCTGAAACAAGGAAAGTTTAAATTTAGCATTGCACACATAATAAAATTATGACTCAAATTCTGAAACACGCATAAGAAACTGGCAGCAAAGCGACACATTTTTCAAATTAATTTTTTACATGTGTATAGAGGCAAGTCTTGCATTGCATTACATTACATTTTAGTTTCCAGTTCAAAATACTATGTTGCCAGTCAAAGGACAAACTTTATAGATATGGTATATATATATGGATAGAGATGGTTTTATAAAAACCACAAACATAAATTTAAAAATACAGCAAAACTAGAGTTTGCGGCGGTGCGCTGTGATTAGCGATTGGAAAAAGGAGTTGGGTGTTTTTTTGGTTGCAATAATAACTGTCAGACAGTCAAAATAAATAAATCTGCCTCTCTAGTTAACATGGTGTAATATAATAAGTATTACTAAGTGTTGCGCTTACCTGTGTATAAGTAGTTGTATCCTATCTGATCATCTCAAGATACTTGTGCTTGTGTTTGGTAAGCATCTCGGTGACGGTGACCAGTTTCCTTATGGCCGGCTGAGTTTTGGCCAAACCTTGCAACTCCGTTAGGTGAGAGACACATATGTGGTGCAGAGTCGCCAGTTCTTTAGCTATTAATGAAAGGGAAAATCATATTTAACCAAGTTGTACAACTTGTAGTATGGAGACAATAAAAATTACAAACTAAAAAGACAGTAAAAAATAAGCTGGATATTTCCTGTAAGAGTTTAAGTGGGTGACATTATATAGGTATATTATCATATATTGGAAATAATTCGAAACTCTGTGTCTGTATTAAAATCTGTAGCCTACCTCATTGACAGGTAATTAGGTACTATATATTTCAAAATTATGGATATATTTTCAAAGCCTGGTTGTAATCTACCCAACTAACTTATACTATTCTTACCAATATCAAAATTGTTGTTAGTGTTGGGTGGTGGGTTGCCAGGGTCAGGCACATTGCTCAGCTGATCCAAGAACACAACCATTCGCTCCTTGTTCTTCAGAATAAATGGATTCACCACTTCCATGTAAGGCTCCTGTAAGATATCAATATTTTTTTAATATTGAGTTTTTGTTAACACTCTATTACAAAATCAGAACCTTTATTGCAGTTATTGCTAATTTTGCGTTAAAATATCGTGTCTGCGTAAACTATAAACACATACTAGCCAACTTCAGTTACTATAAATGGAATAGAAGTCTTCCTGTAGTGAACGGAAACGGACCGAAATTACGAGAATGATTAAAAATAGATTATCCTATGTCTACTTAAGAGAATCATTGTAAATAGAATACGCAGCGAATATGCTGTATTGCTGCATAATTGCATACCACCTACATGCTGCACTAAGCAAAGGTTTTTTTTTTGAGTGGGCAATACTAAAGTCCGGTCGCGGAGCAGGAAGAAATTTGTACAATGGCCTGTTATTACCTGTCTCTGTCACTCTCGCGTAAATATGATGCGTCTCGCTCGCACAAATCCAATGACCGCGGCACTCAGGGATTGTGAACCTTTTACCTACTACTGTAAGGTCTGTTTTTGTTTGTTTGTGGTTGTGGTTTTTGGTTGGCGTTGAGTCATGACATGGCTTACTTGACATAATTCATAATTTTTTAACGAACGACATTCCATCTCGGGATGCGCTAGTGATCGCTCAGTTTTCGGACAGTAATCTCAGTTATCTTAGTTTGTTGTTATTTGTTAGTTCTCTTTCTCTTTTGTTATTAAAATAAACAATAAAGAAATAATTTATTTAATAAGCTAGAATTTTTTTTCTCCTTCATATATTATAAACTGCACTTTATACAAAAATGTTTGTGACCACTGTCAGTAGGTAAAGAGGTCATTGTACGAATTTCTTCCTGCTCCGCGACCGGACTTTATCAACTGATTTCTCTCGCCCAGGATAAGGCGAGAAGGAGCGTCTCACTACTCTTACTAGCCGAGGACGCGGCATTTTATTGCACTTGCCCCACAACCTCGGCACTACCTAAGGATAACTGGCAGAAAAAACTGTCAGCATTAAGTCTCCCAATATCCCATTGTATGTATAAAAAAAATACTAATATGACATGCTTCAGTGATGGTAGCTGCAAAAGAATGATGATATTACCTTAGCTCCAAACTCGACAAGGTTGGCGAGGTTCTGCAGGCACTTTGCCACCATGAGCAGCGAGCGCTGCGCGTGCGCAGGCGGGGAGGTCGACACCAGGCCCCAGCCGCGGGGCTCCACTAGGGCGGGGCAGATCAGGCGGAGGAAGATGAAGCCTGCAACGGTAGATATAAATTAGACTCTCTTTTTTTAACACTGATTATACTCGACCTCCTTATTCTTGACCTCATCAATGTAACAATGACTTTTTTTTGTAAATAGGCCACTTACTCCTCATAATTATATGTAAAAAATCATCAAAGTTACAATCAAGTACCTTGTCTGTATAACACTATTACATCGACTAAAGTTGCTAGAGAACTGTAGCTGAATATGTAGAATACTTAAGACCAAGCTCAACACTTATCTCTCATGCCATGTTTTAACAAAATATTCACTCTATAAATATCCCTTAACTAAGTATTACGTACCGGAGACGACCCTGGTCCTAACAAATCGTTCATTAGGCCACTTAGCCACAGCGGCGCGCTGCAGGCACCCACATAGGTACCGCACGGGTCGGGGACATGCCTCCGGGGACGTGAAGATCGATAGTGTTATCTGAAATACAAGGTTTTGGCCATTACAAAGACTGTAATTATGGGCACAGAATACGTATTTTTTGCCTCTACATGACATTAAGAATATCTGTATTCCTATAACATGTTTAAGGCATAGAATTCCCTTAGAATTCTATTTGTCTACAAAACATAACACTTTGCATAGCTATTATTTTGATAGCTTGTAAATTTCTATCTAGTCGTCAGAAGAGATATAATCCAATAGCATTTATTTATTTTTTGAGAGAGAAAATCCTCTGTTTACTTCTTCCGACGGACTTTTACTGACTAAACACCGCCCCGTTCCTTTTCCTGCTCCAGGCCAGGATTTCAAAACACTAGTTGAATAAATGACCCAAAAAGTCTAACTATCGAATAAATCAATAGAAAGCACCAAACAGCAAGTAAATTTGCTACTAATTACCCTTGAATTACAATCAAGTACTGTAGTATAAGTATCTATATAAATAACAAACCTGATCGAGTATCATAAGAAGGAATTCAGCGTTGTTACACGCATCGTCAGGCGAGTCCATTTTCGTAGGATTCAGTTCAGCCGATTGTTTTGCGTCGATTAATCTCTGTACGGTCTCCGAAATGGCCGCCTGAAAACAAAATAAAAAAAAGAATGTAAAGATATTATACTTATTTCTAAGAACTTACTTTATATCTATCTAGTCCATTATTTATCTATCGTTAAATCAAGAGATTTGACCGGACAGATATAGACTTTTATGTCTGTCTTTTGGCCTTTTGTTCTAAAAACATTTACTGTCGCGTTTTGAAGAATAAACATGTTTATTTACCGCGAGGTTATCTAACTGTTGCTGCTTAGCAAAGGTCTCTTCTCGATGGAGAAGGTTTGAGTATTAATCACCACTGGCGGTGTTGCTCAAGGTAGATTCGCGATTCAACCTTATAATAAGATATTATAGCATAGGTATGTGATGTCTAAATGAACTTATGAGATCATATGACTTGGTGATAGTCACATTGGTCGGTTTTAAATCCGCCGCCTAATTTGTGGCAATCGGGCGTCTTAACCTTCGGGTCACTACGACAGACGTTTTTTGGTATAGCCCGTAGGAATTTAAGGCTGTTAGATAAAGTTAGCAACAGATTTACATGAGTAATTTTGTCGTTATAAAAAAGTTGAGTTTTTTTTGTATAATGAATAAAACTATTTATTTGGAAATAAAAAAAAAATTAAATAATATCATAAGTAATGATGACAGCTGCAGTAGTTAGCAACTGTGGCGCAATTATTAACCCCCACTTCCAGTAACAAAAATGGAAAGAGTTCCAGATTAGGAACTAAGATAGTTAAGATGTATCTTATAGTTTTTTATATACTAAGATAGTAAAGATGTATATTAGTATTATTTGACACAATCTCATTCATCCATGAGATTGTGTCAAATGATTATTTATGCTTATTCTTAATTAGGTACCCAGCTCGTTACTTTAGAGTGGAACAAGATTTAATTACTAACTGAAACTGTAAGAAATGTGTGTTGTGTGAGTAATGTATAGAATGCGGGAGGTGTACCTGCAGGAAGGGCTTGCAGTGGGCGCGCATGAACTCGTCGAGCAGCGCGGTGGCGAGCGAGGCGGCGCGGAACATGGCGCGGTGGTCGGCCTCGCGCGCCACCTCCGCGCCCACCAGCTCGCGGGCCAGCTCCGCGCCGCGACCGCACTCCGAGAACGCGTGCAGCAGCGCTACGTGCATACACCATCATTTATTCATCAATAGTCATTTGCCAAATCGCCATAGAAGACGCAGAGAACTAAACGCTTTTTGTCTTTCTTAAATACATTGCCCGACACTCGGATTTTCTCCAGTGCGGCATACATACAAAAGGCACACAGACTCGAAACAACAATTTGTTGGTCACATAAAGTGGTATTACGTACAAGAATCGAAACCCCGACAGGTTGCACTGCACCAACCATATAGTCAAACTCTAAAATAACTTAAAAGCACCCATACAGATAAAAAAACATGAGGGCAGAAGACTCAAACTTTCCTTCGGCCAGGATCATATCTGCCTTTTTTCGGGCACTATAAGCGAATCATTCAATTGGTTTTTAACACAAATACTTACAAGTAGCCAGCGGTTGCCTGTCAGTACGGCAGAGATCGGCCAAAGCCTTGACAGCGGGTAGACCCGGCTCCAATAGAAGTTGACGCAATGGATTATATTCCTCCCGAGGCATCACCAGTTCTTGCATATATCTGGAGAAGAAAGAAAAACGTTAGTTTAATGAAGGTCAAAAAAGAAAATTTAAAAAAAGAACTTGACCCTACACAAGTATTTTTAACTGTGTCGTAGGTGCATTTCACATCATCACATCATTAGCCTGTAAGTGCTTATGGTTGAGCAAAGGCTTCTTCTCACACGTGTCCTCGAGGAATAGAAATTTTTAAGTCTATGTTTCCTTATGATATTTTCCTTCACCATATGTCTGTGGTGTCATAAAGATCATACCCAGGACCACTTCACAAAAAGAGTGATACATGTTCCTTGTAAGAATTGTTACCGCACCAATCAAAAATAGAAATCGAAATCATCTTTACATGAGCAATCAAAATCAATATATACAGTAATTACATTACCTTATACGCAATCTTAGAGATCCCCATTCACCGATGGGCGTCATGCCTGCGAGCGGATACCATTCTTCGATTTCTTCGCCGTTAGCGAGGTTCGCTAACTCGATTGTTAATTCTGCAACCTGGAACATTAGAATTTAAAGTCTATTATTGTACAAATACAAGAATTGTATTAATTTGATAATAATAATGTGTCGGTTTGTGTCCCATTTAATTTAAATTAAAGAACTCTAGGGGCCTCTGCACAGTTGGCTTCGGTCCCTCGTAAGTCTCCCAAATGATCGGGACTTTTTAGTCCCATTGTTAGCAAAGGCAAAAAGTTTTTTTTAGTCTCACCTCAGATTCTTTTCCTCGCTTCCCCGTGTTGTGAACAGTAATTGTGAAGGAGGTAACATCTGGAGGCACATCACTGAAAAAGAACAGTGTTAGATGTTAATTGACGAAAAAAAATTCAGGAAATTAAGAACATGACCGGGCTGCATTTAAAATTTATATTTCTACAATACAATACAAAATCTATCACCATAAAATATAAATGACACAAAATGACAACAAAAAAGTACTACAATAGATGCATATCCCTAAAAAATTAGATCTATTCAGACAACCTTTTGATGGGCAAGAAGTATGGAATACAATGGAGAGAGTAGTACTTAGCTCTTTGAGAAATAAAAAGACTGGGATATCATATAATACAAAATTTTAAATGTGTTATACAGAGGGAAATAGATGCAAAAAGTACTTACTCAAAAACGAATTCGTCATCCCAGTGCGGGTCAGGGGACGGGCGTGGCTTGGTGGAGGCAACGGGGGCGGCGCCCAGCGCCAGGCGCAGGTGGGGGCGGGGCGCCAGCCGCGCCGGCAGCCGGTGCGCCGTCAGGCAGCGCACGCGCAGCGCGCGCAACCATACCACGCGGGCCACCTGTACCAACGTAATAATAAGAGTCCCAGACAACATTCTAATCAAAAATCATAAAATATCTCCTTTCAGTTTACCACTTAAGACAGACATTCCTAACATTAGTAAGTGTCCCTCTGTCATGTTCTCATATGTTATGAAACATTAAATAAGTTTATATGTTGTATTATTTAATGTTTCATATAAACATGTTTTTTTTTGTATGAGACAATAAATAATAATGCTAAACAGGTGTTTCGCCGATCTACATCACCGCTGGACCAAGAGAATTTTCTCACCTGACTAACAATATTACACCTTAAAAACTAATTCTTTAGAATCCCAGTTACCGTGCACCGATGTTTGGCTTGTTCGGGTAGCTAGAGAAAACATTTTCGCGCCTGCTGAGCAACATTACACCTTATAGACTACTGATTTAAGAGTTCAAATTACCTTGCACTGGTGTCTAGCTTGTTGAGGCACACATAGCGGTCGTAAGGCATCGAGCCAGGCGCGTTCCTCGCTGGCAGAATTAGCAGCGAGGAACGTATGGGTCGACAGGCAAGGCAACGCTCGCTCCACTAGTTGGAAGCAAAATTCACGCTCCCAGAGCGACTCGTGACACTAGGGACAAAATAAAATGAAAGCGTTTTAGCATCACAATTATAAACTTTTTATGTTTTCCTCGCGTAGATAAGTTTAACGGGGCTCATATTTATAGGTATATCGATTGCAACAGTTATTGTACCATAATACACTTTCAAACTTGTAACTATATTTATCAAATTTTAGGTTACTCCTTCGGGGAATAAAAATCATGAATGCTTGTCGAATTGCTGATATCATTATCAAGAACAAAACATCTATATAAGTAGTTAGCATAAAAACTTAAATAACAAAAATAGCATGAAACGTTTTTGAAACAACAATGATATTTATGCACGGGAATTTGAACCTTATGTCCTACTTAGGAATAAATAGATTTCAAAATACCTGATAAAGATAGGCACAGGAAAGATCAATCAGTCCTTTGGGCTTAGTCCTCTTTGGCGAGTCGTAGAAGTACAAATGCGTGTCAGTTCCTTCTTGCAGAAGGACAAAGTACAATGCCTTCCATTTCTTGGCTCCTTTATCAGACTTCTTGTTCAGATAGCCTTGGTGTTTGATGCCCTTGGTCTTCTTAAGGCCTATCTGGTCACGACACTCTCTCAGCGTAGCGTAAATCTTCTCTGCCGCTGCCCCAGTCGTGTTTTGCTGGGGTTCGATGACATGGCCTTCTGCAATCAGCTGTAAAGAAAAGATATTGTTAGAAGGTTGCAATGAAGTTGAAATTGGGTTGAAAATGTTATATTGGAGAGGTATTTCCAGCAGCAAAACCATGTACACCTAATCAAGAATTAAAAAGATTCAATAAAGGTAACTATAATGTAAACATAAAAAAGAAAATTACCGCAAAGAAATTTTCGTATTGAATACAATTTATCATTTTTACACAAACGTCCGTACAATCGTTCTCTTATGTATGATCAACAGATAAAATAATGCGCAAAAAAATACTTAGATATTAATCGTATCTTATCGAATCGAACATTTTGTTATGTATTCATTTGTGATGATAGCGAATGATATTATTTGTTTACGATGATGATAATAAAGTATGTTATGGGTGCAAATTTTATTTTTAAACTGTTATTAATAAGAAAGCAGTAATGTGTAATTTAATGTTTCAAATGTGAAATTTATTAACTTACCGGCTGTCCCAAAGTATGTCCTTCAACAATCTGCTCTTTTCTGTATCTATTGATGACAGCATCCAAGCATTCAAAGGTCCTTCCTCCCATGAGATACCTGACTCCTTTCTTCTCTATCCTGAACCTCTGAATCTGATTGTTGATGTGGAAGAACAGGGAGTAGTCACCGGGTGAGTTGTCTGAGGGTCTGACGAGGAAGCTCCCTGGACCAGCCTTTACCAGCATGTCGACTGCTTCGCTTTTGGTGCAGTTCGGATGGAACCATGAGAAGACAGTGTTCGGGTCGATTGAAGGGTCTAGATCCTCTACCAACTCCCTGAAGATCATTCCTTGTTCACCAGTTCTAGATGGAAAAGAATATTCTCTTTAGACGTAGCAACTGTTAAGTATAGCAGTAGTAAGTGCAAGAGGAAATAAAGATTGCGAGGCTCATTACCAAAATAAAAATTTATTAAAATTGGGGTTCCAATTCATACGTCAGTATAATAGTCAGTACGTAGTTATAGTCAAATTGCCTAATAAATGTTTATTCCTATATAAGAACCTATTGAAAGAATTCCTAACTTCCGAAGAAGATACAAAGTTACATTATGAATAACAATTGTAAAAAACCAAATAGGTAAAAAGCTAAACATTGAATATTTATAATTAGTGGTATTGGATCATCATAGCAATCGGATTACAATAATTACTTGACACAATGAACAGGAAAATCCAATACAATAAAAAATCAGTATTAAAAAGAAAAAATACCCAGGCGGAAAACCACTAGTTTTTAAATCGTTTTGGTTTTTTATCGGGCAGGTTCGCAACGCACTTGCAACTTTACTGGTGTCCATGGGCGACGTTTATTGCTAACCATCAGGTAATCCATCTGCTCGTTTGCCGCCGTATAAGAGAAAAAATGTCTGGACTACCAAAATATATCAGAAAAAGAATAGCTAACATATTTTGTTATTAACTAACTACCACATAAGTTTGCGGTGGTGGTGAGTCAGGCGCTATACCAATTTAGACAAACCTACCAACCTAACTCAAAATATACAGGAGATTTGGATCCAGAATCTCGTTCGACTAACAAAGAATTAACAAAGTAAAACATTTCATAATCTGTAATAATCATACTATAGCAATGTCCTTTTAACGCTTGACCTGTAAATATGTAATAATACACACTTATCAAACTACCCTAAAACCGTAAAATATTTTCAACCGATTTTCAATTTTATTACAATACGTTGAAGTTATATTGTAAATTAATTGGACACGTTGTTATCCATACTACGCTACTACTAGACCCTTTCTAAACAAAGGAACTACGCATTAGTTGTACAATACACATTTAATAGCAGGATATGAGATATCGAAAAATAAACGGATGCATTGATGCCGTAGCTAGATATCTGCCATTATCAGCTTGAATGAACTAGGTATTAGGTATTTGTAAACCGGAACATGTATTAAGTCACGTTTTCCATTGAGTATTAGTAACTTATTTATGCGTTACTAGCGGCCCGCCCCTGCTTCGCACGGGTTTATTTCGCTATCAAAGGGTCACCTTTTCCTAATCTTCCCCTTTACTTTTCTAGTATTTTCTTTGATAAGAACTTTCTCCTGACAATAACAAACACAACAAAAAAAGAATTAGCAAAATTGGTCCAGGCGTTGTCGAGTTATGCGCTTACCAACACATTTTGCGATCCATTTTTATATATAAGAAGAAGAAAGATTATAATTATATAAGTTACTTATACCATACGACACTGGACCGTCGACATTGTCAGAATCGGGAGTAACTAATATAATGTGAAAGTAACTGATATTCGTTTGGATGGGCTGATGAAAAAAGCCAGACTACTACTAAGCTTGATTGCTTGTAAATCTCTTAATATCTAATGATGGAACCACTTAGTTGATTAAACATACTACTCTTTAATTAGGACTAAATGCCAATTGGAAGTACTGCAGTCCCGTTTAAAGAAGGTGAAATGGCTTGTTCCTTTGTCTTGTGTTTAGGCTTCTTTTGACCACCGGGTCAAAAGATGGGGACGCTTGCACAGCCTTGGGATCAACGCCAAGCTGCTGTATACTTACATGCTTTTGTCTCGTGTGAATTTTCATTTACATAACAACAATAGTACGCTAATTAGGGTCGGAAAAGAAGTAACCTATCAAGCCATTTGTGTTTTTTTTTTCATTTGTAAAAGCCTTAAACATGTCTTTGATTAAGACATGGACTTTTAAAATTGACTGTAAATTTATTAGTAGTTAAACTTTGACTTACCTGTGGGCAGTGACCCAGAGCCAGCCATCTCCCATGTCGTTATGGAGGAAGAATATATCCCCTTTTTGGAAGGTAAGCTCGTCCGTATCCGGCATCTTCGTGTATGGTAGTATAGCTACTACTCTCTGTGAAGAAAATAAAAAATGATAACGCCACCACTACTTCCTCAAAAGAGTGTTCCTTCATCAATCTCTTGTCCCATGTGAAAAGAGTTTAGCTCATTATCATACACTGTCTAGTCGTAAATGTGACATCCAACTCGATATTTTAAATTCGTAATTCTACCGAGGATCATCAGGATTGTCAGAATTTGAAACCGGTTTATGCCGCGCCCGCCATTAACGGAGGATCAATACAAAAAAAAGCTCTATTTACTCGTATAGGGAACAAATAAACGCTAAGGTATGTTATTTAATGTCTATGGAAATCATACCATTATCAGGAACTTATAAAAAAACTACTTTACCTTTTTATCATTAACAGGTTCAGGTGGAGGCACAGGTTCTACAAGCCTTTCTCTTTTCAGGAGATCAGAACAGTGGCTATAGAATCCCACCAGCTCAGTCAGGGAATCGAATTGACGACCGCCAATGTAATAGTCGCCACATACCGCTGTTATTCTGTATTAATAAAGTAGGTAGGTAGTAGGTGCATAAACAGGAAAAGCAGTAGGTTTTGGGTCCCAGCTATACAAATATTTACAATAAATATGTCAATGTGATAATAGAATAAGTGCTTATTTATCAGTGTGTGTTACTGAAAAGACGTCAGATTTGTTGTTGTTGAACAACTACTGAATAGACATGAACTACTCTCTCATCATTGGTAAACTTATTCTTCAGGGTTGGGTACTTTTTACACAAATATTACTCAGGATTGGGATCTACTCAATTGAAAATTGCTTTGCCAGCAAAGCCACGGAGAGAAAGTTACTTTATAATATTAATGTACATTCATTGTAGACATACTAACTAAATTTTTCTGGTCTTGTCTTTTAGGCTGTGGTAAAAATGGTAACATCATTGCCTTAATCTTTAATCTTCAGCCTTTAAAGGATGCATGTGTTATGCATGCTTGTGTAGACAGACAGTCTCCTCTCAATAACATGTCTTCTTAACCCCAACAACAACCACTATATTATTCTAATTATCAAATATTAAAGCAATATTTACCTGAAATGATTGATTCCAGTCCGGCCCAAGTAACTCAAGACATATGATCCTGGTTTTCGATCACTCTCTCTCACTGAAAATATTTTTATGATTACAAAACTTATTCCTCACTCCCTACCACAGTACTTGAAATTAAGAGAGTGAAATCAAAGTTTTATTAAAAACTAAAAAAACAGATAACCATGAAACACACTAAATGCAATTATATACATTTTTTATAAATATTTGGTATTTAATTTTGTTTCAACAGAAAAATACCCAAATTATTTAAACAAAGTAATATGAAAATATTTGGCGTTACAGTTTACTGTAAATAATGTATGTATTTAGACTTAAATTTTGAAATGAAACAAATACTTATAAAACTATAGTAACATTTCTGTAACAAGTAGTACATCAAGAGAAAATACTAGCCATTGTTCCATGATATGGATTGGCAATAAAAACTCAATCAATAATAACTTCATTCTGTTATCTATGGTTAACAAAAGAAAACAACAGAACAATGTATTTTGCATTTTACTATAGAACACCAAATGTTGAAGGAAATACTCATTCTTTGTAATTGCATAACCAACTCTCTTTAGAAAACTCCATGGGAATTCATTCATTACCTTTTGTCTATTGTTGGACCAGAAATGTGTAATTAAATGCCTTTACCTACAACTTTTCAATAGAAATTAATAGTATTAAGTAAATTGTTATAATAACAAGATTCTTATTTGAATCACACTAAGAAAACATTATCAATACTTCTGAAATTATACATGTGGTTTAACTTTTTTATTTTGCAAGCAATTAAAAAATTCTCAAATGGTTAAACATTTGTATTGTGCAAGCAATTAAAAAATGTTTTTATGGTTATGACATAATTTTAAGTTGAGTTTTTACACATATTTATTATTGCTTCATTCTAATTGGTGCCAATAAGTTTTATAATATCATGATTGCTTAAAAATACTAATCTCTTTTATATGTACTTGAAAGACTATTTAATTATACCTAGACTACATAAAATTTTGATTTTTTAATAATTTGGGGTCAGACATAATAAATATTTTTATTCATAAAGTAAAAATAAACAGTTCTTGACATTTCTACAAATTACTAGGACTTACCAAGATAACTGCCAAGTTTTCCTGCAGCCCAAAGCCTTTCTTCAGAGGTGTACCTATCCAGTCGACCATGATACCATTCAGTCTCAGGTGGAGCAAGCACAGCTTGTCTTTCACCTGTTAGATAGTATTAACAAGAAAATAATTCATAGCTGTCTGTCTGTTGAATGATTAAATCAGATTAAAAGGATAGTACTGCATTTTATACCATTAGTGCTGGGCCCATCAGCTTCATCCAGCTCCAAATCTGCCGCTAACTCTGCGATATCACCTCCGCCATCCTCGGATTCCGTCGATGGAGACCCCAGCTTATCCTTTACTGGGGGTCCGATCGGAGCTCCCATAGCCCGAATTAAATCGGCCATCTTTCAAAACACGAGCAATTTGTTTTTGAAACACTTCACTTGTATGCGTTAGAACTAAACCAGTGACTCATAGTTTATTCAGGAACAGCGCGATATAAATTTTTAGGAAATATCTCAAACGTGTTTACAATAGAAAAAAAGAAAATAATTGACTGTACTTGAAACTATATATAAACGTATGCAACCAATGACAATCGTTCGATATTAATACATTATTCCATTGAATACACAAAACAATTTCTGTTATCACTTGATAAATGACAAAATAATAATTTTATTACAATTTTTATTTTAAGTCAAGAGTCAGTTTCTATTCGATACGCCCGCAACACAGATGATAAAATAAATAGAATGAAAATATTCCAATTTGTTCAATCAAATCATTGACATTATCATTCAGTGTTGCAATTTTTTCTGGTCACAGGCCCTTGATCGTTAAATAGTTTGATTAAATGGTTATTTTCAACATGGATTTAAGACTATTGAGCTTTTATAAACTTCGAGACTCTTTGAATACTTTACTATTTACTTGAATACTTTTAAGTGTGGGAGAGCCAAGCTACAGGACGAATAGGTCCGATAGACCGGTGTGATTAATGGCCTCACAGAAATCCGGCGTCAAAAAACCACATCGTTTGTTTCGACGCATGAGTGAGGTTACCAATCCTTCGCCTCCACTCATCCCTCTCAAATCCTTAAATCTCAGGAATCCTGATCTGACAAGGCCCCAAACCCACTCGTAACACCTGTTGTATTAGGGTTGTCCACGAACTGCCCCGATTGCTTACCATCAGGTAAACCGTTTGTACGTTTGCCGACAATGTGGGATGAGATGACATAAATAATATTTAGCTGTGTGTTGTTTAGTATTTCACATTTTATCACTACTTTCTGTAGTGAGTTTTATTTAGTTGTATTTGGGACAAGCGTTTAACAGTTTCAACAGGTTCAAATATTTGAGAAAAAATGCACTTCCAAATGTTAATTTTGAAAGGTATGTCTATACAATAACACGTGCCTATAAGGTACCAAAATCAAGAATATAAAGACAAAAGCACAATATTCAAATTGAAAAAAAAATCAATAGGCCAAGTTAAATCATTCATTCCGTTCACTCAAACATGAGTTTCGCTTTTTCGTGTTGTGAGAATTTCTGATTTTCCTGTTGTGAATAATCAATTCAATTTGTGACTGACTCGCGTTGAATAAGCAGTGTTTTGTGTTTATTATTATTATAAGTTTTCAATAGTCTTGTTGTTTCTGCTAAATACTATATTGGTAAGTTTATTCACTAATCTTTACTGAAAATGTGTACTCTCCATTCCACTGTTTGACGTTGTCATGTTATTTTCAGTTTTACTAAATATTTTGAGTCGATCGATGACGCCATTTTGTGATCGCGAACTTTCTTTGTTCTTTGTCCTAGTTTGATAGCCTTCTCGTACCAGACATTACGATCGACCAAATTATAGTTTTCAACGTCCTCAAATAGTTTTACTCGATTGTTACAGATTTCACCATGCAGATTTTCGTAAAAACCCTAACAGGTAAAACTATTACCCTTGAAGTTGAGCCATCCGACACAATTGAAAATGTTAAAGCTAAAATTCAAGACAAAGAAGGCATTCCCCCAGATCAGCAACGCTTGATCTTCGCTGGAAAGCAGTTGGAAGACGGCCGCACACTGTCCGACTACAATATTCAAAAAGAATCCACCCTCCATCTTGTTCTGCGTCTCCGTGGCGGTATGCAGATTTTCGTAAAAACACTCACTGGTAAAACGATTACCCTTGAGGTTGAGCCTTCAGACACTATCGAGAATGTTAAGGCTAAAATCCAAGACAAAGAGGGTATTCCCCCAGATCAGCAGCGATTGATTTTCGCTGGTAAGCAACTAGAGGATGGCCGCACACTCTCTGACTATAACATCCAGAAAGAATCCACTCTTCACCTTGTATTGAGACTCCGAGGTGGTATGCAGATTTTTGTAAAGACCTTGACTGGCAAGACTATCACTTTGGAGGTTGAGCCTTCAGATACCATTGAGAATGTCAAAGCCAAGATCCAGGACAAAGAAGGTATCCCCCCAGACCAACAGCGTCTCATCTTCGCCGGCAAGCAGTTAGAAGACGGACGCACTCTTTCAGACTACAATATCCAGAAAGAATCCACCCTCCATCTCGTGCTCCGTCTTCGAGGTGGTATGCAGATTTTCGTAAAGACCCTGACTGGCAAAACAATTACTCTGGAGGTCGAGCCTTCAGATACTATTGAGAATGTCAAAGCAAAGATCCAGGACAAGGAAGGCATCCCCCCCGACCAACAGCGTCTCATCTTTGCTGGCAAACAATTGGAAGATGGCCGTACTTTGTCAGACTACAATATCCAGAAAGAATCCACCCTCCATCTTGTGCTCCGTCTGCGAGGTGGTATGCAAATTTTCGTTAAGACCCTGACTGGCAAAACCATTACTTTGGAAGTCGAGCCTTCTGACACTATTGAAAACGTGAAAGCCAAAATCCAGGATAAGGAAGGTATTCCTCCAGACCAGCAGCGTCTCATCTTTGCTGGCAAACAATTGGAAGATGGCCGTACCTTGTCAGACTACAACATCCAGAAAGAATCCACCCTTCATCTTGTGCTGCGTCTGCGAGGTGGTATGCAGATTTTCGTTAAGACGTTGACTGGCAAGACTATCACCTTGGAAGTGGAGCCTTCTGACACCATTGAGAATGTAAAGGCGAAAATCCAAGACAAAGAGGGTATCCCCCCTGACCAACAGCGTCTCATCTTCGCTGGTAAGCAGTTAGAAGACGGACGCACTCTTTCCGACTACAATATCCAGAAAGAATCTACCCTCCATCTTGTGCTGCGTCTGCGAGGTGGTATGCAGATTTTTGTTAAGACCTTGACTGGCAAGACTATCACTTTGGAGGTTGAGCCTTCAGATACCATTGAGAATGTCAAAGCCAAGATCCAGGACAAGGAAGGCATCCCCCCCGACCAACAGCGTCTCATCTTTGCTGGCAAACAATTGGAAGATGGCCGTACTTTGTCAGACTACAATATCCAGAAAGAATCCACCCTCCATCTTGTGCTCCGTCTGCGAGGTGGTATGCAAATTTTTGTAAAGACCTTGACTGGCAAGACTATCACTTTGGAGGTTGAGCCTTCAGATACCATTGAGAATGTCAAAGCCAAGATCCAGGACAAAGAAGGTATCCCCCCTGACCAACAGCGTCTCATCTTCGCCGGCAAGCAGTTAGAAGACGGACGCACTCTTTCCGACTACAATATCCAGAAAGAATCCACCCTCCATCTCGTGCTCCGTCTTCGAGGTGGTATGCAGATTTTCGTAAAGACCCTGACTGGCAAAACAATTACTCTGGAGGTCGAGCCTTCTGACACTATTGAAAACGTAAAAGCCAAAATCCAGGATAAGGAAGGTATTCCTCCAGACCAGCAACGTCTTATCTTCGCCGGCAAACAGCTAGAGGATGGCCGCACTTTGTCTGATTACAATATCCAGAAAGAGTCGACCCTACATCTTGTGCTGCGTCTTCGAGGCGGTATGCAGATTTTCGTAAAGACCTTGACTGGCAAGACCATCACTCTCGAAGTGGAGCCATCTGACACCATTGAAAATGTAAAGGCGAAAATCCAAGACAAAGAGGGTATCCCCCCTGACCAACAGCGTCTCATCTTCGCTGGCAAGCAGTTGGAGGACGGCCGCACTCTTTCCGACTATAATATCCAAAAAGAGTCAACTCTTCATCTTGTTCTCCGTCTTCGAGGCGGTATGCAAATTTTCGTCAAGACCCTGACTGGCAAAACAATTACTCTGGAGGTCGAGCCTTCTGACACTATTGAAAACGTAAAAGCCAAAATCCAGGATAAGGAAGGTATCCCCCCTGACCAACAGCGTCTCATCTTCGCCGGCAAGCAGTTGGAGGACGGACGAACTCTTTCCGACTACAATATCCAGAAAGAGTCCACCCTTCATCTCGTGCTCCGTCTGCGAGGTGGTATGCAGATTTTCGTAAAGACCTTGACTGGCAAGACCATTACTCTCGAAGTGGAGCCATCTGACACCATTGAAAATGTTAAAGCTAAGATCCAGGACAAGGAAGGCATCCCACCAGACCAACAGCGTCTCATCTTTGCCGGCAAACAGTTGGAAGACGGACGTACTCTTTCCGACTATAACATCCAGAAGGAGTCAACTCTGCACTTGGTCTTACGTCTTCGTGGCGGCAATTAAATGAGCTAGTTATTCTATGTTATCCTAAAATTGTCTCTATTCACATTCAAATTTCAATATACTAATCATTCCAATTACAATATCTTCTAATTCCAACATTTTGATTAAATAAATATCTTTCACTTCCGATAATACGTATTTTATTTAACGAATTGCCATTTACACAACGTCACAATGCATTTACCTATATATTGCTCTTTTTTATGTTTGTGAAGAAAACTGCCCCGCACTAAAATCTATTCTGTCGTGGGTGCGTTTAACAAACATTCAATCTTTTTTAACCCCCGACGCAAAAAGGGTTTTATAAGTTTGACGTGTTTGTCTGTCTCTCTGTGGCATCCTGTAGCCTGACTTGGTGAAGCGATTTTAATTTAGTTTTTTTTTTGTATTAAAGGTGACTTACGTGCGAATATTCTTAGACATGTTTGACGAAAATCGGTTGAGCCGTTTAGTAGTTATGGGGGGGGGGGTGTAAGTGGGGAAGGTTAAATACATATATGCAAATATATTCGAGTGGGGTCTCAAATGAAAGGGAATTTTGATATATATAAAAAAATGAAGTAGACCCCCGACAAAATATAAATATGTAGTTGATTATAAAATGTTTGGATCGGTCCCCCAACGCCACATTTTCTTTTAATTCTAAAGGAATATTAGATTTTTTTGTCGGTTTTTTTTTAAATTTTTATACATACATTTAACACCCAGACGCGGAACAATTATAATAATTTATTTGTCGATAACGCAGAGTACTTCCGTGCGGGAATCTAACACGTGACACATTGCGCGGATATCACGCATTGGGTAGGTACCTAATTTATTTTTAACCGACTTCCAAAGAGGAGAAAGGTTCTCAATTCGACCGTATATATGCTTTTTTATGTTCGTTCGCCGATATTTTCTTTATTTATAAACCGATTTTGATAATTCTTTTTTTTTTTTTGTTTTAAATCAGATAGTCTCAGAATGTTCCCATGATAAGGAAATAAGGATCTGATGATGGAAGACCAGAGAAATCGAGGGGATCTTTCAAAAGTTGTAGGGGAGAGTAATGCTTTTGCATGTTGTTTTAGTAGGCTTTCTACAACACTAAAACTTGATGATGGTCAAACTCGACCTGATGATGGAGCCGGAAGATGTCGGTGGATCTCCTTGACTCGTTTGAGTACTTGGATCTTGCCCTGTCTTTGGGCTTGAATAATTTGTATTGGTGAACGCTGCGCCAAGATTGGCCGTGACTGTCATTAGGGGTCTAATGATGAGAACGAAGGACAGCTCAGGGAACTCATGAACGGTTTACAGTAACTACCTCGTGTTTGGACTTAATTGATTTATATTAATGTAAACTTTGCACCTATATAATTATGTATAATTAAGGTCTGCAGTATAGATACCTGATGATGGTGACCATTGAGAGTTGAGAGAATTCCTCAATGATTTACAACACTCCCTCTTGTTAGCTTGATGATTAGTAGATACCGATCAACAATGATATTATAAGTAAAATGGTATAGATGGGTTACATAAACAACATTCGATTTTCACATAATTATGAATAAATCGTATGATACACGTGTGATGTGATACAAGTGAGATGACATGATTCAATAATCGCGAGTGTAAAAGAGACAAATATGAAAGAGTGTGGCTAGTTACTACAGTTAGCCACATTTTAATGTAATAACCTATCTACACCTTTTTACTTATTATATCATTGCCGATCAATATATCTTTCTAATACTGTTATTGTGCGGTATGTATCATTTACTTGTCACCGAGTTCCCGAGTGCTATAGGCTATAAAACATCACGCTACGATTAAATGGAGCCGAGCAGCGGGTGAAACCGCGCGAGAGTAGCTAGTAACAAATAAAGGGACTGTTTCACAATGTCTGGATAGTCACTACCTATGTATATGTAGGATTTATGTCATTATGAGAGGTATATTGGGCACTTATAAAAAAAGGAGTGTAACAGGTGCAGTTTTTTTAAGTCTGTGTCGCCCATTGTTGCTTGTTATCAATTTCCACTCGCATTTAGTTCTGGCAAATAAAATGGAGCTCTGTAGGTACATACCTACAGAGCGCCATTTTATTTAAGGTATATTAAATTGTAGAGACAATACTACTTAGTCGAACTAAAAAAGATGGAAGGTTAAGTCTCATTTCGACAAATATCACGCAATTTTTGCTGATGGAAACAAAATATACTTTAAAATGAAAAAAAATAGTACCTATTCTATTGTTAATTTAGGCGTAAATAAAAGCACTAATTGATTTTTCTTTTTACAATAATAATCCAAAGCGTTTACTTAATAAACCTACATTCTGAAAAATCACGTAGGATTGGCCGACGGGGATTGAAAAAACGCCTCACGTAATTTGTGGACGCTCCCTAAAAAGGAAGTATAGTAAATAAGATAAAAGGTAGGTACATATTAGATATTAAAATAAAACAAAACGAAAGTGTTTAATTGTTAACATTTTATTAGGAGGCGAAAACGAGCAATAAGTTTCGGGATAAATTTTAATACAAATCAATAATATTTGCATTACATCTCGTAAATCGTCAAGTTTAAATCTATGACATTACAGTATTTTAAGATTACAGTAACATGAACAAGAATAATACACCATAACAGACGTAGGTACTCGCATCAATAGCAAAATATTTTGGGAGCAAATATAATGATAGTGCTATCTGACACATAATATACTTTCGTATGCTAACAAATCACCCTTCAAGATAACGTTACTTGTTGTTTAAAATGTCTGACAACTTTATCTATCCTCTGTTATCCTTCAATCACTTCCTTTTGTATAAATAGTACGTGTGGTGTGACAACAAGTAGCATTATCATACAAACCAATGATTCGACATACATAACAAGTGAAGCAACACTGAACCAACACTGTATAGGACAACTACAAAATAGATGTGCGATAAACTAGCTCCTTACATAAGGCTAAAAGCTGCCACTAAACTTTAATTAATTCTTGGTATTTTTATGACAATTTCATCATATTTTGCAAAGGTGGTACCGTGATACAGATGATTTTGAAGTTTACTTGTTATTTTTTTACTTGGTTTCCAGTAAGCAGGCTAGTTTATCGTACATAGAAACACGCCCACAACTCTCATATCAAACATTCATACATTCCAAGCTAGTAGAATTTTATACACATTTAAAACAACAACAGTCTAATTCCGCTCTGTAGGATAGTGATAAGATCGTAGTGACGTACTTCATTCGATTATATGGCATGTTTATGTGAGAAGGTCACAGCGACATGGCACCAATGGCGGACGCATTGTTACGTCTGTCCACGCTGCATCTTCAAACATTAAACATTGAAACATGACATCCTCGTAACATTGATGAATATATTTATATACTCAAAATACTTACATTAAGAGACACTTGAAGATAGAACAATTATTTATGAACTTACATACAACTAACATTAGATCTAGGTATTGTCTTTTGTATGCCAGAAATGTGATACAATGGGGTCCATTAACGACAATAATGATGCGATGAATTTATTATTAAATTACTTATGTTCAATATTACTGCAACACCAATATCGGACAAAGTTAATAATATGACGATTTAAGATCTTAGCTCTCAAGTGCAATAATTCAATTACAGTTATCATTACTATTGAATGGAGGCCATGTAGAATTACTAATTTCGATATTTTTGGTATCAACCGTACACATTAAAATATATTAAAATAGGTAGCTTAGATAATGACTAAACGAGTTATTATGCAAAATGTCGAAAGTAAATGGGTACTAAGTATTTAAAAAAATATATACAATGTAAACAGAACAAAATCATTGGACACCGCACCAACAGCATGATAATATATATAGTTATCACAATTACATTACATTATGTTTTATAGCTTGCCAATAATACATCAAACATCGAAACGCCAAGATTTCTGGCAATAATTCAACAATTCTTATGACTTCGCCCCACAAATTCTCACATTAATTTTATAATATACGTTATATTGTATACTTCCTTCATTCAGTTAAATAATTACCCGAGAACATACAACTATAAAATCTAATCGCATGTGTTAACTAGTTTTATATAATAATCATCCTAATAAATACTATAATATCCCGCTCCTGTGCCTTTAATTAACGGTACAAATAAGGATAATTAACTAAATAAACTAATAGTACGTCAAAGGAGAATACTATACAAAGGGTGATACATCTAAAAATAGATGCATGTTATTAAACTAATATACAAACGTTAGTTTAAAAATATCACTTTACAGAATTTTTGCTGCATCGCGGCAGAGAGCCATCCAGCAATAACGTATTGCGATTGACATTGACGTATCACTTTGCTTAAAATTATCAATCTCATTTACCGAATCCACATCGATAAATAAACTTGAGCTGTATGTATTTGGAATGCAACATTATACAGTGGCGTAAATACTGGCCACTATCAATACACACAGTTTACAAGTGTGGATTTCAAACTCCTATTGGTTAAACACTCAAATCAATTCATCAGCTTTCCAATCTGAGCAAAAATACTCCAATATGATGTTGGTATACTTGGCGTGTCATTTTATAAACTAAAACATACCCTAATACATAAAAATAACGGCAATTTATTTCAAACTAATTACAAATAATAATATAAATCGTCATGAAGAAGATGGCAACATGATTAAAAATATTACAATGATTTCTATTACAATAATTTTAATATTAAATAATTACTTATTTTGGCAATAAATGCAAACAGTAGGTAGGTACAATAAAAATAATAAAAAAAGTAACATTCGTAGCATTATCTCCTTGAGATTAAATTAGATGTTTACATCTACATAGTAAATTTTAAACATTCAATTGCATTACTATATATTTTAAAAGTTTGGAAGATTGATATAATATTATGTTGATTATTTATTATTGAAACACGATGAACACCAAAGAAATTCTGCTACGACAGAGATGACAAAACTGTTCCATACACCGGAAGACAGGTATGAACTGATTATCTAGTTCATTAAATGATTCGGCGTAATCAAGTAAGTATAACGATAACAGCTTGCCATTGAGCTTTTGACACAATATAATAGATTCAAATCTACGTAATACTGCGTAACGTGATATTAACGTATGGATAAGAAGTGTAACACAACCCTTTCATAGGTCGGACCCATCCATGACTGGCACCATTCAACTTGAGATTCGTGGTGTTGAGATCTCGCGTTGTTGTTAGCATCGCAGCGGTACAAAGTTGTGTTACATCAGCAGGGGAATGAATGAATACGTTGGTGGTTAGGTATGACTTGTTGCTTACATGTTGGGTAAGGGCACGGTGACCTGAACATAGCTTATCGGGAAGTACCCGGTCTTGCCGTGTACTGAGCCCTCGAACCAGTTGTCGTCAACTTTGTTGATCAGCGTGATCACGTCGTTCTCCTGTAACAGAAAAATATTTTTTTTTTATATTAATTATTGTTTAATTGTGGTGGTCAAATGTGAGTGGTTGATGATCCTTTGACATATGAAGCCATTAACATGTAAAAACTTTGTACAAACTAGTTGCTTTCGGAGGTACTCTTTTATTATGGCTGTGAGCAAAATAACATAAACCAAATATATTCTATTTTGAAGTCAATAGTCTAAACAGTTGCCTGTCCTAAGAGTCAAAACATGGATAAATGAGAAATAATAACCTTAAATCCTAGTTCCCCTTGGTTTTCTGGTTCGAAATCATAGAGAGCGGTGCAGCACGGCGTCTTGTTGGCCACGACGGGCGTTCGTGCGGGCGACTTAACCGGCGACGGCAACGGGGACGCTGCGGGGACGACACGATTTAGTAACGTATTTCTTACAGTCATATAAACTTTCTAAACTTTTAGCACACTCCAGTGACAACAAAAATTTTATTTGTAAATTAACATGATAAAAAGTTGTATTATTTTGTATAGGATTCACTACAGTGTGCCAAAAGACTAAAGGCCCGATCCACATGTGATATTTTATACAAAATAATGTTCATACTTACCTGCATATGTCTGTACTTATATTGGAAATTAAATACAAAATCAAACCATTTCAATTCCTGCCAAAAATATCACATTTCACCTATTTTTTTATATAGGCCTTAGGCGAAAAAACACTCCCAAACCAAATCATATCAAAATGATCCACATAGCTTTTGGAAATGACATCTTCTTTACAGAGTTATGAAGAGTGTGTTTTAACATTTAGTAGATATTACGTGTTCTTACCAGAAATGCAAGTATTTTTAATTAAAATAAACAAAAAGTTATCACAATAAGAAAGAGAATAGTTAACACATAAGTGAAAAAACACGTAGCCTCTACTTCAACTGATTTTAATCTCTATTCAATGTTCATGAAGTATGTATGATAGTTTGACATCCTTACAATGTTATGATAGTTCCATTATTACATGATATGATCATATGGCTATGCTGTATGTAAAATAATGAAGCATTAGCATGCCATTCAAAATGTTTCAATCGAACGCAACTACAAAACGTCACACGTGATCATGTATCTATGATTTTGACATGCACAGCTTTTTTTTTCTATGTATAGTTTACACTAAACTTATTGGTTTTAAAAGTTTTAGATTTTATGTTCACTAGATGGCGCTAGTGCGGTAATTGGTCTTAATCGGTCTAATTACAAAACAAGGCTTTTTTAGTGTAGGTCTAAACCATTGAACCAGTTTTTGTATTATAAATTGAAGGTTAATGAGAATAAGATTCAAAATATTAAACTTGACTCAATGGTTTAAAGTCAGACTACTACTGTTTTGTAATAAGGGGGATGGAGTTGGCAATTAGACCTTAGTTTACACTTACTCCTCTAATAACATCAAAACTCCTCTTACTATGCTTTGCCAATAAGTTTTGTGTGAACTATGAAGAATTGTTTCAACAATATCGTCCTAATTAGTTCCGATGGTAGACAAACCACAAAAATTGGACTTCACAAAACGCCACACAAGTAAGCAATACAAGAAGAAGCAGTCGTATTTGCTTGTAACAAAGTTCAAACTCAAAATCTACTTCTACGAATGTGTTGTTTTGCTCCGTGTTAAGTAACGTACGGTTTAAAAGATACGAAAGCATATTTTTACTACTCCAGTTATTTTGTTCTACACGATTCATGTTTGTGAATGTGATGTGTAAAAGATTGCATAGATTACTAAAGATTCTGGTTTGAGTATAACTGGTTTAAATCTAAGTTCTGTGTTTGTATTGAATCATATAATAAATATATAGATCTAAAATTTCGTGCCAATCTCTAAAATGAAACTATTTCTTAATAATAATAATAATAATTTGGAATAAACAATCGATAGTCGGATGACGCAATCATTAGTGAATTTAAATGAAAAAAAAAACAACTCTAAAACTGTCAATACAATCAGGCAGATAAAAAAATAAAATGCAATCTCTCATGTGTGTTCGCGTGTTACCATTGGTTGAGCGCGAAGTGTTGCCCGATCCCGGGAACAGTTCCAGGTTCGATGGCGGCTTGTGTTCCGGGGAGCCGGCGTGGGAACCAGCTTTGCATAACGTGAACAAACCATATACTCAATGCCCACAAAAATCATTACTACGAAACTCAAAAACTTGAACTAACACAAATATTTAAGTGTTGCTTCAAATTAATCATTAAATTCGCGATGTGCATGTCAATAAGTTGGTCTGTAGGGAACATGGAACATCTTCAGAAATAAAGAAGAGACATCAATATTGACTACACGAAGAAATAGGAAGAAAGATCATACCATACTGATTTTCCTAACAGATACTAAACATACAAAATATCCAAAAATAGAAAAATACACGTATTTATAATCTAGGTATATAGAGGAGACAATATAAACTGCTTGCATTGCCATTAACAAAATACTATGTATTTTTTTATCTGTGCTTTATATTTCATTATTGTTAATGGCAACACAGCAAAAACATAGAATAATTTAATATATTGTAATTAGGGATAGTCCTTAGTCAAAATGGGTTGTGGGATGGGATAAGGAATTTCGGCAACCTGTAAGAAAAGATTTCAATAATCTTCCCACTCCTGTAAGTGCACCTTTTCAGTTAAAACATAATAAGAGAAGCTCAAATAAAAATAATAAATAAAATGTTATGTTGCTGTATTTCTTTACTTCGACTGTTAACCCCGAAATTATGTACAAAAGAACTTTCTAGAACCTCTACTATAAAGATAAGTAAGTAGTTGTATAGAAGTGTACAAATTTAAAATGTACAAAATTAACTGAAGTTTCAACAGACAAAAATTAAAATTATTTCAATTCTGTCGTTTATGACCTGAAAACTGATACCCTGTACAAAATAGGTTATAAACTATTTTTACCCTTGCGTATATCTTTTTTACAATTAAATAATTGTGGAGCTGGAAAACTACAAAATTACTAAGGATTCCATCCTTATTCGCTTACTACTCTCCCCTTTTCCCTCTATAATTATGTCAATTATATACAATTTTATTTACATAACCGTTATTTTATACCTTCAGCGAATTAATTGTTTAGTATCTACATATTCAGGATCGTTAGTCACAATTTATAGAAGAATCAATAGAACAATGTATACATATGTATATACAAGTACACATAGTTTTTTTAAAAGGATTGTAATTTATCTCATGCCTACTAACTAAACGTTTTATTAATTTGTTTCTAAAATGAATGCAGTCACCTTGACAGCTGTATGATATATCGCACAGAGCGGTGCCAAATCCTAAATTACCCACATTTTACGATTTCTCTTCCCAGAGATTCGCGACTTTATGTACGCTGCGGTTAGTTATGAGTGATATAGTGTATTATTAGTCCGTCGCAGTAAAGTGCCGAGGTACGTCGCCATGTGCCCCAAGCGTGCGTAATGTCCTCAATGAAATGTGTTATGTGCAAGTCAGATTTCGACCATGGACTGCCTTCCACCACGTACCGCCACCATGACCCGCAATCCACAACCAAAACCAAACATAAATAACCCGGCAAATAAAACTGAAGTCACCTGTCCAGGGGTCCCTTCCATTGAACTGATTCCGTGGGGCTGGGTGCGGTTTGAACCCTGGCGCTGGCCTAACTTGGGTTCTGACGGGTGAGGGTGCTTCCCAAGCCTTGAAAGGATCAGTGGTGCTGAGGTCGCCGACAGAGGAGGAAGGGGGGATATGTTGGCGGGGACGGGACAAACTCTGGGTGGAACCGTACCGCCTACCATTGTTCAAGTCGTGGATGCCCTCGATGTGCAGGTCTGCTAGGGTCTTAGGTACGAACTCCATCTTGGGACGGTTCACCGCTTCCTCTTTCCTGAAAAAAGAGAAATAATAGATTTTTACGACTGCAAGAAAATAACTATAAATATTGTTTAAAAATAATGATAAAATTTATAATTACTTTAGCAAGATTGCTAAGGTATTACTTACTTTTCCATAAGCGTAGATACGAGTCCTTTGAGGATCTCCGTGCATTGTTGGTGGTACTCGAGTAGGCTCTCTGCGAAGAACGTGAGCTGTGCGACCTGCTCCACCTAAGAACGTCACACAAGTCAGCATGAACCTTTAATCTTTGCTATTCTAAACAATTTTTTAAGTTGGTAATGTAATAGAGTTCAACTTACGTCATTATCAAGAAGGTTGAACATGCCGATCTGGGCCAGTTGTAGCGACTCAGCAAACTTCTCTTCGGCCTGTCGTATTTCATCGTCTGCAATATGAGCTCCTGATGTTTATGAACGCTTCACAAACATACGACACACGCACGGACACGCAACATTACGTGTGAGCCGATGACATGAGGTTAGACAGGTGAAAAATAAAATCATAAAAAAATAAAAAACCAAAAGTGCATACAAACCAAACGGCGAAAATAATACTCAGGGTATGAATGATGGTTAGGAGCGACGCAGACGGACGGGAACAAAAACATGGAAAAAAACGAGCGTACATTATACGATTTGAATAGTTCTAATGAGGCTCTCAATGGCGTGTTAGCTTAGCACTACAGGGCTATAGTGTTTTAAGTTTTAGCATTTATTTCACACCACGTACCCTGTCTTGGTGCGTTGTGACTTGGGCTCATGTAAGGGCTGGCCCTACCGGGGCCTGGCCAATACATTCGGAAAAAAGAAAAAAAAGTAAAAACTCACAAAGATAGAAGAAAAATAAAAGTTAATAGATAAAAAATAAATTGATTATAAATGGGCAGTATTGAAAAGTTCTACAAACAAATTGATGATAATCACCTTTCGCCTGTCTTCGTCGTTTGCAGTCGAAGTCCAACCGGCGTCCCTGTAGTTTCTTTCGGTGATGCTGGAAACAAAAATTTACACATCAATTACTTTGTTATACTAACGATTATATGTGACAGGGATGTTACGGAGCTCCGACTCCGATTCCGATAAGTCGGAACTTCCGATTGATATTACACATCTGGTTCCGCCTTCGGCTCCGATACTTTGAATCGGAAGTTTTATTCGGATGTCGAAGCATAGCGGCGGTCGCGGTCAACAAGTATCAACAGGTTTTTGCAGGTCGCGCAGCCCCACTCCCCGTGTGCTTTCTGTCGTCGATTACGTACTTACTATTTCACTCCTTGTTACGCAATTTTGATGAAGGTTTGTTATTGTTTTGTGGTTGCGCGAAGAACGTGTCAGTTAAGTATTGAGTTATCTGCTAGTTTTTATCTACTAGTTTTTTTGTCACCATCTCAGACTCCGACTCCGATTCCGGTTCCGAGTCCGATAAACTAAATTTAAAAGCTCCGATTCCGATAAAACCACTTCCGTAACATCCCTGTGAATGTATCAAATTCAATAATACATTTAACAAGTGTGGGAGAGCTTCGGCACGAAGTCCATAACACGTCGGAAACCTAATTCCGAAAAGGTCGGCAACGCACTTGTATATCCTCTGGTGTTACGGGTGTCCATGGGCGGCACCGATTGCTTACCATCAGGCAATTCGTCTACTCGTTTGCCGACCTATCACGTTAAAAACAAATACTGTACTATCAGTGTCATAAGTGCATGGATGATTCTAAATCAAAATCGTTTGTACGGCGTTTCATCGCCTTAATTATATACCATGGACGACATAGATGGCGCTAGTATACTAGTGGTATTGAAAAATATACATTTATAGTTTTTATCAGATACAAAGTTATTAACTTAATAAATTTTTATACAAATTAATGCTACGATATTCCAAATCTTTTTAAAGCAATGCACGCAATAACCAGGATTCGAACTCGGTAGCATAAAATTAACCGATGCCACTAGCCATTAGGCCATTACGTAACCTTGAAATGTATTGAAATTATCCTACTCTTTATTATATTGAAGTTGTTTAGCAACTATAACCCGATCATAAATCTCAAAACAGTTGAGGGTAATTTAAAATTAACTGTATAAAAATTAAACCTTTTTGTTCAATCATAACATTCTTTACTATCTTTGAGTGAGTTCAGTCACGATTTGTTTAACAAGTTTTTAATATTTATTTTTATTATGAATTTGCGTTCAAATGTTGATATGGCTACGAGGGCCCAAATAATAGCATTGCATAATCAAAGCTTAAATTATACTGGAATTTCTAGAGAAACTGGCTTAAACGTAAGTATTCTTATAAATGACCGTTTGTTATTTATTTTACTATCCATGGTTATCGATACATGAAAATAATAATTAATACACGTCCCTTACAGGTAAAGACTGCCACTTTATGGATATCTAAAGCTGTTTCAAGAAGAGGGTTCATTGGAGCACCGTAGTGGATCTGGCAGAAGACGTGATATTGACTCAGACCAGTTTCAACTTATGGGGCAAGGTTATGAGGAAAATTACTGGAGCATTGTCATCTTCAGTGATGCAAACAGTGAAAACTACTTAGATGTGCTGAAAGACGTCATGAAGATGTGCTAGTGATAACGTTCGTGCAGGACAATTGTCCTATGTGTAATGTTCCATAATTGTGCAAGTGTTTAGTCAGCAATCAGACATACGGATTATTCCTTGGCCAGCGAGATAGGAGAAATAGGATCGATAAAAATGGCGGCTACACTAGTTCTTAAAAGAAAAGACATTGTTGACTATAGGATTAAGCAATTACAAGACCGGGGTAGCTATAATTTATTTAATGGATAAATGTTCAAACTTAGTGTTAGTAGGATAAATTTATTAACTACTTTATAACCAGCGACTGTTATACAGTAATGATTTTAATGTTTTACTAAATATGAGAAATAAAAATAAAAGCAATATTAATATTTACAGATGCTATTGATTGCAAAATAATATATTATTTATTTATTAATTACTATGAACAATTCGTCCCATATCTAGTGAATGCTATATCCCGGTCTTAGAAATGTTATTGATTTAAGGTCTAGCTTCAATTTCTTCCTTGTTCTGGAACGAATACTTAAGCTATGAGCCTTTGTCATAACATGATGCACAAAATGAATCACTTTAGTCAATACTTTAATTAAATTTTATGGGGAGGTAAAATAGTTGCAGAAGTAAGGTTGCATATTATATAGAATCGTATTATAACATTGTGTTTAAAACTAACTAATAAATGACTAGCACAACACAATTTTGATTTAAAATACTTACTAATCTTATAAAAAGTGTAATAAATAATGTGTCAGTTAGCTGAAAAGTTATTTGGTCAGGGTATACACTATATAAGAAAGAAATAAATGTCTGAAATTATAATGTCACTAAAATAGTTTTATTTGTTATCCTTTATGAGAATTATACTTAGTATTAGTCTTAATCTGTAAGAAAAAT
The DNA here is from genome assembly GCA_902829305.4 of Spodoptera exigua. NCBI lineage: Eukaryota > Metazoa > Arthropoda > Insecta > Lepidoptera > Noctuidae > Spodoptera > Spodoptera exigua. The sequence goes on along the minus strand of LR824616.2, from coordinate 9,309,877 downwards.
ATGTTACTTTTACATTAATAGTTAGCACATATTATAAAACTTATTTATATATATTTATTAATATAATTTTATTCTAAAATAATATATTTATTTATTTTTGTTATCTTTTATAAATATTAAACGTCAAATATTTTATTTATATATTATTATTATGGATTTTATATAAAAAATATAAAAAAACCATTGTTAAAAACCTGAATTTAAAAATGATAACCCGGAATTGAACCCGTGCCCTTCGACTTCGTTATACTATCATTCTTATTTATCCGAGCTACCGATCGCATTTTTAATGATATCGAAAATGCGGGTTAGTTTATAACTTTTATTATTGTCTATTATTAATTATTGACGCCATCTTTTAATTGGTTTGCTTGACTTGACTTAGATGGCGCTATATTAAGTCCTCGGAAATGTGAAAATTAACATAATTTATGTGTATTTGAATATAAATATATTATTGTTTCTTAATTATTATTTTAACCATTAAAAACCTTATTGTGTGCCTCTGCAGTGTAAAGTATTCAAGCTTTGCAGGGTTATTTTCATTTAAAAGCAGCGCCATCTAGTTATCAATGGTAGCGTTATGCAAAACCTGTCAGTCAATAGTCGACCTTAAGCTCTCCATGCATTTTTGTCACCCTTAGTACCACCATACCTGCATCGTTTGAGGTAGAAAAACATTCAATGACTCATCCACCCCTATGACATGACAATCGCTTAAAACTAGTAAAAATAAATAAAATACTTTGGTTGTTGCGACATAACATACTATACAAATATTACGTCTTATTTTTTGTCTCCGCTCCGCTCTGGCTTATAAGTATAACAGATACAGAAAGAGACACTTAAATATCCTTACCATGACTTCCTTAAGATCTTTGGTCTGCAAATGATGAAGAGGTTCCAAGAAGTTTTGCTTGATGTTGTCGTCCAGAGAATACTTTACGTCGGCCATTTGCTTCAGAGCCTCGCCCATCTCGATGAGACAATTTGCTAAGAATTTATCAAAAATAAAAATGTTAAATAGCATAAAATTAATAATAATCTGTGTCTTCCGCATAATGAATGTAAAGTCCAGGATTCTATTAAAGAATAGTATGAGAGAGGTTGGTCTGTACATAGATATTGTAATGAACTAGTAGATGTAACATAACACAACTTGCTTGCTAGTGCTACAGGTCCTGGGAAAGAACAATTAAAAGAACTGGCTAAAAAAAACTAACATACAAATAAATATCATAGCAACGTTTTCTCATGAGGTGACTACACTTATCTTGGTTCTTCCAACATACACCGGATGATGGATACCGACACTACATTAAGGAATGAATCTCAAGTAATAGGCAAACCAAATTAAAATATGTCAATCAGTTTAGGCATCATTATAGCGTATGTTGGTTAGGCTTGCGCCACTCCCGAAGGAGAGCGCTGCACCCGTCCACGCTGCGTGCACGTCGCGTGACTGCGAAACGATAGAATGGAACGGAAAATCTAATGACAAACGAAAGAAAAACGTCGGCCTCTACGATGCCACGTAGCGTTCCACGACCGCGCGACGTGCACGCGGCGTTCTGTGGTCGCACGCCGCGACAACGCCGCGCGGTCACGCCCGGCTAACGCCAGAGTGTGCATCCCGGCATACCGTGTCCATCTGAATGACAAAGTTTGGTTCACCATCTTCGTAAAACACTCGCAACTAATAACACTTGTTTAATGCTACTTACAGAAGACGGTGTCCTCCCCAAGTTTCTTGCCGTAGAGTAGCATGCAGTCGCCTAGCACGCCCTCTGGCTGGGGGTAGGTGTTGCTCTTAGCTTGCCCGCTCAGTTTGCTGATGCCCTTCACGGCCGCCATCTTTGCACGAGCCGTGGGGTTCGGCTGCAGGAACTCTTTCGTTTTTGTTTGTAACTCTTCCACTAACTCGCAAGTGACGTCTGTTTTCTAAAAAAAGGTATTCAAGTATAAGGAAACTAGCAGAATGAAAACACCAATTTCTTATTCTGAAATTAAAATAATCTTTAAACCTACTGTTATATCTAGTTTCATTCAAAAGTCAAAAATAATTTATTCCAGTTAGACCCTTACAGGCACTTTAGAACTTCAAACAAAATTTTGAAGATATATGTAGAGTCAGTCTGTCGGTCAGTCTTCTTAGTGAAGCTATTTGCTCATTCCAAAGAGAAGATTCCGATGGAGAAGAACACAAATGTATATTGTATAAGTATCATACAGTCTCCACACATTTCTTAGGTTCAATTGTGAAATGAGATTTGAATTCATATTTCTGTGAGCGCATCGCATCTGAAGCTTTATTGTGTTACTATAAAAGCCAATAGTTACTGCTGTACTTACTCTTTCCATCTCCACAAAGTCCAAATCCAATTTTGTGCCCTCGGCACCTCCCATCTTTTCTGTGACATACTGAAATAAAGTATAATAAAAGTTATTTGTATATTTTCAGGTTGTCAGTTATACTGTGTCAGAATAAATGTCAAGAGAAACAAAAGTTGGAAAGACGTCGTTAAGGTTCTAACGTAAGTAACTCGACTGAACATAGCCACCGAATGAAACAGCGTAATGATATCATACATTTTAAACCCGAGTTAAAACAGTTGAAAAGAAATGTAATAACGAAGTTAAAGCATTAATGGGCAGCATTTTACTATTAAAAACTTTGTACAAAGGATAAACCGCGGAAGTATTGGGAGGGTTACGCGAACAAAAGCTTGGGTCGAGGTCTAGCCTTGGCCGGATTGTGCCCGGTCTGCGTCGGCAGCGAAACTGTAATAATGGGGAAAGCTTCTGTTTAAACTACTCACTACAAACGCAATCACTTTCTAATAAACTGACGATTAACGTTTATTCATATTACCTACATTACAAAATTACGTTAATCGTTCCTTACATTGAACACACACAGCAGTGTTTTTTTTTAATCTTAATAATGACTGCTTTCATATTGTTATTAAAAGAACATACTGTTACTCTCATAGAAATCACGGTAACAGAAGGATATAAATACTAATACTTAGAATTTCGAGATAGGAATGACTAGAACGAGTCCATAATAATTATAGAAAATAGAAAAGTCATAATTTTGTTTAAATGGAGACCAAAAAGACCTTTTAGACTAAATTTTATTGTTATTATTCATATAGCAAATTGCATAGACATCTAAATCAATTACTCCCAAAAATGTAGAATATTGCTTTGTTAAAAGTTGTAAGTAATAATATTGATTTTAATAGGCATAAATATATAAAAAGATTTCAACGAGATAGGACATTGTAAAATCAATGTATACTTAAAATATAACAAAGTCCCAGGCCAAGACCCAAAAGCTGTGAATAAGTTTAAACTTTTTTATTCTTTAAGTGACTTTCACTATGTCAATGTTAGCTTTAGTCGAAAAGAGAAAAAAACTTATAATAAATACACACTTAGATTTCTAGAAAGAAAAATATCACTTAAAAGTTATCTATCTTAAGTATTTTTGTACTTATTTTATTTTATATGACCCGTGTAATTTATTCATCTATAACAATTTCTGAATATTGAGATTAAGTTCGTTTCGTTTTCACTATAACACTATAAAAGATTGCTTATTTGAAGGATAAGCGCGTTCCAATAAATTTGTGAAATAGACCACGGAAAATTTGAAACATAAAATTCTCATTACGATTCCGTTAATGGCGTTTATCATGGCGTCTTAAACTCAATAATATCTTTGCACAAAGTACAAGTGTACCTATACACAAGTATACTTAAGGTCCTATTTACAATAGAACGGATGGAATAAAATGAATTGTAGAGGGCGGGACCTCCTAACAAAGACCTTGTTAGTCGGGACATGATCCTTGTCATGTCTCGCGGCCGTCGTAAAAACAGGGACGGACTCATAAACAACGTTTGTGGTTTCACGTCAGAACTTTAAGATAAGCAAAAAATGTTCCCGGAGACGGCTTCCGTCTTGCACAGCGCTAATCATTCGCGCAATCTACTTTATGTCTCTTCCACATTTCACGTTCTTAGTTGTTGTTTGTGCAATGCGAAATACACTCTATAGCTTCAAGAATAAAGTTAATTGTGTATCAACATAGTATTATTGATATTTTGCCTATAAATATTTATATTGATTCCGTACGATTATTCAGCATTGTAAAGGTAATCCCTGTTCTCATTCATAAGTGAAGTCCGTCTTGCCTTCGTTCATCCACATTGCCCTGTAGCATTGTGCACTTGACTATGTCGAGGTTAAAAGGAAGGATTGAGGCCACTACTCTCCGATGAGCTTAAAGTGACCTCGACTGTTATTTCCCAGGTAAGTAATATTTACCTAGTTCTACCTTTTGTACTCGGTTCTTTAAAGTCGCAGTATGATTGTAGGCAGTTTTTATCGAGAAAATGTGTAAAATATTTTAATGTTGAGCAAACCATTCGGTATACTAATAAATAAAAAAACGTTACATTATTGTTTAAAAATATATAAGTATAATTTTATCTAAATTACAAACGCATATTTATTGTTCCATATTTAAATTTAATTAGGAACTAGCAAGCACTTTCATTGGAACATGCAACATCTATATTAATTTACATGGAAACCTATCACGTCAACACCTACTCTCAAAACTCTATTAAAGCGATCTAACTATGTTCCCGCTTCAATGTCGCAGGACTCGAGAGAAGCTGCGAAGGCCGTAATAATTGGGGCACCTCGTCGATATAGGGCAGGCTAGGTCACGGCCAACCCCTCTGCGCACACTTCCCGTCCTTTTAACACCCAAGGTACAATGGGGATAAGCAGTGATTTTAGAACATTTGTTATAATCCTAATAGATAGCTCACATCAGTATAAATATCGTAAAGTTGATATAAATCGCACAGGCGGCTTGAATAAATAAAAGTAAATCTTAACGCTATTACGTTAGTCTTTCTTTAAATAAATAATATACAAGGACACAAAACATTGATGACACAATGTTGATATAGTTTTGTGATTCATTTATAAGCGTACACAATTTGTATTTATATAACAAATCGATTGGATGGGCCCAAAATAAGCGAAGTGCTTTTCGTTCGTGTACTTGTATAGCATGGTGATTTGTGTTTATCGGTGCGAACATGGGTATGACAAGTCGACAAGTGGGCGTAGTCATTCTTCAGAGACCTATGAAGTCATCCCAACTGTTCGTGGTTCATTACTACAAGGATTACTACGGAGTTCGCACATAAATGAGCGGAAGATAAATATTTGCTCTGAGGTTACGGTACATGTGCGAGATTATCGTAAATCGCGTTTATCGCTCGGTTTGCTTCTTACAAATTGTATTAAAGAGGTCACGCATTCAGTCCATAGCAGCAGACGATGGAATATATGCTTTTATTCGAACATTAAATAAAGGGTCTTAAGTCCCGTGTGATTAGGTTTAGGCAAGCGTACGCTAACGTTGATCGGATCATTGCTTTCCATTAGGCGGTATGAGATATCGACAAACGATGTAGCTTTTTGAGAACATAAAATAATCCAGCAACTTGTTTTATAATTTACCGGTCGATTAGGTATTCAGTGAAAACAGGATCGATGTAATTTTGTAGTTACGAAACAAAATATTACGCTACTTTTATCCAAAGAGGTAGTTACACGTTTAAGGCAAACTTGTTCATCAAAAATTTACTCGAGAATTGAGCGCAGGACATAAATATCAATAAACTAACAACGAGGTCTGATATAACAGAACGACAATCATAAACCGAATTTATATACATTGTATTGAATTTTTACATAGCCTTACTTTTTATTTGGAAAAACTGCACGGCAAGCAGTCCGAGTATAGTTTATTGCCGCGTTTTGTGGTCCGGTAACAGTCATAAAATGGGTATAAAACAAAAGGAGATAGCTATTTATTCGTAGAACAAGAATGAAATATAAAATCTAGAAACATGGTTGAAGACAAACTAAATAAGTTGAACTAGAACATAGTTCAAGCTCCTACACTAAGATTTATGCGAATGTAGAATTTATTGCCAACGACACACTGGACTATACGAACGTTCCAAGGAAATGCAGACGCATTGAGTGCTTAGGATTTCTTGGCTTTACGTGTATCTTCAAGATAATAGTGCAGTTTGTAAGACAGGCCATTTCTGCTTCTTCAGTAATATTACTTGTTCTGAATTTAAATAAGAATATGGATTAAACTTTATATGTATTTTAAAAAGGAGGTTTCCACTTCAAGCCACATCACATAATTAAAACATAATTTAACGCAGTCACTCATATGTGTACTTAACAAATATCTATCATATTTATTTTCTAACTAAGAGCGTATTCATAGTTAGAAATGTTACCGTAACAGGACAAAACTAAAAATAACAAAAATAATATTATTCTCCCTTTGACACGAGTCTGCCAAAGGTCTTTCAATGCTAATAATACGGGCTTTATTTTATACATTTCATATTTTCTATAAATAGAGACCCTATCTGATGTGTATTTTAACTTTGTCCTTATATAATTTCTGTGTGGGATATAGTTTCAGATTGGGCGTGATTGGGATTGGAAATTACCATCTTTATTGTGCCATCAATCATTTCATATTTTTGCTTGTTTTGTTACTTAAGTAGGGGCTTTATCAAGAACACGTGGGACGTATATACTGGATAACAAACTATTGAGTAGTTAATGTTTTTCAAAGCAGTATATACTAGTATATTCTGGTATGGAATTTTTAGTAAAGAGGACGCATAAGTCTGACCTCTGATTTAAATACACTAGTATAAGAGTATATGAATGAGTCTTTCCCACTTTAAGAATCTACATTTTACACCTGGAAATCCCTTAGTAGAAATTCTTATTCAAAACTTAGGCGAGCGTATATTTTATGACGACCAAAAACAGTTTTCTTCGATATTCATACACAAGATCAGATTTTATCTCACAAAGGCTAGTCTACCGTATAAGACTGACCTTCACAAAATCAGGTCGATACGACTGTGTGAGAGATAGTATGAAATATTTTCCAGAAAAAAGAAAAGATCTAAGGATTGTTTTAAAAGTACTTCGTACACACGATAGAAGATAAATTATAAAAAGTTTGAGAGTATTTCGTTGACGAGAAAACTCTTTATTCTGTAAAGAGATAGATATCTCGCAGCGTCCGCACATTGGAAGCTCTCCCTGTGTCATCACTTTACGTAATTCCGAACAAAAGTGAAAAAGGTGATCTGTAGATAAAAAATCTTCAAAATTATTTCACTGAAATAAAAAGTGCTACTTCATTCGTCAAGAGGTCGTGAGTGAGACGGACGGGAAAGCGGTAAATGTCGAAATTCTTAACCTTAACGTTTGGTAAAGTGTCCTTGAATACACTGTGATCGGTAATACAAGTAGTGAAAAATAAGTACTGCAAAGCGTTTTTAAAACAAGCAACAAAAAGTAAGAAAGGTAGACCAAAATCTTCATAGCAAACACTATCTTGTATTTTTTTAAGAATTCATTACTCGTTGGTACGAAGGTACTGTAAGTCCAGACAGGACACCGGAGGTCGAGATGCCCACAGTTTATTTTTCATCAGGCTACAGGCGACTAAATAAATACCAGACCTGCCTTTCAGAATAATGTTCGCAAACTGTTTAACATTTCACTCATTAACAGGAAACATTACGTTGAGAAGAGGAAACTAAGTAACGTTTAGAGCACTGTATTATCTCAATATTGTTGTAGACTAAGTTAAAACAAAAAGGGATACTATGGTTATAAAGTTTAATAAACTTGGTGCTCATCCAACTGGTTAATTGAAAAATATTTCAACAAAATCGATGCTACAAATATGTCGCTAGGTGAAATGCTGACTCGAGTCCAAATTGAATTTTAAAAAAGCCGGTCAAGTGCGAGCCCTGGTTGCGTGATAAATGCTCTCTGCATTGGCGTATTGGTATTGTTACACAAAGGCTAGTAGAAAAGTTTTGATTTAAAACGCGAACGTTCTCACTAGCACTTTTCTCTTTTTCCAAAGACAATTTTAACAAGGTTACAAATTACCTTCGAGCCTCTCGATTTAGATTAAGTCAATAATTAAAATCACCTTTCAATAATCTTATATATAAAAATGGATCGCAAAATGTGTTGGTAAGCGCATAACTCAACAATGCCTGGACCAATTTTGCTAAATCTTTTTTTGTTATATTTGTTATTGTTAGGAGATGGTTTTTATCAAAATATTAGAAAAGTAGAGTGGAAGATTAGGAAAAAGTGACCCTTTGATACCGACATAGTTGGACCCGTGCGAAGCGGGGGCGGGCCGCTAGTAATTTTATATTAATACTAAGCCTTTATTTTCAACTTTGATAACAAACTCAGCTTGTTAAAAAAAAAATAAGACTGCTTTATCTCAGACCAGGTTATCAATATTACATGTCTCAAATAGAGTACCTATTAATACCAAATACCCTCAAACAATTAAGTAATACGGTTAAAATGGTAAAGGCGAACAACATTGAAACTTAAGAAAAAAAAGATTTATAACCAGAAATATCCACCGGCACTTATAAGCATTGAATTAACATTATAATCTGTGAAACCTGCCAAAGTTTTTTTTTATTCTGATATCCTCCGTCCACAATGGTATAATCCCTAAAGGTTTTCTTTTAAAAAGTTTTTAATCTCGGCAGATATTTTCCTCAAGACTGTTCTTTTATAAATGAACGTTTAATAATAAACTCTCCTCACCTGATTGGCCTTGTTGATTTGCTTTTTTAGACCGGCGAAAGCCATGGCTGTGGTGTTGCGCCTATCTTTGGTTCAAATTATCTGAAATGAGAAAAAAGAACATTAATTAACTAGTATTCAAACGCTTAAGTTTAATTAAACTTCTGCGTGTTTTAACAACTATATAAAGAAGCAGATTTGTTTGAGAAACTCAGCTTGTGACAAGGATCGCATTATAATAAGTACACAACAGTAATTTAAAGTACAAAAAGTAAATAGAGAAAAGTTCATTTTCATGAAACCAGAGCTATTTAAAATATTACTTCGTAGTAAGGTAATGGGTTAAATTATGTATAGGTATTCTAGTAAAATACAGAGCCGTAGTTTTATCTAGAACTTTAACCTTTGAAAGCAATCGATTGGAGTTCAATTAAATAACAACTCGGTCAGTACTCGTGCTCAAGTGTTATACTAAGTAGTTACTACAAGTATTTACTTGACCACGTCATTTAATAACTAAGCCGTTAGAAACAAGAGTACCTACGGACGTCCAGTAACAGTTGAAACATAAGTTTAAAGCGCGAACATTTGGGAGACAAACTGGCCGTTACGAAATAATTATTCTGTACGTGTACCAGACACGGCCAGTAAAAAGTACTTACAGTTACAGAACAGTTTTAACACCGAAACTTTTATCATTGGACGCAAGTCTCTCTTCTAGAGCAGGCTGCCTAGCGGAGAGTAGGGTAGCCGAGTTTGTTATTGGCACGGTGCCACATTAACGGATCGATACGGTCGCGAGAACTGTAAGTAACATTATGTAATCGTCGACTTGTTCAACAATAACCCTATTACGGTAGTAGGTTCAGGTTAATGTGCACTATGGCAGAGTCCGGCAACCGACCGCCGCTTACCCCTATTAATTGATAGTTGATAATCTATTAACGTTACCCTTGTAATACGAGGTCGGCTGGAGAAAAATCTCCACGGATTTATCTTACATAATTTATTTTAATGAACGAACCAACTTACGCTGTTTAAGTAAATTAAGTTACTTTAACCCAAAAATGTTTAAGCTTAGTTTAATTTCGTTAGTTTGCAGGGTCCAGTAGGCTTTATTATAACATACCAACGTTTTAGCGATTTATGCCATCACTAAGAGTAAACAAGTATAAATATTACTTTCATCTCCACACATAACTTGGGTCTTTACACAAGTAAGTAGGTAGTTAATAACCCATTGTTACGTGTTGTTGGAAAGGGCAATGAACACGGTTGCGGGTTAAGGGTCTATAAACTTCCATGCCGTGTTATAATTATTCATCAGTTCAGTTCAATACTAACTATACATTTTTAAGTATCAAACAACCTGTTGTCGGACGGAAAATCGATTGCGATAGCTTAAAATAGCAATACGCAAATAGGTCTCATTTCAATCATTGAATGGTCCGACGGCCTTTGAAATATAAAATAATTTTGATTTACAATTTAACGGAATATATCATTACATGTATTATTATTTTCGTTTTCATAATTACATTACCGAACTTTTAACAATATTTTTCACGTACGTATATTAAAATAATAAAACGTTCACTGTTTGAATAAATAATACCTACGGAACGTCCGAATTAAAAATTCAGTTCATGTACCCGGTCTGTTAATTACTAATTCACAAAGCGAAAATAATAAAAGCGTAGAGCCAAAATAACAATATTAGCTAGTGAAATGTTTATTTATAGTAAGCGAAATGTTCGCAGCAGATAACAATGGACCATAAAGAAGCGTTTACAATGTTTGCTTAGCTTTATTCTCGTAGCGCATCGTAGCGCTTTGTAGATGGGATCTACGCCGTAGCGCTACACGCTAATGTAATTGAAATATTAAGCTCATTACACGAAATTGCACAAGTATTTATTGGTGTATTTGTTTACTATTTGTAACTTGTAACAGTGTATTAAAATTTATCAGGCTCGTGGTACTAGTCAATCTATTTAATCCTATCAAAATCACTCATTTGTATGCAAAATATCGGGCGGGTTGATCCGGCAAGCATTATTTGAAACATGTAACGTACACAAGCTTATCTAGGATAATATATTGAGAGATTTTGTTCAAAAACACAGACAATCAGCTCAGTAACATGTATGCAAAGACTAAAAACTATTACAGTAGAGATAGTCGACGATGAAGATACCAAGACTGCACACAACCACTCACTGAGATAATAGGTGCTTCAGATAAAATGAAGTTATATGCACCCGACGTCAAATCACATACAATATTCTGATGAACTTTCGCCGAAGACTCCCCGATTAAGTCTAATAGAACCTTAAAGTTTCATTACGTGGAAGATTGCAATTTTATTTTACGGTTTGTAATGGGAGGTTCTCCATACTCATGAATATATAAAGTGAAGTGGAAATTAGTAATATTAGACCGCGACACGTGGGCGGTCCCGCGTCACTCATTACGGTGATATTAAAATTTGTACGCTTGTGAGCGCTTCTCAATATTTTACACGACCTTTGGGTCTCAAAGTAATTTCATTACGTATTTAATTTTTCATTGAGGTGGAACTTTCATTCACAATTACAAAGTCGAGAGTTTTATACGTCAACTCAAAATTAAAGTAAGTATCATGTACTAAATATGCTTTCAATAAATTATTATATATCTTTACATCTACAAGGGAGAGAAGGGTTTCATAACAACACGACTCAACATTAATTACACCTCTTTACGTCTCAGTAAAGGTTCTATTTTAAGCGAGGCTCAGGAGAATTAGTCGTCAAACTTTGAGTAGACCTGAACAAGCTAGAATGTTGAGCGAAATCTCACTTTGATGTTTTTTTTTACAAAATCCCAAAAGCGAAGTGTCTCGTGACAACGAAAAACAAAAGAATAAATCTAAAAATAGGAGCGTGGTGCCTGCTTTTCTGTACTTTCATGAATAAACTTTGAAAACAATAAATATGACATGTTTCAGCTCTACTGATGTCATTTCTTTTTTATTTGTTTCCGTCTTACAGAATAATGACAGAGTACGGCGGAGGTGGACAAATCAGCCAAATCTAAAAGTTTTTGTTTAAATTAAGTATCTTATAATGCAAAGTCACAATAGCAGACCCTTATTAGCGTCGCGACCACATTACTTAGATCCTAAATTATAATTATGAAGGTGCTAATGGAGTTACACCATTTACGCAGACGTTATGATCCTCGAGCACTCGGCTCACGCGTACAACTCGTGACTGAAAACATTCAGTGAAGCCAGTTCATTTCAATAGATTTATTAGTAGAACACAACTTTATATACTGACTAAATTGCCAATTACACACTGCCATTGAGCGCATGGCTGCGGCTTCACACAAACGGACATTTTGCCCCGCTACCCGCTTACAGTACATCAAAGATAATTTCGATAATATTAATTAGGGTTCATTAGCTTTTGCTATTACTAGAACATACATACTACACGGGTATTACATTCAGCTACGTTGATTACTACATTGATTTATGGCTTATCTATTCAAAATTGTCCCTGAATAGCCATTAATCTAAGCGAGCTCAATATTAGGGTCAAAGCAACGGCCCTGTACGGCAGCGATAAATGAAGACCCAGCATTATGTAAATCACTCGAGTTAATTTTATACGAAACGAAGGATTTTGTTTGGAAAAATTCACAAAGGGAAGAGTGTGAACATGAACAAATGTAATTTAGGGCGAGCGGTATTTGTTTCGGTTGGAAACATCTGCCCATTGTGGTGCTTTTGGTTCCATTTAGCTTTATATACTACGTGTATCGACGTGGCCTGACATTTACAGTGCACTAAAAGCTATTTCGGTACGAATAATGACACAAATGGCCTGAATCATACAGAATACATAATTAAACCGGGATTCAGATAAACTAGTATGACGTATCAAAAACCTCAAGGCTACATATTTCAACAAAGATGTACTAAATTGAATATCATCTACAAAGAAAAACAGTCTGTTGAATAATTTAACTCATTTAATATTAGGGTTAGCCAGATAATGTTGAAATATCACATTAGGGTTGTCTAGCTCGGAGCTAAACTTAAAGTTAATATTTTTGATGTTATAACATTTTCCAAGAAAATTATTTCAAGTTTATCTTCTGAGCGGTTACATGGGAGTATATAGATTCACATGACAAGAGTACGTCCGCGGGGCATACAATACACAATAGTGTTCCAATATAAGTTTTACGCTGTGATAGGAAACCCGCAACAATAGTTTCCGATCTTTTTTGCAAACATTTTCACAATGGCGTAGTTTATTATCTTTGAGGATTAAAGTTCTTTCCGATAATATTCCAGCGATATAAGGTATATACAATATTTATTATAAGTCAAAGAAAAATTACATTTTATCACAAGGAACTTGCCTTTGAATTTTTATTGGATTCTAGCACTAATTGAATGCTTTTGATCTTTTTGTCCTTTATCTGCAGATCATCGATTCTCGTTAGTTACTCACGAACTCATTTTCTGAAGCATATTTCGAACCAATATGGCTCACGATATACATAAACTTATTCATTTCAAGAACCTTTTTATAACATAATGTGGGTAGGAACAACTTACTTATACATATTTGTAAATACGAGTTATATAATATTGATGAACAAGTACGAAGGTAAATTGTCACATAACGATTCTAAATAATTCCATATCGAATATTAGTATACAAATATCAAATTCTAAGACGGAATAAATTTAAAACTAAAAAGTTTGTGTGGGCGATTGGTTTGTTATTTGCAACATAAAACCTTTTTGATACATACCTACGTCTACGTAGACATAGTATATCAAATTGGGCATGCTACCTCAAACCCACAGGTGTGTATTGGGAGTTGTACTGATTAATAATTCACAGTGTCTGCAGTGGTAAAGCGGCTTCAGACATCTCGCAAAACCACTACCATTTAATCGGCTGGGCAAACTGTTTTGTTCTAAAATGTTAATTTGGTCCTAGTACCTATAAACACGCTGAGCTTGGTTTCATTATACTTACCTGAATTTAAAAGATTAAATTAAAAAATATATATTTAACGCTACAACGCCTCCTGTTAACCACAAGGATTTAAAAAAAATGTTTGGACGGCATTAATATACTTATACATAAGTTTACTCAAATCAATTCCATTACGTAACTTATTCTCGTATAAGTACGAGATTTTTACCGAAATAGAGAGAGTATTGGAAGCCTTGTCGTCTGATTGGATACTAAAAATAGAGTACGCCTTTTCGATAACTCTTAAAGTAACAGGTATTAGTCAGAGTTACCTTCATTTGAAATTAATTGGTAGGACAAACGGTCTTACCAGCTTAGGTACTCTTTACTATGTTCCTTTTATGAAATTATTATGAAGAGAAGACATTCTCTTGTTTCCAATAAGTAGTTATTACGTCCAAACCTACAAGGTAAGTAGCTTCTTAGACTTTTCCAATTGAGTTTTTCGTTGACGGAATCCCTTGTGTTTCTCCAACAAAATACAAAATAATACTCTCACATTACGTATATTTGTAAGTGAGAGGTATCGCTATGTGTAATTACTAGCGTTCCGCCCACGGATTTACTCGCTGTGCCGAGATAAAAACTGTGTTAATCCAGGTCATGGTTTATCTCTATTCCAGTTTTCGTTTAAATCCGTTTAGCACTTTAATTGTGAGTTTAACATCGGCTATAATTTATTAACTTTTTGTAACTATACATTAGAGGTTGATTTGAATTGTAGACCATAAACCTTACCTATAAAGAATAAAAAACGTAGAATTCATCGCCTTTTCTTCATTTGGAGATTCGAAATTGGAAACATGGGTGTACGTTGATAAAAACCCCTCTTCTTCAATTATAGTGTGCTAATTAACTGATCAACATCTCCCGGCATGAGGATAAGAAACTTCCATTGTAAGATCACCCCTTTTCTTTCAGTATCCATGTGCAATAACCAAGTTATGCATCTATAAAAACTCAATATTAACTTCTTCGGCATTTTACGACGTCGCATGACGATAAGGTTCAGATACGTTTTACATTACCCACCCCCTAGACGCAAAGCTCTAAGTTATAATTATATTGAATCGATTGGATCCTCACTTACCGACCGAGGTTAATCACTGACACAATCTATGAGCTTCCTTTGATCTAGAAGATTATTTGTTATCTATAATTAGCTCATCTTTCATTCTCTCTGGTACTAGAGTTGAAAGGAGATATGAGAAAGAAGGTTTCATATTGACATCCATACGTTTATAATACGTGTTGGTGTCCGATAGTGAACAAAGAAGTGCCTATATAGGGTTTCATTAAATGGCTTGTATAAATTGTTACTAAAAATTGAATGAATGCTTGAAATAATATCAATTAACGACATGTTATAGAAATTAAGTTAACATTATTTATTAATCTTTTTAATTATAAATTAATTATCCGTGAAACACAATTAACAATAACACAAAATCATTTTGTACTTAGGACACAGTCTAGTAATACGAAATTTGTACCAAACACAGTTATCAAAACGTTATAATAACACGAAAGTACATAAGTAGCTCAATTTTATGAATGGAACAGAATCTATTCAGAGAATTTCAATATCGAGGTACTCGAAGAAAAATTATATGAGAGGCAATAAAATGAATGACTGATACCATAAAACCATATAATATAGGTTTCTCTTAATCGACTCCATTATATATTAACACATTTATTTAGTTACATACATCCATTAGTAAAAAAGAATGGATATTACGACATCAGTATTGTAAGTAGAAAAATCATTACTAGGTTTTAAACACAATGATTATTGCTCTGTATCTACCACATACCTTGGTTCCCCTTTCTCAATAAGTTCCCGCGGCTTCTTTAAGATCACGTCACTGATTCACTTTGACGGTATATGAATATACTGAGTTTGTTATCGTAGTGCTACGGCGTAGCAGTCAATAGTTCACGTAGCTTGGACGCGACTGAAGCGCTCGTAGCGCTACGGAGCCGTAGGGGTGCGCGCGCAGCCTCGCCCCTCACATGTAAACCCGATATCAATCCGCTTCCAAACAATTTCGAAACGATTTGCGAATATTCGATTTAAAGTCGTATCTTTAATGTATCGACATCTCAAGTCTCACCGTATCTCATAATTACGCAGAAACAACAAACACTCCGTAAAACGAGAATATAATTAATGTCATTTTCGCCGAAATTCTGTCGTCGAATGGCAATTATCACTTTGTCGCAATGGTTTCGGAGAATCCAGTATATGTTACACTAAATTGTTGCCGTGATTAATGAACCCAGCTAGATTTACATTTCAAACATGCATAACAACATCAAACTACGAAGAAAATGAATCGTTTATATATTTTGTAAATATATTAAATGTTTTTGAGTAGAAGTTACCTAAGAAATAGTTATATAAACCTAAAGGTTAACTCTGTCCGAAAATAGGACCAGGAGCCGAAGATTACGAAAGGCAACCGATCACTACTTAACAGAAATTAAAAAGTTGGTACTATGGGTTAAGCAAAACAAAAATAGAATGTATAATGTAAGTAATTAGGGGAACATTCACTTATTTATATGTATGCTTCACGACACTTATACATGATACTTAAAATTCGTCTGGAGCACGAACGAGATTGCTAGATCGCAAATAGAACTGGCTTATATAAGATACTTGAGTCTACACGAGTATTATATATCTTATATGGCCAGGTATTTTACGCAGAACATAAAAAGTAGGACATCGAGTGCATTCCGTTTTATTAGGATGTGGAGAACTTCGCAATGGACGCAGAATACCGCATCGCCAACTTTGTCCTCCACTAAATAGATTCATTTTCTAGCCCGACGCCAGAACCTTTTAATTTAGAAGTTTCATGCATAAAATAAGCCATTACCGACCTTATCTGACTGGACATAGAAGTCTAGTCTGCGCTAAAAAATATCGATATGTAATTTATCAATGTCGCAGAGATTTGGCTTGAGAAGGGAAAACATAATCCTTTTGACTTCATAGCTCCACTAAATCCCTCACGACGACGTCAAAGGTATTAATTTTTTTTTTCTTTCTATATTTTATTTACGATATCTGTTTCCTTCATAATTCAATAGCCCTAAGGGTCTCATCTCTTCATTCACATAACATTTGTAAAAACAAGGGTACGTACTTATATAAGTATATAAAATTGAGAGTCACGAACACTGCAAAACAAGGGTTTCGCAATACTCATAAACGGTTTTATCAATTCCGAACGGACAGCAAATTGTACGGTAAAAGGTACTCTCTTTCAGCTTTTAAATGTCAGTGATATTGAAATAATATTGAGGGGACTGAGTCGGAACGATATTTTTATTTATTAATAATACCGACTTTTTGATGAAATCCTTTTTATACCAGTATGGATGGTGGGTGTATAAAATGTTATTTAAAAATAGTAAAGTAGTTTTGTTAAATTGTGTTCAATATTAGCCCAAACATTCTAGGTAGAGGATGAATGCAGAATCAGGCTTTCAGCAGGCACTTAAAATGCCTTGCGGCGCTAAGTGCCTGAAAATAATGAGGGTATGGTTTATTACGATATAAACTCTAGCCCCGCAGTGACGCATTTCCCAAACTATAATTAGTGATGTTTTGTAAATATATAGATACCGTTTTGGTTGATAAACAAACAACAATTCCCACGTTTTCTACAAAGAAAAAGTCGTATGTATTAATTACTTCTACATATTTGCGAATGTTATTATTATCAAAATAATACTGCAACCTCATATTCCCACACTGAGCTTAAAATAGCTAAATGAGGGTTTATACTAGCGGTAAATGTCATACTGCAATGTAATACGTAGGTATGCCATTCCACGGAAAACGTTCCATTCCGATAATTGCCTCGAATGCCGCGCTTCAACTATTTACAGCACACAGTAAAAGATTTTCAGGAACTTACAACAAAAAGGTTTTTGTTGAAGATGTTCCAAAGTGTACTAAAGATATCAATTCAGCGAAAAGTCTTGATAGTCATACTAATAAAAGGGTGCTTAAAATATTGGTGCCAAATTCCCAAAGTAAAACAACTTTATTTTAAAAGCTAGGAGAGAAAACCAATAAAACTCGAAACTGTCAAACCGAAAAAGTGCCAAAGAATTTATTGCTTAATATTTGCACCGAAACTGGACGAGAGAGGGGGTTCTTTAGAGTGTCTGTTAATTCCACGTTGCGGCGGATTTCCTCAAAAGAAAAAGGCACTTTTTGTAAATATGTTAAAAAGATAGAGCTATAAATACCTTCATATTTATGTAGTTTGAACATTTCAAATACATTTTCTGGATAAGTACAATAGTTGATGTACTTGTACATTTTATTTTGCAAAGTGAAAGATGACAACACAATTCAAAACCGATACTGAGAGCAAACTTATAAAATTGTGAATGATTGACTGATAGCAAAATTTTACTTATTTTTAGCTGTCTTGCAGGCTTTTTAAGGTCATCATTATCATCATTCAGCCTCTCAATGCTGGGCAACCACTTAAAATTACAAAAATAGCTTTGTTTAAACCTCACCTTTCATTTTCATTGTATAAATAAAAGAAGGTGATCCTGTATGCATGTGTAGATGTGCACATGAACTGCTCATACGTAATAGAGTTTACTACGGAGATAGCCTAGTCTGCTGGCGCTAAACTAATAGTAGCACACCGGCACACGTTGCACGGTGATGATAGCACATAAACCCGCCACTACATAAACATAACACTCAAGAGCATGTGGTTATGACTTCTTGAGTGGTTTCTTCAAGATAAATCGTTTGGACTTTCACGAACACTCCTATCACACTAGCAAAGAGGGCGCGAAAGTATACTGTGCGATGAATATACAAAAAAAAATGTTGGTAGGTAGATAACTGATTTACCAATCAGTTTCGCAGGGTATACCCAGTTTTCTAAACTGTAGGTAGATATCTATTATCGTGAAAATGTCATTCAAATTCGTTCAGTAGCTTTTACGTGAGTTGTGCTATGAAATCATGGATGTTTGGTACTTATTCACTTCCATACCCATAAACTGATGTAAAAGCCGGATCCGAAAAAAAATTTCACGAAAATAGATTATAATAGGAGAATAAGTAGGATTTTAAACAGTTAAAAGGAATTTTTTGTCAGCAATCACTATGATATTTCTATAAACCATATTTTTATCACAACATCATACACCTACCTCTTAAAAAGGTTCACATACAATGTAACAGATTCTCTTTATTGTGTCTACAGGAAGCAAGCCTTTGTTAAAAAGGTAAGTCTCCTCTCATTTTCGAAAAATTAATATTGTATACTTGTAAGCCTAACGCTGGAGGCATGATGTAAGCAATGTAGGTGGGCGTTTGGACACAGGTATACATAGCTCGCCGCAAAAATAAATCCCTCTGCTATAAGTACATGGTATAAATGTGGGAAGCCTATACTAAAATTTCTAAGAACTGCCAGAGTTTTATCCGATGATGTCCTCTCCGAGTCTAATCTACTTAGAACAACATGTAATTTGTCGTTCAGTAAATTCTTATTATACCTAATAAAGCTAAGACTACTTACATTTTATTTTAATTAACAATTCAATTTACTAAATTACTATTTCTTCGAAATATCAAAGTACTTCAATTGTTAAAGTTCAACGTAGAGCTTTCATAAACATGAATGAAGTAAAACAAACAATAAACAGTATTGTCTAAATTAATCTTGATTGTTTTATCAACTCCGAATATCGGGTTTACATTGAGCATGAATATACAAGAATTCTGATAGATACGTTTCTGCGAAGCCTGAGTGTGGGTAGTTGGTGGTAATTGCTCTATTTGTGTATCTTCTGGGAGCACCTTCGATAAACTACGTGGAATGAACACGTACATAATTACTAATTAACAGTTGCGCTTCTATTCCCTTGTGTGAATGAAAGCTATTATATTAAGTGATATCTGCGATACGTAGGTAGAGATTACCTGACCATAAGTAGTATATCTGATTAAAAATAAATTAGTTACGCTTTGAGTCGAAGCAATTTCATTCTACAATCTAAAATGTACATTGATATTATCTGTTAGACTATGAGACACAGATAACATTTAAGCGCATATTTTCTTAAGAATCCTGACACTACAGCCAAGCAACCACCACAAAATTGTATACAAAGTTTTAATAACTAGCTACTCTCTCGCGGTTTCACCCGCTGCTCGGCTCCGTTTATTCGTAGCGTGATGTTTTATAGCCTATAGCACTCAGGAATAATGCAGCTACCTATCGGTGAAAGAATTTTGGCAATCCAACCAGCGATTCCAAAGACCTCTTTATAATATTAAGTATAGATGAAATAACAAATATTTTCCTAAAATATTAATAAAACTTGTACAAGCATCAATGATTTTTCATCGTAACATTTTAATTTATGTAGAATCAGCGAAGCAAGAATGTTTAGCCAAATTAACCTTTAGAAATGCTAAGAGTACGTGGTATCGTTATTGAAAAAGACATTTGAACAAGTAACTTTAATAATTATATTCATTGTATAACAAACGATATTTATTCTTCACGGATAGGATAACATTTTCCCTGTAATTATTGATAAGTTTCCCATGAACTATTA
This sequence comes from Spodoptera exigua, assembly GCA_902829305.4. Lineage (NCBI taxonomy): Eukaryota > Metazoa > Arthropoda > Insecta > Lepidoptera > Noctuidae > Spodoptera > Spodoptera exigua. The sequence continues at coordinate 9,289,501 of LR824616.2, read as the reverse complement.
GTTGTTGTTTTATGTGCGTATGAAAACAAACTCGTGCTTACAACTCCCATCCAAAGTCTCCCACGCAGGTTAAACGTGCTCTAATAGATCGCCCTTTGCTTGTTTTATTTTTGGTATCACAAGACTATTAATAGAGGGTAACATTTTAATCGGAAAAATACCCACAATTTTACTCAACTCACTGTCCTTACTATTATAACGTTTTCCAAGAATATTTCTTAGGGAGGATTAAGTCATATTGTGACGCTTCTAAATAGAGTTTGTAAATAAAACAAAAATAATAAATTTCTGTTATTCAAGGTACAGAGGTATTTAGGACACAACGGTTCCTATTTTAAGGTTTGTATTGTAAAACATTATTTGAACAAGTTTAATAAGCATAATTCTTTAAACTACGAATGGCATACCTACCTCGGCTAATCATGGAGGAGATTTCAAAATCAATGTAAGTATTAGGTACTTTATATACCTACCTACTAATAAATTGATAAGAGATCTCTTTATTTATTAGTGATTATTATATACACTTACTGAATCATCATCTCCATTCGATAAATATCATTGAAAGAGATAGTTTACTATCCATTTCAGAACGAACAGGATAACTCAATAGCAACATGCATTCTGGGATAATCAGGAATTTCAGGACTATGTGGGTACTTTAGAGAATTGCTATCAAGATCAGGTAATCTGCACAGAGAGCCTCAGATTAGATAATCCACAATGCAACCGGGAGGCATTATTCTCTGTGTCATAGCAGGTTCATCTCGAGGATATATCAGAACAGTATTAGTACCTTTTGTAGTCATTACTACTCACATGGGAACTTAGTTGCTCCTATAATACAGGTCCTATGACAAAATGTGTTATTTTTCTTCAAGCTTCGTGGGTTTCTTCAAAAAGCTTGATCGCGTGCAAGCTTTGTAGGTTTACTTTTTGGCAATACAATACATACAAACACACACATTTGCAAGTATGCTCAATTCAACTACTTATTGATTTCTATATGACGAACAATGCTCTCGAATTTAGCAGTGCTGCCAATCTTAGGGGTATTTATCTGTTATACCCGTTACCGTATACGCTTTTATATACTTTCATTTGAGTGTATCTGTTATTATTTTCAATAAAACCACAATTTAACTATCTATGTACCTCTTCAAACAAGTTATTGGCAGTATAAATATTATTATAAGTAAAAAGAAAAACAATTAAGTAAACAATTCAGTTACACTGTTGTGACAATCTGTGTTTTGTCTGAAAGTGATAAGCATGCTGATTATATTTTAATGAGTAACTCATTATACTTCTTGAAAACAATACCTATCGAAGTTATCGGTCAGTCTTGTATCAGTCGATAAAATATAATGAATAATCATTAGGAAGTTCCTTTTCGGTAATCAGAAAATACATAAGTACATTAATGAATTTGCAAAAAGAGAGTAACCTACACTTTAGTGGTAAAACAATAACACATGTATTCAGTAATAAAAAAAAGACGATGAAAGTACATTAAAATGAATGGAGCCCTAAGCTCGGTGTTAATTATTTTTAAGCTCCAAAAATTCACAACTTCATCGAAATACATCCAACCAGCAAAATAATTTACAATTTATTTCCAGACGAACATTCACATTTGTGTCTCGTTACACAAAATGAAATGTGACAATCACTTCATGCGTCGTTCGCTCGTTTCGTTCAGCATTTCAAATACGCCTGTCTCCGAACTCGTCATCATTTGGATTATTAACCTTCTACACCTAAACATATAGTCTATTGTCTAATGATGGATGGCAGACTCTCATAATTTATGGTAGAATAGTTCTATACAGGGTGTAAGGGACAGCCCTCCACAAATTAACAGGGTGCATTCAGCTCCTTATTCTGAATCATATTCCAGTGAAAATTCTTTCAGGAAAATTTTCAATTTTTTTTTCGTTTTTTCAGTTCCTACACTTCTATTTCAATGTATAATTACATTCTATGTATGAAGAATAACATTAATGTAAATAACACAGCTAAAACAAAAAAATACGCAATGGTTGTGTGAATTCTCTAAAGAACTACGCATGAAATCAGCTGTTCAATTTCTACCTAGCGCGAGTCGTTTGAACTCTCCGCACCGCGGTCACGGCGCAGCGGCTCGGCGCCCCACCGCGCCGATCGCCGCGCCGCCGTAGGTATACCTACGATCCCGTCCAACGTACAGAATAGCTGCGTCCCTTTCTGTCCATTGAACCAGTGTTGACAACTTTTAACTTTTGTTACCTCTTCTACCTTTCTACCTTTGTAAACGAAAATGTTAGAACTATCGAAATTTATCTAAAACTTGAGAACTCCTTTGCATTCATAATCACATTGATGAGATTTTCATTAATCAATTAATGAAAATCTTGTCGCGCACATAAATTGAATAAAAAAAAAATAAAGATTAGTCTAGTTTTAATTTTAAAGCATTTACAAATAGGTACTACCTAATTTATTAATTGATTGTTCTTTTTAAGCGATTACTGGCTAGTTTTTAAACTACTTACAGATTTACATGGCTTCATAATAGCCATGAATTGATAGTCGAGCCAGAAATTAAACACAATCTCCCTGGAATGGAAGCACAGCTTTCTATCACACTGCACTTTTATTATTCTAAATTAACTAAACAATGAAATTAGAATTAAATTGATTTAATCAATTCATTTCTCTACAAAAAATAACAGAATGATAAATTACGACCATGCATATTTTTTTATTTTTTACCCCGAAATTTTGTACCTAATTTTCGTGTAATTGGCAACAACAGATTTATGTTTGTGTGTGTCTCATCACATGCAGTCGCCATTGTGCCTTGCTGCGATGTTACTGTTTGTGTACCGCGAGCGTGTGTCGATACGGATCGCTCGCGCATTCGGCTTAAAAGTTTTGTTATAAGTAGTGTTATTAAGTTTTATTAGTTATGTAGTGTGTGAAGTGTAGTAAAGTTTTGTTGTAGAAATTGTGCGAAATTACTACCTAGGTACGTTTAGCGCGCGTGATTATGGGGAGATGATAATGTGTTGTAGTAGTGTAGGTATCCTGACCGTCGCCATCCATCAGACTCCAGGATAATTACTGGTGACTATCAACGCTTGCTAGAAAACCAGCCCATTGTTCCCAGACAAAAAGGCGCCGGAAGACCAATACCTACGTGGGTTTTGTAATTGGTTTGCTAACGTAACGAGACGCTACCACTTACCAGTGCTTTCCTATTTAAACGTAGTTTAGGTAGGTTTGGACCGCAACCGTGGCCAGCACGATCCCCAGACCTAACCCATTTGGACCCCTTTTTGTGGGGTTACGTAAAAGAAAAAGTGTTTGTGAGTGCGTGTGCAAGTGAGTACGAAATGCGAGACCGCATCACAAATGCTTTCCAGAGCCGCAAACCGGAGCGATTCTAAGGTACCTACGCATTTTTCTTTTTTTATCATTTATCAGTTACCATGTTATGATTGTTAGATTTTCTTTTGTTAGTAATGCGGCTATCTTTTAAATAATAATTTATTGTTATTAAAACGTGGCGCGAGCGCGATTATTAAATTGTCTTTTGTAAGTAATGCGGCTATCTTGTAAATAATAATTTATTGTTATTAAAACGTGGCGCGAGCGCGACCGTTTGTCCGAAAGGTAAGGTCGCGGCGCTGCCCATAGTGTAAAGTAATAATACTAAAAGCGCTGCCGTTCGCTGCGTGCGTTTGCGGTGGTAGCGATACATTGCGTGTAAGGTAATGAAACAAATCGGTTTAATTGGATTCCCATAACGTTCCTGAAATAATTTCATGTACCGGTCAACTTAAGACGATATACTGAATCCACCCTATCAGTTTGCGGAAGGCTGTCCCTTACACCCTGTATATTTTAAAAAGAACGGTTATAAAAATGTGAATGGTATAAAGATGATCTTTTATTGCTACAGTATTTATTTGCATTTTTGCACTAAATTATTATATATTGTGTTATATTTTTCTTTCATTGCTAATCTAATATCGTAATTTTGGACCACGATAACAACTGCGTGTTTCGCTCCAAATTATCGTAACGTACCTAATGATAGATAACCTTATTGTTCAACCTAACAATTTTAAATAATTGTGTTAACTTTTTTAACTATTCATTCATAAATTATTTTTAAGATGAGGTTTTATTCGTGCTTTTTTTAATAAAAAATAATTATACCACAAAGGATTTGTTTTTGAAGTACAACAAACCAAGTAATAACTAAAACTACCATCAGACTTGCAAATCATGAAGATAAAAGAAACTATTTATAAACGTGCAACAAATTAAGTCTGTGGCTTTGCATCAGACGGGTACAGTCTTAATTACAAGCGGGTTCGCTCAAAGATATTAACATTTTTATCAAAGAACAGATTCTTGGATATTTAAAAGACGCTTCATTTACCAAGATCTTGATATTAAAAAATAAAGAATTATAAAGAAAAAATCAGGGTTTATGTTTAAGATTTTATGCTAACAATGGCAATTGCGTGTTGTTAAGTACATTTGCTTACAAATACGATGAATTCACGCGCTTCAAGGTTATGAAAAAGTAAACTTCATTGATGCGGTAATGTGTTTAATTTCACCGCGGTTATAAACTTTATTGCTATCATAATTTAAAATCTATTTTCGCTAACCGTTTATTGTGTAAACTCGTCAATTTTACCTGTTTGCTGACAGTTTAACTGTGTTGTTTTATGCGCGGAGCGTTTAACGCGGTATTGGTTAGTTTGGATAGGCATTTCAATACTACAACTACTACTACTTGCAACGCATATAAAAGATAACTGGGGCTCTGATATAGGTTGTCGGGTTTCCGAATCCAATATCCTCCATTCGATACTCGTAAAAGCTGTCTTTTTAAAAGTAGTCTAGTAGTAAACCGGTAAGATACAGGTTCCACTAGGTATAGTAGTCCATAAAATAAACATTTCTTACAAGTCTCTGTGTACATTAACCCGTTATCGTTAAACATGTCTTATCGCGTGACCATCAATTGTGATAAAAAATCGTGAACAATGCTTTGTACGTTAAACAAGGACATTGATAATGTGGGGCATTGATCTACTATATCGTCTTTACGATATGCCGAATTGTCTTACATGGTTATTAAATTCCGGGCACATGAAGCCTCGGGCTTTGAACAACAAAAATCGTCTGTCGCCGATTTTATATTACGTGGAAACAGACAACTGTATTACGTGTAAGACATTGTAAATAGGCCGGGTATTTGGTTCAAAAGACAGTCAAGAATGAATTCTGAGATATGTATGAGTGATAAGACACGAAGGTATGTCAGATGTGTTACGCGACACTATTCTTAGTAGTATTTATATTTGTACTTTCATGTATTATAATTATGTAACGAATGAAGTGTCATACGGTGTATTGAATAATTTAGAGCCGCAGTATAATTAGATCATTGTCATTTAGGCAGACGAGCACGTGACGCCACACGCTCAGTGAGTGACCGATCTTTTCATTCAAATGTCTGGCTGGTTGGATCGAAGCGGGTGCGCGCGCATCCTCCGCCATGGTGACGACACGAGACATTGGCTTAACTTATTCTACTTACGGAACTATTCCTCTAATATTACCAATGTTTGTATATATTCAATTCCAGAACATTCTGTCTCATTCTCGGAGGTAGGTCTTATTGTCCTGAGTAATAAGTCCTTAGGGCCGAAAACAATATTTCAAGGCAATTTGTAAGTAAAGAAAAACATTGTTGGTTTTTCGCTCGCTCCAAATAGCCTGTCTAATACCGTTTTCACTCAATTTCGATGTCACAATAACAAAACCCATTAGTAACAGTAGAGGACCTGTAACCAGGACCTTCATTTAATTTGCCAAGGATAGCTTGAAACATATTTTACGTTATAAACAAGATAGGGAAACTCGATTAAAACTTTTTCGTGAATTTGGTAAATTCCGAGACACTCCTTGGTTGTTTTATGAGTATCTGACGACACTCATTTTTCTTCTCATTCTTTGTTTTATTACCTTAAATCGCAAACGCAACCTTAATTTATTTTCTTTGTTGATTTTTATTTTGTGACCCATTTTTTTTATTTTATCTTATGGACAGCGCCTTCCATAACTCATTTGACGAGTTGATATAGGTACGTTTCGCTTTTATATATGACATTACAAATTATAGGTTGACATTAATATAACGAGTACCAGTCAATTGGGACCAGAAGTAAGCCATATAATGTTAAATCGGAGTTTAAAAAGGCCGAACGATTCAAATGTAAGTCAATGTGTCAGGGGCGCGAACACATAAAGAACCGTTCGGAAATGTGGGTCGCGTACCATCGCGGGAACTCTACCTCTCACCCCTACCCGTCGTCATCTCCATCCATTTTATAGCTATTATGAAGCCTTTAATATCCGATTAAAAGGTTCAATTACGCTCTGTTATTAGGAAAGTAAAATTATTTGAGAAAAGATATTTTCTGATTTAAATCGGTTTCGGAATCAAAACTGATTGTGATTTCAAAGATAAGTAGTAAAGTTTTTATCTGCTGCAGAAATTCTTCGTAGAAGTAGCTTATTTAAGTAGCAAAGACGAGTTAGGGCAATGAACACAGGCTCTTTCCGAGAAAGCGGTTCTAGTCTAGAGCGTGGGCGTGATGCCATTATCTGGTGGTTGAACGTCTCGAGGCGCCCGTCTGTCTGCCGTCATATTCCACTGCAGAGTAGCGAGGAAGAGCCAACTAGGTCAACAACATGTAAGCAAAAATAGCAATAACATTAGGCTCTAACTGTAACCGACACGTTTAAGGAAATTAGTTAAGTTATGGGGATATGAAAAGTTGTAAGTTATCATTTAAACTTTAATGACGACATCTTGTAGAGCCAATATGCTCACTCTACCGGAAATTTAGAAAATGATAGATTATAAGAAAGGTCTGAATTAGTAATTTATAGGCGTCACGAAACTCCATTACAGTAGATTACAAAATATCCAGTTACTTTAGTAGTAAGTAACTAAGCTTTTAATCCGATAATTCGAAGGCAAAAACCAGTCTTAGTAACACAAGGAAATGTTTACAAAGGTAAGTTATAGTTACTCGGGAAAGAATACTGCTACTATTTACTGAGGGCAAATAAACGTTAGAAAGGTTAGGTTTGTAAAAATATCATCCCTTTCCCTTACAAACAATGGGTGTCCCCACATGGATGCATACCCACAACGTTTTACTGTAATTACTGGCAGCGTGTAATTGATTTACTGCTAAAGTAATAGAAACTAATACAGACAGTCTGTAGCCAGTAAGAAACTCGTCTAATGGAAAAGAGAAAGTAAAATGGCCGCCTTACTTTATATTTATAATTTCCGATAGCTTTCGCACATTATGGCTATTCTCAGCACTCACGTGAACATCAAACGTAATTAGTGTTGTTGTTTGCAAATAAGAAAACATTATCTTCAATAAATTGTATTTCTGTCTAGACATTTCTGTCTAGACATCAATAATGCAATGTACTTATTATTAATTTAATAACAGCGTATTATTTTACAAAGAACCTGATTGTAGTATATATGCTGTAAAAAGGCAATTAATATAAATACTAAAATAAACTTAATAACTTGTTACTAGAAGTTATTTTATATAATTACGAAGCTATTCATTTGTAATAGGAACAACATATAGTTTTGGTTGTTTCTTACCTATACACATGTGTATCTGATGGGCCAGTAATTATACCCGACCTTGAAGTCTCTTAAACCTCCATAAAGGATGGATAATAGTAAATCCCCGGGACGAGCTGTTCACAATAGGCTCCTCCACCTTTAGAATCTATATTTGAACGCCTGTCAATGTCTTTTGATCCACATTTCAATCTTAGTTATTGCGATTTCATACTTAAGTATCAAGAACGTTTAATATATACAGCTTCGTTTTAGCATAAACCAATAAGCGTAAGTTAAGAGAGAGTTATATTAATTAATAGACTGGAATGTTTTCAAAAAAGTGTAAGAACAGATATTTTGTTAGTCTTAAATGACAGAAACCGCAAGATCTTCTATCATAGGTAACTTGCGTTCTACTAATACATACGTATAAAAGAACACATATACATAAATTATTACTATCAAGATAATTTAATCAAAGTTCTTGTGAAAGTAACTGATAAAGTAAAGGAATGTATAACGTTTCCAATTTAGAATAGAGACCTGCCCTACATTTCTATTTTGCTTTTTGCAGGTCATTTTGGCAGACATCCAAATACCGAATCTGAAAGATCTGCAAACCCTCAAATTGACCCTGTTCAACGGAATCGGGATCGAGTAAACTTTCATATAAAGGGGCCGTAAGAAAATATCGTACGCATTGCTGGGAAAATCAGTACCCAGTAGACTGGCCCAATTTGTCACGGAAACGAAAACCATTAGAGTGCTTAGAAATAGATGTCGTGTAAGAAGGGTATCATGGGATCTTTTACACGAGATGAATACCTACTTAGTGGAAAAATACGAAGGGTTTATGTGCTTTGATGTGTGCTGTAATATTATGACATGATATCACGCCTTTTGTTTTTTCGGGGGAGTAAGCAAATACGGGTATTAGTACACTGTTCGCTGGTTTTGTTTGTTATCCAAAGATATTTAGAGACTTTCGATAAATAGAAATACCCAATTATACTTTGCCCTACTCAAGTTTAGGAGCGAAAACTTGATATTTGCAACTATTTAACCATAGAATCGGACGGCACATGTGTTTCTGTTAAATACGGAAATATATTTATCTCTAAATGAAGCCCTGGTTGTAGGTACATTCCAACAATACGTATCTGTTGATAAATAATATGATGCACATATTATTAGCATTTGGCAAAACAATATTGTATTACTACATAAGCGTTGTCGTATTATTTAATAACGACAGTTTAGTTTTCATTGCTTTTAGTTCTCACCATATCTCAAACAAAGGTTCATCATCATCATTATCATTATCATCATCACCCGGACTACGTCCACTGCTGGACATAGGCCTCCCCAATTGCACGCCACTGAGTTCGATATCCAGCTCTTCTCATTCAACCACTGCCAGCCACCCTGCTGATGTCGTCAGTCCACCTGGCTGAAGGGCGCTACACTACGAGTACGTTTGCCTAGACGTGGTCTCCACTCTAGAACACGTCTACTCCAACGGTAATCGGTTCTTCGACAAATATGATCTGACCACTGCCACTTCAATTTGCTAATCCTTTGGGCTATGTCGATAACTTTAGTTCTCTGTCGGATGGCCTCATTTCGAATACAAAGGTTCACAAATTATAATTCTTGAAGACCGTACTGTTTTAGCACTTCAAAGATCTTTTAATCCCCGTATACAATGTAAGAGCAACTCTCCGCAGGCTGTGTTGTGTATCCATGTGTAAGAAGAAGGTGGATCTATTGACAAACTGGACCACTTCCTAGGCATATACCTTAGTAAGTTAATACTATTCTTATTTAGACATACATGACCAGGAATGGACCAGGGTGGTATGAATTTATGTTATGTAAGCAAGATATTCTTCTTATTTCTCTATCTACAAATAATGTTAAGTAATCGTGGATGATCTTTTTGTAACATAGATTTAAATCCGCTGACTCAGATCTCAGTTTGAGTTAGGTAGTGTCTGGAAATAGATTGTTATCTAACCTATTTTAGTTTTTCTCGGATAAGGTAAGATTTGGCTCAGCCGCAATGCGGCACTAACGTGTTTAAGGAACATTCTATTTTTATTAAACTTTTTTTATGAGCATAGTATTAATTTTCCTTATGGTATTTGCGTTTTTTGATAACAATTGATTCTAAATTTTTGTTACACATTTCAATTGATAACGTTTCATTCACGTGAGCATGTTTCTTCTTGTTCGTCACACGGCCACACCAGAAGACAAAAAACAGTATTTAGCTATGTATTTTGCCGTAAGCAATTATGTTCGAATATCTGAGACTCGCATCTTCTTGTTGAAACTTATAATTAATAATATATTTTTAAACAAATACTAACACAAAATATGTTCATATGTATATGTATTTGAACTTATTCCACAAATGAGACCTCCATCGATTCGGTTGACCTATGGAGTATAACATTTCTATGTAGGTACCAATACTATAAACCACTTACATTATTAACGAAAGCCTATAGTCTGTGTACCTAATACGACGTAGAAGAAAATGAAACAAATATACGTCTTTTGTTATTTAGAAAGCTTTCTAATTCATCAATGTATTTACTTGTATCAAAAACTAGATATATTGTTATCAATACCGATTGATGATTAGGTATAACACACACACACACATATTTTCATTGTCAATGGGTTAGGTGTGTTCAGGTGATGTATAACAAATGCTATCTTTTAACTTTTATGTGATTACAAATGTACGTGTTGGATATTATACGTATAATGCCAAATGCTAGTCATAACATGGGGGTTTAGAATATCATTGTATCAATTTTGGATACGGTTTATAGTCATTATTTCTAGAAACTATTTGAGAATCAAATTCTATTTATTTCTCTGAATCTTTTAAATAAAAACTGGCTTGATCAAAACGCATTGAAGAAGAGATTCACCTAGAAATCCTATGGTAAGTGTTGACTGCAAAATGGAAGGATCCCGACATCTGCAATATCTCACCACAGGCGTGTACGGTCGTTCAATATCAGTTCATCATGTGCTTGTTATTGGATAGCACCTACATACAAACACTACGTACGACCAATATATAAAAAGTTTATAAAAGACAATATATATGATTGGTATTCCAAAGTCTGTTATGTTTTAGGGCAATCCTTCTTAATAGAAAGCTTAAAGAGAACATCTTATTTAAACGATATAGGTACGTATGGTATGATAAAGAAATATAACAATGCCAAAACAAAATTCTTAACACAATAACTTCTTATTAAACTCTTTGAATAAAATTGTTTCAAGAACACTACCGTTTTCAGAAATAAAGTAAACAATACATGTGATAAGATACGCTTACAAAAATATATTACGCAGAATATAAAATGTTCTAGATAAGACCTAAGCGGCTAAAGATCGAGCAAACGAGCAAGATGTGAGCCCCGGCTGACCTCTCAACTTTCTCATATAGTTAATAGCGTTAGCGCAATAAACCTTTTATTGGCACATCCAGTAAAATAGATGAATAAAAGTATTAAATTGATTTTATACAATCGCATTGTGTATTTTATTGAAGTTGAAGAAGAACTCATTGGCTAGTTATAGTTTATTCTTTTGATGATGATGAACATCTAAGCAGATTTCAGTTCAGTACAGTTGAGTTTTTCAGCTTACACACGTACAAAGTGATTAGTGAGAATTTTCTTCGTGTTAACGCGATCGAATAGTAACGGTTACCTCTGTGATTGGATGTGGTTACCTTAAAGCAGGCCAATCAGAGCGCCGTACGTCATAAACGTCTCGATCGCATTAACGTAAAGCAAACTTGTACTAGGCACTTAGTACTCAGAAACCTCGGAAACCCTAAATATAGACAGATGTCACAATCATAGCCTGAATAATGTACTTATACCCTACAATACCGGTTATTGATCAGAATGAATGTGTAAGTACAACCACAATACATTAATACGTTTGCGTAGTTGTACCTACCTATAAATTATATAGAAACTACTACGAGTCACGACATGGTGCTCACGGATTCCATAAAAGCCCAACCCTTAAACCTACAACACAAACATTATTATTCATTCAAATCCGTAAAAAATTGGAAACCACTTTTCGGCCGCGTTCACAAAATATGTTGTTACCCTTGACAGTGACATCGAAATAGACAGAAATAACCCAACTGGAGAGTTTATCCACACATCGCCGATACGCTAGCCATTTCAACATAACATACCGACGTTAAAAGGTGAACCGTTCTAAAAATTCCAAGTATTTTACAACTCCCTCGCTACCGAGGAAAATACCTTTACGGGAACGCTGAAATACTGATCGTTGCGAACGCGATATTCAGTACTACCTAACTTCTTTTATATTCTTTCTTTTTGTTATCTACCGACCTGATTGTAAATTGACTAAATTATTTAGCAAATTCTGATATAAAAGTATGGGATGGTGTCCAACTAACAGACGGATTACCTGATGGTTAGCAATCCGCGCTGCCCTTGGACGCCCGCGACCCCAGGGTAAGTGCAAGTGCCTTTTGGGGATTAAGAGACTGAAGGGCTGGGGTGGGGAAAGATTGGACCTCCGGTAACCGGACTCACACGGCAAAACGCAACGCTGTGGTTGTTTCACGCCAATTTTCTGTGAGTCCGTGGTGATCACTCCGGTCAGCTGGCCCATTCGTGTCGAAGCAAGGCCATGCTTAATTTCTATTAATGTCATCGAAAGTTAATAAATAGGTCAGGCGGATAGAGTAGACGAGACAACCACAACATGTGTTTCAATAAGCCAAGTGATAAGATTAACAATTTTCGGCAAACCATTTCTTTCACTCATGCCAATTGTAATAGTTGTGAATTTTGCTGTTATAATAACACTGCAAAACCTAATAGCAAAAATTTTATTGATTTTCATGACGACATAATCTGTTTTCATAAACAGATACATTATAGTAATTAATGTAAGCAGTACGATTAGAGTTGCGTGACAAGTTCTTATATATTTTTAACAAAAAACATTTGTATTATATTAATGAGCGGAGGTCAAGGTTACATTAGCTTTAAATACAGCGTGCTAACAACATTACACATTTTTTATCAATTGCTTAAAACCTTATCAAACGGATTTTTTAAGGAAAACATGCAAAAATTACGATAAATTTTAAAAGCGTACCTATGTGTTTTATGAAGTACTACTAGTTAGTGGCCGCTTGTTCTGTGCTATTTCTTTCGATCACAAAACACTGAATATTTGCAGTTCGTCGGGAATAATTGCTCCCACTTCCCGTCGTCAGTTTCAATACAAACAATTACGGGGTTTACGACCTCATTAAACGGTTCATATGGTCAACAAAGATAAAAAAAAACGGTTAGAACAAACATTAATTATTGAAGGTTGAAAAAAGGGTTATTATTTTTTAAAAGCTTGCTCTGTGAGAAGTCAAGGCGCTAATTGAGAGGGACTAGCGGGCTGGGGGAGCGTTACTAAAATAGACGGACCCCCGCGTTGGCGGCAGTCTCTAAGTGCACTCTGCAACTATTGGTTAATTTTCAAACTTGGCCAAGTGATGCGGGATGAGGTGCTATTTCCAGTTCAACTCATATTGATTTTTCAATAATCTTGTAGCCACAATTTACTACCGCACTTATTGCGATATGACGGCGCTTGCAGTCAGCTGTTTTGTTTGAGGTTGTTAATCACGTACAATTCGATTAGCATAGAGGTTATATAGAAGCATTCTTTTGGATTGTCAGTATGCATATGTGAGAGCCATGTTCGAGACGATATAGGATTTAAAAGTAACGATGAGGAATTAATTCCATCGTTTGTTGATTTTTCTAACAACTTGTTCTCTGCATTGTTCTTACATATGGGTACAATATAATGTGTATTAAATAATGTATTGGCAAGCATGTAAAACATATATTTTTGAAACCTCACTTGGTTAGTAGCATCTAGCTTTAATGACGAACAGATTCAAAGACTATATTCTATTTTGACGTTTCAAAAGTACATTTTTATGGTTTAGTCAAAATAAATGATATTGAATTTAAAATAATCAATTCAAAAATACTTAAATGTCTTTTAGTTGTAGGTACAGTAGTAACCACGCAATTCTAATCTAACCATTATTTTACATTAACCTAATTATGGCAACCGATCCTTACTGTAATCTTGGTTTGGTATAGGATTATCGTTACACAGAATGCATTTACTACACGTTTTAATTAGTATTCAATGTAGAAAAATTATAGGTATGTGAGTCATAAAAAAACTAGATATAGATCAGATGCACACGGTCGACCTACTTGTATTCGAGCCTTGATGTTGTATTTTTTATCCTTTGTCTACTAATTAAGTTGGCTTACAGCCGAGGTGTAAAACAATTGATATTTTAACTTAAAAAACCTTATTATAGTAATGAATGATTTATTTCGCGAATAGAAATTAATAGAAAATATGTAATGTTAAAACTCCAACAACAACATTGGTAGATGTGTATGTTAATGAGAACATATTATGGAAGTATCTAGTTTTCAAACGATTTAGCAAAGAAGGTACAAAATTATGTTAACGTAAATAATGCATAATATGTTATATATCAATAAGGTGATACCCGACAAACCACACTATATTCGACTATTAATTATTTCCACGTTGAAAACAAAGTCCCAAAGGGCTACAGTGTAAAATTTGTAGAATTGAGACTCCGAAGAAGTCACGAACATATATTGATGTATAGATAACAAGTATCTTTATTTTGAGAGCAATAAGGGCGGTTTTTATTTCAATTCCTATACAGAAATACTGTTAAGAGTATCTATTTACAAATTAAACATGTGATGGATTAGCGGTGGTTGTTTCAACAACTCGTTAATTAAATTCAATTAATCTATACGCGCGGATGTTCAATCGGCCGAGTTAAGCTTTAAACAGACTAGTGTTTAGCAGCGTAACTTTATGGCTAGATTATCTGTAGCAGGAAGTAAAATTATTTTATACAAGTTTTTTTCTGTTTAAGTAGGACAGTTGATCAAGAACATGAAGATTGTTTAATTTAAGAAGCTCAGGGGGTAACCATGACGTCCAAAGTAAGATTTTTTTAAAGATTAAAAAAACTTCAGTGTGGGTAGGAGAAAGAGCTATGCAAGTTGTCTAGCTCTGTCTTCCAACTGGTGTTTTCCTTTTTTCTACTGAATCAACATTTACTTGCATACCAAATTACTTGGCTGAATGTACAACAGTACATGATGATCATACACGTGCAAAATGTTGGATACTAAAAATGTCCTAAACGAGGACTTTCTATCTTCACGCAGAAGTGGGATAGATTACACTCAGCTCGTAAACGCCCACTGAATAATCCCAAAGCCATCTTTCCCGACACCTACGCACTTTTGTCAAGAGTGGGCTTTATTTACTGGGCACTACGGCTTACACGTAACATGTATTTTCTAATCTGCGAGTTCTATGACCTTAGAAAAATGTATTAAATATTTATGCCTCAGAATGACAGGTAAGCGTAATACTTGAAATAGCAACATTTAATGGATTTCCTACGTCTCATGGCTTCATTTAACGCTGTCGTATAAAGAGGTTGCGAAAATTCCAAAGTCAATTATGATAAATTGTTCTAATTACTTATTCTGATTTAATTTATACTCTGACAACTTTTCAAAACAACGTCGCGCGGCTATTTGGGTCAAACCAATCCGTATGCAAATTGATGCGGCGTAACCGAATTCCTAATTACGTTGTTAAAAGTCTAGAATTATCAGAGTACTTAAACACTTAAGATTTGTTTGAAAACATCGTGAGAACAGTTGTAGCATTATAAAGTACACAAACCTCATTTTCTGAATGTCACCATTCTACGTATTTTGTAGATGTGGTGAATTATATTACTTGATTGATTGCACTATCAGAGTTTTATGTGTTTGATAGGGACATACATATTACCTATTATTTTATCATAACTATAACTATACCATCAACGTATTTTAGAAAACAGAATGTACTAAGGGTGACAAAAATGCATGGAGAGCTTAAGGTCGACTATTGACTGACAGGTTTTGCATAACGCTACCATTGATAACTAGATGGCGCTGCTTTTAAATGAAAATAACCCTGCAAAGCTTGAATACTTTACACTACAGAGGCACACAATAAGGTTTTTAATGGTTAAAATAATAATTAAGAAACAATAATACATTTATATTCAAATACACATAAATTATGTTACTTTTCTCATTTCCGAGGACTTAATATAGCGCCATCTAAGTCAAGTCAAGCAAACCAATTAAAAGATGGCGTCAATAATTAATAATAGACAATAATAAAAGTTATAAACTAACCCGCATTTTCGGTAGCTCGGATGAATAAGAATGGTAGACTTATGAAGTCGAAGGGCACCGGTTCAATTCTGGGTTATCATTTTTAAATTCAGGTTTTTTAACAATGGTTTTTTTATATTTTTTTATATAAAATCAATAATAATAATATATAAATAAAATGTTTGACGTTTAATATTTATAAAAGATAACAAAAATAAATATATATATTATTTTAGAATAAAATTATACTAATAAATATATACATATAAATAACTTTTATAATATGTGCTAACTATTAATGTAAAAGTAACATATTTTTCTCACAGATTAAGACTAATACTAAGTTTAATTCTCATAAAGGATAACAAATAAAACTATTTTAGTGACATTATAATTTCAGACATTTATTTCTTAAAACATAATTTTTATTTCTTTCTTATATATAGTGTATACCTTGACCTAATAACTTTTCAGCTAATTAATACATTATTTAATACACTTTATAAAAGATTAATAAGTATTTTAAATCAAAATTGTGTTGTGCTAGTCATTTATTAGTTAGTTTTAAACACAATGTTATAATACGATTCTATATAATATGCAACCTTACTTCTGCAAATATTTTACCTCCCCATAAAATTTACTTAGAGTATTGACTAAAGTGATTCATTTAGTGCATGTTATGACAAAGGCTCATAGCTTAAGTATTCGTTCCAGAACAAGGAAGAAATTGAAGCTAGACCTTAAATCAATAACATTTCTAAGACCGGGATATAGCATTCATTAGATATGGGACGAATTGTTTATAGTAATTAATAAATAAATAATTTATTATTTTGCAATCAATAGCATCTGTAGATATTAATATTGCTGTTATTTTTATTTCTCATATTTAGTCAAATATTAAAATAATTACTGTAAATAACAGTTGCTGGTTATAAAGAAGTCAATAAATTTATCCTACTAACACTAAGTTTAAACATTTATCCATTAAATTAATTATAGCTACCCCGGTCTTGTAATTGCTTAGTCAACAATATCTTTTCTTCTAAGAACTAGTATAGCCGCCATTTTTATCTATCCTATTTCTCCTATCTCGCTGGCCAAGGAATAATCCGTATGTCTGATTCTGACTAAACACTTGCACAATTATGGAACATTACACATAGGACAGTTGGCCTGCACGAACGTTATCACTAGCACATCTTTATGACGTCATTGAGCACATCTATGTAGTTTACACTGTTTGCATCACTGAAGATGACAATGCTCCAGTAATTTTCCTCATAACCTTGCCCCATAAGTTGAAGCTGGTCTGAGTCAATATCACGTCTTCAGCCAGATCCACTACGCGGTGCTCCAATGAACCCTCTTCTTGAAACAGCTTTAGATATCCATAAAGTGGCAGTCTTTACCTGTAAGGGACGTGTATTATTAATTATTATTTTTATGTATCGATAACCATGGATAATAAAATAAATAACGAACGGTCATTTTAAAAGAATACTTACGTTTAATTTATAAGCTTTGATTATGCAATGCTATTATTTGGGCCCTCGTGCCATATCAATATTTGAACGCAAACTCATGATAAAAATAAATATTAAAAACTTGTTAAGCAAATCGTAACTGAACTCACTCAAAGATAGTAAAGAATGTTATGATTGAACAAAAAGGTTTAATTTTTATACAGTTAATATTAAATTACCCTCAACTGTATTGAGATTTATGATCGGGTTAAAGTTTGTTAAACAACTTCAATATAATAAAGAGTAGGATAATTTCAATCAATTTCAAGGTTACGCAATGGCCTAATGGCTAGTGGCATCGGTAAATTTTATGCTACCAAGTTCGAATCCTGGTTATTGCGTGCTTTGCTTTAAAAAGGTTTGGAATATCGTTGCATTAATTTGTGTAAAAAATTATTAAGTTAATAACTTTGTATCTGATAAAAACTATAAATGTATATTTTTCAATACCACTAGTATACTAGCGCCATCTATGTCATCCATGGTAATATTATTAAGGCGATGAAACGCCGTACAAACGATTTTGATTTGGAATCCTCCATGCACTTATGACACTGATAGTACCTGTTTTCCTTTAAATTCAAATATAGTTTTGCTTGTTTTAACTTCCTTATATTATATGTTTTATCATAATTTGATTATTCATTTATGACAAAATTTTTTTACTTTGATTTCAGGTTATAATCACAAAGATGTAGGTTTTATACAAAGACTTTAAATGAAATTTCTATATTTAATAAAATAAATAGTATTACTATCGGCCTAGTTTCAGATTTAAAAGATTACTCAACAAACTAAAACCTTCCGTGGTTTTATCTCAATTACCTCAGCAGATGATGGAAAAAATAAATGTATGACATCATATACAGCGCACCTAAGATGTATGAGTTCAAAGGAAAACTCTCAAAAATACATATCAATTCTTGAGTTTTAAGGTTCAAAGTCTTTTGAGCTTTGAGTGGTCAATGGTAAATTAGATTTGAACATCTGTACAGCCAGTTATTAGTTTCAATTAGGAACAAGTGTCTGGTCGAAAATAAAACCTCATTTGTTTTATTATAGAATTGCGGGAAGGCGGGAAATGGAGGGCAGTGATTCCCACTTATCATATCAATGCAATTTGATATTAATGTACACAATAACAATAATTATGATAGTGGCATTACTCATAGCTTTACCTAATCATAGATTAAATTATACATTTCAATGTGAATAAATAATTGAATTAGTTGCTTGTTTTATTTTAAATAATAGGTAGCTAAAACTGGTTAATCTTGTTTACAAAAACAATCTTATTGAAAAATTCTTTCTTTCCAAACAAGAATTTGTCTGCCATAAAGAATAAAAAGTTTACTAATATGATTTTGGGCTAGTCAAAGATAGAAAGGTACAAGAAAAGAAATCTTATGAGTATAAATTCAAAGCTATTGATTCTATCAAAATTTAATAGTTTTGCACTAAAATTATGATAAATATTGTTTTCCCTCATAAGGAAAAAACCCCTTTATCATGCTGTTTTGGCACAGAGCAAGTATCTACTGATTACTACAGTGTAAACACTGATTAGTAAATAGGTACCCCGTAGAAAGACCCGTTTTCATATCTTCACTATACATTGAACACACACTGTAAAAATTATAACAAACATTATTTTGTCGAGTATGAAAAATGTATCGATCCAATAATCACAGCATATATATAATATCTATTTAGAAAATAGCACAATTTTATCTATATACATTCTATATCTATCATATTCCACGTTCTAATGTAATTATTGATTTATACATGTTATACTGACTTACCTGTAATTGTGACTTCTGCACCCCGAATAGTCCGACCACTATTTTCAAAGTTGTAATTTTATCACACCGTTTATTTAAATTAACGTCCTTCAATTAAATTACTGTCCAACGCGTCCTTGATTCTTTAAACAGATCAATACACAAAAACAGCTCATTCAACGAATAAAGCGTTGGCATTCATACTTCTCTAGTAGGAAGTAACGTCAAAGTTGTCAATCAGTCAGCAGCTGTCAATCTGTCAGCAGATTCAAAATTTTGAAGTTATTGATTTTACGTAAAATTGTGTGATCTAACAAATCACCATTTGATATAATACAGCATTAAGATTTTTTAAGATTTTCTTCAAATAAAATTGGTTATAAATGTGCATAAAAATTTTGTCAAATACTTTTTCTACCTTGTAACATAGCACGAGATGGAGTGTCCGTTCTAAAACCAAATATTGTAAGAGCGAGTTGAAGTTACAAGTTAAAAAGATTTTTCTTAATATGTTTTTAGAAGTTTGTGATTCAACAAATTATGTAATTACCCTGTCTGTTTTCATTTCATAAATACGGGTAAAAACCTTATTTTAGTTTTCTATTAATTTTGTGAGAATTTATTGATTCTGAGTACAGACAGATATTCGGAACGTTGCCAAGAGTTTTTATCTCTTTCTTTCTCTACGTCATTCTCTCACGTTCGATGTGAGGTGTCAGAGAAATATTCGTGATAATTATTAAAAAAATAATTAGATCTTGAAATGTTTAGTATATTTATTTCGTTTGTTAATTATGTATTACTTTAGTAAAGGTGTACCAGTGACGTTGGGTTATCTGGGATTGATATAGCGAAGATATTTTTTGTTTTATTAGTTCATTATGAACTGTCACCAAGTATTAAGTGGTGCCTGTAATTCAGGAGATCAATGTTTTGCTGTTGGTTCTGTCGAAGGAATACCTTTTACAGTAAGTACTATGATTAACGTCCGTGTCATTGTAGAAGGCCAAGTCTCGTGACTTAGAATCCTGTGCAGTGGTACTTGAGTAGTGATGGTCCTAACAGGAAAATCTCATTTAGCCCAGTTTGATAAGCATAACATTTTCGTCAGTTGTTAAATACTATTATCTTCTTTTGTTTATTAATCTATTCTGCCTCATTACTTAGAATTAGTTACAGAGATACAGACAAATGGAATGAGTTTCCTTGAATGCTAATTTGCATCAGTTATTTATAGTTATTTAAATAACAATATTACTTTGATAACTGTGGAGTTTATGGTTTTAACATTGCGCTCCTTACTGCCTTAGATGAATGAATGAAGGCAGAATCTTTCCACTGACAATACATGATCATAATCAGTTAAGTAAATATTTATGAAGATGTGCTAAAATTAATATTGATCTACTTATTCTTCATATGGTGTAAACATTTGTACAGCACAAAGAGTTTTTAGTAAACTTTATGTGTTAAGTATGTTGGATCTCTCTGTGATCTTATGTAACCAAAAAAATAAATTAAAAATCCTGTACATTTTATAAAGATAGATTTTTAAACTTTATGCATTTGTGTTTGATGAAGTCTAAAGGACTAGAATAAAAAAAAATTGTAATGTTTAGTTTCACCTCATTAAGTTTAGAAAATAAATGGTAAAAGGCAAATTTAATGTCACTTTCAATTGTCCTTTAATACATTCTGTTTATTTATAAAATAGGTACTTAAATTTTCTCTAGTCATCCTGAGGCAAAAAGTGTAGTAAAGTGAATGTAACATGCAAAAATAACACTTATTTTTATTGGTATTAAATAAAAATTTTAATAGTCTGCAGATAATATGACTTTTATTAAGTATACAAAAGAGGTGTCACAACTTTTGGTAAATATGTAAATTTTTTCACAGGCATATGCAGCAGGATGCAACATAGTGATCTTAGCCTCCAACTTTGAAAGAGTACAGATTATACCGGGCGCTATCCATGGTTATGTCCGAATTGGCTCATTGGACTGCAGCACTGATACTGGAAAAATAGCTGCATCCTATGGTGCTGAAGTCTGTATATTTGAACCAACACCACTGATACACACAGCGGCTACCACTCATGTGAGTAAAATTACAACTTAATAAAAACCTTATAATGTTAGCTTCAGGGTCTAAAATAAATCATCAAAATATTTGAACAAAAATACTATTCATTTCTATAGTTTACGATTCATTGCTACTGCACTAAAGAATCAATATTTTCATGATTGATTTGTTTACTTTTCATACAAGCAACTGCTAAACAAAAATGAGCCTTAATGAATTTGATAAATCCCTGATAATGATACTGCAGAATTGTTAAACATGATAAAACTATGGTAGATTAAGAGGGATTATTAAGTTGAAGTGTGTATGTTTAAATAACACACGAAAACTAAATCAAATTGTTCTTAAAAATTAAAAAAATAATACCTTAGCATTTATTAATTTATCTAGTTTGTATATCTTTTAAGGTAAATGAATTTCATTATGATAGAAATCTCTCTTACAATGTCTGAAGCCATTAGGTAGTTACTTCATGTAAATTTCTGTAGAGTATATAAATAGAAGATCCTCGAAGATACTAGGTATATGATCTATACTAATTCTAAAAAATAAAAATAAGAATCAGTGCAAAGTATTTTCGTATCCTTTTGACAGTTGTGATGATCATTTAGATGTAAGATAAGAAGCCATAATTAGTAGCTTTAGTGTGATTAGTCATGTATTTCAAATGCTAATATATTTTATTCTATAACTGGCAGACGAATAGCAAAAAGAATTACAGATACATAATAATATGCATTGTGCTATACATAGATACTTTACTATCATTGTTTATGCCAGCCTTCTAGCTAGTGACAATGAGTTCATATGACATTTTAATTGATGTTGTTTAATTATAACACTCCAGTACATAGTAATCCTACAGAGGCTAACCAACTTTTATATTTATGCGTTCTAATTACGCCTATACTTTATCTCATTCTAGTTTAAAAGTCTCGAGAGAGCTGCCAAGGCCATATGGAAACATTTCTATCTCGAAATTTAATACCATTAACGTTTAAAGAAATTTAAAAGGCGACATTAAATATTTGTCTTGTCTCTCGAAATACGTATTAAAAGAGATTCATTAAATTACGTTAGATTAACGATGTATTGTCCGAAGCCGAACTTAATGGCGTTTAGAATTACCATTACGTCATTGAGTTCGGACATTTATCGAATGAAATGGGAGGTTTTCTGATGTTGCGTCATTGCGTAATAGGTCCCTGAACTTCGACGATTATTGATGGCGAAGCGCCAATTGACCATATGAATGCAATTGGCCAATCTTTATCGTGTAGTTTTGTTCACACTCGGATTCATTATTCAATTCACCACAACATGTGACTGTTCAGGGCCTGGAGTACCGGTGGGTGCAAACCGGCAAGTTGGTGGCGGATGGACCGATCACTGCGCTGTCATGGAATCTCGAGGGTACCCGGCTGCTTACCGGCGGAAAGATACTGCAATTGTGGCACCAAGCGTCGCTCTATCAAGATGACAGTCAACGTAAGATAATATTGTTGTCATTCCGTTTTATCTTTTAGTGCTTTTGACAGTTTTTGTTTCAAGTATTATCATAGTTTTACTTACTCGCGTGTTTATCTACAAATCAAATGTAATCGTGATTTCATACGACCTAGAGTTGTAATTGTCTGGGAATTGTAGAGAAACTACTTAGAAGTAGGTATAAATACTGATCTCGTATACATGAATCGCGCTATAATTCACGTTTAACGTGTAG
The DNA here is from genome assembly GCA_902829305.4 of Spodoptera exigua. Classification (NCBI taxonomy): domain Eukaryota; kingdom Metazoa; phylum Arthropoda; class Insecta; order Lepidoptera; family Noctuidae; genus Spodoptera; species Spodoptera exigua. The sequence continues at coordinate 9,266,363 of LR824616.2, read as the reverse complement.
GATGTAAAAATAATATTCATATAACGATGTTAATAGGCGGTCATTTCGCGAGTATAATAGAATCGATTGACTACAGTTTAGGGGCGTGCGTGCCAGTGTTTTGTTTCAGGGAATCGTAACTGGGCATACTTATGTAGTTCATATCAGTAAATACGAATATAAAATCAATGATTTATCTATATAGAACAATTAGTTACGCAAAGAAATAAAATGTAGGAAATCAGTTTTATTGACTAAGTAGATGCGACCAACGCAATGCGGTAGTTGTGGCATTTTGCTTAGCCTTCAATCCTTAAAGAAAATGGTTTGATATATCAGTTTTGAAATTAATCCATTGTAAGATGGACAACTAGAATCTTTAGTACTAATTTATACTCGCCTGTAAATTGTCTTACAAAAATGTGGTTTTATATTACAAAATATTATTTTCGTTCTTTCAGCGAGTTCAGGAGTGACCTTTCAAATAGGTGGTGATAAGGATGAGAAACCAAAGCAGCAGGAGGAAGACGAACCTGTGAGTAAAACGCAGATTGTGATACACTGATAAGATATACACAACAATGTACTCCACCGTCCGTTATCATTGTTTTGTTTATCTATTATATACTGCGAACTTTTATAAGTATGTGTATATAGTAAAGAAACAATGATCAATTAAACTTTACTACACTCTTATGACCAGTAATTTAAATGTTTACATATTGTTATGTTGTTTTAATTGCGACCTAAATGATGCGTCTTTTTGCGTTCATCTTGAATTTACTCGATTTGGGTCGAACGCGGTCGGACCTCTTTGGACACACTGAATTTAAAAACAGAACCGACATTTCAATATCTTTTTATTTATTAAAGAAGGGGATTGATAATCCTGATAAAATAAACAAAATCGAGGGCGAATATTAAATATAATTGTTATAGGTTTGTAAACAGATAAGTTAAGTAAGACTAGATTTTCATTTATGAATTGTATTGAATTTTAAACTTTGCTAAATGACGTCTTGCTTTCGACCTACTTAAACGCTCTCATTTAGGTGACCGCACTATTTCCAGTTACGTGATGCAATTAAAATGCAAACAGATTCGTTAAGTTTTATTTTCACGGCTTTTGGTTCTCGTCTGTACGTTTAATTGATAATTTACTATCTGATATTGTATTCCTATAATCGATGCTAACTTTATTTATCTAATTTGAGGTATTTATTGCTCAAATGTTTCGTAATTGAAATCAGTCAACGTCAAGTTTTTGGTATGATTGTTGTTGTGTATTACTTATACATATGTTTATCTGTTAATACGAGCCAAAATCTACTTTATTGTTTTTAAGTGGAAGTAGCATTTTGTATGGCAACTAAAGGTGCCTAATAAAGATGTTATGAGATGTGGAGAAAATTAATTTATGTTTAATTTTTAAATAATATTATTTTGTCCTAGGGGTGGATATGTGTATGGCAATGTCACACGGCCACACCGGCGCATCACCTCGCTTTCTCACCAGATGGCGTCCTGTTCGCGACATCTGGCATCAATGACAGACTCGTCAAGATCTGGTACCAAAATAAAGGTAATATGAAAACATGTTTATTTAAATCAATTTAATTTAAATCGTAGCGTATTTTATAGCCTAAAGTCTTCCTTGATAAATGGACTAACAAACACAAAAATAATTATGCAATTCGAACCAGCAGTTCCGAAGATTAGCGCGTTCAAACAAACTCTACAGCTTTATAGTATTAGTATAGATTTCCCGAATATCATAATAGTTTGTTCTTTTATTGTCCACCTGTGACATTTAATAATTTCACAATATTTTTATGCTAGCACAATACATTGGAAATTGCCAAACAGATTTTGATATAATTTAGCAAGTAGATAGCCTTGAAAGGAAGATATTTATAACATTTGGTTTTATTGAGATGCAACCAAAGGTCTATTGTTTTTATTAAAATAATAGGTAAGTATTAAAGATATTATCAAACACCTGTCACTAATAATAGCATTTATTGGCGGTTATCTAATAATGTTAATAATATTGATAGTATGTTGTTATATAGAAGATAAGTGTAAATACTGATCTCCATATGATTGGAATGAAAAAAAAAAACAAAAGAAATATACAGTTTAGAGTGTACACTCTATAGTGCTAAGCCTGTTTTTTTTTGTAGATTTGTTATAATATGATATATACAAGTAGTACATATAAATAAATGAATATATAGCCTTTCGTCAGTGATTAAAAGCCTGACTTCACATAGAATCTGATTCTGAGTAAATCCGAGAATCGGTTATTGGTTTTGATCTAGGTCAAAAATGTAGGTACCTCCTAGGACCTACTATCCCATTTTGATCAGTAAGAGTACCTCAAAATTTAATCAGACAAATCTAAATATATCGTAACTCATTAAGTTTCAAAGCATTTACTAAAATCTATAATTAAATACTAACTTATGTAATAATATTATAAAGCTGAAGATGTTTGTTTATTTATTTGTTAGCGCTAATCTTTAAAAATACTGTTTCGTATTATGTTTGTGTCACTACGATCAATAGGAGCCGAGCAGCGGGTGAAACTGCGCGGGAGTTGCTAGTTGAATATATGTACCTTACTTTAAAGCTACCACAAAATCATTTTTCACATTTGTTTTAGAACTTATTAGGCAGGTGGAAATAAATCATTAAAATTCTTTAAGTGAATTACACAGAAGAGGCCCCGCATCTAATGTATACAGCTAGTTTAATACTCATTACCTGCAGTCGGTATTTCAAAGCACGACATTGAAATGACGCGATAATTATAGAAGCAATCTTCGGCAGGAAAATGACAGTGACATCATTGTACTATCACAAAAGAACAATACAATATGCATTCATGTGTTTTTGTTGTTTTAAAATTTGACGCACTACCGCTTTGGTAAAGAAGTGGATTTTACCTACCAGTTATAGCGTATTAGGTTCTTTTTCGCCTACCTCTAAGGAATAAAAAAAACAATTAAGCTATCTTTTTAGGGCTGATTTTTCATTGGTCAGATAAAAGTGATCTGGGTAATAATTATGATGCTGTCGCGTCAGAATGTTTGTATAAGACAGTGACAGCAACAAAAACCAGCCCTTAGTCGAGTTTTACAGCCGAAGTCGTTGTTGTATCTCTCGTATGAAATTATTTATGTCTTAATTAATAGATGGAAGATCAAGTGCTAACTGGCGGAGTGTCTTCAAGCGAAGCCATGTAAAAAAAAAACTCGTAATGTGTACGCTATGACTATGACTTTATAGTTTTTTGTTGTGTAGAAACGGTTTATGCATTACGTTATCCAACTGAGAAAAGCTTAATGAGTTTCAACTCAAAACGGGACCCTTATACATCGCGCAGCTGACTCATTTTAAAATATTCTTAAGTTTCAAATCTTATTAAATCACATATAATAGTCAGATTTACAATGAACACTAGAAAATAAAACAAAATATCTCCATACCGAATGGAATTATAATTAAAACAGTTGATTAAGATAAACATATTTTGAATCTATTATCCTCTAAATCTCCTTAAAGCAAGTTCCACGTAGTTCTAGGTATTACAATAATAAGTTTTTTTAATATGAATATTTCTTTATTACAGTGCTAGCACAGACGCATAATGAACACTCTTCACCTGAACTGAATTACACGTTCATCTATGTTGCCCATCCCCGCGCTGTCACGCACCTGTCATGGCGGAAAACCAGCAAATATATGCCCAAGTGAGTAAACATTATTGTAAATAACTGGATATAAATGTAAATAGTGAGATATTGTTATAGTTTGTAAGTACTAGATTTTATTGAATCCGCCTCTATTATAAGTTGCTTAGTGACGCAAGATTGGACTTTCAAAATAATTAATTATTTTACCGGCTTTTTCGAATTTCTGTTTCAAGTCATCATATAAATTGTAAAATAAATTATTTTTTATCGTCGGTATTAGGGTCGTAAGGCGCGTGCATTCAACTTAATGTATTAAGTAATTTAAAAATAATAAGTTTTTCTTAAAGTTACATAAAATAGTACTCAATAACGCACGTGCTATTTGGCCTAATTATATAAATAATCAATTCATAGTTAAGATGTATTGTGTTTAATGAAGCACGAGTTCACAATCTTCATGTTGTGGTTTCGTTAGTAATTCCTATTTTGTCTTCTCTCTCTTTAAGGAATAAGGGATCATACCGTATCATTTTACACTGAACATTGCTAAGCAACCTCACTCTTTTAACAGAAAACTACTTTTTTCCATTGAAACAGACTTTTTCATGTGATGATGAGATAGCCATTATCTACCCAATTTTGAACATAAAATTAAATTTGCATGAACTATTTTATATTTAAATATGTCTGGGACTAATATGGAAGTGAAACTTGCTTTAAATCTTATTGTCGTCACATGTTTTTCATGTCCAGCTACCACGATAACGACGAAAGGGTCGCTATTTACCAATTTTGTCTATCTCGTCTGTGACTCATTTGGTGTTGCGGGTGCATGGACATCGCTGATCACTTACCATCCTGTGATACGTCTGCTCGTTTGCCTCCAAGTACATAAAAAACAAACACTTTTCTAAAAACGTTTTTATCAAAACTTTCTCTCTCTTTCAGAATTAGCAATATTTGACCAGGCGTTGTTGAGTTATGCGCTTACCAAGATATTTTGTGAATCATTTTTACACACATAGATTTAATTATACAGGGGCAGCGTAGGCAACGTGTTGGTAACGTCATGCGTGGACAACATCTGCCGCGTGTGGGCGGAGACTCTTCTGCCGGAGGACGAGTGGGGGGGCGGCTGTGTGACGTCACACTCGCGCTCCCCGCCGCGTCGCCAGCGCGCCACGCATCGACACAAGCACCGCTTCATGCAGCGCTTGAAGCATATGAAGTATGTTTTCTTCCATATTATTTAATTTTATTCTTTATGGATTTTACAGGTATCTTTCAAGTCGTAAGAAAACGTTGTAATGTTAATTTAGTTCTGATTGAATCCTTGTCGCTGACGCATATGCCCTTGCGTTTTATTTTTTTACTTTAATATTATAAACACCTCAGCTGGGGTTGCGGGGTAAGCGCAATGCGGCACCGCACCTCGGACCAGAGCTGGGGAAGGAACCGGGGGGATTTTAGTCAGTAAGAGTCTGACACTCTCTCTCGCCTTACCCAGGGCGGGAGAAATCATTTGATAATATTCCCCTGACAAAAAAAAATATAAACACTAAATTCAAATAAATGTTATAGGGAAATTAGTATTACATGGGACCAACATGTCGTTGTAAGTTTTGAGTAGGACTAGATATGTTTCAATTATGCGGCTAGTAGTATAATACTAAAATATACCAAAACATAATCGGCATTACCGGCATTACGGGCTTATTACCCGTAGTTACAATTCCCAACCAAATATCGTGTCTTATTAAAACAGCCTTGAATGTAAACTTTCCTCTATGATTCACGTGTTGCTAGACATTTGTGAGCGCCGCGCATGAACGATTTCAGCTGCACGCGATATGAACATATTTTAACGAACACTCGACAACTTGTTAAATAATATAAACAAGATCTTCTACTAAAGAAAACAAGCAAACATTTTAAAAACGAAAAACAAAACGACAGTATGTATTGCGGGCTTAGTGTTTTAATTCCATTAGTGGTTATTTGACTGCATAGCTGGCGCGGTAGCTGGGGGGAACTATTGAAATACATGGAAAGTATTTCGGGTTTGATTGCCCGCACTGAACACCACTTTGTGTGATGAACAAATTGTTGGGTGTGATATGTATGTGACTTAGTATGATTGTATGTGTGTTGTGGCAACGTTAAAAAATATATATTACTAACCTTCTTCCATACATTGGCCACAAAAATCAGAGTCTTTTACGAAATCTTATTGTTATAAGAAATTTTAAAATAACGAATAGTTAGCCAATTGTATTTCGACCTATGGTAATGATCGCAATGGATACATAGGCGGACTTAATGCCTTGGGCATTTTTTACCAGTATAGTCTCGGGTGATGCAGAGATAAGCCAATGGTTGAAGTAAGAAGCAAGCAAAGAGACAATTAAGTTACTCCTTCAAGGATTCACCCGCTCCTTTTGGTCGTAGAGTGATGTTTTATAGTCCATAACCTTTCTTGATAAATGGACTAACCAATACAAAAAATATTATTTAAGTCGACCTAGTACTTAGAAAACGAACAAACACACTCCTTAGTTTTAAAATGCTGTTATAACAACAGCTATAATAACACAATATACGTATTGTTAACGTTTCTTCCAGAACATGTTTCCACATCAGACGGACGGCGCAGTCGTCCAAGCAGCCCGGCGCGCCCATACCCACGCTACCGTCCACGTACAGCGCGCACGACTTCCACAACCCTTACCATGTCACCTCTTACACTGGAGGTAGGTTGCTAACAATTCTTCTATAATATCTCCCAGCAGCAGTATTACCGAACCGACACGACCTTCAAAGGTTCAAGAAAGGAGCGGACTCCTTTCTAAAAGGCCGGCAACGCGCCCGTGACTCCTCTGGTGTTTCAGGTGTCCTTGTGTGGCGCCGATCGCTTACATCTAGGTGACCCGTCGGTTCGTTTGCCTCATATTCCATAAGAAATAATCTATATCGTTATTACTATTATTGAATCGTATCTACTAATACTATACATAAGTCACGTATAGAAGATTGCAAATATAATATCATTACGTATGGTATGGGAAAAAAAAATGAAATTGAATAGTCTGTTACCCTCTCGCATATAGGATAGCGGCCGCGTCCACTTCTTCCCTATATATGGCAACACTGATAATAAGCTCGCTACCTATCAACTGTTCGCATCGCGCCCCATCCAAGTCGGGAGAAGTAGAACACTCCAACCTAAAAAAATGTCACAAAAAAAACAGTGCCACACATGGCCAAGCCCAACGTTAGAAGTTTAAAAAGAGAGGTATCGGGCTTGAGTAAGGACTAATCATCCCCTGATATGGCCCTATCGCAACCTTACTGCCACAGCTATGCACAAAGCTCTCTCTCTCTCTCTCTCTCTCTCTCTCTCTCTCTCTCTCTCTCTCTCTGTCTCTCTCTCTCTCTCTCTCTCTCTCTCTCTCTCTCTCTCTGTCTCTCTCTCTCTCTCTCTCTATCTATCTATCTATCTATCTCTCTCTCTATCTCTCTCTCACACTCTCTCTCCGATCTCTCGCAAATAAAAAAATCTGATATAGTTTAGTATTTCTATGACAGAGAGGGAGTATAAAAATATGTTCTTTAAAATGTTTATTGGCGTATAAATAATGCTTCCTGTTTATGCATGACTAACCTTAGTATACATCATAATGGTACTTCATGTTTATGAGCAATATAACTTTTAAAGGTGTCTAATGCTGATACCACTAAACTTAGAGACTGACACGTATCTTGAATTATTTCTGTGTATATCATAATGCCTGCACACCAAAGCATAAACGAATTTATGAAATGAAACTTAAAAAATCTAATACCTTGGTTAGGAATCGATCATAAAAAGTTGTTATCAAATCTTATTCAAGATAGTTGCCCTTGAAACGCCTAGATCACCATGATAGGTTAAACTATGACAACATGATAGGTTTTCGTGTCGTGGCTGCATTAACAAACATAGCCATTTACATTTCATATCACACCCAACCCGGAACAACAATCTGTGGTTCACAAAAAGAGTTGTTCCGTGCGGCAATTGAACCCGCCACACGTTACACGGCACCTTGTTTGTCCAGCCACCGCACTACCCGTGCAGTCATATTACTATTGTTTCTGATATATTTATTTTTGTCTCCCAGGTCTTCACTTCCATCTGGCAGCTTCAATAAACGCGGAGACGGATATTCCTCTGGTACCCTCACTGGCAGGCGGCGGCCGCTTCATACTGCACTGGCTACACAACAAGGAAATGCACTTCACCAGCCAAGCCGAAGCCATACTACATGATCTTACTAAAAAAGTAATATCCTTGTTTTTGTATTTATAACTATCGTGATAAATAGAAATACCAAGAATTTGGCATATTCTCTTAATGTAAAATTTTCGAGCAAGCTCGATTAATTTCAAGCCACGTTTGTGCAAACCCCGTCTGTGGCTTGAAAGTATTCGAATACAGAAATTAAAATTGATGATGAGTAGGTAAATCATTTCATAATGTAGTAATTGTTAAAAATTTTTTTTTAGATATTAGACAAAGAAGAAACGGATGAGGGAGGATCAACATCAGATCATACTGCCCATCCAGACGGAGAACATGAAAGTAAGTTTTGTGGTTTAACATATGAACAGTCGAGACTTTGTTGCCAGCTGACAAGTAAATTTGAACCTTGTAAATTGAGAAATAAGATGCAAATTTCAGAAATAAGTAAGGATCCAAATTCGTCGTATAAAAAAATTCAAGACGATATGTTGGTATATTTGATAACCATGCTTCCATTATGTAAACGCGTTATACAGCTTACCTTGATTCAATGTGCTAATTTATTAAGCGATTATTTACCTTATTGTAACGTGAATAAAGTTGATATTTATCTGTATTACCATTGGTATTGTGTCATAAAGTAAGTTTAATAGGACAGTAGTATTCGCAAACGAACATATTATATAGTATCATTGTATTTAAATACAGCTTTTGGATATAATTTTAAGTAAAACGCGCTTATTTATGAAGCCATATTGCTTAATTTATTTCACGCTGCCTTTAGGACATAGACGTCCAAGTCAACATTTAACTAAAATGCAATCTGAGGATAACAGCAATAGTGATGAACAACCAGGTAACGGAATATTGATGCTGCATGCTTTTAAAACGTAGTACATAGGAATAAAGTTCTTGTGATTCATATGTATTGGTTTACGAAAATCACCCGTGTTCACTGTGACATAAAGTTGATGTTCTTTTCGAAACTCAACTGTGTGACATAAAAAAATGACCATTCTAAACCTTCGATGTATCTTCGATGTATATTATGCCATCAGTTTATGAACACCCGACTAACGTTTTTGTTGGATTGTTTTCATAATAATTTATTTCATTAAATATTAGCCAGAAATGCAAGGGTCTTCCACTATTGATCTCCCCCAATCCAATGATTTCCCTACATAATTACAAAAACCATAGAGTTGCAAATGTAAAACTGAATCCGTAAACCTTATTTAGGTGGAACACAACATTTAACCTTTTCAAACCCGTCAATTTCAAAAAATCTCAACTTTATCATAAAAGCAATAACGTTCCGAATTCCTTAACCTTATCCTAGTGGGACACGACTTAAATATGTCTTTTCCAAATCCGTCAAGTTAAATAGATCCTCAACCTTGTCGTAAAAGTAATAACGTTCCAATTCCTTGAACCTTATCCAGGCGGAACGCAACGTAGTATAACCTTTCCAAATCCGTCAAGTTTGTTAGATTCTCAATCTTACCTCAAAAGCAATAAAGTCAAATATCTAATTTGTATGTATTAATACAGGTAGCGGCAATCATAGTCATCCGAGCCTTTCGAACACGACCTCAATAAACTCGATAGCGACTGACGTCACATGCACACACCTACCCGACTCGCTCGACGCGAAGATTGAGTCGTTATTACGGGATTGGCATCAAAGTCCCGATCTTCTGTTCTCAATACATCCTGTTGATGGCAGCTTTCTTATATGGTAAGTAATTTTGATTACGTTTTTTTGTGCTAGAAATATAATAACTTAAAAGTTTCATGATATTTCATTTGTCATTTTTTGAGATTTTCTTAATCTTAAAAAATAGAAAATAAACCTTTTGTGTGTACCGATACTCTTTAATTCTCTATTTATCATCATGTAGAGTAAGCCAAATATGAAAATCGCATTTGTTGTATAGTTTTGAACTGCGCAGTGTATGCAGATTATGATTCTTATTGTTGCCAGAGTCAACATGTTATATAAGACTAGTCTAAATTAATTATTATGTTTTCGGCTGACTCACGTAATAATTTAACTAGATTCTCGACTAGTTTCAAGCCATGCTAGAGGCCCATATTCATGAGCAGCGAAAGTTATAATAAAAAAAACTAGTCTAGACGTCTGGCAAATCCATCCAGTGCCTGATCTAATCAATAAATTAAACTTAAGTTAAACAAAAAATTTAAAACTAAAAAGAAAAAGTAATGATACAAATTGAATGATGATTTCTCTAACATAGTTATTACTTATACAGAATGCACTGGATAAAGTGATTGTTCATCAGATATATCATACCATTCTGTATTTCCAACAAACTTTAACAAGGAAATTCGTACAGGGTATGCGAATGGCTGGACGAGTTACAAGCTGGAGCGATCAGACAGGCGCAGGTATCGTTCTCAGCGCGGATACCCTCGGCCTTCCCTCTGGGCGACGCCACAACTATGTGCACTCCCGCCGCATTGTACCATGCAGCCGCGCAGCCCTTGTATGTACGACACCGGACTAAACCTGTTATGCCGAGTAAGTTTTTATGCTCTTCTACATGCAAATAGGGAGTAAAAAATATCGATTCCAATTCATTCTAGACTGCTTTTTGTCAAGATGTACACATAAAAAAACTAAGTAAATATGTTTTTAAATGAATTTAGTTTCAAAGCAGACTTACTGTTGAAGTGCTTCAAATAAAAATATATGTTTTTAGTAAAGAGTATGTATGAGTGTGAGATCCATCAAGAAAAATTATAATATTTTAAAAGTCACCGGATCTACATCTACATAATCTTCTTTATCTTTATCTCTTATTTTCTGTTATGGCAGTGGGACCACAACAACCAGAAGTAGTGACGACACCGCTAGCGAGTGTCCAAGAAGAAAAAGAAGAGGCTGAATGGCCGCAAGGCGAAGAACAAAATGAGAATCAAGAAAATGGTAAGTGGAATATAATTAAAGTTAATGAAGGTTTAAACAACATCAAACCTCATTCATGGAATGAGTTATTTCGTGTTTAGTCATTATTCATCAGTGAAATGACAAAACGAGCAATCAAATAGTCACATATAGGGGTGGATTTTGAATAAAAATTCAAATGTTAAGTTAATTTTGTATAGCTCTCCACTTCGTTTACCGCACAATGCTAATAAGGCGCCGCTTCTCATGCATGAAGCGGGTTCGTTAACCTTGCAAGCACTAATGTGGCTTTTTCTGAGTTATATATGCACTTTCTATGGTGTTTTCCTATACTAAGGAAAAGTGAAGGAAAAGGCTCTTAAGTTTGGAATCGCCAATCCGCCTTTAGCAAGCGTGGTGATTAATACTCAAACCTTCTCCGAGTAAAAAGAGGCCTTTGCTCAGCAGGAGGCACTTATAGGTTGATGTGGCTTGAAACCAGTCGAGTCAATTTGCCAAATAGTAACTCGAGTAAGCCATAAAATATTATCCAAGATCATGATGTTCTTACTGTTTAGGGAATCGAGAAGAGAACAATAATGAGATGCAACGGAAGACGAGTGTGGCAACCGAAGATTTGGGGGAGAATCAAGAAGGAGACGTGTTGGACTCTGCGCCCGTCATATCCATGGTCACCAACCACACCAATGGAACCCTAAATCTATGGCAGTTGACCTTCGATGATAAGTCCAAATTTTCTCAGGTAAATTCATAATATAGAAACATATACATAATTATCACATGAAATTATTATTTCGATATGACTCGTGTAGTAATGTTTTAAGCAAAACTATGAAAACAAGAAACGCAAAGAACTAACAATAAGTCAATAATGTTATTCGTACGTATAGCTACCTAAGTACTACTAACATTTTGATACAAGAAAACTTGGGTCAACGCAATAATGTGCCGCGCCTCCGGTCTAGAGCAGGGGAAGGAACCTCGTTATTTTTAGTCAGTAAGAGAGACACTCAATCATCGTAATCCAGGGAGAGAGAAGTCAATCGTTTATTAATAATCTCTGATTAATAAAGCTTCCTTCTGGGCTTTTACAATACCTTCTTTATTCGTCAAACCCTCGCCAAACAGTATAATAAGTGGTTGTGTTTTATTTGTTACAGGTGCTATCAATAGGCCATGCTTCGAGGGCTTCAGGGCACAGGTTTAGAGTAAACGACATTACATGCCATCCAGTATTACCTCTGCTATTAACTACGAGTCATCATAATATATCTGGTAAGTTAGTACATCATAATATATTTTAGAATAATATGTGAATGTTAGTTACTGAAAATATGTAGGTAATATTTTTGTAATAGTAAGTAATTTCTTGAAAATCGAATACTTACACCCAGTTTCTGAAAGGCTTGTCAACGCTAAAATTAACTAATCTCCTGTTAAATCTTTTGTCAAGTCATCTGATTGGTTGACTGAATTATCAACAACCAATCAGATGACTTGACATGAGATTGAATTGATTTTAACATTGATCGGCCTTTCGGAAACCGGCTGTGAATCACTTCTAGTTTAAGATCAGATACATCTATGCTTAAAAGTATTTTCAATGGAACTTTAAATTCATTCTAACAGAAAGGTATTGGGTGTAGGTCGGAATTACGAAGAAGTTATGATACGCCTTCTAGTACCTACTACGGAGCTTATTCATAACGTTTAATATACATTAGTTACAAACACTAAATACTTATGATCAAGAATTTTACATAAAATCATTAGAAGTTTGTATGGAACATGGTTGTAAACGATAAGTCTGATCACCTGATAACAATCAGTCTTCAATGGACACCCTCAACACCGAAAAGTTAGTAACCAAGTTAGAAAGTAGTTGTTAAATATAAAAAAATTGGGGATGTTGAAAGTAAAGCTTAAACCTCCTTTCACCTCACTTATACGTAACCTTACAACTTTCTTCCTTTACAGATAGCGAAAGGGATCATCACAAGTACGACGATGACGCAGCGGCCGGCGGCCTATGTTCGGAGCTGATTATGTGGAGGGTCGAGTGTGTAGGACCGCTCGGCAAGTCCGGTGGAGTGTCCGAACTTGCGCGGGTTAACTCTCCACATCTATCAGCTTTCAGTAACGTTGCCTGGCTACCTACGTTGTTGCCGAGGTAGGTTGTTATTGCGCGGTTTCACCCGCTGCCCGGCTCCATTTGATCTTACCGTGATTTTTCATAGCCTATAGCACTCAGGAACATTGTGGCTATCTATCAGTGAAATAATGTTGGCAATCCGACCAGCGGTTCCAAATATTACTCCCTAAATACAAACTTACAAATGTTACCTCTTTATAATACTAGTATATATAGCAAACTAGTCAAATGCTATTCTAATGTTGCTTATTGCTTAACGTTTCTGCAATCTTGAGCCTTCGTTTTTTTAATGAAAAACACTCAAAGGTTACAATACTTCATGTTGAAGGTCATAATTTCCAAAAAAAAATGTCATAGCTGTGTGCGTCTGTCTGTGTGTGTGTGTGTGTGATTGGGTTAGATAAATAAGTAAGAGGCATTGAGATACAAACTTACACTTATTGTATAGCGAAAAAAAAGAATGCTGACATAAACCTGTCAACAAATTTATATGTGTATGTTTTTTCAGTACGACTTTGGGCAACTTATCAAATTCACCATCAGCGTGTTTCGTGGCGAGTGATGGAGAGAGTTTACGTGTATTCCAAGCTGTGATAGACGCGCGTACATTGCTGGCTGAGATAGCCACCTCCGAGAGACGACATAAAGATGTAATGGTAAATGTATACCATCATTCATTTCATTCATTTTCATGCCTTTAAGTTTCAAACTAGTCAAATTCAATACTTTTATTCAAATATCAAAAATTATACTTTTATTTAAGAGTTTTGTATGAACTCTCTCAACATATGACGTCATATGGTTCTTACGTCAATTATAAAACATATTTCTGAAGAAAAATTTTGTGTTGAGTAGATTGTCAAATCGTTCGAATGACAGTTTGTTTATATTTGAATAATTAATTGTATCGAAGAGTAAAAATAATTTCTTTTTGATAATTATCTAAATGATAGTTTTCCAGGTCCAAAAGAGTTTATGTTTGGTTTGTAATTAAATAACGCAATAGATATAGATAAAAATAAGAGAAATAAATTAATTTCTAATACTTTATTTATTTAAATTAAGCTTAAAGGCTTATTTCCTAAAAACAAAATAAAAAGAAGAATTATTTTAAATTTACTTTTCTTTTCGTCATACAATTCAGACATTTAATAGGACATTATTTGACATTGTTCATTGCTTTCACCTCAATGTCATTCAAGTTCTTAATTCTTTATTATAAAGTTGCTTTTCCAATAAAACATTTCTTAAATACCTGTCAAGTTCTTACTTATTTATCTTAAAGTTGCTTCTCCAATAACAGATTTCGTAAACTATATAAATGAATACTCAATATCAATAACGTTCTTACGCCTTAAGCATAAAGTTCCTTTTGCAAGAAAAACAAATCTCTACTTGATGTTTGTACAGCACGATACGATGTCGATGTCGTCGGAGTCGACCCTGGAAGAGGGCGGCGGGGTGCCGCTGCACGACCGCATCAAGATAGTGTCGCAGCAGTCCACGGCGCGGCCCGGCGCCATCATACAGCTCCACGCCATCGCCGACGCCACGCACGACTGGCACAACACGCAGCTACTGCATGTCTTCCAGGAACAACTCATCACTGGTATGATGATATTAATGAACCAAACATTGACAACAAAATCTATAGTAACCTTCAGAATAGAACCCAGGACGACATAATAATGATTTTTTTTCGAAAAACAAAACTACCTAATACTCACACTGAGAATCGAATCCAATACCATTTGTTTGTCTGTCGCAATTGCAACCACTTGAACAGTGGATAAATGGAGAGTAATGTTTCGACAATGTTATACTTTACGTTAAGCTTTCGCGTTGCATATTCTTATTTATTTGTTTTTTGTTTGACGTTTCAGCAGGTAATAAAAGGTGCGTGCGCGTAAATTCCCGTAAAATAGTAAAGTATTAATATGCAACACGAAAGTTTAAATGTTATACTTAATTGCAAGCTTACACTTATATCATTGACGTCCATAAAGTTAATGAAGGTTTAAACAACATCAAACCTCATTCATAGAATGAGTTTTTTCTTGTTTAGTCATTATTCATCAGTGAAATGACAGAACGAGCAATCAAATAGGTTAAATGCAACACGAAAGTTTAAATGTAAATCTCAATTGCAAGCTTACACTTATATCATTGACGTCCAAAACAAGGAAGTTTAATAATTGAAGATGATTTGTCAAGTATTAAGCCACGGTAAAAAAGCTCAAAGAAACTTCTAGGTCAATTCAAATTTCAATCTATACCAATATTATAAAGCTGTAGACTTTCTTTGTTTGTTTCAACGCACTAATCTTCGAAATTACTGGTTCGAATCGAACAATTCTTTTTGTGTTGGATTGCCTAATTATAAAAGAAGATTATAAAAGGCTATTAAACATCACGCTACGATCTGTGGGAACCGAATAACGGGTAAAACCTCGCAAGAGTAGCTAGTAACAAATATAATTTATCCAATTTAACAATAAAGTCGAAATTTCATTACCGACGAACCGTACTTAATTTCTTCTTTAGTTGATCTACTTTCTTTTCTCAGGCGAACGAACGTCAGTAGAACCAGAAAACGCAGACTCGGGTCTAGAAAATTCTGAAGTGAATACGTTAACAGAAGCCGGGTTAGAAGCTATAGTCGACTTACGTAAAGCTGCCGTCTTCAATGAGCCCTTCTATATTGTCGTACTAGAGAGAACTGATGGAGGATCCACCGTGCATATGTGGAGGTTGACTGTGTCATCACAAGCTGATCCTAATGGTAAGCAAAATTGAAATATCTATAAAGTTTTAGTACTTGTCTTTCTGAATAATGCACTTGAATTTTACTACTCTATAGTTCGTTCCATAATTAGAGACAACGATTTGACATTTCGAGTGTTGCAAGTTTTTTCCATTTCATAAATAGTGAAGTCCCGCGACCGGTATTGACCGAAAGACCGAAATTAAATTCTGGACTTCGTGCATTTTAAAAGCTTTATTATTTTTAGCGACTTTCCCTGATACCTTCCTGTGCATACTAACTCAGTCGGGTTAAAATCACAATGGTAAGGAGGAAACCGTAAAATAGTGACCCCCCTTTTAGCAGCCATCAGTCCACGACGTATCGTTCATAATTACTCTTCTCTTTCCGGAAAATCTCCAACAGCTCGGCTTTCAGCATAAGTTCCTCAAATATAATGGTTTTCTTTTAGCCAATCTTGGATTTCGCATTTTTATTTTAAATTATTATTATTAATTCCACTAAACTATAAAAATATCACGGCAACGTTGTTTTATTTTGCTCAGGGTATTTTACAAAAAAACGGTATCGGTAAATAAAATTTAAAACCGAGTTTGGCCCGAGTACGATGGGCCCATCACTATGTTCAAAAATCTGGCCACATTATTTTGTAGTTTGACATTTGCTGTTGTCAAATTGTTGTCTCTAATTATGGAACGAACTATAGTCTCTACATGATCAAGTATCAAATTATTCTACTAGTCAATATAGCAAGAAAATCTTTTGAACATACTACTGGGGTGGACAAAGAGCAAATCATTTCTATAATGTAAGAAAATATTGCGATAGTGCTGGTAAGCGCGCTACTCAACAACTGCTTGACAAATTATAACAATACTTTTTTATACTGTTTCGTACTGTCTGGAAAAGGTTCTTATGGAAGAAAATTTTGGAAAAGTAGAAAGTAAATTGGGAAATAGCCGTCCTTTCGCCGTGTGCAATGTAGTTGGTCACTTGTGTAAAGCAGGTAGCAGCCAGCTAGTCTATACTTTACTAATATTAAAGAGAATTTGTAAGTTTGTATTTAGGGGGTAATGTTAGAAACCGCTGGTCGGATTTGCAAAATTCTTTCACTGATAAATAGCTACAATGGTCCTGGCTGTTATACGCTATAAAATATCCGAGCAGCCGAAACCGGGGGGCAGTAGC
The DNA here is from genome assembly GCA_902829305.4 of Spodoptera exigua. Classification (NCBI taxonomy): domain Eukaryota; kingdom Metazoa; phylum Arthropoda; class Insecta; order Lepidoptera; family Noctuidae; genus Spodoptera; species Spodoptera exigua. Next base: position 9,249,371 of record LR824616.2, on the reverse strand, counting down.
TAGTTTTTTTTTATAAAATATCAAAAACTATTAAAAAAACGCACTTTCTTGTAATAATGGTGAATTACCTCAAAAATATTATTGATTTTCTTGCAGAGGACCTTACGAACAGTATGATGTATGTGCCAGACAGTGCCCTGGTACAGGAAGACGAAGGTGAATCTCGCAAGAACTCCGTGTCTATGGACAACGACCGCGCTCCTCCTCCCCCTATTGCACATTCACACATCTCTATTTCTACTAAAAAGGTAAGGTACTAATAAATAGTAGAAATCATAATGTCTTACTTCTAATGTATCCTTAATCTGTAACGCAGTTTTTTCTTAATGCATAAACAAAATTAAATTAAAAAGGGGGGCGGAAATATAAATAAGATTGCTAACCTCTTTCGACAGATTTGTAACAAATTCCGAACTTTTAAAGCTACTGTGACGAACATAATTATCTACTAATATCATTATTCATAAAAAAAAATTCATACCACGTAAATTAAAATATTCATCATCATCATCGACATCTCTTACTCAACCATGTGGGCTGTAAAAACAATTCTATGAACTCAATATTGCAGGTATGTGAATGCCCCCTATCTCTCCCTGATGGAGTGGACGTGATCCACGCGACCCCGGCGGCGGGACACCTGAGCTCAGCGTCCATATACCCAGCCTGTCTAGCTCCCTACATCATGGCTACCGCCTGCTCCGATAGCACTTTGAGGTAAGGATACCTTCAAACCTTCAAAAAAGGATATTTATTTTTTAAAGGTGCCAACGAACTGGTAACACTACTGGCCGACTATCAAATGATCCTTCTAGACGTTTAACCCCAATTCCATTAAAAAAATCAGTACTAGACTTATTACTAGTATCATATTACAGGTTTTGGAAATGCCACGTAACGAAACGGGATGATGACGATTTCGACTATGCGTGGAAAGAATGGGAAATGATGAACAAAGATCAAGAGTCAGCAATAGATATTCCAGGTAAATATCCAGGTTTCAACCTAGAACACTAACTGACCGTAAATAAATCAATCTACATAAAATACGAGTAGCCAATGATAAGGCTCTCCTATTAAAAGGAGTTGGTTACAATTTCTATACTTTCAGGTCAACCGCTCCACATAAGCGCTGCGTACTCAGGCCGTATTGCGTGCGCATACAAATGCGGGCGTTCGTTCACGCGACCGAAGGGCGGGACGACCACTCCAAGTACAACGGACGCTCGCTTCGTGAACCTTTGCGTCTGTGTCTACGAATGCGAGAGTACGGGTGGGGCAGAGTGGTTACTAGAAGATACAATACCTCTAAGGAATGTTAGTCTACCTCGAGTTGGACTTTGTACCGACACACAGATTGATTTGTCTTATTTACACGACACTTCCTTCGTTCAAAAGAGGCAGCGGTTGAATCAGGTATGAATCTCTGTTGATTAGAGTTTATATTAGTATTTTAACTACCTTATTGTACATGCTTAGCAGGATTTGATCAGTACGATCCGGGATCAGACAAATTTGTGTCTTGAAGAACTTATTATAAAGATGATAATAAAACTCTCCACCTCTAGTCATAGCCGAGAACTAAGTCAAATTACGCACAAATAAACTGACCATTTATTTTATCCATCAAATCAGTAGCATACTACTTGTAGGTGCTCCAAACGCTATCATCAGATGAGAGTCGCAACAATCGCAACGGAGAAGGCGACACGGGGAAGTCGGCAGGCTTACTCGCAGTACCATCATTCAGCACTTTACAATCCCTTCGCAAGAGTATTATGGAGAATGGAAACACTTGTCCCTTGACTCAAAAACACTTGGTACAACTAGACTGGGTGTCTAAGGAAGATGGTTCGCATATTTTAACTGTAGCTGTTGGATCCAGGGTGTTATTGTTCACACCAGTCTCCAGTGATCTTGCTCAGGCCAACTTGAAGGTAAGATTTGTTCTTTTCTTCAATATTATATTTAACTAGCGGCCCGCCCCTGCTTCGCACGGGTCCATCTATCTTGCTATCAAAGGGTCACTTTTCCTAATCTTCCCCTTTTCTTTTCTAATATTATCTTTGATAACACCTCCTGACAATAACTAACAACAAAAAAAGAATTAGCAAAATTGGTCCAGGCGTTGTTGAGTTATGCACTTACCAACACATTTTGTGATCCATTTTTATATATAAAGATATGCTAGTCAAATTTTTCACCCATTTTTATTTTTTCAATATTGTGTCCAACGAATAACTTTTGATTACGAAGAAAGACAATTGAACTAAACCTCATTAGACAATTGAGAAACGAATTCATTTCAAATGTTTAGAACATTTGCAGGCATTTGCGAACACTGAAGAACATAAGATATCGAGATGTCAATCTTGCGCAGAGTTTCGGGAAAATAATACGGTTACTTTTGCTTTTTATTGTGTAACAATCATAGATGTACAATCATTACTAGTTTGAATAATAATTTTGACACATTTTGGATAGAACTTATTTTAAATTCTACCTGTAGTAGTCATATCTTATGACAAAATGTCTTTAATAGAATTCAAATTAGTTATCATAAACATGTTAAAGTTGACAGTATTAACTGCCATACAAAGAGTCATTTTGCAATTACCTAAACTACCATTCCATATTAACGATTTTCTTTCGAAAACAGTTGCTTAAGACTGGGTTAAGTGTCACCAACTGACTCTGTGTACGGCATTTATTATTTCTGGTTGATAGAGATAATGCATAGTAATTAAAAATTTAAAACGTCATTTATAAATATATAGTTGAACGGACGGATGGAAAAAAAAATTGACACGTATTTTTTATTTTGTCAGAACAATATATTAGTATGAAACAAAGTTAAAGAATATAATTAATGTAAAACGGTAAGGTAAGAACCCTAGTGACGTAAAGATTTTTTGTGATTATCATCCCTATTATAAATATAATAGTGTCAAATAGATCAGTGTAGAAAGTATTTCGTGTCGTTTAGGGTTGCTCCTGAAGTGGCCCACGAATGAGCGATAAACGACTCCTTTAGTACTAGGCGGGGGCCTAGTACTAAAGGAGTCTAGTACTAGGCCCCCGCCTAGTACTAAAGGAGTCGTTTGATCGCTATTCCTCCTCCAAAAAAAAACACTTAGAATAGAACAAGAATGTACAAAACATTTAAAATTTGCAGGCTATGAAGGAATCAATAAGCAATAACCGCCCAATACTGCGTAAGGCGTCATCGTTAGCCGCGCCCCTATTTGTCGAAGAAATAAGATGGATGCAACTTCGACGCATTGAACTGAAGACTGCCGACGGTCTACCACCATTGCCCATGCAAATATCATGGGTTAGGGACGGTATTCTCGTCGTGGGTATGGATTCGGAGATGCATGTGTATTCTCAATGGAAGCCTGAGAATCCACAGTCGGCGTCCGGAATGATGGGTACACAGGTATGAATATGTTTTCTTTGTATATTTATTAATGTAGCTGGTTTTGTGCTATATGAATAGGTAATGTTGATGGTCATGTGATAGGATGAAAGTTAAGATAAAGTCTTCAAGACAACTTGTAGTAGTGTCTTGATAATACCACAACATACATACCTAATTGTGAAATCTGAAAACATTACATTTGGTGTTTCATAAGAAATTAGAATAGAGACATTATGGAGACGTCAATATTTTTTTTAATTGATCGAATAAATACGTAGGTAGTTTTACGACGTAAAAAATGCCCGACAAAACTATACACATAGTTTGTCTGTCGGATACTATTCAAATAGTTACTGTATATGTACACCAATAAAAATTGTATTATACCAGTGTTTGAAAATTAACCAGCAGACGATTTTGCGCTACAAGTATCGTCAGTTATTTAAACAAATAATTGCTTTTGTTTATATCAAATACCAACACCAATATATTAACTTATATTTGAATAAACTTATTGTATGTTACGAAGGAACTGGAAGAAGGCAGTGAGTCCCGCGCACTCCGTGACTCGGACTTGCGTATATCGGCGCCGCACCTTCAACGCGTGTCCTCCATCAACCTGCAACTGTTGGAGCGAGACGCTAGGAGACGTAACAAAACACAGCCGGATCAACCACAGGTAATTATTACTGTAATATAATACTATAGTTATAGTGACGTTACAACAATTACAATCTCTCAGTATGTTACGTTTAGGTTTTTTTTTTGGAAAATTACTAAAACTGTTTCCTCATTACCGAACATCTCTCAATTTAAAATAATTTTCAAATAATTGTCAAAGAGTTCATTTGAAATAGGGTTGAATATTAACACCCGGTTTCAGAAAGGCCGATCAATGTTAAAATCAATTTAATCTCTTGTCAAGTCATCTGATTGCTTGACTGAATTATCAACAGCCGAGAGATTTAACAGGAGATTAGTTAATTTAAGCGTTGACAAGCGTTTCAGAAACCGGGTGTAAGTGTAACAAAGTAAAAAACCATCTGTCGGTATGTCGAAAACTTTATTTTATATCAATAAGTTAAGCTAAAAACAACCTATTTTGACAGACCGATATCGACATTATAACAAAGTAATTTAAACCTTATAGCTATTAATTGTCATTCTAATTTCCCAGCCTTTGCTGGACTACATGCCAGACTACGGGTTGTTCGAAGCATCACAGATGGCGTGTCCAGTGCTACCTCAGTACCATCCCAAGCAACTTATGGAGCTACTAAACAGCGGCAAGATCAGATGGGTTAAAGCTATACTTGCTCATTTAGTCAGGTAATAATAATTATAGAATATCCACAAATAGCCGTAATTCGACGTATTCCCCAAAAGAACTGTAACGCACTTGTTACATTTTTTTATATTAGGGGCGTTTATGAGTGCCGCTTACAACTTACCATCAGGTTTCTCTGTTTGCTCGTTTGATGAACAAATTCATATTACACTCAATCAGAATGTTTCTGAAAGTAAGAACCAAAGTGAAAAAGGCTAAAGTAAAGATCATTTTCTAACTTTTTCAAGTCCAAATTGAAACTCAAATACAGAATGTCCAAGTACTAAGGAACAAACTGAACAGTGATGTGTAGAACAAATAAAATCCTAACTTTTCAAGTAATCCGTACTTCCAGGGACAATCTGTGTAATGATGCTCAATAAAGATTATGTTAAGATAAACACACCCTAAATGCTTACTGAATAAAGTCGATATTATTGTCAAAATTATACTATCTGTAAATAAGTAATAAATAAATTACGTTATTTTTGTCGTCAGATGTATTGGCGGGACATACACGGGACGCAGTTCACAGGGCGATGAAGACAGTTTGTCTAGACAGGTATTTTGTTTAATTATATCTACAATATTTCCATTATAACACTAGCTAATTGTTGAATGCAGCCACGTAATGATAATGATTACATAATGAATGACTAACTAGAACTAAATACATAAATGTGAATCTCTAACACAAAATAAAAGCTTTTATACATTGTACTTGCACTTGGCATATCGGAATCAAATGAACGTTAACCGATATGCGTATATACTATTATGTGCTTTATATAACCAAAGCAATAAAGTTAACATTCCAATAAACTATAATACGTTTTGAATATTGTCTGTAAATAAATGTTTAAATGTCGTATCTCTATGTTATTATGTATTGCGATGTTGTATTGAGTATTTAAAAACAGTATTTATTTAAAACGCAAGATAAAATGATGAATATATGATTTAAATAAAACGACTAACGCAAGTTTTTAATAATAAATTAATTATTAATAATAACCATAGGAAATAAAACGACTAACGTAAGTTTTTAATAATAAATTAATTATTAATAATAACCAAAGGAAATATTTTTGTAGTATTACATTTTCATTATGTATATAAATATAGTAGAATAGTTGAAAGAAGTATTTAAGTATAAAAGTATAGAAATTAGTACATGGATGAAGAAAATTTCACTTAGTATACAATTTTAATAGAGAAACACGTAGTTAAAATATAACCGATCAGAATTAGAAGCATGAATAAAATCCCACTTCAGTTCTTGATAGACATTGTCACACATTTGCGATTAATATTTCACAAGAAAATCGCTTTAGTACTTTTAAAACCCACAGGAACATTATCATTACTCAGAGGCGAAGGGCTATTCTAGAACATTTTTAAAAAGAGTAAAAGACCTCTTGTCGTCTGTTTTTTTTAATTGTTTATTTTAACTGGTAGATAACACAATATTTTTACAATTTTTTTGGATGAAGGTTACTCGCTTAATGGTATATTTCTAGGATCGGTCCTATTCACATTTTTATATGGTATAAGAAGTAAAAATGTATGCCTTTGTAAATAAAAAAGGTCGGTTTCGTCTTTTCTTTCAAATTTCGAATCGTACGCTCGCACCGTCCTAGGACCGGCCCAAGTATAATATTTATGCAATTCCAATGGATATCTGAATGTTTATTGTAAAGAAATCAGCGTCTGTACTTCAATATTGTGTCCGCTTTATATGTGTGTACAGAATATTGTTTAAATTAAAATTCGTCGTCAATGTCATAATCATGTCCAACCGCGCGCAAAGCGTGGAGATGGTCAAACCTCTCTTTAACTTAGGAGGCCTTATGGGCTGTTGATGTATGTATGTAAATGTGAACCCTTCGCCGCTGGTCATTGTGTCCACTTGCGATTAAAAGTCGCGCCGCTGTTGCATGTCGCACGTGTTGCAGCGCGGATGGTCGCGGTCGCGCACGCTGTCCGTCTCGTTCGCCGCCGGCGCCGCTTCGCCGCTAGATGGCGTTGCACAGGTAACTTCAGCTTTTATATACACGCCCGTCGCCCACTATGTATCATATTCCCTTTATTTGTTGTTATGTGTTTATTGATAAGAGTTGTTTATAAAATTGTAAGTGATTCTTTGATAAACTAAATTTCCCTTCTACGGTATAGATTTAAAATAGTTTTTTTTTATGAACCGATTTTTATTCGCTTTTATTTACTTTACTTCACTTTAACATGAATACTCTTAGAATTGATTTGAATATTATAACTACAACCTCAGCGTAATATATAGCTATTCACAATCTTCTACACAAGTCAACCGTTTCCAATCTATCGATTAATAGATTCTAAACTTAATCTTTTAGTAGCAAAGTCGAAAATCCATTATAGAAATCTCAAGTTAATAATCATTTGGGTAATAATACAGATCACGGAAGATGTTCAGCTAGACTACGCCGAGATTACCTCAGTACCACCGCTGCCTTTGTGGACTCTACTCGTCGCTGACAAGGAGTCTCCACACCATCCGTCCACTATACAAGAAGCTAAAGTAAGATATTACTGTATAATTATATTAAGATACTTTTTAATATGGGAATTTATGAAATTAATAAAGTGTAGCGTATGTTTTTTTAACTTAAATCGCATACTTTTTTTATCAATTTTTCAAAAAAATGGGAGTAAAAATAGCGTTCGCGATTTTACGGTAGTAAATTAATAAATAAAATTGTGATTATTTTTTTTATTTTTTATTGTTTTATAATTTCTAATAATTTATTTTTTATCGACTAAACTACTTAATTACAGCAGTTAAATAAGTTCATAGCTGCCAGTTGTGTACTTATTGCAATCTTGGATTAAAAAATAATTAAAAAAACCCAGTCAAGCAGATACTCTTGTTTATTCTGCTTTAAACGAATTACAGTAGCTAAACTATATAACCTTCATGATTACTCAGTTCCCGATTTAAAATACTCCAATTAAGTCTTGTTTAACTTGTTCGCAGGACTATAACGAATTATTCGAAGGTACAATACAGGATACAGATGAAGACCTCGATGCTCTGTTGTTAGGTGATGACGAGGGTGTCGACAGACGACCCTCCATGCCTGAACGTCAGCCTCTGTCACACTTTGGACCTAGACAAGGTAAGATTAAGGATAAAAATACAAAGTATTTTAGCTGTTCATCAACAAGACGAAATTATATCTTTATTCTGAAGTAAAAATCTTATCATTAGGGCTATCTCATCGAAGAAAATAATAACTATATGTTATGGTAAAATATATAGAGTTTCATAAATATAAGGTAGTATTTTAAAATTACTTTTCAGTTCGCCAATTCCAGATAAAATGTTACTAAATTGTCGCTCCTGTTTAAAACGATTAACGGTTCCAATAGCCACGGTAAAACAAGTAGACAAACACTAAATTCGTCCTTATATTCAGTACTATGCATATCTTTTTTTGTGAGGGGCAAATCATCAAATGACTTCTCCCGTCCGGGATGAGGCTGACATTACCTATCGGTAGTGTCTTACTGAATTATACCCCCTGTTCCTTTTCTTGCTCTAGGCCGAGGTAGCATTGCTTTGTTGCGCTAGCCCCGCAAATTCCGGCTGAACATAAGCCCTATAAAGCCCCATCTGTGGTGGTCTATTGGCTTTTTACAAGCGCGCGCGTAATATGCATATTCGGGTTTATATTTAATCATATTTTTTTCCCAGGTCGCATCCTCTCCCGCCTACTCACACACACGCACTTGCCTGGTCTCAGTTCGTTGGACCAAATGCATCTGTTAGCGTTAGCCGACACCGTGTCTACTTGTGACGCGGACTTCGCAGAGCGACTGGCCACTAGTGCACGCGTCGACGTTGCGCAAGCGACTGGACAGGAAATATTGCCAGGTAAATAATAATAGGTACTTGTATCATGAAAGCTACTTTTAAAAGAAGTACAAGTTAATCAAACAGAAGATATAAGTGCGATCATTAGTTTTTTGATCGAGATTTGATAAATTCAACCGTCGCATCGTCAATCGATCGAATGATTTACGTTAATTTTTTTTAGTATAGTAACTGTTTCTTATTGGACGCTGTACCTACTTTCGAATCGGTTTAAGCCCCGACTAGAAACTGATGTAACCTTGATTATTTTTCCTTCAACATAATACCAGAATATTACTTAATTGAATTGAAATGTTCGACTAGACTCCCTCGATGATTGCGGTCTCCGTTTCCTCCTGGCTATGAAGCACTACGGCTACCTTCTGCGGTGCTTGCCCCTTGCCCAGCGTGCCAACCTCCAGCGCAATGGCGTTGGCACCTGCAACCTGGTTTGGGCCTTCCACTCGGAGACACACGAACAACTCCTGGCATTAATACCTGGGTACACCAAGGGACAGCCTAAATGGTCTACAATGAGGGAACTTGGTAAGTCATTTAATATTGTAAATAAAAAAAGGTAAGCTCTAACGTATTTGAGAGTATGCGTGACCTAGGTCGCAACACACTCTAGTTATAATTATGAACCCCATTCGTCGCTTGAAACTAGTTGAGCTTCTGGATTAATTTTACATTTTTACAAGATTATGACTATAGCTGTTGTAATACGGTACGTTCCAACAAGTCAAATTCCTTATCCAAATGTCGAAAACAATAATTTTGTATGAAACTCCAAATTATAACGTCGTAGTATTTTTGCATCAAATAGTTATTTTACAATATTTTACTGTATTGAAACATCGAATAAATTTATATTTGATCTTGGGAACTACCCAATTATGTACATTTTCACTTTAAAACTTTTCTTTACAGGTGTGGGTTGGTGGGTCCGAGGCGAGCTCCTCCGCACTTGCATGGAGAAGCTAGCTCGAGCCGCGTACATGCAGAAACAGGATCCGATGGACGCTGCCCTCTACTACCTCGCTATGAAGAAACGGATGTTACTATGGGGACTGTTCCGTTCCAGTCGCGATGAAAAGATGACCAATGTGAGTTGCTAGCTAGTTTGAATGAAGATTTGTTTTAAATAATATGGGAGAAATAAATAGCAAAAATACGATAGTTACTGACTAAAATACTTATTAAAAGTTGCAGAAAGTGTCCAAAGTTAAGATGAGTGGCTTCAGCCTTTCCTTACTTCAAATGTGCGGGGTAAAGAAAAATAATGAAAAAAAAAAGTATTTCTTGAAGCATATGCCACGTCACTTTTCATTAGAGCGAAAGGTTAGGAGCGGGGGTTTTAAACCTCATTGGAGATGATAACTCTGTTATTTTATCTTCGTAGTTCTTCTCAAACGACTTCACTGAAGACCGTTGGCGTAAGGCAGCATTGAAGAACGCCTTCGTTCTTCTAGGTAGACAACGATTTGAACACGCAGCCGCTTTCTTCTTACTTGGTGGAGCTCTGAAGGATGCTTTGGAGGTAAGCTTATAACTCCTATGGTTATTGAAATAAGGTTTTTAATAGAAAAGTATCAAAATAAGCATAGTTCATATTATGAAGCTAACAAATTTTTCTTCTAGGTACTAATCACACGCCTCGGAGATCTACAACTGGCGATGGTAGTAGCGCGTTTGTACGAAGCAGACAGTCCATTACCGACTAGCTTGAGAAAATTGTTGATGGATGAAATTTTAGGGTAAGCAACAATATCCACTACATAGTAAAAAACAAAGTCGCTTTTTCCGCCCCTGTTTCTCTATGTATGCTTAAATCTTTAAAACTACGCCACGGATCTTGACGCGGTTTTTTAATAGATAGAGTTATTGAAGAGGAAAGTTTATATGTATAATTGAATAGTGGAGAAATTAAGTTTCAGCCTTGTATAGTACGGTCGTCGTATCTTGGTGAGTCTGAAGTTAGCCGATTAGCTGCGCAGTACACAACTTTGTTCCATTGCGCAGACAAACGGCTAACTTCAGACTCGCCAAGATACGTCGGCCGTATACTCAATACTTTTATTGCTTTCCACATGTATTCTTAGGTGGTACTACTTATAAATAGTTCTCATGGACTCTGTCGGGCACAGCAAAATAAGTGGGATAGGAGAGAGGAATATTGTATAGGGGATATAGTACCCGTGCAAAGCCGGGGCGGAAAGCTAGTATTTTTAAAACAGTTAATCAAACTAGAGGTGATAATCATTTTTTTCCTTATACTTATAGTCTTTATTTTGATGAAGTTGATAACATAATTTTTGTATTTATCACACAAATAACATTTCTTCACAGTGGTGAAACAGAAGACGGTGAATTGGACTTGGAACGCGCCCATCCCGATCCATTCGTCCGTTCCATGGCTCTATGGGAACTCAAACGTTACGGCGACGCCCTCGACACGTTGCTAAGTAACGCCGGTCGTTTACATGCAGCTAGAGACAACGAACCAATGCCTAGCGTGTTCAACTTCTACGTATATTTACGAACGCATCCTAGGTTGAAGAGGCATAATCTACCCAGTCAGGTTTGTGAATTTTAATTTTATAAAAGTAGTAAATTGTTTTATTCTTAATATAAAAATTCTCCTACCCACTTGATAACAAAAGAAGAATATATCTAATTACTAGGCATTTTTTGAGTATAACAATGACACAAATGTGCCTTTTGCTCAAAGCAGGGTAGCTTATCACCTATAATATTACTTTACCAACAGGGTGGAACTCTAGCTCTTCTTCAACAAGAAGCAGAAGAAGGTATCACTCGCCTGGAACGTCGTTTATACTTCCAAACTGCGCACGGGCACTTCAAAGCGGGTTGTCCTGCATTAGCACTCGAGGTGTTGTCGAAGCTGCCCGCCAGAGTGCGCGACGAGCGCGCCCGCCAGCCTGCGCCCGCGCAGCGCATCGATGACGTCATACACACCGGACAGCTCGTCGACCTACCAGCTAAAAGTACGCTACCTTCAACCCTATTTGTACGTCTAATGATATATGTTTTGTGTTGTGTTGCTCTGTTTTTTTTTTAATTATATGGAAGTTTCCAACTAGCCATATTCGATTTGAAACGATACTTTTCTATGAATTTTGTATATTAAACTCCAAATTATGACGTTGTAGCATTTTTGCGTCATTACAGAATTTTCTGTTTCAGACAAATTCAGAGAAAAGTTTTATTTTAACATTTGAATAAAAGTATTGAATTTGATTAGTTGGAAACTACCGGACTGTGTACATGATTTGTGTGCTATAAAGGGGCTGTAATATTATCAGTGCAGTTGTCTCGTCTAGATTGCAACTAATCAAAATCCATTAGAAATAAGACTCTAGTTATTGAATGCTCTCTATCTCTAGTCATGGGAAAGGGATCAAAGAGTGCACTTTTATTTGCGTGTAAATGACATGTTTTGCGTATACGGCTTATATAGTTTTAAGACTTATATCTGTAATAAAAATTAGTCAATAACGATAAAGAACATTCCTACAATTTTTTGGACACTGGATTAAAAAAAAACACAAGATTTGCTCCTGTGTCTTGGTGCACACAAACATACAATTTCACATACACACTACAGGAACAACAATTTGTCGAATTGAACCAGCGCCACATTGCGCAGCAGCCAGTTGCCAAGCCACCTTGCCAACCGTGCAGTCAAACCTAACCTAAATTAATTCTAACATAAAAATATTAATCGTATTCTTAATGATTTCAATTCAAATATTACATTTAGTTAAAAGTAGGATATTTACTCTCTTATCTAAATAAGAGATCTTATGAATATTCTTCCCTGAACAGAAGAGGAGCCGGCTAACGTGGACTGGGGCGCGCCAGCTGTAGAGGTAGACTGGGGGGCTCCGGTCACTACGAACAAACCTGATGAACTCGTACTGAGCTGGGATGACGATGATGATAAGGGGTGAGTTTCTTTTATTAACTCTGGTTTGATTTGCATAAAAGTATGACTTTTATTATATATAAGATAAATTCATGTTTCACAATGCTAGTTAACCTGACTTCACAAAAACGGCTTCACTGATTTTACCCCTTTACTTGCAACTTCAGTAGGTAGTAGTGATAAGGTTTCACATTTCACATATTTATATGGCAAAAAAAATGTTTGCGGGGTTAGCTTGTATTTATAAATGCCTTTAAATGCAGAGAGCTGAATACGTCCGTCCCACTTTTGTAACGTTTTATGATGAAATTTTGCTTAGAATTCATGCTTTTTCAAGCACTCTGTATACAGTTTTTTTGAAGATGCTTAAATATCTTATTGAATTAATCTCATAAAATATATCTTCTTGTCTGATACAGTTCGGAAGGTTCAGGAGCTTCCACTCCACCGTTGGAGATGAAGATGGACAAGCAAGAAGATAAAGAAGAGCCTACAGTCAACGGAACTTCTGAGAAAGAGAAGGGGGCGGATGAGGCGCCGTCTGTCGATATTATGGCTCAGCAGTTGAAGTTTGTTGCTTGTTTGAAGATATTGATGGAAGAACTTAGTACTTTGGCTACTGGGTTCGAAGTTGATGGTATGTCAAAGGGTCATTTAAGATGATTTTTGATTGAATTACTTACCACAATTTTTGTAAACACTACTCCTTAAGAAAGCCATAAACTCCACTGCAAACTATTACAAGTGTTTGTTCCTAGGTCTCTGTTTTAAAGACTTATGCCCAGTTTCCGAAAGCCCGATCAATGTTAAAATCAACTAACTAGGTGTCAAATCTCTTGTCAAGTCATCTGATTGGTTGTTGATAATTCAGTCAACCAATCAGATGAGTTGACAAGAGATAAAATTGATTTTAACATTGATCGGCCTTTCGGAAACCGGGTGTGAGATTTATAACATTGGTTACAAAATAATGAACTTTTAATATTTAATTAGAACCTGTTCAAATGTTTATTTAATAATGTTTTATGAGCAAAAAATATTGTTTTAATAAATGTTTCTACGCATTAGGTGGACACCTCCGCTACCAGTTGTACATATGGCTGGAACGTGAAGTGGAGGCGCTCCGCCGTCTGTGTGGGTACTTAGCGGCGGGCTCCAGTGGCGGGGGCGGAGCGCTATTGTGCGCTGAGCCTGACCTTGCCCCGCTACCAGAACGCCCCACTTTACATCAGCTTCTGGTGCGAGAGAAGGCAGATTTCGAGGCTAAAGTACAACGCGCCCTGAATAGGAAGCGGTGGCTTAAAGGTAAGTTTTTTTGTAAGTTATTTTTATTTTTTTTACTTTGTACAAAAGTTTCTGGGCATTTACATGATACACATCTTTATTTTTCGTTATTAAAGAGGTGGATATCGCAAAACAAATCGAATTGAATAATTTGAGTATTGTGCTGTATCAAATTGTTGATAAAAGAAGAGAAATATAAATACGTTTAGATGCTGTACTTGCATGGGCATTATTCTTCGTACTTAATAGATAAAAAGTGGGCTCGCTTAGGTTTTTTTTTTTAGAAATGAATAAAAAAAATTAGTTTAGTAGTCTGTAGTCAGTATCACTAAAATGTTATAAATGGTTTTCTAGTAATTTTAAGAGTAATTTGCTGGTTTTTTATGTATACGTATAATACGTAAGGAGGTTTATTTGTTGGATAGTACCTAATATAGATGATATCATTGTATTGGCATAAATTGACTAGACTAAATGCCTCATAAAATGAGATGGTTTTTGTAGTTAAGGATAGTGTGTTGTCAAATGTATAAATTGGTCTATCTATACTAATATTATAAAGAGATAAAATTTGTAAGCTTGTATTTAGGGGGTAATCTTTAGAACCGCTGCTCGGATTGCCAAAATTCTTTCACCGATAAAATGGAGCCGAGCAGTTGGTGAAACAGCACGAAAGTTGCTAGTTGTTAAATGAACCCCCCCCCCCCCCTCCCCCCCCTAGCGAACGAGACGTTGCTGCGCACGCTGCTGTCGTACTGCTCGCTGCACGGGGCGGGCGGCGGCGGGCTGGCGTCGGTGCGCATGGAGCTGGTGCTGCTGCTGCAGGAGCTGGGCCAGGACAAGCAGCACCAGCAGCTGCTGTCGCCGCTGCCCTTCCCCACCACGCTGCCGCTGCTCGCCGCCGCCGTCGCCACCAACAACACCGTCGTCGCAGACCCCGTGCGCCATCTGCAGGTACAGCTCTGCTACATTATATGTCATACTCTTCATAGTTAAACTTCGAGATTGTTCTTTTTCAATCCTAGATATTACTTTTTCTCTTAACTAGAACATCTTTAACAAATTTCTACTCGCAGCGAATGCGTTGTTATGACAGTAATCAATTAGCGTATTCATACGTCATCATATTTCACGATGCTGGAAAAGCAAAGATGTCTTTATAAAAAAAAAAACAAATTAACTCACCGCGTAAACATAATACTTGGTTATACTCTTTTTCTTATGTGGAAAATATTCTCAAAGTAATTCTCCCGCCTTAGGTAGAGCGAGATAAATTGTTAAACTCTTACCAAACCATAAAAAACAATAATATCCTCAATATTGTATCACCCAATCATGAAGTTCAAACATGAAGTTAAAATATCTTTATAAAAGGAAAATTATTATACAGCAATCGAAAATTTGTATCGTCATGGTGGCCTAGAACCACTCTTGGGCAAGTGTGATTATTATTGCTCAATTCTTCTCCGTGTGAGAAGAGGCCTTTCCTCAGCAGTGATGATGTAAGATATGTTATTCTATCCTAACTCCTATTTATTTCTCCCAGTCGGTAGCCCACGACATGCTGGGAACGATTGGTGAGCTGGGCATTCCTGGTGGATCGGCGACGAGAATTCTTCACACACTGCGGGAGCTGGCAGTCGCGCTGTCCGCCTGCATATACCAGAGTCTGTGCGATTCTGATACCTTCAGCTTGAAACACGCACATCACCATGATGGGTGAGTTGTCATTTTATTTACAGTGTATATAAATGAATCGCAAAATGTGTTTGTGTGTGAGCAACGCATTGCACGCCTGGACCTATTTTCCTATTTTACCAATTTTTTATAATGTTTCAGTCAGAATTTTTTTTTCCTATGAATGTCAATTTAAAAAAATGTGCGGCGTGGCTGTGCGAAATAGGAGTTCATAATAAAAAATATTTTCTCATGATATAGCTATTTTAGACATTGGTACTTTAAAATATTATTTTAGCACAACTATCCATAAACTTGAAATGTTAATCAAAATCACCACTAAATAACATCCCACCCACATTAAAGCTGATTTGTCTATGCAAAGAATGCTTATTATTCCGTGAGTAAAATATATTTTCGCTATTTGACAGTATCATAGCTGAAACTCCGGGTACTAGTCAAATCCTCTTGCGGCAGAGGCGTCATTCCACGGACGAGCTTACAGTTACTACTCCACCGAACAAATGGCCAGGTATGAACATTAATTAACTTGTGAATTGTATTGGCTGTAACTACACACTACACACAACATACGCTTCCATTTCCTGTATCTAGTTGTTTTCCCTTGGTTTTTAGGGTCGGAATATAATTTTGTTTATAATTTAAAAGCAAATTTATCTACTTACACTTCAAAAACATAG
The DNA here is from genome assembly GCA_902829305.4 of Spodoptera exigua. Classification (NCBI taxonomy): domain Eukaryota; kingdom Metazoa; phylum Arthropoda; class Insecta; order Lepidoptera; family Noctuidae; genus Spodoptera; species Spodoptera exigua. The sequence continues at coordinate 9,233,120 of LR824616.2, read as the reverse complement.
TTTCGACAAAATGTTTAAGATGATGTACTTAACAGATTTATTTAGCTTTTGATGGTTAAGAGACAAGCTCATATACATATTACATACTTTCTGGTCACTTATTAATGAAACGTCATATTTAGTCGTATGTTTTGGATGGGTTTTATCAACTACATCATTTTACACGGGAACCTGAAGCCTCAATTTTTACATAAGCCACTTGTAACTGCGTGTAGGAGTATCAGCGCTCCGCGGGCTGGCCCTCCGCGCGGCGGAGGAGGAGGACGCGCCTCGTCTGGCGGTGCTGCTGGCGGAGGCGTTCTGCGCGGTGTACCTGGCGCTGCTGGGCTGGGCCGCCGCCGCGCGCGACGCGCACCTGCTGTACCGCCTCACGGCGCACGCGCCCCTCGCGCACGACCACGCACGGCTCTTCGGCGGCGGCGTACGGAGGCTACTCACCACCGCGCCTGCGCCCTCCATGCAGGTACGCTGCCTCTATATTGTACTAGCTTGTTGATCAAAAGCCTATTTGGTAATTTAGATTATCACCTATATTCAACCAAATTGGTCCAGTCGTTTTCGCATGAAATAATAATAATTATACATCCATAAATTCTCACAAAAGTTTACATCTATAAAATTAATAGGAAATATTCCAAAAAGAAAAGTAAACAAATAATAGTGTCAAACGGGTGTATAACACAAAACACCCACTTTTAGTCATTTATGTGGTGAAGCTCACTGTAAAACAAGCCTCAAGCTTCAATTTATGGGCAACATGATAAACAAACACACTTATCGTTTAAACTATAGAGACCATCTCATTGAATTGACATTTCAACAAACCATATGACGGTGTTTATTTCTCTACATTTACTCAGTAACGTTAATTTTCCTTACAGCCGAAATTAGTGGAACGTCCAGAAGGAACATCAGTATGGTCCTCACTACGAGAGAAACGTGCCCTACTCAACATGAGACTACTGGGTCTCGGACCTACCGCCCCCCACAAAAACATACAAGAGGGTCGACCTACATACAGAGAGCAGTTTGTTCCGCCACACTGTAGCATTCTCACTTATCTACTTACTAAGGTAAATTTATTTTTTGGTACAAAGTGATAACAAAATTATTAATAAAGATCTATAGACATATGAGTATTAAGTCCAAAAATATTTACATAATCTACATTACACGCATCCGTAGAATAATTACGTTTATTAGAACTTGTGAAGCATTAGGTACTATGCATTTTCAACCTTATGTTATCGCAATAAGTTATATTATTAATTGTAGCCCACCGCGGAACAAGACCCCGAGAACTACGATTATGATTCGGCAGAATCCGGAGGTGAAGATGTCGATGATAGTGGCAGCGAAGCTGACGACGATGATATATTCGACACCAGCAATACCAAGTAAGTTTCAACTCAAAACTATAGAAATTACGGTCTATATATCAATGACAGAGTTGTAAAAGTAGCGCTACAGTTCATGTCTTAGGAAAGTGGTCAAGTAAAAGGTATCTTGCTATGTATATGAAGAATAGCTTGCTCTTGACAAATTATATTTATTAAAATAAAGACTTAATCACTAGCTTTACTAGTTTCTTAAATTCTCAACATCTCTTTCACTCTTTTATGATTTTTGGGGAATCATAAATTATAATGGTGATAGTTTTCACCAATACTTTTACATCAATAAATTATCCAATATGTCTATATTTAAATAACATTATCTAATAAAACATGTTATTTTAACACAGAAACGAGAAGCGTCGTAAACAAGCGAATACGGAACATTCAGATCCCGATTCTTACTCGTGGTTGGTGATGCGTATCGCGGTACTACGACTCGCGCAGCAGAAGTTGCAGAACTTCTTGCAGCTATGCGGGATTGAGATGTCAGGTAAGTTTTTTAATGGCGAAAAAATATTCCTAACAATCATCTTCTCTACCTTGTTGGGGCGAGAGGGAGTGTCAGTGCTCGGCTCAGCGGCAGACGGAGATTATGTTGTGTTGTTTTTCTAGTGAGATTAATTTTTCCATCACGCTACTATATACATGGTTGCTGTTCTTCCATCTTATGCTGCCGGGCCGCTGTGTCATCTCGCATGAACTCTAACCCCAGTTGTATGTTAGTGGTAATATTTAGTCTTTGGATTCAAACTGATTTTTGACAGTATCTCTGAATTTGTATTATAATCATTTTAAGACTTATCTTCACTACAAGTTCAGTTTTAAATCGGTCGGGCACAAATTTGTGCCAGGCTGTAGATGCTAAATTCAATGCACTGGATTTTAGTTTTTAGACCGCCTATCACCCAGTAATAAAAAAGCCTAGTCGGAAATGTGTATTCTTTAAACAAACTGATAATTATCTTGTCATTACTCACTCACTTAGACCGCCTCAAACACCGTGTTTGATTCATGGATGGAATTATGAATTATTTCGGTATTAAGTTACTGTCTCTTTGCTGCACTATAACAACCTTTTTAAATGTACTAAAACTACTAAAATCAGAGCTGGCGACGACAAGCCCGATGGTGCACGGAGCCTTGCGGCGCGTGGACCAGTGGCAGCAACAGTTAACAGAGACGCTGGAGTCTCGGGCGCCGCCCCCCGACTACATCCCTGGCTGCTTTCCTGAACAACTGCCTTCTGGACCACCTATCAATAAATACAGGCAAGTGCCACCAGCATTTTAATTTTTTTTAACATTCTCTAGTTCTAAACAAAATTTGATAGTCGCGTTCTTTGATTTTTTATAATAATGGGTATTGTGAGATGTTCTGAAAATAATTGAGATAATACCTAATTAAACCCTTAAAAATTTTTTACTCTTTGTCTTCGTCATTATTGAGAGTCCTCGTCGAGCTCGAAACTGGTCGTGCATTATAGGTGTAGTAACAGAAAAGTGGACTGAGAGAAAGTGTTGAAAGTTAAAAAACGTTTTTTAGGTTACACCAAATCTGATTTAATGTCTGTTTGTTTCACCGATTTTTTTCGAAACATTTTCCTATTCATTAACATTTTTTCATAGTAACTACCGTGATATACACAAAATTATTGAAAAGAGTACTTCTGGCTAGTTGCAAGTCTCGACTGGGCTCTTATTCTTAAGTAAGACTTCAAAATTGAGACTTATTACGTTATTTTCATATACTATTTAGGTTATACAACTTTTGGTCATCATATTTCTTTTTTCAGGTGTTTGTTAGAGAAGCATAATACTCCATTCAGTTCGGTGCTGTTCAGTGCAGCGCCAGCGAGGAGATTATGGAGCTTCCTTGTGCGACAGGAACCGGTTCAGGTAAGAAGAACATGCACTACACGATATGTGCCTAATAGTATTTTTTTTTAAATTGGTAAACATTCAACTTACAGCCTTAGTTGAATTCTTTTTTATATAAACATTAATTACTCCAAACGTTTCATCATACAGTTTTGTACTAGTTTTGTGCTGTGTGCCATGTGCAAATGCTCAAACTCTATCTATCTACTTCTTTTTTTTTTAAGAAATGAATTAATACTTTTGTAATTATTTAATTTATTAAACTGTAAAATACAAACAACACTGTGTCCAAAAGTCGGCCAGAATCTTACACGTGAAATACATTGATTTTAATTAAATAATGTGCCAGGACCTCTTCATCCGCGCGGTATTCTCTCGTCGTCGCGCGGGCTCCCAGTCCGAGGCGGAATCCCGCGCGGGCGGACAGCAACAGCGGGACCGCGACCTCGACCTGCACAACCCCGTGCGCATCATACACAAGGAGCAGGACTCCATTGCTGCATTCTGTCTCAACAAGGTAACTTTTTTTTTAGTGGTAATAATCATCGAATTTCTTCTCCCGCCGTGAGTGAATAGGGAATGTTAGATTTTTATTGACATTAAACCACTCAGTATCTTCTCTTATTCCGAGCAGGGGCGCCAGCCGCCAAACATTCACCCAGATGTACTTACAAGGTTTCGCGTTTATAATATTTGTCGGATTATTCTGATTTTATGATATTTTCATCAGTACATACAACGAAATATGTAACAAAATTCATTTGTATAACTTTTTAAAATATCTTAACGTTTATTTATTTGGGAAAATGATTACGATTCCCTTATGGCCTTAAGGGGTATATATTTTTTTTATATTATTCCTAGTTTGATATTAATGCCTAGGAGCTCAACTTAACAATTCATCTTGATGTCAGGTGGGAGGCTACCTGCTAGCAGTAGCGACGGCCCGCGAAGTGCAGGAGATGGACGTCTCCTTACTGCTCCGGGCGGGCGCCTGGTGGGCCGAGGACGAGTGCGAGCTGGACCTGCTGGCGCTGGCCGCAGACCCCGCCGCGCTCCCTGACACCGGGTTCCTGCTTATACAGCATCATGATAAGTATGTATACCCAATTTCATTCATGTCAGCCACTGTTAAACATGGGCCTTTCATATAATGTCAATTTAAACTCTCCACGGACTTGCGGTTCTTGCTCTTGTCACATAATTTTAATTTATTAGTAAATGTTTATAAAATACCAATTTTTGAAGTGTTCATCAAAACATTGGTCTTGTGACTGTCATCTTACTTATTTCGTAAATATATAAATGTTTACAGAGTCTTCTTTATAAACTAGACTAGATAAACCTTTTTGCCAATTATAAATCTGTAAGAGTAATTGTTTTTTGGCAATTTAACTAAAACAATTCACAAAGAACAGGCAATGTTGAGATATGTTCCACAAAATGTGTCAAAGTGCAATATTATACAATATTCATAGAAAGTCTACATTTTAACTATGATACATTTTTGACACAGGCCCAATAGCGGATCAGTACCAGGAACTGGCAACAGTTCGCCGTTGAATCCCAACGCGCCGCAAGTGCCCGTCGGTATGGCCAGCCAAACGGGCCGGGGAGCCAGCGTTGTAAGTATTTCTCCATTATTTTACAATATACACGAATATAATGGCCTGGAGATGCAGTGAACATGAAAGCACTTTGTCCTGTGGCAACTATTAATGTATATCATGATATTTATATATCATACGTACTTATACGGTAAAGGAATTCATTGTAACGAAATAATTCCAAGCTACAAGTATGAAATTGCCATTCCATGCCTTCTCTAGAACAGAAGTATAATACATGATATGGTTATATTAAAAATTGATAAATCAAAGGTACGTGGAGTTTCGAACTTCAATAAATATAGACCTAAAGATCAAGTTGAAATATGTATAAAAGAAATGTAACAATCAAAGGTACATTAAACCGCTTTGTACATTATATAAGGATTCGTCAAAAAGTTTTTATTAAAATAAATACACATTCAGGATTATAAATCTTTTTAATCTGTCAACAGATAAAACACAATTGTTAATGGAGACTGTGATAATGTCGATAGTATTGTATTACATTTACAACTGTTAATACGTCCATTATCGTTTGATAACGGGCATAATGGACAAACGTGAATGTTTATTATCCACACTCAATGCACGTAGAAAAAAAACCGATAAGATTGTGACAAAAAAAATTACTATAATACCAACTGCTTTTGTCTCTAAATTCAAACTTTAGCTTATAAGAATAACAGCCAATATTAACACGTTGAAAAGCTTTATAACATAAGTATACTATTAATACATAACTATATTGTAGTTCTTCTACTAACTGCTGAGTAGTGGGGCTAGATATTTGCAGGCTGGACTAACAATACGAGTAACAAATAACTAAATAAACTGTAACAGGAGCGGCGGTCAAGCAGCGTGCCGACCGGCCTAGAAGCGTATATAGTTACAGTACGTTCACGTAATAACTAATGCACTATAATAATATATAATCACTGGGTGAATCAATGTTCCTTATATAACCTTACAATCTTGCCAATTATCTCTATTAAGACACAATAGAAGATAGGTGCGCAAACGTTTCTTTCGCTTTTAGTTTGATGAATTCAATAATGGTCACTTTGTATAAGAATTGTCGTGAAATATACGACTCGAACATTAATATGAGTTCCAGTGTGCCTTGAAACTAGTAGAGCTTTTCTCGATTAGTTAGTTTTGAAGGTAGAAATTGAGTATTTTTAGTTTTTGTTTGTTTTTAGTTTCTACATTCTAAAGTACTTTTATATGTAAATGGAGTAGTCTGGAAGCTTTTTCTATATGGTAAATAATCGATAATGATTGAAATCGCTTCTGATGCGACGATGTTCTATTTTATAGGTAAACGTTTAGCATTAAAATATTCCTTAAACTTTGTTAAATTCTTAACATTTATTCACCCAGTAAGTATAAAACAAATGCTGGGTCCTATATAAGGGTGTGGTTATTGTGTGCGTGTCTGTACGTGTATATTGTATCGTGTCGCCTCGCGCTTAGCCCTCGCTTACTTTTCTAATCTCTCTATAACTATACTGACGGGAGATCTAGAGATTATTTTGACTGTTTAAACCAATCGATACATTTTAAATAGGAATTTATTATAAGTTTATTTATAGATGAATAGGTAGGTAACACAACCAAAGGCTATTTTTTTATAATAATTAATGAATGTGGTTTTTAGGAAGTGGTCACTTTGTGTCTCGGCGTATGAATGATTGTATGTTCGGTATAACAGAGTGTTGATCACAGGTGAAGGGCCTACAGTTCCCGGGTTGCCACGACCCGAAATACTGTCGGCTGGTGCTGCATCGATCCAAGCTTCTCATGAAACCGGTCAGTGACAACCCTAGCCAATCCTCTGCAACTTTCGTTTACGTCACAACCCTAGCCAGCGGTCGCACTCCCCAAGATTTATTTCTAGCTCGATGTTCATTTATTTTTTGGTGTTTTATGATTTTCTTCTCCAATGATGATTTCTTTTTTTGGTTTTCCATTTCACTAGACTAGGACACTTTGTTTTCCCCCATTCGTTCTCATTTTTCAGCCGTTCTCAACATGGAGGTTTTATTTACGTTCTGGCCACTTTTTATTTTTTGTTGTAGAGGTTCGTTTAATAGATGTGTTGATGTCGATGTTTCCGAATTATTTTTGTTAAATTCCAACTGTCTATTGCTAATGTATGTTGCGTTGTCTATTGCACATTTGTTTTTATTAATTAAGCGAAGCATGATCTGTCTATGTTACTAACCAATTAATATGTTTAACTTACTGCCTGTATTTTAGTACATTTATTATTTTTATTAAATGATAATGTTGTATAGGTGCTGAAACACAAAATCGACAACATCAAAAGAATGGCAGCGCATCCTTCTCAACCGTTGTGTAAGTAGTTTAGTATTAAAACATTTTAAGTTTCAGTAGTAATTGCTTAACGTAATAATACGTGCATAATAATATCATATAGTCGAATGGATAATTTTTGTGTTTATGTCGCAGCCAAAATAGTGACTGATGACTATTCGTTTCATTGAATGGCTAATTTCTAATTCTGTCCGTTCGTAAGTTAAAGAGATTGTCATGCAAATCGAGTTTCTACCAGAATGGTAGGTTAGGTTAAAACTATCAACTGCAGAGAAATCGAATCGCCATCGCAAATAAACCACACCTAAATTGTACTCCGATCGAAGGGCTAGTTGATAGGTTGAACGACTTTTGTAACCAGTTGGCTGTGATATGTGATGTGTGTGCATTAGATAATAACACAAATATTTAATCTACTTTAGATCTAACGGGTGGGGCGGACGGTTCCGTTCAACTATGGGAGTGGGGACACCCGTCCTGCGTATGGTCTCCGCGAGCTCCGGGCGCGTTCGCAAAGGTCACAAGAGTCCGGTTTTCCGACTACGGGAACAAGTTTGCAGCTTCAGACGCTGATGGAAACCTGGCTATGTGGCAACTGCATCCTGCACCGCATCAAGCGGGACAACCTCACGCCTCGCCTAGACCGTTCTTTGTAAGTTTATAATATTACTAGATGACCCGTTTTTGGCTATTAAACGACCCGTTTTTGGATCGTAGAAGGGTGAATATTGAGGATTGTATGTATTTTTGTATGTTGTATCAAAAAAATAGAAATTAAAAATGTTGTATAAAAAATTTAAAAAAGATTTTTTTGGCCGATTCTCATAGATACCGAATAAGCACAAACAATTTCATCAAAATCGGTCAAGCCGTTTCGGAGGAGTATGGCAACGAAAAATGTGACATGAGAATTTTATATATTAGATTCTGTGCTTTAGAATTGGTTGTTAAATATTTTAACTAAGTACCTATAATGTATAGGTAGACTCTTGATGATAGAAATGTTTGGTCAATTCACTGATGTAGTCTTTTTTGCTGTTTGCCTAATTAAGAGAAAGAAATAAACATAGAATGTACTGTGTTTTAAGTGGTTGTAGTTATAGCAACAGAAAATTTTCATCTCAAAAACTTTTTTCATTCCATCTTTAAGAACTTCTTTCAGTTAAATACTTTTAAAGAAAATTACGTATGATCAATCGTTTTTCTTTTACAGACCCATCAATGTCATAGCAAAGGAATTAGCGATTTCGTTTTCCTCGGTTCTTGCAGTTTAGTTGCTACAGGTATGAATTGTTATTTGACTAGAAAATATTATGATTTAATCTTATACTTACCTATTTGACGATGTATCACCTTCTGCTTTAAAATATTTCAGCTGGTCATAGCTCCGAGAGTAAAAACGTTGCTGTGTGGGACACATTGATGCCAACTAAGAAAGCTTTAGTGGTTTGTGAGTATGCAGTTTATTTATTTTCAATTATATTTTTCGTATACTCTGGTTTGCTTGTGAAAAGAGAAATGTTAGGTACTGCTTGAAGTAAAAATATAATTGTTACCAATGTACCTACCCGGTTTCTTAGTGTGTATTATTATAATTTACTATAGTCAGAATTTTAATTAGTTTCCTGATTTGACATGACCTACTGTCATTTTGTGAAATAATGATACCACATATAACAGTGTAGTGATGAACACAAAAATCGATAAACAATCATTGAATCAGTTTCAGGAAGGCATTCAAAAAATTACGGCTACCGAACGGTCTAAATGCGTATCCTATGTTGTCAAAAAAGAGGAAAAAATGAGTAAGCTAGATATGTTTTTTTTTTTGTGAGGGGAAAATCATCAAATGGCTTCTCCCGCCCAGGGCCGGGCAGGAGGGAGTGTCAGACTCTTACTGACTAAAAACCCCCCCCGTTCCTTCTCCTGCTCTGTGCCGAGGTCGCGGTACCTCATTGCGCTTACCCCGCAACCCCGGCTGAACATCAGCCCTTTAGCCATTCGACCACCACAGACGGGGCGCCCGTCTGTGGTGGTCTATTGGCTCTTTGAGGCGCGCGCGGAACGCTACGCGCCGTACGCTCGGGCCTGGTTCTGGTCGGGTGGCGAGCTGCCCTTACTCGCCGACCGCAGGCCCGTGCTTACGGTGGCCGGAGATCGTCCCTCGATCCCGACGCCCGTAGTGTCGCCAGCACGTCGATTCTATAAAATTTGTTTGATTTTGAATCTTGTTCGAGTGCGAAGTGAGCGTCAAAGTGACGGGGAAATAAAATTTTAGAATGCCACTTTTTACGTCATCTCATACTTTATCTATCAATATGTTGCTTTCAACTTAGTTCAACTCGCAAGTGTAGCGCTAGTGTACTACTACTCACAGCGGATTCAGATTCGAAGTTTAGAATGAAGCCTTACAGAATCACACCCCAGTTGCGGCTGCTGGGGCGTGAGGAGGAGGATTGCTCCCTCACGCGGGCCGCCTCTCTCTTTGCGAGCATGACTGCTTCACAAAAGGAGGAGACGGCGTCCCAGTTCCTCTCACTCCGCACCATGGCCTCGACTAAGGCCGGGCGCGAGAGGTCGCCGCCGCCGATTACTTCCCTGAGGATACGGCGGTGCTCAGCCCAGGCAGGGCATACCGCTACCGTATGCTCCACCGTATCCTCTAGGTGGTCCTCACAATGACGACACTCGGGCGTTTCCTCCCGCTGAATCCGAAACAGGAACCTACCGAAGCTGCCGTGCCCGGTAAGCACCTGCGTCAGACGGAAGGTGAGGACGCCGTGGCGTCTCTCAAGCCACTCCTCAAAGAGGGGTCTTACCGCTGCTATGGTAGCGTGCCCGGCCCTCGGTTGCGACAGTCGTTGTTTTCACTCTGCCATGAGATCTCGCCGGAGCTCATTCCGCCACGCACTAATTTGGCGCGGCAGAGGATCTTCGCCCTGGCGACGCGCGTCTGCGCGCAAACTGTAGACGCGCGCGAGCGCCTTCGCTTCTAGATCCCACGGCGGTGATCCGGCAAGGAGGTTCGCCGCCTCCCCGGAGATTGTGCGATATCCGCGTATTATTCGGATAGCCATGACCCTCTGGGACGCGACCAGCGTACGAGCCGGCCGCCGCTTCAAGGCCGGCGCCCACACAGGGGCACCGTAGAGGGCCATGGATCGCACAATCCCCATATACTACCTCCGGCAGGAGGCGTTTGGCCCCCCGAGGTTGGGAAGGAGCCGCTTGAGCGCGGCCCCAGACCGTTCCAACTTAGGGGCCAAACGACGAAAATGCTCCGTTAAGTTCCATCAGCTGTCGAGGACGAGACCCAGGTACTTCATCGCCGACAAGCTAGATATGTCAAGTGACAATAAATATCACAGACACAATTCATAACAAATGTTACAGAAAGTAACAGCGATAGCGATAGCGATGACGGCGACAATCTATAAAATGTCTGTATTATTTGTCATGTTCCTTCATGATCACATTTTTTATTAATTTCACACACAATTACAAAAAAAAGTCTCAGATCGTTAATTAACTGTCAAAACTGAATTATCAGTTCAGAAATATTTTATTTCCTGATAAATATAGTTTACGAGAGGAATCGATTCAGAAATCGATTTCCATATCGAATAGTTTCGCAACGTCATTATTTGGTGCGTGTCATAACGTTGCAACACTGAAATTGTCAAATCTGGAATGGAATTAAAATTCCGAGTATAGTTTTGCGTGAACCCGTAATTAATATGTTTAAAGACTGAATCTGTGATTAGTATCTAAAGAAGGCAGTGGCAGACTGTAAGTGTTGAGTAGAGTGTAGTACGAGTACCCCGGTGGTTGTGCAGCATGGACGTGTCACGAGGGGGGCGCGGCGTGCGTGGCGTGGGCGGGGTCGCTGGGCGCGCTGGTGTCGTGCGGGCGGCGCGGGGACGTGCTGGTGTGGGACCTGCGCGCGCGCGCCGTGCGCCAGCGTCTGCACGCGCACCACGCGCCCATCAAGTGCGTCGCGCTCTCGCCCAGGGAGGACTACTACGCCATCGGGGCCGCCGACGGTGATATCAAAGTAAGACGTTAAACTATTTTTCTTATTAGCGATTGAAAACTGATCAAAATGCCAATCTTTACTAATATTAAAAAGATGTAAAATTTGTAAGTTTGTATGTAGGCGTAATCTTTGGAACCGCTGGTCGGATTTCGAAAATTCTTTCACTGATATATAACTACAATGTTCCTGTTAGTGCTATAGGCTTAAACATCGCGCTACGATTAAATAGAACCGAGCAGCGGGTGAAACCGCGCGAGAGTAACTAAATAAGTAAAAGGACTAAGATTAGCTTTGACAATGGTATGGCCAGATGAGAAATTATTATAGGTACATATTATTACACACAAAAAGTCCGTAGGCAGACTTAAGCCGTTCTCTACCAGTCTATTACAAACAATAAAATACTTTATTTACTTCGAATAATATTAATAACAACTAATTTGATATTCATATGTTTTTCTTCAAATTTCAGGTGTTCTCACTGACTACTCACCAATTGTTATACACGTTTGCGGGAGAACATGCTAGGAGTTCCTTTTTCAAGCACATTGGCCAGGGTGTTACGCAAATACATATCGGTAAGATTACCTGTAACTGGGAATATTAGTTAATATGTTAATTTTAAATTTGTTTTTAATACGTTTTTGTAATATAGATAACGCCGGCCGTCTATTCTCGTGCGGCGCGGACGGCACCATGAAAGTTCGGAAGCTACCCGAGCGAGACTCGCAGCTGCCTCATCAACCGCAGTATTAAGTCACGCTGTGACCTACATACACGGTCAGTACAATTAGTATAGTAATAGTACAAAGTAGTAGTATTAATACGCCTGTACCAACTAACCCACGTCTTGTTTTAGGATGGCGAGACGCAGTTGAGAGCATAATGTGGTCCGGCGCGCCGCGTCTAGCCTTACAGCCCTTGTGATGTACCTATTTATCGTTGTTGCTATTCAAATGTTACGAGTATGATGATCATTGTACGCCGTTAGACTAGTCACTGAGTAGGCGATGTTGTATCTTATAATGTATTTAAAATGTTAATGAATCTTTAGTTATTTCTAGTGTGAAATATTCGCTATTTTTAACTTAATAAACATGTCCTAGATAAATATATAATTTATTTATTAGCAGCAGTGGCTGGCCTAAGCCGCGCGCTATACGTGGCGTAGCGCGCGCGGCGCTGGGAGTTCGTTAGTGTGACATAATGTATGATGTGCTGTATTTTAGTGTAAAGTGCAATAACTAACTCGATGCTAACTTATGAATCCGACTATTGACCACGTCGAAGCCTTTACTAGATAACAGTTTAGCTCTTTTAATCAATTTAGCTTATGATACGAGTGCATATAACTTGTTGATGCATAATAACATATAATTTATTGAATAGGTATATATCAATCTATCTCGTATATAAATCGTCGTTGGCTTAATGTAACTTGTTTATTACTATTTAGTCTCGTGGCTCGTGCGACTGGCAGTCGGTCAGCATATTTCATGTAATAACATTATTATACTTAATCCCCTTATATGGCACCTCATGTTCTAGTAGTAAGTATTATATTGTTATATCTATGTATTCTATGTGATGTATTCGAGATTATATAATATGTTCATGTTATTTTTAAAGCAATATTTTGTTCCATGAAAGCATTTCTAAACGAAGCAATAAAATTATAAATATCAAATATATTTTGTGTACTTTTCTGTGCTTTATTTTAACAGTATTATTGTACGTTTGTAGTGAGGGAAATAACAAAATTATCTTAGACTCTGTATAGCCTGCAATGTGTTCTATAACTAAACTGCGCTTGTGATACATTCAGTGATATACTTACTAAACAAATTATAGCAATTTTCCAATATACTAACAGATGCTATTGTAATCTTAAATATGATTTTATTTTATGTATATTTTCAAATTATTTAAAGTTTAATTAGTGAAATCTAGTAACATTACACGGTCCCATGTATCGACTAACCCGTTAGTAGTAATCCTAATAGCAAATAATTCATAATATTGATGTTAGTCATATTATTAAATCCGTTGACTAAATATAACAATTTCGTTTAAATGGAACCCTTTTCTGAGTGAAATAAAAGACATTGGTTTCGTTGTTTTTCTTTGGTTAACTATTTGTAGTAATATTGTTTAGGTTAATGACTGAACACCAAAGTTATATCTATCGAACATAATTGTTTAGTGGCTACATTACATAATGATAAACATTAAATTCAGTTTAAATAAGTTACCAACTTTAGGCTTTATGGTTTAAATTCGCACAATGAAAGCGGTATGCGAGAGAAGCGTTTTACTGTGTCATGTACAAGTCAATTATTGTCGTAATTGTATCTTTATGAACATCTGTATATAATGGAAGGGTTATACATGCACAGCATGACAATATGCCTCGAGCATGGTCAGCTTGTACAATTGAATCTAAAAGCAATCTTGTGAAATTGAAATAGAACCGTTTATCGCGCAAACCAGGAATGCTTCGTATCGCTTCGCTTCTTGCATACGTACGAAATTTCCACATCTTCTACACAACCACATATTGAAATGAGTTGAATGACGCACCTGTTACAATATTATAGTCGAATGAACAATGTTCAATGCTTAGTTTGTTTTATTTATGAAGAAAACATTTAAAATAAAGTTTAACTCATAGTTATTGTTTTATTTCTGACTATTAACCCGCCCTGCTTCGCACGGATGCAGCGCTGATACTAAGTTTCTCCACTGCCAATGTTTTATGGATGTTATTATACGTATCAACCTTCTTCTTCAATCACTCTTATCTATTCAAAAAACCGCAACCGCAAACTACGCGCTAAATCAATTGCGTAGTTGTATACATACAGATATTGGGGACGGAAAGCGTTTTTGTTTTATACACTTTAAGGTATATAGTGATTCTTTTTTAGATATTTAGTTATCAAACTGCAGTATTCCGTATATCATTCAAACATTCATCGACGTTATGATAATTGAAAGAAATCCCAATTTATAGATTTGAATTGCATTAGTAGGTAGTAAATAATAAAAGATGGAATTGAGTTCAGCAATAATTTATTATTATTAAAACAAGTTTGTAACATCATAGGATAAAATGATTATGAAGATGTTAGCACAGCTAAAACTCAGAAGACTTATGCTTTGCCCTCGGGCATCGCAGTTGGGACGGTTTCAACAAACCACACAATAAATAAAAGTAAGTAAACAGTTAGTAAACTTGACTTGAAAAAAACGGACGTTAATGAATCGTGATTGCGATGCATCAGAAACCAATCTTATTTAAATGACCTACACTCTTAAAGACAATGAAGCATATAGGTATGATGTAACGTTATGCATGCACTTCAATATAAATACTCTGAATTGTTGGCATTGTCAAGATTGTCTCATTAGTGAGGTATAAGGTACAATGTACACGACGTCGGACTAAGCATACAGTCTTTTAAATAAATTATTTCAATAATTTCTTGTCAACATCACTCGTTTTAATTCCCAAATATTCCGAAACGAATTGAACTGCGTCATCCTGGTTCAGAGTAGGTTTTCCTATAGGATTTTCTAAGAACAGAGTGGCAGATTTAATTCCATTTGCAATGTTAACGAATTTGCAGAATGGACTGCTTTTAGATTCAATATCCTTAGGTTTGTTTAGAGAGGCAACTAATGTTTTAGCATTTAGATTTGTTGTGTCTTTGACCTCCACCCCATCACACCATAACGTAAACTTCAAACCGTAAATACCAAAAAGTACTTTGACCTCTTTGTAGAGGTTCTCTAAGCTTATAAACTTATTATTTTTATCCTTAAGAATAATACTAGCTTGCTTACTCGTAACCCCAAAGCGTGGTGTAAGGTCTTGTAGCAAGATATTCGCCCAGGGATTAGCAGGAAGTTCCACTTCCTTTCTCCAAGTAATAACCAGTTTTAATTGAGAACCCTTCAGTTCTTGCGTCTCCTCAATAACAACAGGCATGGATGGCTTGATCTGTTCAATAGGTATCAGAGGCCCTTTCACTGTAGTCTCTATGAAGTCGCGATGCAAGTTTATAATACGCACTATATCGCTGGCTTTATTAACAGAGAAATAAATGTTCACGTCGTCTGTTGGCACTAAATGCGCTTTCTTCCGTAACTTCTGAACTCTGTTTATTATCTCTCTAGCAAAACCTTCGTCAAGCATGTCCTGGTCGGGAGTAACGTTTAGAAGAATGAGAACATCGTTGTCGCTGTGCGCTTCGTATTGGTCGTTGCCTTGTGCCTGGAATATTATTCTAACTTCAAAAACATCAATGCGATGACCCATTAATTCAATGAACCCATCAGCTATAAGTTTCTCACATTGCTGATTATTAAGGCCCTTCAAAGCTTGAGTTATAGCCTTGAAATCTCCTTTCAATCTGGTCCCAAGAATTTTATGATCAGGCTCAGCTCTTAATGTAATACCGTACTTTTCTTTATCACTGGTTAGGTGCAATTTCTTAATATTCAACTCTTCTAGAACATATTTTTCCAAGGATTTAACGTCGTCCAAATAGGTGGAGTCACGGTGAATGACAATCATTTCTGGCAAAGGATACTTGATCGGTACTGTCTTTCTGTCTCTCACTACTCTTCCCAGTTCGATCACACTCTGCATTCTTTGAACAGCTCTTTCTATATCATTGTCCACTAATTCTAATTTTGGCTCTGAAATCATATTGAAGTGTACACTCTCAAGTGAACTGCCGGGCAAAAGTTGACGCAGTGTCTTATACATCAATTCTGTTAGGAAAGGTGTGAAAGGAGCCATCACTCGAACCATATCGTATAACACTCCGAACAACGTGTCTAAGGCAACCTGACAATCCTTGACTCCATTTTCTCCCTTCAACCTCTTCCTGTTCATTCTCAAGTACCAGTTGGTAAGGTGATCGATAAATTTCGTCAACCTTGGCACGACGGTGTACAATCTGTACGCGGCCATCTCCTTTTTAACGAATTGAATGAGCGATTGCGTAAAAGACGTTATCCACTTATCCATAACGTTTTCCCTTATTGCCTTCTCATTAAACCTATAGTCGATTTTATCCTCTTGGACGATTCTTTCAACATTTTGCATTAAGAATCTAAAAGCATTGTACCACGGCAAAAACACGTCTTTAATAATGTCCCTGACGCCTTCTTCTTTGAATCTAAGATTCTCTGCTTTAACCACAGGTGAATTAACAAGATAAAGCCTCAAAGCGTCAGCTCCATACTTGTTAACTACGTCTAGAGGATCAGGATAGTTCTTCTTTCTCTTAGACATCTTTTGCCCATCAGCGGCCAATACTAAACCATTTGCAATCAAGTTCTTAAAGGGTGGTTTCTTAAACAGAGCTGTTGATAAAACAATAAGGGTATAGAACCAGCCCCTAGTTTGATCAATTCCCTCGGCGATAAAATTGGCTGGGAAAATTTCTTCAAACTCTTTCTTGTTCTCGAATGGGTAGTGGAACTGAGCGTAAGGCATAGAACCCGATTCAAACCAACAATCAAAAACTTCCGATACCCTTTTTAACGGTGGATGTCCAGGACGAGACGAAGGAATCTCCAAATGATCAATGCTTTCTCTATGCAAGTCTTTTACCTCTTTTCCAGTCAAAGCTTCAAGCTCAGCAATACTACCTACACACACCACCTCCTGTCTGTCAGCAGAAATCCATAAAGGAATCGGTGTGCCCCAATACCTATTACGACTAATGGCCCAATCACGAGCTTCCTTCAGCCAATTTCTAAATCTCTTCTCCTTCACATATTCTGGCACCCAATAGGTCGCTTCACAGGACTTCAAAAGTTCCTGGTTCATTTGTTCGACTCTAACAAACCAAGAAGGTACCGCTTTATAAATGAGAGGAGTTTCAGATCTCCAACAGAATGGGTAACTATGCTTAATTTGGCCAACTTGGATAAGCCTGTTACGCGCCTTCAAATTAGCAATAATATTTTTGTCCGCATCTTTTACATGCTGGCCCAAGAAGTCCTTGACAGGTTCCATGAACCTGCCACTGGAATCAACTGGGCATATAATTTCCTGATCCCTAGTGATGATACCTGCTGCTAAACAGACCCTAAAGTCATCCTCACCAAAGTATGGTGCTTGATGGACAATACCAGTACCAGAGTCATCTGTAACGTAAGAGTCAACCAGCACTTGGAAGGCCTTAGGGCATCGATCAACAAAGTAATCAAAAATAGGTGTATATTTAATTCCTCTAAGCTTCTCCCCAGGAAACTTCTCAAGAACATCAAAATCTTCAACATTTTTGAAAACAACAGGAAATCTGTTTTCTTGGAGAACATAACAATTTCCAGTACTCTTCTCTTTGACTTTAACATAAATCAGTTTTGGGTTGACACAGAGGGTTATGTTGCTGGGAAGAGTCCATGGAGTGGTGGTCCAAGCAAGCAGTGAGAACCCTTCAGCTGTAGGGAATGAAACTACAACTGCAGGATCTACAACATCCTTATAGTTTTGTCCAGACTCAAAGTTAGACAGAGGAGTGGAGCAAGCTGTGGAGTAAGGCATTACTTTAACACCTTGATACACCATGCCTTTGTTGTACAGCTCTTTGAATACCCACCAGATAGACTCCATATACCACGGGTAAAGGGTTTTATAATCATTCTTGAAATCTAAAACAGAAAACAATATTATTGAAATATTGCCATTAAAGCAAATTAACATATTTAGATAGGTTTAAGTGGAACAACACTCACCAATCCAGCGACCCATGCGAGTTACGATTTTTTCCCAGTCCCCAGCATATGTCATAACAATTTTACGGCATTCAGCATTATAATTTTCAATGCCCATTTTCTCCACATCTTCAGGTCCTTTGATGTCCAGTTTTTTGTCAATTTCAAACTCTACAGGTAGTCCATGACAATCCCAACCAAATCGCCTTTCCACATGAAATCCCTGTATAAAAAAATATCTATCATTAATACTTCTTATTGAGTATTGACTTACTGAAATATTAGATCTTGTTAAGACATCTTTTAAAGTACATATTCATGAAGCAAAATGATCTATCAATTACAGACCTGCTGGTGTGCATATCTGGTGACAACATCTTTAATGGTCCCTGCGAGGATGTGACCATAATGTGGAAGTCCAGTTGCAAAAGGTGGCCCATCATAAAAGGAATACCTGAAAATTCATAAAAATCATTTTATGGCCTTTCCTAATTCTAACAAGTTTTTGGATTTTTTTCCGGTGTCTTGTGACCAATTTCAATACAGTTCACAATTTAAATGAAAGAAAATAATATTGTAAGTACTATTACACATATCAAATGAATTAATTTCATAGTTCCATCTGTTACACAAATAGTAGCAGAAAGAGGTAAAACTATCTATTTCCTGTTCTTTAGTGTTATTAATGGTCAATCTTAAAATTATTATTTATATTGAATGTAATTTTTATTTAAAAAAATTGATATGCATGTATGATTTTTTGTATGCTTTCTATTCATAGTGAAAAGCGCATCAACATGTTTCATAGACATTTCATCAGTTCTGTTTAGAAATATGATGCATAAAAGATGATGTAATATTTTGGAATATTGTTTATAAACAGGAGGACTTCTAGGAGATGGAGTACACCATTTCTGAAGAATGCAATGTTATAGCTTATGGGGCATTTATAATGTGAAGAAAAAAAAATACTTGAAACTTCATGTTCTAAAACCCTAATGACTCTAATGGTTCTAAGATAATTATGCAGGATGATGACAGTAAGCGGACCAGCAATAAATGATATTTTGACAATTAAAAAAATATGGCTAGGGCAGACCCAATAGCTCCGTCACTTTTGCTAAGTATCAGATAGTAGAAGTGCTATAAAAAATTAGTGTTTGGACAGTGGGTCTTAGTTGGGTTGTTCTTGGTGTGAAAGAGATAGTTTCAAGTAATAAAATCTAATGGATTATCGTCCCTAAAATGACCCACTGACCAATTATTCTAAACAATAAAATATTTATTAATGTTAATAGTATCCAAATCGTTTTCAGAAAAAATTTCATCATCCGGGCGATATCTCTTTTCCATGTCGCAGGAAAAGGAACGCCGTATGGTGCGCTATTATAGTACGAATTCCAATGAGATACTTAGAAATACACAATACCATATAATATAAGTGGTATTCAATAATTCACATCGTTTTAATGTACTATCAGACACAATTTATTTTAAAATATGAACAAAATCGCGGAATATTTAACCTTACCTTGGTTTATTTTTTGACTGTTTCAAACAACTTTGAAATGCGTCGATTTCTTTCCAAAAGCTAAGAATTTTCTCCTCTTCTTTTGGAAAGTCAATGTTTTCAGGTACTCGATTTACTTTTAGAGCCATTGTATTTTATAACCTTTTTTAATTCCACATCATACACCACACTTGCACTTGCGTTAAGTTGCGTTGCGTCAGACAACGAAATGACATGTTGTCAATTTATCATTTGTCATTTTGGAAGTTTTAAAACGTTACTGACTCGGCAGATAATATTTCATTTCTTTGAGACACAATTAATGTAGGTCTCGACTAAAGGACAACTGCTATTATTCAGAAATCTTTATTTTTTTTTTGTTAAGTCAAAAGACAACATTTTTATAAGATTATTTATTGATTTTAAAAATAATGCCCTCGGTTCCAGACGAAAATGCAAAAAGTCAAGGAAGATTATATGCACTAGCAACAATTTACTTAAAACTGAAGTGACATTTTCTATCAAAAAGTCAAAACAAAGTTGCAGAAAAGAAAGTTGTGAATTCTTATTTACAAAAATCATCAAGTTATTGAAAAAATACTTAAAATTTTTAGTTCGGTACAATGGATTGCAATTGGATAAAAATTTCGCCAAGGCAAATTATTAAATTATTTAGTTAAATTGATAAGTGGACAATATCCAAATGACTAATGCCTACAATTGTTATAACACTAATATTTGATTTCAGTTTGAGCAAAGGCGTTGGTACGATAAATCAGCTAGACGACGCCCGATTCGAACAGTTTCTTCGTCGAATAGTTGCAAAGTTGAAACTTCAGACTTCAGAAATATTTACAGAAGATGAAAAAACCAAACTTGAGAAAATATTTGGTATTGACCAAGAAAACTTAGTTTTGAGCATTAAAACTTTGCAATACATATTTAAAAGAATGCTGAAATATATATTTATGCCTGCCAATTTGAAAAACGAACTCAAAGATATAGGATTTAATAATGAAAAGTCTGATTCACTGGTTAAAGTTTGGTCAGCAGAGACAAGAACAACTCTTAATGAACTTGGTTCTACAACAAATGAAAGAAGTGATTCTTTGAATTTTTCATGGAAATTAAATGCTGAATTAAGTTCAGATTACCGAAAAAAGTGTAAAGTCCCGAAAGCTTATTTGTCACTAAGAGACACAAAAGAAACGGAAATAGAATTGACCCATCCTGAGTTATATTCAATTTTTCTTCAATTTGAATCCATTCAGAACGACTTGGACAATCTAATTAAATAAAAATTTACTGCACCACTTATTAAAGTGGAATAGGTATGATGTGATTCTATGTGATGGACCAAGACGATGATATTAATTGTTATCATAGTAAAAAAATCAAATTCAAATTAAAATTCAAACATTTTGAATTTTAATTGAATTAAAATAAAAAATATCAAGCCTAGATATTATAAAGGCAATCTTATAAAACTTGGTCTAAATGTTATATTAGTTAAAATTTTACTCTACTTATGTTAAAAATGCTATTCAATCACCAATTATGTTCAATCTTTTTTGTTTGAGGTACTGTTACTGGATATGTTATTAGTAAATTGTTGATATATATAAAAGCCTTATTCTAAATAAATATTTTTTGTAAATATTTTCTTTTATTTTAAACACCTTTTTTAATTTTATAATTTCGATTTAATATACTTACTCTTAACGGGAGATCTTGGATCTACTATCAAGCCTACAACAATTCATCAAGGTATTTAATAAAGTGCCTGAAAAATACAAGAAAATGTCCATATCTATATTGATTAATTGATGGATCATCATAAATGTTATTGTAACTATCTAGGTATCCTAACTAATAACAAATAAGGAAGTGTTGTTTGTTATTGTTATCTCTTTACAGTCTACATACTGAAGCAATTTTCATAGATGCTAGATATAGTTGGGAACGAAGAACATAGGCTGGTCAGACTATAAGGTTCAAAATAGGTAGGTAGGATAATTTATTATTTTATTCATACAACAGAGGCAATGTTACTGAATGAAGTTACATGGTTCGGAGCACGGTCTTTTAAGTTTTATATTGATAGGACTGTAAAATATTGAATCTCCAATTTTCTCTTACTTTATTTAAGATCAATATTTTAATAATGTATCAAAAAGTTTGATTATGTCCTTCCATAAACAAAAAGTTATTTAGTAAAGCCAAAACAAACATGGCGTCTGTTAATTGATTAAAGGGATTACCATTTTTTTTACCTGGTAACCCAAGCTAACCCATACGTCAGAGGTTTTGGCAGCCCGCGGGTGAACTATTTTCTTCATTGTTGACCTTTCCTAAATCTTAGGTGTAATTATTTCATCATTAGACGTACTCTGGCTGCACCCTTATTATCTAGTATACATATTTAGTCAACGTTTCGGCGATGGACTCCGAAGATGACACAAAGGACGATGTGGATTCTGGGAATGAGTCTAGCGGAGACGATGTCGACTTTGCAATGGACGTTGAGACACACAGTACACGGGAACGACAAACGGAGCTTGAGGAATATCGATATGAGGTGTTATCCACGGAGGAAATCGTTCAGCATATGGTTGACTGCATCAAAGAAGTGAACACTGTTGTCGAGGTCAGTATGTTAGTGGTAAACAATGGACTGATGGAATGAGGTTACTCGTACACTGTTGTACTTCTCCGAGTTCTTTTGTGTCGCATTCCAATTTGTTTGTGTTCGATATGGCGAAACATTCTGCGTTACTAGCCTAGCTAGGAGCACAGTTTGGTAATGTTTAGTGCTGATAGCTTGGGTAGAATACTCTTGTTCCACAAACCTAATTTTCATATAAATTACAAATAACAATCGTTTCACCTTGTTAGTTGTTATTTATGTTGCCATATCTACAATGCAATAGTGCATGTTCATAGTAATCAGTAAAGGAAATAGTTGCAAATAGAATGCATTAAAATATTATAACAAAGGTTTGCTTGAAGTAAGAATGAGTCATAACAATGATGACTGTTTTGATAATTATCTGATGCTAAAATGCTTCTGTTTATGTATAAACATTAAAGAGTTGTACTTAACAATATTGCCATTGTCAAATATCTTGATAACATATGAAACACTTGCATTATTTTGTTTCAAATTAATATGTGATAAAGTTTATCAAATGAGGTATGGATTGTTTAAAACTCTTTAGGCATTACATACATTTTCCTCTACATGCTTTTTGTATAAACTAAAGTATGTAATTGCATTTTCAGATACCAGCAACAACAACCCGCATACTCTTAAACCATTTCAAATGGGACAAAGAAAAGCTCATGGAAAGATTCTATGATGGGGACCAAGACCAGTTGTTCTCTGAAGCTAGAGTCATTAATCCATTCAGAAAACCAGTCATACAAAGGCCGAAGGTATGAAAACATATATTCATTTACATTGCAAGGTTGTTCACAAATAAAAAGTACAATTCTCATTTATAAATCCTATCAACAAGGTAGTATCAAAATTACAATGAGTAAAATTAAATCACTACCATTCAATTTATTTTGCTATGGAATGCCATAAAATTCTACAAAAATGTCACTCAAGTTTTAAATTTTATTAGTGAACAATGCTTTTAAATAATCATTATAGGTATCTATTATTTTTAATGTGTTGCCTCATTTACAATATAAGAATTGAGCAATGGGAAATCCAAAGTAGGTTCCTTTTAACATCATTTTTGTACTGTAACTTTCAGCCTTTTTGTAATTATAATGTTTTTTGCTGCTGAATAATGTGATTCTAAAGTAAGGTAAAATGGAAACTTTTCACAATACATTTTGATGAGACCACAGAATCAACATATTTATAAACAGTGTACTTATTTTGATGTATCAACATGACCCAGAAAAATAACTGAACAAACATTATAAAATGTATTATTAATTTATTTATTACTATATACATAATTGCATTTATGAGAACTGACCTAAATTTGTATTACAAATACAATTTTTTCTGTTAAAACTATGTTAAAATTATAGTTATCAGGTAACCAGATTTGTTTATAATTAGGAAGTGAATCTATACCCATATAATATGGTGAAGGGCAAAATTCTCTATGCATATTAAATTATATAAGTTACACTAGATACTTTGAAATACTGGATTCTTGCAGCAATAAATATTTCTGTTTTTGTTTTCCCTTTCGATTGTAAAACTGACCGTCATAACATAATTCTGTTTATGCCCTTATCTCCTATATCATAACACACATATTGGCATTATTCCAGTATGCACTTTATCTGAATCTAAATCTATCTGATAAGGAAATGCATTGTTATCAGGATGCAGTTGCTAACAGGTTTCTTATTGTAATCTTTCATTATGGTTTGAGGTAATCTGGTCATAGAGAGATAATATCTTAATTTTATGGGTACTATCATTTTTACTCATTGTAATAGGATACCATGGGCTCCATAGAGTGTGAAGATTTATTTACCAATCACACAGCAAGTTCTTCACAAAAGCTTGCTATCATGAGCATCTCTTTCTTCAGAATATGAATCATATGAGTTCAAAAAGATACTTTGTAGATAAATATTTTAATATTTTATATGATTATAATATTTTAAATAAACATTGTGCTTCATTTGGATTTTGTCCCATATTGTAACGACAATTTGTGGATCACACAAAGAGCTGTTTTATGCCGAAATCGAATAGCCCATAATCGCGTCAACTGTGCCGTTAGTAATTTTAATCCTACCAACATTATAAATGAATAAGTTTGTGAGAATGAATGGATGTTTGTATATTATTTTTTCACTTGGTATGTATGTAGGTGATACTCTTGATGCGGGGGAAGCCGCGGGCGCGTCTAAAATTAAACTATTTAACACAATTATTCAAAGTTATGTAATACTTATAGATGAAGGTAAGATTGATTTATATGTTATATTGTTATTTTTACAGTTACCCAGACGGATATCGACATCAGGGACAGAGGAATGCGAAATATGTTTTTCAGTTCTTCCAACATCTGTAAGTGTTTTGAAGTTTATCTTGTTTTATCTTGTTTTTGTTGTGCCCCAAAGGAAACTGATTAGATATAACTAATTAAATAACATTAGGTTTTTCACCTTTGCCTTGTTTATTTCAAGTACTTAATATTATTTGTGTAATGTAGAGATCTTTTAATGATTACTAGATTGAGATATTCTTTGTTAAGGTTTATGATAATAGTCTAGAAAAGTTCGTTGATACCAATCAAGCCTATAATAGGAAATTTTTATATATAAAAATAGATTGTATAATGTGTTGGTAAGCTCATAACTCAACAACCCCTGAACCAATTTTGCTAAATCATTTTTTGTTATGTTTGTTATAAAGTCGGGAGAAGGTTCTTCTCAAAGAAAATATATGAAAATTAGAGGGGAAGATTAGTAAAAAGTGACCCTTTGATAACGAGATAGTTGGACCCGTGCGAAGTGGGGGTGGGCCGCTAGTATATTATAAAAAAGTCAATTTGTGTCTGTCCTTAATTCATATTGTTTACGTCTGTATTTAAGTATTTAGCTTTATGGGTAGATAAAAACAACAAAGAATTGATTTTTTTAATCTTTAAACATTATGCTTTTTCTCTGCAATATTTGTAAATAATTCTTATTAATACTTGGTACCTATATCGATAATAAGTACTACACATAGTATATAAATGAGGTCACATCACAATTATCATGCTAAAAATTTTTCCTTGTTTTCATAAGATTTCCTTGTTACAATACAATTTCCTTATTTGTCTTTATATTTTTTTTATTTCTTACGAGCAAAAACAATATTGTATATTGTTGAGAGAAAACAATATTGTTTTTGTATTGACATTTTGGTACTTATAGTTGGCTGTAAGTTTGTATTCCAGGAATACAATTCCCCTCTGTTAAATAGTAGCTATTTTGATAAGTTACATAAGGTGTTGGTTTTTAAAAGCACACATATGATAATTCTTATTATGTTTTCAGCTGATGACAGGTCTGGAGTGTGGCCACAGATTTTGCACACAATGTTGGTGTGAATATTTAACTACTAAAATAATGGAGGAGGGCCTAGTAAGTATTGATTATATGATTATTATTCCTTTTAAACTGTCTTCTCTAAATGGCTTGCGATTGCTGGAAGAAGCTAGGTCTACTAAGCTAGTGAAACTTCCTGGATGATGATGGTGTTAATGTTGTATATCAGTCAGTGAAAATTTTCAGAGACTGGTCTTTATGTGAGGTCGGCAAACAACGAGTAGACGCATCACCTGATGGTAAGCAATCAGTCCATGGACTTGGAGTCTTAGAGATTGGAAGATGGGGGAGTATTGGGCCTCTAGAAACCTCGTTTTTTATAAGGCATGGTATCACTCCGGTCAAGACGGCCTATGCGTGCCGAAGCATTTCTTTCCCACTATAAATTCTTCAGTCTTCTAAGGAAGTAGAATATTATAAGAACACAACAGAGAATAATATAATACTTTGATTTATGTAACAGCCAATGTCCATCGTTAATCGAATGCAAATTTACGCGCACATTAATACTTTGTCGAATGATAATCGGTCATGACTCATGGACATTAAGAACAATTTTGCATGCAACATTTACATTCTAAAATTTTATTCAGAATTAAAGGTTATTTGTTATAAATATTACTTATAATAAATGTTTTAATTATATTGATTGTCTAGAAAGTACTACACATATTTGAAATTGGAATAATAGTAGATCGTAGACTTCTGATTTAAGTATTAGTAATAATTAGTTTATCTGCATAGATAAAGCAATTAGGATATTGCGTGACGTGAATAATTTTATTTATTTATTATTGTTGTTGTTTCGTCGTTGATCTATTGGTTTATTGTACAAATTAGGGTTTTTTAAACGTCAAAATATATGTATAAAAGTCTGTCAGCCGGTTGTTACCGAAGCTAGTTCCAAAGTGTAGATTCCAAAGAACTCCATCGTTACACTTTAAAAAATGTTTTACAAACACATGAAAACATTCTTTAATACACTTAATTGTACCCACATTTGTGGGAATAATGGAGAGAGACATTTAATATAATAAATAAAAAAAAGAAAGAACAAACAATGGGATCAATTTATCATCAAATAATTTTAAATTCTTTATCGGTTTCGAACAAAGCGCTCCTCACTATCTATCACATCGGACGCATAACTAAAAGAGTTGAATCTGGCGAGAACTGGTTAAAAGCCGCTTTGGGAATCCTTGAAATCTATCCCTTCGGGAACAAAAATGCGAAACCTTATGATTTAAACGTTTATGTCATATGGAAGGGTTGTGTGTATAGCCTTGATTATCATTTCACAGGGTCAAACAATAGCGTGCGCGGCTCACGCGTGCGACATACTCGTAGACGACGCGACCGTTATGCGACTGGTGCGGGATCCGCGCGTCAAGCTCAAGTACCAACACATTATCACCAATAGCTTTGTTGAGGTATGTATACCGCACTTTTATTATACCATATCATCATCAGCATAGCTTTTCTTCTGCAAATGAGGAAATGATGTTTCGGATCACCGGAAAGCTGACAGCGCCATCTTTTGACACTGGCATTACTAGAGCAGCTACAAGTGTGTTGCCAGCCTTGGCAGTTTAGATGGAGTTAGGGAAGGGGCATGAGGGGAAGGGAATTAGGACTCCGATAACCCTACTCACCCGACGAAACAACGCTGTGCTTGTTTCACGCCGCTTTTCTGTGGGGCCGTGGTATATTCGTTTGTGCCAAACTAATCGTGCATGGCTTTCCCACACTTTTTTTTTCTGTATAGTGTATAGGTAGTGCCACTTATTAGAATATGTCATTCATATCAACCATCGACCAACGACCAACGACCCATTCGGTTTAGACATGTCTGCCAACCCTGTAGAACGCTGTGTATATGATAGGTACTGTATGTTTAGCGTATTTTTGTTTTTCTGTCTTTTTAACCTTTTTATTGTTTTTTGTGTTGTATTTTTGTTTATTTCTGGCTTTCATGTCTGATGCCGAATAAATGCATTTTCTTTCTTTCTTTCTTTCTTATATCTGCTACATAACTTCATGCATTGGTAAATGCTTAAACTTAACATGAGGCATTCTTTGTCTTTTTCTTTCTTCTGTTTCTTTTGACTACTATCCTGGGAGGTGTGAGTTGCAAGTGGAAGATTCCATTATTATCTACTAGCTGGCCTGGTGAACATGCGACTTCCATTAATATTTTAAAACTAAAATAAGCCAAATCGGTTCAGCTGTTCTAGAGTTTTAGCGGGACTTACTAACAGCAATTCCGTTTTACATGTATAAGATAGATTATTCTATTTTATTGCTAGACCACTAAGATAAAGTTCATTAATTTTCCTTTTGAAGGGTCGTAATCGGAAGCGAACTGGATTGTATATTATAGGGTTTTTATAGAGCTATACTTTGTATAGTACTACATTTATTTATTTTATACGAAGTTGTTATTCCCGTGTATAGTGCAACCGGCTCCTACGCTGGTGTCCGTCGCCGGACTGCAGTAACGCGATCAAGGTGGCCTACGTGGAGGCCGCGCCCGTCACGTGTCGCTGTGGCCACACCTTCTGCTTCGCCTGCGGGGAGAACTGGCACGACCCCGTGCGTTGCTGTCTGCTCAAGAAGTGGATTAAGGTATGCAAACATCATTAATAATAATAATTATCTATACTAATATTATAAAGCTGAAGAGTTTGTTTGTTTGTTTGAACGCGCTAAACTCAGGAACGCGAGATTTATTTCCCATTCGAACCAGCTAAAATACTGGTTCGAGTGGGAAATATAGATACTAAAAAGTCTACTAATTGTAGACTTAGATTGTTAGGGTTCGATAGCAAAAAAAAATATCATTTAATTTACACGTTTGACAGAAATGCGATGACGATTCGGAAACGTCGAATTGGATCGCGGCGAACACGAAGGAGTGTCCGAAGTGTAACGTGACCATCGAGAAGGATGGCGGCTGCAACCACATGGTCTGCAAGAACCAGAACTGCAAGGCTGACTTCTGCTGGGTCTGTCTCGGACCCTGGGAGCCCCACGGCAGCAGCTGGTACAACTGTAACAGGTAATTAAGTAAAAATATATTTTTGATGATATAGTTAACAAACTAATTGAAATGAAACATTCACTGTGTCTTATTCCAAACTCATTCACATCATAATCTTATCAAAAACTTTCTCATTCCATAGAATGATCTATTAATAATGATATTGACATATAGCCTGCTTACTTGTCTACAACTGGCGCCACTTTCACACTTTTTCTATTATACGCATTCGTTATGTCGGGACTGAAACTTATCTTTTTTTTGGCACTTGTCATTTCAAATCAAATGAGAAACAAAAATAATAAATACAAGAAAAATATAATAACAATTGCTTATGGTGTATCGGTTTACCTTAACAAACAGACCATAGCAGTTTCATTTTGATTAATTTGAATATTATTAACAAGAAATCCTGGTTGGTAGTCTGATTGTGTCCGGTCTAAGTGTTTCGCCTTGTCGTTTATACCACGCACATCTACGGATTGGAATAGCTTGCCTACAACGAACTTACAGTCCAGTTATGATTTAGGTGTGTTTAAGGCTAGAGTGAATAGGCTCTACTCGCGCTCTTAATAAACTAGTGCGCCTTACTATCAACAATTGCGTTCCTGTTTACCATCAGGTGGGATTGCAGTCAAGCACTTGTTTATATGATTAAAAAATAATTGAATGGCAATAATAGTAAAATGTTTGTATGACTAGGTACGACGAGGACGAGGCGAAGGCGGCTCGCGACGCCCAGGAGAGGTCGCGCGCGGCGCTGCAGCGCTACTTGTTCTACTGCAACCGGTACATGAACCACATGCAGTCGCTGCGCTTCGAGTCCAAGCTCTACGCCTCCGTCAAGGAGAAGATGGAGGAGATGCAGCAGCATAACATGAGCTGGATCGAAGTATGTAGCCAAAATTGCCTTACATAATAATGGTATATATAGTAGCCAAACACTCGCCCATGTATGTTGTGATTCTTATAAAATCTAGTACAGGTATAATATCCCATATTTATGCTTTTAAATTCGCTACGTTTTTGTGTACAGCTCTTGTCATTTTTTATGTTCTAAAAATACTGTCTTAAATCCCTAACACATTCGCATCTGGTTTTTATAAAGGCGGCGGCAGCGTGTGTTACCATTTTTGTTCTATTAAACTTTCTTGTATTAATT
The DNA here is from genome assembly GCA_902829305.4 of Spodoptera exigua. Taxonomy (NCBI): domain Eukaryota; kingdom Metazoa; phylum Arthropoda; class Insecta; order Lepidoptera; family Noctuidae; genus Spodoptera; species Spodoptera exigua. The sequence continues at coordinate 9,203,338 of LR824616.2, read as the reverse complement.
GAGTAAATGATTCTCTCCAGGTCCAATTCCTAAAGAAGGCGGTGGACATCCTGTGCCAGTGCCGGCAGACCCTGATGTACACGTACGTGTTCGCGTACTACCTGCGCAAGAACAACCAATCCGTCATCTTCGAGGACAACCAGCGGGACCTTGAGTCGGCCACAGAGACTCTCTCAGAGTACCTGGAGCGCGATATCACCAGCGAGAACCTGGCTGACATCAAACAGAAGGTCCAGGATAAATATAGGTTCGTATCCTCTCACGTTGCCCATAAGTGCCGCTGGAAGATCACAAAAATCCAAGTCATTATCCTTATTTTAGATACCTTTTTATAAAGGATAGGAGAGGACAAATCTGTTTGATTTGCAAGATGAATTTAAAGACGTGTGTCGTGATATATTCAAAGTATATAATGTACAGTATGTTTTATATGTGTCTGACTAAGAATGTGAGATGTAGTTTAGAATGCAAAAATAATCGGTTATTTTGATATCTTTATTTATTTATGATGACATACTATATTTTCGGCAGATATTGCGACAGCCGGCGCAAGGTGTTGCTGGAGCACGTGCACGAGGGCTACGAGAAGGACTGCTGGGACTACACAGAGTAATCTTGCCTCCATTACACACACACTCGCACCGGCCACACCCACACCGCGCCGCCCCACGTTGGGCGCCAACTCGCCACGGGCCCGCGATCACTCCCGCGTCACGCTTTTCTTTCTATCCTATATAGACTAAAGGCTGCGAACAAAATCACATTATATTACCTGTCACCTCGAATCTTCAACAAATTTTACTACAATGAGAGAATTCAATTCTATACAGAGTTAGAATAATTAATGTGAATAGTGATTAGTTGGAAGGTTCTAGAATTATTCCCGCTGGTCCAATTTCATAATTAGCGTAATAAACTTAACATGTTTAACTTTAAACATCCCATGCCTGTAATAATGATTCTAAATATTTCTGTAATTAAGAAGCCGGTCTTCCGTAAAGACAAGGGATTTTTGACTATTGAAATAGTAATCTACTTAATAACTACTCAAAACTACATTGGCTAATTATGTAAATGTAAAAAAAAACTTTCATGACGATGTAAATAGGTATAATAAACTAATTGAAATCAAACATTTTATGGCGCTAGACGCGATTCTATTGTTTTTGCAGCTTGATTAGTCACAATTTTTAATATAAATAGGTAATGTTTTATAAATCCTAAGGCCACCATATTGATTGTTGTATTAATGGAACGACGATTTAATTCAAATTAATATAAATGGTTTATTTTCGTAAATTAACGGCTTTTATTGACGTCTTCCTCCCGGTGATGCGGACCTGTGCTCAGTTGCCAATCATGGAATACCACGAACCGCATTACAGACTTGAAATTGGTTTAAACTTCCGAAAATTTGGCTGAGTTACATAGTCAGATTTTGATATGCAAATAATTATAGACAATACAGTAAAAATTACAATACATTGTTTTCGATTAACCTTCTCATCGCCAAATTTATACACGTCAAATTATAGCCATAAAGAATGGCCGCGTCATTTGCTCATTTTATTTTCGAAGTGCGGTACGTTTCTAGCCACGAGAGCATTTTTGATTTGACGTGTATAGACTTTTGCGATAGATAGTTTCTGTGTCTTTGACCCCGGTTTCCGAAAGGCCGATCAATGTTAAAATCAATTTAATCTCTTGTCAAGTCATCTGATTGGTTGACTGAATTATCAACAACCAATCAGATGACTCGACAAGAGATTTAACAGGAGATTAGTAAATTTTAGCGTTGACAAGCCTTTCAGAAACCGGGTGTTAGTGTAGTGTACAAGTATGTATGCTAAAACTAAGTTGCCGCGCTCTGTTGCCTCAATCTGAAGTGAAGTTCATTTAACCAAATTATAGAGAAGTCGCAACACATGTCCAGATTAAATATCATTGGTAACAAAATTAAACAAACTGGATCCTAAGGTAGTCTTGAACATTTCTTATTTGAACTTAAATTATAAAAGCAAATCTAATTAACGATGTTGATGTCAAGAGACTGATTGTCCATGACTTATGATGGATCACAATAAAAGTCCATAATATTAACAAGTATTTTTTACAACTCTCTTTGGATATTAAAGTCAGTAAAGATGGTACGGCAATAAATGTGCGAGCAGATTTTTGGCGCTAGAAAATAAAATATATGATGTTTATTCTGAAAATTAAAATTAAAGGTATTTTCTTTATTACTTATGTACTAAAAGTACACTGCCACCATCTTTAGAGGTGTTTCATTAAGTCTCGTTTTAGCTTGTCGTCTAAGCCGCGGTATTGTTTTCTATTTATAATGTCTTTTTCGAATGCTTTTGTTTCTCTCGATTTATGTAAATTAATAATATATTTATTATTGCATGTCAATTACCTCAATGGCAAGGTGTACCGGAGCTTATATTACTTTTTATAATTATATCTAAATACAGCGGCTTAGACATACAATTTAATAGACTTAAAAATCTAAATGCATTAATAATTCTATTATATGCTATTTATAATAGGTATTTTCAATATGTCAAGAAGGATACATAATGTATCAAGGATAAATACATTATTAATAGTTTTGGATTTTATCTACAAAATATAAAAAAGGAATCAAAAATACGTTTGATACGAATATGCCATTATTTTTAGATTCATTCATAGATTCGGTGTGCTGATTGGCTAGTTTTTATTTCTATTGGAAATCTGTCTAAAATGCCAAAAAAGGCTATAAATAATGAGTTATTTGGTTTAGTGAGAAAGTCTTGGAGTACAATATGAATTGTTAATTCTATTTTTCACTTATTTTTTGTGATAAAACGTGTGTGCTAGTGTTTCATGTGTGATCAGGACAGGCATTAAAATGCATAATTATCTGTCATACAATTGAAAAAATAACTGTTGAACGCGACAAGCTTTTCCTGTTTTTCTCTTCGTAAATCCATGTTGTTTACAACAAAGATAAAATAAATGACAACTTTAAGATTGTAATGATTCTTAATCTGTGGAGTTGCAAGAATAAGGCAGATCGCGAGCAACAGTTTCTTTTCCTCATTATTTAGCTAACGGATTGTTCATAACAATAAACCATGCAAAATAACAAAATAAATATGACTTATTGAATTTAAATTTATTAAGTAATTGAATTTGTGTTATATTTAATTATTTTTCGACATTATGATTTATCATTATTATTTTTACATTTACAACTCGCTTGAGCATGTGGCGGTCCTCGCTTGCTAATGAAAAATAATGAATAATTGTTAATTTTATGATTTTGGAACTAAATTGACTGATCTGAGACTGATCACTGTGATCATAAGGTCTGCAAGAAAAGATTGAGTTGTTGGTGATATAATGGTCATCGGCTGTGTAGTCGAGGGCCGCTAAAGTCAGCGAGTACCAAAGAACACCGTCATTATGATTGATTATGATGTGATTTCGTGATGGCAGCATTTAGTCGTGATCTAGGCACTAAGGAGTCGCGTACACACTGCTACATCTCGTTACATACATAAGTCACTCACATTATAAACTTTCAGATCTCCTCTAATTGTAATAGAGTTCATTTTATTATATTTTTGTTCGACTGTAAACTTAGAATTTATTATTTTTTAATATTAATCATTTTTTTTTATATATATATTTTAAAGTCGTCTTAGCATCGTGTAAATCGCTTAGTATAGTAGAAGTTTGAATCTTTGTATTAATACAACCTCATTTTCATGGTAATGTAAAATATTACGATGTACTATAAGTTTACATAGAGGTGGTTTGTTTTATTGTCGACAACCTTCGTAACGAAACTTTTTAATAAAATAGCACAATACGATATAATAACAATTTCTATCGGGTAAGAAAGAAGAAACAAAAAAATATTTTTACCAAAAATACCTATTTTTGTTATTAGATTACTGTAAAACAATATAAAACTGTTAGTCCAGCACTTAGTCTGTTTTCATTCTGTGATCAAGTTACATTTTAACGTCTGAAGGCCTACAGTGTGGTTTCAATGGCGACCGCGGCGCTCGACGTCTCTGCTCACTTTATTCAAATAATATTTAAAATACAATTAATATAAAGTTTTCCAATAACATTAATGACTGGTACTGTAATACTTACTAGGTAGGCTTTGAATTCGCGAACGTTTTCAAGCAGAAAATCTCCATATTCACCTATAAATCTGTACTAACAAATCATTTTCGAAGTTGTATCGTAACCAGCCAAGTTATAACCACCAAAAACATAACTATTTTCTGACCTTTTGATTCGCGATAATCGGCTTTTTTGTAAAGTAACTCTACCGCTACATATCTGTCATAAATAAATAAATAAATCGGTGAATTGTGGTACGCATTGTGCACACGTGAGCTGCACTGCCAGTATATGTCGTAAATTATATAAGTAAGCTTGTTGTACGAGGTCCACATAGTGGGCCAGTACTAGTGTGGGAGGCCCCCTCGCTCGGCCTCTACCGACATGTTCTACTTAATACAGAGGGCTTCGAAACGGTACACACATACTATTGTACATATAGATGCTGTATAGATATTTATATGGTGGATATGCCTATGTATTGACAAGCATCTCGTATGTGTGTCTATGTTAAGGACACAATTGTCAAGTAACACTTAAGATGGAAATAAAAATAAATAAAAATAGTAACATCGAAAGGAAGTTCGTTATTTAACTCACTTTCCTGTCCTTCCTGAAATTCCTCGGTCCTTCCACTTTGTCAGATATATCATTACAATTAATTAATATATATTTTAGTTATTAATAAAACTGACTATGGTAAAAATTGCATGTGAAGCGTAGCCCGCCTGTAGGCTTCAGTTAGCTACGCGTTACGAGAGCAGTCCTAAACTTTCGCTGCGTAGTCACTACCACAATCATCGCGAGAATTTAGGCAGCTACGCTGCTTTTGCTGGTTCGAGTAAATACCACGATTGCTGCGACGTCAATGAAGCATTTTACAAAGCACAGATATGGGTTACTGATGGCGTAGGCGTAACGTAGGTAGAACACAAAAAGTGATACAGTGATAAGAGTTTCTAGGGTTGTATGTAGCAGGGCTATGAGCCGTAGAGCTATCTTAGTGAAAACGTAGCCAGCTACACGCCCACTAGCAGCATTGAATGTTACATCTGCAAAGCTGTACAGTTTTAGTTGTGAGAAAGTAGCCCGTTGCACTCTTGTATAACAGTCAGCGCTACGACGTAGCAGAGTATGAGAATGTAGTCAGCTACGTAGTAGTTGGCTCCTCACGCAGATTAGTCACTATAGTAAGCGCTACAAAGCATAGCGGTGGATAGTTTAAGCGTAGGTATGAAATGTACCCAGGTACTTGGCGTTCCGTTAACTCTGGGTAGCGCTACGACTATATTTTACGTAAAAAATCTGTTTCGATGGGAATGTAAACATTTTGTAAATACTTTCTAGTTGGCTTACACTTACTAGTAGTGGTATTATTACATAGGCGTAGCATTTTCGTAATGACAAAATAGCCAGCTACGCAGTACTACGGCTACGCTGTACGTGCGTGATCAGAAAGATCAGAATCCTTCTGATCATCATAACACTTACTTCACAAGGTAGCGTTAGGATTACACTGTTCTAAGTAGCATGACTAGACAACGTAGGCACAACGCTTTTTGGGGCCTACTACGTAGCGCTACGATCGCGTTGTGCGTAGCAGCGCACTATTCGATTGCTGGATGGAGTAAGAGTAGCAATTTCGTTATCTGTCGACGTTACCAGCTTGGCCGCGTTAAGCTAGAGCAGGATTGGACAGCACTAGGATTACGTATACGTAACAATACAAATAACTGCGTAGGCATACGCCTACGCCGTAGGCGGTTTGTACGGAGTGGTACGGTATGGAGTGCGTAGCAATGGAATTACCTACTCAAAACTAGGTAAAAAAAGGTAGGCCACCATAGTGGCGACTCTTCCTGGATAAAACTTTTTTACAAGTTACAATAACAGATTCTTCGTAAATGGCTTAGCCTTTGATAATTTGATATGGCATGTTTTCCATAAGAGCTAAGCTAGGAAAACTTAGCTTGAAAAGTATTGTAATTTGGATACCTACCCGTTTTAAAGATACGCTATATAAACATACGCTAATTAATTTAATGTGGGAGTGACCTTGGACCATTTATTTATAAAAATTCAAACATATTTTTTGGAATACTACAAATTTTTAAGGATATAATATACTAGCTATTCTCGCGCGGTTTCACCCGCTGCTCAGCTCCATTTGACCGTAGCGTGATGTTTTATAGCCTATAGCACTTACAAATTTTACCTCTTTCTAATATTAGTATAGATAAATTGTTCATAGGACCGCGTCATAACCTTGCAATATTTCAAAATTTAGATGTTCACGCTATAACATTACAAAATTTCGAACGCCTGTGCTACATCCATCGTAAAAACATATTTGCTGATTGAGGGATACCCCTCAGTCTAAGTCTGCAATAGGCTGGATTGTAAAATGTGGAACAGTTCGATCTCGAATACTACGATCTAGTTTACAAGTACTAGCAGTCTAGCTAGACTGGTTAAAGATCTTGAAAGATCTAGAACCAATAATATACCTTTGATGGAGAGTTTAAGGATTGCCTGGAGGCTCAAAGTATCAAAATTAAGACTTAGAAATGAGATGATTGACAATCAAATTTAATGTGAATGTCATCTCTCTACAAAAATAAGTCAAATCTAGCCTGTGTATCCATTTCATAATTAGAATAGGTACTTAGTATGCATTTTTTTTATTTGGTTATAATAAAAGTTGTTAGTAATCTCAGTAGACGATTAGTAAGTAATTCAATTAAATTTCGTAGAGTATCGATTATTTAGTTATAGAAGAAGTTATTTCTTGCTGCAGGGACGCTTTGGCCCCTTCTCCAACAAGACCTAGTAAAGCTTAGCAATAGACCGGTGAGTGGTTTTAGTACACATTTTTTTATTTTTATTATTGATTAATTTTTGATATTATACATTTGCAATCTTTAGGCATAGCAATACAATGAAAGAAATCGTCGACGTCTCGTTGTTGAAATGCTTTTATTTTCTACATAACTTGTACGAGTTTTAGAAAGAACTAAATTTGACGTTTGAAGTTGACGTTGTTTTTGGTATTACGTATTTTTTTTATAGAAGTGTTTTACTTTTACTTTTTGAAAATATATTTTTTTTCTATATATCTAGATCATACGCATTTTTTACTGAATTGAAAATATGTTATGTATTTTTAGCAACAATGAGGAGATTTTGTTATCATTTATAGACCTCTGGTAACTGGTAATTAACATACTATTCGTAATATATAAATAGTATCTACCTCCAAATTCAAATTTACACTCGAAATCAAACATTTTACGGCTTATTTTATTGCGTCACCATCATGTCCAAGGACATACAGCTGGCGCGCAGGATCCGCGGTGAACGCGCCTAAGTAGTATTCAGGTTAAAATCACTAACGAAGTTTCTGTTTCAGGGCGCGAAACATTCGGAATGTTTTCTATATCAATGTAAAATCAGACAAGTGGATAAAGACTAAATATAATATTAATATTATACCGCCCTAGTTAGGTTGTTAGGTACATACTAGTATATCCAAAAACTTCATGACATTTTGTAATTTATAAAAATGTATAGGAAAGTTTTGTATATTATTAATAAAAAATATAAATAAAAATAGACAATGACGTTTTATTTCGCTGTTATGCGTAGGAGTTTGAGCGTTCGAAGTTAGGTTCATTTGGTTGGATGTAAGAATTGAGAAATTAGTATTTTTGCAGCCTCTTTTCGTGGGTGATTGTGGCATGAGGTAATTAGACGTTTTCGCAAAAATAAAACGACGGAACAAAGCAGTCAAGTTCTATATTTTATCGTTTACTTAATTTATTTTGTACAAACTTCAACAATATATATAATAAATACTCAATTAAACCTCTATCATTCAGCAAACTGAACTCACTTTTTTGTCATAAGTATAGTTAAAATAAACAATACAATGATATTATAACTTATTGTCTAAACTTAATTAAACACAACTTCTTTGTGCAAATATGCCTAATAGTAGTTATAATCTTTGGTTTCACCAACATAAAGTGACGACATATTGGTAAATGTATGCCGCATAGAGCCGTATGGAACTTGTCAATCTCGATACCTAACGCTATAAGGAGCTTTAAATAAGAAATACTCTTAGATTGTAGTTCTTATCACATAAATGCTTACAAATTTTTAATAAATGCATTTCTGTGATAACAAAAGTACTAGCTAATTAGAAAGAAATTATAATCAATCACGTTTCATTTGTACTACGTGTCTATCTTGATTTTTGATTGGCTATCATTCTATGAAATGAAATAAAATATGGAATTTAAACAATTGAAAACAAATTCTGATTTCTAAGTGGTTTGTAGTAACGACAAATAATCAACTAGCTTGTTTATAATGTTTACTGGCTAACCGTAGGTACAATATATTCACATTTACTAATATGGCGATAAGCGGTAAGTATTATACCTTAATAGCTAATAATCAACAATTGGTGTACATTCTTGATTGTTTACACGGCACTAACTAGGTGAAAACATCAGTATTGTCGAGTTAAATCATATTTCTAAACTTAAAATACTTACGTGATTTTAAGTTACAGATTTTGATTTTAGATTTTTACAAACACGTCAACAAGGACATTTAAAACAAATGTTCAAGATCATCTTATCCGATCAGTCTTCCAAAGCGCAATATAATATTATATATTAGAGGACAGAGCTTGAGTGGCTCCACACGGCTCTGAATAACTAGTTACCTTGTGTTGAATGTAAAGTAACGTCTGACGTAACGCAAGAGGGAACGCAAGAGTCGCGACCGCGCGACCGCAGAGCGCGGGGCGGGCGCGGGCGCCGGGGAACCTCGCCCGCTCGCTCCCCGCGCTGTCTTTATAAAATTATCTACATAATCATTATGTTGTAACCATAATTATTGCAAAATATGTGCAAAACTGTAAGCGTCTCTTTAGTTTACGATACACTGACTCTTTAAACCTTGCAGCACTTAGAATTGTCTTGCACTTGAGATAATTTTTCACATTTTATGTAAACGAATTGAAAACAACCGGCACACAACTATTCGGTGACATGTTCCATACAAGGTAATGAAAAGCGAAACCTCTCGTCGAGCACACGTTAACGTTATTGCTTCAAGCTTATTACGTATCGCTGATATCAATAGATAGTAGACATAATATAATAAATTACGTGTTGCGACGTGCGGTTTGGGATCTACCCGGCAATAAGCTCTCAATATTTACAGAGTAGTAGAAAATTGACCACTTCCAAAGTTAAATTACAAAAATTGAATGATTCATTAGTCTGTTGTGCTAGAAAAGACAATACTGTCACAGAGTGGACCGTCGTGAGCAGACGGCGACGTCCGGCCAGGGGCTCCGTCTATCTAGAGAGATGTCAATCGAAAAATAAACAATACTTCATAATATCTACCTTACTCGGTAAGGGACGTTCGATCTCTTAGGTATATCAATATTATCTTATTGCTAATATAGTGATGTCTTTCAAGTAGCCGAATCGGTCGTACATCGTGGATGAACATTAAACATTATCAACATCGTCAAAATGTAATCTGCAAGAGCAACACTCGTCGAAGCAGTACCAGCCCGCTCGCTGTGTGAGATACAGGGGCGGGGACCCGGCCGGGGAGCGCCGCGGGCCCCGCAGCTAATGTAATCAGGGGAAGGCAATTACATTAACTAGGTTTGTGGAAAGTGCGCGTTACATAAAATGGCTCGATTCTTATGATGCGTACTGAATTAGGACGGAAGTGAATCTGGTACCGATTTCACAGCTGATTTGTTAAGCTTATATAGATAACGTTGCAAAAATTTCTCTAAACTCCTTAATCCCGAGGACCGGCGGCAGCCGTCCTCGCATAGCTAGACGCGACCTGCGTCGTTTCGGTACAGTGAGAAGCTTACAAATTGGAACTATTAAAACTATACGGACAAAATTGATATGAATCGGCGTAGCCATTGCTTCTCTTAAGCGTCTATTAAGATACGATAATACTAGCGCGCCCGAGAGCGCGGGCGAGCGGTTCGCGTAAATGTATGTAACCGAAGTGTGGACGTGAGGCGGTGCGTGACGAACGTGTCGGACGTGTCCAACGTGTCCAACGTGTCCAACGTGTCCGACGTGTCCAACGTGGTCGCGTGAGTGAAGCCCAAGCGGTGACCGCGCCGCACTCCGCCGCTCCGCCGCTCACTGCACTCGCTGCACTCGCTGCACTCACTCCACTCACTCCACTCACTCTCACCACTCCACACTACACACACTACACGCCGGGACCGGGGACATCTACTTGTGCTATTGCTCGACACCATTTCGGGGAAGTAAAATGATATCTCACAATCGGTAACAAATCATCGAACTTCACAATATTTATAAGTACAGTTCTGTTTTAGAATTTTACAGATAGACAGTGATATTCATCGAATACAAAAATAAGCTTTTAGAGTTTCCTCAATTTTATCCAATACCTTATATTACATCACTAGTGACGAATAAAAAAAGGGCACGCTCGCGAGAACGATCCTCTCCGATCACCGGGAACAGGTCCGCACGCGAACGCAAACCGACGAATACGAATCGGAACGACAGAACGCGGTGAACGCGCGCGCACATCGGTCGCAAAACAAACTGATCACTAAGCATCGGCCACGCGAATACAAAACACTCCAGTAAACACGTCGAACGTCTCTAGAACGCGAAGAAATCGGTCCAGGCGGGCGCGGGCGCGCGCCGCCCGGCCGCGGCGCTCTGCCGCCGCTAAACGGTGACTAGGGGCGCTTGGGCGGGCTCAGCAGCTCGGGCAGCGGGGCGGGCAGCGGCAGCGGCGCGTCGGCGGCCAGCGCGGGCAGCAGCGCCAGCGCCAGCGCGGGTCAGACGGGCGCCGGCGCCGGGCCCGCCTCGCCGCGCCACGCCGCGCCGCCGCCCAGCACCACGCGGTGCCCGTTGGGCGTCACGGCGTCCAGCAGCACGGCCGTGGCGGCGCCGGACGGCGAGGCGGCACCCGAGCCGGCGCCGGGCGCGTCGTGCGCGCGCCGGTGGCGGCGCCACGCGTGCTGGATGAGGCGCGCGCAGTACTCCTCGCGCTGCCGCCACAGCGTGGACGACACGGGCTCGTAGCCCACCTCGTCGGGCCGCCCCACCTCCAGGTCGCCGGGATCCTCGATGGGGTTGCCTTTCCGCGCGAAGAAGTCTTTCGTGAGTGCGTCGAGGATATCGACGCAGAACATCATGTCGCCACGACATATCGGGATGTCCATAGATATAATCTTGTACTTGTTCGGTTTGTGGATCTGCAGCGGCGGTTCCAACACGTCCAAAAAGTCTGACAGCTGGTCGTAGCGAATGTACTGGGTGCCATCCGGGTCGAACCGCTGCCAGATCTCGTAATACATGTCGTAATCGTCGTCAGTGAGACCTTCTTGAACGTCTTCTGTCGCCTGTGTGACAATAAAATAAATTATTAAAATCGTTTCATTAATCAAAACATAAAAGATCGAGTTAAATCAAATATAGAATAAAGATAAGTTACCTGTGAGTAATTCTCGAGAATGACGGCGATGTACATGTTGATAACAATAAGGAAGGAGATGACAAGGTAGGACAGCAAGTATGTGATGCCGATGGTGGCCGAGCCACAGTTGCCGGGGTAACCTCTCTCGTTGTCCGGCAGGTCACACTCTTCCTCATTGATGATACCATCCAGTACACCATCCCATCCGGCTGATGTTGACATCTGTAGAGAGATATACAATATGTATGAAAATGTGCAAACAAGATTCAATTTCAAATCATATACTTATAAATGTTAAACCAAGTATGCATTAAATAAAAAATTAACACAACCAACCTGAAATAGCAGGATCATACTCTGCACGAAGGTCTTGAAGTTGTAGACGTCATCGAGACCTCCTTTGTCCTTCACGTGCATGAAGAATGACATGCCGAAGATGGCGAAGATGAACATGACGAGGAAGAGTAGCAGACAGATGTTAAACAGAGCCGGCAGTGACATCGCCAACGCGAACAATAACGTCCTGATACCTTTCGCGCCCTTCACGAGACGCAACACACGACCCACCTTCGCCACTCTCACGACTCTCAGTAAAGTCGGAGACACAAAATATTTTTCTATAATATCACTCAATACCAAACCTGGGAACAAAGTAACAAGCGATTAGTCAACATGAAGGAAGACCAAAATGCAGTTGAAATATAGACAGCGAATTGATGATACTTACTAAGAATTGAGAAATTGACTACTACGAAGTCGAATAAGTTCCAAGGCTCAACGAAGTAATGATAGCGTAAGGCGAACATTTTTAGTAGGCACTCTGAACTAAATATCACGATGAATATCATGTTGAGGTAGTCGAGCACTGTGCTGAAGGTCTCAGACTGCTGGTAGTGGTCCAGCGTCATCGTTAACATGTTCAGACCGATGAACAACATGATGATCATGTCGAACTTCTTGTCCGTCACTATCTCAAACACGATGGCTTGTGGTCGCCACTGTAACAATCAACATTATGATCACATCTTTTTTCGCAAACCAAATAGAATCAGTAAAGCTATTGAGATCATTATAAAAATTTTATATTGTTCAAAAGTACATAATTATGTGTGTTTATTGAAAACTTACCTTCGGCCTCGGTATAGCTTTCAACGGTTTCTTAGAACCCATTTTCTTCATGGCATTGTAATATTTCTTCTGGTCTTCAGTCATGAACATCTCCAGACTTCCACCGGCTTTCTTCTTTTGTTCGTTAAAGTTGTCGATGATCACTCCGATGAATAGATTGAGGGTGAAGAATGAACCGAATATGATGAAGAATACGAAGTATAGGTACATGTAGATGTTCGTCTCTCTTATTGGTTGTCTTCCCACCTGCAAAGTGTAAATTAGTTTTTGTTTTAACATATTTCTAAAAATACATTCAGTGTATTTAAGAATCTGCATACAGTATCTAATAGCTGGCTCTGACATGACGTGAAAACATTTTTTTTACGCACCTCTCTTGAATCAATAGCGTCGTTCATAATCTGTATCCATCCCTTGAAAGTGGCCACTTGGAAGAGACAAAGGTACGCCTTGCCAACGTGGTCGAAATTCATCGGCGAGTTTTCCCATGTGTAGTTCTCTAAGATGCACGCGTTTCGGTCCGGAATTATCTCGTGACTAAGTGTTGTGTGGTTTAGATCGACGCACTGGAAACGAAAACAGAATGATTTTAAAAACTGCAGGATATTAGAAACAAATTCGATTTTATTCAAACTAATCAGAAATTGAAATCTGTCAAGGACAAAAGTAATACAAAACTTACTAACCTTGAAATACTTTCCAGCAAACAGCTGTACACCCATGATGGCAAATATAAGCCAGAAGATAAGACAGACCAGCAACACGTTGAAGATGGACGGGATCGCCTGTACCAGCGCGTTAACCACCACCTGCCACATACAGCACCTTTACTTATACTGCTCTAGGGAAACACATTGAACCATTTAGTTGTTATTCAGTGTACTGTGTAACACATACACTGTCATTTGTTTTGGCGTGCATTTGTTAGTTGGCATTTAAATCAGTCTTGAAGCAAAACAGTTTCATCGTTAGTAGCTACTGTGCAAGTCTATGTAGTTTAATATTCATTTGATTTACTTCTTACTTTGAGTGATCATGTAAATGGAACTGATTGAGAATGATATTAGTTGGGTATCTACATAACATGAACATATTTACATAACATCGATACACCGAAGCACACCTGGAAGCAACATAAATATACTACACTACTCTTACCTTGTCCACTAAGTTAGCCATCCGCAATGAATGGAATTAGTAGTAATGCATGCGACTTGCCGCTCGTACGATGAAGATACAAGAAGAAAAAATCTAAGGTGCAGAATATAAATTAGCATTCCAAATTACTAAGTAATTACAAAACTCTAAACTAGCTAATAATAATAAGACCAATAGAAAAAGAGACCAAAACATGGATGAACTCTCCTAAAGTAAACCCATTGAACCATTTCTAAAAGAGGTTTATGACGAACAGTGATGATACTAAGCCATTCAGGGGTGCCACCGACCACTTCAAAATGATTCACTAATTGTTATTTCAATAATTCGACTACTGCCAATGAGTTGGTAACAACTGTTCAAATTAACGATTTAAAACAAATTTAGATCTGGTGAGTGATGCAGAAATATCGATAAAAGGAGCCATACTCGAACATTATCAAAGATTGAATATGTATTTAATGATCTTAGAAGTTGAAATAGAAATGTGAATGTGAAGTGTGGAGCGAAGTGTGTGGTGGATGGATGAGCGATAGGGTGTAGTCGCAGCACAGGGTGGTACGTACCCTCATGCCCTGCATGCGGCTCATGGCTCTGAGCGGGCGCAGTGCGCGCAGCGTTCTCATCGTTTTGAACGCCTGAATGCCGCCGGCGCCACAAAGCGCCGCTACGAAGTTTATAAGCGAGACCTGATGAAATCAAGGGTTGCATATTGAGACAATTTATATTTCAACATTTGGTCGTACAAAGTTAATCTCAAGTCTACTGCTGCACCTAGAAAACAGACAATTTAAATAACAACAATAGATCCCACAAACGTCAAACAGGACAATTCCATATTATGGCCGAAGACTCACAACCAAAGTTACAAACCTAGACTGGATTATCATTTGATGATGACGAGGACGAGACGACTCCAACTGCAGAATAACAGACAGGATAAATTGTGACAAATCACTCAATACACACATTTGTACATTGAAGTTTTGAGGACATCAGAGAAATAATTTGGGTTATTTGTATCAATGGATAACTTAAAACTTGATTTATTCAATTTGGATTTATTTCTCTGATGCCCTAAAAAAAGCTACATCACAGGATAAGAACAGATATAAAGGTATATATGTATATAGGTATAAATAATTTGCTTATATTTGACATCGACAGCAGCCAAGATCATGTGCCATTTTCAGTTGAACCATGTTTCCTCAGTAAATTGAAAACATTTACAGATAAACTTTAAACTGTACTTGAAAACGGCAATGTCTCGTACGACAGCACAAAGATAGAAGTCGTGTTGGATCATGCACTTGAAAATATCAGGATTTCAAGTCACTCTGTGAAGGCCGATATATAGTTGGCCACAGGTAAAGTCAGGTAGCAGGGATCGTGGGTAGAGAGTCACATAGAAGCGGTTTCCATAAAACAAACAGTACGACATCGAGAGCTCGAGGCAGCGAGGTGAGGCCGTTCGGAGTTTCCACTGCCATAGACATCGAACAATCAAAGCTGCACGCTTTGAGTTGCGCTGCTCATCAAACGCGGTGGACATTATTCAATTACATTACATATAATCAATCTTTTTATAATTATTTCATGTATTTTTTCGGTTAATAAAGCATTGGTTTTATTCTTGTTGTTACTTTCAGATTAGTTGCGAGCAAGGTCACGTCGCTGTGCTACACGTATGGGAACAATTCTTAAGTAAAGAATTAAATAAAAATATTAAACAGGCAGCGTGAGACAAAAATTTAAGCATGGAAACTTAGAAAATAAAGAATTTTGTTACTTATTCTATTAAAAATTAATTGTACTGAAATGAACATAGAAACAAAAAACCAAAAAATATAGAACAAACGAAAAAACCGGGTTCTTAGTTTCCCAATACCCAGGAACATGATAACATTATATAGTTTTTTTACGACCTGTTGTTGTTTTTTTAAACAGTTCCTTTTTATGTAGCACGGCGAAGGCGACGGTTAGTAATGAGTTAGTATGCAGATGTGCAGCGCAACAATACCGGCGCAGTGCGCTACTCACGCGCATGCCCTCCCAGCGCGACACGGCGCGGAGCGGCCGCAACGCGCGCAACGTGCGCATCGAGCGGAACGCCGGGATGTCGTCCGCGCCCGCCATCACCGCGCCGTGGTTTACGAGCGACAACTAACGTCACACCAGGTCATTTATTTTAACATACGTCACACTTACATCTACATTTATACTTAGTTTACTTTATCTTATACTCGGTCTTCACACCACAGCACCTTCAGAAACTGTAGTGGCACATAGAAGACCTTCGTAAAACGCAATATGATCAACCCGGACAAAACCATTATCATTGTTCTTTACTTATAACGTTGGTCTAATCCTTCGTTAAGATATCTTAGTAAACTAATCTGGAAAAAAACTATTAGTAAATGGTATTTATGAATACAGAGTAATATCAATTTGGTACATTACCATGACAATGATGAAGTCGAGCCAGCACCACGCGTTAGTGAAATATTTTTGGAAGCCAAGGGCAAGCCATTTGATCAACATCTCAATGAAGAAAATGACGGTGAAGATACGATCCATATAATACAAGATGTCCTGAAGGATGGGTCGATGTGGTAAGTTTACGTCTTCTAAAGCCTGTAACGGAAAAAATCATAGATTGGTAATATAACACAAATTGGTTCAGATGAATATACCTAAATGTTATGTTGTGTTAATAGTATTCGATAAACTTACCAAAGCCAAACTACTGAGCAAAATCATTGTAATCACAGCCGTTTCAAAGTATGTGTTCTCAATGAGTTTGAAAGTCTTCAACCGTAGCATGCCCCAGCCTTGCCAGAAGGGAGATTCGTCGTCGCCAGCGAGGAATGGAAATTTCGCATAGCAAGGTTCTGGGCAGCAGTCAGCAGGACTGTCGTCAACCACTTCTTCGTCTGCTGCTACTATGATGTCAGTTTTGCCCAGACCTACATCTAATTTCCCATCTTCTTCTTCTTCAATCATTTCTAGAAACCATAAATGTAAATTAGTTGATAGTTCCTTCAGATAATAAATAGTCAGTTGCTCTTTTGTCATGAAACTAACCTTCTTCTAATCCTAATTCTTCTTTACTGGCATCTTTTTTCTCTTCACCATCTATCGTATCGGCTGAACCTTTATGACTTTCATCCTTGAATGATCTGATTTTATGACTGCCGTACGACTTTTGACTTATCGTATCATCGTCCTAAAAAATATATTTAGTAAGTACTACCACAAGAAGTTTTATTATTATTTTGATTGGTTATGTGAAGTGATTGTTCATTATTTACCTGTATAGGGTACCCATGATGATTTAATTCACAATCTAACCGGTTGTCTCTATGATTATCTGTTATTGCATTTATATTATTTAACAAAATCTTTCCTTTTTTGTATTTATTGTCACCTGAAAGTTTATGAATAACATAGATGGCATATTAGTTACGGAACAAAACAATTATAATTTCAAATCTATGATTGGAATACTATAGTTACCTGGTATAGTGAATTCCATACCATCACCTATAGCTACTTCTACTTGGTCTTTTAGTTTCTTGTCTTTGTACAATACGGCGTCGTCCAGGTCCGTGCCGAGTTCCAGTTCGTTGTCGACTCGCTCTGAAGAGACACAGCGGCCACACAAAGCCGCCTTTAAGCCTACATGTCGCACGATGTGTCCACGGTGCGTTCACGGAGGCCACCCGACGACCAAGCATAGAAATGAGACCAGGACGAATCGACTTAGTTAAATCCGTCAAATTGTTTCAGAAAGTCACATCGATACAAATATTATTACGCATTTAAATCCTCTGTACAAAATGGTAAGGTGGTGAACACAAAACGGGATACCAATATTTTTTTTTAATATTTGTGCTGACAGTAAAAGCTTGGGAACTTAATGTAAACAACAAATTTTTGTAATGATAGCGAAATATTAACGTTACCTCTTTACACACATAGTAACAAGCTAAAACATTTATTAAAACAACATCAAAGATGCAATTCACGGTTACAGAATAATGATAGGTAGCCAGATAATACAGGTACACATAAACGGATAACATTTACGTACGGACAAACAGTAATCATGCATAAACACACAAAGCACACATGACAAGAACAGTAATAATGATGACGAATCACAAAGCGTTTGAGTAATTATCTTATTAATTGGTAATTTAACACTTCTGGCTGTTTTCCGAAACAGACAAGTACATAGGTATTAAGTATCAAATAGTTATAGTCCTATCTGTCCTGTTAGCAACCAATCCAGCTGGTGATATTAAAATTTTTAAGTTGTAGAATGTTAAAAAAACAAATTTATGTTTTTTCTTCTTATTCATTTGTTTTCTTAATTATTTCTTGAAGAAATAGTTTAGGTGTCCTTCTATACATTGCAGTGTTATGATATTGTAACTTTATTGGTTTGCTAATCTCTTTAATTATATGAATAAAGACAAGTACAATGATAATGAATATAACAATAATGAAATGTATAGATAGATATAAAACGAAAAACTAACATTTAGGTAGTATTACGAGGACTCAAACACACGACATTTATACAAAGGGTCTGCATTTCTACACTTGGATCGCTAAGGCACAAGCAACGCACAATGGTCACAAATACCGACACGCAATCCAAAAAATTTATTACATTCGATACACAAATCCATGCTATTTCATATTATAATTACACATAAATCATGCTACGACACTAATTGGAATATTTTGAGCAGTTATTTTTTACATTTCATATATTTCTTCGGCAGAGTTATTGATTGCAATATTCAATTGATTGCAGTATTGACCGGTTTTTGTTTTGACAAAACCAATAAGGTTGTTTTGCAGTCAATGATTTATTTTATTCCTTTAGAATGTGACTTTTTTTAGTTTCTATTTTTAATTCGTTTCCAAGTAAACTTACCAAAGATCAGCATATAAATAAGGGTGTAATGTGATTGGAATTTATTTCCATATACATTTTTTTGATCGAAGCAAAAATATTACTTCAATAGTATTTCTTAATCCCTTATTAATAGTATTCATATTGCATTAACATTATATTAGTATTGATGTTAGAAAATAAGTTGTTAAGGTTTCGGATAGGATATTATATTTGATACAAAAGCGAGGACAATAAAGACTGTATACATATTTATCTACAATACAAAATACATAGAGATATAACGACATGCCACAACATACGGGCAGGGCACACATCTTACCGGGAGCGTGGATCGCAATTTGATTGGTCAATTTGTTCTTCAGTAGCTTCATTACGTCGGCTACGTTACGTTTCACCCAATCAATGAACCTCGATATTCTGTTGAAGGCCTCCGCAATTTTATTGGTATCCTGATCAGCGGTTGGTGTTGATAAACTCGACGAACCAAAATTGGACAGTAACAGGGCCAAGAAGAGGTTGAGTACCTGAAATATAATTTGTTTAGGCAATGTGTTGGCTAGTAGATTATGTTGGAATATTGTTTATGAAGTCACTTACCACAAGATTGCCAATGACGACTGTAGCCAGGAAGAATGGTATACATGATACGTCTCCAACCAACATACAGTCCCACATACTTTCAATCCATTCTCCGCATAGCACTCGGAATACAATCATGAAACTGTGCATGAAATCCGTAAAATTCCATCGCGGGAGGTCGCCGTCCGGGAAACGGTCAACGTAATCTGTGCATACATACCAACACATTAGTATATCTATGATCAAGGGACTAAGGTTGTCAAATAAATTTTACACATTTTGATACAAAAATATCTCCTCTTTACTTATTAAGCCTCGGACTTGTGTTCAGAACTAAGACATCTATGTGAAAGACAACCACAACACACCACGATACAATATAAATATCTAGATAATTAAATATGGATATTGTATAAATATTTTTAAATAAATACATATAAGTAAAGAGATATATTTTCTTATTTTGCAAATTTAAATATATCAATATATAAGCAATTATTATACAATCACAAGCAATACTAATGTCGCAGTATGAATAATTAACCATTCAAGTGGAAAAATCGCTATTCTTTTATTTTTGTTGTATGGTTCAAAAATACGATTTTTTACTTGATCTTAATTACAATACTGCGATTTAAGAGGTTCATTTAAATAGTGCTTTAATTGGCTATTTGTGTTCTAGTAGACGGTAATTGGTCTAACATTCTGTGATGCTCCTGAAGCTAGCTTTATCATGCAGGTCACCATGCCATGAGCCTAAAGTTTCAAGCATTATAACTTCGACCATATACTTACTATAGTAACGGCATGCCATTAAATAGTACTATAGAGTATTAGAGACAAATGTAGCGCTAACGGAAGGCATAGTAAACGTAAAAATTGAGAATGTCCAAAGAAAATTATGTAAAAAGGAAACGAGAAGTGGCTAGCGTACTGTCTCACAAGTGAGGCGCCTTTTCCATGGGGCTTTTAAAAAGAGCTGTACAAATATTTTAGGGCTGTCTAACTTGGAAGGGGACACATCGAATCTTACCAATTGTCTAATGAGCACAACAGTGTGACGCACATAAACACAATATTCACTATTCAAACAGCGACGGCGCGCCCCTGTTAAAGTGTGGACTCAGGGAAGTAATTTAGACCAGGGCCGTTACGGATCTGTTAGCATGTATGTTTCGTGTCGTGAATTCTGTATAAATCGTGTTTTAGTTTCGTCTGTATTCTATCTTATCGAATCGCATTATGTACTATGAAACAGTGACGGTTGATCGAAGTGTGTCATTATTGAAATGTTTAAAAAGAAACGTTTTATTGAAGTTATATTATATTCGATTGTATGCAACTGAATATATTGTTTAATTATTGTGCTAACATTCTTAAAGTCTTTTAAAGACGTTTCTAAATAATTTTGTCTTGATTATTTCATCCACGCTTTAACAGATTATGTCACGCAAAATATAATTCAACAGTTGTGCTCGCGATTACAATCATACTTCGAGTTGAAAACAATTTCACGTCATTAAAATATTGTGATTGAAAACCTGTTTTAGTCGAAGAATGTAAGTAATTCCATGATAACTTTGCTTTAAAAGATTGTCGATTAAGTAGGTACCAGCGATTGTATGTATCTGTTGAAATATATTAGAAGCGGTTCAGGGCACACCGCCGCGGCATACCAACAGTCAACATCTCCAATCAAACACCAATGTACATGCAACACTCCCACCAATTACACTTACCCACGTAATTTTTCCCGAATAGTTGCATACCCATCACCGCAAATATGAAAATAATGATGCACAATACGAAGGTCAGGTTGCCCAAGGCACCCATTGTCCTACCCATTATGGAGATGAGTAAATTAAGTGTCGGCCATGACTTTGCCAATTTGAATACTCGAAGCTGCAATTACAAATTGTGATACAAGGCGTCACACAAGCTCGCTTACCGGCGCTTCACCTATGCTACTGCGGAACCCTTCGAGGACCCTCAATCACTCACGGTGTCGTGCGTGAGTGATTGGGGGCCTAACGTTAGCTGATGTGTGCTCAGTACCTATCGATGTGCACAGACTTATCTCTGTATGAGTGGGATTTATGTTAGTTGTATAAGTGAGAGCTTTTGGATCGATAACATTTTGATCAACTTCCATATTATGTCTAGGTTCTAATTCAGTGTCTCTGTAACGACATAGATCCCATCAGTAGTCGACCTGATGCATCAAAGTACCCTTCGTAAGCGAAGCTGCAAGTCAAATCTATGTTACTCGATGCAAAGCTTAAATAATTATGATCTGAAGCTGCGTGGCATAGCTTTATAACGTGGCTCGTCTCAGGCTCGCCTGCGTTTCCGAGCCACATTCCGTGTTATAAAGCCACAGCGAGGACCATCAGTCCCCCATGAAAATAATGTTGAATCAAGCCCAGTGTAAAAATTTCTTTGTGTGAAGCTGAATAATTAATAATGAAGCTTAATTCATTAATTAGAGATGCTAAATTTTCTTTTAAATTAGAACCTGTGTAGTTCTTGCCAAACAACTGCATCCCCATCACCGCAAATATGAATATAATGATGCAAAGTACAAAGGTCAAGTTCCCTAAAGCTCCCACCGTCCTACCCATTATGGATATAATTAGGTTTAGCGCCGGCCAAGACTTGGCCAGTTTAAATACACGTAGCTGAAAATATTTCACCACATTTATACATAACTTGGATTAACATTAGTAACAGTCTTATTAGTATGAATGACAGTGAAGTTGATAAAGGTGACCAAATCAACAATGATTTAAAAGAAAATAAAACATAATATGAATACTTATATCAAGCATGAATAAAAAATATAGCAAACGAATTCTTCCAAATCAGGTTAAACGAAGAGATACTTGATAGTAAAGATGGCAGATGAATGGTATTGGACGATGAGATCTTGTTAGTAACAGATAGTATGTACAAATAGTGAGAGAAATACATACCAAACGAAAGGAACGCAACACTGACAAACCCTGAACTCCTTCCAATCCCAACTCCAACAGTGATAAGGCCACAATAATAAAGTCAAATATGTTCCATCCTTCTTGGAAGTAGAACTTTGGGCTCATAGCTACTAATTTCAACATGGCTTCTATTCCGAATGTAGCAGTGAAAAACTGAAAACAACAGAATAATTAAAAAGTGATCTTTTTTAACCAAAACCAAGAAATATTCTTGGATTTCGAATTTGTATATTCGTGGAATACTCACATAGTTGCCACTTTTGAGCGCCCTCTCCATGTCTTTGTCCATGTCGTGGTGGTCGAGCGCCATGAACAGTGTGTTGACTACGATACACAGGGTGATGAACAACTCCACGAACGGATCGAACACCAACAGAGCCACGTACTTCTGAAACTCCAGCCACAACCAACAGCAGTCCCACACACAGAAGAAGTCTATCGCCTTCATCAAGCACTCCAAGAGCTTCTCCTTGAACGTGGGCCCATCCTCATCGTCTTCCGCTGTTGGGAAGTAGTACACTGACACTGTTGCGTCCCGTTTACCACCAGTGTGCGTGTGTGTGTGTTAGAGAGAGAGAGAGAGAAACAATTTTTGTTAGTATTCGCTCATTATTTTTACCATAACAATCAAATTTGATTCCAATAAAAGACAGAGTTGAATTTAGATCAGATTTTATTTGATCCATTTCTTCGCTAATTCATTCTTTTATTGGAACTTACAGTCTTACAGTCTAGACCCCAATATCCATATTTTTTGTTTTGCTGGCTGTCATTTATCTATACAATGATGTCGGGGTTGCGCAAACTCGTGGCACTTGGTGCTGTTTGGAGATACTCTACAAGAATATCAGTCACACCACGGTGCCAGGTAACCTCGTGCAAATCAAACTCAAACATTACTAGCGGTGAAATACTCGGATTATCTCGAATGCTTTCAAGCATATTTCGCTTAACTACTTGAAATGCTCATGGATGATAATAGAGCTCATCTGTTCAATTTCGACTTCCGCAGACCAAAAAATATGAATATCGTGACTATCCATAGAGAGTGATTAAAGCAAAACTGCAACTTTTTGCACGGAAATTACAATTTTAATTATAATTTAAGTTTTTGCATGACGTTTTAGGTCATGTTTATATTGGACAAGTACAAATAAACGAAATCTAGCGAAACACGTGCAACCGCAGTGCATGCAAGGAGGTACGTCATTGCCTCCTATAAGTGCAATCAATATGCGAACGTAAACTGTGCAAGAAGCGTCTAAAGTACATTGGGCATGAATACAACAACAGTGTAACACATGTTTGTGTAATCAACATTGTAGGGTAATGTATGTACGCAAAGTAGGATGTATAGGCAACTACCCTCCAATACTTGTGTCAAAAAAAACTTCAATATAAATCTGTTCTGATTATTTCCACGTTCCAGTCTGTTTTGAATCACAGTGCTACACAATATTTTTACTTCAAACTGTGCAGCTTTCCCTTCAACTAAGTGCGTGCGAGTGCAACATTTTACTCTACGCTCATCGCCTATAAATGACATCCACAAATGTTCACATTTTGCCAATTATGCTTTTTTGTTGCATAATGAGCAAATACCTGTCAAGTGTGATCTGTTAGTGTTCGTGTAGGTTTAGTTTGTAGTTTATTTGTTTTATTAACTGTAGGTTTATTTAAAAGCAAATTACACATCGAACGTTGTTAAAGAATGGTAATAAAGAGAGCGGCTTTGGCATTAAGATTATTGTGTGGTGTATTTTCATACCGTTCTGATCGCTCGCCCGACTCTGGCGGCCAGCTTGCTCGATGATTTCATTCAATACCATTACATCTGCAACATTTTAGGCAATACGTTAAGAAATCAGCCTTACATTACTATGTACGTTTTCAAGAATTTGGCTATGTTAATTCGAAAACAAAATCATTACATTATTAGATATCGCTTCCTACCTCTCATGTCCACTACGTTTGGTTGTTGTGAAGATTCAATGAAGGGATTGTCTGTCGATGGTTTCAATACTTTCCCAGCTTCGTCTGTACATTCAGTCGTGCTCATTTCCTGAAACAATTTACAGCGATTACTAAACACATCAACCGAGAGCATTTTGGCGTATTCAATGTTTCCCTTGAAGTAATAAATTCTTAAAAGGAACTATTTCATGAAAACAATTACGGTTAAGTTGAAGGTTTAGGGGAAGAAAGTGAATCTATATATATGTATAAAAATCAATGCCACTTTTCGTTGTAATGTTATAACTTAACAATTCCTGTCCAGAGAAGGTTTGACATACATCGGGCGGAGTCGTGGGCGACCGCTAGTCATTTATACATATTTTTAAGTTCACGTGTCTAAAATAAAATTTGTTAAACTTACATATTCTCTAAGTGGCCTGGACGCTAACGAAAAGTCCTGACCGGGCAGTGGGTAGGCATGTGGTTGTGACGTCACGCTGTGGTTTCTCGACGCTGAGCGGTTCCTAAGGCGTGCCTCCTTGGTCTGCGCCTTACCACCGCCCAGCAGGTCGCCATGCGACGTGTACGACAACCGCGACTGATGCGACGTATATGATGAGTGACGAGATCCTGGAGCATTCGTTGGATGCAAGTTAGTTCACAAATACTATTAGTAAGATTAAAAGATAGAAGGAATACGGTATTGAAAAATTCGTTAAACAAATTAATAACGAGGATTTTGTAGTATCACTACAATAATGCTTCGCAACCAAACCCCGAAGCTCGAAAGTAGTCGAGCATTCCTGTAAATAATTGACGTGAGTAATTCCTATCATTAACAAAAACTGGCTTACCTAAATTAGCGTAGTAAACTGGAATAATGATAGCACCGTTCTCTTCAGACATGGGGGTGACGGCATTGGAGTCGTCGGCGTAAGGCAAGTGTTCTTGAGCGTCCAGGTACGTGGACAGCACCAGCGGCTTGCGGTCGGCGCCCGGCGGGTACCGCGACCGACCGTTCGGCCGCAGCGCCATCTGATGCGAGCCTCGCGACCCTCGACGCAAATTGAACGGCGAGCCAGGCAGGGATAACGAAGCCTGTGCCCATACCGAGAATTCAAATACTGACACACATCCACAACAACAACAACACATCGTCAAAAATAATTCACATTTCAACTTTCTCATGTTATTTCAATTATCATTTTAAATAAACCTTCATTTGCATTTACATATTTTTCCTCAATTCAGATCGAGTAGCTTTAATTCATGAAAACTATTGACGTTGATCACCATAACAATCTATTAAACCACTATTTCATGGATTCTATATCGAACTCTATTTGAACCGGCTGCAAAGGCTTTGGCTTAATGTCTTTTGAAGTAAGAACTCCTAAATGTCAATGATTTATTTACTTTCATGTGCTGATAAACAATAGTAAGAAAAATAAAGAGGAGATAGAAAAGATAAAGAATAATGAAGATAAAGTAAATGTTTGGTGCAAATAATGATCTATTCCGGTTATTTAAGGGCGAAAATAAGATTGTAATCCGAATAAAAATGTAAACAATATGAACAATTGCAAAATAAAGTGGAAGATACGGATAACCACTAATAGTCAAGAGATTGAAGAGCTAAATAGAGAAAATAAAAGTGGAGATAATCCTATTGTACAGGAAGAGGTAGGGGAGCACAAACACCAATGAGGATTGAGGACAAACCTGTGAGCCCTCGCGCAGTGGCCCATATGGTAACTGGCTGATTTTAGTTATGCGTTCAGGGTGGGGGACCTTCAATACACAAACAAAATTTCGAGTTTATTACATTTAAAGAACTTATTACGATCAAATATCTAGCATCCAACAAATAGGATAAAAGGACGGAGAAATAGGCTATGTCATATTACACATATTACGAACAAAAATAAACCAAGATGGCATACATTTAAAACTGAACATACAGCTTAGAAGCGAGACTCGTGAGAGAAACAAAATTACTCTGTGGCACGAGATTCCGGTCGAGGTCTACGGGTAATGTGACACTAGCTTCCAATGAAAATATAAATAAAATGCCTAAGAATATTACAAGTATTTACAATAAGAATTTTCCTTTGAGGTTTGCATCCACGAAGAAATAGTATAAGGATGGAGAACAAAAGTGAGGATGCTGTATAAAACTCTTATTGTAGAACAAAATACGGTAAGAAGTAGCAATGATGTAAATGGGTGAAAGCAATAGTTAGTCAAGTAACTTTGTTTATAAACACATGAAGTATTGTGGGGGTTCACATGCATATTTGCATACGACTATTTCATAGTCCTATCGTAGCTATTTACTTCATTTAATCTACATCTATAGTCATGACGACTGTTCCTTTGTTCGTCCAAATATTGAAGCCTCCGCATGTCGCTAATCGAAATTGAGGAATTAAATGTTACTTCAATATTAATGTAAGTTTTATGTTTAATTAATATATTTTGACTGAACCTACCTCTTCATCGTCGATACGTTCAGTTCGCCCGCCCGTTCGTAAACACTCACATTGCAAAAGAAACAATCTACCATGACAATAGACTCATTCGCTCCAATATTATTTCTTATCGGTCCTAGCTTACTAGACTCTGGTACTATGTACACAAAATATAAGTTGATATATCTATTAACTCATTTGTTTTACTTTTACTATGTTTTATTGCACGTGGAAAATGTTAAGTAATCTATTAAGAAATATTATTGGAGATCAACTGTAGAACTAAAGTGAACTACAGTGCATCATTCAATGAGCAAATATGCAACTTCTAGGAACCATGCTAACATTCATATTGTTTCCACAATAAATTATATTTAACGAAATTATTATTGGTTACAATCATGAAAGAAAATAACACTTTAAAACAAATGTTTTTCGTGCTGCTAGAAAATGTATTTGAACTGAAAATAATGATCTAATTGAGGAAATATGTAATGTATCATCTAGTTTTGTTTTTTTTTTCACAAGCATCTATCTGTGCTGTACATTCGAGGTGTAAACGAGGCCTAATGTATAGTTTTGTATCGAAACAACTAATCAATAATTTTGTGTGATTTTAAGAGCACAGATAAATGTTAAAACACAATGTTACAGACACAACAAACTGAGAATAGAGGGAACAAGAAAGACCAAGTAACTAATACGCATGCGTCAAGACATAAGATCTGATAATGGTAAAGGATCATGTAGCTTTATAGTACAGAGATAAAATAGTCACTGCAAATATTGAGATGGCAGAAAGAAGTTTCTAGAATATCTATTAGGACCAAATCTAGACATTTATTTTCATCTGGATATTTGCACTAGCGTTCAAATAATAAAGGTCATCACCGGCAAAAACAAAATGTTGGAAGCTTAGCGCAAAACACAGAATAATAAAATGGTTCTTTTCAACTTGAGCAACTGGAGGTGCTGAATGATGATGAAGGTGAGACGAGTGGAATTAAACCTTCTGTTCGAGAAGATAAAATCTATTTGCATTTAAGCAGCGTGTTAGTCTTAGAGTCAAGTTGAAAAGATACTGCTCGACTGACAATAATTCATTTCTTCATAACGTAGTAGTAGACTTGAACATGTCAACATCACTTTATTTATTCAGAAAGTAAGTAAATTAAGACGCATTATTAAAAAAATACTTAAAGCTTCGAGAATTCCATAAAAAAGAAAGCGGCTTATTATAAAAAATGTATACTGATGTTGCCGCGAGTACATCAGACGAAGGTCGCGGTCAATGACAGGGGACGTCCAACTCAGTTACAGAGTCGCTAGGTAAAGGTGGCGACACGCGACGCGCGGAACCATTGTCAGCGAGTGGGGCGTGTGTGGCGGCGCATACTCACCATGCTGACCTTCCTGGGGCGGCGTGCGGAGTCGTGGTGCGGGTCGGTGGCGGTGGGCTTGTGCGTGGGCTGAGTGCTCACCGAGTCCTGGAAGGGGTCGCTACGGAGGGACATGCGCTCGCGCGTATTGTCGTCCTGGTTGCCGCGCTCCTGGTTCACGAACAGCTCGTAGCTCTGACACGAGAAGTCGCTCGGGGACTTGGCGGGGTGCGCCTCGGCGTAGGCCGCCGCCTGCGCCGCCGCCGCCGCCTCCCGCGCATGCGCCTCGCGGGCCTCCGCCTTGTCTGCTCGCGCTGCCGCTTTCTGCTCTGCCTCCTACCGTAGCCGACCAATAACGTCGCGTTAGCAATTCCGAAGAAAATCAAAATATCTCGAAACCTTTTATTTGTGGTGTAAACTACTCTAATTCTACTTATTTCTACAATTCTCTATTTACCCTTAGAGCTTCCTCTTCGGCCTGTTCCTCTTCTTCAGCTTTCTTCTGCAACTCGTCGTATGACATGGCGACAATGGCCAAGATCAAGTTGACAAGATAGAAGGAGCCCAAGAAGATGATCACTACGAAGAATAGCACGTGCCATGACCCCGCTGACCGCAACACCTACAAACATTCACACATTGTTAGACAATAACTCTTTTGTAATATCATTATGTTATAATATGTTTTGTTATAATTATTTTGCTAAAGAGATTTTCATGATACGTTTTGTCTTATTAATCGAGAATTGAAATTAGTTTATTTATTTGTTTATCAAAATCTAATTCTATCTTTACTGGGTTTTCCGTAATGCGACAGATAACACCTATAGGGATCAGAGATCAAAATTCCCTAAATATTGGAAAACGAGGAACCACCGACTGAATAGTTAAATACATTTTTAGTTAAATTTGTTAAAAATGGCTTCAGAAAATAAATAATACTAATAGATCAATAATATGAAATCATGACGTCATCAAAGTATAATTTCGAAACTTAAATAGGACAGTTTTAAGTCGCGACTTACCAACTGATAGAGGTTCTCCCAATAATCCTGTGTCATAAGTCTGAAGGCTGATAGGAACGCCCACCCGAAGGTGTCGAAACTCGTGTATCCATAGTTGGGGTTTGGACCGTAGCCTTGTAGACATACATATCCGGGTTCACATTGACTGGAAACAACTTGCTCGTTAGAATATTGACAACTAGAGGTCATTTTGGGGTTATAGACTGAAAGTTTAATTTCCGACTAAATATTATCGACTGAAGTACTCATACTTTGTTGTTTTAATTATATTAGTTTATTATTAAGTATTTTATACCTTACCAGCTTTTATACATGAACTAAAAGAGGACACAAATTTAACACAAGTTTACAATAAAAGTACTATTCTTTTCATTATGTCACTCACCCAGCTCCTGATGAATTTCCACAAAGTGGATATTCCCCACCATCCCCATACCAATTGGCTGAAATAATAATGATTAGGTTTCAAATCACCACCTACTTAAAAATCAATTAAACTTTACTTTTACACCGTACAAGTACTTATTTTGAATTTGACTTTATTTCTTTTAAGATAGAGTTGATTTTTGGTATTATAAAAATAAAAGTGGTCTTACTCTCATTCTGGCAAAACCTCTCCCAGTTCTCATCGGTGAGGTTCCCCCAGGAGCCGTCTTCTGGGAAGACTTTTATACATTTTTGCGTCAACACTCCCATGTAAATCTGTAGGCCCATGAGCGCGAACACAGATAGTGAAAACATCGTCAGAATTATCACATCTCTCAGATTCTTCACTGATTCTATGACGGCGCCCACGATAGTCTTCAAACCTGTTCAACAAAAACTCTTTTCATATTTTCACTTCTTTTCATCTACTCATTGAAAACACTACGCAAAACCTTTTAATTAAATCACAAATCTCTAATAATTTTGGTGTTAAAATAAGTGTAGTTAAACACGAATGTTATTAAGTGTTCATAATAACGGTATTCGTTTCTGTGTAATTACCACTTCTAAGAAAAAAGTTGTCTAATTAATTATCTAATCTCTAAATATTAGGTACATTTAAAATCTACGTATAAAGAAGTAGTTAGGTACTACACAATTAATTAACATCTAGAATAAAATAGAAAAAAATGGTCTGACTATAAAATAGTGTAAAATATACTTCGGAAAAGATGGGACGGTCAGATACAAAGACTTCATTGTCTTGTAGTCACACTTGGTATCTCATATACGACAAAGATATATGAGTATTGTAAATTTTACTCTATTTTCGTTAGACTTGAATGTTTACCCGGAATGATGGCCACAGTCTTCAGCGCTCGGAGTACCCTGAACGTTCTGAGAGCGGCCAAGTTGCCAAGATCTATGCCCATCGTCACATAACTGGAAACAGACACCCACAAAAACAACATCTACGTTAATATACATCACTACAACACTACTCACAAATACTCTAAGAAAATAACTCATTGTTCCTATGAATGTTTTATTTAACAGGAAACTTTTGCTCATTAGGCCTCCAATCATTTACTACAATCAATTAAGTTATTTGTCTCTCATATCTTCGTAAACTGTCTTTCTATATCAATACAAAATTATCTATTAAAAAACTATAAAATGACACATCAATATATACCGATATATAATCTACAATTCAACGATTTTAACTGTCTACATAATTCAATAAAAATGTCTACTACTCACGCTAAAGCTATAACTACGAAGTCAAGCCAATTCCATGCATCTCTAAGGTATGTGAATGGCTGAAGTATGAAACCCCGGGCCATTACTTTCACCGCTGATTCAAACGTGTAGATCCCGGTAAAGATAACTCTGGAAAAATTCACCTCCACTGAGGAACGCCACTCGTAAAATAATAAAAACATTTCTATAATATGGAGATACAGTATTAAAGTTAGCATCTCAATTCGTACGAGATGGTAGGAAATGTATGAACAAAATATTTATTCTAATTATATGTACGTACAGTAATATTATATGTATATAATAAATGTGGGTAATAATACGGCTAAATTCGATATAGTATATGTGGTAAGAAAATAAATGTGATATGTACAATAATGACTGTATTTTGTAGTTGACTGTATAATACTGATTTGATTAATGGATCATTTATTTTAAATTGTGATGAGAGTTTGTAAGTCACACAAATGTCTCTGTTAATTAAATGTAAAATTAAAAAATGGTGTCTAGTAGTATCCAGTACAAATATTGGACAAAATATGCACATGAGTATTAGTCGTACAGCCAGGGTAAGTTAATATAATATTCTAAACGCCTGCCTAAAGCGATTTAGGATAACTATGTATAAAATATACATGTTTTATTGTATTAATAATGTTTTCCAATAATTTACTATAAACAATGTCTAATAATTTACGTCCGTTTATCTAAATATTGATTATATATCAATTGGAAAACTAGTTGAAACACTAACAATTTTGAAACTAGCGTGCACTCTACTAATTTCTAGAACCTAATAAAGGATATGTTCTCTCGTCCGGTGGTATTTCAAAATTGCAAATTGAAATTCGTAATCGAATTAATCTAACTTAAGATGTTGAAAAAATTATGATAATAGGAGGTATACTTACTCAGTACTTTCGACGGTTGGGGTCGTAGGCATTATCATAAGAATACAGTTGACAAGAATTGTCGTAATGATAAACAACGAGAACAAAGGATGTACTAGAATGTATATCGCAACTCTTCTTATAGGATTGAAAGGGTCCAATATCCACAGGGCGTTGGTGGCCGAAAACCTGAAGATATCTTTACCCTTGCTTATAACTACGAAAGTCTGGAACAAAAGGTAGAATTATTAGTTCAAAATATTAAATTGTTTTGATGCAACTGGTTATGTGTAGCGGTACCAAAAGTACGTGGTCGAATGACCTTAAAAATACCAGGGCATTTTTACACTATAAGAATGAAAAACATTGATAAAGAACAAAGGTTGCCTGTTTTAAAAATAAGCCGACGTTAATTTCCTTCCGTATAATTGTAATTAGTTATTGATAACTATCAAGGTTTTAGCCGATAACTAATTAATTAGTAAGAAATTACTTCGAAGAAAAGCTTTTCTCAATGAATAAAAATCTCAATTCATATTAAAAAATATAAAAAGAAAAGATTTGACTGTTTGTTTACTTGAATTGAATAGGCTCCAAAACTAATTGACCGGTTTGAACTATCCTTTTACTGTTGGAAAGCTACACTAGCTCCGGTGAACATATAACTATGCGAGTGAATACGGGGCCACAGCTGTATATATATAATTTAATATAATATTACATGTCTTAGGGCTGCCTTTTAAATGGTTAGATAAAAGTTACCTGGGGAATAATTATGAAGCTGTCGCAGAATGTTTGTATAAGACAGTGACAGCAACAATTTTATTCCTCAGATACATTTATCTGATTATTTTAAAATCAGCTCTTAGAAGAAGTAACGTGCTTCAATTATTTATTTTGAATAGCATGCAAGAGTCCCCAGACCTTACTTAGTTTTTGACGGACAAAACATTTAAATCATAGATTAAGATTTAGATTGAGAATCATGAAAAGTACAGATGTTACGGAGTTTACAATTGCAATGTGATTCTGTAAGACTTAATTCTAAACTTCGAATCTGAATCCGCTGTGAGTAGTAGTACACTAGCGCTTGCGAGTTGAACTAAAGTGACGACGACATTTTGATAGATAAAGTATGATATGACGTTAAAAGTGGCATTCTATAATGAAATTTTCCCGTCACTTCGACGCTCACTTCACACTCGAACAAGATTCAAAATCAAATAAATTTTATAGAATCGACGTGCTGTTTGAAAACGTCGCTGCCAAACATAAGGTACCAAACTCCATAGTTGTTAAGATTATTTAAATACTTTGCTCGATACAGTTATGGAGTTAAGATGTTTAATTTTAAATTTATCAGTGTTACAATCGCAGTAATTTTAATTATAGAGCTGTCATCATCATTACTTATTATTTAACCGCACTTATCTCTTAACGCGATATTTTTTGCACGTTTTGTAGTCACGTTTTAAAGAAAATATTTTATGTAAGAATTCACGTTAAGGAGACGCACGACCATCGCACAAAAAAATATGCAAGAGTGAAAAAGTGCATGTTATAGTAATGTAATGTAATCTTGTTTTTTTTTTAATTTTCTTCTTTTACCTACGGAAAGACGAAAAGTAGTGTTAGACTCTTACTGCCCAAAAACGCCCCGTTCCTTTTCCTACACCAGATGGAGGTTATCGGTAACTTATTGCGCTTGACCAGCAACTCCGGGAAATTGTGCTGTAGTAGTCAACATAACGAATAATATTTATGTG
Source organism: Spodoptera exigua (assembly GCA_902829305.4). Classification (NCBI taxonomy): domain Eukaryota; kingdom Metazoa; phylum Arthropoda; class Insecta; order Lepidoptera; family Noctuidae; genus Spodoptera; species Spodoptera exigua. The sequence goes on along the minus strand of LR824616.2, from coordinate 9,169,728 downwards.
TTTGCTTGTGTGGGTGTGTGAGTATATGATGAAAAAACTCAAAAACTATTCTGTAAAAAAACAATCGAGAAGCAACATTCACCCTTACTAACAAAGTTTATATGTTTAGCTAAAAAAGATTAGAGATCCTTACCTAAGCTTAAATAATATAACTTAAGAAAAGCCAGGATGGGCCACTACTATACTTATTAAGCTGTAACACTGTTGCTAAATATAGTGTGACCTCACTGACACCAGACATTTGAACAAAATAGTACCTAAAGTTTTTTTTACTTTAATCTCTCTTAACAAAACAAATACGTTGATAATATAATATATTGCCTAATTACGTTGATAAATGAAGCAGATACTTAAGTACGTACACGTGATGTGGTTTATTTAGGGTTTGCCATTCAATTTTAGCGAGTCATGCAACTTGGGCAGTTTTTAATGCACAAAGATAATGTCCTAATAACACATATGTGAAAGATTGTCTGGATGTACGTAAGTGTGTATGTTTGTAACTCTTTCACGCACTAAATGGAAGAGACCCGAATGAAATTAAGCTCAGAAACTGATTATAGACAGGCCACATAGTTTCTTCTAAACGAATAAATTTTTAGCTTTCTAATATCAATTAGTGTAGGTACCTACATTAGCTGAAATAGAAGCCTTTTGGTTATATTTTCATAACAATTTATTATGATGTTTATTTTCTTTTGTTTTATTTAGCTTTGTTTTACACTTTTACTATTATTTTTCAGCAACTTACAACACACATACATATTTTTATATGTTTGTATAAAAATATGTAAGTAAGTACCTACTCTGATTATTTTATTTTTTAATCTGTATTTGGCCCAAATACTTTCATTCAAACCATTTTAACAGATATTCGTATTTTTTTGCCTAGTCACGCTTAATGTTTTAACAGCGATTATATTAATTTAATTTACATTCTTGTCAGTTACATAACCTGATAAAACTATGCAATAACACTATTTTATTAAAAGTCATTGACCTCGAGTAGACACTTAAACTCTACCTAACAGTTCGGATTTATTTATACTGGACATTTTGTAATCGAAAACAAAATATACGCAGTACACCACCTATAGGAAAATTAGCCATTTTTTATTCTGAAAAAAAAAATACTTGGATTTCCTTGTGCCTTCACAATTATGGAAAATCACACATTTTCTTACATCCACTAAGAGTGATTTATACCGCGCAGGAATGGAATTAGTAAGAATAAGGTAAAAATGGTTTTGTGTACGAAGTAGTAAATAAGAGTGGTATTAAAGTAAGGTCAGCGAAATATGGTCAGAATACAATGGGTCTGACAAGGTTTTTTGACGAAAATACATTTATGTAGGTAAACTGTTGGATCGCTAAGAAAAACTAGTTTTTAATGTTTAATACGTAATTTAGGTGAGAACAATAAACTAGTAAAAATATCTTAACTATTTATCAGGAACTCATGCGCAAAGTATAGGTGTTCTAGAGAGTTGCGGGGTAAGCGCAATGAGGCACCGCGGCCTCGGTCCAGAGCAGTAGAAGGAACGGTGGGGTTTTTAGTCAGTAAGAGTCTGACACTCTCTCTCGCTTTACCCTGGGCGGGAGAAGTCATTAAATAATTTTCCCCTGACAAAAAAAGGTGTAGATACTAGACAGAGAGACGGTTATAATAGAGATTTCCACCTGTTTCGGTCTTTTCAGAATTCTTAAAGCAGAGAGGACTGCCAAAATCACTTGTCGCGATATTTTTATCAGAAGGTAAAAAAAGTTATCGATTAAAATGTGCATACATACTTACTTTATTTTAATGTAAGTGAACTATTCAAAAATAGTTTTGTTTTTTCTTAACAAATGTGAAGGAACTGTTATCCAAAAAACACTTATGTATATATTTTGCATAACTACGCAAAATCGAGTTGCGCTGTCATCTGTCAGTTTAGCCGTTGCCGCGTTGTATCGCTAAAATGTTTATTTACAGTTCCAATTTTGAATTTGCTTATATTTAAAATGACCAAGAAGTTCTTGAGTGACTATTTTTGTATTATAAATCCGATCATAAGAAAAAAGGTACGAGTATAACAGTAGCTGTAAAAAGTGAATTTAAATTTCGAAAATCGAATTGAAATTTCTGTTTTCAATTATTTTAATATTTGAATTAAAATATTGGACGGAACTCATTTATCTGTACTAATATTATAAAGAGGTTAAATTTATTTTGTAAGTTTGTATGATTAAACATCACGCTACGTTCAAATGGAGCCGTGCAGCGGGTGAAACCGCGCGAGAGCTAGTATAATATAAAAGTTTTTCAAAAAAGCTGAACCAAATTCGCTAATTACGCTAATTATTTTCTTGTTGGACAAGGTTATTTTTTATAAAAGGAAAAGAAGGGTAGAAAGAGAGCGAAGCCGCGTTAAAGATAGTGATAAATAATAATGAATTGCTTAGATAACTTTACATATTCTTGAATTATGAATGACGCAAATATAAGTTTGTTATCATTGTCACAACTACCTATCATTTCAATAAAAAGCAATCTCGAATGACTATTCAAAATTATGTTAATTATTTAACATAACAAGTCTCATACCCGATTCGACTTGCACTATCGATAAATTTAAATGCAAATAGCATTATTTCCAAGATATGTTTGTTTCAATAATTTAAAAAACAGTGTTTTGTTTCTTTTTTTATTTAATAAAATAAAAACAGAATAGATTCTTAACGATAGTTAAATAAGTCGCACACAAAATGTAAAGTTATTTAAATTAGCTTTTTTTGGGGGGAAAAATCTTCAAATGACTTCTGTCAGACTCTAACTGACTAAAAGCCCCCCTGTTCCTTCGCCTGAGGGCCTACAATGACGTGTTAAAGCGTGAATATTTCGTGCGAGAAAGAGGGATGGAGCTATACACCTTTTATAGCTCCATCCCTCTTTCTCGCCTAGAAGATTCACGATTTAACACTTCATGGTAGGCCGACTACTCCAGGCTGAGACAGCCATACCTACATTATTGCGTTGAACCCGCAACCTATTATAAATATAGCTTGGTGTAGATATGTTACAAAATGCGATAAGTACTAAAATACATAACAAGTTTAAGTCACATTGAATCCTTATTAATAACATTCCGTACAAGACCGAATACGGACACGACATAAATACTGGAAAATAAATTGTCACGTGTTCTCAACGAGTTTTTATGGAAATTATTTATTATATATTATTTAAAAATATTGCTTCGTCACTGTGATTTAGCAAAATTCAAATCGTAAGTGGTCCTCATCCTTATTAAACTAATAACAAAGTTCTTAGTGGCATATGAACGTGATAATATGTAATAAATAGTCGACTAATAATGACTTGCTTTTAAAAACGTAAATAAACATCTGTTGTTAAGGTATTTAACAATCTCGTAGATAAGTGTACATTACGTGTTTTGTTATTATAGTTATATAATTAAGTTTATTCTATAGTAATCGGTTCTTTCGACGAAATCCGGTTTAAAGTAGTATTTACTAATACAACGATGTGTCAAGTTTAGTCACAGCGTGACATTATATTGAACAACTGGTTTGGTACCGCCCACATTTAGTAGCTACAGTTGGAACATCACAGTTATACTTACTCTTTGGTTGTGATAGAAGGGGTCGATGTCCTCGAGGGGTATGGAGGACACCTCCGCCGGAAAGGAGCCCTGCATTCGCACCGGCAGCGGCAGGCCCTGCTCCAGGGTCGCGTCCGGCTGAGGACCTTCGTCCTCGTCCTCGTCATCGTAACGCACCTAAGTTGACACAATAAGAGCATTACAATAAATTCAAGCATCATACGAATCAACTACAAAGGGGCCAACGGCAGATCCAAAGAACACAGCCTATCAACGCTCTTGAAACATTAAAGGCGCTGTTACAAAGAATGCTAAAGTATTCCCTTTTGTTTCAAAGACGACATAATGCTCCCGAGCTTTAGATAATGTCTGTCGTTCAAGAAAGAAAATAACATTCAGCTTATTTACATGAGAATATGAATAACGGAGCAATGACCTGAGGATCTGCATTTGACAAATACACGAATCTTTTTTTTTTCATTCGTTAATGAGCCACCCAGTTACCGTGTCCGTCTAGTTTACTTTGTAATATTTACTTACGCTTGGTCATTGTGCCAGTCCAGTGGCAGCGAGACAAGCTAGCCTACGGTAAGCCTAGTGTGACAGACCATTATATCATGAGCTTAGTAATGCGTATGTCCTCGTAACAATACTGTTGGCCTCTCACACAACTAGTATTATTACAGAGTCAGTTGGTGGGACAGCATGTCTGTGAAGGCGTTCCAAGCTAGTTTTATTCTGTGTAGTGCTGCTGTCTGTGTGACTATGATGCGTTGCTGGCATAACTAAAAGCATTTCACTTTAACATTCCCACTATTATGTTACCATTCCGAATGTACGAACTATTTATTCCGAATACTTCGGCTGTGTATAACATAAGGGCAATTATGTGTCAGACTGACTATGACGTCTATTCGAAAACGGTCCCAGAATAGGAGGCGTGACTAGCGCAAGCCCAAAATGTTACAAAATACGATCCATAACCAACAAAACTTGATGTTTATCAGAATTATTGTTAACTGTTTACACTATTATGCACTAAACGCTAGCTAGGTGATGCCACCATGATAGACCTAGATGACGGCAGTCGATGATGAGTGACGAACATGAGCCAGTCCTGTGCAATGCTTGAAATGGTATGTTATGTGCTGGTGTACTTTGATTGCTAACGGTTATACCTGGAGATCCTACCATTTACACGTTACCGTTATACATAATAAGGGGACTCTTAGATCGATTTATTCCTATTGAAAGTTATTTTGGTCTAAAAGGGCATTGACTACGTAAATTCAATCGTCAATTAATTCTATTACTGGGTTCAAGGTTGGCTAGTGGTTCTTCTATGTCTAAATAAGGGAATCACGAGTTTCTGTCACTTACTATAGGGGAGGGTACTCACATTTTATGAATGGTAGGACTAAGTACTATCGTTTTGGTTTTTGCATTTCTTTCTTTCTTTCTTATATCTTTTCATCTGTCTGACTAAGACATATTTAGTTTATCGAAATGCAAATAAACATGACAAGCTTTCGTTGTATCTACATTAAGATTAGCTGTTACGATAACTTGATACCATTTTATGGTTTTCAATGGAGCAACAGCTAAACTTGTCAACACAGTTTGAACAGATAGTTTGCCAACAAGCGATGTGTTAAGGATAATGCTGTAAATGCGGTCTTATGCATAAATCAGAATGCACTACAAGTTATCGCACTTGAACAAATGTGTCGCCAATGTTTGTGGGAGCTTGCAATATCGTTCATTCAAATAAATTTCGTTTGTGAAAGCGATAACTTGCTGAAAAGTTTTCTCTAAAAAAACGAGCCGTAAAAATGTAAAAGGGGCAAGCAAGCATTCTTACTTCTTTTTTCTTTTTCGTCCGCCCCAAATCGTTCTGGAATAATTTAAAAATTATTCGTCAGAGTTTTAGCTTCCGTCTGTCCGTAGCTAATCTGTGTGTGCCTCACGATTTGTTGTAACAGTGATGTCTTTGTGTGCTAACTAACATTTTACCACTCGTGTTGTTGTCCAATATATGTAAATATACTATCAGTTTAACAGTGTTTTCTTTTTGATATTTTCGTTTTTTTTTCGGCACTCGACACACGTGTTTTGCACTGTGAGTCAGGCAGTGTACTCACCTCGCCTTCCGCTCGTTTTTTCTCGAGTTCCTTTTGCTTGGCATGCTCCTCAGCTATGCGGGCTTCGATAGCGGCCAGTGACTCTCTTGTGAAGGGTCGGAACAAGCTTCGTTCTTCCTCGCTGATCGAGTCCAAGTCCTCGGACATTGTCTATCGAACTCCCCCCGAGTGAACTGCCTACTGCATTAAAAAGAAAACGAGTTAAAAATGTTGTACTGAGAAAAAATATTCGAATTAGACTTGTGTCCTAATCTAAATGATATTTATAACATAACTGCTCAAAATATTGTGGATAGTAAAACGTGATTAAACCTAGGTATAGAATTATTATCCGCAAAATCTTATCGAAATTATACAAACTAACGATTTACGATAGTTGGCGTTAATCCAAAACAATAAGCACGCAAGTTGAAGTGACCTTAGTTTCTTTTGTGAGCTGTTAGCCTTGATAGCATTCTGCACAAAGAAGATACCTATTCATATTGGATAAGATTAATGTTATTTTCAAAATAAATGTTTTGTTAAAATAACATAATATTTTGCCATTTGCGCGAATTCTCTACAAACTTAGCTTATGACGGCGTCAGTACCTACTAAGACTGTTCATTGGACAACTCAATGATTTTAAACACGCCCCAAAATAATACCAGCACTCTTCACAGGCCTCTTCTCCTACGCAGAAGTATCGAGCATTTACCACCACGCTTACTCAAAACGGTTTGACGATTCAAGACAAAAATTATAATTCCAAATTTCCTCATGATATTTTCTTTCGCCGTCATTAGAAAAGTATGGACTAATGACTTTATTACTGACTATTTATGCCATATCAAAAAACGAAAACACGACAGAAAAACAGCTTTGTTCCATTGTTTTTCTCCGGTCAAAGAATACCTGTATAAAAAGAAAGTAAGTAGGTAACTGCGGGTCGATTACAAGATTATACTCACAGTAAGGAGGCGTAAATGATTTATACAAATTATAAAGAGGACGAGATGTGGTTGTATTAACAATATAATTTCCCCTACAGCGCCTCCGGGGCCTATAAGACGGTGTTTGTGCCTTACCAAACCGGGCCAAGGCCACCATTTATAGAGTACGTTACAACCTTACTTTCATACGATATTTTATTTATTCCCTTTCTTTATCGCTTTGGGATACTTTATATAAGATTAATATTTGTACAAATAATAATTTATTGGCCATTTTATAGATTGTGTAACTAGAACTACCTAGTTCGTTATAAGCTAACGATTTCGGTTCATCTTGATTGAGTAGTGAATATTGATTTGATTAAGTTATGAAATCCTTAAATATGACTTAATTTGTAAGCTTTATCAATGTGCTATGTGAATAGAAAACTAAAGCTAAACTCTTTTCACTAACTTAAACTGACCGTATGTCCAAAACAAATTTCAAGTTAAAATATACTAATCCCATGTATTAATTAATACTCTGAACACTACAAACATTTACATCGTAACCCGAAAACAGTTAGTCTACATATTACGTATGTTAAATAGAAAAAAGGACTAACTAAAAAATGAGGATATCCCAAAATTGAACCTTATTATTGAAACATAAGCTTTTAGATTTAAATACTTTATTTTTAGAGTTAGGTCTCTTTTCTGTTTAATATGTCTAAGAATGGGATGATAAATCACTGATTTTTATGCGAAAAAATTCTTCAAAAACATACCAGACTATCGCATCTCTCTATCTTTGAAGAGTGGGATAATCTAGTCATCTTCGGCATGTACGCAATGCGGGACGGGAAATTATCTTTCCCGCACTGCGTATTCGTAGTGACATCTCCACTTATTTCTTTGTTCAATCTTCTCTAAAGATATGTCAGATACTTCGACAAGACTTAGAAGTAAGGTCTTAGTTCAATAAACTTGTAAACAAGACTAGTAACTGCATAAATTTGTATGTCAAAATAGTCTCAGATAGCATATTAATAATGTTGTCCGATGAATAAGGTTAATTGTAAATAGCAGTGTATGAACGCTGCAGTACTAAATATAAATTGACGACAAGATATTAGCTTTCTATCTTTTGATGTAAATGTTTTAAAGTCATTCGATAGCTTTTGTTTTCATTGTAACCGACAATGAACAGACAAACCAGACTAAAGCGACGGTTGACTTTATTGTAGTAAAAATCTATGTTACAAATACAATATAGGTATAGTGTAATAAATTTATATATCTAAAAGTGGTCGTGTTAGTTACACTTTTGTTGTTTTGTTTTGTTAGTTACACATTTGTAACTCAAGAACGGCTGAACTATGTTCTTTATAGAGCATATATTGTAGTTCAAAACCAGAAGAAGAACGTAGGAAAGGCTAGAGTAGGTAAGGTGTATTTTTTTGTGAGGGAAAATCATCATATGACTTCTCCCGCTTAGAATCGGGCGGGAGGGAGTGTCATACTCTTACTACCAAAACCCCCCCCGTTCCTTCTCCTGCTTTGGGCCGAGGCCACGGTGCTACATTGCGCTTGCCGCGTAACCCTGGAGAGTAGGTAGGGTAGGGTTGGTAGGATAGGGTGCCTAGGATGGTATAGTTATAAGGTTGATAGTGTAGCTTAGGTGGTATAACTGTAGGTTACTAGGTAGTCAAATGACGGGAGCAAAGCCGTGGATAAAGTATTTTAATATTAAAGTATATGTTTACCTGCTAACAGTGAATGGGCGGGTGTGTGTGGTGCGGGAAACGCGTGCGGCCGCACGCTCTACGCCCGCGTTCTCCCGCCGACCACCTACGGGCGGACCGCCCTTCTGCGAAACAGAACAAGTATTACCCTAAAACAAACATTTATATTTAATAAAAATAATAATATTATTCTAACATATTTAGGTTAAGGGTACAAGCCACACAAGAGAAAAAACAATGCATAAATAACGCTTTCCGTTTCGATCTGGTACGTTTTTTTACGGAGAAATTTCATAGAGTTGCTTGCGGCGCCATAAGTTAATAGAAAGACGAGAGAAAGTGGCAGACTCTTGCTGATTTGGACGATACCATTTTCTTCAATAAACAGGCACAATGATTGTATTCTATTAATTTAAAGCTCATTTACATTCTACCATATGTATCGTTTAGTCCACACAAGAAAATAATTGCATTAATTAATAGTATCTAACAGGCAAGAAACCTGGATCGTGTAAATGGGGCTTTACTGTAGGTACTGACCAAATAAAATTCATCTCGTCCCAACTCCAGCTCCGAGATGGGCCGATACCTAGTTACCTACAGTTATACTACTTAACCTACACTATCTACACTACCATACGTACCCTATCCTACCTACCCTGCCCTACCAACTCTCCAGGGTTGCGAGGCAAGCGCAATGAGGCACCGTGTCCTCAGCCAAAAGTACGAGCAGAAGCTTTTAGGGGGTTTTTAGTCAGTAAGAAACTGACACAATCCCATCCCTAAGCGGGAAAAGTCATTTGATGATTTTCCCCTCACAAAAAAAAATTCACCTACGTATGTTCCGTTTAAGACATTAAACCACATATGATTAAAGAGGGGTCAGACGGAGTAATTACTTTAATAAGTGAAACACCACCAAATTCACATGAATATCTACGCTATAAAGTTTAATTTCTTAAAATATACTTAACATTAGAAATATGCTGGACGACATTTCTGAAGACTTAAGCTGTGCCTTTGTACCTCCTTTATTTTTTGATAAAACATTGCTCCACATCCGTATTGTTTCTTGTGTCAATGGTGCGTTTACAAATACTCAATTAACATACACCTGGCACCCAGACCCGAAAAAATAATTTGTAAATCACGCAGTGTTGTTACGTGCGGGAATCGAAACCGCGACACGTTGCAAGGCTGTCAGTTGCCAAGCCACCATACCAATCGTGATGTTATTGTATTAATCTTCTTGTATAATTGTGTACATAAGCTTTTAAATAAATAAATAAAATGTAGTTATAAATCATAAGGAGGTGTGATGAAAATTTGGGTTTATGTATAATAAAGTGTACTCATTTTTATTTATTTTATTCTTTATCCGCCTATGTAATGTTTTGTTGCATAAAGTTTAAAATAAAAATAAAATAATATAATAAATTGCATATCGGAGGACTTAATGCTAGATCCATTTTCTGCCAGTCAACATCAACAAGGTAGTGCAGAAATGGGTGGTAGATAATTATGCAGCAATTTAGGAAGTTACGGGAAGTGGAGGTGTAAATCAATTCAAAGCGACATACATAAAAATAATATATACAATATACATATATAATTACGTTTTGAAATTTGCTGTGTCCCCTTACTTAAATAAAGAACCTTTTGTAAATATAAGTACGCCTTACAAAAATTTGTAATAATCCATTTATCATGTAATCCGTCTCTAAGATCTGATCATCTTAGGTTTGATATCTAAAAGGTAGCCAGAGCCACTCAGTACCATCTACGGCTGTATGAATATATAATGGAGTACTGTCCCGGACTCAGTAAACGAACTTCCATTTGGTCGACTTTATGATTATTTTATGTTAATCATTTTGTATATCATCATCATCCTAATGGAGTTAATATTGATTTATTTCAATTGTAGGCGTTAGTTCATATTTTTCTTATATTATAATATGTAATTAGTTATGACTGTTCTCATAATTCATTGTGACAAAGATTTATGAGAGTGTTTACCGCTAATGGTGTCTCGAATTACCGGTTTAGTTCTAAATTTAACAATATTTTACATTATATGTATTACCACTATCAAAAAGACATATCGAAACTCCTAAAGCTCCAAGGAAACGTAACTCTTATTCTCTTCTTAATAGGGTCTATTACGGCCGATATTCAATCGGGTTTGCGGGTGCAAGCAGGATGAGGAACGTGGTAGTTTTTAATCAGTAAGAATGACTTAACTGTTAGAGATTTCAGTCCCATCTCTATAGCCTATCTTTATTCTTCTGAGAATATCGTAAATAATGAGAGAAGAATATTAATAAAATAAAAGATTAATGGACACATCAGCTGATTGCATCCGGAGAAATGGGCCACTATTGTCAACCAGTAGACATCTCAGGGTGGATGCCGCTGGAGGGGTAGGCCCCGGAAAAGATGGCGTGACGATTTAGACGCCTATCGTCAAGACTGGTGGACACGGTCGAAAGATCGGAGGTGTGGAAGCGAGATGGGGAGGCCTTTGCCCAGCAGTGGGACATTATAGGCTAGAAAAAAAGGGTAATAAATATCCTTTGCTATACATGTAGTTAATGTAAACTTACATGTGTAGATACATTTTGGAAAGCAATAAAGACATTGAGTTTTCTGTACTGAAGTATGTAAGAGGCCCGTTATGAGTTTTTATATATGTCTTTGACGGTAATAAATATTATTATAGAAATAATTTTGATTTTGAAAAATACCTTTTATATCGAATATGTAAATTGATAATGTAATGTAACGTAACCAACTAAATGATGTAACAAAGAAATTAATTCTAAAACTGATTGAAATTGAGTATCTAACCATGGAGTTTCTTGCTCGGTCTTCTCCATAGGAATCTACACTTTGGAACGAGCAAATAGCTTCACTAGAGGACAGACGGACAGACTGACTCGCATAAAGTAAATTTTTTTTTTTATCTTGACGTTTAAAAGTGCCTTTTGGTTATTATATTAAATTGATTTTCATTTATTTACCTCGATTATTAGGTTGTTTTTTTTTCATAATTATTTTTCATTTAAAGTGAAATCATTTATTTTAAATAGAGCATTATTTTAGATATCATTTATTTTAGATATAGACCACTATTTAAAATAAATGATTTCACTTTAAATGCAAAAATAATTACTTATGAAATTTTTTATATAATATTTAATAATCCAGAAACGTTTAGTCGTTAAAATGATGCTTTGTATGATTCTCACGTTGCAAATTGACATTATATTTGTATAGTGAACATAAATTTGGTCAGACAAAAACATACACAGGAATCTTTATTCGTCATTGCACGTGATTGAAATTATCAAGTAAATATTTCTAGTCTGCGGCAACTTTTTTGTGTAGTTTACGCAGGCGCCATCTCAAGGTTAATTTGAAATAAGCAGTCGTATTATAGTCACGGATCAAAGTTCAAAGTATTATTTATTTCATTTAATCCTTAAGTAGGAACTTTTGAAACACCAAAAATCTGGTGCATCGGCCTGCCCGTCAGTGAAGCTGGGTACGTTAATGTATGTAGATTCGTATGAAGAAGAGTGACCAAGAAAATTCAGTATTTGAAATTTGACGATTACTTACTGCACCCTTGAAAATTTACAAATTAGAATACTCAACAAAGAAACACTAAAAAAAAGAACTTAAGAAATTGCTACTTCAAAAATACTTCAACGCTGTATCAGATTTTTAAACTTACATGACATAATAAGTTTAAGTATAAGGTTCAAAAATATTCACAAGACCTTATTGTATTCATTACCTACATTCTAAGCAAATATATTGTTATATTCTGTTCTCTTCTATTTGTTTTGTATTCTATTGAATAATTAATATTTATTCAAGACTCGGGAAATTTCACAGAAATAAGTAAGTTAAATGATTTGAACCCAAAGGAGGAAAGAGGCCGTGCCTCTTCAACCAATCCTGGGATTATCTTCGCAAAATGTTATTGGATATGTCAATTTGTCAATGTCAGAACCATCCCAGAGATTGATATTGTGATCTGTTTATGGTATGTTTGCATTCCTAATAGACGTGGTGGCTGGGTAACCGGCTGTCGAGCATCGTGTAGGGGTTAGGTTCCCTCACAGAACAAGTCAGTGTGTGATCCTCATATTGTTGTTCCTGGCCTTTTCTTGTAAGAGGAAGAGAAAATCATCTGTTGCTGCCCAGGTTAGGGCGAGAAAAGGGACTTTCAGACTCTTACTGAATAACCCCCCCCCTGTTCCTTCTCCTGATTTAGGCCAAGGCCGTGGGACTTGTTTCCTAGTCGGTGCGTAATTTTCGTGTGAAATTATATGTTTGTACAACTTATATCCCGATTTATTCCTGGTCTGGGTGTAATGTTTGAGTGAAATTGTATGTTTGTACGAACGCAGCCACGATACAGGCGAAAGTCCTAGTGAGGGGAAACGTTTTCAAAAAACGAAAATAACTAATAGTATTTACGATTTCTAGATTTTATAATTATTATTATTAATCTGACCACTGAACATTGAGATTAGCAAATCCCTGTACAAATTTTGTTTTTATTTTTTTCAAGTAGTCAGTGTCCAATTTCTAACCAGGGTTTACCATTATATGTAGATATGATCTGTCTTTTTAAAATTTGCTCGGACCTTAACCTAACACAACGACCTATGTATATTCCATTTACGTTTTACTCTAGTTATATGTTTAGTGCAAATATTATTAGAACACATTAAAAGAACTTAAAAACACAGAGTTAACTTTAAAAAGTATGTAAATAAAGAGGTAACATCAAAATTATAAAAACCAGTATAAACAGACCTTTGAACTTGCGAAAACATCATTCAAAGCTAGACAATGATAAACTAGTTCTAGCCGTGTGTACGTCATATTAAAATGAGTTGAAAAACTGACCTGTCGTCCGCGAGAGCAGTGTGACCGCGGCTACTAGAGAGATGAAAGTTACCACTCGATCGCTGATAGGGACAGCCAGCAAATGGGCAAGATTTTTCATGACCGACCTGCAACAAAATATGTGTTATTAAACATTGCGCACAAGTCTTGTAAGTTTAAAATTGTCTTTTTTAAGTAAAATGATAGATTTTTTTGTGTTTAGTTTTTTACACTGCTAAATGAGGTTTTTCACAAATCAGCACCTACTCAGTTACGTTAAGATTATCCCATTCCTTTTATCTGACTGAAATATGGACAATGGACAGCCTGAATAATAGATTTTGGTGGACATTTCACATTTTCGTTCATACATATTATCAGCCTAAGGTAATTGTACCAATCCTTGATACTGGCCTAGAAGTTGATAATTTTTACTTTAACTCATCACAATAACAATTCCTCCAAGGATATCTATAAAACGTTAACAATTTGTACTAGTAGTGATATCTCTTAATCTAACCTGGTATTACTTTCTCTGTGATTTCACGTCAAATCTTGACAATTTAATTTTGTTTGCAACAGTGTCGTATCATGTTCGCCGCTCAATGCATAGGTTAACGAATTTCATAAGGACCTTACTTGTTTCGACTTGTGTTACTCAAAATTGAAGCTTATAAAGTGGTAAGTGTTGGCATTATTCTATAAAAGATGTTATAAACTATGTAAATATTTTGTTTTCCAACAGTTTTTGCAATATTTAAACGAATTATAAGGGTATCAAATACTAGGACAAAAAACATCTGATTTCTAGTACTTGATACAACTATCATCTACCGGGTATATTCTCAATTGCTCGTTTTGATTAATTTTTTATCCTATTACAATAAGTTTAAGGTTGAACTATATTAGTACCAAATATAGCTTTTCTAAGAGGCTTCTACCCAGTCGTTGATAGGGGCCATCAATTACTGGGACGTAAAATATCAAATACTAGTACAAAAGTAAAGCTGTCTTTATTGTGCAGGTACTCATTGAGTTAAACGATCGATAATACGTTAAAAATGCCTCCAATATAGGGAAAAATGTTCACTTATTCAGAAGATGATATGGTAAAAGCATAATAATGAGGTAAAATCTGGGATTTCAATATCCGCTGCGGCTAAAAAATATAATATCCCTTATAGCACTCTTTCATATAAAGTGCATGGTAAGACACCATTTGAACTCCGGGACTCGGGACTCCGGGACTCCGGAACTCTCGGGTCCGGAATCATATTTATCAACAGAGCAAGAAAATGTCCTTGTTTTATGGATATTGGAGATGGCAAAAGCTGGATTTCCCGTAACTGTGCAGCAGTTACAAGACAGTGTATGCAAGCTAGTGGCGAAATTAAATATTAAAACTCCTTTTAAAAATAACAGACCTGGGAGACATTGGTATGAATCTCCAAATTTTGTTCCGAAAATGGTATTGTTCTTGTGGCATTGTACCCTAATGCCACACATTTAATCCAACCCATGGATGTTTCTTTATTTCGTACCTTTAAATCAGCCTGGAGAACTACTGTCCAGAATTGGCGCTTACAAAATATAGACAATTCTAGACTCAAAAAAGTACACTTTGCCCCACTCTTAGAACAAGTTCTACAGAACACTTTAAAAAAGATTTGGAGATGATAACCTTAAAACATTCAGGAATTCCAAAAAATGGAGCGGAGACATACAGGATAAATCACTTTTTGAATTTTGGAAGAATATCAAGAATAAGCACGACGTACTTTTGCAATCAGTGTCTTCAAATTATGACAAAAGAGTTGTTCTGACTGATGAACAAGAACATTTAATTGATGATAACAATAAAGAGAATTGTAGTATTTCAGAGCTAAATTTAGAAGCTTTAAGAGCTAGCTAGAGAAAGCATATTAACACCATCCCTTGAAACTCACAACTTTTTAAATGCGTCGGAAGTGACAGAGGTTTTGAACAACTTGAATGATCCGGAAAAAGACAAAATTACACCAACCAAATTTATTTGCGATAAAGAAAAAGAACAAATAGCTGATGAATTTATTGACAATCCACACCCACTTGCACTTACATCTCCTGTCGTTCAATCGTTTCTTCCCTTAAGTCCTACACAGCCAATAGCGTCAACCAGCACAGCAAAGTATATTATTCCTACCCCATTTAAAACTTCTTTATTTTGGCCTAAAGAAAAAGAAAACAAAAAGAAGAGAAAAACTGAGAAAGTACCTACAGTAATTACATCAGAAAAATGGCAAGAGTAACATGAAAATCAAGAGAGAAAAAAGCTAGAACAATTTGAACAGAGACAGAAAAGGGCTGAAGGAAGAGAAAGGAAAAACAAGAAAAAGAAGAAGCTAACAAAAATAAAAAAGTCCGTGCAAAGAAGACTGAAAGAAAAAAAAAACCTACTCCTAGAAAAAGGGTCACAAAGACATTGTTTGTTTTAAGTACTGAATCGGATTGTGAGTCATGGAAGCCTTCTGGTGGAAGTACAGATGATCTCGATAGCGACGATACTGATGATATGAATATTTTTTAAGTTTAATTTTCTGATAATTTAGTCGTTTCAAGATGTTTGTTTGATGAGACTGTATTTTTTTAAGTAAAACATTTTTAAGTCTTTTTTTACTTGATTTTAAGAAGATTTGTGAAATGTTTAAGTTCAGTTATTGTGATTATTTTAGTTTATTGCTGAAGTGTATACTTATCATGTACTGGGTCACTAGCATGAAAAAGTCATAGTCAATTACTGGGACAATTGAAAATTTACCCATCAATTACTAGTACATTTTTAGTCCTTTTGAAAAAAATAAATATAAAAATAAACAACACTCATTTTGTATATTTAAGTTATATGTAAGCGACATGAAAGACTGATTAATATTTGTTACTTACTTTGAAATTTCCAACTAAAGTAAATACATTGTTATTTAATAAAACGTGTTTTTTTTTCGCTAAAGTGTCAACTACTAGTACATCTACCTTATAAACGCAAAATGCTGAGTAAAGGCCTTTTCAAAAGCAAAGGTTTGAGATTTAATCACCACGCTTTCTCAAGGCGGATTGGCAATTTCAAACTTATAACTGGAAATTAAAAGTCCAGGCTTCCATACGATATTTTTTCGCCATAAGTCAGTGGTGTCTAAGTCATAGAAAAAGTCACATCATCTCATGCATGCGAAGTGGGCCCAAATTTCCGGGCCACCACGACATTTTGATGGTTTTAACTTTTAAACTTTCATGTTTCTTGTAAACATTATTATAATTTCGCGGGTATTAAAGCGAAAAGTAATTTTCCTTGAGCCTCTCGGCAATGGTCCGCTTCGTTTGCTCAATGTAGGAACTACCGCAGCTGCAGTTGATCTTGAAAACACCTGGGCTTTGTAGCGTAGTCTACTGCAGATACAATCATGAAAACACCGGAACACTGAAGTCCGGCGCGTCCATTCCAGGAACATGAATGACTGTCTTGGATCCAGCAACGAAATAAATCAGAAGGTCAGAAGGAAGGAAGGATCTGTTTCCACCTTGTCGTAAATTTTGGCCTCAGGTGTCCAACCAGGTCAAAACGTCAAGCCTTCGAAGGTATTTAAATAATTACTTTTCGCGTTAATACCCGCTTATATACATATTTTTGTGGTCATTAATATGGTGTAAAATCTATTTACCGTATATAGTGCAGTGCCTAGGGGTGTGTGTAGGTCTAGAGGGCGCGCGGGGTGGTGGCCGCGTCGCCCGCTGGCCGCGCGCGCTCCTCTCTCCAGTTTCGGCGCGCGCGCAACATCTGCGTCAGCCCTCAGCTGCGTCTGTACAACAAAGAAAAAATTCTTATAATAAAATTGTTTCTTTTCCAGAACTAAATATACATATGTATAAAAACTGCTTTCATCGCCTTCATGAAATTTGGTAGAGTCTTGAAAGAAAAGGGACACGAAAGGAACACATTTTTTTTATGTGATAGGTCGGCAAACAAGCTTGCGGAATACCTGATGGTAAGCAATCAGCGACGCCCATGGACACCCACAACACCAGAGGAGTTACGAGTGCATTGCTGATTAGGGATTGGGAGATTTAGGGAAAGTAGCCGAGTGAGTAAGGTTCCCTACTCACACGGCGACACACAACGCTGTAGTTGTTTCACGCTGGTTTTCTGTAAGGGCTCATATGGGTATCACTCCGGTCGAGCTCACCCATGAAATCGTTTTAAGAATCTGTATAATCAAGAAGTTACTTTCTTGATATGAAGAAAATTTCACTATAACAACCGCACACCTAATCACTTTATCAGTAGTGTAGGTACTCGTTCGTCCTCCAAATAAAATGTTATTTTATTAATGTCTACAATATTTGATAATGTAAAAGGTTATTTAAAAGATAATCTTCGAGCAACTGTTTGATTGTGTTATTATTTTACTTACATGCGAGTTGATTAATTAAAAGATAATTTTGTGACTACTGGTGTGGCTAACTTGTAACTAATTCCTTGTACATAATGCGATTCAATGTTCTTGTTTTTATGAAGGAATTTTACCAATATAATGTTTTATACTATTACCTAATAATAGGTCTTTACCTATAAAATTGCCGCTCTGCAGTACTGGCCATTTCAAATCAAAATAGTTTTTGTTAGGCTAAGGCTAATTAATTTTGTTTTAAAAACATGAGATTCTTTTTCCAAAAGCAGTCATTTGTTTATTGATTAGTGTTACATTTTCATCGCATTTCAATTCAAAAAATTGGTTTGTTGCAAAACAGAAATTTCATAGGTAAGGACCTATTATATCAGTCATTAAAATATGTACCTGTAGGTATACCAATAATATTGATTAGTTCATCAGAATCCCAGAATGTAGAATCACAAAACAGTTTGTTTCTATAGTGCAAAAAGTAAAAAAAAAAAACGTTGCCTTATGTTGTCATGGGTGCGTTTATAAACATGCTAACACAACGTTAATACAATTTATTAATTTTCTGGTATATACACTGGTATCTACATTAAAAACAACAGACAAAACATCCGAAACTAAGTGGTCAGTTGTTCCAATGGATACCCTCAACATCAGAAGAGTTAGAACAACGTTGCCGGCCTTAAAAGCAATAGATAATAATATGGCAAAAACTATTCTGGTTCTTAAGATCCCTTGATATATTACATACTTATGTTCCGTAGTTTTTTTTACAATAACATAATTCATACTATTAGAAGATTTGCTTTAATAATGGGCCACAACCGGTTGTGATGTTGTCAATATTACGCCAACATATTGTTGAATAACTGTTTATTATAATTTGTATTAGTCATCCTTCTAGCACTCGCTAAACATAAACTACTTGATATTTGTTTTTTTTATGTTTTGTATTGCCATCATTTAAATGTTTATTTTAAGGATAAGTCAAGGTTGACATGTGATTTAGTCGCATCTACCTCGTTAAGGTACTCTGTTGTACTTTATATGTACATTCGTCTCATATCTGTACATTTATAACAGTTATTTGTTTTATTTTGTTATATAAATAGTATCTAAGAAAATTTTTAATGTTGTCTATTTGAAATTGATCATTCAAGATCTTGTAAGAAAGACATAAATAAAAAAATGCAATAAAATAGGAAGAATTAGCAAAAAGAAACCGATATAGCATAAGTATACTTATATTTCAACTGTTTATCAGATACTGTTAGTTGTTATAGGTTACTTCACTATAATACATTTTAGTAATGTTATTCGACTTCGTTCCTTCGACGTGGAAACTTAAAGAACTAATCCTTCCAAAGGCTGAGGAGGCCTTAGTCCAACAGTGGACATCTTCCAGTTGATAATGATGAAGAAACATTTATGAGTATAGTTTAGAACGACGAACGAGATATTCGAAGACATGTGCCTTTTATAGGGACGCCTTTGAAAAGCAGTAATCATGAAATAATACTTACTCGTAGAATAATGAGCACTTATATCACATAAACAGACAATAGATACGTCTTGTATTGTCATGTTTCGTACCTTGTATAAAACAAAAGGTTGTGTGACATTTCTACGCATATCACAGAATCCACAGATTGCGCAAAGAACTCTTCAAAATGTTGGTGTTATATATTTCACTAGTTCTGACGTTTTTCGTTTACCTATTGTATTTGTATTTCACAAGGACTTTTAACTATTGGAAAAGCAGAAAAGTTCGCGGTCCGCAACCAACTGTGTTCTTTGGAAACATAAAAGAGTCAGCTCTGCGTCAAAAAAATATTGGCGTCGTCATGCAAGAAATATATAATAAGTATCCCAATGAAAAAGTAGTTGGTGTTTTTAGAATGACCTCTCCTTGTTTGCTTATACGAGACTTGGATATCCTGAAACATATCATGATCAAGGATTTCGAAGTGTTCACTGATCGTGGCATTGAATTCAGCAAGGAAGGTCTGGGACAAAACTTATTCCATGCTGATGGACACACATGGACAGCATTGAGGAATCGTTTTAGCCCAATTTTTACAACCGGTAAATTAAAAAATATGTTTTATTTAATGAACGAAGGTGCAAACAATTTTGTGGAGCATATCACCACAGAGTGCCAGAAGAAGGAAGAATTTGAAGTCCATTCTCTTCTCCAAACTTACACGGTCTCGACAATATCTTCCTGTGCTTTTGGAGTTGGCTATGACAGTCTAGATGACAAATTGGAAACGCTTAAACTTGTGGATCAAATAATATCAGCACCAACATACGCCAATGAATTAGACATGATGTATCCAGGACTTCTTACATCCCTAAATCTTTCTATTATTCCGGTACCTATACAGAAATTTTTCAAAAACCTCGTCGATAACATTATTGCTGAAAGAAACGGTAAACCAACTGGCAGAAACGATTTTATGGACTTAATACTAGAACTTCGTGAAATGAGGGAAGTTAATTACACAAAATATGGAAATTACGTAAAACCTCTTGAAATAACCCCTGACGTAATGGCAGCACAAGCTTTTGTATTTTATGTGGCAGGATATGAGACTAGTGCTACCACGATGTCCTACCTGATGTATCAACTAGCACTGAACCAAGACGTTCAAAATAAATTGATAGCTGAAATTGATGAAGTTGTTCAAGCGAACAATGGAGAAGTTACATACGACATCATTAAGGAAATGAAATACTTAAACAAAGTATTTGATGAAACTCTTCGTATGTATTCAATTGTAGAACCTCTGCAAAGGAAAGCCACAAGAGACTACCAAGTGCCTGGAACTGACCTGGTAATAGAAAAGGGCACAATAGTATTGATATCCCCAAGAGGTATACACTACGACAAGAAATATTACGACAACCCCGAACAATTCAACCCTGACAGATTTGATCCTGAGGAAGTTGGTAAGCGTCATCCGTGCGCTTACCTACCATTTGGACTTGGACAACGAAACTGCATCGGTAAGTACCTAATATAAAACTTTATACTAGAATTACTATTTCGAAATTCAAACTTATAAGTAATCTTTCGATCCGTACTCTACCTATAATATAAATAAACCTACTACACTACTACTACCGATAACAAAAATATTGATGTGTTAAAGTAATATTGGATTTTAATGAGGGTTCTCTTTTCTTTTCAGGCATGCGATTTGGCAGACTCCAATCTCAGTTATGCATTGTAAAGGTTTTATCTAATTTTCGAATAGAACCGTCGAAGAATACCGACAGAAATCTAAAAGTGAGCCCACACCGAGCCATCATTGGACCGAAAGGAGGGATCCATTTGAATATTATTCCTAGAAAGTTAAAAGCCTGAGGTAAAAATAAACTTTGTGAAAAATTACACACACATAGTTTTATGCATAGTAGAATATCTCAATTCTATTAATACACTAGCGGCCCGCCCCCGCTTCGCACGGGTCGAACTATCTCGCGATCAAAGGGTCACTTTTTCCTAATCTTCCCCTCTACTTTTCTAATATTATCTTTGATAAGATCCTTCACCTGACAATAACAAACACAACAAAAAAAGAATTAGCAAAATTGGCCAAAGCGTTGTTGAGTTATGCGCTTACCAACACATTTTGCGATCCATTTTTATATATAAGATAATAGATATCTTTATGTTTGTATAGGTAAATAGTGTCATGTTACCGCATATTTTTATAACATCGAAAAGTTATAATGTGTGCTAAAAATGTTTAAAAATTCCATCTGTTTACAGTTCACCATAACACGCATACCTTATAAATAAGTCTCTTAATAATAAACTATAGGAAATATCGAAATCTTGTAAATAAATGGTTATTTTTTAAAATATCGTAAGAAATATTCCTGTTTTATACCTATCGACATAGCCGATATTTAGACTGACAGTAAATACATGAGTCAACAATTGTAATATTTAATTGTTAACTATTTCAGCGCTAGCCTTGAGACTTGATCTACTTTAAATATATCTATAATTACTCTTTAATGAAAAAGAAGCGTTTTATAACAGTAGTAAACAATTATTTTTGAATCACAATCAGCGGTTACGCCATCGTTGTGACCTTGAGACCGCACTGAGCGACGAGACCGTTTCATTTATACTGGACAATGCGTATACGACGCAATTGTACAATTGAGCTTGTCAATTGTTAATGCACGTCCTCCTTTGTACTCATTTAGTTAATAAATATACTGTTAATGGTTTCTTCAAATTTAGCGCCATAATGTAACAAAATACAAGTGTTAGAGAGCAATGCTTCGGCACGAATGGGTCGGCTCGACCGGAGTGATACCACGGCCTCGCAGAAAACCGGCGTGAAACAACCACAGCGTTGTGTTTCGCCTTGTGAGTAAGGTTACCGTAGGCCCAATCCTTCCCTAACCCCTAATCCCTCCTCAATCCCTAAATCTCCAAATCCCTAATCCCTAAAAGGTCGGCAACGCACTAACGTAACTCCTCCGTTGCGGGTGTCCATGTGCGGCGCTGATACTTACCATCAGGTAATCAGCTCTGCTCGTGGTCCCTAAGATTACCCACTACATACAAACATACAAACTTACAAATTTTACCTCTTTATAATATTAGTATAGAATTATAGATTTCAAGTCTATTTGTTTTGTTATCTAAAAGGACAACGTTTATCAAATTGCGCAAATGTAAAGATAAAAATAGAAACGTTTATCTTTGATATAAGTACTAAGGTATTACATAATTTGTACAACACATTATTAACGTCAACACTACACTGGTTCTATAGTAACATTTTTTATTTCGTTAACAAAAAAGGGTCAGGAAGCTGATAGCAACGTCGTTTTTTTTCTACATATTAAACAAGTTTGGTACCTGTTTTAATTTAAAATTCCATCTTGGCGTTATAACATCCACACCTGTTACCAAAGGCGTAAACAGAAATGACTGTGTTGGCTAAATGTACAATACTCGTTGCCATAATAGCCATTAATTAAGTACCTAGTATATTCGCCGATGTAGGGTTAAATTATATATTTTGTATTTTCATCAGTGAGTATATAATTTACTCTTTTTGCGATACAATTTGACATTCGTGGGTAAAACTATTGACAATTCTGTTACGATCGAAGTTATTTAGAAAATAGTCATTATTGAACATGTTTTAGACCTTATCAATGAATTGATATCAACAAAACTTGAGAATTATAATGGATAACATCAACAGAATGTTTCTCGTGAACAACTTAACATCATGAGTAACGGTCCAGTCATTCATTCATTCATTTCACGTTATTCAACGGTTGAGTTGTGAGCTCTCTACAATGTTCGGAATAAACTTATTACTAGTGATTTTAGTGTTGTGTTGCTGTTTATACTTATACTTTACAAGGACATTTAACTACTGGAAGAAGAGAAATATTCGTGGTCCGAAACCAATAGTCTTTTTCGGTAACATTAAAGACTCAGCTCTTCGTAAGAAAAACCATGGTATCGTGATTCAAGAGATATACGATATGTTTCCAAATGAAAAAGTCGTCGGCATTTATAGAATGACGTCACCTACGCTCCTCGTGCGAGATTTAGATATAATAATACATATCATGATCAAGGACTTCGATGCTTTCACTGATCGTGGCCTGGACTTCAGTAACCGAGGTTTGGGCCAAAACTTATTCTTTGCTGATGGAGCCACATGGGCAGCGTTAAGAAGTCGATTCACTCCCATTTTTAGTACCAGTAAATTGAAAAATATGTTTTATTTAATAAATGAGGGTGCTAATAATTTCGTGGATTACGTTAGCAGTGAATGTCAAGTAAAAGATGACTTTGAAGTAGTCTCTCTTCTTCAAACATACACATTGGCTACGATCTCATCTTGTGCCTTCGGTATTAGTTATGATAGTCTTAATGATAAAATAGATACTCTAAAAATTGTTGATCAAATTCTTGCAAGACCAAGTCATGTGCTTGAGTTAGATATGTTGTACCCAGGACTTTTAAAATCGCTAAACTTGTCAATTTTTCCAAGAGATGTGCAAAATTTTTTCAAAAATTTAGTCGATCACATAATCACTCAGAGAAATGGTAAACCTTCGAAACGGAATGACTTCATGGATCTAATACTAGAACTTCGTGAAATGGGACAGATCAACAGTACAAAACACGGAAACAGTACGAAACCAATTGAAATAACTCCAGAAATAATGGCGTCACAAGCATTTACATTTTACGTTGCTGGCTATGAAACCAGCGCTGCTACTATGTCGTACATGCTTTACCAACTAGCAATCAACCAAAGCATTCAAAACAAATTAAGATCGGAAGTTGACAAGATAACCCAAGCGAATAATGGAGAAATAACATACGACACTATTAAGGAAATGAAATATTTAAGCAAAGTATTTGATGAAACTCTACGAATGTACTCAATTGTAGAACCTCTGCAGAGGAAAGCTACAAGGGACTACCAAGTGCCCGGGACTGACTTAGTAATCGAAAAGAACACGATAGTACTTATGTCTCCGAGAGGTATTCACTACGATGAGAAGTATTACGACGATCCTGAAGTATTTAACCCTGAGAGATTTGACCCGGAGGTGGCGGGCAATCGTCATCCATGCGCTTACCTACCATTTGGAGTCGGACAACGAAACTGTATCGGTGAGTTAATTATCTACAACCTTGACAAGATTCCGGGCTCAATTGTAGTGTCTATTTATTGTTTTCAGACATATCTACCGCCCATTGACCTTCGCATGGTCAACAGATTTATTTATATAACAGTAATAGATATCAACTCATATACTTATGAATAACAGTAGTATGTGTTGTTAATTATATGTTTGTATACGATGCAAATTTTATTTATTTCTATTCCATATCACTCTTTATGGTTTTGTCAGTTTCTAATGTTTTAAATACTTGATCTTAATCGTTAAGTAAAATAATACAAATGAAACCTTTCCAATTCCTTGGCGCTACTTTCTAATGTAAAACAGGTGTTATTTATGATATTTTTTTTATTAAAGTAATTGACAAGCGGAACCCTATGTTAAGTAGTAAAGAGTTGCATATAACACATTTAAATAAGTACTAATCAACAAAAACAAGTTGATGTGACCCTGTCATACTAAAGAATTGTAATCAAATAAAATAACTAATTAAACTTTTATTTATTTTTCAAGGTGTGCGCTTTGGTAAGCTGCAGTCTCAGCTATGCATAGCGAAGATTTTATCCAAGTTTCAAGTGGAACCTTCTCAAAATACACCCAAGAAGTTAGAAGTAGAACCAGATAGAGTTCTAATTGGACCAAAAGGGGGGCTACGTCTAAAGGTGGTGCCAAGAAAGATTAAAACGTAGATTAAAGAAGAATAAGGATGTGCTCTGCTCTGTTGTTTAAAGACTGCCACGCTTGTCAAATAGTTCATTGCAGCTGTCGAGAAAAGACCTAATTTCGGCCCATTTCACTTCCCGAATCAGGCAAAATATTATTGATATTTTTATATTTCGTGATTCTCAGTAATAACATATTATATTTCAAAATGAAAATAGAAAGGAAAGATTACTAATAGGTACTCATTTTTATACCATATAGAAATATAGACAAAACATCTAAATAAGTCTGCAATTTTGTTAATAAAAACAAATTGCGTGTATTTCATATTTGTTCGTATTTAAGAGTAGAAGGGGCCAGTCCGACCGGAGTTGTTATTATGCATACGTTGAATTTCATCATGTGGTTACCGGAGGCCTAATCCCAAATTCTTATCAAACCACAAAAGGCCAGCAACACTCTTTTATCTCTTTTGGTGTTGCGCTTGTCCACGGCGCCGATTAACATCCATCAGATGATTCGTCCGGCCGTTTGCTGACCCTTCCCATATAATAATATTATTAAACAGTATTTCCATCTTAATATATGTACCTATATTACTAAGTAAAAATTACTACTGGTCTCTTGATAATTGAAGTCCTACTTGCTAAATTTTCATGAACGTGCTACAGGCAAATACATATATATGTACACTGGATTTAAATAAGAAAAAACATATCACTCAACAAAAGAATTCGTATATAAGTTAAACAAACAAAATGATTAGCAGTATTATGTAGCCGAATGCATTAGACAGAACATTAAATGTCACAAAAATTCAAAAAGTCTTTAGTCAACAATTGTCTTCCATTTGTTACTAAGTTATATCATTTGGTACTAAAATATCACGTATACAGTGCTATTATCATCCAACTGTAGTTAATATAAAACAAATTTCGTGATAACACACCCTACAACTGATAACACCATGTAAAATATTAACAGTATAATAATCAAATGTGTCTCCTCGTATATAAAGTCATTTAACGAAGCTAGCCAGCTCATAGCACATTATGCGTTAAATGTGTTAAGAACTTCTAAAATGTCGTTCTTATATATTACTCTCGGATTAAGTGCATTGGTTTACGCGTTATACTACTATTTCACAAGAACATTCAACTACTGGAAGAGCAGAAATGTTCCCGGACCTGAACCAATCCCATTCTTCGGGAACATCAAGGAATCAGTTCTACGACAGAAGAATATAGGAGTCGTAATACATGACATCTACAAGGCGTTTCCAAATGAAAAAGTCGTTGGACTTTATAGAATGACTTCTCCTTGCCTCCTCGTTCGAGACTTGGAAATAATAAAACATATCATGATCAAAGACTTCGAGGTGTTCACGGATCGTGGAGTGGACTTTAGCAAACAAGGATTGGGACAAAATTTGTTCCACGCTGATGGAGAAACCTGGACGGCTTTGAGGAATAGATTCAGTCCTATTTTCACCACAGGTAAACTAAAAAATATGTTCTACCTAATGAATGAAGGAGCTGACTCGTTTGTGGACTATGTCAGTACAGAATGTCAATCAAGACAAGAGTTCGAAGTCCATCTTCTCCTGCAATCATATACTGTGTCTACAATTTCCGCCTGTGCTTTTGGAGTAAGCTATGACAGCCTCCAGGACAAAATGGAGGCCTTGAAACTAGTAGATCAAGTAATTTCATCACCAAGTTACATCGTCGAGTTAGATATGATGTATCCAGGACTCTTGCGATCTCTAAACCTTTCTCTTTTCCCCAAAGTTGTAATGAAATTCTTCGAAAATCTTGTCGACAATATTATTACTCAGAGGAATGGTAAACCATCAGGAAGAAATGATTTCATGGATCTCATATTAGAACTTCGTGAAAAGAAAGAAGTTAACAGTACGAAATTTGGGCACAGTGGCAAAACTCTAGAAATAACGTCTGATGTGATTGCGGCTCAAGCTTTTGTATTCTATGTCGCCGGGTACGAGACTAGTGCTACTACAATGGGCTACATGTTGTACCAACTAGCCATGAACCCAGACGTCCAGAAGAAGTTGACCGCGGAAATTGATGAAGTAATCCAAGCAAACAATGGACAAGTAACATACGAAACGATTAAGGAAATGAAGTATTTGAACAAAGTGTTCGATGAGACTCTACGAATGTACTCAATTGTAGAACCTCTGCAGAGGAAAGCTGTAAGAGAATACAAAGTGCCCGGGACTGATTTGACTATAGAGAAGGACACGATAGTACTTGTGTCGCCAAGAGGTATTCACTATGATGAGAAGTATTACGATGATCCTGAAGTATTCAACCCTGAGAGATTTGACCCGGAGGTGGCGGGCAATCGTCATCCATGCGCTTACTTACCATTTGGAATTGGACAACGAAACTGTATCGGTACGTAATTTAATTTATTTGACAATCTATTACTATCAATTTTAGCACAGTAAAACATTAAGCAGACTACATAGGTGAGGAAAAGAGTGCTGTAGGCTTTCTTTAAAAGACAAAGTTAAACCTTTCTATCGGACTATCCTTCCCAGTGGATTTCCAAATAATAATCTGTTAGTGATATTACTCATTAAACCATTTTCCATATTTCCAGGTATGCGGTTTGGCAGACTTCAATCTCAATTATGTATAACGAAGCTGTTGTCCAAATTCCAAGTGGAACCGTCTAAGAACACTGCCAGGAACTTGGAGGTTGAACCGCACCGTGGTATCATCGGTCCAAAGGGAGGAATACGTCTGAACGTTATACCCAGAAAAATAAAATCTTAAAAACTAGTTTGTACCGACCGAAAAATATCCAGAATCGAGACTGCATAAAGGAAAATGTATCTATTGGGTTGTGTAAAATAATGTTGTTAATATTTTATTGTAGGTTACAATGTGTCAATCGACACAGGAAAGTAAGGGAGAGAAAAAATTGAATTAAAGTCAGTCTTAATTTTCACTCGTCCGTTGTTGAAGAGAAAAAAACGTTGAGATCTAAATATCTATAAAAGATAAAGCTTTAATTGTTAAAAAAAATAACTAATACTTCTCAATACGCGTTTTTAGTTAGGTGAGTTATTGTAAAGTCTGGAAAGAAACACCAATTTAAACTCAAGGTACCTTTTGGCGAACGAAAATGAATGAAATTTGTCTATTTTTTTTAATAATGATAGTATGTGAGGTTACCTAAACAAAGAGCTATCGTAACTCATTATTATGTAAGTCTTAATAAAAAAAATATGTATATTTGATATAATAATCTTACCGGATTATGAGACTGACAACGTGAAAAGATACGGTAGATAAGTTTGTTACTTTTATTTGTATAAAAAAGGCGTTACTATTATCTTACATTGTCGATTGTTTAATGTTTTGATAATGTATGTGTCTGCGTGTGTGTGTGTTTGCGAATGACATTACCACATTCATAGTTAATTGTCAGGTTTAAGGAAAATGCATGTTGCCTATCTATCTATACTGATATTATAAAGCTGGAGTTTGTTTGTTTATTCACACTAGTCTCATGAACGATTGGTTCGAATTTAATTATTATTTTGTTGTTCAATAGATTATTTAGCGAGGAAGCCAGCGGGTGAAACCGCTGTCGAAACATATTGTATTGTATATCTAAAAGAAAGAAAAGAAACCATTGCAGTTATTGTAAATATTTAGTTTTAAACTTTTGTAATGGTATGTAAATTGTTAATTGTAAACTATGTTATAAAAATAAATACCTACATTAATAACTTTATTTGTTTTTCTTTTAAAATTAAAATTAAAATATATTGTCTTATTACTGCAAATATGTTTGTGCTATAAAGTATAAGGTTCTGGATCGATAACACTATTAACTCATAGCGATATTATTTAAAGGACTGATACATTATTGATATGTTCATTATTTTAAAAACAAGTACAAAATGTGTAATTTTTGTTTTCATGAGATTAAAATTATATCTTTGTAACTAAGTTGTGGTTTTGACTGCACGGTTGGTGCGGTGGCTGGGCACCTGGCTGCCGTGCAACACTTTGTGTGATCTACAAATACAGGTTCTGGGTCTGGGTGTCATGTGTATGTGAAATTGTATGTTTGTAACTGCACCCTTGAGAAAATCCTAGTGTGGAGCAACGTTTTTTTATATAAAAAGTGGTCGATCGGTCGAAAAAGTGACCGCCAAACTAGGATTCTTCTGAATTCTTGGGAGAGGAAAATCATCAAATGACTCCTCTCGAAGTGTCAAATTCTTACTGACCAAAACCTGCTTTTAGCAGTCATAGCAGATAAATTTAATTTTTTAATTTCCAAAAAATCTTTTCCTGGTCCTGTTACTACCCAGCCCCTTAAAACTTGTTAGGGTATGTAAAATGTAATATAAAAACAACACCATGACTGGTAAAAACAGTTGCACACCTCTGCGTTGCCCTGGGGGGAAAACAGTGATCGTGATAAAAATAATCTTGTAATCACAACCACTTAGAACGATAATTTATATTATTAATCCGTACAAGTTTTCACTTAGGTATCTTAGTAATCAAAACTCTCTTTTGGTATACAAAGGGTAGTTATTTAAAGAATATTTTAAAATCGTCGTGGTTTGACAAAACTATACATTCATCATCAACAGCCCCTAATTGCCACCAGTCAAATGTCGACGCCAGGCGGGTTAGCAAATAAAATTAAATGTACGTAATGTACTTTTTTTTCCAGGTATAAAAATATAAAAAAAAAATAGTTAAGTATCCTCATGATGTTTTCTTTTGACATGTTTCTCGAAAAAAGTCACATTGAGGTTTTAAGGGTTTCGAAACGGCACCCTCATGATTACTGTGCAGAAATAAAAAATAATAATAGATACTAATTGGGAAAAAGGATGACATTTTTATCCTCTAATAGTGTTAATCAGATAGTAATAAGCTAATCAATTAAATATTTTCTCGATTAGGTTTATCATGTCCAAATTTTGCAAAATCACCTTGAGTAGACATTGTAGGTAAACCTTCTTCTCATGAGAAAACTTTTTACAGTATGTAAGCAAGTCAATTTATTTATTTCTTGTATACTAATCTATACTAATATTATAAAAAGGTAAAATTTGTAAGTTTGTATGTTTTTAAGTTTGTTTGTAGGGGTTAAATCTTTGGAAAATTCTTTCACTAATGGATAGCTAAAATGTTCCTAAGTGCTTTAAAACATCACGCTACTATCAAATGGAGCTGAGCAGCGTTTGAAACCGCGCGAGAGTAGCTAGTCAATCTATATGTATGAATGAATCTTTTACCTAATAAATACATATAGTGACATGTGAGAAGTGTTCTCTTAAACTTGTCACCATGTCGCTATACACGTTTTGTATACATAATTGAGATCGCTTTAGAAACGAAAAAAAAAAATGGTAAACGGACTCATGATAAACGGATCAATTCCCGTACATTTCTGATGTTTATAAGGATTAAATCCCTAATAAACTCGGAACCTTTTAAACTGCGATTTTCGTCCCGTCTGTAAAGCGTGGAGATACAGTGGATTATATTATGGATCATCGTTTTTAAGTCCTTGATACCTGAATGAAAAACTAAAATAAATATTCGTAACCATTGACATTTAAACCGCTACTTTTTCCGGACAACGAACCGATTTGTCGTCTCTTATTATCAAATGGACAATATATTTTAATAGTATCAAGTTTGAGTTCTGTTATTTAAGTTGTTTTTTTTTTGTATTTTCAAATTAGTGATTTACGCCAGAAACTGCTTATTGCTTTCCAAATTGTAGGTCTGTAAAGTTTTTGTGAATTATGAAGTCTTGTCTATGCGCACGACTGAGAATGAACTCTAGATATGACACAAAAACGCGGCAAACGGCATTCTGTCCGCATTTTTACAGTGGACAGACTGAATACAAGATTTAGTGGCGGTTTAGAGAATGTTTATAGTGCTTTAAATGCACAAACGTATATAATTACTAGCTTTTTCCCGCGACTCCATTCGCGTGGAATAGACTTCCTGCAGATTAGTTGTTTAAAAACTATCCTATGTCCTTTCTCGAGTTCCAAACTATGTCTGAAAGTAGGTACCAAATTTCACAGAAATCGATTCTGTAGTTTAGGCGTGAAGAAAAGACAGACAGACAAAGTTACTTTCGCAATTATAATATTAGTTTGGATTCTGTGTGTTTGAACAATAGATTTACAATAGACAACAATATATTTCAAAGAAGAATGGTGTATCTCCCTACTCTCTAAATTACACAACATACTGACAACAATTGGATAAAAATTGATGATATATATTTTATTAAGAATCTGTAAATACAATTGTCATAAAGAGGTTAAATATATAAAGATAGAAAATAAACATGATGACAAAAATTAATGTTCTTTCTTATCATAAAAATTATGTACATGCAAATCCAAAACATTATTGCTTTTTTGTTTATTAAATTAAAATAATTTTAAAAGAAAATTATATAAAACTTAAAAAGTTGCTAACTCATTAAGTATTCTTACGATAACACAAGCGAGAAGTCGGACATAATACGATTATCCTAATCAAGTTTTCGGTTCGTATATAAAATCGGCGAGTTATTTACAAATCATTCATAAGTGTTCGGACCGGGTGTTTGGCCAGTCACAATCATGTCGGCCATATATTATCTCGCGGCAGTACCAGTGTTACTATACGCGGTGTATTATTATTTTACAAGGACATTCAACTATTGGAAGAGTAGAAATGTTCGTGGACCGGAACCGACAGCATTTTTTGGAAACATCAAGGAATCGGCACTACGCAAAAAAAATATCGGCATCGTAATGCAGGAATTATATAACGCATTTCCAAATGAAAAAGTGGTCGGGATCTACAGGATGACCTCACCTTGTCTTCTTATCCGAGACCTGGATATAATAAAACATATCATGATCAAAGACTTTGAAGCGTTTAGTGATCGTGGGGTGGAATTCAGTAAAGAAGGATTGGGACAAAACTTATTCCACGCTGATGGAGAAACATGGGCTGCTTTGAGAAATAGATTCACACCAATTTTCACCACAGGAAAACTGAAGAACATGTTCTACCTGATAAATGAAGGAGGCGATTCATTTGTAGAGTTTATAAAGACAGAATGTCAAAAGAAGCAGGAATTTGATATTCAGCCTCTTCTCCAGACTTACACCTTGTCCACGATCTCTGCCTGTGCATTCGGTATTAGCTACGACAGTAACGATGATAAATTGGAAACACTAAAACTTGTCGACAAAATATTTTCGTCACCGAGTTTTGCAAATGAATTAGATATGATGTATCCGGGACTCCTGAAAGCACTCAACCTTTCATTGTTCCCTACTGCTATCCAGAAATTCTTTGAAAATCTAGTGAAAACTGTTATGACGCAAAGAAATGGTAAACCATCTGGTCGGCAT
Source organism: Spodoptera exigua (assembly GCA_902829305.4). Taxonomy (NCBI): domain Eukaryota; kingdom Metazoa; phylum Arthropoda; class Insecta; order Lepidoptera; family Noctuidae; genus Spodoptera; species Spodoptera exigua. The sequence continues at coordinate 9,137,200 of LR824616.2, read as the reverse complement.
GATTTCATGGATCTCATTTTGGCACTCCGTCAAATGGGAGAGGTTTCGAACGCTAAATACGACTCTGCGAAGCCTGTTGAGATAACACCTGAAGTGATGGCAGCGCAAGCTTTTGCGTTCTATGCAGCTGGCTATGAAACCAGCGCTACTACCATGACTTACTTGCTTTACCAACTGGCAATGAACCCAGACGTCCAAGATAAATTAACGGCAGAAGTTGACGAGGTTCTTCGGGCAAATGATGGACAAGTAACATACGAATCCATTAAGGAAATGAAGTACATGAACAAAGTGTTCGATGAGACTCTACGAATGTACTCAATTTTAGAACCTCTGCAGAGGAAAGCTGTAAGAGAATACAAAGTGCCCGGGACTGATTTGACTTTAGAAAAGGACACGATAGTACTTGTGTCGCCGCGGGGTATTCACTATGATGAGAAGTATTACGACAACCCCGAACAATTCAACCCTGACAGATTTAATGTGGAGGAGGTTGGCAAGCGTCATCCGTGTGCTTACTTACCATTTGGACTTGGACAACGAAACTGTATCGGTAAGTCATGACATTTTAATCCATTTAATTTTCGAATGCCCATTACGTAGTCATGAAATAGACGTTGATGTAAAATTTGTTTTTAACTTCTCCTTCAATATTTAATTACTATGAGATGTTAATGAGAGAGAAAGAGCGAATACTATGAACTTATTACTATTTTATATTGGGTGTAAACATCTTTACATATTATGCTTATGCTGCTGCTCCTTCAGTACGCATTAATCGCTACCCATAAGAAGTGGTCAAACTCAAGGCGAAATAGACGATTTAGAAAAATGAAGTAGTTAATTTAAAACATTATAAGATGTGTATTTGTAAAAGGCTAGGGAGATGTCTAAATAAACATAGAAAGTACATTATATAACTTGATAAATAAGTAGGTACTACTCTGGGCAGGTTTCGAAACCGAACCGTCATTATTTAGATAATATGCTCTGCTCATAATTCGGATACCAATAAATAATTAAATAATTATTATAATAAATATAATTCTTGCTATTTTTTTCTCCTATCGACTGTAGGAAGAGATTCCAATCAGGAATATGCAGTGCATATTATATATCTTTATTTCTGTATTTATTTTCTTACAAGATTCCGTCCGGGTGGTTTGTTGATAAAAATTAGCCTATGTCCTAATTCCGGAGTGCTCCCTATGCCTGTGCCAAATTTCATCCAGATCCGTCCAACCGTTTTGGTGTGATTGAGTAACAATCGCATTTATAATGTAAATAAGATTTACTGTGTGTGTTTGTGCATCGCCACATATCAAATCAAATCAAATCAAAATCATTTATTCCAACTAAACCATAAATAGGTACTTTTGAAACGTCTAAATAGAATAGTAGTCTGTCAGTCTGTTCGTCAGTGAAGCTCGTTCCAAATTGTAGTTTCGAATGGAGAAGAACGAGTAAGAAACTCCATAGAAAACAAAGTCATTTTCTCTGTCCTTATGATGATTAATGTATTGATTCGGTTTTTGTATTAGGTAGAGTGATTGACTATGTTTTTATATATAACAACATCTATTAAAAAGCGTAGAATTTCAGTATCAGCATTGCATCTGTGTGAAGCCGGTGTGGGTCGCTTGTAAATAAGAAATGAATACGTCTTTTATCTAATAGCTAACAGCTAGAAGCTAGCAGCTAAAGCTATCAGTACATCATTGTGGGGCGTCAAAGTCAAAGTCAAAGTCAAAACCATTTATTCCAACTAAACCATAAATAGGTACTTTTGAAACGTCAAAATAGAAAAGTAGTCTGTCAGTCTGTTCGTCAGTGAAGCTAGGCGAAATTAAATGTATAATAATACTGTGATTATAATACACTGAACCTAAGGATCTTTCTCAATAGATACAACCCTTTCCTTTTCCTTTGATTATCTTTGGTGTGGTGGATCATAATGGCACTAATTTAATATTACATGGCATTAATTGTAAATTAATTTCTTTTCAGGAATGAGATTCGGCAGACTTCAGTCTCAATTGTGCATAACCAAGTTGCTGTCCAAGTTTCGAGTGGAACCGTCTAAGAATACTGCCAGGAAATTAGAGGTTGAACCACGCCGCTTCATTATCGGACCAAAGGGAGGAATAAAATTGAATATCGTTCCTAGAAAACTGAAGTCTTAATTATTTTACAACTGTTAATATTGTCATAGTTCTATATCGAGCACATTCATAAATGTATACGAGTTTTAATGCAAAATAATAAGTTATCTATACTAATATTATAAAGAGGTAAATTTTGTAAGTTTGTATGTAGGGGGTAATCTTTGGAACCACTGGTCGGATTACCAAAATTCTTTCACTGATAGATACCTACAATGTTCCCGTGTGCTATAGGCTATAAAACATCACGCTACAATCAAATGGAGTCGAGCAGCAAGTGAAACCGGGAATATCTAGTGTGTTATTAACCTAATTATTATATAAGACTTAAAACGGGTGAGCTGGTCAGATATTGTAGTCATTTGTAAACAACTAGTACAATTATTGCACATAAATCATCCATTATGTTATAGATAAGCTATTCTTAATTCTAATAGTGTACATAAGTTGGTTTTTGTTAATAAAATAAATACATTAATTATGTTGTACAAAAATATTGTACCTACTTATTATTTTTTATCACCTTTTTGCTAGGTTACATAGTACCTTGTACTATATAAAAAATACAATTACTGAGAAAACACGTGAGTGACTTACGGATACCTGACCAAAAAGTGGCATGTAGACACGTCTGTAGACGAACTATAAAAAGGTGGAAAAATTGATGATTTAATCTTTATAATTTGTAAAGAAGGTTTTATACTAATGTAGGTAATGAGGTATAAAAACTACAAACTTTTTGGTGCACCACGGTCTAAATACAAATACAGTTAAAAAAAAATTTGAATCGACAATTAGGCAGAAGACAAAATATACGCTTGCGCAAATCTCAGCCGAAAAAAAACTAAGATCGAAGAATCAGTTGCCATCGCAAAAAAAAATCTAAGATTCTAACTCTTGACATGTGACAAATAGGAATATGTCAAATCATAACCAAAAAAAGTTTTAATTCTGTACATTATACCTACTTGTGAACAATGACCGAGTACAAAGTTAAACTGTTTGATGAATTACGAAAATACGTAGGTAGCGGTACTTGTACAGATTAACTAACAAGGAAGGAGCTGAAGGTCATGTAAGGTCATCCCTTTGTCTTATCATACATTTACGTCTGACAAACGTACTATTGTGTTATATGAGTATACATGTAGCTGTCCATATAGACACAACATGTGATAAAAAAAACATTTCTCGTATATCATTGCGATTCGAAGATCCAAGGCCATTTTCGAAATTTTCTCGTATTTCTCTAACTAAATAAAAACCATTGATTTGTATAAAGTAGGTGTATGGAAGATTCCTATACAAATACTTCCAAGTCTAAAAACATGTTTTGTAGGTAAGTAAATGTTCTGTAATCACGAACGTTATACCCAAATTGGCACATGTAGCGTATCTAAAGACGGGTGGGTGCGAGAGAAAGTAATAAACATCGTGTTCTCGGTGTCTGTAATTCAATGAGTGGTGGTAGATACGTCTGGGTAGGGCGGGCGAGTTGAACAAACCCAGTGCCGCATTGATCGATACCACCGACCGGTTCAGGCGAAACGCCCCGAACATTGCAGCACTTTATGAAAGAAACACTATCTCTTTTTATGTATTAATACTTCAAGCTTTTATAGATTATTATCGTGCCATAATATCAAGTATGTTTTGTAAGACACCAAACTGTCAATACCTATAAACAATTTCAAAAAAGGAACCACCGTGCGTCTGTCTTTCTTCAATGAATTTTGTTTAAATTAAGAAATGGAATCGACCGAATTCCATTTAAATTACTCTTACAAGGGTTTGGTCTTTTTGCCATGTTCTTAATTCAAAATTGATAAGTGTCATTAGTTGACACTGCGAAATGTTGTAAAGACTACAAAATATCAGAGCATAGGAAAAACAAATATACTACTTAATGAGATTGTTTTTGTTCAAGCAAGTTTTTTTAAATTTTTATTGCTAAGTTAGACTAAACATTAGTAATGTTATAACGAAGAAAAAACATCACTTTTCACCACCAAATCCGTGCTTTGAAAAACCAAAATTGTTCGTATACATATAAAATGTCTTGAAAATAAAACTAAAGTGTGAACGACCGACCAAACTATGCAAACAAATAGCCACACATATAGCCGTAAGTCATATGAAACATGATTCAGTATCGAATTATAATATCTACAAATCGATCAGTTCTTCGAATAGAATATTCTGACGTACCTAAAGTTAGAACTTTACGTACTTAGGTATTCTCTTCTATAAACATCTGCCATGAAAGTGGATACCCTGCATGACGTGAATCATTTTGGATGACAAAGCAGGATTTGAGTCACAGTTTTCTTGGAAAACATCCCCATCGTTGGCATTTAAGTGTGTAGACTAAGGTAAGGGGTACGTAGAAACATATAAACAATTCAAAGCTATTCGTATTCGTATTCATTCTATTGTTAAAGTTCGTCAACACCGCGCTAAAGAGGACGTATACGCGATTGTTGTATTTACTTTTTTTATATGGGATAGGTCGGTAAACGATCTGCTTCTGGTTAGAAATGCGGTAGTTTCCACTAGACTAAGCAATTAAATTCAATATTTTTACTGAAATGTTAAAAACTATATTTTCCCAAGAACTTTGTATGAAATCGCAATATGCATATGGCGTCATAATGTTTTTCAAATGACATATTTATTATTGAAAAAGCAGCTAAAAATCTACAATTCCTTATATACGCATATAAGTGATTGGATGAATGAAAGCGATGTTTTAATAATAATCGCGCCTCCCGTGGGCACCGAAAGAGTTACAAGTGCGTTTCCGACCTTTTATGTGTTGTTAGTGATTTTAAGATTGAGGATTTTGGGATAGTTTGCTGTAGTAATAATAAAGTACGAGTATATACTTGTTTTATATTCAGACTAAAAAAATACTAAGTGTTATATGAGACATTACCAAAAAAAAAATTATGCTATGTCAAAGGAAAAAAATACAAAATAAAAAACCTTCTGCTTAACTATATTGTATGTTCCGTAACTCTTAATATTTTTTTCTAAAAACAGACACGGAAACATTTAAATTATAAATAGTAGCTGATGTCCGTTTAACATATGCAAAAAACTAGACTTATTCAAATGAATATGTAAGTTGTATAGCCACGACCTCGGCAAATATTTAAGCATTCACCTCTCAATTTCTGAACTAAGTTTTTTATATATTATATTTATATATTTCTCATAACAAACTAATAAATAAATATATCATATACCTACTCGTATTACCCAATATACTCTAAAGTCCAAATATACAATGTTTTATTCATCAGGAACAATAAATTAACTAATATAAGTATCTACCTAAAACTGTAATCAAAATAAACTGTTAAAAATGTATTAGCATATGTATTTCATTTACAAATTGCATCCAACGTAAGATTTTTATTTAATAAAAGTATCGAAGTCTAAGAGGACATTAGGTACCAAATCCTTCATTATTCTTTATCCTGGCCTTCTCCCAACTAGATTAGGATGGCACTTTATATCAATCAAATTCGGCAGAACATCACTATATCAGTTAGAATTTTACTAAAAGATACTAAGTGGATCGAAGTGTACTCTACTTTGACCTATTTAATATCATACAATTTCTTTGGTGAAAACAATTCAAACACTTTCAAATATATCATTATAATATCTATGTAAGAATTATTTTGGATATTTGTCCAATAATGGAGACATTTTTTTTTAACTTTGCTTGCACTTTGATTTTTTCCTGTGTTGTTTTACAAATACAATTTCACATACACATCACACACAGAACTGATGAGAAATTTCAAAAAGGTGCACTATATGGATTCAAGCCGACTTGGTTGTAACTTTATCCGAAATAAGTCAGCTATTTTAAAGTCTACGGTCATCAAATTAATATTAATAAGAAATAATCAGATAAACAAATGTAAGTCAATAATCAAGCATTACAAACTACGGCTAAAGATTTAGCTGACCTTTAAGCGTCCTCCTTTCTTAAAGGTTGTTAATAAAAGTGCTAGGTAGTTTCCGTGGGCGAGCGCGTGCAACGAACTTATAATGAAAATTAACATAGTGCTAGTGCAGTTTGTAAAATATTCTAATGTACGTTTTCATAAGGACTAAAAGACAATTTTAAATTTAAATTTCGAACGACTTTACTTATCTTAATTTTTTGTCTGTGGAAAATCATCAAATGACTTCTCCCGGCCAGCGTGAGACGAGAGGGAGTGTTAGACTCTTACTGGCTAACTCACCCCCCACCCCTCACCCCACTTTCCTTCTCCTCCTTTAGGCCTAGGCCGCGGTGCCTCATTGCCCTATAGGGCCCTGTTTGGTCTATTAGCTCTTTGAGACACGCGCGGTAAGCTACGCGCTGTCCGCCTGGGTCTGGTTCTGATCGGGCGGCGAGCAGCTCTTACTCGCCGTCCGCAGACCCGCACTATCTGTGGCCGGAGATCGTCTCTCGAAATTTCGAAGTACTGGATCTACAATTCTCGTACCCAACAAAGATTGCAAGCTGGTATTGTTTAACATTGTAAAATGAACATGCCATACCAGACCTAATAATAACATACCTACAACAATAATACCATCCTTTAAAAATCTCGTGATGAAAATTGGCATAGTCATTTAAATGCTGTTTTTTTTTCCTAGTCAATTACGACCTCAAACCATGTGACAGAGTATGGTTTAAATACCTACAATTTTATTAACTGCCTCACCTATAAATACTGTACATAATTGCAATCTCATTACAGACAAACGTATTCGAAGATTGTCATTTTTATCTGTGCATTAATTACTTCAGATAAGAAAGAGACAAGAAAAGATTTTGAAGTTGATAAAAGTGTAAAATGTTCGGTTTGTGTCCAACAAAATATTTTTTTATGTGACAGGGAGGCAAACACGATCACGGATTACCCATGGTCACACATAACACCAAAGAGTTGCGAGTGCGTTGCCGGCCTTTATGGATAAGGTTTTGGAGGTTTACGATTGTATTCGCCGCCGGATTCAGAATCATTCAAAGGTTCCTTAGCAATTATTTCCAAAACATTTATTTTTGAACATTCGCAGTGTGAGTTCAGTTACCGGAGGACCAATCCTTCCGTCCACAATCCCTAAATCTCCCGAATCCCTAATCCCCAAAAGGTTGGGAAGGCACTCGTAACTTCTCTGTTGTTGCGGGTGTCCATGGGCGGCGCTGATTGCTTACCATTAGGTAAAACGTGTGCTCGTTTGCTATCACATAAAAAAACATATTCGTCTAAATAATCTATACTAATATTATAAAGAGGTAAAAGGACATGGCCAAAAAAGTACCTTCCACGTACACGAACAAAATTAATACACTGTAAAATACAAATAGAAATATGAATTATTACGTAGTTTTTAGCCTCTCCAGACCTGACAATTATTATTAAAAAAATGTAAAAGTAATGCAACAAAATCAACTTATCGTTTGTCAAGTTTCGTTATAATTGTCCATAGAGAAAGATAAATAAAAAGACGTTCCAATTCCAAACCACGTGTCTTAAACTACACTCGTAGAAAACGTGTGATATGATCGACAAATGGAAAAAAAAACAAACACTGGGAACATTTTATTCATACGAAACTGTATTCATTGGTTTTAGTTGCATTTTAAAATATACTCATATTATAATAATATTATATGTTTTATTTTTATCCAATTCACCAAAAAAAAAAACTTAAACGAAACGGAACGTGTTTGACACTTTTGACAGCGTGTTTTTGTTAATCTTGCTTATGATACTGGAGTAATTGTTTTGCGTTTTGGATTTGTTTTGTGGATTACGATGAGGTGCATCAACTGCGGAATAGGCGTACAAAGGCTGCAGAGGCGTCTTATATCCTCGCTTTCTGCACACCATCAAACAAAACTTTCACGTTGGTTAACCATAGCTCAAACCCAGGTATGAAGTCGGAATAGTATAATACTTAGTCTGTTTTTTTATGTTTTATAATGGTATGCGATTTTAAATAGTGCATCTTTTTTTTAGTTTCCTCTGGGGACATTCATTTGTCAACCACGCTTCTAATAATTGAATACTGAGGCTGGTGAACATGAGAGACTACTGGGGCATAACATGGCTTGCCTTGGTTGTGGAAAATCGGTTCGAAAAATAAGACACCATAATATCAGTATGGACTCTCCATTGCTAGCTGGCCTAATATCACAAAATACTATTAATGTGGTAAGCATTTTGTTTTTTATTCATTGTTTTATATATGTACTTGTATTTATCTATATTAATCTATAAAAAAAGTACTCATAGTAGGTATGTGTAATTATAATATCTATCTTTATGTATTTTCCATGTTTGCATAGACTTCTTTAAAGTAGGCATGTTGTAACGTAATACTTCTCACTGTACAATAACATAAAACTTGAAAACATGTGTTTATTCTAACTGGGTTTTATTTTCAGACCTCAAGAACCAACTATGTTTGTCATGTGTGCTGTATGCGGGCAAATAGACAGACAGTGCAGGACTTATCACGAAACTTGCAGGAATTGGGTTCGGACAACAATGCAGCAGCCCCTTATATTCAAGTGGTTAGCCCACCAGAGCCACCACCATTACCACCTGTTTTAAGCAGGCCGCTTCAAATGGAAAGTACTACCATATTATTACCCAATTATACAGAATATATATTACAGAAACGTACATTCCATACACAAACATAATAAAATACACTTTATAATAAAAATATGAAAGTGAATTATTACGTAGTTTTATTTTATTTGTTCTCCTTAATAAATAAATCATTATTCTTTATACATATTGTTTTGTTTTATTTTATAAATAAATAAATAAATAATTAAAACGCCATGGTTTTTAAAAGCAAAATCTTATTTCGTGCGCTTACGGCCAGTAATCTGACTAAAGGTTTAGTGAAACTATTTTCGTCTTGTTTGTTATAATTACGAGTTCTTCATGTGTTTTATTGATTGCAATTTAATTTAATAATATTCACGAATGTAAACACCAAAAATCATTGATGTACATTGAATTCAATAACTATGCAAACGCCCATACAAAAGTTGGCCATGTCCTTTGTAAGTTTGTATGTAGGGGGTAATCTTTGGAACCGCTGGTCAGATTGCCAAAATTCTGTCACTGATTGATAGCTGCAATGTTGCTGAGTGCTATAGGAAATAAAACATCACGCTACGATTAAATGGAGCAGCGAGTGAAACCGCGCGAGATTAGCTAGTCTTTAATAATAATAATTATACCAAGCTCACATTCAAACTTCATGTCATATGCTGAACCCTTTGATACAGACAAACTAACATTTGTAGAAGAGTTGTGTACAAGTTATATATTACTTAGACATTAAGTTGCTTTGCAGTTTCTCAAGTCCAGACTTTACATAAATAATGTTGCAAGTCGAGTCAGTTTGGAAAACAAACATTGTAGCTACGGAATGCTCTCGCTTTGACTTTTCACTTTCATCTTGTGTATCGATTTTCATCTGCTCGCTTTTGAACAACATGAAAGTTTAAGGGTCATTTTTCAATAGTCAGATAAATGTTATCTGAAAAATAAAATTGTTGCTGTCACTGTCTTATACAAACATTCTGACGCGACAGGATAATAATTATTTCCCAGATATTTTATCCAACTAGTCTAGTAAAAATATTGTTTTGTTTTTATAAACTACATGTCAGTTACATGATGATGATGATAATTATAATTAAAGAGTAAACGTATGACATGATTTTCAGCGTGCGCGTCGCAGCGCGAACCAGTCGTTATCCAAACTAATACTATAATACAAAAATAATTTATTAAACTGTGGCCCAAATTGTGATGAGATTTCAAATCTGTACATATTATTATGGAAGTACCAATTGTCACATTTTGTAGTTGTGGTCACTCTACTGTGGTAACAGGTTTGGTTATCACATTACTTATGTGGCCATAAACATTATGCGTCGGGTATTATACTTTTAACACCAATTAATTAAATAAATGTTGCTACCGAGTTTATTTTTGTAAAGACTACTTTTAGGTTAATCATTCATCATCATCAGCCTATAAGTGCCCACTGCTGAGCAAAGGCCTCTTCTCAAACGGAGAAGGTTAGAGCATTAATCACCACGCTTGCTCAATGCGGGTTGGCGATTTCAAACCTATTATTAGAAATTATAAGTCCAGGTTTCCTCACGATGTTTACCTTCACCGTATGTCAGTGGTATCTATTTTATCATAGAAAGTACATATAACTCGGAAAAAGTCACATTGGTACTTGCCAGGTTTCGAACCCACACCCTCATGCATGAGAAGCGGGCTGCTTAACCTCCGGGACTTTTAGGTGCTTACTCAAAATTTTGCTGGAAAAGTTTACATTAGATGCTGTTAATACGATTGTTGTGATATCCTTCTAATGTTACGAACGTGAAGGTTTGCAAGTACAGTCAATCGATGGATATACAGATATTACTTTTTATGTTATAAGTCGGCAAACGAGCACCTGAAGGTAAGCAAACAGCGCCACCCATTGACACTCGTAATACATAAATAAAGGAATTACTACAAGTACGTTGCCGACCGCTTGTGGGTCATTAGGGATTTAAGGATAGGTAAATTGACGATTGAGGAAAAGCCGTTTGCAAAAGCTAGTCGTACTTATTATAAACGTGAAAGCTAATTATTAAGTATTTGAAGTTCATACATACATATAATATAACATAGATTTGTCTTTCATTAAAATGGTATTGACTTTACTGTGTTCAAATGAAAATCAGCAGTTTTTATTAAAATCCATCCGGGGAATTTTAAATAGGGCGAATATAATGAATTGTATATTGCTTACAACGCGAAAGTTATTTGAAGTTATACCTTTTTTGTTTTCAATCAAAAATCAATGTTTAAATAATTCCAGTCGACCTACATTATGTCTAAAGATGGATATTAACAATTAACAATTTCAGAATAACATTAAGATAAGTTAGGTCGAACAAACAGTATCTTCGCAAGACTCAGTAAACTGTGAGTATTTATTTATTTATTTTAACTTCATGCACAATGGATACCTAGGCGGACGTCATGCTTTAGGAATTTTGTACCAGTCGAGCCTTGGGTACTGCAAAGATGAGCCAATGGTTGGTGTAAGAGACAAGAAAGCAGACTTAATTTTATATAAGACTAGCCATTCTCGCGCGGTTTCACCGGTTCGCGGTTTCAGCTCCATTTGATCGTAGCGTGATGTTTGATAGCCTGTAGCACTCGGCAACATTGTAGCTATCAATAATAAAAAATAATTCTGGGAATCCGACCAGTGGTTCCAAAGATTACCCCCTACATACAAACTTACAAATTATACTTATAGTTGAACTACTAGACTTTAGTAAACTACAAAAACGAACAAGGAAATAATTGTTTTTTATAATAGTCGTATCGTGGTGACGGTAAGCAATCACCCATGGACACCCACACAGTAAAATTACAAGTGCGTTGCCGGTTTTAAAGCTCAGAGATTTGATTCTTAATAAGAAATATCCTTAAATATATTTAACATTTAAATTGTTCTGGCATTTTGTTGTAATATTTTTAAAGTACCTAAGTATTCCTGTGTTAAAAAAGTAAAAGATATAAAAAAGAGATATAAATGTTGACATTATCATTTAAATATTAACAGTGGCTGCTTTTAGTATGCAAATACCTATAGGTACTGTGCTCGTAAAACAAGAATAATAAAATAGAAAAATATGGCCTTAATGTGATACAAGTATATATCCAATTGCATAGATTTGTCAATAATGAATGTTTGCAAGGTTGGCGCCGCGGCTGGACAACTGCCTGATAAGTCGAAAATTCAATTCCTGTACTGAAATACTCACTAATAAAATTGTTGTTGCGCGTCTGGCTGTAATTGTACGTTTTCTAAACGCGCGTACAGCAAAGGAGAAAACCTTAGTTCGAGGCAAAGTTTCTTTTTAAGTATATGATATAAATAAATGTCGATTGATACTTAAGGATTAGTATATCTATCTATAAAAATTTAAAGTCGATACAGTTAGTTGAGGAGGTAATTAAGGAAGGAGTTTTATCATATCTCTTGATGTGGCGCATGTTATACACTTGTAGGACACAACTTAATAAATAAACCCTATATATTGAGTTGTGCAGGCATGTAATAGTCTGAGAAGTTAAACTTATACTAATTATAAACAAACACTATTTACATCATCATCAGTAATGTGTATTTTCCTTATTTGTCAATGTATCTGTAAATGTAAACTCTGTATTATATAAAGCATTTTAAATGTAAATACAACAAGCAGTTGCTTTGACTAAATAATAAATAGTTTTATCTACTTCTATACTAATATTATAAAGAGGTAAAATTTGTAAGTTTGTATGTAGGGGGTAATTTTAACGCACCAAACGTGCCTATGACTATATCCTTTGATGTTTCGGTTCACTATGGGCGGCGCTGATCACTTACCATCAGGTTATTAGACTACCTATGCTTGTTTGCCTTCTTTTCCATAAAAACTATCAAAAGTAATACATCTGCATGCAATCTAAAAAATACACAAATGTGATATTAATTTATCAGAATTAAATCAGTGAGTAATTTCTCATTATAATAGGAGTGGTAGATAAGTAACTATTTCGAAATTGTTGTAACAATATCGTCAAAATTGTAATCCTTGTTCAACGAGTAAAAAGAACTAGAACTTCTTGTAACTTAAGATTTACGTCTATGGAATAAAGTACACATATTCTTTAGTGAAAAGTTTATAAATGTACTAATCATGGTATTGGCAAAACTAAACTTTGTTAGGGTCATGGAATAAGCAGTGTTTGCACAAATCATGTTACAGTCGGTCGAAGTAACTCAGTATCGTATTATGTATTAGGTACATTCGCTTGCTCCTCTACTACTGGGCACATAAGCGGATTGCGTACTAAGCCTAGCACAATACCTGTGGAATACTTTAAACTGCTAAGAACTAAACAATGCTTTGATATGCTCTAACCGCCATTGTGACACCGAGAGATAGTATATTTCATAGAGCTTACGCCAAGCATATTTACCTACTTATTTTTAAAATGTACCTAAATAAAATGTTAATTATTATGTTGTAGCAATGTTCGAAGAGTGTAAGCGCAATGATGTATGCAGACTCGGTATGGAGCAGGAGAAGAACGGGGTGATTTTTCAGTCAATGGCCCCCTTATTACAAAATAGCATTTATCTTTAGCCTTAGTAAGGAAACAACCACAGCGTTGTGTTTTGCTGTGTGAGTGACTTTACAGGAGGCCCAATCCTTCCCCTCCCCCAATCCCTCCGCAATTCCTAAATCTCCAACTCCCTAATCCTAAAAAGTCTGCAACGCACTCGTAACTCCTCCTTTGCTGGTGTCCATGGTGGCGCTGATTGCTTACTATCAGGCAATCCGTATGCTCGTTTGCCGATCATAAAAAAAAGTTGAACATAACACAGTCACATGATACTGTGTATACTGAGCCATTGAGTCAGGTTTTAAATTTTGAATCTTAATCTCATCTACATTCAATTCGAAATACACAAACTGACTCAATGGTTTAGACTTAGACTAAAGAAAAACTTTCTTTTGTAATAAGGCGGTGAAAATCTAACACTACCTTTAGCCCCGCCCTCGGTGAGTGAAGTCCTTTGAGGAACCTATGTTCTATGTATCTATATATCTTTCTAAATCAAACCTCAATAACTGTAAAAAGCATTAATTTAAGAAGATAGATATCATGGGTAGAGAATAAGCAATATATGGCTATCCCTTTCAGCAATAACAGACAATGTAATACCCACTCTAAATAGCGAACAACCACAATCTAATCATGCACTTCAATTATCTAATAGCGCTTTGGGAATCAGCGAAGCACTTAATCAAAACCTTATCATTAAATATTAAAGTCGGTTTTCATCTGTAATCTCGGTGTTGCAATATAAATGCGCTACGAAATCTCTCGTACAATGTTATACGTCATAGAGGCTCCCTTCAAAAAAGGTTTCTTCCTGAATGTTACGGGTCAAGGACTAGAGAAAAGGGCACGGGTCTGGTTCCGTAATTACAGTGCCACCTACGTACTTGTCTGGCTTGTGAAATAACTTGTGATTAAAGATATAGTGACGTGGAAGTGACATTTGAAAGGATAAATTGGACAATTTTGATTATTGGAAATATCTGAGTTGACTACTGACTTCTTGCCCAATTATAACTCAGTCCGTAACGTTCCTATAATTCTGTACTTATAATACATTTTTTAATAAAAAGTAATATAACATTTTTAATAAAAAAAAACTCAACTACATAGTTAGATAATACGGTAGTTTCCAACTAGTCAAATTCAATACTTTTATCCAAACGTCAAAAACGATATATTTCTAAGAGATTTGTATGAAAAACTGAGCTATGACGTCATAACATTTTTGCGTCAAATAGCTTACTTATTTCACAATATTTAACTAAAAAAAATCGAAAACTTAATGTATCGATCGATCGATGAATAAAAGTATAGTTATTTTTCAATATTTTATTGTATTGAAACATCGAATTAATTTATTTTTGACCTAGGAAACTACCCAATTATTTTAGAATATCAAAAGTTTAATCAGCAAACTTTTCTTCGTTACAGAAACAAAAAATAAGTTTTAAAATATGCTGTAAGTGTAGATATACCGCCCAAATCTACTTTTGCTGACGGCGCAAAGAAAAACTAGGTTGACGAAACAAGCCAGTTGGAACTATAACGCGTCACTCATAATGATATTTCGCCTAGAGTTTTGTGTCGCCTACAATGTTTACGGCTTCAGGAGTATTTTATTTTTCTACATCGTACCCGAGTCGTACGTCGCTTGAAATACAGTCACATGATATTGTGTACACTGAACCAACTTCGCCACATTGGTAAACAGGGAAAGGATCAATAAAACGAGAAAGTTAGGGTCGTGCCAAATATGAACGGATGTCAACTGAACCAGTTTAGGTAGAAGAACAAAGCCTTAAAACCTCTGTAGATAAAATAAATAACATTAAATTAAATATTCTTTATTTCAGGCAATTAAACCCATAGCAATATATAAAACATCTAAAAAACTAAGCAGTACAACAAACAATATAAAGTATTAAGTTTTTATAATAAAAAGTCTTTTATCTCTCTTCTAAGATGGATAACATGGAACACAGCAGCCACAATTTTGTTACAGCTCAGAGCTATTTTTCTGTAGAATGAAGCCCTATAGCATCTCAAATTATTTTGTAACTTTTGAACACTGAAAACTGTACCGAACTCAAACTTACTACTACAAGTAATTAGCAAAATATAGGTACTGTCGTCATTAATCACTCGTGCACCCACGAGCCACAAGCAGTCAAGTTTATTATTGACGTGGAATTTTCCGACTTCGCACAGCTATTGTTGGACATATAAATATGGCCAGGTAGGTATGTAGATGCAAGTCGTAGTGACGTAATCACATTTTCATTAACGTAGAATGTCCGCGTGGGAGCGTCCACTGTCCATTGATACTAGTACTTTTGCGTTCATTACTTATACTCCAATTAACTGCGAAGTCTGCGAACTAGGATTTATTTAATTAACTTTATATGTAATAGTTTTATAACTAATAATTACAGTGTTAAAATTAACATATAGTTTGTCAATTAGCTTGGCGTATGAATTATTAAATCTTTCTTTAGCAAACAGCAAATTAAAATTTATTACATTTTTAGCTAAATTTCGAAGTTAAATCAGATCACAATAAAGAATAAAAATGCTACGTGAATACTCGTAGATCAAATGCATACTCTGTGACCGTAATCTGAACGAAATGGGGACTAATTCAACACGGCACTGTATAATAAAGCAATATCGTTCAAAGGGTGGTCCGCAACCAACCCTATCGACTTCGCTCACCATCTGTCCACTACGTACATATTAAATATTCTGTCGAGTCCCATATTACATCTGGTAATGTGATATAAATTGAATGTTTACAGTCTCAGTTCCGTTCCAGTACGGAACAGTCCGGACTGACACTATCTAAAGACGGCTCACGCCCGGAACTAGGTCAGGCCCGTGCCAGGCCTTTGAACGCCTTTAAAACCAAAGAAAAGAATCCCTACCTAATTGTCGTTGAACAAGTTAAGTAAATAAGAATGGTTTAGCAATCAAATTATCCATACGCTTTCCTGCTCCTTCACGCGAGTATTCTTACAATAATGTCTCAGAAAATGTGAATTGAAAAGTACCTAATCCTCTTTGTCTACAATCTCATGTAATGAAACGAGACACGTGTCGCTGATTTCTTTGAAATATAAATAAAAATGTTTTCTATCACATTTTAGATATAAAGTCTAATTTGTCATGAACAACTTTCAGTCTTATTCAAACTGCGTATAATAAGAACTTAAGACACGTTTTCGCATTGGTCGATATCGATACCGAATCGACCAATCATCTTCACGCAAAATTTCGTGACGGTCCAAAAAGGATTAATGCAAGAACGAAAATAAAACAGAATTATAATCTTTCTTGGAAAGTAACGCTTATTTATTGACAGTTGAATGATATTACGATCACAAACACACGCGTCGCTAGTCGATACCCTCGTCATCCTCGCGTTAAAAATGTATCGAATATCATCCTAAACATTAAAGTTGCGTAAAGGTCACTTATTTTTAAACGTTACACATTCAACTCCAATTCAAAATAATATGGATATTTCGAATCTTAACGGCACTTGCGCGTTTTTTAGTTTGGTAGAGTGAAATACTCGATAACATGCAGTAATCTATGCAGATCTTATGCAATGCAATTAAATAAGGCACGTAAACATGACTAGGTACTCGTATTTTTGTATTATAACGCTCATCATGATAGCTTCGAAATTTAAGATACCTAAACACAATTTGCAGAGTGACCGGTCTAATTTAACATTATCTAAGGATTTTATTAGCTCAATCACGAGGAAATACACGTGTATGCAACGATGATTAATTCTATCCGTGACATTTATTTATCTTATATTACGATATTCGATTACAATCATTATTATATACAGCAGAACAGGAGGTACATGTTCATAACACAACACATGAACAAAGCCTTGCTTCAAAACGAAAAAGGCAGAAAGTAAAAGTGCCTATGTATATTTAAAAACTAAGGATCAATGATATAATTAATAGTTATAGATTCTGAGATTATTTTATTTTGTTAATTTTTTTGTAACAATTACTCCCTCAAAGTACACCCTGCACAGCTGTTAAGGTCTAATTAGGATTATCATTACGGTCGAACCGGAGCGTACTTAGGTAGTTAATATACATTACCTACTTACAGCGCGAATAAACTTAATTCTGCCGTTGCGTTACGGTCAATCTACAGCCTATTTGGTGGAAGCAAGAAATCTGACCTCAACTTCTCACTGAAAATCTTGAACAAATACTAAAACAAAAGAGGAAGATTAAATGCTTAATACAGATTTCACGCTTGAAGATATTTTTTTACTGCAATAAGAAGGTCGTGTACTCAGTAAAAGTCATTCGTAAGTGATGACCTATGAGTAATTTTTCGGTGAAACTTACAAGTGGAAGTGATTCATTCTTTCACTGTCTTCTGAACAAAACGATATCAAGCGGGTTAGTCATCTAAAAAAAAAACAAATCTAATTTCACTGTCAAAATATTGTAATTTTCAATGAAAAGTGAATGAGTATATTAGCTGCTTATCCCTCGTTAATCAGAGACGACTTAAGATAAGCTTCAGTGAATTTAGACTTCGTGGAGCAGCAGAATTTAGCGGGCCGCGAGAGCCCTTATTAAGATTGCCAACTCTCCAAGAAAATACCGAGAAAAGAGGTAAAATATTTGTGTTGAAGAAATACAGAGAGATTTCTCGGCGTACATTTTACTAGATGAATTTAATTTGTACAGTATTTTGAGCAAGTTTACAAATACTAAAGCGGGAAAGTAAGTTGTGATAGAGCAGCGATTTTCGTGCCAGTCGCGATGGTATTCAGAGAAATACGACCAGAGTGGAGTTATTTAATAAAAAACAAAAGCAGTGACTCTTATCATAAGATTTTCATGAAAAATATAAGCAAACTATGCAACTTATAGAAGTTTGTATATTCGTCTACATACACATCGTTGCTACAGAATGACATTTAGGTACATAGCAAATATGGAAAGTAGTAAAGCTAGTTATAAAACAAAAAGATTTTCAAATACATATCTTATGAATTGTGACTTAAAATTCACTTCACAATGTTTGTAATTCACCTAGTATCTTATCAGAGAATAACAAATAAGTTCTAAAGAACCGGGTATCCCAATATAACTGCAATTACCTTCTACTTATCGAACCCTCCCCAGAGTTCAAAGCTTTCAATAGAAACAGACCTTCGTTCGTTTGAATGACGCCAACCAATATCGATTCCCCATTGACGTCATGTACACAGAACAATTGTGATCTTAACATTGAAGAATCAGTAAAATAAAGGAAATGAAGAAATACAAAGTTTCTTTCTTTTATATTTTAACAGCGACAAATGTTCCGAGGAATTATTTCATTTATAATCTTTATGTTAGACAATTGTTCTGCGTTATTTGATTGGCCTGTGAGTCGAAATTCCTATTTCTGTTGGGTGGGTTGGGATAGGTTATAGTTTACATACGTAGCTTAAAGAAAATTGTATGAAAAAATTTTAAACTTATCACTACAAGACAATCTCTTGTAAACAAGATTTCAATGAAAAGACATAGGGTTCGTTTATTTTGTTGAACTAATTCATGATTTAATACTGAATAGAGTGAACAGATTCATTTATTTATTATTTAGAATCAATATTAAAATATGTAAATATTATTGATTGAAACGGTTAAAACTTTATCTTTTTATCACTGATTGAAAGAAGAACAAAGAACTCAGACATATATTATTTTATATTTGAATGTATTACTTATACCAGTATCGATTCCTGTAATATAAAAACAACTGAGAAGCCCCCGTATTCGCACGGGTGCAACATGCTCATAGTAAATTTCTCCACTATTTAATGGATGATATTAGACTTATAAACCTTCCTCTTAATCACTCGTATACACTCGGCAACAAGAACACGGAACCAGAGACACAGACCGAGAGCGTAGCGATAGATATGTCTTTGTAAGCGCATATACAATATATGTATACATATATCACTACAACAGCGCATGGACCTGATATTGCCTTTTCTTTTTTGTTTAGGTTGAGAGGAATCTTTTAATAGTTTTTTTTGAAAAGTAGACAGGTAAATCAGTGATAACAAAACTTAAGAACTTTCGATGCTGTGGCGGTTATCTAAGAAAACAAATGACTAATCGAGGTAGCACGGGTGGCCAACCGTACAAAGGGGCGGGCTGCTAGTCACTACATAGTATAAAACAACGTTGCTTTCTCTGTCCCTGCATAATTATGTATTCATCTTTAAAACTACAAAACGGATTTTTATGGGTTTTTTTAAATAGATAGAGTGATTGAAGACGAATGTCTATATGTAATTCAGTATCAGCATTACCCCTTTGCCAAGCTGGGTGGGTCGCTAGTTGAAAATAAACAAGGCGTTTTCAATCAGTCCTATGCTTTTTGAAACGACTTGATCAATTTATTGTTTGTTATCATGTACTTATGTATCCCAGCCCTGACCTTTACCCAACAGTTAGTTTACCAAACAAATATTACTGTGAGATGTCACCTTTGCTAGTTCAACGTTGCCTAGTACATCGAATTTTCAGTACAAATATTATTTGGCTCGATATAATTATGTAGGCTTTATAAACAAGTAAGCACTGAACTTAGATTGCTTTTAGACTTCACTGTAGTACTACCTACTTTTTTAAAATCGATAGTTCAACTAATTGGGAATGTCTTCTTTTGTTGGTATTTAATAGATTTGCTTTTCAGCCGGAGTTGCGGGTCAAACGCAATAAGGTGCCGCGGCCTCGACCTGCAGAAGGAAAAGGAACTGGCAGGTTTTTAGTCACTAAAAGTCTGACACTCGCTTCGCCATACCCTGGACGAGAGAAGAAACAAAAAGAGTCCTAAACTGTTATACGTTTTTAAAATACTGAACATTTAATATTTTTATACTTACTTACACTAACTTCGTTTTTATTTTTCGTAACTTTTCAGTAATAATTATCCTGAACATTGACAATTACTTACTAACACATAAAGACAAAACCAACATACACATACGTACTAGATTTGTAAATTGTTAAATTAAAATTGGCATAAATTAGCATGTCGGCACGAAGTGGGGCCGTGGGTTTAGCACCGCGATTGCTCCAGGTCGGCCGATCGATTCCGAGGCGCCGACCCGGTCAACGCTTGGTAGACAACAAGCCTGCCGTTTGACCCCCGCGTCGTGCCAACCACGCTCGATACTTATTTACCTGCCATGTGAACACGACAATGGTTGCCACTATTGTTCATTTAATGTTAGTTATAATACTACGAAACATATATCATGCACTTATTTCCCGGGCGTCGTATATGTACAACGTTTTAGTAGATGTATTTAATTTATAAGAGTAAATGCAATAATTGGAATACAATACAGCGTCGAGCACTGTTATTGGAGGAGCCAGTATCAAGAAACGACATCTTATTGTAAGCAGTCCCGCTTTTGAACATTACAATCTACTGCGAAGTTGAAGAATATTTTCGAAGACTCTTTAAAACCCCCAAGAGTAAAATCAAGCAAGGCTAAGTATGACTTGAACACGACCTTACCCAACTCAAAGAACAAGCTACATCCAGCCGCCATTTGTTTTAATGCTACCGCTTATAATATTAACAGACTCGTACAAAAACGCGTTTAAAATTAGCATTTTTATTCGACATAAATCGTGGTTGTGTTTCTAACGACGTATCGATCCCAACGTTTTAGGAATTCTGTCATTAAATTTGAGGCAAAGCTACGCGCATGCTACATACTACGAAAATAGCTGCGGACGCGTAAATAACCGGTTTTGTATATCGCTTTGTTTTGTTTCGTCTCAATATGATTTATTATAAGTAACTAATAATACGTTTGTTGCTATTTAATAATACATAGTCTTGTCATAAATATATAAAATTAATTGATAAGTTATTTATTATGTAAATTGGAACTAAAACTCGAACTTAACAAAAAATCACGTTTGAAGACTGAAACCGGTAACACAGTTGAATTAAATTTATGTCTCAATATACCTTGTTCAAGCAGCTTACCTAAATGTCATTCAAATCCATAAAGTAGCTTTTACGTAAAAGAGTATCAAACTTGCTAACATCAAACTTACTAAGTTTCTCGTTTAAAATATTAGTTGGATTTGAAATAATGAAAAAACAAACATTCTTTATGGAAAAAAGCGCATACAATAACAAAAATGCCATTACCGTTTTTGTAATACAATCTACTCGGTATCCTTCATTATCTAATTACATTGTTATAATCCACAATGCCATAATTTCCATGAAAGCTTGTGCCGCTGTAAACGTACCTACATATGTTTTAATTGCGTACGTTTCGTGTCAATCAAGTGCTCAGTACTCACCCGGGGAATGGCCGGCCAATTACATTTAATACCTACTTCGTCAGTTTCAGAAAAACCTCAAACTGGACCTTCAGCTGTCGACCATTGAAATATTGGTGATTGCTATCTGGTTAATCGATTTATTGTTAATCGATTTTGACATGCCTGGTTACTAGTGCGAAGATAATATTAATATTGGTGAATTTCTACGTGAAATGAGCAAGTCCTAAAAGTTCATAGAGAATTGTAAACGGGTGATTTTTAAAAGTCTTTTCGGACATCTTTACGAGAAAAGTAAAAAATGTTGTTGATCAATAAAATATAGAAAACGAAAACCTCTATAAGCAGAGTAAGTAGATTTCTGAGCAACATAAGAACAAGATACTAATCGATAAATAACAGTAAGTTTAATCCCTTAAATTGACCTTGCTTAGTTTTACTTTGCCCTACATCTCACGGGCAATAAGGTATATAATATAACATACCTATATATTTCACGGCTTATCTCGAATATCCATAATATATTCTCCTCTCGTGCGTGCAAGACCTTGTTTAATGTTGTTCTTAAGCCAAACAACGCCCTGTACAAGTTTTTGTTCTATTTGCGAATATATAAATGGAACAATGTTTCCCCAAATTATACAGATACTCACTTAAATTAAATCATATGACAAAAAAAATAAAATCAACAACACGAATGACTTCATTCATTTTTAATTTAAATATAATAAAAACATTGTTTTCCTTGAATCGGAAACGTGGCGGTTACTGTGAAGATTCTTTAGCATTTACTTCCATTGAGTAAGTAGGTCATAAAAACATTGCGATGTGTCTTGAAAAATGTGAGCCGAAAATATTGGAAGGAATGAACGTAAAATGGGAGGAAGATAATACGAGGCTTTAGAAATGACATGCTCCAATTGTCTGGTAACTCAGATGAATGGGAACATTGGTGGGATTTCATGTCTATGAAGAACAAAAGCCCTTCGTCTAACAGCGAATGAGTAAGTTAAAACTTGAGTGAAGCTTGGCTTTGATTTCACAACTTCTCTGTTCATTATACGGGTTTTCAATTAAATAGAGAAGGGTTGAATTACTCCTATATTTGTTTGACATTTTTGGTACATTACTCGGTAAAGTTTACCGTCGGTATTTTAACGCTGGTATAGAATTTCGGTCATTATTTGTAGGTATAGTAGGTATATGCTGAGTATAATTTTATAATTATATATAATAAGGAATATTAAGTGTGGGAGCCATGCTTCGGCACGAATGGGTCGGCTCGGCCAGAGTGTTACCACGGCCTCTCAGAAAAACGGCGTGAAACAACCGCAGCGGTGTGTTTCGCATTGTGAGTGAGGTTATTGAAGACCCAATTCTTTCCCTCCCTAATCCCCAAAAGATTGGCAACGCTCTCCTCTGTTGTTGCGAATATGTACATGGGCGGCGCTAATTGCTTACCATCAGACAACCCGCTCGTTTGCCGACTTATTACATAAAAAAAAAAGTAAATGACATTGAGACAAGATGCGGTAGTCCGATGTTCGTATGACATGTATGACGTTAATTACAATCATAAAGATTTGAATCGCTTGAGATTACAAAATTGCGCAATTTGAGAAAGTCATCATATATTGTCTATTCTTATAATGACTTTCTAAAATTATGTGTAGGTATTAAAAAAATATGGCACGTGTAGAAAACCCCGCATTCCCGCGTGGGTTCTTGGCCCTTAACTCGGCTCTTATTGGTCGTAGTGATGTTATATAGTCTTTCTCGATAAAAAGACTATACGACATAAAAAAGTTGCATCACTCGATCCAGCGGTTTTGGAGATTAGCATTGAAACAAGCAAAGAGTTTAGCTTTATTATATTACCATACTCAAAATAGTAATTTGGACATAACACGTTACTAAAAGTTTTAACACTGTTCGTGAAAAGATCTTTAACTCACAGTAATTAAAAATCCTAATAGGTACTTATGAACATGTCTAATAGATAGGTACTTCGCTCATTAGTCGGTTGGTCCATCTTAACCAAAGAAATATACCCCTAACAAGTTACAAATTGGACCATAAAATTCATCAAAGTATTTTTCATAACGAAACAAATTCAATCACCGTACATCAAAAAAAAAGGAAATCAACCACAAAATGAAAGTTGGTAGCAAGTGGAAAAATATTGGGAAAACGTCCACGTTTTTCTCACTTTCCTTTTATGTCATTTATTCCGTCTGTCCAACTTTTTGATTAGCTGAACGTAGCCGGATGAGAACTCCAGAGATATTTCCGCCGTAGCTAATACTTTCTTTGACACAGATAAAACATGTGACCAAAATATCCCATCACAAATTGTGGGAAAGTAAAAGTATGGGAAAACGGAACATTTGTTTAAAAATAGTGGTGGACAAGGGATAGGACGTGTGAAAAGTAGAATCACAAAGATTTCAGGTATGAATGATACCCGACCCTTCGGGGTACGAACCTTTTTGGCACCTCAACAACACGATTAAAATATAAATACTTATAACAGAATAGCTAGCTGGCTGCTTGTGGGCACGGAGAATGAATAATTTGCAAAGAAAATTATACATTATTCGTTTAATTAGTAATTGCTTAGGATTCCTTGAGGTCTACTTTTCACTAATTCACCAAAGAACGAATTTTCTATATTGGTAAACAGAAAATTGGCCATTTACTAGCCCAAATCTAGAGGCTAACTAAGTTAATACGACAATATCGCGATAATTAACACGCAAACGTAATCAATCCATGTATTTAGTACCAAAGTAATTTTACACAGCACATTAATCAGAAATTGCGAAACACTTACAACCACTATCTACATTTCGGTCAGGTTAAAAGCCGTTTTATAATTAAAAACAAAATGTAAATAGGCCTAAATAACAAAGGAGGTACAATAACATACAATTCACTTTAATTAAGTGACCTAGTTTACTACGTTTTGTCAAACAACGTGTTATGTGGAACATCATATACATACGCACCATTTTCACACGACACGACTTCTTTTTAGAATTTTTAAAGAGCTCTCCGAGTCGGCGGCCATTGTGGTTATTCCGGGTAAAAGCCTCCTGTGTTCGTCGCAACGAGGTAATTCTGCTAGAAACTCGTGTGTTCGTCAAGCAGTCGTTATATTTTCAGCAAACATTGTCAGAGAAAATAAAAGTAACAATTAAATATTTTCCCACCATTTTCTACACAAGACGCGTATTTTTTATTTGAATTTAGAATGCATAGAATTAAATTTAAACATTTTATATATTGTTTTTTTTTTGAACTTATATTAAACAATGCTATTGATGATTCAGCCAAAACCCAGGTATTCTTTTTTATTTGGCTTAATTTAAATACAAGGGTTTTAAAAATAATAGCGAAATAAAATCATTAGTTAATACCTAATATTAACAATCTAAGATAAAAAATGAGCCTCAATTTAATTTAAGAACCTATTCCATCACGTATTCCATGGTGCCGCCAAAATTGAAAGGAAATCTAATTCAATGGGCTCTTCAGCAAAACGTACACTATGATCTTTCTCATACTAATTTTATTGTAAAAAGCTTATTCTTTTACATTTTTATGTAAAGTTAATCCGGGAAAATGATCAAAGTAGTACAAGAATCTTTTGAAGCCAGCATTGCAAAAAAAAATGGGCATGACATGTTAAGCATTTCTCTTTGGTCTATATTCTGGGTTGTGTGCATGCAGGTTACATAGGAATGACCTAGTTTTGTCGCAGCCGCATCGGCTCGCGGGCCGTTGCCAGTGGCGACACCACGCGATCGTGATTACACACTAATTAACACTGTTTATAAATAAATAGTTGCCAGCCAGTACTCGTTACTGCGATATCATAGATTTATATCAATATTGTGTAGTTAAAAGTTCAATATGTAGATAACCTGAAACATAGAAACATGAACTTACTAGTACACTTTACAACTTATAATGACGAATCTCCAATAAGTTAATAGTAATTAGCTAAAAAAATATTCCGTATGATAGACATTAAGCAATGCTGAATAAATAAAATTATCATTATAGATAGTTAATCGATTTAAAGTTCATAGATACCATAAAACCAGTAGAGACATGTCTTTTTAGTACATATGTAGGTATCTATATATTTTGCTCGATCAGAATGACAATCTAAAAAGGACTAAAATTACCAGCATCGTATTAATCAATCAATTAATTTTAGTATTATGATAATAAAAGATATTATTTTTAATATTTATCTTTTTGATAGGTATTTAAGGCTTAACAGGAAATGATTGGACAAAGTCAAATAAATACCAATAAGTCTTAATAATTCGCGGTCACTTAGATCGTCATTGATATAAATCAATTTCACTATTTACAATAATATGTAAGTATGCAACCTCTAAAGAAAATACGTACTTAACCAATCTTCATGAAATTTTACACACATATAGCCAAAAGTAGTTTAGGTATGTTTGTGGGAGATACCTGGAGAGACTTAGGCTAATTCACGCGGTCAAAGCCTTATAAAAGCTATTTATGAATAACTAGAAATATGAATGAATCAGTCATGAAAATAAAATAAGTGATCAACATAAAACACAATAAATTTTCTTTCTATACAATATTGAAATCTTGCCAAATCTGGTCAAGAATTAAGTCTGACCCAAAATTGGCGAAAACGCCAAAAAAATATAGATTTACTTAAGTATATAAACGCCATTAACTCATTAGGACAGGTAAAAAGTAAAAAAACGTATTCACATTTCGTCTAAATTCACACCAAATAGTCCAGAAATTCAGGTCATTTTTTTGACTCTTACTTCAAAGTCAAAGTCAAAGTCAAAGTCATTTATTCCAACTAAATCATGAATACTCTTGGAACGTCAAAATAGAATAGTAAGTATGTCAGTCTGTTCGTCAGTGAAGCTAGGTGCATACTGACTAAAAATCCCCATTCCTTCTCCTGCTCCAGGACGAGGCTGCGATACATTATTGAGCTTGATCCGCGACAGAAATTCAGAACAGAACTTAAATAAACTGTCGAATATAAGTGAAAGTTGCTGAAACTATAATAATATCTACCAGTTCAGAATTTGATAAATATAAACAGTTATATTAAGATCGAAGAGGGACGAATAGCAATTTTGAAAATACAAACTGGAGTGGCGGTAAAGATCAATACAATCATAGACAAAGTTTTGAAATCTCGGGTTCAGTTGAGGGCAAGTCATCCTTGTAGGTTTGGCTTAAAATAGCGCTGAAATATCGTCCAGTCCTTCGTTTTTTGGCCTACCGATATTTAGCACAAACGAATATATTTGTTTGTAATAAATTTGAAACTGGCGCGCACCGGTACGTTTCCTACAATTTGAGGATCCCACAGGGACTAAATTTTCTTTTCGTACACCATATTCCACCTATTAACCTTACCGATTATGACTGTAGAACAAGTTTAAAAAAATATGGCAAAAATATTTAGTTTCATTAAAAGTTAACACCAAAAAAAACAAGACTTGATTGATTAAACTTTCCCTGCTATCGTAAACTTTCAACACAACCTTGAAAACGTTGTTAAAACATTGACGAAAATAATGTTAGGCCGACCACAAAAAGCGGGCAAAGGCTCAAAGTTCAACTACACATGTACGCTAAAAACCGAAGACTCATAAATCTAAAAACTTTACAGATTACATTTTCACGTAGGTAAATGATAAAAGATATGAAACTAACTGAACTTTACTAGTAGTACTAATTAAATCATAACAAAATCATTTTTGGTAGTTCTTTTTTTGGTAATACAGACTCGAGTCACACTTCTCACAAATCCGTTCATTCCTTCCACCTTCAGTAAATTGTATAAAGCTAAGGATTAACTCGGCATACTGATGTAGTAACAGGTTAATTATAAATGAGCTCGTGTGTGGATGGGCTTAAATGCGACAGACACGACAGCCGGCGTCACGCGACCTACGGCCAACGTAGTTTTTGTATTTTCGAGGTAAATGCAGGTATATACTCGTACTACTATATATATATAGGTAGATAGTTTGGTAGCTACGTGCTATTGGGTCGAATTTTATAAGTTACATCACGTACCTACCTTATCCTAAGATAGGATTACATGAATTTAGTAGGATTTTTCTCGTTTACGTCTCCACGCAGCTTTCATGTTTAATGAAAAGAAAAGTATTGAAATCGATTCTCGCTGACAAGAATAGACCTCTATTAATAATGTTTTCCAACTTTGACACTGAAGTCTCTGTCAGAGCACAGACCGCGAACTGGAATGTAGGGCAACCGCTAAGCCTCGTTAGGATTGATAAATGTCTCATGTCTCCAAATTGGCAATATGTGTTGGATGTCGATTCCCAAAACAAATCACTCAAAGGGTAGAATATCTTGGACGCGACCTACAAATCGGTAAGACGGATCACTTTGGCTATACAAAAACGTCGTAACAATATAAGACCGGCTTTCCCTAATACAGAAAAATTTGAAGATCGTGATTTCGGGCTTAAGTCAACTGAGTCGGCGAAATATCTAGTCCCGCCTTCGGCACGTTATGTAAGGCGCGAAAAAATATAAGAAGGCACAAGATTTTTTATCAGTCTTACTTGACCTTGTAGATTAGATTTAGACCGTTGCTTCTATTTGCCGGTAGGTTTAAGGGTGAATTGCTTAGATTACTTTCTTATCTACTTTAATTAAGGAGCTTCAAAAAATCTTCTTTACAATGTTTTAATTGTGTGTGGTACTTACTAGATAAAAAATATATAATGTGCGGTTATACCTACCGGTGTCACATTACCTATAGGTAGAGGTATATATTTTTAAACCCTGCAAATTGGAAAGGTTTTCAACTTTCAGTGAAAAGTGGTCCTTATTGGGTCCCACACGGGTAAGTTACACAAAGGGACACACCATTGGAACAATCAGCTAAATCAAGTATAAAGGTAAGGGTCAAGGACTTGCACTGAACGAGTACTAGGTGAAGCATTAAATTACCTATTCCAACAATATTTCAAGGCTAGCTTCCTACAAAAGAATTTTCGTAAAATACTTAAACGTGAATGTTTACCAAATCGAGAAATTGAACTGAAGGGGTGTCCCCCAAATATAGCCCGCCTCCCCCCGTACCTGACTGAAATGAAAACATCCGATTAATTTTGCTATAGTATAATAAGTCGTAGCAAGCAAGTAAGGCAATATAAATTGTTGCAGTCAGTTACAACTAACTGTACTACCTAATACAATTACCCGTTGTTATAAAAGGAATACAAGAAATAAATGTTGTTCGGGGGTCGTCGAGGGTGGGCGCCGGGTACCGGGCGTGCGGCGGGGGGAGGGGGCGACGTCAAGGTTTAAGTTCGGTTCGTTCGGGCGCCACTGCGGACTATGCGTATTTCTACGTGGCGGCTGTTACCCGACTGAATTACGGTGCTCATACATACGGCGCGATGTTCGACGGCGACTTGTCCCTATTAACTGACGAAATACCTTGTAACCGACCAAGATGTATAGATGTAATTCGTTGGGCTTTTGTGTTTCTGTATCGTTTCACGAGAAGAACTAAAAGATGTTAAATCTAATAAATAAATGTTTTTATTGCCAGACACCATGTAACCTCTTTTCAGCGTTATCGTGTAAAAATGAACGAGTGATGCCACGTAGGGTTTAAGTACCTACAGATGTATACTCTGTTTTATGCTATGATCTTATACCTTGTCCGAACAAGAAGGCTATCCTTATTGGTTGTGACCACAAGATCATTGACAGTCAAAACGTTAATGTTATGTTAAAATTAATACAATGATACTTACACTCGGTTTCCGAAAGGCCGATCAATGTTAAAATTAATTTAATCTCTTGTCAAGTCATCTGATTGGTTGACTGAATTATCAACAACCAATCAGATGACTTGACAAGAGATTTGACACATAGTTACTTGATTTTAACACTGACCGGGCTTTCGGAAACCGGACATTAGTCACTTAGTATATTTCATTTTAGGCCTATTTCACCATCTTTACATAACTACCCGTTCAAACTAATTCTGTTCTATATTCAAATTTATTTGCACCATACAGTATTAATTGCTATAAAAGTTAAGTATTTGGAAGTTTTATAATTGCTATAATACTTACATATATGAAGGTACTACTTAATATAACATGTATATCTAAGCAATTTTATAGATATATTAACTAGTTATCACTAGTTGGTGTATGTTATGTCACTGAAACTAAAGAAAAATCTTGTAATTCAATTTAAACCCTGTTCTTAGTGAGGATTTGTTGTACAAGTATTTATATAAATAAATATTGCGCAAAGTTGTGAAATTATTTTATGATTTTGATTTTTTTTTGTTTTCATGTCGAGCCGTCAAATGTTATGTGTCGCGAAAAAGATTTTATAGGATATTTCGGCTTACGAGCAGATCGATTACCTGATGGTAAGCAATCGGCGCCGCCCATGGACACTTGCAACACCAAAGGGGTTACAAGTGCTTTACCTTTTGTGCGTTATCGTTGTTTTTTGTGAAGGACAAATCATCAAATGACTTTTCCCGCCCAGGGCAGAGCGGGAGGGAGTGTCAGACTCTTACTGACTAAAAACCTCCCGTTCCTTCTCCTGCTCTGGGCCGGTGGAGGTCGCGGTGACTCATTGCGCTTAACCCGCAATCTTGGCTGATTGAAATTGGATGATGGGGAAAATATTGGGTCTCCGGTAAACAGACGTGTTGTGTCACGCTTATAATCTGTAAAGCCGTGGTATCACTCCATTCTTTACTCGATTCGTGTCAAAGCAGGGCTCTCTCACACTTAGTGTGTCGTCTCTAATATATCTGTAGCCAAAATAAAATGACCTGCGCTATACAGTACCAGAATTTGGTAACTTGGTATTGAGTCAATCTATACTAATATTATAAAAAGGTAAAATTTGTAAGTTTGTATCGTTGGAACCGCTGGACTGGATGGACGGATTTCCAAAATTCTTTCACTGATAGATAGCTACAATGTTCCTGAGTGCTATAGGCTATAAAACATCATGCTACGACTAAATAGAGCCGAGCAGCGGGTGAAACCGCGCGAGAGTAGCTAATTAATGATAAAATGAAAAAACTTGCCTGTCCCATATCGGAGAGAATAGAGGGAAAGAGGAACTTTAGAGACAAAATTTATTGCATGAACAACGAAATGAATGGAGACGGAATGTGAAAAAAACTTGAAACACAGCCAGGTAGATAACAAGACCAAAGTTAAATCGAGTTTTAGCTGAAATTAGATCTAAGTTTCACGAGAACACATCACTGAAGATTTTTAAGGTACAAGAACGATTATAAAGTCATTAATTTGTGATACTCTATGGTACTTATGATTGGGTAGTTTCCGAGGTCGAAAATAAATTAATCCGACGTTTCAATACAATAACATATTGAAAAATAACTATACTATCTTTCATCGACTGATCGATACACTAAATTTTAGCTACCCTGTTAGCTACAAAATGTCTAAAACTTAATGTATCGATCGATCAATGAATAAAAAATATACTTAGTTACCCCCCATAACATCTAAACGCCTTTTTGCTACGGGGCTTAAAAATTAATTGCTGTTCGTTATTCTCGCTAAAACTCGCGAACGGCTGAATCGATTTGCTTGAAAGTATTGGTCTTGAAATATTCGTGGAAGTCCAGGGAAGGTTTAAAATGTGAGAAAAAAAGTATTTATTAACCGTTAGGCAGTACGAAGTTTGCCGGGTCAACTAGCTTTCAATAAATTGTGTATGCCTCACGGCAATGAAATAAATCAATCAATAATCAAAAGATTAACACACAAGATGACCGTGTCTGTACACTGGAAGTTGTAAAAAAAGCCTGAAAGGCTGGCACAGTGTCTGAGCAACCGATTCCTTGGCAATAGGGTTCGAATTTAGCACAGACCACAAATTCAAAAATAGTTGTACCGTGTCTGCGTGTAACGCACCCTAAAACACGGCAGAAAGTCCTAGTAAGGGGCAAAGATTTATCTTTAAAGTAATACACTAATCATTATCATAATTTATTACATAGTACAAAGCAAAGTCGCTTTCTCTGTCCCTTTATCCCTGTGTATGCTTAAATCTTTAAAACTACTCAACGGATTTTGATACGGTCTTGTTTCATAGATAGCGTCATTGAAAAGGATGGTTTATATGTATAATAACATCCATTAATAGTGGAGCAGGAGCTCTAGTAAAATATATAAAAGAGAGCATTTTAAATACCAGATAGTTGAAAAATGTTATCCGAATAAAGAGAAATGTGTATTCCTCCATATTTTATACAAATAAAGATCATAATACAAAGACAAAAGAGTTGGTTTGGATTTCAAAAGAACGTCAGAAAGCTTACAAAAGTATTCTTTATAACAGTGTTGCAGATAAGCTAAAAGGCATTCGAAAACAAGAGATAGGTTGCATTTTTATTACGTAAACTCATCTGAAAAATGGCTTCCTTAATTTTAGGTTCAAAATCTAATTAATACATGTTTCCACCTCATTAGAAGCTGATTGAATTTGAATCTGGCTGCCTAAAACGGTATTTTACCTGCGAGTAAAATTACCGGCACCGCTTTTCCAAAATTAATTTATGGCCCGTCCATGTAGGTTAAGTTCGTATTTTATTATTTAACTGGACATTAAAGAAAATTACTGTCTCAATGGTTTTATGATTGCCAATACTTAAGAGGTTATTTTCACCAAGAAAAGTAATCGTGATTAATTTGAACAGAACTCAGTTTAAGCGAATTTACGCTAAACTCAGTTTTGATACTAAACGCACATGTCTTCGACATAGGACTGGACAGAAACTTAAGCAAGTTTGAAATTCTTAGTAGAAGCACATAGTCTACATTTGTGAAAACGTATGAACATGAAAAGATGCGCTTTTAAATTTATGTCAACGTTTGAAGATTTTCGTAAAAGAGGTCGTAGTTATAAACGTGTACTCGCTGTTTGTAGTTAGTCAGAGCGTCCCAGCACATAAGTGTCCACTTGCAATTTACATAACCCCGCCATGACAGGCCCTGACTTTATTCCAGAAAGGGCGGGAATGTTACACGTTACTTTTTACGCAGGTGTTTTGTTTACATTTACGAGGCCTCGCTTAATACGCGTGGGCTGTGTAAAAATGAGGTTAAAAGCATTATCATTTATATAAGCGCCGTGAAGAAATAGATTAGGAGTGCTAAAATAGTGTCATATTGTTGATTTTTTGTTATATTGTGCGTACAGTCCAATACTTCAATCACATATAATTTGATGTTCTCAAATATACTTATTTCACTTTCCTGACAAAGTACCAAATCTA
Source organism: Spodoptera exigua (assembly GCA_902829305.4). Taxonomy (NCBI): domain Eukaryota; kingdom Metazoa; phylum Arthropoda; class Insecta; order Lepidoptera; family Noctuidae; genus Spodoptera; species Spodoptera exigua. The sequence continues at coordinate 9,104,085 of LR824616.2, read as the reverse complement.
AAGTTCAGTTCAGTAACTCACATTACATTTTCTTTATGTTCTGTAACCGCTTTTACCTGCATGAACGAACAACAAACTTTATAAAATAACAACAAAAAGATCAGAGCCCAACACTTTCAATAAAACTTCAGATCAACTTCACAAAAACTGTGTTTATCGTTTGAAAACATCAAAGTATTACAAAGACGTCTTTATTTTAGAAATATGAAATAATATTAAAGCAAAAGTTGCAGTAAATTCAGCGACGAAGTACTGTTATTTACATTGAATCCGATATCAAAGGCCTCTCAGTCGGCACTCAAACGACAAACCAGAGTAAATACTTTCCCGACAGTTTTGCACAACGATAACGCTTACTGATTTTATAACTTTCAACTCTGTACTGAATGCTCTGTTTTCTACTTTGACTGTGTCCTGCAAATGCTTACAAATTACGAGTACTTCATAAATGTATAGGCAAATTTTAATGACGTCAGCTAAGCTTTTAAGTTGGAATTTCAATTGTTCTTTAGGATCACATAACATTTTTAGTGGTGGTGTAAGCGATTGTAAATTAGAAAACTTTTCTGTATTGAAAATTATAGATTAGGTATCCTTTGATTGAAGGTGCTTCGAATGTAATCCTTTTACAAGAATCACTTATTTGGTCGTTTTAGCCGACTTCCGCAACCATTCTCGCTCGATAAACCTAGTCGATTCTCTGAATAAACTTAAATGCATGAACAGATTTATGTATCTTCTTCTTATATTAAAAAAAAATGCTGTACGTTAGTCTCGCTAAAACTCGAGAAAGGCTGTATCGACATGGCTTATTGTGGTCTTGAAATATTCGTGGATATACAAAGAAGGTTTAAAAGGTGAAGAAAAACAAAAAAGAAAAATAATATACTTAAGTTATATTTGAGGCAGTAATAAGTTTGCCGTGTCAGCTAGTATAGAATAAACGAAACAGGTACGTCAGAATTCTGTCGATTGGCTCCAATTGTCTCAGTTTACTCCGATGGAAGCTACACATAATTACGTACCCTTGTATATTTTAAAAAATTCACCTTTATAACTTTCACGTAATCAAATTATTCCTGCCTTAGAAGGTACATGTGTAAATGTGATATCGCCGTTCTCAGCAGGGATTGCGGGCAAGCACAGTAGTTTAACGCAATCCAAGAATATTGTAAGAGAAGAAAAGGGGTGGCTTGTAGTCAGTAAGAGTCTGACACTCCCTAGATACTGCCCCACCATAGCATAGCGATATTTATGTGTTCAGGTTGAAAAATCATCACATGATATGATTGTTAACCTCAAAAAACATATACGAGTAAATATCGCAGTTCTGTTTTAAAAAATGCTCTTAATTCTGAATAGTTTTCCCGAAAAGGTCATATATCAACTCATGGCAGGTCTATGATTAAAAAAAACAACTATCTTAGGTAATTAAGTACTACTTAAGCAATATTAAGTTTGACTTACAAATTCGACGACCAAGAATAGTGAAGCTAATATTCTTTATTCCCATTGTATCCCCTTTTTCTTTATATCTAGACAGACCGTAAGAAGGCCTTTTTATTACAGACTGAGTATTTTCATAGTGACCCACTTACAACGCAAAGTAATTTATATAAAAGCTTTAAAAAAATATAGGTTAAAATGATTGTTGTTTCAAGTTGTCCGATCGATACGTGAGTTGATAACGAACGTCTCCATTTTAGGTTTAGGTACAGACTTTTATCAAGGCTATCAAATAAGATCATTAAACCCGTTTTATACCCGCAGGGTTTGGCAGAGTTATTTAGGACATCAATTTTTTTACCCAGTCATGGCGATTCATCCGTAAACTTAATAAAAATCAGATTTAAAAAACGGTCTTAAGACTTAACAGTTTAAAACTACGTCATCGACCAATCTCATTTCCGACGTATCTATACTAATATTATAAAGAGGTAAAATTTGTAAGTTTGTATGTTTGTAAGTTTGTATGTAGGGAGTAATGTTTGGAACCGCTGGTCGGATTTCCAAAATTCTTTTACTGATAGATAGCTTGAATATTCCTGAGTGCTATAGGCTATAAAACATCACGCTACGATTAAATGGAGCCGAGCAGCGTGTGAAATCGCGCGAGAGTAGCTAGTATTACATACTTAGATTAGATTTAGGCTGAAACTTCATCAAGGCCGTCTAATGAATGGAGTTACAAAAAAAAAGAGATTTTTCCGAAAGATAAATCTGTAATGTTGGCAAGCTAAGAGACTTGCTATAAAGTAAAGGCAATGTGGAAAATGTTGAACCCCAATGCCGATCAAGAATATAGGCCAAGGGCGCTCGTTTTTGGAGGGGAACCGCGGAGGCCGAATCGGAACGCGTGACCGACCAAACGCCAAAGACATTATCCAGTTCCTACGTGGAGAATAAAGAATGACTTATCACACAATTACTGTACGCCACGCGTGTAATGACTATTGATTATTTATTTGCCCATGTTCTTAGACAATTTACATTAAAAATATATGCAGGGTAGAACATAATTCGTAAATTGAACATTGGACTGATTTGATAATACATACAGCGAACAAAAATCATATACAACTCACAACCGATTGGGGCCATTCCCACTGAGACGAAAACAGACATAATATTTCTCATTCCTCAGATCAAAACGATAGTCTTCCCCAACATACACATTTGATGTTTATTACACCACAATAAGCAAATAACATCATATATCAGGAAAAAACATGTTTGTTGCACTCCTAATATGTTGTATATAAAAACCGCCCTGACAGAAATGCCATAAAATCGGGCTCTTGGGCTTCCTCGGGCAACTTGGGTACTCCTCCATAACCCGTGTGCTCATTTACATACGTGCGGTCGCAATGACGGCACCTCTCAACGAAATTGCTTTCAGCTTTTACCACGAATAAAAGTCAGAGAGGTAATGTATTCATCCTCTCAATAACCGAGGTTTTAATTGGAAGCAAGATTTAGGCAACGTGAATCATAAACATAGGATATTAATGACGAAAATTCTTCGAACTTTTTATCCGCTCCGCAGAAACTTTCTTTTCCAAGTATGAATTATGTCTACGTAATCGTTCTGGCTGTCTGCTGACGTCACAGTCTCTTAATAACAGTATTTAATAATAATTCGTTCGTTCAGATTTATCGATAGTGGTTATTCCAAATTTAAAATTGTAATACATATCTACGTACTTACAGAAACAAAAGAAAAGAGCACCAATTCCAATTTTGAAGCAAGTTAAAAAAAACTGAATTTAAATTCAATTCTATTTTTCGAAAAGGAAAATGAACAACGAGCAACCAAATGATAGCACTGGCACTGCCAAAGTAACTCTAGGTTATTTGCAAATGAATACGAAAGCTTTATGTACATATAACTAGCAGGACATGAACTTCCTGTTTTCTGTCGTATATCAATGTGAATGACCCTTTCGATATAACAGGGAAAAACCCATCTCTATTGAGAAGATATGAGAAGCATTTTATCAATTAACTAGCTTCTCCGCTGCTCGGCTGATACAGATCGTAGCGTGATCTATACCTACTGTACTAATATTATAAAAAATTGTAAGTTTGTATGTAGGGGGTAATCTTTGGAACCGCTGGTCGGATTGCAAAAAATCATTCACTGATAGATAGCTACAATGTTCCTTAGTGCTATAGACTATAAAACATCACTCTACGATCAAAAGGAGCTGAGCAGCGGGTGAAACCGCGCAAGAATAGCTAGTATTTTATAAACCTATGTAATATGTATAGCCTTCCTAGATACAAAGGCTAACAAACACAATAATTGTTTAATTCGTACCAGTAGTTTCGTAGATGAAGAGAAACAAACTGAACAACTTTATAATATTAGTAAAGATTAGGTTACATAACCACACATTGTATGTAATAATACATATATGAGAAAAGACTAAAATATGAACATTACTGAATAAAACCAAGTATGAAAGGTTTTCAGATCTAACATTTTCATATCGCCGTATTTGTGTAACCGACTATATGTCAATTCTTTCTGTAGATATAGGATATTATGCTGTTCTTACATACCAACCTTGCTATATCAGAATATTGACATTTTCAAAGCATAGTCTATTTTTTCTATCATCATGAAATTTGGCAATAATATGTAGTTTATATTGCCTTATAATATTACTTAAGGTAAATAATTTAAGGTAAATAATATTGTGACTATAAATTAAAATGAAGCTATCCTATCTTTCAAGTTGGATCAAAATGCACACGGAATGCAAATCAAATTTAAAATCGGTTTAGTAGTTTGGGAGTCCATCGCGGACAAACACTTGACACGAAATTTTTATATGTATATGAAGAAGATTATTATGGCACCATATCGAGCTGGTTTGAGGATGGAATTGAAAATGGCAGATGAACCTTTAGGCTAAGTGCTTGTAAATAGTGGTTTAGACTCATTAGTATGTCCATTTATGTTTCCTTATTTAGTGTCAAAGACATAATTTTAGTACCTATGACATTATTTGTAATACATTTTACAAAAACGCAAGTGATTTTACACGCAAAGGTCTCGGGTAGCTGGTGAAGATGGCTTAATAGATAATAAACTGAAAAAAAAAACAAACCGAATAGCCGATAGGTAGCTCACAACTGATTCGCCATTACATATTGAGACGTAATTTACTTTGAATTAAGAACGTATTTTCCGTGCAGTTAACTAAATGTATAGCAATTTCCCTGTTTAATATATAGGTAGCTATTAGATTTCCCATCAAACTCATGACAGTATTGTACACGAACATCTATGTTTATTAATTATATTTACGTATTGAGTGACGCTGTCCTTCAATGTAGGAAGAAAGGACGTTCAAGTTTTTAATTGGAATGTGGGATGGAATATAAATTGAATAATGTCCGCCATCTTTACGTATTATTATCTGATCTTTACCCTTGAGTATATAAGTAAAAAAATATAGAATCTATGACAATACTGTAGGCGTTATGTTAGACTAACATTAACCTGTGAAAGCCACAGACAAGGATAGCGACATATCGAATAACATAGATTAAGAATTGTCATGTCTTCAGAATCTTTATCTTTATATAAGTAAAAATTTGTAACAAATAATATATTTTTGTACGCCCACGAATTACGAATTACAGCAGCAAATTAGCTATAAGTATCTCTTTTACTGTAGTATTATTTTTCCTTATGAGAAAGTATATTTACAAATATGTGTTACTATTGTTATTTTAGCTGTAACTCTTCCATGTATTCAGAATTTCCTTCCCTTTCCATTAGAATCTACATTTTAGAACGAGTATATCTTGCTACACTGACGAACAGACTGGCGTGTTACGTCCTTATAGCTAATGTATTCACAAAGATAAAGCATAGATACTCTACTATACCTACTTATACATAAATAAACTTCATTATTGTATCTCTAATGGTTTCCTTCAATAAAAAACTCATCTAAATCATGTGTTCGCCACTGTTAAATCAAACGCACGTGTTTTTGGGGCAATGTTTATTGCAAGACTGAAGCGCCACCTGCATTACCTTATAATTACTAAAACATAACGTGTATAAGTGTGGGAGAGCCATGCTTCGGCACGAATGGGTCGGCTCGACCGGAGTGATACCACGGCCTCACAGAATACCGGCGTGAAATAACCACAGCGTTGTGTTTCGCCGTGTGAGTGAGGTTACCGGAGGCCCAATCCTTCCCCTCTCCCAATCCCTCCTCAATCCCTAATCCCTAAAAGATCGGCAACGCACTCGTAACTCCTCCGTTGCGAGTGTCCATGGGCGGCGCTGATTGCTTACAATCAGGTAATTCGTCTGCTCGTTTGCCGATCGTTTACATAAAAAAAGGGGTACTCTGGAAACTTTTTGATTAATAAGTTCTTAAGAAAGTCTCCCTTAAGGGTCTGTTAGTCTTCAATAAGTAGTTTAGTTTAATGCTAAATTTTAATTCACAACCAACCATTATCTGCCGAAAAGTACAGCTAAGATACATATGTATGTGTTTGGTCACTTAGGTATATGAAAAGCAACGACTCTAACACGTATCAACCAAAATACTCCCAAATTAATTATGTAAGTAAGTACATTAAAACTTTTTCAAAATTGCGAGTGAATTGCAAAGATATATTCCATTACAGCTTTACAATAAAATAACGAGTTTAACATCTGGTCGCGTGCAGTAATGTATATGAAACTGAATTAGAACACACACACACACGCGTGTAGATAGAATGACACCCACGTATTGTATTGCTTGAAATTGAAATTAGGTCATGTGACAATATTGTTAATGTACCCAAAGTTATGAAGGTTTCCGACGCACTTCTAATGACAATGGGGTTTTGAATTGGTGTAGAACTAAACAGCTTTATAATGTCGTAGTGGAGGTTAAGGTACCCGATTCTCGTGCAAAATGATGCGAGGACGAAACCTAACAAGCACCAATGTGACTGTCACTTATATGTACTTTCTAAGATTATTAAAACATACAGTAAAGAAAACCATCCTGAAGAAACCTTGACTAATGATTTCTAAATTTAAGTTTGAAATCGCCAATACACCTTAAGCCAATGTTGGGATTAGAATGTGATGAAGGCCTTTGCTCAGAAGTAAACACTATTAGGCTGATGACTAGAACCACTTTTGATAGATGAGTACTTAACCTAATAATTAATCCAAATAATCTCAATAACACTCAATAATATTTTTCTTCACAATGTTCTTCCAAGTAAAACACAGACATTGCAAAATTTCCCAAAAGGATTTTACTACTAAAGCTTGTCGAAAATTGTAGACTAATAAATGTCCTATATACATATAATGAACCAAAATAATTCCCTGCGAAATTTCTTCTTAAAATGTAGCATCAAAGCTGTTTAAAGAATGGGTCGAGCAAAACCGGTCATGTTTTTCCAACCCCCTAATTAATCACAGCACTCAATATTCATACTTATCAACCCTCCCCTCATCGAAGTAGTACATCAAAATGAAATATTTATCAAATTTCTTATCGAAAAACACCATTGTTGCTAATAAATAACACAGTTTGTTACTCTCCTATGGGATAGGTTTTGTTATAAGCCCTATAAGGCCTATTAATTAATGAAACTTAAATGGTAAACTGGTTGTCATGTTGGCGTGGTGGCCAGGAGAATTAGGTACTCTCTTCTAATTCATGATGTAGATTGGAACCTGGTGAGTAACTTTTTCCGAGTTTTATACCATTTTCAGTTTGTTTAGACCAATGACTAACAGTAAAGGAATATATCGTGAGGAAACCTGGACTTAAAGTTTTTGGTTATAAGTTTAAAATCGCCAATCCGCTTTGCGCAAGCGTGTTGTTTCATTATCAAACCTACTCCGTCTGAAAAGAGTATTTGCTCGGCAGTGAGCTTAGGGTTATAAGGTGAATTTTGGGACACATAAATAGGACTTAAAATTTGAACGGAGTCTGTTTTCACCCAGCTTGGTTCTTTGCCAAGTTTGATCCTTTTATACTTTTCAACAAAATTCCTAAAAAGCCGAACCCTTGTCGATCAAAATGCTCTTGCTATCAGAAATCAGAATTCTTATTATTTTCACTAACACCCATAACAGGAAATAAAGTTACATGAATTCTAACATAGTGACCAAGGGAATTGAGTAATAAAATAAACTCTGTTAGTCCAATGGAGTGGTAAACGTGGCGAGGTCAACAAATGGATGGGTGACGTTTAACATACGAGCCTTTTAAGTGATGTGCCTACGTCAGCGGGAACTAACACGGGTACATTCTGTTTACTAATATCACTAAGTAACATTAGCACAACAGGTTAAAAATACCTACGAGGTACGTTGCGAAATAAGGTTTTAATCTATTCGGAAGTAAAGAGTTTTATATCGTACATCAAGTTACATACCATTCTGAGTAAAATATTACATAATTTATTGGTATAAATGTAGTACCGAAATATTTGTTAGTACACAATAAAATTGTACATAATGGTTTCCAAAGTCAAAAAATATTACCTATACATAAACATATGCATATATGCACACATGCTTAAGTACAAATATGACATATTCTTAAAAAGTTATTTCTTTTTTTCAAATAACAACTTACTGTCCTAAAATAAATACTCAACATAGACTACTAATATGTATGTAGTTATGAAACAAAATTTAATTTAACATAATTTACTCTTTCGCGTCAGTTACTACGAGTATTGCGTAGTAACAACATTCGTTTAATTAACGCGATCCATAAGCGAAATAGGCCAAGATTTATGTTATCCTTAATTTACATATTGATTAATAACTTCTGTATCTGATTATACGACATCTAAAAACAAAATCGAAACGAAGAAATAGATTATTCGAGTCAAATACGAGTTATGTAATGTTCTGTGCGTACGCCCCAAGCGCCTGCCAAATTCTCATAGCTTCGGTTTTCTCTACGTTTTGTAGACAATTGCTATTCTTGTTACATAAGTGGGTGTTGGTTTCGGAATATTGTTACGTGATACCAGCGTGGAAAGGCCCAATTTAATAAATAATAAGGAAAAATCATTACAGAAACAATTTAATAAAAGATACGTGAAATTGTAATTTAGACTTAAATTTAAGTCTAAATTACAATCTTTTCTGCATCGCCTGTACTAGATGAATTTGAAAATCGAACGTGAACATGAACTATCTGCTAGTCTTATTGAATTCTTATAATTTTGGGAGAGGAGAAACAGGCGCTTAGTACTACTTAAGGTAATTTATAGTAGTTTTCCGAAGTTATACCCTGTGCCATGTGACAATATAGCATTCGGACATAATCCTAAAGACTATGCGTTCATTATTGCGTTATTGAAATCAAAATACCCTGTTCAATATAGTATAACAAGCTTCTCACGCTTTTCGATAAATGGTCTATAGTATAGAATAAATCATTTTGTTTTGTATAGACTCTATACAAAACAAAATGATTTATTCAATTCCATTTAGTAGTTCCGAAGATTAACGCCTTTAAACAAAGAATGAAACTCTTTAGCTCTATAATATTAATAAGAATAGATATATAAGAATGGTTTGACACAAAACCACTTAAATTATCTATCCGACATAGATCTTAAATTCTTAACAAGAGCAGCCATTAGGAGATAAAAATGAAAGGCGGTTAATGACAAACTTCAAGGCGGTATTTCAATTAATTAAAGATAGCCATTAACTCCAGAATTCGTGGATCGGATTAGGATAACAACTTAAGAAATTGTCAAAATTTTAATGCAAATTTCATCGTTTTCATCGCGCCCTGCGATAGAAATTTAAAGAGATACGCTTCTGAAAATTCAGCTTTCTCGATATTATAATGTAATTTAAAACTTTGCCAGATTTTTTTATGTTACACTTGAAGCGTAAAAGTAACTTACTTTCAAAGAAGATCTTTTGAATTTTTCTGACTGAACTAGAAAAATAAGGAAAATAGGTCCAGGTCAAACTGAGAACATTCTTCTTAGAAGTCAGTCAAAAAATTATACATACCACTATAATCTAAAGAGATCTTCTTTTTTAAATTTAGTAACCGTTTTATCCTAACCAGATTTCTCTAGTATAGATAGACCCTTCGATCTTTATGTCAAATAGAGATTTAGCTCCCGTCACGCCATTGGATGTAAATTTTTGACAGCTTCTTTCATTGGCCAAAATGGTTTCTTGACAGATCAGCGACATCTGGTCTATAAAAAACGGTAACATTCATTTTGTCAGTTGTAATACATATTTTGACACAAAACTTAAATTATTTTTATTACTAAGCAGCTTTTATTATCAAATAAAAACAGGCCTTCGAGAGCTCCACCTTCTCTTACGATATTTGGGTATATTATAATAACCTTGGATTACTCGTATTAGCAATAGCAAAACATAATACTGTGTTCTCATAACCTACAAATAAAGAACTCAAACACCCGCATGAAACTTACGCGCTACTATTTGTGTAGGAGTTAGCAACGGAGCAATAAATTTTCTGCCAAACATGACATTTAATTGGATTATACACAAAAACGAGTCCACATATTTATCTAAAGAACAATGGAGCATGAAAAGGAGGTTGGAATACAATACAACGTGATTGTGACTCTATTTTTAAATATTATTTATAACAATACTTTATACATCTTCTTTTATTTGTACCAATGTAAATTTCAGTTAAGGACAAGTTAATCTCATCGAGACTGACTACGAAGTTCCTTGATTCCTACATGCTTTAAAAACCACTTAGGTAGTAGTGTATCTACATTTCATAGCTTAAACTTACCAGAGAAGAATACAGGTCAATAAAGAGAGATTTAATTCGTTTAACCCACGTTGTACGCACGCAATATTAAATTATTTCATCATACATAAAGCAAAGTAAATTATCACAAATTAACTATGTAACCTTCATCGCTCATTAGTCGAACGTTCGCCGACAAAACCCGCCTTTTATAGTAATCGTATAGAAACGAACCAATATGATATAGGTTTAAGTCACTTCATTATATTTTATAAAGCGAACCTAGTATCCAAGCTCAAAGGGTCTCAACGATAAATATATTTCGATCTACCGCTAACTCGGGACTCGGGTCTAATATACGAAGGCTAGTTGTCGTAACAAATAGAATTGGCCGCGGCTCTAAACAAAAAGGTTATATAAACTCAAGAGACCCCTCAGGAATTGATGCCGTATTATGAAAATAAATACATTTATATATTCAGTTGTTTTCCTTTTCTCGGCAAGTAAATTGTCAACGTTAATTAAAATTTCTATTCACAAAGCTTCGGCAATTAAATGCGCCATGAAGCAAGGTGGTCTTAGGTGCTCGACTAACGGGTACCAGCGTATCGTTTTAATTACTTTAGTATAACAGCAGTTGACTACTCGTAACTTTAGAATTTATTTTACGCTGTGAAAGTTTCCCAGTTCAGATTATTGCAGTATAATAGTATTATGGCTTTTGAATCACTCTGGGCAACTAATAAACGGCAATCTATTTAGTATTCGTATTAATTGTTTGTGAGAACAGTTTGATCTAGGATCAGAATTTTGGTTTCATCAAAGTTGAGTGCAGCGTGCACTCAACTTATTTATAATTGTTATCATACAGTGTTTAATACAAAAATTTTCCTTATTCTTTCTTATCCCCTTTCTCACTATCCTATCCTAATTCTCCTTAACTTATCTCCTTATCATGTCCCTCTTAAAATGGTTGACCTATCCATACCCTCTTATAAGCTAGTACATACAAGACAAACTTTATAACTGTATTTTTCCGAAGGGGCGAGTGAGGTAATCTACACGCGCACACGGTCGGTTTCAGTTAAACACCACTCACGTGATACCAGCGGATTAAAACGAACCGATACGACAAATGAAAAGCGAAATTACTACGAGAACACTGTTGTTAGGCAGTGGCTTGTTTACAACACTATTGTGTATATATACATGTAGTATGTATGTACGTATGTAGACAAACTCATGAGCTCGGTCATGTCAATCCCCAAAGGGTTACATAGATGTGTGTGACACACGCACATTTTAGGTACCAGAAGTGTCATTCCTATGTAATAGAATGAGTCTTTTATTAACTAGACACGGTTCTAGTCTAGGTCTCCTATTGTTCTTGGAAGACAAAACTATTACATACAAACGTCTGGAAACATAAATTGAAAATGGAATGCAGCTGAGAATGTAATCTAGACAAAAAATTTAAAATTAAAATGGACAAGATTTTAATGTACATAAATTGTGATGTAGGGAAATTAGAACGAGTCGAGAATGTGCGACTCCTAACCCAAAAACTATTGAACAAATTTTGATACGACTTTGATACTTAAACAGCAAAATGATTAAGCAAAATTAAACACTTTTCTACTTATACCTGTCAACTTGCGTTTACTAAATATAAATGTACGTACGCATTGACCTAAATGTAAAATATTAAGATAGAAATAAAGATAATAAATAATTTTATATCTAGAAGCAATTTGCAAAATCTACCTAAATCACAAAATACCGTTAAAGTCCTACTTCCTACTAAGGTTTTGTCAAAAGAGTGCGCACTTTCGAACAAAACCTATAAATTCTTATTACCGCTGAGCAACGTTACTTTTGCGACATCCAAAAAGTTTTAGAGGTGTATATATAGATACAGTAAAATGCTTTCGTCCTTCCTTACAAGTGGAGAAATAAAAGAGAGGTAAAATAAAAGAAAAAGAACTCAAAATTATGAAGCGGAGGGGAATAGTCTAGACATAGTTATATGACCTAACCAATCCAATGTTTGGCGTTCTTACTATTACTAATTACATTTTTAGAATAAGTATTTTACCAAAAAAAAAAGGCTATAGAACTCCTTAGATTTTTGTCATTTATACATAACACTATATGTATAATCAAAGTAGTATTCACAATTCGAAGTATTTTTTAAAAGAATCAACTGATAATATCAGCGGTAAATGGATGAGTATAGAAATAAAACATATAGAAATTCTTGGAAAAGGTCTGGTTCTGAAAGGTATAATTAATACACCAAAACACGGCTCAAACTAAGTACATACATAAAAGGTTACACCAATTAAAGTTATTGATTTGTTTGAAAATAACTCTCTGCTTGATGATTTTGGGTTATAACTTCCTCGAGCAGATTTTCTAGCGTTAAAGTAAAAGAGTGAAAAGAGGATTAATAAGTCAAGAGATTTATTTACTATTTGAAAGTAGCTTAAACTGGATGTGTTTTTTGCTAATAAACTCTTTCAGATTCGTGTATTCAGCTTTATCATTGAGAATCATATTTTTCTCTCTTTTTTCATAAAGTTTATAGTAACACAATACTTTTTATACAAGGTATAGATACCTATAAACTTTACTTTGTCTAACTCTTTGTTTTTGCTAAAATACTTTGAGAACCACGGGGGCAATATATGTACATATAGACCACGCTAGCGAAGGCTTTGCCCTCAAGAATCATCTGTCCACGAACAAGTTCTTAATATGCCTAAAATGTTCTTAATGCGTATTAACACAAAAACAGGTACTATAACACCTTAAATGCGGGTCATACAGAAATCTATTTTTATGTCAACGTGAGTATCAAACACGGGACGAACCAAACTGAGCACAAAGTTGGTCTTCATCTAAAAACACGTCTTAACTACAACTATCAGAGTTTACGAAAAACCAAAAATGAACCAAAAGTAGTCCAAGTATGATTGAATTTCCAACGTACTCTCTAGGCCTCACGACAAACTCCTTCGAAACGGGAAACGCGACTTTTACGACTGTTCCATCGGCATGTAAAATATAGCCTTGATTTCTGGGCGGCTGCGGTTGGATTTCATGTCGTGAAAGTACGAATAAACTTACAAAGTTAACAAATCAAGATAATTTAACGTCGTCCCTATAAATGAGTTAGCATTGCATATTTAAAGAAGTAGAATCTTAGTAGGGTTGCCGCAGAGTATGGACAATCGGCTGCTGTACAAATTGTAGCAGGAATCGTACCAGAACGAAACAATTCTTTGTGGAATCTATCTACATATTAATTTTTCGGGTCTACGTGTAATGTGTATATGAAATTGTATGTTTGTAAACGCATCCACGACTCAAGAGATCGTTATAGTGTGGGGCAAAGTTTGAAACAAGAAATAGTTTCCATTACTTGTGTAATTGGGTAGTTTCCTAGGTTAAAAATAAATTAATTCGATGTTTCAATACTATAAAATATTGAAAAATAACTTTACTTTTATTCATCGATCGATCGATACACCAAGTTTTAGATTTTTTTTTTAGCTAATTATTGTGAAATAAGTAAGCTATTTGACGCAAAAATGTTATGACGTCATAGCTCAGTTTTTCATACAAATTTCATAGAAAAGTATCGTTTTTGACCTTTAGATAAAAGTAAAGAAACTACCGTATTAAAATTAATATTAATTAACATTCTCCACGGTCTCGGGGTCAATGCCCTTGTCATACAATTTTCAATAAGTATTACTAAATTAAATATTTATTACTTGTTGTTGAATTCTATGTTATAGAGGTTGCGTCCAATGCTGATCATTCGGTTAAGTACCAAAGTACATCGTAGTGAAAGATTTAAAATCCATGCTTAAATTCTTTACATGATATCTAGGTCTTAGTAATTAAGATCATTACACACACAACCTAAATACACCCCTTGGTACATTTTTGGTTTCATTCCTATGTCTTACCAAACTTTATAATAATATGGAAGACAGGAATAAACATCAATACTGAACAAATATCCCTGTATTCTGTAAACCAAAATATTCAAATCAATTTAGCCATCCCCATCCCACAAGAGAATTTAAAGAAATCATCATCACAACTTTAGAACGCGATTCCCTTCTCAAGTGTATGATGGTTCAAAACCATGAATATGTAAAGAACTTCATCTTTATGTATGGATTGTAAATTACCAATTTATTCATAAATATATGCATGTCTTGCTTGGTTGGTGAAGACAATACGAAGCATATGATATGGCCTTAATATACCTCTATTGCTTGAGCTCCATCTATTTCCAACGTCTCTATTACTAAGCATTATACAGAATTAATAATGAAGAACATGGAAAAAGATTTCGTCGATACATAGGTATGTACATATAATATTATGTCAATCAACCAGGAAATCTAACAAATCTAACAAAGTAACTAATCTGTTATTGTATAAAGTATATTGTTTGCTGAACAAACATATTTAAAACGTTAAGATCGTATTAGTAACTTTATTTTATGAAACTTTAAATGTTCAAGTCAGTAGCCTGACTATTATACTTGATCATAAGTCCTCCAGTATTATCACTACTTAATATTAAACAAAGTAGCTTTCTCTGTCCCTATACCCTACGAGTATGTATGCTTATATTTTTCAAACTACGCAATGGATTTTAATGCGGTTTTTAATGAAAAAAGTGATAGAAGTGGAAGCTTTAAACCATACATTTAAAAGAAGAATTAGTATCAACCTAGCACCCATTAGAAACAAGGGTCGCTAGTGTAATAATAATAAAAACAAGAAACTTCAAATGTCTATTATTACAGAAGTATAATATTAGACGTTATTTGCTTCTTAAATACAACGTAATTAGCTGTTAAAAACATATTTCTTACGATCCTACTTATAGTATAAAAGCGAAAGTCTGTATGTATAGATGGATGATGGATGATTGTTACTTTTCCACGTAAATGCTATATAGAACGGATCTGAAAGAAATTTGGAAACCGAAATAAATTATAAACTTTCAACAAATCTTTGAAATATCTGTTATCAACAAATATAATCTTCTGTTAACCAAGCCAATAACAAGTCCCTAATGACGAAGAAAAAGTCATTACGACTGACCCATTTAGTGACTAATCAAAAACTAACTATAATGTAATTTCCTATTAGAGATCTTAAACAATAAAACGAAAACGAACACTCAAAGAAGCAGGAAAATGTACCGTAAGGATCCGACCCTTTACATAATCAGGATTGACTGTTCCTAGATTTTTGTTGTAAACGTAGTCTACGCATGCTTAATGTGTCAACGTTTGCGCACTGACGCAAATAAGTTTTCACACTTATCAGGACCCGTGTCCTTGTTGTCTGTGTACCATTAAGGGTATTTTAACAACAATATAGAAGAAATATGTGAGAACTCCACAATTTGGACTGTGTATCTAGTCAGTTATGTTTTGGAAAAGCCTATAAGTGTTCATTTATTGGCTGATTATTAAAGCAACAATAGTTTTATTGCATACTCTGTAAAACCTACAGAACTGATATTAAACGATTTATTCATATTTTAGTTGCTTAAATGTAAAACTACTTGTAAAAACACATACCTACACTGCTACGACTGTGCGTAGCACGTCTACGGCCAAGCTTCGTAGCACACGCGTAGCACAGCGCTTGTAGCCGAATCCGGAGCCAAAGCTCGCGCTACAAAGGCAACAACTTTTTCATTTTTCATAGTAGTAAGGCTCATTATGATGTTGTATGAACGATAAGTTTTCTCTTTACGTAATCAGTAAAGAAAAACTATTGCTCATATCGATTCATTGAAGTTCTTTATAAGCCTACATAAATATGGAAAACTTCGATTCTTGGTAAATCGCCATTATAACCATTATGTCAAACTAAATTATTGTTGTTCGAACTAGAAGCGTTTTGCGTCAAAAATATATCGATCTGTCAATCTGTCAATATCATATTGGGGAACAACAATCTACGAGC
Source organism: Spodoptera exigua (assembly GCA_902829305.4). Taxonomy (NCBI): domain Eukaryota; kingdom Metazoa; phylum Arthropoda; class Insecta; order Lepidoptera; family Noctuidae; genus Spodoptera; species Spodoptera exigua. Next base: position 9,087,811 of record LR824616.2, on the reverse strand, counting down.
GAACACCGTTGAGGTCAAGACTCTCCGAGCCTAGGAAGACGCAGCAGTGACGTGTTGCATAGCGGTCCCTCTGATGATGAGCTACAAGGGTGATAGGTGTGTTGTAAATACTGATCACTGCTGTAAATAGGTTACCTATAAGTTGCTACAGGAGAATCAATAGCATGGAAGAGAATAGTGTAAGGAGGCAGGTCGGTGGCGGCGGTGGCGGCAGCGGCGCCGCTGGCGGCTGTGTCGCAGCCAGCGCGGCGTCCTTGCGGCGCGGGCGGGTAATACGCGCCAGTCACGCGACCAGGTCGATAGCGGCCGCGCGCCGGACAGCCTCCGCGTCAATTATTCAGCACGCGACCGCAACCGCCACCACCACGCGCCCGGACAAAGGGGAGCGCGCGCACTGCGGCGACACCTACCAGCACCGGCGGTCCGCGGCCGGCCGCTCCGACGTCCTCGTGCTGAAGCCGACGATATCCTGCCACACTAACAGCGTATCACTGCAACAGTAATCCTCGATAAGGCGGAGAGGAGCGCGAGTGCGCGCGGTGGTCGCGCGTTACGTAAAGGGCGCGACGTTGCGCGTATCAGCGCGTGTAGCGCGCTCGCGGCGGGCGCTCGGAGCGGGGTCGCGCGCGGAGTGCCGCTACACAGTTATGCAACGCGCCGCCACCGTCGCCCGGACTGGGAAAATCGAACGCGAGGGGCGCGGGACTGCGCGCGCACCCGCATCGATACCGCGCCGCCGCACGACCCCCGCCCTGCGCCCCCGCGCCCGCCACCCCTGTCTCCCTCGCACGACCACCACCATCCGCAATTGACATTACACCGGAGACACCAGTCATTTCTGGACGTAACGCAGATACCAGCCACCGAGCTTTCCACGCCGCCTGACGCGGCCGATGGACATATTTATTCAAACTTAGTACAAGGAAAAATACTTAGTTAATTACATAAAGCACAACAAATAGCTTTTTTGCCCTTGCAAAGTACCCTACCCTAGCCTACTGTAAAAAATACAGTTACAAATCCAAATTCTCAAAGGCATAAAATAAAGTTTTAAAGTGGCCGGGTTAAGTAGAACAATCGACTCACATTAGCGGCTTGCCAAGGATCTTTGCACTAGTAATTAAAGTTAGCGCTTCTAGGAAGCCTGGCGCCGAAGGTCATTCGTACGTGACCTGATTATGGACTTCCATGGCGATCGAACTAGTTGTGTCTGCGCCAACATTTTGTCCTAGAATTGAAAGTTCAGAACAAAGAAACATTGAGTACCATAATATTCGTGTGGATATAATATGTTAACTTGGAGTTGTTGCCATGAGTAAAAATAATCAGGCGTTATATTTAAAAGAGGAAAGCTGACATCAATATTACATGATGCGGTATGGGTGTAAATGGCACAGCCGCCGGTACCATTCATGCTATCGGAGTGTCGAGTACTAAATATAGTTATCTGTGCGAGACGGGGCGGCGCACTTCCATCGGCATTGTGGTCGCAGATCAAGTATACAATTTCATGAATGGCTTCACTCCGTCCGTAAATAGGACATTTGTAAATAAACGTGTCACTTTACGCAATTAAAACAAAGAGCGAAAGTACCCTGAACTAATTTGTTTAATTGGGTAGGGAAGGTATATTTAATGGCGTACGTTGGAACTATATGGCAATTTACAGATTAAATTAACTTATTTAATCATTTTTACTGTATACATATATATCGCAGTTAAAACTGTTGAGTAGGTACAAGTTGTAGATTCGATTCACAGATTGAGCAAAGATTGTTGGCATTAGAATATTTTTTATCCAAGATATGGTACACAATGCTCTGAACGCATGTTTCAAGTAACTTTTGGGTAGGTTAACGACTATTTGGCGATTTCTTGTCTCAGCGGTCCGGACTGGCACTGGATCGCTGTGCGATAAAAGCTAAGAAAAAAGTAAGTTGTTTCTATGAAAGTGAGGACGGATTATTTGTCGACAATATACTTACTTTGTAACACTGAAACGCCTTTTCTCATTGCTCGTTGTATATGCAATCCTGCAATGAAGTTAAACATCTTAGATAAGAGTTAACTGTCGTGTGAAGGGTTTTAATATGCAATGTATTTCTGGAAGAATACGTTTGAGATTAACCTGTATGGTGCGATATAAATAAAATATTTGTTTTTATTGGGTAAATTAAAAAAATAAAATACTGTTACGTGCCTGACGTCACGTTCCTGACTATGCGGGCTTGGGTTACGGGATTGGGTGAAATGAAACACTAATACCGGTTTTCAGACTTTCTATTGCACTTAACAGCAGAGTCCGGCCGACTGACACAACTTTGCCGTTCACGCTGACTTAACTCACTTAACTGACTGCACTTCACTATTTCACTGCACTTCACTATTTCACTCACTTTTCTTCTTTTTCACTTCTTCCTTTTCTTCCGAATCGCTTTAGACTTAGTTACTTTCAAACTCAACTGCCAGCGGTGAGCCGCAGTTCCGCTTATATACCCCCGGTCAGGTTCTGGAACATTCAATTTCGTTATTCTTTTTGATCGTCATGCCTCCAGAACCTTCCAATAATTTCGTTATTCATTTTTATTTATTCTCCTTCTCGCTCTTTAATTTTTCATTTCTTTTACACAAATAATTCCAGAAAGTTCGACAAAACTTCCATCAACTAAAAAACTTCATGTTTACGGCGGGACTCGAACTCGGGGTCTCTGTGGTGTAATCCACACGCCTTGCCGATTACACCAACTCGTGTTGACAATTCACGACGAAATTTACAATCTCTAGGCAACGTTTGACAACCATCCATTGACGTCATGATGTCAAAGAGTTTGAACCACTTTTCCGTCACAATACATATACCTAATAAAATATTTATTCAGTAACCTAAAATTAAAATCAAAAGTAGTACACAAAAATAAGTCTCATACGTTCTGCAGTGAAATTATATAGATCGTGAAACTCTATTCAAGTACAGCTATCTGTTTGATTTTTAAACGAAATTAAAAAGTTTGGAAACTTGTAAATGTCTATGATTTAAAATCAAATTATAAGCAGGCAACGACATTTCGCGGGAAAGTTTAAAGTCACTTAAATCTTGAAAGTGATGAAGGAGTGACTTTTTGGAGTTGGAAACTTGGTGTTCCAGAAAGTGTTTATTGCTTGAGTAATTTGAATCGATTAGTTGTGTTGACTATATTGAATTATTTTACTCTGGGTGCGGCTTGAAAGCTGGCAGAGTACCAATGTGACTTTATCAGAGTTATATGTACTTTCTAAGAGTATTTCGACACTATGTCGCATAACGGTGAAGGAAAGCATCGCGAGGAAACCAAGCCTTGTAATTTCTAATAAGTTTGAAATCCACAATCTGTTTTCAGTGAGTTTAGTTATTGCTGGTAAACCCTTCTCCGTCTGGAAGAGGCCCTTGCACCACAGTGCACACTTTCAAAAATAAGGGTTTTCAACTTATTTTATACTAGCTACTCTCGTGCGGTTTCACCCGCTGCCTTCTCAGCTCCATTTGATTGTACCGTGATGTTTTATAGTGTTACGTGCCTGACGTCACGTTCCTGACTATGCGGGCTTGGGTTACGGGATTGGATGAAATGAAACACTAATACCGGTTTTCAGACTTTCTATTGCACTTAAGTTACAGCGTCCACGGAGTTAAGTTATCGGCGTTCCTCTCCAGCAGAGTCCGGCCGACTGACACAACTTTGCCGTTCACGCTGACTTAACTCACTTAACTGACTGCACTTCACTATTTCACTGCACTTCACTATTTCACTCACTTTTCTTCTTTCTCACTTCTTCCTTTTCTTCCGAATCGCTTTAGACTTAGAACTCAACTGCCAGCGGTGAGCCGCAGTTCCGCTTATATACCCCCGGTCAGGTTCTAGAACATTCAATTTCGTTATTCTTTTTGATCGTCATGCCTCCAGAACCTTCCAATAATTTCGTTATTCATTTTTATTTATTCTCCTTCTCGCTCCTTAATTTTTCATTACTTTCACTCAAATATTCCAGAAAGTTCGACAAAACTTCCATCAACTAAAAAACTTCATGTTTACGGCGGGACTCGAACTCGGGGTCTCTGTGGTGTAATCCACACGCCTTACCGATTACACCAACTCGTGTTGACAATTCACGACGAAATTTACAATCTCTAGGCAACGTTTGACAACCATCCATTGACGTCATGATGTCAAAGAGTTTTCTGTCACACTGTCCCCCTCTTAGATTCGCTCGTCCCGAGCATCGTTGCTGCCGTAATACCTCGCCAACCTGTCTATATGGACAACTTTCAAAGGGCTCCTTGAAGACTTCCGAATTCTGTAAGTAATGTCATTGATCTTCGTGACTATCTCGTAAGGACCTTCCCAACTCGGTTGCAGCTTTGGAGATTTTCCCTTCCTTCTGACTGGATTATGAAGCCAGACCAATGACCCCTCTTCAAACCCAACAGAATTGGCTCGTCGATCATAGCGCGTCTTTGCGCGATCACTAGCTTGAAGACCGGCCTCCCTGATCTGCTCATAAATGTCCAACATTTTTGCCCTTAACTCGCTTATGTAATCGCTAAACTCGGTGCGAGAGTCGCCAGGTGGACAGCCCGATACGAGATCTGCCGGTAATCTCAATTCCCTTCCAAAATTTGCAAATGCAGGCGTCTTTGCGGTACTTTCATGTACAGCAGTCCGATAGGCAAGCAAGAAGAGAGGTATGTAAGTGTCCCAATCTCTCTGATGGCTGTCAACCACCTTTGCTAAGTGTCGCTCCAATGTTTGGTTGAAACGTTCGACCATTCCATCTGACTGTGGATGATAAGGGGTCGTTCGAGTCTTATGGATTCCCAAAAGTTTACAAGTTTCCTGAAAAACTTGGGATTCAAAGTTCCGTCCTTGATCACTGTGCATCTCCAAGGGCACTCCGAATCGGGTGAATACCTCGTTTACCAACTTCGTGGCTACAGTTACTGCCTCTTGATTCGGTATGGCAAAGACCTCCGGCCATTTTGTAAAATAATCCATAACCACTAAAACGTAGCGATTGCCCGAATCAGTGATTGGAAATGGTCCAGCGATGTCTAAGGCTATTCTCTCCCAAGGCATACCAACATTGTAGATTTTCATCGCCCCTCTGCTTCTTGTTTGTGGACCCTTGACAGCTGCACAACTAGTGCATTTCCGGCACCAATCTTCGACGTCATATTTGCAATGCAACCAATAAAACCTCTCCTTGATCTTCACCAAAGTCCTCCTAATTCCCAAATGTCCTCCAGAAGATCCATCATGGAACGCTTTTAATACATCCCTTATTTTTGAACGAGGCACCACCAATTGCAAATGCTCGTCCTTGCCGTTTGTTGATTCCCATTTCCTGCACAGAAGTCCGTTATGCAGCGTAAGGCTTTTCCACTGTGCCCATAAACCTTTCGTTACCGCGCTATATTGGGCGACGTCACTCCAATTTGGCTTGTTACCACTTCGTAGCCACTCCAGTATTGGTTTGATATCTGCATCTCTTTCCTGTTCTAATTTCATCGCATCATCTCCCCATGCCTCGTCAACGGTATCAGTCCTTATCACCTTAAGAAAAGCAGTTTCCTTCTTGGCACAATGCTTGCAATCTTCCACGCATGGGCGTCTCGATAATGCATCTGCGTTGCCATGAATTCTTCCGCCGCGATGTTCGATTTCAAAGTCAAATTCCTGAAGTTGTTCCAACCATCTGGCTACTTGGCCTTCGGGATCCTTAAACTGAAGCAGCCATTTCAAAGCAGCGTGATCAGTTCTGATCAAAAATTTCCGTCCCAGTAAATACTTCTTGAAATGGTGCAGAGTTTTGACTACGGCCAGCAATTCCCTCCTGGTCACGCAATAATTCTTCTCCGGCTTGGATAGTGACTTGCTGAAGTAAGCAATAACCTTCTCCTGCTCACCATCGCGTTGTGAAAGGACACCTCCTATTCCAATATTGCTGGCATCCGTATCAACTACGAATATTCCTTTCGCGCTGGGGTATCCGAGAATTGGTGTGTTACAAAGCCGTTCTTTTAGTTCTCGAAAGGCTTGCTCACAATCCTCGTCCCAGATAAAGGCACGTTTCTCCTCTGTCAATCGATGCAAAGGCTTGGCAATGTCCGAGAATCCTTTCACAAACCGCCGATAATACGAGCACAATCCAAGAAATGCCCGAACTTGCGTTTTGTCTTTAGGTGTTGGCCATTCCTTAACAGCGGCAGTCTTGGCTGGATCAGTCTCAATTCCTCTCTCAGAAATAACATGTCCTAGATAATTCACTTCGCGCTTGAAGAAAGAGCATTTCTTTGGACTCAACTTTAAATTTGCTCCACGCAGCTTATCGAGTACCTTTTCCAATTTCCTTAGATGATCGTCAAAATCCCGTCCAACAATGATGATGTCATCGAGGTAAACTAGGCAGGTTTCGCCAAGCAGTCCCGCCAGCACCTGTTCCATCAAACGCTCAAAGGTTGCCGGTGCATTGCATAATCCAAATGGCATCACCTTAAATTGCCAGAGTCCCTTCCCAGTTGAGAATGCGGTCTTTTCCTTGTCCTTGGGATCCAAATCCACCTGCCAATAGCCGCTTTTCAGATCGAGCGTTGAAAACCATTTCATGCCACTCAGTGTGTCAAGTGTGTCATCGATTCTTGGTAACGGGTAGCTATCCTTCTTGGTTACATCATTCAATCGTCGATAGTCTACGCAAAACCTCGTTGAACCATCTTTCTTCTTGACAAGCACGACAGGTGAACACCAAGGGCTAGAAGAGGGCTCTATCACGTCATTTTTCCTCATATCGTCAATCATTTCTTCAACCTCTTTCTCACGAGCGAATGGTATACGTCTGGGCCTTTGACGAATTGGCATTGTATCACCTGTGTTTATTTTATGCTTCACCAAACCAGTTCGGCCAATATCACCATCGCTTCTTGAAAACACATCAGAGAATCGAAGAAGTAAATTTCTAGCTTTCATAGTCTCCACTTTTGTCAGACTTTTGTTTTCGTCTAAGATTTTCGTTACAAAGTCTATTCCCGTACTGTCCTTCTTCACAAGATTTTCCGAGCATTTTCTTATCCAGGCCACTTCTTCCAATACGCCCACAGGCTCTCCTTCTTCAATCGTAATTTCTGAATCACTGAAGTTGAATACCGGAATGCGGTTAACATCAGATGACCCCACGACAGTTCTTGCCGGTAGCCATGAGTTTACGTGTTCCGATTTATCAATCACAGCGCACCTTCGAGGTAAACTTCCTTCCCTCCTCCTAGGTAATGCAATTGGTACGAGAGTCTGTGATTTTGGTGCAAGAACAGTTCTTCTTAAACAGCAAACTTTTCCCAGGGTTCCACCCTTCATCGGAATTTCCTCAGTTCCACATAGTAATACTCCAGATTTTAGGTCGATGTTACACTGGTGCCCTTGCAGGAAGTCAAGTCCCAGGATGCAGTCATCCAGAATTTTGGCCACAATAACCTCATGTCGATAAACACGTTCCCCAATTTTGATTGTTACATGCAGTTTTCCACTTATCGGTATGCACTGGCCGGTAGCTGATTTCATTTGTAGGCCAACAATTGGTTTAAGGTGTTTCCTGATGTTGTGCTCGAGCAGCCGAACATTTATCACCGTCCTTGAAGCTCCAGTATCTAATGTTAGCTGACTGTTTTTCCCATTTACTTGACCGTCTATCACCAGAGTATTTCCATCGTTGGTTTGCTTGATGTAGATTGTTGGGGTTGTTCCACTACCAGCCGGCGCCCACCCCGCAGCCCTGGCTGGATTTAAGTTTCCCTGCTGGTCAGAAGTTGAGACCGCCGCGTCCTTGCGGTTCATCTTCTTCGCACGGCTTCCACTTCCAATGCATGGGCCAGAGCTTCTTTCATGATCTTGTGATGGCCCAGATGAACAGCAGCTCGTACTTCTGGGTCCCGAATACCGTCAATGAACGCTTGGAGAAGCGTGCCTTCAATCATTGACGGAGTCGACCGGAAAGCTCGACGTACAAGTTTCTCAAACTTTTCCCAGGGTTCCACCCTTCATCGGAATTTCCTCAGTTCCACATAGTAATACTCCAGATTTTAGGTCGATGTTACACTGGTGCCCTTGCAGGAAGTCAAGTCCCAGGATGCAGTCATCCAGAATTTTGGCCACAATAACCTCATGTCGATAAACACGTTCCCCAATTTTGATTGTTACATGCAGTTTTCCACTTATCGGTATGCACTGGCCGGTAGCTGATTTCATTTGTAGGCCAACAATTGGTTTAAGGTGTTTCCTGATGTTGTGCTCGAGCAGCCGAACATTTATCACCGTCCTTGAAGCTCCAGTATCTAATGTTAGCTGACTGTTTTTCCCATTTACTTGACCGTCTATCACCAGAGTATTTCCATCGTTGGTTTGCTTGATGTAGATTGTTGGGGTTGTTCCACTACCAGCCGGCGCCCACCCCGCAGCCCTGGCTGGATTTAAGTTTCCCTGCTGGTCAGAAGTTGAGACCGCCGCGTCCTTGCGGTTCATCTTCTTCGGGCAGTTGCTCCGTATGTGCCCACGCTCTCCACATCCATAGCACATGAAGTTCCGACGGCGTGGAGGTACCTGCTCCGTTGTCGTCATTTCCCGCAGACGTAAGGTACGGGAGTTGCCACGCACGGCTTCCACTTCCAATGCATGGGCCAGAGCTTCTTTCATGATCTTGTGATGGCCCAGATGAACAGCAGCTCGTACTTCTGGGTCCCGAATACCGTCAATGAACGCTTGGAGAAGCGTGCCTTCAATCATTGACGGAGTCGACCGGAAAGCTCGACGTACAAGTTTCTCGATTTCCACGGACCATTGCTGTAGGCTCTCATTAGCACGCTGAGTACGCTCTTTTAATTGCGCTCTGTACACGTGCTCGAGGTGGCTGTCTCCAAAACGTGCTTCAAGTGCGTCGAGGAGGGCACTAAAGCTGAGATCCCCACTTGCGCCGATAGCTTCCAGCACTGAGAGCGCTTGATCACGGAGGGCCAGGGTAAGGGCTGACTGTGCTTCCTTCTGAGTCCAACCATAAGCCTCCATAAGTGTCTCAAACTGTAGCTTGAACGCAGTCCAGGATGTTGTTCCGTCGTAATGGGGAATCTTGAGCCCTTTCGTTGCGCTTAAGGCCGCATTTGGGGCGTCAAAAACGGCTGCAAGACGGCTTCGGCTCTTCAAAGGGCTTGGGTTTGTCACTTCCTGCTTGATTTTGGAGATCTCTTCTTCCAGTCTCTCCTCTATCGCCATGACGCGAAGTTTCAACTTGCCTAACCCTTCCTCCACTTCTTGTACCCGTTCGACAGCCTTTTGCAGTCCCTTCGTGAAATCTTTATGCATGTCCTCCAAGCGACGCGCTTGCTCCTCTTGGCGACGAGCTTGATCTTCTTTCAGCTCCCGCAGCTGTTCTGACTGACAGCGTGCTTGCTCTTCTTGGCGGCGCGCTTGCTCTTCTTGGCGGCGCGCTTGCTCTTCTTGGCGGCGCGCTTGATCTTCTTTCAGCTCCCGCAGCTGTTCTGCCTGACAGCGTGCTTGCTCTTCTTGGCGGCGCGCTTGATCTTCTTTCAGCTCACGCAGCTGTTCTGCCATCATTTGCCGCAGCTGTAGCAGAAGATCCATCTGCACAGGCTTGGCTTCTGCATCGCTGGTCTGAGCTGCAGCACCCTCTTCCCTCACACGCTGCGCTTCTGACATAGCACGGGTACTCACTCCTCTTACGTCCTGCGGCACTAGCGGCATTTTTTCTCCAATCCCACTTCTGACACCAAATGTTACGTGCCTGACGTCACGTTCCTGACTATGCGGGCTTGGGTTACGGGATTGGATGAAATGAAACACTAATACCGGTTTTCAGACTTTCTATTGCACTTAAGTTACAGCGTCCACGGAGTTAAGTTATCGGCGTTCCTCTCCAGCAGAGTCCGGCCGACTGACACAACTTTGCCGTTCACGCTGACTTAACTCACTTAACTGACTGCACTTCACTATTTCACTGCACTTCACTATTTCACTCACTTTTCTTCTTTCTCACTTCTTCCTTTTCTTCCGAATCGCTTTAGACTTAGAACTCAACTGCCAGCGGTGAGCCGCAGTTCCGCTTATATACCCCCGGTCAGGTTCTAGAACATTCAATTTCGTTATTCTTTTTGATCGTCATGCCTCCAGAACCTTCCAATAATTTCGTTATTCATTTTTATTTATTCTCCTTCTCGCTCCTTAATTTTTCATTACTTTCACTCAAATATTCCAGAAAGTTCGACAAAACTTCCATCAACTAAAAAACTTCATGTTTACGGCGGGACTCGAACTCGGGGTCTCTGTGGTGTAATCCACACGCCTTACCGATTACACCAACTCGTGTTGACAATTCACGACGAAATTTACAATCTCTAGGCAACGTTTGACAACCATCCATTGACGTCATGATGTCAAAGAGTTTTCTGTCACAATAGCCTAAAGCTCTCGGGAACATTGCAATTTTGGCAATCCGACCAGCAGCGGTTCCAAAGATTACCTCCTACATACTGTTACGTGCCTGACGTCACGTTCCTGACTATGCGGGCTTGGGTTACGGGATTGGATGAAATGAAACACTAATACCGGTTTTCAGACTTTCTATTGCGCTTAAGTTACAGCGTCCACGGAGTTAAGTTATCGGCGTTCCTCTCCAGCAGAGTCCGGCCGACTGACACAACTTTGCCGTTCACGCTAACTTCACTTAACTGACTGCACTTCACTATTTCACTGCACTTCACTATTTCACTCACTTTTCTTCTTTTTCACTTCTTCCTTTTCTTCCGAATCGCTTTAGACTTAGAACTCAACTGCCAGCGGTGAGCCGCAGTTCCGCTTATATACCCCTGGTCAGGTTCTAGAACATTCAATTTCGTTATTCTTTTTGATCGTCATGCCTCCAGAACCTTCCAATAATTTCGTTATTCATTTTTATTTATTCTCCTTCTCGCTCCTTAATTTTTCATTACTTTCACTCAAATATTCCAGAAAGTTCGACAAAACTTCCATCAACTAAAAAACTTCATGTTTACGGCGGGACTCGAACTCGGGGTCTCTGTGGTGTAATCCACACGCCTTACCGATTACACCAACTCGTGTTGACAATTCACGACGAAATTTACAATCTCTAGGCAACGTTTGACAACCATCCATTGACGTCATGATGTCAAAGAGTTTTCTGTCACACTGCCCCCCTCTTAGATTCGCTCGTCCCGAGCATCGTTGCTGCCGTAATACCTCGCCAACCTGTCTATATGGACAACTTTCAAAGGGCTCCTTGAAGACTTCCGAATTCTGTAAGTAATGTCATTGATCTTCGTGACTATCTCGTAAGGACCTTCCCAACTCGGTTGCAGCTTTGGAGATTTTCCCTTCCTTCTGACTGGATTATGAAGCCAGACCAATGACCCCTCTTCAAACCCAACAGAATTGGCTCGTCGATCATAGCGCGTCTTTGCGCGATCACTAGCTTGAAGACCGGCCTCCCTGATCTGCTCATAAATGTCCAACATTTTTGCCCTTAACTCGCTTATGTAATCGCTAAACTCGGTGCGAGAGTCACCAGGTGGACAGCCCGATACAAGATCTGCCGGTAATCTCAATTCCCTTCCAAAATTTGCAAATGCAGGCGTCTTTGCGGTACTTTCATGTACAGCAGTCCGATAGGCAAGCAAGAAGAGAGGTATGTAAGTGTCCCAATCTCTCTGATGGCTGTCAACCACCTTTGCTAAGTGTCGCTCCAATGTTTGGTTGAAGCGTTCGACCATTCCATCTGACTGTGGATGATAAGGGGTCGTTCGAGTCTTATGGATTCCCAAAAGTTTACAAGTTTCCTGGAAAACTTGGGATTCAAAGTTCCGTCCTTGATCACTGTGCATCTCCAAGGGCACTCCGAATCGGGTGAATACCTCGTTTACCAACTTCGTGGCTACAGTTACTGCCTCTTGATTCGGTATGGCAAAGACCTCCGGCCATTTTGTAAAATAATCCATAACCACTAAAACGTAGCGATTGCCCGAATCAGTGATTGGAAATGGTCCAGCGATGTCTAAGGCTATTCTCTCCCAAGGCATACCAACATTGTAGATTTTCATCGCCCCTCTGCTTCTTGTTTGTGGACCCTTGACAGCTGCACAACTAGTGCATTTCCGGCACCAATCTTCGACGTCATATTTGCAATGCAACCAATAAAACCTCTCCTTGATCTTCACCAAAGTCCTCCTAATTCCCAAATGTCCTCCAGAAGATCCATCATGGAACGCTTTTAATACATCCCTTATTTTTGAACGAGGCACCACCAATTGCAAATGCTCGTCCTTGCCGTTTGTTGATTCCCATTTCCTGCACAGAAGTCCGTTATGCAGCGTAAGGCTTTTCCACTGTGCCCATAAACCTTTCGTTACCGCGCTATATTGGGCGACGTCACTCCAACTTGGCTTGTTACCACTTCGTAGCCACTCCAGTATTGGTTTGATATCTGCATCTCTTTCCTGTTCTAATTTCATCGCATCGTCTCCCCATGCCTCGTCAACAGTATCAGTCCTTATCACCTTAAGAAAAGCAGTTTCCTTCTTGGCACAATGCTTGCAATCTTCCACGCATGGGCGTCTCGATAATGCATCTGCGTTGCCATGAATTCTTCCGCCGCGATGTTCGATTTCAAAGTCAAATTCCTGAAGTTGTTCCAACCATCTGGCTACTTGGCCTTCGGGATCCTTAAACTGAAGCAGCCATTTCAAAGCAGCGTGATCAGTTCTGATCAAAAATTTCCGTCCCAGTAAATACTTCTTGAAATGGTGCAGAGTTTTGACTACGGCCAGCAATTCCCTCCTGGTCACGCAATAATTCTTCTCCGGCTTGGATAGTGACTTGCTGAAGTAAGCAATAACCTTCTCCTGCTCACCATCGCGTTGTGAAAGGACACCTCCTATTCCAATATTGCTGGCATCCGTATCAACTACGAATATTCCTGTCGCGCTGGGGTATCCGAGAATTGGTGTGTTACAAAGCCGTTCTTTTAGTTCTCGAAAGGCTTGCTCACAATCCTCGTCCCAGATAAAGGCACGTTTCTCCTCTGTCAATCGATGCAAAGGCTTGGCAATGTCCGAGAATCCTTTCACAAACCGCCGATAATACGAGCACAATCCAAGAAATGCCCGAACTTGCGTTTTGTCTTTAGGTGTTGGCCATTCCTTAACAGCGGCAGTCTTGGCTGGATCAGTCTCAATACCTCTCTCAGAAATAACATGTCCTAGATAATTCACTTCGCGCTTGAAGAAAGAGCATTTCTTTGGGCTCAACTTTAAATTTGCTCCACGCAGCTTATCGAGTACCTTTTCCAATTTCCTTAGATGATCGTCAAAATCCCGTCCAACAATGATGATGTCATCGAGGTAAACTAGGCAGGTTTCGCCCAGCAGTCCCGCCAGCACCTGTTCCATCAAACGCTCAAAGGTTGCCGGTGCATTGCATAATCCAAATGGCATCACCTTAAATTGCCAGAGTCCCTTCCCAGTTGAGAATGCGGTCTTTTCCTTGTCCTTGGGATCCAAATCCACCTGCCAATAGCCGCTTTTCAGATCGAGCGTTGAAAACCATTTCATGCCACTCAGTGTGTCAAGTGTGTCATCGATTCTTGGTAACGGGTAGCTATCCTTCTTGGTTACATCATTCAATCGTCGATAGTCTACGCAAAACCTCGTTGAACCATCTTTCTTCTTGACAAGCACAACAGGTGAACACCAAGGGCTAGAAGAGGGCTCTATCACGTCATTTTTCCTCATATCGTCAATCATTTCTTCAACCTCTTTCTCACGAGCGAATGGTATGCGTCTGGGCCTCTGACGAATTGGCATTGTATCACCTGTGTTTATTTTATGCTTCACCAAACCAGTTCGGCCAATATCACCATCGCTTCTTGAAAACACATCAGAGAATCGAAGAAGTAAATTTCTAGCTTTCATAGTCTCCACTTTTGTCAGACTTTTGTTTTCGTCTAAGATTTTCGTTACAAAGTCTATTCCCGTACTGTCCTTCTTCACAAGATTCTCCGAGCATTTTCTTATCCAGGCCACTTCTTCCAATACGCCCACAGGCTCTCCTTCTTCAATCGTAATTTTTGAATCACTGAAGTTGAATACCGGAATGCGGTTGACATCAGATGACCCCACGACAGTTCTCGCCGGTAGCCATGAGTTTACGTGTTCCGATTTATCAATCACAGCGCACCTTAGAGGTAAACTTCCTTCCCTCCTCCTAGGTAATGCGATTGGTACGAGAGTCTGTGATTTTGGTTCAAGAACAGTTCTTCTTAAACAGCAAACTTTTCCCAGGGTTCCACCCTTCATCGGAATTTCCTCAGTTCCACATAGTAAAACTCCAGATTTTAGGTCGATGTTACACCTTGCAGGAAGTCAAGTCCCAGGATGCAGTCATCCAGAATTTTGGCCACAATAACCTCATGTCGATAAACACGTTCCCCAATTTTGATTGTTACATGCAGTTTTCCACTTATCGGTATGCACTGGCCGGTAGCTGATTTCATTTGTAGGCCAACAATTGGTTTAAGGTGTTTCCTGATGTTTTGCTCGAGCAGCCGAACATTTATCACCGTCCTTGAAGCTCCAGTATCTAATGTTAGCTGACTGTTTTTCCCATTTACTTGACCGTCTATCACCAGAGTATTTCCATCGTTGGTTTGCTTGATGTAGATTGTTGGGGTTGTTCCACTACCAGCCAGCGCCCACCCCGCAGCCCTGGCTGGATTTAAGTTTCCCTGCTGGTCAGAAGTTGAGACCGCCGCGTCCTGGCGGTTCATCTTCTTCGAGCAGTCGCTCCGTATGTGCCCACGCTCTCCACATCCATAGCACATGAAATTCCGACGGCGTGGAGGTACCTGCTCCGTTGTCGTCATTTCCCGCAGACGTAAGGTACGGGAGTTGCCACGCACGGCTTCCACTTCCAATGCATGGGCCAGAGCTTCTTTCATGTTCTTGTGATGGCCCAGATGAACAGCAGCTCGTACTTCGGGGTCCCGAATACCGTCAATGAACGCTTGGAGAAGCGTGCCTTCAATCATTGACGGAGTCGACCGGAAAGCTCGACGCACAAGTTTCTCGATTTCCACGGACCATTGCTGTAGGCTCTCATTAGCACGCTGAGTACGCTCTTTTAATTGCGCTCTGTATACGTGCTCGAGGTGGCTGTCTCCAAAACGTGCCTCAAGTGCGTTGAGGAGGGCACTAAAGCTGAGATCCCCACTTGCGCCGATAGCTTCCAGCACTGAGAGCGCTTGATCACGGAGGGCCAGGGTGAGGGCTGACTGTGCTTCCTTCTGAGTCCAACCATAAGCCTCCATAAGTGTCTCAAACTGTAGCTTGAACGCGGTCCAGGATGTTGTTCCGTCGTAATGGGGAATCTTGAGCCCTTTCGTTGCGCTTAAGGCCGCATTTGGGGAGTCAAAAACGGCTGCAAGACGGCTTCGGCTCTTCAAAGGGCTTGGGTTTGTCACTTCCTGCTTGATTTTGGAGATCTCTTCTTCCAATCTCTCCTCTATCGCCATGACGCGATGTTCCAACTTGCCTAAACCTTCCTCCACTTCTTGTACCCGTTTGACAGCCTTTTGCAGTCCCTTCGTGAAATCTTTATGCATGTCTTCCAAGCGACGCACTTGCTCCTCTTGGCGACGAGCTTGATCTTCTTTCAGCTCCCGCAGCTGTTCTGACTGACAGCGCGCTTGCTCTTCTTGGCGGCGCACTTGCTCTTCTTGGCGGCGCGCTTGCTCTTCTTGGCGGCGCGCTTGATCTTCTTTCAGCTCCCGCAGCTGTTCTGCCTGACAGCGTGCTTGCTCTTCTTGGCGGCGCGCTTGATCTTCTTTCAGCTCCCGCAGCTGTTCTGCCAACATTTGCTGCAGCTGTAGCAGAAGATCCACCTGCACAGGCTTGGCTTCTGCATCGCTGGTTTGAGCTGCAGCACCCTCTTCTCTCACACGCTGCGCTTCTGACATAGCACGGGTACTCACTCCTCTTACGTCCTGCGGCACTAGCGGCATTTTTCTCCAATCCCACTTCTGACACCAAATGTTACGTGCCTGACGTCACGTTCCTGACTATGCGGGCTTGGGTTACGGGATTGGATGAAATGAAACACTAATACCGGTTTTCAGACTTTCTATTGCGCTTAAGTTACAGCGTCCACGGAGTTAAGTTATCGGCGTTCCTCTCCAGCAGAGTCCGGCCGACTGACACAACTTTGCCGTTCACGCTAACTTCACTTAACTGACTGCACTTCACTATTTCACTGCACTTCACTATTTCACTCACTTTTCTTCTTTTTCACTTCTTCCTTTTCTTCCGAATCGCTTTAGACTTAGAACTCAACTGCCAGCGGTGAGCCGCAGTTCCGCTTATATACCCCTGGTCAGGTTCTAGAACATTCAATTTCGTTATTCTTTTTGATCGTCATGCCTCCAGAACCTTCCAATAATTTCGTTATTCATTTTTATTTATTCTCCTTCTCGCTCCTTAATTTTTCATTACTTTCACTCAAATATTCCAGAAAGTTCGACAAAACTTCCATCAACTAAAAAACTTCATGTTTACGGCGGGACTCGAACTCGGGGTCTCTGTGGTGTAATCCACACGCCTTACCGATTACACCAACTCGTGTTGACAATTCACGACGAAATTTACAATCTCTAGGCAACGTTTGACAACCATCCATTGACGTCATGATGTCAAAGAGTTTTCTGTCACAATACTAACTTACAAACATACCTACTAACCTACAAATATACAAACTTAAAAAGTTTACCTCTTTAATAATTATGGATTATGGATGAAATTTATTAACTTCCCCATTAAGTGAATCAATAAAATTTTCTGATTTACGGAGAGCTGTTGGATGTTGGCGACATATCTTCAGGTAAATTGACACTGATTAGTAGTGGGAGTAGGTATTCGGGTCGACGGTGATTGCAGAAAATTATTCTTAAAATGAGACACTATACCTATACCTAATAAACACAATGAGTGATAATTATATACTTATAATCGACCAAATTATTATTACAACAAATAAAACATCTTTCGTTATTTTACGTACGGTTTAAGCCATAATAGTTCATATTAATTTTGACAGCACGGTTGGCGCGGTGGCTGGGCAACTGGCTGCTGCGCAACGTGTCGCGGGTTCGATTCCTGCACGCACGGAACAACTCTTTGTGTGATCCACAGAGTGTTGTTCCGGGTCTGGGTGTGATGTGCATGTGAAATTTTATGTTTGTAAACGCACTCACGACACAGGAGGAAATCCTAATGTGGGGCAACGTTTTTTTTTAAAAAAAATTTTAAACACAGCCATTTTTATTCCGCTGGGACAAACCGATGGCAGTATGTAATAAAAAAAATATAGTAAAAGAAGAAGGCTACACAAAAGCGATACCTTTAGGAAGTTATGAAAGACCTTCTGAATAAGTTAGTATTTATCTATTTATTTTTCAATCGTTGTCATGGCCGCCCTTTTACATCAGTCAGGGGCAACGAACTCTGTAGTAACCTAACCTTCTGCTTTCTAGAAAGACTATTCTAAGTGGATTAAATTTTCATTTGAAGTTTTATCGACCGTGACACTTTAATGTCCTATTTTTCTTGTTTTACATACATAATTAAAGATTTGAGTATAAGACTACAAAAGGGCTGATAATATAGATACTTAAGTACCAACTTTAGGCATGACTAACGTTACCTAACTACAAAACCGAAGTTTTATTTTCCTTGGTGTGGAAATAAAAATGTATTTTTTTTTCTTTTTAAATACGTTTCCCCTTTACGATTTTGTCTTGGGTACCCGCACAGAACAGAAGGTACCCGGAATAACAATTTGAGAATAGCACAGGGTTGTTCCGTCCGGAACCGAACTCGTGGTACGTTTGACGAGCATCTCGGCTACTTTTAAGGCTCAAATGAGCTCATTTTCATGAGTACAACTTTAATAGTAAGAACCTACCTCAATACTACAATGATAAATACGTTGAAGACAATGACTTAGTCGCATGAGAAACCTTTACTGGTTTCCGGTAAGTCGGCAGCGCGACGTCGCTGCTATTTTTTATGAGGGGAAAATGATCAAATGACTTCTCCCGCCAAAGGTGAGGCGGGAGTGTCAGACTCTTACTGGTTCAACCCCCCCCCCCCCCCCCCGTTCATCATTCTCCTGCGCTAGGCCGAGGTCGCGGTGCTTCATTGCGCTTACCCCGCAACCCCGGCTGAACATCAGCCCTATAGGGCCCCGTCTGTGTGGCGCGCGGAACGCAACGCGCCATACGCTCGGGCCTAGTTCTGGTCGGAGTGTCTGCCTGCTGGCTGGGCCTCTTTACAATCATACCTGCTTCACAGAAGGAGGAGATGGCTTCTTAGTTCCTCTCGCTCCGTACCATGGCCTCGACTAAGACCGGGCGCGAGAAGTCGCTGCCGCCGATCACTTCTCTGAGGACACGGCGGTGCTCAGCCCAAGCACAGCCACCGTATGCTCCACCAACGACGTCGCTGCTTAAGTTTAGTATGTCCCATGATAATAGCTAAGCATTTTTTTTTTTAAAGAAACGTTGTCCACTAATTTTTTCTCTTGTGTCGTGGGTGCGGTTACAAACATACAATTACAGATACACACGACACCCAGACCCGGAACAACAATTTTGACGATCACACAAAGAATTGTTCCGTACGGGACTCGACCCCGCGACACGTCGCACGGCAGCCAGTTGCCCAGCCACCGCATAAACCGTGCTGTCAATTCATTTGAATCTTTGCCACTCAACCACAACCACGAGTTATCTTAACTCGGCAGGAAGATACCGATGCCTGGAGTAGCATTAGCACATACCTACTTACACTTTTCAAGAAAAATCTGCGTTCCTGATGATAAATTTCTACGAATTTCCTCTGAAAAATACAGCAAAACGTTTTGTACTCGAGTTACAGTTTTCGTTCGTTCGCAGTGTATGCTAACGCCATCTATTGCTGAATATTAGTATTGGCTGTCAAAATGTCTGGCAGGAATATGTAGGCAAAGATATTTTCTTTTTAGTTACTGTGTTGTACTGTTGATGGCTCTCTGCTTTTATAACACAATACTACTAATAGTATATATAATAACTTAGGGTATTTAAAGCAAGTTTCCAACTGTGGGACTTATCCTTCGGCATGAATAGGCCGGCTCAACTCTCCCCCCTCCCCCATCCTCAATCCTCAAATCCCCTATTCTTAAATCCCTAATAACCCAGTCTTTTAGATCATGGCAACGCACTTGTAGTGTACTCCTTTGGTACTACGAGTGTCCATGGGCGGTAATAATTGCTTGCCACCAGGTAATCTGTTTCCTTTCCAACGAATTATTTTTTATTGTATAATTAACTATTTACTATTTATTCCGATAAGATTTCATGACAACTCTAGTTGTCCTTTATTCTAGAGTCTAGACAACAAAATCGTAGTGCTTTAGTTAGTGTTAAAAGTCCTCCATCTCTGTATTTCTATTTTTATTTGTATGTTTTTCAACGGATTTTACCAGATTGAGCTTACCTACCTTTGAAAATAAGAAACCACAATAAAACGAACTTTATTAAAACGTTTTAATAAGCAAACCGCACTGAATGATTGTCATAGCACTACCTACTTACTCGTAATTATTATCTAGCGCGCAGATACTCAAAATAAAGATTAGTGTAGATTAACCGCATCATTGCTTCATTACCGACTTTGTAGGAGGAGAATATATAGTTAGGAAAATAAAACCAGAAGCACAGTATATAAGTAAATAATTATTTATTTAACACTTTATGTATTATACAAAAAGGCAACGGTTATGCAGAGATGTGTTACAATAGGTTCGGTGACACGTCTTCAAGCAGACTTCACACGTCCATCAGAGCAAAAAAATTCACCGAACGCTGGTATATATTTTTTCTTTAGAAGGAAGATGGAACCGTAGCACATGTCACCCCCCGGTGACGACTGAGAAACAGAGTTCCCATTTGTCCCCTCTAGTCAGTTTTGTCACCCCCGTGGTAACTGGGAAGACATTTCCCAGCTGTCACCCCGGAGGACAGCGCTAGAGGGGACTATTGAGAATAATTCAGTGTTTGCGTCTTGCTTGCCAGTTCACCAGATCTTCACCAGCAAATAAGGACTCGATCAGATATCAGAACTTACAGGAATTCGTTTTTGGCAAGGACTTTGATGTTGAAATCACCCAATTCACCCATGATTATGTGATGAGCATATTTCGAAACGAAGGATTCAAGAACTGATTCGAATGCAATGAAGTAATCGACTTCTACACTTATAATGTTAAAGTGATAGTTTCACCACTCGGACAAAGGAATGTCTCCTTAGAAATAATTATTTACAGTTAGGGCATAATGTGGAATGGTCCTACCTAGTCTAGGTAGACGGCGATTGCAGATAAGGATGTATCCTATAATATTATTCTGTATGATATTATACTTAATATATGTACTCTGTATTCATTTGAATCATATGAAAAACAGAGCATGAGGCTTAAGCCAAGTTTCAGATATCAGGACGGCATGCACGTTGCTGTTGCAACATGCTTCATATAGGTGACTATGGTTGGGTAGACATTGGGTGTTAATATGTCAATGACAAACATTAACTAATCAATGGTTATTATCCCCAAATTGATTTTTTAATAAATCACCACATAGTTTTATTTACTGAGCTAATTCTATCGCAACTAAACGAACTATGATCGTTGGCAGAGACAAAAGAATCATAATATCAGATACGCATAAATATTATATTTATTTATGCACACTTTATATTATTAAATACAACACGTATAAAGAGGTACAGAAATACTGCATATTCCTAAAGGTATTTCTTCCTACAGACTTGTCAAATATAATGTATAGAATAAATATGTAAATAGTTTAAAGATAAAAATACTTATATTAATCATCACTTAATTATATACTTAAATGCTACTAAAATATGCAACTTTAAACCACCTACCCAGCCAACCTCAAATGCACAATTAAATCAAAAACGTTAAAAAAATATAAATAACAGAAACATTTACATAAATAATAAAACGCAATGCTACAGAAAGATGATTCAAGAGACCGAAATTTGAATATTATGTATTCAAATTTCAAAATTATTATTACAATAATTTACATAAAGATATTAGACAAACATAAAATTAGGTGCATAGGACCTTGATTGCCTAAAGCCAAAATGTAGTATAATTATGAACACAATAAGTATTCACACATTTTATATTCATTTTCTTTCGAGCGTCTCAGAGATTGCGACATGTAATAAATTACAATAAATAATGGAAGGTAACCCCAGAGGCGGCTCTACCACATGTGGTACCCGTCTACAATGAATACCTTGACACTTTATTGTATTAAACAACTACAAAAAATGCTAAAATGCTGCTTGACGTGATGCAAGTACCTTGGTGGTTTGTCAACAATTTAAAACAATAACACCCGGTTTCCGAAAGGCCGATCAATGTTAAGATCAATTGAATTTCTTGTCAAGTCATCTGATTGGTTGACTGAATTATCAACAACCAATCAGGTGACTTGACAAGAGATTTAACAGGAGATTAGTTAATTTAAGCGTTGACAAGCCTTTCAGAAACCGGGTGTAAGTAAATGACTTTCGTGTTCTCAATAATATGAGTATCTATTTATGGTAAGCAAATCGGGGCCTGCCAAGTCTCAGCACAAACGCCAGAGGAGTTACAAGTGCATTCCCGGTCGTTTAGGGATTTGGGGTTTTCTTTAACACTATGAGTGTTTCACCATTTTCTGTGTAGGCCGTGGTATCACTTCGGTCGAACTTGACTCTTTATGCCGAAGCAGGGCATTGCTACACCTACTTAAAACATGGCCCTCCCATACTTACACCCGGTTTCCGAAAGGCAGTGTTAAAATCAATTTAATCTATTGTCAAGTCTTCTGATTGGTTGACTGAATTATCAACAACCAATCAGATGACTTGACCAGAGATTTAAAAGGAGATTAGTTAATTTTAGCGTTGACAAGCCTTTCAGAAACCGGGTGTCAGTATTACTCTCCCACACTTAGCATGGCTCTCCAACATCACCTACTTCCCGAGTGTTCAACACCCCTAAATAAATAAATAATTATTTTGTTCAACCAACAAATTACCATACAAAACAAAGTTTCAGCTATACATACTAAAACCATCACCAATTATTATCACTTACACAAATACTTGTACCACCTGTTTGATTTAGAGAATACGGTAGTTTCCAACCAGTCAAATTCAATACTTTTATCCAAATGTCAAAAACGATATTTTTCTATGAAATTTGTATGAAAAACTAAGTTATGACGTCATAGTATTTTTGCGTCAAAGAGCGTACTTATTTCTTAAAAATTAGCTTAAATATATTTTAAATTTGACATAGATTGATGAATTCTCATTGTATTGAAATATCGAATTAATTTATTTTTGACCTAGGAAACTACCCAATTCTAATTACTAGACCAACTAGTCAATACTATTGTATCATAAATTAAACTAATTGTAAATATATCAAATCTCTTAAATACAAGATATAAAATACATACTATACTATGTATAATATGAATAATAGAAATCAAACAGCACCACTCACCTACATACTACAGACAGCAACCAACCCAATATTTCCTATCCACTGCCTAAAGAGCAGCTTTAACCCAACATCATAACCCAGAAACCAGCCCTAATATACTGCTCAATTGTTCCTCTAACTTCTGTTTTCCCTCACTATTATCTAACACAAGATCCCATTCAACAAAGTCATCCAAATCACACTCTGAAGCTACGTCATCTACTCCGGACTTAAAAATAAAACCTCTTTTCTTCCTTGTTTCTTCGTCGGCTATTATTCTTATGGTCCTAGTTTGGTCTCCATATTTTTCTTTGAACCATTTTATGTCGGTTTTTCGTCTGATGTCACTTACAATCCATATTGGCTTGTCTGTCGCTGAAATTGGACAAAGTACAAAACTTTTATGTTTTTTTTTAGATCATGTAAATTGAGGGCCCTGTTGGCCTAGTGGCTGGGAAACTGGCCACTGTTACCGGCCAACCAAGGCACAACTTTTAATGCGATTCATACTTTTTTAGGTCTGAAATTGACGTGATTCTCTGTTTGTATACCCACAATGCAAGAAAAAATATCTGAACCTGCTAAATTGTAAAAAAACTTACCTTAACAAATTAATTCCTGGTTACTAAAAAAATACAGATTATTTGGTATTATTTTGCAAGACGTGACAATTTTTATGTTAAAATGTTGGTTTTAGGAATTGGACATTAAAAATATTTGAACTAAAAAGTCAAAGTCTTGAATTATGTGAATTGACTGATGCCTCAAATCAAAAACATTCTAGCTTTTGCACATTCATAGAAAACATTGTATATTTTTTGGGAATTAAATCTACTTGTGTATTATTTTTCCAATAGAAGTTCAATTCTTTCATCAATTGAACAGAACATAATTATTCAGCTTGCTAGTTCTGCTAGTCCTTTGGGCACCCTACTTCATGACAATGATGAGTAGTTTTCAATGTCTCTCTCTGTCACCCAGTTTTTGTAAATTATTTTTATCATGGTTTCACCCACTGCTCCTCCATTTGATCTTAGTGTGATGTTTTGTAGCCTATAGCACTCAGGAACGTTGTAGCTATCTATCAGTGAAAGAATTTTGTTCCGACCAGCGGTTCCAAAGATGACCCCTACATACAAACTTATAAATTTATCCTCTTTATAATATTAGTATAGATTTATCAAATCTAAAGTGATTCGCGCACCTACTGTTCTTCTATTGTATCTCTATTTACCGCAATTGAAATGTTAATTTGTAAATATTTTACCAATAGTTCAATAATTTTATTATTAATTAAATTATATTCTTTATTTCAGACTAGAGATCCATTCATAAGTGTTTGTAATTTCTTATTGTAATGTTAACAGAAAACAATTTATGAATTATTGACATGGACACCAAGATGTCTATTTGCCCAGTGTCTAATAAATGGACCATTCATTGTCTGCCAGTATAGATAGTATACTGTTATAAGTAGTTCATTATGAATAATTTTAATTTTCAACAATTTTTGGATCAAATCAACCTTAGAAATTCTAAAATATTTAATATATTCTATTCCTTACCATCTTGACAAGCGATCCTACAGAAATATCCATAATCTTGGGCTCTCATCTCTTCACTCCAGTTGATCATATCAAGTCTGTATTGTTCCTTATACTCACTATCACCCATCAATTCATTCAAATTCAAATTATTCTCCTTGGCCCAGTGACTTTTTATCGGGTGAGATATTTTTAAAACTTCACATTTGTCTGCGAGCCTGGAAATTTTAAGAAAAGAATATATTAACTGTTGACATTATTTTATATAGAATTGGTTATGGTTTGTTAACAACTGTTACTATTGCAAATCAAACAGAGTCTTGTGGTTGTCTACAGCTACATTTAACTTATTTTATTTCTAGGGTAACTGTAAGAATGTATTGAGTAAAAATTTCATTTTTTTCACATGAAAAAAGTAGGATAAATTTGTGAACTTAATCGTGTTGTTCATAAGGCCATGTATTATGTACGTTTCTCTTCTAATGAAATAGTATAAAGTTTGTTGACTTTCACTTACAAGTTCTGTAAATGTGTGGTAAGGAAATCTTTTCCTGATTTTCTCTTTCCACTAAACAACAAAATTATTTGCGGCATCACTGTGTACCATCTGAAACGAAATGAATTAATTATATCATTCATTATATTATGTATTCATAAATTCATTAAGATAAATTATTTAAATTCTAAAGCTATTTAAGTTCACGAGTGGATATATTATAAAATACATGTCAACTTAGCAAAAAGAAACTGAAAAACTGGTTTTTAATTTAAACATTAGTTTAATATTATTTTAAAGTCGCGACCCGATAAATTATTTTCTTTTGAATGAAATATAAATTGAAACTTACATACGACTAATCCACAAATAAATAAAACAGACTGACAAAGTGTCAAGGAGTCAACTGTCAAGTACAAAGTGACTGATTTTGACTTTTGCGGTTCGACATTCTAAAAAATATGTCAACTGTCAATCGAGCAGCCGCCAACGTCAACTTCGTTCGTTAATATTGTTGCTACAAAATTACAATAAATTCAACTGGGTTAATTTTAAAATAATTAGTTTATTTTGTAGTAGGCAACTATAATGTATATATATAACACGTATAAATACCGATGTCCAATTCAAAAATTTCCAATTTGTATTTCGACTACTAGCTTTCCATTCTTATCGCTAGAGAGCGCTACACAACTCTCTTTCCCTCTACACATTTTGTGAGTTTTATACTTGAATTATTTTTGAAATAGTTTTCGAATGCCATTTTAAGTAATATAATGTTAAATTGTCTTATCAGAGCTACAAAACAAGTTTAGAACACGTATAAACTTAAAAACATGTAAGACAGCTGGCAGGAAACATTCACAACAACTCGTAACAAGTTGTCAAATGGTATCACGAGATGGCAGCACATTACGAAAACGTTTGAACATTTTCGATTTACAACTTTGGTTACTAGTTCATTATGTAGAAATAGATTTTATGTAGAAATTTTAATGTACCTAAGTACATTAAAAATTACGTATGAATACCTAATGTAATAACCATGAGTGAAACTAATATTTATACCACAACATCATTGTAATTTCCAATTGACAGTATGTACCTATTCGATTTTAAATATATTTAATAATAATAATTTACAATAGTTTATTATGAGTACCTACCTATTATTAGTAATGACGATAAAGCTGCACAAGGAAGGAAATCTTCACTATAGTGAGATTAATTAAATACATTGCGAATTTAAACATTATCCAACTTGGAACAACAAGTTGGGTGCTTAGGTATAGGTACCTACTGTAGGTGATATTACAGGGAAGTAGTTAGGTACAAAGTTACCTACTATAATGTAAAATAATAATATTATGAAGAGGTAAAATTTTTAAGTTTGTATGTATGGGGTAATCTTTGAAACGGCTGGTCGGATTTCGAAAATTCTTTCACTGGTAGATGCTAGCTACAATGTTCCTGAGTGCTGGCTACGATTAAAATATGGAGTCGAGCAGCGGGTGAAACCGCGCGACAGTAGCTAGTGTAAAATATAAGTACTAAATTAATATACCTTATTAGGTAGGTACTAATTAAATGTAAGTACCCACCATTCTGACAAAATATCGATGTAGGTAGGATGGTTGTTTATAACTTTTCTGTAAGTATGCACAAAATGTTCATGCTTAGGTTACCTAAATACCTAGGTACATCTTAGTAAGTAACAAAGTGTTGCAATTTGTGGCTAGCATTACATGAATCCATTAGGTATCTTTAGATAATAACAACTTAGGGTTGGGTAGGCAGGCATGTAATGTCGAACGCATCATCATCATACAAATATCCGTATCTAGCAAATGAACGACGGTATTCAATAAAACTTATCAATATTGTTCATTATTAAATCGATACCCGTGACTAACTGAATGAATACCTCCGCTGGTATCTACTTCGACACGTTAGGTAAGTACCCCGGCATCGCCCACGCTACGTTATTATACCCTACATAACATATATCTAACTATTAAATAAATTCGTGCCGACACGAAAAAAATGGCGTTATTTGAATGCCGGCCGATAATTTAAATGTAGCAACAACCGCTTTTAGCTTACAACCTTAATTGACTTAAAAATGCTTATCAATATGACGTATCAACAAAAACTTTTGATCACCGCACACGTTCAGCTAAATTAAACTTTAACTGCGTGTCATACAAGTCAATATCAAAAGTCAATCGGGCGCACTTACTCTGTTTCGGAACAAGGGTAAAGTTGGAAGCACGATGCACGCTCACGACTTTCTGAACAACTCCGGACATGACATTCCACGTTTCGCTGTAGATTAGAACGGGACGGATAGCGACCTACCCGCTGAAAAAAACGAGACAAGCGACCACCGAGCAGTCCACGTGGACTGCTTAATATCAACACAGGAGCAACGACCAATAGAAAACGGTACCGCTAATGTATTTCTCACCTCCGCACTCACACCAAGGACAGCTGCCATTTTTACATTATTTATTCGATTCTGAACTTTGTTCCTTGTGGCTAGAGTTTTAAATCTGGTGTTGTGGTGAAGACGTATTCCATGTTCGAAACGACTTATAAAAATGTGTTGTTATGATTTTGGGTCGTATTTTGAGAGGGATAGGGTGCATTGTCGTGTTTGTAGTGTTCTGCGGTTCTTGAATTTAAAACGATTCCCAAGAACACGGGCGCAAGTTGGTGAAGGTTGGAGGAGGCCGCGGTGCAAACTGCATCGTCACAGCGCCCCCTCCCCGGCATTGTGTGGCGCTGTGTGTGTACGTCTGCCCCGAGTCAACTGTTGTGCTGAGCCACGACGTTTCCACAGCGCCGAGAGCACGCAGCCAGCCGCTGCACTCAACGCCCGCAATATTTTGCTCTTCTAATATGTTCTTGTTTTTTTCTTTTTACAGCGTTTGTTTGACCAGCTGAACAAAGGATTTTCGTATGAGGCAATTGTATGGAAAATGCTTGTACTAGGTACCTACCTATGTTCTTGTTAACATTAAACGACGAATAAATATCCTAATGGGTGGGGAAGTCGCTATCAAGGGACGACTACTGATATTACTACCTTCTACTATTTATAAAACATATCTGTACCTACTATTAAAAAGTATCTATAGGTAAGCAGGTATCTACCTACTTAAGTAGACAACATCCTCAATCACCAGATTAGAGTATCTGAGAATAGGAAGCCCTCGCCCTCCGCCCTCCGCCCTCCGCCCGCTTCAACCACATTTATTTATGAAAAACAAAATAACGAGATTGAAATCAAAAGCCGTTCTTAGAAACAAATCGAGTCTTTAAAAGCTCTTTTACGATTACGTTTTTGATTCAATGG
Organism: Spodoptera exigua; assembly: GCA_902829305.4. Lineage (NCBI taxonomy): Eukaryota > Metazoa > Arthropoda > Insecta > Lepidoptera > Noctuidae > Spodoptera > Spodoptera exigua. Next base: position 9,059,704 of record LR824616.2, on the reverse strand, counting down.
AAAGGGGATCCTTTGTCGACGGCACACCCGGAAATATTACCTACGTTCGGAGTGGTTCAGATGTGCCCAGCCTCCCCTCGACCCCAATCATCTCTTCACTCATGCATTCTCTACAATACACCAATATGAATGAACAAACATTAACACGGATCACTGCTCAAATGATCTGGTCCTACGGCTGCTGAACTAGATGTCCTCGGTTCGGTCCCAGCTCGATACTATCACCGTAGATGTCCTCGGTTCGATCCCAGCTCGATACTATCACCGTAAATAATACTGCATAACTGCATAAAGATATTTAGGTACCCAAGTAAGTGGGGTAAAGGACGATCTAAATCCGATTTATAAAAATTAGGTAGATACTGATATCTATAAAAAAAACATTCACGTTTTATTTATTTATTTATTCAGCTATTCATACCTACCTAATGCAGTTGTTTCGATGTATCGATTAGATTAAAAATTAATTATCCGATGTTACATTACATTTGAATAAACAATTACCTAAGTAATATTAATTATATGCGTGCACACATCCTGTAGCACTAAACATTATAGGTACTTTATATAGAGAACCAATCTCATGGCCAACACTATAGACATTACTTTTACTTTTTTATATTCCAAGCAAATTACTAAACGCGTCAATAGGGAATATGCATAAAATTTGAAATGGCCTAAAATATTTTTTTCTCGAATACTTATTATCGTAATATTATAATGAAAAGGATTTTTTTTTATTTACTTATTATTTAAACCCCTAAAAAAATATTCAAAAAGTGCAAAATAAGGGAGCGAAATTCAAACTTCCAAAACGCGCCACCATTGGTCGAACGAAATGTGACGTCATCTGACACGACATTGTATTCATCAGCGTCGAAACTCATACTGTTTTACAAGTTTTTGTGAAAAAAATAAATAATTTAAACCTGTATTCTTGTGCTGATTGTAGTGAAGTTTAGTTAAGATTTGTAGTGAATCTAGGACGATGACTGAAGCTGGTTTTGTCAAAGCACAATCGGACAATCTACCGAAAATAGATGCTTTCATGATGACAGCATATTTTGCATCAAATCCCGATTTTACGAGCGCAGAGATCAGAGGAGTGAAAGCTGCAAGGTAATTATTATGTTTCATAATACATTTTAGACCATAATATAGATTTTTATTCATAAATGCACACAGCAGTTTACATATATTAGGTTCACCAAAACATAACCTATACATATCCAGTTGTCATTAAAATTACTCTGAAACTCTTATTTTACGTCTATAAATAAATTTTTTATTATTGAAGTTCACCCTAGTATAATAACTTTGACTTTGTGTGTATCTGAGATAAATATATAATGATTTAATGTTTATAAATTGATACCCTGCTTTACGTGGACTGTTTTGTTTGAGTGTTTATAAGTACTTGTCTATTTCAGGTCTACACGAGAATCTTATGGTGATTCAGCAGTTGGATATGTCCAAGTAAAACGAGATGGCGACATATGTGTTGTTAAGGCTCGGATTACACCTGAACATAATGTGCGACAAAAATGTTATGCTGTTATTTGCACTTGCAATGAAACAGAAGAAACTATTCTCTCTGTTCAATGTGAAGATTGTGCTGCACATTTAGGTAATTATTTTTTACTTGTTTAGGTTCAGTGACCTGCACTTAGGAACTTGATTTTTTCTATAACTTTTTTGTTTTCTCATTTCTTTTGTTTTAGGTGGATGTAAGCATGCTATAGCTTTTTTAGCATGGCTACATCGGCGTAGTGAAGATCCATCAACAACAAGCATTGAGTGTTATTGGAAAAAATCTAAATTATCATCAATTGGTACTAGTAAGAAGTTTATAAAAGCCAAAGAAATGTATAAAACACCTAAACATGAGCTTGTGCCAACATCTTTGAATACTGAAAGCTTTCTCACAGTAGTAAAAAATAATTGCACTTTGGTTGGTGATACAAAGAATCATTTGATGAAGTTTTATAGAGCGCCAAGCACTGTGGAAAAATTGTCAATACACCATCTTCTGTCTACAAGCAAAGCTACAAACCCTCTTGATTTTATAGAATATTGCAAACTTATAATGACTGCAGATGCATGCAAAGGAGCTGCAATAGCTACTTTGGAACAAAATGACTGCCCATTGTGGCATGAGTTGAGGTATGGAAGGATCACAGCTTCAAAAGCTTATGATGCTGCACATTGCAATACTCTTGATGGAACGTTAACGGAGACCATTTTGGGAGCAAGTAAATTGAGGGACACAGAGGCTATGGAAAGGGGTAGATTGTTGGAAAGTCAGGTTTTAAAGGAAGTAGAAAAAATTTGTAAAATAAAAATAAGTAAATGTGGATTAAAGTTAAATAGTACACATCCTATTATGGGTGCTTCTCCAGATGGTGAAAATAGTGTGTATAGTATAGAAATAAAATGCCCAACATCAGAAAAAGCAATGGGACGATATGTCAGTTCAGGAAATAAAGTGACTGCCAAATATATGGCACAAGTGCAACTGCAGATGCATTTTTCTAATAAAGCAAAGGCACTGTTTTGTGTTGCTGATAAAGATTTTGAAAAAACAAAAAAAATATCAATCTTAGAAGTCAACTACGACCAGCAACTGTGTGAAAATTTGTTAGAAAAATGCGACATTTTTTGGAATAAAGCCATCTTTCCTAAACTAAATATGTATGACTAGATAGATTTTTTTTGTTTATTGTAGGGGTACTGCATTTGATTTCTGTCTAATTCTGTTAATCTGTTTTTTTATGCTATGAAAATAAAACAAATGTAAATATATTATATTCATTTTTTTATTAAAACATCCTGCATATTTACCAATCCACAAGCTACTATTATTACATCATCTATGATAGGAATTAAATTATAGTCTACACAAGCATGAGGCAGTAACATATGAAACTCTCTTAACCTATTTATTACCCGTTCAACATGTATTCTTAATGCTGCTATACGTTTTGATAGTTTCACTTCATTTTTAGTACTGGGGGTAGACTTTGATACAGAAGGTGGTCGTATAAGGGTACATCTTTTAGCTTCTAGCAAACATGATAAGTCTTTAAAACCTCTGTCAGCCATCACTGCTTTATTAGGAGGTAAAGCCTGTAAGTAACTACTATCTTGTACTATCATAACATCAGTAGCCCTACCACCATATCCATCAGAGATAAAATTGATCAAGCCATCAGGTGTACATGAAATTAAATACTTTAAGGTGTTACATTTTTTATACTGTGACCAAGTAAGTGATTGATGAACGGCATTTGATGGTTTTTCAATCTGAATTTCTAGGCAATCAATAATGGAAACAACATTCCCATACCTACGCCTAAAAGATATGGGTAAATTATTGTAAATATCTGATGATGCTGGCCACACAATCAAGTCCTTAAGTTTTGCTGCTATAAGAGAAATACTTCTAGAAAATATTCTACAAATAGTACTTTGTGAACATCCAAATTGTAGTGCCAAGATGCTAAAGGACTCATTTAATTTAATTTTCTTGAGGGTTATTAATATGTGTTTACTAGGAAGCGGAATATTATCACTTAAAAGTTTTATTAAATGATATGATTGTTTAGGTAATCCTAACAACATTTTTGGCTCTTTTTCAATAGCAGTTAGCATGATACTACACATTTCATATTTAAACTGTTTCTCCTTCTCTGAATCACTTAGAACTTCGCTCGACTCAGATTGATAACTTGGTTCATAATCAGTAGAGCTCGTAGAAAAATAAGATGATATAGAAATAGTATCCGCTGTGTTTTCAGTAAACAATTTTCTTTTTAAAACAGATAGTTTTACTGGTGAAGTTCCTATATTTTGTGTTACAAAAGGAAATGGTGACAGTGCTACATTTTGTTTTTTAGTAGGTATATTTACATTGACACCTTTACTTCTATAGTTCGGTTTAATATTAACTTGCACAGCTTTGTCACAATGCAATGTCTTCTCAATATGAGAAGTGGAAAGCTCTACCTGAAGATCATCACATCCAATACGGGAAGTACTGCATCCTGGTTGATCACAGACATTTGTGTGGGAAGTACTTGGACTCACTTCGTGATCACTTCTTTGTGAAGGTTCGCTAACACTACTTTTGATAGCTATCTCTGATGAAAGGGCTTCATTGACCAGTGTCAATCTTTGCATTTTAACTACAGCCATTCTCTCCTTTGGTAATGGCATCCTCCGTTTTTGACACAAAAATATATGTGGCAAAACTCCTTTCTTCAACCGTAGAGTACATTTTTCTCCTTGCTCTTTCATTAAATTGTATTCAATATAATTTTCTGTATCTTCCTTAACCTGGAATAAAACAATAACCATTAAAATTTCGTAAAAGCACAACAAGAATAGTTTTTATAGAAAGTTAGTTTTTATAACTGAGTACTGAACTTTTCTTATAGGTTAGGTTAATTTTAAACTTCTAATGTTCAATAACTAATGCAAAACTTACTTTTTACTAATTCACAATAAGCTATATATTATATAGTATATAAATAAAGTACACTTACGTTAAAATGATCTTCACAACAATATAAACACGATTTAGGAGATATATTATCCCTTCTCATCACCTTACACCACTGTTTTCGTATTTTCGCATCACTTGAAATACGAAAAAACACTTTGTCGGGTGTTTTTCGAGTAGTATTTGTGCACTTCGGTACTATACAATACTTATAAGATAATTTTTTGACTTCTTCCATGGTTTTAAAGTTATTAAAACTGTAAATATTACGAAGTAACTGAAAAGTCCATAGTAAAAACTAAGGTAAACACCCACTGGACGTGTCATGTGACGTCACGCAAAGCGCGCGCAAAATGGCGGCGTTTGAACTGCTTAAATTTTTTAAAAGTTTTAAATTTCATTTTTAAAAATATCTAGAGTATTTTGAAACCCATTAATATTTTTTTCTACGTTATAAAATAGTAAACTATTAATTTAAGACAAAAAAGAAAAACATGAATATTCCCTATTGGCTCATTCAATTGATTAAGGTAACCGCCCACCGCAGCGCTGCAGCGCTTCATCTTAATCACACAAAGTCGCTCGGTCGCTCGCGCGTACTTTTTGTCAAGTGTGTTTCTTGAAAGTCTTGAAACACTTCAAACGCCAAGACTAATGGGTACCGACGCGCGACGCCGCGCTCAACATCGGAAGCTTTATATAAATTATGTACCTACGAAGGGAAACGATATCACTCTGTTGATAAAACGCTCTCTGCTTTATTTGAGCTAATATTTGATTTATAGACGAAGTTATTAGTCTGGCCCGACCCTCGGGGAAAAAAACTGCAGAAGAACTCTTGTCTCGGTGTGAATGCTTTTAGTGTTTTTTTTCTTATTTATGACTTGTGTGACTCACAATGGAGACAAAAATAAGGCCATTGAGATTAAGACGAGATTGAAGAATAAGCACATAAAAACAATAGTTTGTACTCAAAACTTGCTAGTAGGCATGGCGGCCAGTCATTTGATAAGATAACTTCAATAAGTGTGTAGTAATAATATCTCCAATCTATTTCCTTGAATAAATAGTTGTATGTAATACTAGCGCCAAGCATTCATCTGTATTCGTACCTATAGGCAGGTATCCAGAAATCACGTCGATGAGATTATCGATATCATCGATACACGTCATCCGTCATTCATAAAATGTAGCGAGGTCGCGCGGGCCCACTCGCTGCCCGCTGCCCTAGAACCCGACCGATGCGACGCCCGACACACCGCACGACACACTCGCATTACTCAACACAAACAAAAAGGGAATAAATGCTGGAATAAAATACTTTTAATTTCCCCGGGCGCCGCTAATCGGGCCGCGTCGATGGAGGGCGCCAAATCGCCCTTTTTATTTTACTGTATGAACGCAAATCCGGCGGGAAAACGGCGTTAGGCGTCCGGGGTGCGGGCGGGCGAGGGGGGAGGTGCGGTCACGCGCTCGGAATTAGCGGTCCCCCGGCCGCCGCGCGCCCCGCACTTGACCCGCGCGAGGTGTCACCGAGCACGTTACCTACCCGCAAAAAATAGGGGGTGAGCCGCGCGCGCACCGACCGCCGCTGGGAGGGACGGCACAGATTTTGTTTTTAATTTTTTATGATTTCGTTTCGATAGAACACCGATAGCTGACCCTCCCACAAGAGTTGATTGAAAAATTAAAATTCTTATGCGATACTAAAATGTAGAGACCGTAACCGCAAGCACGACGCATGCAACATACCTACGTGTATAGGTAGCAGAGCTCGCCATAAAACTTGGAAGCATGTATCCGGTGGGTACGAGGGCGGCGGCGCAAGCCACTAATTGACTCACAAACAACCCATAGAGACCGCAAATACTGAGATATTACGGCTCTACTGCCAAACAATGAGTCACATTGTGTCATTTATCGAACTGTTTTGTAAATTATATTTTAAGATTTCCTTCCCTGTACCGATACTACAGTTACTAAAATAGGAAGCCAGACCAGAGTACCCATTAATTAGTGCAGTTACCTGTTTACAGTCTGTGCTCTGTAGTAAATAACCTACTTTAACTAACTACTAGCGTAATTAAGAAAAAAGGAAAATAACAAAGTAATTATTCATACCCAATACGGAGGACATAGTCACTTTTTGTTACAACGGGCGGCGGGTTACATACTTGACATTGCTAAAGCGAGAAACAATAAAGTCATTGTTTCAAAAAGTAACTGTGGCTAAATAAGTTTGAAGTTAAGCTAGAGTTTAGTTGGCGCGGCATGTAGGTAGTACTCGAGCGAGTCAGTGTAACATGTCCAGAGTTGAGAGGCGTCAGCTTCAAGTATGATCGCCGCGACCCCACAAGAGATGTCGCTACTCGCTAGGGATCGTGCGGTCTTCAGCCGGCAGTAAAAATACGTGCGGGTATTTCCTGTGCCGCGACAGCCTCGGCTGGGGAGAGGCGGGGGCGATAAATAACTCAGTTTGCGGCCGGAGGGGTCGGGGGTGGGGCGGGGGGTGTTATTTGTAGGGCTCGCGTGTGAATTATTCGTGGGTTCACGCGCGCTGTTTGCCCGCCGTCTTGTGGAGAGGCGCGCCGACCCTCGTTAATGAAATTTCATATCGTTCCCGCCGCGACGCGTTCCATTGTAGCTGTACGTGCACATCACTATTGGAACTAGTGGATTGTTACACTTGACTGCGCCTAATGAGTAGGCGGCTTCATTGTTATTTGACAATACGTTGCCTACATTACTAGAGCTAGGTGACGGTCTATAACGGGATTTATTTACTAAGTAGGTAGATCTAATCAATTATTAGTAGAGTAAAACTAACATCACGCATCGACAGTCAGCTGATTAATAATAATACGATTACCAATTTAAGTAGCAAAAAATGCGCTTGTTAGGGCCAGTGTCCACTGACGCGTATCGCTATACACCGTGTTCGTGCTGATAAGCAATAAAGATTATGTAAAGCAATAAGTGTTTTTCGTAGCGACCGGGCGTCAGTGTAACGCAATTAGACGACCCTTATTGTGTGACTGCGTTGGTCCGGACCAGCTGTCGCAACGTTTAGAATATTAATAGGTAGCCTTTGGCTTGTAGTTAGCCGCGCACCGCGCTCCGCGTACCTAGTAAGGCGGTAACTATCAATTTACCTAATTTAGAGTGCACTGGTCGTGGCAGGATTCCCGGCGATGTAGATAGGTGCTCGTAAATTGATGTTTATTTAATGAAATGTTAACTGGTAATCTACGCATCGCTGTCGCGCCATTAACTTGTCTTGGATGTGGGGAAGATGAGTGGCTTGGCGCTTGAGACGCTAATGCGTTACTTGGAAATTATGTGGCTATTGTTTCACATTAAATTCCGAGTGTGACATCTACATGAGCTCGCTTTGAGCACTAACCGCAGATACTTGACATCTACTCTAATAGTTCAATGTTGTTGCAATAAACATTAATTTAACATAATAATCCGATCAAAATCGAACCAATTAAAAACCGAAACGTGTTAATTGATCGAATATATTTTATCGCACAAAAGAGGTGTCACTGCGTACATCGTAAACAAGTGAGATAGATCGGCCAATTGTTTTCATCGCTATGAATTATGGTGTAATGTATCTCTAATTAACTGTTGTAATTAACACGTAATCATTTGCTTTACATATTCACACTCGAAAAGTTGTTAAAGTATCAATATCTAAATGATAAATAATTTATGTTGTTTGTAAAGTACTTAGGTAGTACATTGCAATCTCCACGTGTTATTATACTTGTTAGTAATAGGTATAAATGCATCTGTTATCGACCCCACCTCTAGACGGTAACTGTTATGCGTCACTCTATTCACTGTTCATTCTCTGAGCAAGTATGCATATGTGGTAAGTCGTGTGGGGTGCTTATACTAGGTACCTACTTACAAAATGGCTAATAATCTACCTTGCGGTACCTTGCCTATTTATTGCCTTTGTTTTTTATTTTATAGTGTAGCTAGAGTAGAATGGAATTGTTCTTTATGCTTGATAATTACCTTTCCGAATAATAAAATCAATTTGCACTCGTTGTATCTAAGAACATTTTTGGCTTAACATGTCTAATAGTGATGTGACACTAATACTAATACCTATCAATCAGTTATTTTTAGGAATAGTTAATTTCGGAACGAATATTTAATATCAGTACCTATTAGTTTTGGAACACATGGTGGTTAATGTTTATGTAAGATTTGGTTGTTACAAATATTTTACGAAAGTCGTAGGTACCTACACCTAACAAGTTGTTAAACACAATGTTGTGTGTAGTAAGAGTAAACGCTAAACGGCAACAGTGTATGGTGTAAGTGTTATGTAGATACGAGAGTGTTTCTTAGCGATAGTCCGGCACACAATGCGAGCAATTGACACAGTTGTGCTCTGTGCTCTGTTCACAACATGTGTTCCTTATAACTGCACCACATCACTTGCGACGCGAGCCCTCCGCTTTGTTTTGCGTGCACCTCGCTATGTAAGAGGTTAAGTATAGAATTCTGTCCTATAAATATTATGCTACGAATACATTCAACCCTTATTCTTTATCTCAGTCTTGGATTCACGTATAAAATAAGTCCATTTAACAAAGAAAATCAATTAAGTTGATTGTAATACCTACTAATTCTAGGGATACATAATTAATCGATGGATCAATTTATATAAATTGCCTAAATTGGATGTCTAATAAGAAAGCAATTATTAAGATGCATCTACTAAGTAAGATCTGATGGAAAAGAAATCTATTACTTAAGTATAATATATTATGTATTAGGTCCTCTACTGAAAGCTTATAACGATATTTTTATATAGGTAATCGTTGAGTGAAAATAACTAATACCTAATTAAACCTGACTTACTGATAATTACAATGGCTTAATAAGTTAATACGGCTAAGCTGATTTTGTTAATAAATTCTACCTACCTACTTATATAGAATAAAATAAGTACAATCCCCGATAGGGACCTACTTTACCCAATAATAACATGATTTAATATTATCTAAGCACTCATATCGGACAAGCTTATTTTATCAACTTACATTCGAGATATTTTGACGCAGTTTTATACGCAACCATATCTTGTAAATCGATAAGTATCTACACCTCGAACGAAGTAGCTTACCCGTATCTAAATTATACTTGTACAAAAAATCCTTGATCTTCTTTAGTCAGATTCTACTCAAATTATAACAAATCAAATGTGATAAAAATAATACAAAAGCTTTTAAAGTTAGGCCACTTCTTAGAATATTTTACCTGAGTCCCTCAAATTGATAGCGGGGAATGTCGCAAACAATAGCCAAATGATATTTCGGTTCTTCGAAGAATCCGCGATGACAAAACGTGGCGAAATAGATTGTCTTTCCTGTATAGAAAAGTTTATATTTCGAAACGGAAATTCCATGTTACTATTGACATTCAAAAAGTAGGTACTTAATTAGCCTTGTAACATTAATAAAAATCCGTTTAAAATGGCCCCTGTTAATCAAAAGTGTAGAATAAACACGGGTAATAGTGCGAGGGTCGCGCCGAGCGATCGTTGCGCTGTGAACGTGTTACACTACACCAATAACAGATGTCGTTCGCGTAAACAAATATGCTATTATGGCGCGCGATTCGTCACACCTCCACGTCGCGCCGCCGGAGCGAATTACCAAACGCTTATCATTTCCCATTTATAACATTTATATGTATTATAAATCAAATACTTCACTACATTCACACTGTGTACGTTAAATTATTTAATTTGGGAAATATATCTCCACTTAGATATCAAGCGAACACTATCTAAATGAAAGTAGGTAGGTACCTAAGTCCGTTTATCAAAACGAGAAATCTTAAATTGTTATCTGTTAGTATAAGGTGTCAAATAAGTGATGATAAAATACTTAAATACTACCTAGGTACCTACCTATATCTACAAAGTACTTAGTTAATTATTTCTGGGAAATTACAACGAAATTAAAACATCGGAAAATGATTGTGTTAATTAAGCTGTAAAACCGTGTAATTAGGTAGCGGGTACTCGCGTAGTAGTACCTAAGTATGTATAGGTAGGTATCGGTACGAGGTAGTTAGTTTCCCTTTTACTTCATCTAATATTTACGATATTTACGTAGATAGGTAGGTATTCTCCACATCCCTTCAACTGTCAAGTGTCAACTAGGCACTTTGTGAACTTTGTAAATGTAGCTTGAACTTTTCAATGATCGTAGGTAGGTAGTTACTTATTACTTGTCACCTAGTTAGTATAGCTATGTAGCTACATTTTTTATCAAACAACTTTATTTGCTACATCAATAGCTATACCTACCTAAACATTATAACATAAATAAGTAGTCGGCTACAAAGTAATTTACCAGGTCATTAGCAGATAAGTTTAAAACATTTCTGAAGAAAAATTAATTTAAAAAGTTCCCCGCAACTTTTAGCTAAGGGAGGGTCGGTCTCGTTTTACCGTCAAATAAAATGTCTACGGGAAAGTTGCTGAGGTACACTTAGGTAGTGTGGATACGAATAGATTGTTATTGGTAGCTGCTGGACAGGCTGGCAGTGTAGGCAGGCTCGGTGGTTAGTGCGCGGTGTAGCAGCTAGAGGGCGGCGGCGGGCAGGGGTCGCGGCGAGTGGGTCAGTGCTGTGTCGCCGGCTGTAATGATTCTAATTGAATTTGTGCGGACGTCGCCGCCGCCCGCGCGCCGCCCGACCGCTTTGTTTACATTACACCGAGCCGCGGCTGCCACTCCACAGCGCCTCGATTAAGGACAAATCAATAAGGCAGCCGATACCGAGCGAGTTTAATAGAGTGAGCGAGTCGAGTCGAGCGCCCTCATTACCCCCGCAATTAGCGCACGGCGCGCTCCCGCCGACGACGACGCACCCCGCGCGAAAAACGAATAAAAAGAGCTGCCCTCAAAATGGCCGCCGCCTCCCCCCCGACCACCCGCCGTCCCCCGCGCCGCTTCGTGATTGCATCCCCGCAGCTCTTATAAATATGGCCGTATTCCTCCCGCCTTTACTGATTGCCCGTATACCCCCCGGCCTCCCCCCGCGACCGCGCCGCCGGCGTCTGAATAGATAAACGAGTCCACGTGGACTACAGCTCTTATAAAAATCGACTCGGCCAATGAAGCTCGTTCCGCACACTACTCCAGCCAACCACGACGCTAGAACGCGTGTAACCCCGCCCTTAATAAGCGATCTCGCCGCGTGAGCCAATCACAGCCGCGGATTCGTCAAGTTCTACTCACCGACGACGAAGCAGTCCACGTGGACTGACGCACACAGCGACGCGCGTATAATGCCTCGAGTGGAAATAGCTATGACGGCGAAATGTGCGACAGCGAAAAAATAAAATGCGGTCGGTCGGTGCGGAGCGAGCGAGTGGGTGTAAACAGGGGATATTTCGGTGCGGCTCGTTCATTATTATTGAATGCGCGGCGCTAATGGCGAGGCGCGGGTCGCGGCTCGCGACACTGCGTCTTGTCGCAGGTGACGACCTCGCTACCGTGCTGCAGGCCCTCTCTGGCCCGCTGACTCCGCCTCACCTCGACTTACTGACGAAATATTTCTTACAATATTAGGCACCTACTTAAAGCTTAAGAACCGATCCTACTTCCTTTCACAGCTTGACAAAAATCACTCAACTAGAATCAAAGCTAAAACTCTGTAAAAAAAACCTACCTACCTACAAAATAAAACATTAATTCAAAACGATTCTTAAATCGTACAAAGCTAATTCGTATTCAAGAAAAAAAAATAATCAATACAGAAATGAGGCAACAAAAGCGTCGACATTAAAAGCACAATAAGACGGGTGAGACAGGCAGAGAGATACAGCGATACATAAGTATAGGCGCGGCGACCTCCATCGGATAAGGCAAGCTTGTCCGGTAGCCACACTCCGTGTAAAAAATAACTACGTACGAGTGCGAGCGACGAGCGACGAGCGTACGCGTACATACCTGCGCGCCGCGACTGCTAGGGCTGCCACCGCGACAACAACACACGCTCATTCCGAGCACCACCAACTATCACTTAGGTACTTGTCCTTACTAGTTAATAATTCCAAATTTAAATTCTTTATTAGCATTCCATCATGTTGATAGATAGGTGGTAGGTACCATACACATTACAATAATACCTAGGTAATAGTTATAAAAACCGATGTCAAACATATAAGGAAAAAGTTCCGAAAACATAGGTTTGGTTCCAAAAATAAGCCCCAAAGTAGAAAACTTTGCGAAAACTTCTCAACTAAGATTTGTGAGAATTTAACAAAAATTCTGACGAAGTTTAGTTTCATTGTTACCTGTCTAAATGTAGTTTTATTACCTACTGGGTACCTAAGTATTAACACGTGTTGTTTATCGACAATACTTATGTTAAAATTATTTAGGTACCTATCAAAAGTTCAACCACACGACTTTGTACTTGAGTCGAATATGTATAAGAATAGGTACTTTTATACCTAGTAATCTATAGTAAATAAGTATAGTACCTATAGTAAAAATAATTTAAGTACCTACCTAGGACTCTACAAATAATCGTTTTATAAGAAAAAATTTATTAAAAGATTTTCTTCTGTGTCGTCGACTTGCATTTACAACAAACAATTTCACATACGTACTCATTACACCGAGACCCGGAAAAACAATTTGTGGATCACACAGTTCAACAAAAACAACCTTGCTAGGTACTTACATGAAGCTAGACAACCCTAGAACCGTTCGCAGACTTGTAACTGTTATTTCTTTTATGTTTTGGACACTAACACTTGCCCTATCCAGCTAATGTCCGGTTGTAGATCCGTGGTTGCATAGATGAATGATTAATGCGGTTTACGATCTAAGTACTAACTTAGTAATTGCCTGTTCTTTCTACTAGGTAACCTAGGTATAGTCTATATCGATGCCTAAGTACGTGGTTCGCCACGTAAGTTGACACCTTGGCACTTAGTTGCTTGCTATTAGGGATCTGCTTGAGAGTTTGATTGGAAAATTGACTCTTAGTTACAGGACTTGGGAAAAGGATGGTCCTAAATATAGGTAGGTACTTAAGTTTTTAGGAACACAGAACCATCTTTTGCCTAGTAGGATAGGTAGGTATTACGTTTTGTGTGACCTAAAAAAATGTCTTTACCTATGCTTAATAATTGGTTTTCTAAATATTGTAGCCTAAGTGTGAAGCAAAATTCAAGGATGTCCTAAGTACCTACATAGATATTTTTGTTTATACCTTTTAACTAGCTAACCTAATGTTGTTATATAAGTATGTACCTATTTAATAGGTTTATTGCTTGCCGATGTTTGTGCTCGTATGACAAGCTGTAACTACTGCTAAATGCAGTCGTTCGTAACATGTATTAGGTAAACATTTAACAATGTACGAGATCTGTAGCAAACCTACTTTGCTACAGATCTCGTTTCTGTTTGGTACCTAGGCAATATTTGCGTGAATTCTAGGTATTTGTAAATAGACACTTAAGATACCTGCATATAAGTAGGTAGTAAGAAGGTTTTACTTGGAATCCGTGCGTTTATGAGGAAATGCTTCTGGAATCTATAAAGGAAGATCAATTGCTTGATATTATCTATAAAAATAACTTACCTGAAGATAGATACTTATATTTGGATACAAATACCCGCTTAGTATAGAAAATCCGTACTCTAATACCCACTTAACTAACAGTTGAATCTTTTATCTCTTAATTAACAGCGAAACCATTGAAGCAATCTCTAACAATCTAAACTATCCGCGTATTAAATCGGATCGCTTTGATAGCTGTCCATTGATACAATCGTTGGATGTAATTAAATAATATCCGGTTGGAGCCGGCGATGTATGCGTAATTTCGGGTGGCGAGTACCTACAGCTTACATGTGGGTAGTTATCACAATGAGTTGATGTGTGAATGATTGCGCGGGCGCGGGGCCGCTCTAAGTGCGATATTTACGTTCATTGTTGGCAACTGACGGCTTTACGATACGGAACCATTATGCAGACGACTGACAGTGATTTAAATTCGCGTAGATGGCGAGCCAGCGATGCCAATGACATGACTCGCCAAGAACTTTTGGCTCGCACTCAGCTTATACAGGGTGTATCACTTACATCACCATTAATAGCGTATTCATAAACTTAACAGTTTGACCTCCAGCCGGGGTTGCGGGGCGCAATGAAGCACCTTGGCCTGGAGCAGGAGAAAGATACGTAGGGTTTTTAGTCAGTAAGAGTCTGACACTCATTTGATGATTTTCCCTTCACAAAAAAACAGTTTGACCTCATTTTTAAAACACTTAATGGAACGCTTGTTCAGGCCTCCCCTTGTGTCGAGGATCAAATCAAAGCTCGATATCATATCAGTAGCTGTCTAAAGCACGCCATTTCTATCTCTATGTACAAAGCTGTATGGTTAAAATTAACTTGTTATTGTTTTGACATTAATAAACGTTTAATGAGTGCTGGGTATTTGTCTCAATTGATTGTATCATTGACACGTTAATTCTGCAACAATTTATTTTTCTTCATTGCCTTTGTTAATGTCAGGTTAAAAGGCAGGCTGTAAATTCGATAATAATGATGAAATTGTACCCGCCTATGTAGATATATTTGTCCGAGGCATCATTGAAATTAATACGCGGTAATAATAATTGCAAATATCTACTTTACCTACCAGTAAGTAAGGTTTGTAGTGAAAATGTCAACTGTTCGACATTAATTTATTATGAAGGGAGACATATTTCAGGGTTTTTATTTAAAATATTTACACTACCTACTCAAGTAAGTTACTTTAAGGTATTGTTTGATTAGGAATAAGTGCTACAAAGAAAGTTGAAAATTCACCTTATAGTTATTTTAATTAGATGTCTAATTGACCTTATACATTAGGTAGATTAACTAAGCTAGCAATTTTTTTTGTGTTACATCAATGGAAACATCGTTTTTATAACCTAGGAAGGTAGTCATTATATGTCTATTGGTGCTGTTTGTAATATTATATGAAGGAAAGAAGAGGAAGAGGATTTATTCGTCTGTTGGTTTGGAATGAATAAGCTCTGAAACTACTAGACCGATTTGAAAAATTCTTTCAATGTTGGGAAGCTACACTATCCCTGGTGAATACAGGCTATACCTAAGTAAACTAGGTACGTGAGTAAAACCGCAGGGCATAGCTTTATTTAGATAACTATAAAGTACACACTTCAATTACATTGTCTGTGTAGGTACTATACATATATACCTACTTACCTAATAAGTACAAACATCTACATACATCATAACTTTTCAACACGAACACGATTGACAATGAATAATCAACCTTATGTCGATAACACTTGTATAAGTACTTAGTACTCAACACACCTTGTGTAATTAGTTACAATAAAGAGCTATTTTTTATTGACAATCAATCGATACTTAAGTGTGAACGTACCTAGGTACTTACTTATTTTATTAATAGGTAGATAGATATCCTGGCGGTGACTCGCACCTTTATTCGTTGTCAAGTCAAGTATCTGTATTGAAAACTACTACTTCCAAACTAATATTATAAACGCGAAAGTAATTCTGTATGTCTGTTTGTCTGTCTTTTCTTCACGCCTAAACTACTGAACCTATTTGTGTGAAATTCGGTAGGTACAGACATGGTTTGGAACTTGAAAAAAGACATAAGACAGTTTTTTAACCAAAAATCTGCAGAAAGTCACTATTCCATTCCACGCAAACAAAGTCGTAGGTAAAAGCTAGCTATATTATAAACGCGAAAGTTTGTAAGTATGGATGGATGTTTGTAACAGTCTTTATAAGTAAAAAAAATGCTTAACAGATCTAAATAAAATGTGGGACAGACATAGGTTACATTTACCTTAGTACTGATGGCAGAACCTCTGAGAGAATATAATTGTTAATAGTTAATATACCTACTAGTTGCATTAGGACCTAGCTAAGGTTGAAGGAGGAGGAAAGTTAGTAGGTAAGTACCTGCCTAAGTCAAATCATTGCTTATTCCATACAGTTTTTCCGTCCTACCTATATTTGTAGACTATTCTCAAGTGCCCTTAGGCTATCTTTTATCTTAATCTTCTTTATTCTTTCTAGGACCAGACCAGAGGAGTTCCGTGTTAATTTAGTGTTGTATACCTTTGTTAATGCCTATTGTATCAGACGACCACCTTTTGTCAAACACTTCATCATCATCATGAGCCTGTTGTCGTCCACTGCTGGACATAAGCTCATGCAACCACTGCCAGCCACCCTGCGGATGTCGTCAGTCCACCTAGCTGGAGGGCGCCCTACACTACGTTTGCCTAGACGTGGTCTCCACTCTAGAACACCCCCAGCGGCCATCGGTTCTTCGTCAAACACTTAAATTGCACAATAGTGAGAATTTAAAAACCAAAAACTCCAATTAAAAAAGCTTAAGCTTGATACGTATTTGAGATTAGGATCTCTTTTTACACAATCCTATTCATGAGTAATAGATTAATATGGCCGTCGAGTGGAAAGACAATGCAATCATACACATTTCTTTTTCCATAGGAATAGCTGTCAAAACACGTTAAGTACGCTTTATCTGTGTATTAGGTGGGTAGATAAATATCTATAATACTACAATGATGGATACGTACTCACCAGCTAAGCTCCTATCGATATGAGAGGGGATCTGCTTGACATGATTCTGTATACGAAACAAATACTTAACGCTAAGTACCTATCTACCTACAGCTGATAAAGCCAACGTGCGAGCGAGTTCTACCAACGCAATCCCTCAAAATATTAAAAAGCTAAAAAGGAAAGTTGAATACTTTCAAAGCCGCGTTATCCACGTTTTAATAACAATTAACCTTCTGTCTACGTTCACACAAAAGCTTGTTTTCATAAAAAGTTCCTTTTGTTATTAGTGACTGTTAAGCACTCGTGCCTAGGCGGGCGACGCAGACGTGCGCTATCTAGTCATCAGATTACCTTTTACGTCGGTGTGATTTTGAAAAAGCATGATTCACGCCACCAGACCACGCGAAAGTAAATAAACCGAGATATCTAAAGAGCCAATCGCATGCAATTCCAACTGCAGCCATTAAATATTAATTCCGGAGCAAAAACTCGAGCTTGCAGCGAGACAGAATCCGAGCCTTCTGGGAAACCGAGTGGCTTTTTAAAAAAAGTTGTCGCTTTTACGCGACACAATGGCCGGTTATACAACTAATTGTTCGCGCCGGTTAATTATGCAGCTTGTTTTGTTTGTTCGACGGTACGGGCGAGGTGCACCGAGCCGCGCGTAGCCGCGTCCTGCCGCGCCGCACCGCACTGATAACGCGAGTTTGCTTTGACCGTCTAGCCAATTAATCCACCATTGTTTATGTTGCCTCGTAACGAAGTCAATGTTTGATGAACTGCCTCTTGCTTGGATCGCGCTATGTGACATGATCATGTATGTAAATATGTTTATTGCAAAGCGACCATAATAAGTAAATGCATCCTGTGAGGTATTTTTATCGATTTACGATACCTAAATAAAAGCGCACAATGCGTAGGCGTTATGTTTTTTTTATTGACTACTGCCGACGTGCCTACACAGACATTTCCAAACTTATATGGAAGCTCAAAACATTCGAATAAGGGTTAAACAATCTCGATTGTAGGTGTTTATTACAGTCATCAAGTGTGTAAATTAAATGGACAAGAAAATAACGGGTCGATTAAGCGGCCCTACCTAATTAATTAAGGCTTATCTTGCACGATGCGATCAGCGTTAAAGCAATGGGATCGTAAAAATTTTGTTTGAGTCAGGTAGGGAGATAAGAGGCGATGTAGCGCGGGGGCGGCGCGATGTCGCGCGATACCGCTTGATTGTTATTTATCCATTATCGGCGGATCGCGACCGCCTGCGCAGGAGTCTCTATCGCTGCCATCTCGCTGCTAGGGAATAAATAACCATGTCTATTACGAGTTACGGCGCCTCGCGTACATTGTGTTCGATCTTCTTTTAAAAATAGATAGATTGTATGTAGGTATGCTGGGCGTATCGTATCGTACGTTAAAAGAGATTAACCTTTCACGTAAATAAAATGTCGAAACGTGCTCAAATATCACGGTTTAGCAGATGTGATCGATCATTTGATTGTGCTGCTAAAATAATCCCCTACCAGCTTTACATAATCGAACGGAAGCGGAGGTTTTTAGGGACGGGACTACGGGAATCCTGTTCCAAATGTAGGTAATGGATTTCTCTTGCTGCGTATTTAAGTGAAATAAACGATACAAAATGTGATTAGAATTTTAAACAAAATACTTTTTTAAAACCTTGTAAAAGACCTGCACAAATGGGTACAGAGAATGAAGCCTACGCCAAAATACCTACTGCGAAGGACGTTTCAGAGAAAAAATCCCACGAAAAGAAAAAAAAATGTATCCAGCAGTGATTTTTTTTGTGTAAGCAATTGTATAGAATGTCTTGAGGATATTTACACCGAGATAAATAGATAAATAACGGCAAGAGCAGGTAGATAATGTAATGGGTGAATGTAAAATGCCTCATCCATTGTGAATAGTGAGCACACATCGTTGTCGCGACATGTGGCGGCCGACAAAACGACCGATTCCAAATAAGAATTAAAAATAAACTGCTAAGGGTTGTGGCCTCGTAAACGTGCCGGGTCCGGTAGGTTTGTACAGGCTTTTATTTAATTAACTCCTCTTGTGAGTTCAGTCAAGTCTAGCTATTAGTTTTACGTCCCTTTCTGTTTTGTTTTCACACAGATCACTAATTACAGTTCCCTCGTACTTAAGTAATCAGAAAATATTTTAAGTTTTATTTGATTTGCTCAAAATATTGACTTGGTCTGTGTGCTTGATCGTGTAATATTTTTGTAGTTATCGACTTATGTAGGTAGACACTTGATTTAACGATGCTACTTGGTATAATGACCCTGGGGTCTAGTCTCAATGAAATTAAATACCATTTTTCAGGGGTTTAATATTTTTGAAATGAAAGAATAACGAGGTTGATTGTGGGCGTAAAAATCTTGACGAAATTTTCGAGGGTGCTCGAGAGAAGTCGGTACGAAACAAAACGAGCTCGTGTCGCGGTTTGCTCGTTTTTTCGTCGCGACTCGTTACTGGTGCTCGAGAGCGCTGCGTGAATTACCAGCCAGCATCAGCGTTGTACCTAGTAGCTGGGGAGAGTGCTGAGTGCTACAACTGAACTTGAGCTGTCGCATTAACTCATCAGCCTTACCTACATGTAATTTTTATTCGAACATGGAACGTATAACGGTTCTATATTTTCCATTAGCAACCAGATGCGGGTCCATTAAGTCCATATGTCATTTCTAGTTGATCGTTATGATACATTACCTGCATCTATTATCTAGGAAAAGCCTAGATTATCTAGCTAGACAAATTTATAACAACCAATAAGAAGACTTTGCTAATATCTTCTTGATATACGCGAAGATCTGAAATAAAACAAAGACAGAACGCTCGTTCTTAAAAATCCTTTCAAAAAACTATACCTAACGTAAGGTTATACGGCCATCACGAATGTGGGGTCACCCCACGCGATGGTAAACTAAAACACGTGACTCTTGAGGAGGAGCATTCCTTGTTTCAGCCGACTACTTACTCAAACTTGACATATGACGTGTTAACTGCCTACTTAGAACTAAGTTGGGGTGATGTGTCACAGTTACAGAACTGAACGCACAATTTATTTCCATTTATATGTACCTACATATAAGTACCTATTGGAATGTTCTAGAATATAATTGATGCTCTCTATCTTAATTATCACTAAATCGTTTAAATTATGGTTTCCTTACGTAGCTGAAATGAGACGGTTAACATAGAGAGAAAATAAAATAAGAAAAAGAATGATATCTTGATTGTTTTTTGTTCTAATAGTTTTCCAGGACAGGATCAGCTTTACATTTCTTTGAAATAAAGAAGATAGCTGCCATATTCCGTAACATGTTTTGATATCTGCCTTATAGACTATAGAACTAGTTCTATCCAAATGGATGTACCTATAGGTACTAATCTATTGTGTAAACCTATTGTGTATATATTCCCTAAGTACTTCTAGTAAACAAATATAAAAACTAGACTAGACTATTTGCATGCTCATCGCACCGTAAAATCATAATTAAAATACAAATTCACAAACATTGCATCATTCTGTGAAATCATAGCCAAATTATTTTCAAATTCGTACGTAAACGCTACAAAATAGACTCGTCCCAGTTTCGTCGCTGTAACTGACAGTGGACCACGTTTGCATTTTCACAGCCAGATCTGGCAAATTAACCAGTCTGGACATCGGAAATAACTGACCTTTCTGTGAAACGGGAATAAATTTTCCGATATTTGAGAGTCGGTCAAGGTTTTATTTGTTATTTGCTATTAAAATACAATAAACTTTTGCATCTGCTCTGTCATTATTAAGTAGATAATAGCTCCAGCCCGCGGCTTCACCTACTTCAAAAGGCCTATGTGTTAACAAGCTCAGGGTATCACTAATTATCTACTTACTTACAAAATTTTAACTAAATCGGTCTAGCCGTTTTTGCGTGAGGAATAACAAACATGCGTTAGTATAGGGCAGGAGATGTAACGGGGGAGTTTTAGTCAGTAAGAGTTTGACACTCCCTCTCGCCTCAAACTTGGCGATGATGATGATTTGATGATTTTCCCCTCTCAAAAAAGGACTCGGTAACAATCCTTAGTGTATTATTAATTAAATAACACCCAACTTGTACTGTAATGACGTATAAACTCAGGAATGATTTCCATGGAAATCGTATTTATTCCAAATGGCTACGGTTAATGACGGCAGCCGGGTGACCACAATAACTCATCTCTTGACTCAATACTGAGGAAATAATAGCGCTAAAGACTGTTGATGAGCTAAGAATGTTTACTTGTTTTCCTTACCATTCATAAAGGCGGTAATAAAAATTCAAATAGGTACGACTCTAAGAGACATTGAACAATGTCCGTTACAATGACCATTAACTTTTAAAATAGTTGAAACTAGGTGACTATTATGTTAAAATCGTTAAGTTAAAGAAAATAACGATACGACTACTTTCAAATAGAAGGTGTCTAATTACCTATTCATTATCTACACAAAGAAATTATGCATAAACATATCTTGAATAAAACAAAGAAAATCTCAGCTTTGAGAGCCGAGAAGTATTACAATAAAAAGCGAGGTTGTGTTATAGCGAGCGCGTGTGGCGAGCAAAATAAAATGTAGCTACTTAACGTGCCGGCCGCACGGCCGCGGACCGGCGCAAAAACCGCATCGTATGCACCGAGCGGTATGCGTTGAATAAACATAAAGCATAACTAACTACGCCACACTTGCCTACATACATACCCACACTCCTTTTTATTCATTAATCCTTTTTTTATACTAAATATAAATTATTTGCTTACAATATTCCTTTGTGAGGTGTTCGTACAGTCAGATAGATCAATTAACATCACCACTGCGTCATTCAGAGGTTATCTTTTTTTGTACTGCATTGTGGCTGTAAATAATGACCACATTATAATCGTTTTCGTGTAAATTTATATATAAGTATTTAATTTAGTTAGGTACTTAAACTTTTTGTTGATTTCTTCTACGATTTTGAGTTATACCTATCCATAATGTCATTCGAGCTAAAATTGATGTTCAAGATTATTTAAGTATTCGTCTAAAGAGGTTTTATACCTGCATTAATATTGATTTTCATTTTGCGTTTTTTTTTTGTTTTTTTTTTTTTTCCTATTGACACGAAAACGTGCTCAGGTACATCAGTACTTACACGCTTAATTAAAATACAGTATAGGTAGGTACTATTAGGTATTCAATTTACATATCTATAGCTATTTAATGCCGATCTGTACAATATCAGTATTCCGTCACGGTAGGAGTCACAATAAAGTCGTTCATCACCCAGTTTATCAGAATAATTCACCGGACATTACGAAATACAAGCCGTTCTATATCCAAGTTGAGAATATTTGTGACCACTGTTAATTATCCTAGGGTTGTCAACATAATAATGACAGATTGGGAAATTAACACGCGATACAGGGTGCTAAGCCTCAAACGACTCTCATTCAGTCACGAAAGCCAGCACGGCATTATGGAATTTTAAAGCTGTTCATGCCTTCGTGGTAACCATGGCATTGCGATAAAATTTTTGATAATGTCGTGAACATAATTTAATATGTTTACTGTTTCTTGTTTACGTAAGTACTGTTTTTGCGCTTTTTAACATTAAGTAAGTAGGTAAGTGTAGTTAGTTTATTTTTGGATATATTTTCGATGTTTTAACGAAGTTACTGGTACCTTCTTACTTTAATTACCTATTGTACCTTTGTTGTTAGACAACCTTTCCTTAATAATTATAAAAAAAACCTATCGTAAAAAAAACGATTTTTGAAAAATAGGTACACCCTATTTTATGATATTGTCTGTTTTTACCACGATTTTCTTTGTGATATCAATAAATATAAGTACCTACTTAGTAAATAAGTATACCTAGGTACTGAATTATTTCAATTATTGTGTCGAGTCTGAGTTTTTACCAAACATTAATATACCTAACGTAAAAAAACCGTTACACGTCTTAAATTCTAGTATTGCTTCCAAAACTATTCGTGGAAATACCTACCTACCTACCTACATATTGATTTACGTACTGTAAAATATTGCATGTACCGTAGGTCTGTATAACTATTTCGTACAACTTGAAATTGGAGCCGATATTTAAAATTCTTTGTTTTTTAAGCTTCCATTAAAACAAATTTCGATTCTTGGAATTTTACTACAAAATAGGTAGGTACCTATATCTGGCTGGATAGATCGTTCAGCCTACATGTACCGTATTACCTGCCTTGATATCTACTTTAATTGGCTGAGTATTTTTTAATTAACAAACTCAAGTTTATTTCATATTTCTGATCACATATTTTGTCATTGATTAAAGTTTCGAAACGCATTTTGTGTGAGGTGATTAAAACAGATATGCCTTAATGTATATAAGTATTTCCTAGTTAAACGACTGTTTATGATTTGTAAAGTGAATAACAGTCAAAAAATGAACATATAAAACACAGCAGAATCAACGTGGGGGTATAAAACTATGCGGTCGTAAATACGCTGTGTGGCAGCAGCTTTAGGGCTCGCCGGTCGGCCGATACAGAGCTATCTGTATCAATTACCTGCCCCTCTGCGGATTACCGAATTAACCACCCACATTAATATTTTAATCTATGCCCGCAAATGTGCGCGTACGTGGTCGTGGCTCTACGAAAATGCGATCTATTCATTCTATTGGCCACAAGTGTTTTGTTTCACGCTGTAGGTAATGTTGCCAGTGATAAATTGTAGAAAATGTAATATAATATCGATAAGTATAACAGCTTTTTAAGAATTAAATTAAAATTGTGTGTTTTAGACATAGGTATTTAATAAATCAATCTCATTCCTCTTATACTATTTTATTTTTTATTTATGGTAAATGAACCTTTCTATTAATGAAATTCAAATTACAGAACTGATAAATCAGTACGTTAGGCACAAACTAAGTAGATAGGTACATACAAACATAATACGTAATATCCATACGATACGTGTGCACAGAAATCTTTATTAGTCTGACATCTGACCTACTTAACCACGTGACTAGGTATCAAGAGAATAGGGCTAGCTAGCTTAGACAGAATTGCAATGCAATATTGTTTGCCAAAATAACATCGGGCAAGTCAACCGCAACGAGCAACCAACCCGTAACACCGACCCACCACCCCTCGCAGCAAATCCCCAGATAATACGTATCTATTAGAGCGTATATCTCCGATTCGGCTAAAGTATTCCTCAAACATGAAGATAGTCGACGAAAAATTCGAGTGGAGAAATATGTATGGCAGCGGCAATCGGCATGCGAGGGTCGGTCGCTCGGCCGGGGGAAGCGGCGGGTGGCGCTGGCGCCCCCCTCGCGCCAGTTCGCTTGCAACGTTCGCGCGAGAAGGACGTGCGTCGGTTTATCGTCGGAGCAGATCGTCGCGTGTGACTGACTCGGAGTACGTGCGTGGATCCAGTGTATTGTGTGCCCAAGTGGAGTGTGTGCTGTGTCCTGTTTTTACTTATAGTGATTTTAGACCATGAGCGTGTGTGTTTGACGGAGGGATGTATCCGAGCGCGGGCGCAATGAACGCCGCCGCCGCCGCCGCTGCCGTGGCGGCCGCCAGGCATCCGGTAAGCGACAACACGAACACAAATCATTCCTTCCCCACTGATAAACTATCTCAACGGAATAAGACTTCAAGAACATCTTTGTTTAGGTTGACAAAGAGTGACAAAGAAATAAACAAAGCTTGTGAAACATTTTTGAACTTTCGAGTGCCGGCGGAATATCCATTATATCCAAACTATTGAAAACACCGTTATAATTGCTAGGATGAATATTTGAAATAAGTAATTAACGTCGTTGATGTCTTTCTCTAAGCGGAACTTTCTTTTGAACAATTTCTCTAAAAAGTTGTGAATAAATTGTACAATATAGTAATAGGAATAATATACCGCGTGAGTTTTAGTTAGTCAGAAAGTTGAGTGGTAATAAAAGCATAAAAGTAATAAACAGTGGAATGGCAGTGACAGAAGCGGCGTGCGAGCCCCCCCGGGCCGCCCGGCCGGCCGCCGATCATTGTCAGACGCTCAATTACCCGTGAAATTGTCTGCAAAGGATTTTATCATACTCAGAAATCTGGGGACGAATTAACAAAGCTTGCTACAGACCTTTTCACACCCAGTATAACTTGCTGATGTAATGAGTTTTTAAAACTTGCACATTGATGCGTTCATTCGACGAGAATGATATTATTAAATGATGCATGTCACCCTACGTGTGATTAAAACGAAAGAAAAATGTTGTGAATTTAAATTTAACACATTACTGGTCTTAAAAAAACGGAAATAGTTTATTTATAAGACTTTAGAATTTTGTGAAAAGTTTCAACATGAACCTAGAGGCAAATAACATTAAGTAGTATTTGAATTAGTAGAATGAAGAACATGAAGACTAAGCACTTTCTTTGTTTAAATTTTAAAATACGTAAACATAAATAAAACATAGTGCTACAACATTTCAGCCTTATGCATGTACAGCAAGTTTTCAAAAATAATAATTTATGAACGAAACTGACCATGTGCCGTCGAAACCGCGGTGGAAGTGAGTGTCTGTGTGTAAAACGATTCTGAACTTTACGACGTTGTAATAGAGCATAACGGTGGCCAAGTGGTGTTCAAAGAAGCGACCACAAGCCGCAACCCATCTGTCGCCGTTGCCGACGGAAAACTAACCACAATTCGAGAATACATTAGTGTTATTTTTAAGGAGACTATGTTCACTTGTGTTTTGTTCAACCCTTGAATTTATCGTTCCTAATGACGCATTGTATGGCTGCTGTGGTTTATAACCACTAAATGTTTACTCTTTCATTTCGAAAAGCAGAGTTATTTTCATAATGTTCATAAAATCTGTAGATAAATTTCTGTAAGTAATTGGTGAATGAATAAAGAAAGGCGTTTTTAAAACTAAGCTTATGAAGAAAATATTTATACACTCACAAGCATGTCTTCTTTAATTAAAATGTACTCTTAACCTTCTTAATCAAAACTTAGATAACATAAATAAACGACTGTGGTTTGGTCACAAATAAGTAGGTACAAGAAAATAACTATAAAATTCGAAGTGATTGCTACATCATTACTTTAACTGACGTTGATATAAAGCGTAATGTTTACAATGTATTTAGAAGTTATTGGTGCATTCCCACGCGCGCGCATTCACCGCTTTATAAATTGACAAATACAAGCAATACGTAATGACCCTCTTTGCTTATACCGTCCTTTTTATGTTCCAAAACGGTGCTCATAAATTTCCAACTTGGTTTGGGCTGGTCGTATACTTAGTCAGGAAGTCGTGAGACGCTTGTCGCCTAATTGATGCATTCATACCTGTTTCAAAGAAATACATGCCTTATTAAGCGTTCCTGGCATTTATAAGTAGTTGTTTGAATTAAAAAGTTTCGTCATGTTTATTAAAGTGACGTATTGAGTTCGCGAAGCATTTTATTATTAAGACAGCGGGAAAAACGTAATTAGTAACCTAGGTACCTACAATCTGTTTTTTAACGCGTACATTACGCAGCACACATTTTTGTCTGATGTAAAGCAAACACGACAATAATGTAAATACACTAATCTTTTAGTTTTTATCAACTTACTAGTAACATACAGTCGAATTTTCCGTTTACAATGTATTGAAGACGTTACCCATGTTTTACGGTGCCGAGTTGTAGTTTATGAGCGTCACACGAGTGTGTCAGCGTGGTGGATGAGACGCGCGAGGGACGGGCTGGGTGTTAATGTAAATGGATATTTGTCTATTTACTTAAAATCCGTGTCGCGTCCTACTACGTAAATATTTGACTGACAGAATTACCGCTACGGACAAATGAGATGGCGTCTCGTCAAACATTCCAAGTTTTCTTCAAACATGCACAATAGTTGAGTTCTAGAAATAATAAATCTGTGTCAATGACGATTATTTTAATATTGTTGAGATGAGTTTATCAAAAGAAATGTCTTCACGGGGATTATCAACCTGATAAGTGGAGTGCCTTGAGTCAATGTTCACCCAAAATAATGACTTGATATTTGTACGTAGATAATGCATATCAGTTTGCACAAACATGGCATTTGGAGTACGCAAACAATGCTTCGTCATAATCAAGATGCCATCAAACATTCGCTGCGCGGGAACTCGGGAACGGAGCCGGAGGGTCGACATACATTTGCGTGAACCGCCGAGTGTGATATTATTTCTCTGTTGTTGACGTTTGCACCAACCCTATATCGCTACGTAGTCAGTAATGCTTGCCATCTGTTTCCTAAATGCGGATATGAAAAATTTTACGTTACTTACTTATCATGACTTTTTGTTTAAACTCAAATTAGTGAGTTATAATATTGTCATTGGCCAAGTTTGCAGACCATCCGATACAGAAATAAAATTATCAATCTCCCAGTCCACCGCACTCACATCGGGTGGCGAACGGTGTAGTATTTCTGAGAAAATAAAATCAGCTTTCCGATCCCCGCGCTACCATATTAGTTTACTAGCATTTTTTTTTTTTATTTTTCCAATACAAAGGGTAATAAATCCCGTCCGTTACGCTCGTTTTTATGAGCTCTAAAACGAACACAATAGAGCAGAAATTAGCTCGCGGGGTTTCGATGTTGAGGCGTTACGTTACAAAGCCAATCTTGATGTTCAAATATTTGTCTATGCTTGTTTGGTTTGTAAGTGCGAATGGTGTTTAGATGTTTACCGAGCCGCTGAACTTGTGTGAGTTGTGAACCGAGCGGGCGAGCTTCTAATATTACTAATAAACAGTTGACATCGATCTACTTCTCAGAGTTTTCCTCGTAACGGACGTCGACGTTAATATAAATCACCAAAACTCTCATTTCCATTTCGTATTTGAGCAGAATTCATTCAGCCGTTTCGGAATTCGAATTTCGAAACCAATAAAAAGAAAATACACTCCGGAGCGTACAGCAGGTAGACGTGGGCAGACGTATTCAATAATTTGAAATAAGAACACGTATTTCTTTTTATATCCGTTTAAACGCATTCTGTTTAGTTTTGTTTTTGTGAGCGGTCGGTGGATGCGGGTCTTTCATCCGGACCCTCTACACAATACTGCCACTCAAAAACTGTTCATTGTATTTTAATTTGACCTTTTCGGCGATAATTTATGGGAATCTTTTTTTGGTCGAGGGGAACGTTTACTCAGTCTATTATTGCCGAGGATTATTTTAGTTTCTTTTGTGATCGATTTGAAGGTGGGATCGAAGTGGAGACTATTAGTAGCGAAGGGTATACTTAATCTGTTAGGCCGTGGGAAAAAAAAGAATCGATACCTTCTCGACAACTAGATTCAAATTCAAATAGAGTAATATCGCATGTTAAAATTTTAATACAAGCTGTTAAATAACAAGTCAGAACAAACTACGTGTTTAACTTTTCAATTACTTTAATCATATAATTATGTAATTTTAATGCGATTGCGTTAAACGCGTTCAGAGCCGAGAGTGATATTTAATTTTGTCAATATTATTAAACAGTGGAATAATTTGCCGTTTAAATGATTTTGAATGAACGATAAGTTAGACAGAGCAACGATTGGCATGTTATACAATTTTATTACACAAAAGCGTTTAATTTAATCCGTAGTCGTAATGTTATTTTATATGGTAATTTAATCGTCGCTGTAAAACACTTTACGTATAACGAGGTGTCAGGTTTGTTGGACAGGCTGAGCGAGAGCGCGGCTGGCCGGATTACCCGGCGCGATAAGCCCGATAGCTCCGAATAAAACAAATAATTAAAACGACGACGCCGTCACTTATTGACGCAGATAAAATTATGTCCGGCTCGAGTAAAGGCACGCGCACACTTGTTGAATGTTTACCGATTTTGTAGAGTTACCTACCTCAATTGCATGCGCTTTAGATGCTTGGTTTACTTTAATATCTCGTACACTTTTAGTTATTAAATTAAATGACAACGTCAATACATTTTAATAACGTAAATACTTATCCAAGATACCACAAAATAACTCTAATCTTACCAGGTAGTTAGACACGGTAAGCAACTACCGAATCGCACAATAGTTCCTAACTGTGAATCGTTGAAAGCATTGCAAAGTGTCGTTAAGCAGAGTGCACATTAGCCGAAGAGCTTTATTACTTTTTGCCGTAATTCAGATCAATAAGGTTGAAGTGTCGAAGCACGCTCTCGAACGAGGACGGTACGTCGCATCGAGTGCCGTCGTGTAGCCTCGCCACACGCGAGCTTGCTCTCACACTGCTACTGTCGATATCGTTTTGTTTTTGCTGCCAAACATACGTTGTGTTAGCTCGTAACTTTAAACTCCTTTTTGTTTTGTGATTCAACGATATGAACATGGATAAGTAATTGCTTGTGTCGATTTACATCTACCCGTATACTCGTGTGCGTGTGGCTTTCATCTTTTCTTTTAATTAAAAGCATTTCGCAACAATAAAGCAATTAACAGAAACATGCTTGGCGCTAAGATGAATGTTTATACGATAGTGCGCTAGACAATCTCGGTTTATAAATAGTGATGTAAATAAGCACGACTTGCGGCGGATGAATTAAGTTAGAATGTTGCGAACAGTGCCTAGACGCTGCGGTTAGGTTATCCACGATGTTACCTATTACGTTATTAAGTGCGATCACCCATTACGTGGAGCGTGAGACGTCGTCGGCGGCGCGGAGGCGCGCGACCGCAAGCCCGTCTCCCCGGTGGTTACATTCACTAAATTCCCGGCCACATTTTTCCCGAGCCCGATTGTCCGCAGCTCCATTTACAACGTCTACACGCCGCGCCAGTTCCTTTTACGCTTTTATTTACGCTCCTTTTATTATTTTTAAAGTCCGTTTGTTCCTCGCGCCGGCACCGAGCGGCGGTTATTTATTTTTTGCCGTCGGCCTCCCGGCGACCGTGTGTTGTTGTGTCCCTCGCTTTATTTTTATTTTCGTGCTTCTTATTATGGAGTTAGTTTTTTTTTTACTTTATTATTACGTGCTCGCGTGTTCACGTTACTTTATTTTTGTGTTAAGAGGCGAGCGGTCCAAGTTGTTTATTTTTTTTTATTATTAATCGGGCTCACACCGAATTATGGTCATTAAAGGATAATTTGTATTATGGTAATTTGGGATGCGTGTAATTTTTGTTTCGTGATAGGAATGTTTTTATTCCGAGAGTGAGATTGATGAGTTACTCGTATGCTCTTAATATTTAAACGTTGCGTGTTCAGTAAACGTTTGTAAATGTTCTAATTGGTCATTTATAAAATGTGCTCAAGTTTTTAAACCTTATAGCGGAACATGTTCACTTATTGCGTTTATTTTGTTTCGCAGGGCCCACCACAACCTGGACAACCCATTAAGTTTACGGTGGGAGAGTCGTGTGACAGAATTAAAGAAGAATTCAACTTCTTACAAGCCCAATATCACAAGTAAGTATCACGTGTCACCGTATGCATTACATGTGCGAACACAGAACGCACTATACTACAATTAAATTACAATTTCCATCACAATAAACTTCAAGAACCTGTTGGCTATATTCATTCATATCAACAATGTCAAAAAGAATAAATCTAAAGCGCCAAGCAAATCGATGCTAAGGGTTGTCAAGGATTTAGTGCGGGAGAAATAAAACAAGTAAATTGGGATCATCCGGGATCCCCTGTCAACGAGAATCAAGGAGAATCAACCCTTACCTGCCCGCCCTTTGAGAATCATTCTTGCCAGGCTTTTTGCGAAATACCATTGTTGTTAAACAAAAAAAACCATTACAATGGAGTTTATTTGCAAGACTTGTTTAAGGTTTAGTACAACAAAAAAAAAAATTACAGTATTTTTTAATCTATGAATAAATCTAAAATGTTGGATAACAGGTCACCATTTTTCTTTCATGTCAAAAACCTATAAGGTTACTTATAAAAATAAAAAGATTTTAGTTCATCATTTATTCATAAACGCTTGAATTACAAAATATCAATAATTGCTAGATCAATGGTACAATGTAATAAAGTAGCTCTACTACTGCAAATTAACGTCAATAATTTATTAAAGCCACGTGTATGTCAATAAGTGGCTCTACCATAAATAATAAATGAGTTTTCATTTTGATCGTGCAAAAGCGCGAACGATAAACGGATGAGAAATCCCTCTTATACACCTAATGATATTAATTTTAGGTTGGTTTTTGTGAAACGATGTATTTTCATTGTTATTCCTTTCATGAATTGCAAATTAATCTTGTACAAAATTGGTTACGATTGCATCATAACGATTAAATTATTTAGTGAAAACATCGACTGACAAATTAATGAATCATTTGAAAGTAGATTGAGAATATTTTTTTTTTACTTTTCATTTGAGTTCGTAGGTATATGTTGTCGGTTCAAGATATTAGATAGGACTGCCTTGTTTGGCCAGTGAGGGGACTCCGCTTCACGGACATCTGTGATGAAAACTGTTTTTTTTTCTTTTGTGCACGGAAACTGAAGTTATAATCGGTGTATAATACCAGGCTTGCCTCTTTTTATAAGAACCCCATTAATAAAATAAGTATTAAAAAGGTAGCACATGCATGTACTAAACGCTTCTCTCTATCTCTTAGTGAATTAAAAGGCGGGACATTACGAGTATGTAGGTACTAAGTAAACCTGTCGTACACTACTGAACATATCTATTCCTACTTCACTACTAAGTTATTACGTTATTAAATACCTATGTAGGTAAAAATGTAGAATTGAAATTGAACAGTATAGTTAAACGACGATAAAAAGTGGTATAATACCATAACTGGTATGACCTACTATGCGTGCGATAAACAACTATAAAACATGCTGTTTGCTTATATTTTTTCTTATCGCAATAATGCTATAAGAACTCCTTAAATACAACTTTTATGTTACACTCTGCCTGAAATGTTCAAATAAAGACTTATGAACCTTCATAGGTGATAAATAACGTTATGTTCGTGTGTGAAATTAGATTTCGCACGTGGCAACACCTATCACTATAGACTTAACAATCGTTAGACACAAAAATCGCTCCGTAACAATGTGAAAGATAGTAAACAAACATACTCTCGCAAAAGGTTTGTCTGGAATAAATGACGCCTGTTTAACAATAAATGACGCTATGTAACCGATATAATACGCCAGCAACTAGTTGGAAAACTCCACGAACTTTGTAAGTAAGTCAGGAACATTAACTGTCATAATAACGTCGCCATCAAATACCCAGATCAAACAGTCTCGTGTTGTCCGAATCTATGCAAGGCATAGACGTCAGCCTCATAAACATCCCGCCATAAAAATACGTTACAAATATATTTTCTTTTGTTTCAGTTTAAAATTAGAATGCGAGAAACTGGCTAGTGAAAAAATTGAAATACAAAGGCATTATGTTATGGTGAGTAAAAATAAGTTTTGTTTTATATTTCTTTTTCTTTTCGAATTAATATGAATCGTCAAATTAGAAACGTGACGGCAAGCTGATACAAACAATCTAGTAAACTAATATGTTAATGGTTGTCAGAACAAAAAAAAACCTAGAAAGAAACTTAATAAAACTGTGGTAACATATAATGTTTTATTAGACCACTACTAGAGATCGGGGTTAATGATAAAACCGATGGCACGAACATAATTATTACCGTCATACCCGTACAATAAAACGGAACGCAACAGGCTTTAAAACTCATGTCATATTAAAACTACATAGTTTAATTTAAAGGGACAGCTAATTTAACAGCTAAATAGAGATGTTTATCACAATATAACATTTGTAATGGCGTGTGAAATCAATAAATGTGTTTCTTTGTTCACCGCCCGCATGTCGCACGTTTTCTATTTGATTGGCTCAAACTCCATGCACTGTGCACCCTCCGATTTAGATAATTGTCCCTTTGAAAAGAATTATTTGACACAAATAGTGGAGAGTTATTAGTACATATGGCGTATGTCATTTATTTTGTATGTATTAACATGAGTAACATGTAATAAAAATGTTTAGATAAGATATTGTAACATCGTCGAGTATCAATCACAGCGGCAACCGAGCTGTCAGGAGCGTGCGTAGGCAAACGTATTAGTGGCCAGTTCAAGAGCAGACAATATATTTCAAACGAACAGATATATTTTGGCATGCCTTAATCCCCGCATGTTCGCTCCATCCAGATATGAATCACGATTAAGTGTTGCCAAATCGCTCGCAATTTATTTTAATACGCTCGAGAGGAAATTTTCGCGAGAATTTTTATGTGTCGGAAACACTTCTGGCCGACGTCCAAACTGTGCCAGTGCGGATGTTTAGTCACTCGACTCCTATAATTTGAGGAAGCTAATCTGTGCCAAAACCGTACCGTGTCACTGTTCGGTCGTTACATTTACTCGCATAAATTGTAATCGATTAAACTAAAGCGTGTTATTTATGTTTCAGTACTATGAAATGTCGTATGGCCTCAATGTGGAAATGCATAAACAGGTATGTACCATAATTATCTTTAATATGTTTTATGTTAGCTTTAATAACTTTGTGTATTTTGTGAATAAAAAATAGTGTTTCCACCTTCTGATGGCAGATGTTAAACATGGTTTCAAATAAGCTGAAATAAAGATGAAGGGGAAAATATGGCTATATTTTAACAACAGCGGTCGGGCGAAATGGCGCACGGGGAAATGTTGTAAAAGCAAAAAAAACGTGTTATTGCGCTGCGCCTGTTTGTTGGATAAACGTTGTTTGACAGCGAGCCCGCGGGCGCACCTCCCACCCCGCCGGGAGGGGGCGGCGGTATACTGCCTGGTCAAGCCACTTTGTTGACATTTCGGTTTTTAATTTGCACTCACTTTGGTATTTTAATTGCGCTGTAATATCTCTGTTATCCTTCTTGTTTAATAACAATTTAATACGTTGAATAGGTAGGTAGTACACGCAAACTGAATAATAATTTTAGTAGTAGCGGTTAAATTAATATCATGCCGGCGTTTCATTTCAATAGGACACATTATTATCGGAATATTATAGGGAGGGCGAAACTTGTGCAGGCTCCCCTAATGCGCGTGACTAAAGCGCAGAAACTATATCTTTGAATTAGACGCTTAGTAGAATTCACAAAAAGGGTCGGCTAGGGTTGCCAAATCACGTGAATAGTTCTGTTACATCAGGGTATGTAGGTAGTTCCTTTGTAGAAAAGAAACCAATTCTGGAGAACCGTGAGAATTCGTTAGGTAGATTTGATCGTCGATTGAAAAATAAGTAACGCAATGTTTAATTACGCGAAATGTGTTCGAATAGTTAGCTGGTTAATTGAAATATTATTGTGACCGAAAATACAAGTGTTCGAATTGATTGAAAAATAATAATACCTAATTAATTTTCACGCGAATCAATTCTGAATGCGATAAAACGAAAGAAAATTATTTGCAACAGAAATAATGGATGAAACAAATTTTGTGTTTGATAAGCTAAATGTTTATGTGTAAATATTATAATCTGGGCAGATATGGCAGCCCTGACCACTGGGTGCTCGCTTAACAATAGCTATCGTAACAAATAGCTACGTACACACAGGGGTGCCACGGCGAGGGTGCCGTGGAGGGCTTCATGGTAATCTGTTGATTTTACGCTCACCAGCTTGTCTCGAACCCCGCTTTTATTAATATCACCCTGTATTTTAACACGTACTGTAAAAGGAATCACAATCAATTTACTTCATGGAAAGCTACGCGGGTAGGTAATAAGAAACACTCATTCGTTTCACACAATTAATATTCACACGTGGATTTTTAAATGAACAAGACAGGTGCTCATTTGTTCACGGTACAGTATTGTTTATTAAACTAATTTTTCAGGACATAATTATTATGAAAATTACTTTGTCGTCGTAATTATTACTTACCCAAGTTCCTACCACGTATTTAGAACTGATTACTAAGAAATAAATAGATACAAGTGTCAGTTACTTGGGTGTGATCGAATCAAAAATATTTTATGAGTATGGTTTTATGATTTGTTTGATAAACTCTCGGACAATAGGTCCGAACCCTAAGACCTCGAAATGTTAAGCCGTCGGCGGTGAGTGATATTTGTTTAGGTTCTGGCAAACTAGCAAACGAGGGGTGATTACGAAGGGTCGCATTGTTTGCTGCCGCGGCGGACAGATGGCGTCCTCCATCCACTAGTTCAATGCTTGAATGCGCTATTTAGCGTACAGTGCCGCGCTTCATTGTATAATGGATTATTACATTAGCACTTAAACACGCTCAGTCGAGCGAGAACCAGAAATGCACCCCGTCGACTTAGTTAAGCTTTTATGTGTTGCGTTGCATGCGACCGTAATAGAATAACAAGTCATGTTTTTACGTTTTACATTTGTGATTGTTTTTTTTATCATGGAACTCGACGCTTATTCGAATAAACACTTAATAAAAAGCAATTGATATTAAGTAACTCAAATTGATAAAGCTTGGACACGGTCGAAACTTTTTTATGATGTCATTGTGAGTCTTCATGGTCTATAAAGGGCCGTCTTCGAGCATCGAGAAACATTTACGTGAATATTATACAGCAAGACATTATGTAGTCAATAAGGTCGTTTCTGTGTCGCTGACGCGCCGTTTCCCGCGCGTCGTGACCGAGTCGCACTCGCCGGCGTGACCGCGACTAACGCGCGTTTTCCGCTCTTTCTGACGACGACTAATTGCTTAGATTTTCTTTTGTTAGTCGCGGGGCCGGACCGTACTGAGACCGTGCCGAATCACACCTACTTACTCTGTGAATTGATTGTTTCGTCTTTGTGTGGCAGTATCGACACGGAGACTTATTGTTCTGTGCTTCAAGCTATTATTCACGCCCGAACTGACTTTCACGCTGCCGATTATGACAACGGTTCTCTTACTTAGAATCTGTCGGTGACGCAGATCCTTTAGTATCGTAACTGCACTCAAAAGTCTAGATAAGTGTGTGTTGTAATATAGAGATAACGGGTAGTTGAAGAGCGAATTCATACGGTGGAGTGATTTCATGAAGTGTCGCGAATGTGGAGAGAGAGACAATAGTGAATAGGGTCGGCAGTGCGCGGCGGGATGTCGATAAAATACTTTGTCGAGGTTTACGAGCGTCGACAGTCGACACCCCTGCGGCAGCTCGTCGATTTGACACCCTCCGCGAGCGACACACGGCCCCGCGCTCCGTGCGCGCTTGTTATGATGTATCAATGGCACGATGCCGTTCACTCGTTGCTTCGTAACAATAAGCCCTTTAGTTAGCATTTTCGATATTTTCTTTTGTTCCTTCTTTCATTTCCATTTTATGGAAATTCAACCTTATTGATGTTTTATCATTCAGTTGTTAGGTAAATTGTTTTGACAAGACAAATCAGAATTGAAACAGTATTATGTACCTAGATGTATCATAATGACCGATTTTAAACCTGTTTAAATATTCATGCATATTAAAATAGGTAGGTATACCTTCCTACATACATATAAGTAGGCATAAAAAAATTAAAACGAATGAAATAGGTACATGGAAAAAACGAACTAGTTAAGCATATCAAATGTCAATTAAAACATTGGACGTATAATCCAACAAACATGAAAGCATGACTGGGGCCACATTTGCACGCACACATCAAAACAATTTATCCATCAAATCAGTTAAAACTCGTTTTATCACCAAAGCATTCTAGCGAAAAATCCATTTGAATACTTTGGAAAGCTGTACGTGTCCGTATAATTTAATAATCTCCGGGTTATTGCGATTCCATCCATTCCATGGCGTTGGGGGAGGGCGATGCGCTCGCACCGCTCAAATTTATTCATGCGCAGCCCCAAGGATTGTTTGCCCTTGCATTAGGGTGGCCGCACACCCGCGCAATCTCTCTCATTGATAAAAACACTGCACGTGCCCCATCAGCTTACCCACTGTTTATTATAATAACCGGGGGACAGATACCAGGGTAGCGACGTCCGCTTTGTTTACGACCGTTTCAAATACGTATAAGTATTATCAGACCATTAAGTACACTATCTTTCGGATTACAAACTAGGTATTAACTATAAGACCAGGGATTATTCTACTAGCTAAGTAGGTAGGTACTCAGCAAAACAACCAATACTTAAAAACTGATACCTAATACAAAATTTATGTAGGTCGGTACGGATACAGTATAATCGCCATGTAAACATGTTGAGTGCGACCACAGATATTATACATTTGAAAGGCTGTAATTTGACTATGAATGAAGTCGTAATGTAGACATTTTATGACAAAATATAAGAGCTATTAAAGTGAGTCGACGTCCTGTTACTTGATTCATGAACGGCGTAACATAATCACACATAAACAATAGTAGAAGCGAGGCCCTGCGAGCCCGAGGCGCGGCGTGCCTTATCAAATTATAGCCGTTGAGTGTTCACATCAACATGCAGGTAGTCGTTAAGGGTCCCCGCATAATGGGAGCGCTATCTCGTACATCTACAGGCGGATACAGCGCTGTGAATTGTCTAAACGAACGCAACAACTCACAATGAACGCTCCACCGCGCCGCGTCGCTCGTCGCCCCCTCGCTTTAAAAGCGAAATTATCTCTCCATCTACAGGGTGCGTCGCGCGGCAGATGGCGCTTGCAATAAAACCACTAAACGCGATATCGCCGCTCGCTGCCCCTCCGTCCGCTTTATTATTTGATCGGGGAGCCAAATTAAAGGATTTGCCGTAACCCCTCGCTTGCGACCCTCGCCCGCCAACAATCACCTCTGTATTAAGTCTAATTGTGTTTTCAAATTCGACCCCTATAATGCCGAGGGACGTGATATTCAGAACCATGTGAAAAAATAGGGCGTATTCAACCCCAGCGCTTTATTAAATTTGCTCAAACCATACACTACAACGTGTACTCTTATAATAACTTTTCATTTATTTTTGTTGTGGATAGCATAGCTTTGAGCACATTTAAAATGTCCCTGAAAACTAACACTAAATAATTTTATGTGTTTCGTGTAAACCACAGAAAAACATGGCATTCATATAAATGTTCAGTAGATATTATAAAGAATGATGGCGATATCTATGTTTGATTACTGTACCTAGTCACGGTTGACATTGCGTATTTAGATTAAATCTAACCATTACTCATTTTGCAATAATTAATATTATCATCATCATTATTCAGCAATTTTGAGTACCTATCGGACTCGATCAATCTTTCAGCATTTTCTTACAAAGAATTCGGCTATTAATTTATCAAAAGTACCTAAAAAAGTGAAACAGGTTGTGTACAACGTAGTTCGTATGCTAGGTAAGTACCTAGATGTAGTAGAGCGCGCGGTTAGAAGGAGCTCGGCAAGCGGTGAGCTTCCAGTCGGTGCACATTTAACGTAACTCCACAACGTCGCCCTCGCCGCGCGCCGTCGCCAAGTATCTACCCGTTTATTTATCGCCCCTTTCGCCGGCGGCTACGACGGCGTCAAACTAATTACCTTGAATACGACCCCTGTACTGTACCACGGACCACCTTAATTGCACTGATTGAGACACGGATATTGATTTGGAAACAGTTTGCGTGGACGTGCTGAGAGCCAAGTACCTAGCACGGGAACCTGACACTT
The DNA here is from genome assembly GCA_902829305.4 of Spodoptera exigua. Lineage (NCBI taxonomy): Eukaryota > Metazoa > Arthropoda > Insecta > Lepidoptera > Noctuidae > Spodoptera > Spodoptera exigua. Next base: position 9,020,898 of record LR824616.2, on the reverse strand, counting down.
GGCCCTGCTCGGACCCACTCGGCGGTGGTCGGGCGTGAAACGGCACTCATGAATAATGGACGCCTTGTTCGCTCCTTGAGTTTCATTTAAAACAGACGATTTCTATTCGACGCGTAAACTACACGCCTATGACTCACTCATTTCCCATTCAATGTAATAACCCGTAAAACTGCATCCCCGGCGTTGTAAGAATTTTAAGTGGCGGCCTTTTTACTTAGCATACTAAATAAAATGTTTGAGAATTTACATAGTTTACATATTACGTGCGTGTGTAAATAAGTGACGCGGCCGCAGTCGTCGCGTTATTCACATAGATTGTATCATTAAATCTCGCTTACATTATCATGAAAACGGTAACAGTTGTAGGGCGGCGGGTGCGCACTCTATTCAAATACACTGAAACAATGCAAACAAGGCGAAGGGGTAACAAACACGGGGGTGGCGACCCTCGCAGCTATTGACGGCTCCCTTACGATCTGACAGCTCCCCACAATACACGCGCGGGATTTCTCTTTAAGTGCACTTTATTAGTGTTCCTTGCTAATGCCCTGATCAAATTATAAAATACTCTAAATTGATAATAGCCACTCACACGCAGATAACAGCTAACTACCTCCGACGTAGTACACTTGTAAAACGAATCGACTAGTGTCCTACTCATTTACTAGATAACAGTAATTGACATCGTAACAATTGAATACTAATTTAAATATAGATAAGTGCGTGTAGTGAGTGGTAATATTTTTCTAGCTGGCAACACTAATGTAATTAGTATTAGTGGCACTGCTCGTTTCTTAACCTGTTTAACCAGATAAGTGGTTTATAAATAGTGTCGATATCTCACTCGTAATATCTTTTACATATGAATGAGTATTCATCTGGATGTATCTCCCTCTGTACATCGATATCATAACAGTTATTACGTATAACGTTCGCTAGATAAAATAAGAGCGTTTTCAAGGGTCGTGATTGAAATTTACGACGCCATCAAAGGAAGTCGAGCGCTGTTATTAACAAGTCGCGGTCAAACGACAGCTCTAATGATGCCCTATATATTTACAACGGTTTTATGAATATTTAACATCAGGATATATCGCTGTAGTAATTGCATAGGCGACATTTTGAATTATAAATAAGAATTCGTGTAATAGTTACTAATACGTTACTCGATACGTATCCTATACCACAAGTACATTGATAACGTATTTAGCATAGTAATTTCTATTATTTATTATACAGAATAATAGCTACTGTATAATTAAAGATTTGACTTATACATGCAATTTGAATTAATGTGTTTAAAATGTCTTATTAACCTCCAACCTAAGTTTAAACGTAGTTTAATGTATTACTTAAATAAATATTCAAGTAAAATACAAACGAATATTTTAATATTTATCATTTCAGACAAATAATATATCCGATGCACTTGTGTGTGTGTGTACTGTGTATAGAGTAGGTACGTTATGAAATTTTACTTTGTTTTTATTCGCTGTTCATTAAGTAAGTATCGAATTGGTGATGTGATAACTGCATTTGTTTTTTTGGCATTTGACTATAGATTAGGTTTTGGTCAATATAGACAAAAGGACGCCCTTGCTTCGCTCAAGTGTCAAAATACAGTTCATATGTAGCAGTCATTTGTTTTGTGAACAAACAAAGATTTGCTATTTTCAAGATTTCCCTTTACTTATATATTTTATAAGAACATTCTCCTGGTACAATATAACAATAATTATCGAAATTGGTCTAGCCGTTCACACGTGAGTAACGTCATGACCAAGGGAATTTGGGATTTATTTATTCGACAAACAATCGTAGATCAGTGTACAGCTTACTAAAACAGCTCAGTAATTGTTAAACGGCAAACGTTAAAATGTCGATAATTATCGTAAATCCGAGTAAGTTATTGTAAAGTTAGCAAAGAGATCTATAGCACTATTAGTTCAGTGCTTGGTTGATGACATTTGCGAGTCGTGACTCTAGAGTTCGGTTGTAAATAAAATGCAGGTAGCATTAAAGTGGAACGCTCAAGTGTTGGGTTCCGTGGTTTTGTAATGGTGTGAAATATTCTCCAGTCGAGTGCCGAGATCATTATCAGACGCGACACTTTGATGGATGCGATCGTCACTGGAACTAGACAACAAGAGCTTTCAAAATTTACTACCTTACCTTACCTTGTTTACCTAGGTAAAAATGGGTTTCTTTTGTTCTGCATTCCAAAAACTTTATTGTTATTATAAACTGAGACTACCTTCTTTCTTAAAAGACGAGCGAGATAATAGAATGGATTTATTGATCTAATTAAAGACAGTGTCCCATTGATCTAAGTTGGTGTTGGTAGGTGCAAATGATTGTCCATTTACAATCTTGTAGAACATGGTGGTACCAAATTGTACCGAACCCACATGTTTGTTCTCTGTTTGTATATCTAGCTCATATGCACACAATAGCTCTAGGTACAGCTAGCAACTCGACTTGAAAACAATCGATAAAAGTCGAACAATGTTTTTATTCGATTCCACTTAAATCGATCGAGCGATGTAAAAGTTTTGTGAAATAAAAATAATGAAATATATTGTTAAATTTGTGTTTCAAATTGTTTGTTTCAATCGTATAAAAGTAGTGCAGTTTATCGAAACAAAAAAACTGCCGTTTTAACAAAATTTTATTTAAATGTACAGCTACAACATTTCTTAAATAAATTCAAATATTGACGTGGCATTGTTGGTAACATTATTTATGTATGCGATGAATTTGACACCTGACACAAAACGTCTTGTTTGTTTCCTCAAAACTATTACCAGACAATTAAAAGTCAAATTAGACGGAAATGTAGTGCTGGCCTCGTTAATATATATAGTGAATATTTTAATGATGTAAAACTTTGGAACATTTAGGAAGGTGTAGGGATCAAGTATAGAGACAAGTCCAGCTTAACAGCGGCGTAGCGCAAGGGTGTGAGGCGGGGCGGGGCGGGGTCGGTGCGGGTGCGGTTAACCGCACCGCTGCGGTCTGCGGTCGCCGAGCGAGCCGAGCCGCACGCAGAGCCTCACTTGCTCCCTTTAGCCGCACTCACTCCAATATACTACGCTGTTTTGTTTATCTCAATACTTTCCATATTTAACCAATCTAAATATTAAACGGATAATTCATACAAATAGCCACTCATTTTAATGTTTTGGCTCAATTAAATACACGCTAATCCTTTTAGGTGGCGGTGAAAATTGCCAAAATTTATTTTCTATTTTCATCTTCTCATTTCTGTTCATTACCGATTTGTATGCAATGTTTTTGAATATCTACAGCGAAACAGGAAACCATAAAATATGTAAGGATCGTGTCATAAATATTTTATTGTTGCCATTATTTCCAAGTAATCATTAAAATAAGATTGTTTATACTTAATACGACACACATACACATGAATACATTACAATAGTACCTACCTATGTATATTTCATTGTACGTATTACCTACCGGTAGTATGAGCTACGACATATGTGAACCGCGATTATGAGGCAGTTAACTGTGACAAATGAACAATGTTTGTGTTCAGAACTTTCACAAAGGCGTTCCAAACATAACCGGAGGAATTCTCTGTTGGTTGTTAGTTTCCAAGAATCGTGAAATTTTACTTGTTAACTTAGTAAGTCTGCAACAGTGTCCAGTTGGCGCATCCAACAAATGAGACAGTATTCGTAGACCGCGGCTCCTCTCACAATAAGCACCGGGCTCGCAAACACGCCGCGCAAACACCGCCTGTGTAAACTAGCAAACTCCATCCCTCGCCGTGTCCGCTGCGACTACGCACAAATACTTGCAAACTATATTCAATATTTATATGTACATTACCTATACATCGGTTCCCGGCTGACTACCCGCCACACGACCACATTACTGATCTTTGACCTCCGTGCTTCTTTTAATTCCGATTCCATGTCTAGATAACAGAACATCGTACTCAATGGCATTCAGTAAATCTTACGAGTACTTATTGTTCATGGAATCATTGTTCTACGTCCTTTGATCACGAATATTGTTGAGTTGTGTGCCGTGTCTGTATCGTGTCGTACGGCAATAGCAAGAATTGCCGGGGAGTCAGTGAGTCGGCAGTCGGCACAACGAGATAGCAAACAGAACAGTACAAACGGTCTCCGTAAATAAGCAAGCTTCCATCGTAACTGGACGCCGTCGTACTGCACACTGCACTCTGCACACTATGTACGAGCTACCATAAACTTTAGCCAGCCAGCTATCTCTACGACAGATCCTATCGCCAATTTTGTTATGTCACTTTATATCCACTGTTCGTGTAGCGTTTGATTTGCACGCTATTTCAATTTGATGTTCCTAGATAACTTCACCTACTCATGAGTTATGACTTTTTATGAAGGCGATTAGTGTGCCGAGAATGACTGATACCTGCGTAATATCCCTCTCCTGATAACGACACTTTATCACAATTTAACATAACCTTTATCTAATACCTTTATCGCCTACTTTTGTGATCACACAAAAAAATAATACAGATACACAAAAGTTTATCGTGGAACCGTCTGTAATCAGTCCAATCAATTTTAGTACAAAATCCGTGATAACTGTTTATCATGCCTGAACAAAAGCAAGACAACAGAGTATAAAAATCGTACTAGATAGTAGATAGCCAACCAGATAAAGCCTTAATGATAACCATCGACTTTTTAGGATGAAGTTATCGATATGTATTAATGTTGTTATTCAGAATGAGCAGCTGATATGAAACATTCTAATAATGTATGATAGCGAGCCTGCAATCAACGTTGCGAAACTAAAAATAATAAACGGCGCGCGTCGAACCGAAAATAATTAGATGGCAACACGAGTATCAGACAATCGGTGTTAGTGGCGCGTGTACACGACAGCGCAGCGCGCGCTGCGGAGGCTCCGTTGCACATTGCATAAATTAGGACTGTATTAACAGCGCTAATTACACTGCTATAGCGCTACCGAATACACTAGTATTTGTGTAGCGAGCGCCATTGTGTTTTACTACGGCGGAACACATAAGGCGCCGGAAGTGCGGAGTCATTACAGCGCCGCTTGAGCTCGTTCGCTCGACAAAAAACCCGTGTGCTGTGTGTGCACCGCGATGATTGATTCGTCTACTTGTACCTCCTATACAAACCACTTGTGAAACTATCTACAAATTGGTCAATACATGTGCGTCGGGAAACTTGTTTGCGTTTCTTTATTACCACCACGTAAGCGCTTGTGCGGTTTCACCTCGCTCGCTGCGAATCAACTATGATGTAGTGCCTCCTCGTTCATTATTTACTTTACGGCTTTACCTCACGACCGATTGCACTTATAAAACAATGCTGTTTCACTTACCTACACATATAAATATCTGACTGTGTTGTTTTACAATGTAGAGTAACGCACACGTTTATAAGCGCACTCATAAAAAGTGCCGAGTCAAAAAGGCTTCACGCTTTGCCGAGAGGCAAGATACACAAAGGGCAATAAACGTTTGGCGTGGACCTAAACAAACAAGGGTAGCTAGGAAGCTGGTTCTTTGTTTGGCGAGAAACATGCGAGTCAACAGAGCGCTCACGCTTGCCCGCGCCGGCTGTTATGAAACCGTGTGTCGCGGCCGAGGGCCTCGTGACATGTCCACGCTAATCTGTCAATCAGAGTCGCTCGGACGCGGTCCGATTGCATTCCACTAATTTATAACTGGGACTGTTTGAATGAATCTGTCCGTGAGCTTTTAAGGTCACTCTGCCAGCCTCTCTAAATATTTACTTTGATTATACAGCAATCTTTTCATCAATAATGGACTATTTGAATATTTAGGTACCAACCAGCAAACCAAATATTGTCACGTATGACTTTTAAAGTGGTTTTTACAGTCTTTCCGTTTATCCAAATTGAAAACCGAGGTCTAGATTTTAGTAGATAAGACGCACTTTCGTATTTATCTGGCTCGTAACGTATAATGATTGCCGACAAGAATATTGTTCTTGTTTTTATTTATTATCGAAGGATAGAGGTATAAATTGACAGGTGGTGTGTAGTGGAGCGTAGCCGGCTCTTGATCGCGCAATTACAATCTGATTACGAGGTGACACTGGGGCCGCAGCCGGTGCGACTCGACTCGATACCGAGATAACGACGTGTCCCGCACTACACACCCACTCGACGGCTCTCCAATCAACTTGTTCTTGCCAAGTAATTATATCCATTTGTTTGTAATGAATATTAATGGCGCGCCTTCCCGTCCGACGATTCTGTTTATTATAAGTATCGACGCTCGAGTAGCAATTATTTTAAGTAAAGGCAATTATATTGTCGTTGACGAGCACTTGACTCAACTGCGTAGATAATTGAGCTCTGTTTAATATTTTAGATGCAATGCTACCCCGAACCCCTGCGTTTGTTGTCGTGCGGACTCGTGTAAAGTTCACAATATACAAGCTACAATTACAGCAGCGAGTAATTAGAAAGCTGACGAGGAGCGGCGACAGCGGCCGGCAGTGTGCATTATCGATGTGCCAGCCACTAATGTTCCACGGCAGGCTATGTTTAAACAATTATTGGCCCGCGAATGCGATACGAATCGATGATAATGTTGGCCTCTGTCTGCTGCAATAATAGTCCATTTATCGACTTGACTGCCATTTCGCCGGAGGAATTATTTATTGCGGGGCCATAAGAGCGACGTCGCTTTCAATACAATAGCGTGCCTTTTCGATTGGCGACTGTTTTGTTTAATAAAGTGGAAACTTGGCGAGAGCTCCGCAGACAAGATAAGTAGAACGCAGCGTGCATAAATAATTCATAAAAGAGTCGGGAGGCATTAATGAAGGCCGAAACCACAGTGGAAGTGGCGCGTCCGTTCAGTTTATTCCGCAAAACACAATCGCGGTAAGTGCAGTAAAAGTTCATCGTCGAGGCGCTCCGGGAAGCGGGCGCGCGGCCGGATGCGCCGGGAACTTATAACTAAATGTTTATGCCGTTTAACCTCTTCATTTTGATTTAATATCTTTGTGACGGGAATCTTTTATTAATTTTATGGCTAAGCAAAGCTCGATTGCTTTAGTAAGGTTTTCAAACTGGTACTTATGTCACGTTCATGTCCTTTGAAAGTGGTTACATGTGATGGCGACATTATGTAGATGTTATCGGTTAATATTCACGTGGTGGCCAGCCTGGTCACGATGTACGCAGCCGCAGCGTGCACGAGCGTCGAGCATTCAAGGGAGACAATAAATTGCGGCGTGGAACCGCGACCCGCATTCAGGTCACACTCGCTCATGCACCGTGCACTCATGTGCCATATTCCGTTGTATTCTGTCGTGTCCTTAGGAATCCTCCTCGTGTTTTCACGACACTTGAATTCAAATCAGCTTTTCTTATTTTAATATAAATATATCTTCGTATTATTAATAGTACTCTTTGTGTCTTTATTAATATGTACAAAAAATACTATTGAGAATCGAGTTTACATCCAGCCATTGTTTCATGCATATCAATCACAAAATTATTCCTAAACGGTATTATTAATGTAAGAATTTTAATTTGATCTAATGATTCATTTCGTAGATATTCTTCGTAGCTGGTATTTAAAAGATAATTTATTTTAGTTTCCAAATCAATTCGTGACGAAATTAACGAATCGATTATACATTTAAATGTGTTTATTAATTTCATTTTGTAGTATCTGGTATCCTATTGCCTAATACATTTGTGATATTTAAATTTTATCGCGAATTTCGAAAACTCGTCAAGTCCGCATAATGGCCGGCTATAAAGCTTTTAATTAATTGACTCTTGTCTTGTTCATTAAAAATAAATTTGAAAGTTCAACCGTTGTCTGGCGGAGCAATAAATAATAGTGAAACAAATGGAGCACCGTTGGCAAGATGCGGCCGCAGATTAAAAGCTCCACCGACTAAACCACGTGAAAATCGCGCAAAAAGAGGAGTCACCCGCGGCATTAGCGGATGAGTGTCGGAGCCATTAGTGCACCTCCTCGCCTCGCGTGCGGCGTGCCCTCCCCCGCCGCCTCACCCCCGCCGACACCCGCTCACCCCGAAACCCGACGTTCCTCTTTTATTTCTCGCGCGGGGATGAACTCCTTAATGACAAACCGTACTATATCTTTTGTGGAGAGCTCGCAAAAGTACGTATTTTGTGGCCCTTTTGTACGCCCGCTTTTTATTCCTCCGTTCGTACTCGTAGCTACTGCTGCTGTAGAGTTATACGGGGTGCAGATGGGACCGGGATTGTTCGCCTCCTAACGACAATAAGAAAAACTGCTTTAATCTGAAACCCTTTGTCGATATTTTGCGCTCAATGCTGCTATTCTCTGATTGAATTTCGACATACCGATACATAGGAATGCGTTGAACTCACGCTACGATGACTTCGACTATCCGAACAATACGCTACACGAGCAATTTCGCAAAAGTACTTGTTTGAAGAGCGCACGAAATTCAACATTGCGTGGTGATTGCTTTGGAGGCGTTTACTTAAAATCTGTACAAACTGACTGCATTATATGTACAACACAAACAATTAATATTGCGCTGCACAAATAAATATATTCGCATCTAACTTTCGCTAACTTATTTAACTGTTCTGATTCATGTTACATAACACAAAATTTCACATTAACAATTAACTCATACCTTTTAAAATGTTCACACGTCTGGAATTACAATTAATTACTCGGCTAATTATAATTCATCGAGTTGCCAGTGTGGCTGTCGCCGGTGGCCAGGCCTCTGAATCATGCAGTATTAGGAATGTACGATTCACTGAGAAACAAAGACGTAACAAACTCTCACTACAATTCTCTGCAATTCACGGTCCGTTAGTGTAAAAATTAATATACATCACGTCGCTGTAGTACACAAGTCGTTTATCATAAAAAGCGTTGAATTTAGAGGCGCGGTGTTTTTCAGTTTAGTTGTAAATTTTCACAATAACCTGGCGGTACGGGCGGCGAATGAAAATGTAATTTGCGGTAATTCGCCGCGTCGCGCTCGCTCGGCCGCGTGCGGTACGGCTGCGGCCAGCGCGCGGTACGGCTGCGGTGCGGGGACGGTCACCTATCGCACGTCCACGCTTCTATAAACAAAATACTTTTATTTAATAACCTCTACGAGTCCGTAAATATTTCTTTTGCACTTTAACATCAAAACAAACCAAGTTCCGTGATGGAAGGAGGGTTATCGAGGCTGACATCGTCCATATCTAACAATAGCTATAAAATATAAACTTTCTTGAACCCGCAACGTTAATAAAAACTAACGATTAATTAACGCAGATAACAGGAAAGAGACGTTATTTCGTAAACAAATTGAATACGAAAACTGTCTTCTTTAATAATAAATTAGCACATCGCTAAATTAAATTTGCATTACGCACTAATATTCCAATAGTTGCACGACTCACGAAGTTAGATATTTGTCTAGTAAATGGAGGAACCTTGTCGCTGTCTCACTTCTAAAAATATCTCTCGTATTATTGATTCATACATAACGCTTATTTATTTATGCTCTTATAAAAATCTTATTCAAATATTTGTAAAAATTATTCGGTTTACAGTTCAGTTTGTGTTAGTAATACTGAAGCTATTAGAAGACAATGGTTTATTGAAATTCTGTCAAGTTGTAGGTACTTACGTTTATTTTTGTGAACGCGCCCGTGATTCGGTTGGGTATTATTTATTTAGTCGGTATAGTAAAAAGGTATCGGTTTACACATAAATACTGAGTACAAAAAGCAAATATGCGCGGTGTGTGGAGTAAATTCGCGCCGAGCTCGGACGCGACAAACAGTCCATTTAGCGAGCCGGAATGAAAGTACAATTTGCGGTGAACGCTGCGGTCCACCGCGCGCCCTCGCTGCCTCGCAAACGTGCACACCACTGCACTGTTAAATACTACGGCTTAATGTAACCTACTATACAAACATTCAGGGTATCGAACACAGCTTACATAATGCTGGACTTTCAATCCAAACCTATCATCATTTCTGTATATCAAATAAACAAGATACCAACAATGTAATTATATTTTATCAGAATGTATTGTTCAAAACAAGTAGTATTGCCGTTTCGATTAAGTTCACTTACGCATAAGTATTTTGCGTTTAATTCAGCGTTACAATGTTGCGAATCACATAACTAAATGTCGCCGGGAATCCCACGCGGAGTCGCGAACAAAAGCTCGAGTCGAGGACACCCCGCTTTGGGTAAACAAACAGCAATGTTTTATTGCAATCAACTGATTTATTTACACAAATCCACGTAGCTTTTATAGTACCCAAGTCTCGAGTTATTATAAAAACATATCGCATGACTCGCTGCGGTAAATTGCAGGAACACGCCTCCTCGCGATAATCATGAATTAGTAATTTAACATTGAAGTAGGTATTATATGCTAATCGCTGCGCTCGATCTATAAAAAAACTTAGCTTAGCTGTTTCAATGGAATAGAAAAACTCTTGTACAAGTTGTTAGAAAATCCGCGAAGACAAATGTTGAGTAATGGGCTCATAATCATTCTCGGAAGAAAAATATAAAAGGAATGTTCACAGTAAATAAATATGTAGTTTGATTTGAAGAATAATAAGAAACTTGGCTCGCCTCCCAAAATGTATGTAGTCATGCAATTACGGCATAGCGTTATGTGTGGGCAGCTTTGTGGCAGTAATAGAACATCCGTCACATTCAGACAATATCGTAATTTAACACTCACCGGACAAACGCTGTAAATGCCAATGATTACAAACGCATTTAATTATACCGTGGAATGTATCATTTAACTAATTAATTGCCACAACAAACAGTATGAGCTTTCACCACTTGTAGTGTGCCCAATAAACATTTATTTTCATGTGAAATTCACTCAACAACTTTCCGGCTGACCGATGATGACAAAATAAAAATAATCCCGCCAAACAAGTTCATTGTTTACACGGGCCGACAAGGGCCGATATAATAATACACTCAATTATGTTAATTCGTCGTCGATTCACTGTGAATCTGCGAATAAAATTAATGTGCATTTAAACAGAAAATACGAACAAAGCCAATAAATACTGTGGGATCGGTAACGCGGCGATTTATCATTTTACCGCGCAGAGTCGCGCCGCGTCGCGCCTGCCCTCTGGCGGTATTGTGTGTCGTGTTAATTTTATTTGTTGCTTCCCACTCAGCTTATCAACTAATTATAAATGTTATTATTGAATATAATCTGCTTCGGAATGTGGAAACATTTTTGGTGGTGTGTTTGTAATGTAAGCAGCGATCAGCTAGCGCGGGCCGTTGTTTCATTTATAGCCAACTTTATATTAATGTTAATGTTGATTTTATTCACAAAAGTAGATTGGTAAATGTAAAATAATATTAATTATGCATAACGTGTGTGATATCGGTGTTCGTTCGTGATGATATTGTAATTTCGTCACGATGACCTTATGTCGTGTTTACAGATGATTGTTTAACATTAATTATCGGAATGACTGAATGAGTTAATTGCATTTCAGACGGAGATAGCGAAAAGGTTAAATGCGATAATCGCCCAGATCCTGCCGTTCCTGTCGCAGGAGCACCAGCAGCAGGTGGCGTCAGCGGTGGAGCGCGCGAAACAGGTCACTATGACAGAACTTAATGCCATTATTGGGGTGAGTACTCATTGCCTGCGCGCATACTGTAACAACTAAACGACATGTGTTCACACCACTAACTGGTCACAATAATAACTAGGTACGACATACAGCTTGCTTACCTACCCATTACTTCGGCGGGGCATGATTTACCATCATTTTTAAATTTTGTGTGCGTACTTTTGGTTTAATGAAAGAAACCTAACAGTTTGATAAATAATAAATAACCCCTCATGGATTCGCATGATACAAATGTGTTGTAAAAGTTGCCACGGTTGAAACACACAGAAACTAACTGTCTAAACCCAAACTAAATTATCGTTAAATTCACCGAAATCTGTAAACTGTGTAGGTCATGTTAAAATTCCGAGTAAATTAATTTCTTGAGCGTAGGTAATATTTCACGCGAGACCGATTGGAACAACACGTGTCTTGTTTGTACAGCAGTGGGCTGTTGTAAATGTGGCGTGGAATGTTTAGCTGCCGGCTCCCAGTGCGCCGGCGCAGCTCACAGCGCCCGACTGTGGCATCTGTCCAAACATTCGCGACTGAGCTGTCATTGCTTAGTTATTCGCTTGTTGCACGCACACTAAACGGTGGGAAGGTCGATGTTATTATAATAGCCGTGCATAAATCACATCTTTCGGTTAAAACGTAATATTTTACCCGCTTCTCATCCGATGACTCATCTGCACACATAATCGTTTTTCACGGAAGCTATCCTCGCTTAAACGTACTGTATTGAAACAGCAAACGTTAATACACCAATTATCGGCGTCGACTAAGTCACAGGCGCGGTATATTTATTGCTCAGAAGCTCAACTAAAATTGTGGATCGGAACAAGCGGTACTTACGTGTAAAGTAAGTTGATTCTCGAAAAGCACGGCTTTCAACAGGTCGAAAGTTCGACGGTCGTTAATTAAACGATCTAAGCCGCGCAAGACGAGTTGGCCGCGATCCAACTACGAGGTATTGATGAAATTGCTACAAACTACCACCATTATGTAGAAAATTATTTTATTAAACAGACGGCCGCTACGGTCGCGGCGAATTAGCATGTTTATAATTTCAAGCGGCCATTTGTCATAGGCGTGGGCGAGACACGTAGAATACTGCTACCGACATTGTCCAAGAGTAATGACAACGTCATATTATTAGCTCTTACTTCAATTTGCAGTCGCGATGTTAACATCATCTCCGTACTGTGAATTAGTGTCTGTCCTCAAATTGCGACTCTAACTAATTTCACAATACTCTAATTGTGTTTTTTAGCCTGTGTAAGTGTCGTGAGGACTTCATTGCCGTCTATTATTTCAATAGGCTCATTCGCAGCCGGGTGCCAAGTCGTTAGTGTGACCTATTCTCCGTATGTGTTAACGTTTGGCGTTCGAAAACTGTGAATAGATGTACCGCGACCAAAATAAATCACTTTAAAGATAATGAGGGCGAAAATAAAGTGGTGGAAGTCACTCGTCGCTCGTCCGTCTGCGGCCGATAGAGTGTTGCGGATGGAACGCGCTGGCCCGCCGCCAACTCGATCACACGGCGCGCGACGTGCCCGCTATGTGGCCGCCGCCTTACGCCGCCGACTCACTCAATACCACGTAAACTGAGAGACATCAAAAATTATGTACATTCATATTCTAGATCATCACATTTGGCAGCCCACCAACTATTTTGTTTACAAGTATGACATCGCTTATGGCGAGCGTGGCAACTCCAATTAATGAATTAGTCTCACATTAACGCATGACATATTGTACAAATGTTCGTTCCCTACTAAAGTGTTTTGCATGACATTGTGTATGTTTCACTGGTTCTATCTAACCCTCTGGCAGTTGTTACGTCAACCATTATTCTTCTATAGATCCTCAGCTCAAGTTCAGTGATCGGAAATAGTCACCGGATAGAAGAATATGCCTTACGAGTCCCCAAGTATTTGCCAAAGGTTCGTCGCCCCCGTACTCTGAGGATTTACCTACATGTACGAGTATAGCTTACTGAACAGCCTTCGAGACACTGGCAAAACGCAATATCGCCCTCCCCTCATAAAACACTCTAATTTAAATAAAAAAGCGGCGCCACCTTCCGTATGTCGGGCCTTTTTTATTACGTACCTTTTTTATTTTCGGGTCAGCTAGGGATCAAAGGGGCTCTCCCCAGAGACTGGCCGCCCTACCTCCTGATTTGCGAGCGTACGCGAGAGCGCCGATTTGTGAACGTGAGGTAGGTATTCCCTACTTTGCAAATAGGGGACTGTTTGCTTGCCTATTAAAATCACTTACTGTTGAGAACCGCTACGTAATACTCAAATGATTTTTCGTTCGTTTTATATGAGAGCGTTATTGCGAACACAAACAAACTGATTAAACGTCCATCATATTTTTCACAATAGTACGAAGAGTTTTGTTGTATAATAGAATTGAAGTATGACAGATAAGGTGGCGAAACGATTCAGCATTGTGTTTGAGCAATGTGCGTGAACTCGTCGTCAATAAGCGAGGAGACGGGAGTGTCGTCGGCGGTGCGTTATCGGCGGGTAAATCATTTCTCGTTCTGATTTTATTCCACGCCAGCGCCAGCGCCCGAGGGTGGCGCCCGACCTCCGCACAGGTAATAGCTTACAGATACGAAAACTCCCTCTCAGTCAGGCTCACCTATGTACACGACACGAATGTTCACATTGAAACAATATTCACGTAACTTGTGCAGATCGATAGCAACGTGCGACCTCGTGTCATAGATACGCGTTACGAATCCGTTACTAAATCTCATTCTTATATTTACGATCGACTCCGGCGAGGCCGTGATTGAAAAGCCGAATCTGCGCAAGTATGCGAAATAAACAAGTGTATTATGCGTACAACATTTATGCAACATTATCTCGAGAGATAGATGTGCAAACACGAGCGCCGGAGCCGTGCAAATAGAGCGTATCTGTTTCCCCGTCGATGGCTTTATAAACAAGCGAGTCGTGAAAACATTTCTATCTAGTTTACGCTGGGTCTTGCGCCCTCTGATAAAAATTACGAGGAGAATAAATCGGGGCGAGAAGCGCGCCGGGGTCGGGCGCCGGGGAAACATGAATTTGTCATTTTTTCCCAGGCACGTTCGCGGCTGGTGATAAATATTGCATTGCAAGCCCTCGACGTTTCTTGTGAGTCGAGTCGCGCGACGCGTCCTCCCGGCGACTCGCATTAACTTTTCCCCTGTCGCTTAGACGAACCTCCTTGTTTTTCAACGCGGAAAAGTGAGTTAGGGACCGTTCTGTCGTCGCTTCCAATGAAATTATGTAATCAGTTTTACGACTCATCCGGCCCGCGAGTGTCACGAGTTTTTCCTTAGTATCTTATATTCTTTTCTTATGGAACACCAAGTTATTCAAAGTTACATCACAGCTACACGCCGCAGCAAAGCAGTAATAGTATAAGAACAGGATGTTGTTTTTGTAACAATTGCCTTTGTAACTTATTGAAGTCACACGTCGGATTAAACCGTAGCTACAGTAGAGTATAGTATTTATGAAGTTTACTGTATTTGTGCATAATTAAGATGTGAACGTAACATATACTTGGGCTTAATGTAAGTGATTAGAAGCAATTACGTTGAAAGTGTAACACGTGTCGGCGTCGCGTGTCGACCCGCCTCGAGGCTTCCTGCCTAATGGTGCGTGAGCCTCCGCCTGCTTCGAGCCGCGATAAACTACCCTTTTACACCGTACCTATACTACCGCTGTGCACACACAGCGATGCATAACTTTGTAACTAATTACAGACAAGTGTTAAGAAGTCGTTGCGCTTAAATAGGCATTGTCTAACCAACTTATAAATATGTATGACGCGTCGATGTCATGCTCGTGTCCTTACATATACACTTAGCATGAGAAACGTTAGTATGTCGCAAATTTACGAGCTTTTAATGTGCCAATGTGTAGAGTGCTCGTACCGTACACTTCGTTGCGCCGTTCTACTACCAATAGACGTCGCATTCCTTTTATTTTTCTCGACACGTCCGCCGCAATGGCATTTAATGGCCACCATTGGAAGATTAGAATGTAGTTCCAGCTTTGAATTTGTATTGTGTTATTGGTCGTAAAATTTGGCGCGCAGTATTAACGTCATAAGCGCTCACAGTCCCTACCTCGGGGAACCGTCACGCGTGTCACACTTGCCACTTCCTGGTCGCATGTTTAAAACATTGCAGGTATAAATGTGAATACATTAAAGCTAATTTTAGTAATGGCAGAGATTTTAATTGCATATTACGGTATTACCGAAACCCGGTGAATTCATTATGGTCAGCGGTTTGCTTGCTGAACAAATATGCTAAATCTATAAATTAAAGCGTCAGAACACAATCTAATTTTAACGTTGTTCTAGCTTATTAATGTTCAGCCTCTGCATAATAATTTAATAACAAATAATAAAGCCAATTTTACAAGAACGTAAGGGCACTGGGTTTATTGAATTTATAATCTGTTCTTGTCAGTTGTGGCTAGGGGCTAAGGCATCGTGTGTAACAGCCCTAATGCGTCTCACACCACGAACTAACTGACTCTTAATTATTTAACTTTGTTACCGCTAGGGTTGGCAACAATTACAGCGCTAATATTGTTATTACATTACGACATAACCGTACTTATGGTTATATTATTATCATACTGCTAAAGGTAATCACATTGTAAATGTAATAAAATGTCGTTTGTTATTTTAATGTGGAGAGTATTAATATTTCTAATACACGTGAAGATAACTGAGGAATGGAAATGGTCTGTGGATTGTCTTTTGTACACACTTACTAGATTTATAATGTTCATTGACCCACTCCGGAAAACAGCATCAAAGTTCCGTAGGTAGCATCCTTTGTTGCTCCAGTTTCTAGGAACCCAAGTGAAGTCAATGAAAAACAAACCCTAGTTGTCAGTTGTGGAATTTTCTCATCTGATAACTCCAATTAGAGGTTAACTAATTGTAGGTTAATGTCCACTTACGTGTTGATTGCCTACCTCATAACACCATAATTGTGTAAACAGTAATTATTTTTAAATGTTCTCGCTACTTAATAATTGGTCGCCATATTAAATTAATGTGTTTGTAATATGTTGTTGATCTAATTCTTTACTACTACTTAGCGGATGACTCATAAATCCGTAACTTGTTCCTTTAAAGGTGTTTTTTTATAATTTTGTCTCTAATTTACAAGTATTACTAACTCGCTTTTCACGCAATCGATAAAAAGTGGAATTTATTAAGCTCAGTAAAAAAAGATTAAATCCTACAATAAAATTGAAAACGTGACCACAGATAGCTACAAGAAATGTTATTGATTTGTGAATTGTGATCGAAACATCAACACCGCTAGCACATAGCTATCACAATAAACTTTGCAAAAGAAAAAAAAATGCTGTCACAAAAAAATACTTGTTAAACCTGGCGAAATATTTATGCGTGGAAATCTGTGCGGTTGGCGTGCGCTATCCATTTATAAATGAAGAATAATCCCCGGCGTATAGACGCTGGTAAATGTGCCGTGAAAACCCGAACGCGGCGGAGCATTTTTCTCATGACAAAAGCTTTGGAGACAGCTCACGTCTGTTGCTACTTGCTACACGTACCGACACACGCGAAATTACATACACTACGAATGAACACGCTGATATATCATATATACAGAAAATGTGCGACCTTTTTATGTTTTTATCTATCCCTAATCCACTGAAACGATTTTTTCTTCGACTCGGCTGACACAAATCTTTATCTACTTAATGCTTGGCTCAACATAAAATTCGTTCTCATCACTTTAGTATGGGAAAATACAGAACAATAGACTATTTACCAGTTTATCTACAAGAATTTGAGGTTACTGGTTTTTGTGGGCTTATTAATGAACCATTAGTCGCGTGCCTCATTATAACCCGATGTGGGAATCATTCGCGACACTTATCGCGTTGACATTATTGAGCATCAAATTCGTTATAAAAATCCGTCTCCCCCTACAGGAGGGGAAACTTAATCAAACTTAAATTCGGTCGATAATATAAACACCAAACTTCGTTCAGAGATAAGTAAACGGATGGAAAAGTCGTTAGGGGAACGAGTTTTAATCCCGGGGAGAGCGTATCGATGCTATTTAATCACGTCTAAATATGGAAAAAAAATGTTGGTGAGGTATCACGCCACGTTATTGTCATTCATAACAGGCGGGTGGGTGGTTGTGGGGTGGCGGGCGCGAGGCGCGGGGTGGGGGGCTCTCGATAGCGATAGCTGCGGGATCACGCCGCGCCAGTACGTAACGAGGGAACAGTTAGCTCGAGCGAAATGTTTGTACAGGTATGTCTCCGACTACCGAGGGACGAATACGTAATTAAAACTCGCGATGCAATATACCTACCTACAAACGTCGACAGTTAACTAAAAAAAAATCTGTTATACTTTTTCTTGCCATTTGTTCACGTAAACACGTTACGTCTATTAACTAGAGTAGACAAGGCTACTTTTTCTTTTCAAATAGCTGTTAAAGGCAGTAAAAATAATATAAGTACCTTTTTAGATCGCAACAAAAAACTTAACGTATGTAGTAATAAAAGATTTCATCTTTGTACCTAGTTATGTTAATAAATCTCCAAACCAAAATCTTGTTTTCGAGTCGACATTAAACTACACATTTTAATAATTGAATCATAAGGTACGCAAAAGTCCAATGGTAATAAATAATTTGAATTAAAAAAAATCCTCTTTTGTAAAAAGCACTCCCAACTAAGTGGCGCTCGCCACCTTTTGACACACAATAAATCACAGCCGTGAGCGGCCAATAAAAAATATGTTCCACCCTCGGCGAAAATCCAATTAATTTTCGGCGGTTAAAAAAAGAACCTGCCCATCCGAGCGGAAAAAGCTTGGGCGTGCAGTAAAAGGCACAGGCGACGAGCGGGCTACTACGAGTCATATAAGAGGTAGCGGATAGCGGAGAGAAAGACGCAGATGGCGGATACGACATCATAACTCGGAAGCGTTAAAATATTATGAACTTAACAATGGACATGGCTGTAGCGATAAACTGTTAAAGTTAACGATGCTCTTGCTTTTAGTTATAGAAGTCAGCAGATCTACAGGGTATGAGAATAATAAGGTTAAACGAGACGAGATAGGAACGGAAAGTGCGGGAAAACAGGAAAAGTGGAAAAAAGGGGAATAATGGAGGAGTAATCAATTTCGCTCAGTCGCCGCCGCCGGCGAAGCTCTCATTTAAAATTTAAAATATCGCGGAACGGAGGGGTCCCGTCGAGGACTTTTTAATTTGGCTTGGCTTCGGTTTAAAAATGCACGGAGCTCTGCGGTGACACATCAATCCACTTTGAGTGTTGACGCTGAACTAAAATACATTACCCGGTTTATAAAACAATACACTTTCGTTTGATTGTGTTGCCTGAGATATTCCTTTTTATTTTGGCCCGAGTAGAGAGGGTTAGTGTGTTAAAACGTTTTAGATTTTAATTAGTATTATACCTTAGTTGCGGTTTAGTCTCTGGTCGAGGCTCGAACGTTTACTTTTAATATTAGCTGTAATTACACACGATAATGTCAGGATCCTTCTTCGATAGAATGAGTTTACAGGTGTAAAACATGTAGTAATGAGTATGTTGTTATTGTTGCAGCAACAAAGGCCAGACCTCCCTCGGCTGCTGCAGCAGATGCACGCAGCACACCTACCCGCACATGGCGCCCCTCCTCTACCACTACTAGGGCAGGGTGCTCTGCCCCCAGCCGGTCTGCTAGGACTCGGTGTACCTCACCATCCTTTGTCAGTACTCGCCAAACCCCCAGACTTGCATCGACCAGATGATAAAGGAAACGGTAAGTTTGTTCATTTTGTTTCCTATAGAAAAAGTGTGCTTACTTAAAACTATGTGTATTACACAAAATTTGGAAAGAAACGGACTCGGTAACTAACCTGCTGTGTAAGTAACGGTTCGATACAAAGATGAATATTTTAAGAGGTTGTCGCGTATTTGTGTATTCGGCTTGTTTGCTGTGTGCCTCTGGAGACTATTAGTGCCCCCTCCCCGCGGCCGCCTCCCCGCCGCCCTCCGAAGCAGACGTCTCCGATCCCACTTCTGTTTCAATATTTACAATCTTCGAGTGGCTTTTTGAACTCACTGTTTGCGTGTTTTCGGATCGCTGACGGCTACGGCTCGCCCGATATTACTTTGAGAGTATGAATAAGTCAATTCTCTGAACTGGTAGGTACGTATCTAGGCACATGTTTGGACAGAATATGTAAACAGAGATGTGGAACAGATTGGTGGATAATATTTTTCCTGTTAGTCTGGTATATCCATCAAACAAATAGGCGCTTTATAATTCGTGGGCGAGCCGAGTATTATTCATATCAAACAACGGGGAGTGTTTCCAGTTTTCACGGTAGCGCGAATAATCCCGGCGCGGCGGGGACGAGCGCGCCACAAATGAAAATGTAACACAGAAATGGATTTGGAAGCCGCCCGTCGCTCCGGTTAATTACAAAAGCAAGCGGTAATCTGCGCTCCGGGATGTTCCGGCTTAGCGCCCCCTGCCACCCCCAGCGCCGCCTGCCACTTCCCCGGCTAATTTGTGCCATTATCGGTGTACTGATGTAAGAGTTACCGCGCAGATGGCCCCCGCCCCCACCTAACCCCGCACCTTGCCAGAGCTCAATTAATTATTCCTTGCTGGTGTGAGCGTCGCGTGTTTTACTCAATTAGTAACGTAATTTTGCGGCTGACTTGAGTGTGTGCGGTCGCGGACCTCCATGTGAGTCGCGTTTAACCAAATTATGTTCACGCGTTGCATTAGAGTAAATAGCCGCCGCCCTGCAATGCTGTTACTCCGATAAATGATTCGATGCTATGAATACTGAGTGGCTCAAAAACACGTATAAAACCTCTAATTTGTCTGTTATGACGTGATTGCATTGTTTTGAATCGATGTGCACGAAGCGTTCATGCGCAACTGGGCAATGTAGGGGAATAGCCAGCCAATAATTGAGGCTATTGCGTTTAAATTAATTGTGGCAATACATGCAGTGCTAATACGGCGTCTGGCAATATGTGTGTACGTATGTACCGCTCGTGAATAGTAATAGGATTGGCTGCAATTGCTCACAAACTTGAGACGAATCAGGCGGCGGAGATAATGCCTTTGATGTATGCAGTACTCGGTAACTATGGCCCCTCTGTACATACGTAATCTACAACGGATTTGATGTTTTGATTAAACCGAGCCAATATATTCTAACTGGAGATTGCTGTTACCATGTTATAATAATATGTACATACATATAATATGGAGACATAAAGTACATAAAAACCTCAAACCAGATCATTTATTTGTTGGTAAGTTTCTTTCAGAAGTCAGTTATTCGGTATTATAACGAATAATAATCGATGAAACCTAGACAAAAATAAAGAAATGGTAGATAGAATTGTATGTAAACCCACAGCTACTGTCGTGTCAAACTAAATGCTACTACAAGTTCGAGGAACGAGTATATTTAGTAAGTTCCATATAATGTTGTCTAGTAAGCACGAAGTTAAACAGTCTGGTAGTTCGGTTACGGTGAATGCGTCTATTTCGGGAACAATGGCGGTGTGGTTAACTCCATCACTATCGCCCCTGAATGGTCACGATTGATACGTGCTGCCGAGGACAGGGGCTAATTCCGCCTGAGGGGAGTGACAGACATTAATGACTACCCAGCTTACCTGATGGACATATTCATGAACTCTCATCTCGTCTGTATTTACCTACGTAACTTTATGCTAAGGGTTGGCCAGTGTCTCTTAAAGGATGCTTTTTATTGTGACTTCTTGGTAAAAATGTCATATAGAAAAAAAATAGAGGATAGGCAGATCATAGTCTGAATGACACAGCCTACTTTTGATTCGAGTAACACGAGCGAAGCCGCGAGCAGAAGCCATTATTGAAAATATTGTTGTTGTAATCTGGTTAAACAAGGGATTTCTGCTTAACCACAATATACGATTTCAATAGAACAACGTAATAATTTATGCTTCCTGATTACCAATAATGCATTAATATCTACCTAATCAATTTGCATACATGCATAGCTAACAGGCACAATGTACTGGTAACAATATTACGTGGAATATGGCATATTCTATGGGACTGACAGGCGAAACTAATTTCGCCACTAATATTGTTTCCAATTATCTGAGAGTTAGCAACACATGACAGACCATTGTCAATACCGTACGCCCGCTAAATTGGTGGGCAGGCGTTGATTGATAACTATAACTATTATGCTAGCCTGTCATTTAGATTACTAGTCCAATATATATACAGAAGAGAAAGTCTAAAATCCGATCCGTTAATCACGATATTTCGTGAGGTGAATGAAAAGAAAGTTTTTATTCCTCGCATATATCACTTGGTACAATATTTCTTTTAGTGAATCGTTTTGGATATCGCGTCGAAGCTATTAGGGATTCGGTTAATAAGTAAATAAGGGATGTAGGTGATACAGTTGTAACAGCATTAAGGTGTCAGTCGGTGGCGCGAGGGAGTCGTGACGAGCCGGCGACAGGCTCTGCAATATTCATCGACCACTTTACCCGGCTCCTCATAGGATCCACCTCAATTACACACACCCCCTCCCACACAGATTGCTAGTACATATAAAACAAATATACGACCGGTTCGTGGTAGACGAGCCTTCTGCTATTTCCAGATGTTGCACATTTATTTGTTTAGTAACTGTGTGTGTTATGTTACATCTATTTAACATATTCTGTTCCTTATGTGTATACAAACAGTCTTTTGAAAATAATGAAGAATTAATCATAACTCTTCTTTTCTTCAAAATACACTATTGAAAAATTCGGACGAAAAAGGAAACTAAGATTTTCCTTGATATAGTTTTGTATAATAATTTGCATAACACAATATGATATTTGACTTGATAAGATCCTTAACTATACCTAGTACAGAAACACCAGTGTAAATTACATTATTACAATAATTACAATCATTTATCCATGCGGTTAACACAATCCCAGTATTCAGAGTGTAATATAATCTAACTTGTTCCACTTGGTTGCAGGTATCAGTTCAGCAGAGGAAAGACATGTGAGTATAGAATAACTTTTTCCAATTTCGCTGGAGTTGTTAAAATTCCGACGGCACAATTTTGCTTTGAAAAATTCCCCAACCAGCGTACCGTGTTTGTCGGTAGGTAGGTATATGTACGTAGTGCCTTTTCCATTTGGGAATGTGAACGCGGAGAGTAGTGTTGCGCTCGAACACGTTGATTTCATAACACGGCCCTGACTGAAACAAGTGGGTGGTGCAAGTGGCGCACCCCGCTCAGGGATGTCACGCTATTACCTACGTGCCATGCCGTGCACATTCTATCTCTAACAACACTACATTAAATTCAAATTTCCTTGACGTTCGTTTCTTTTTCAGTTCGACACCACATATTTACTCAATTAACTTTTGGTGTGTTAGTTAGTGTTTATATTAAATTAATTAAGAACACAAGCCTGTTTCGCAGAAAACGCGTATTGTTTTTAAATGTTTGTTCAAGATCTTTTTCAGAGAGAACTCGCTCTGAAAACACGTCACGTAATCCTTGCATTCGATATTAACTTAGGCAGCTAAAGCACACGAAATTGGGGTTCTCCCCCAATCCAATTCCTTTGGGGCTTGGGGCCACTGTCACTATAAAAGGGGAGATGTCCGAACCAAAAGCGTACCTTGCCTTGACTTAAGTCACGTGGGGATTGCAAGCGTAATCGAATAAATCGAATAGCTATTAATTATTAAAATTCTTTAATCTGTTTGTGTTGATTGCTAGCGATTAGTCGTTCCATTGTTTTACTGGTTTATTTAAAAAAGTGTTTATGTAAGACGGATATTAAAGCGAGAGAATGTCAGCCCTATAGTTAAGTGAGCTCGGTCGCGAGTGCGTCGTTCCCGAGGTGTTGCGAATGTCGGCTATCGCGCTACCGTAGGGGGAGGGGGGTGAACAGTGGCGCACCGCACAGATGTGCCGACAAGCGCCCAGAAATGCATGCGAATCGATACGCCGCACCTACTTGTAACACTGTCTTTGTTGCACTAACCTACTTCATGACGGTGACAACAATTATTCACTTTTGCCTTTGTGTCTGGTCGTTAGTGTCGTCTGTCCTCTATTGTCAGACGCTTCCTTAGAAGGATGTCCCGTTCCGGTGGGATGTCAATGTTCGTACTTCAATTAACGATTCTCCCTTCCAAACATTAAGAAAATGTTTGAGTATTCTGAGGTATTACTTATTTAATGGATGCCTCCTACGCAAAGTTAGCCAACGAATAGCTCCTCCCAAATACTAATTCCAATGAGTGGGATAACATAATGAGTGACGTAGCGATCACATTACCGCAGCGCATACTTTAACAAGTTTGTTGGAAAAGTTGTGTGAGGTGAGCGAGTTTATAACTCGACGACAGCTCGTGAAGAGTTTATCTTGCAGTGTGACCCCGATACGGCGGCGGCTGTGTTGGCAGTCCGCTCACGGAACCGTCGATCTGTGCAAACACGCGGCGAGCTGAGTAATGCACGGACGCGCCTTACAATTTGAAACGAGCGACGCGGGGAGGGGGAGGGAGAAGTGCACTCCGTAATAAAGTTTACATAAACCGAGCGCGTCTTGGCTGCGGCGAGGGCCTCAGGTTACACTCCTCAGCCGAGCCGCACCCGTTTGTCCACACTATGTTTTTATTGCGAATCACGAAGGTGCTACACAGTTGCAGGCAGCTAGCTACCATGTTTATTTGCTAACATCGCGCGCCGTATATTTGATTTTCCGATACATCGGGCCCATGTTTACATTACGCTGTACGAAAACTTTTCATTTCGATGCCGTTCTGTTTTGTAGCTCGTTTTATTTTTATTGTAAACCTACATTCAACAAAAGTAAATATGTAAATGCCTCTACATAAACGTAGGTCTGTAGGTAATTATAAAAATGTGAAAATGACTGACAATAATTCATGAGCCACGTTGTTGGATAGTTTATTTACCGTTAAGTAAAGGTGTCCCAAGTTCCTACACCAGCAATTATCACCTAGCATTGGAACCGTATAATTATTCGTTTATACATAAATTATTTTGTAGGAAGGTAGAAAGGTGCTTAAATTCCCACAGAATAACAAAGTTTACGACTAGCAATTTACACCGTCGCGAAATTGAGCAGCCGCTGTAAGCCTAACAGAGCGTGCCCTTCCACAATCTCATTTGAGTAACATAATAACCGCGGATTTATTTCTGCCGCCCGCTCATTCGCTCTCAAATCGCGCCTAATATTCAATTTGGGCGCCCGAACCACACAAAAACTGCTCGGAGCCGGTTCATTACGCCGCGCATCTCGCCTCTTCATCCTCCTTACCTTATCTAAGCCACTCTGAATAACACACCCCGTGCGCCACCCCGGGGCCGCCACCCGCACACCACTTCAAGTGGAAAACTCGCAGGGCGAGGGCCGCTCAACCTTGTTTAGCATTCTCCTCGACTTCTTTATTTAATAGATACCGAAAAAAAAACTCCGGTCAGAATAAATTTGCGTTTGTGCTTCGATATGCTAGGGTCGTTGCGTTTTAAAGGTGCGCTCCTTTAATTAAGGTAGAAACGGCGAGTATAAATGACTTACATAAATACAGCCGAGGACCGACTACTTTATTAAACCGTTAAAACAAAAATGGGAGATTTTCCTTTTAAGTCGGTGGGTGGTAGCCCTAGCGGCATGTTTACGCGCGTTGTAACAGAGCGCTCGCTTCGCGCCCGCGACAGCCCTCACAATTTATAGCTCGAGACTTTTCTTAATTGGAAAGAATGGCCACTTGTAATTATTAAGACGCCCTAAAGTGAAACAGATTGCGCGGTAGTCGTCCTCTTATTTTGCTTTTTACATTTTATACACCGTTGGCTATCTAAAGTAACGGCGCGCGGTGGCGTGTTTATTGAAAAACAAAACTTAGCTTGGCTAAAGAGAATGTTTAATGCAATTTATTTCTGCTACTTTCTCTGGTGCGGAGTTGTATTTCATTAAGTGATCTTCTTCGACTTTATACATTATATATGTATGCATGGGTAGTAGTATTTAATAGTTAGTAGTTACGATAGTAAATATCTGTCGGTTGATATTATCGAAGAACAGTCATCTTAAAATTACTAAAGGTAGGTAATAGTTTTGAGTCAGCTACTTTGTGAAGAAACGATCAAATAAAGAACAGGTTAAAGAGCGGTTACAAGGTAGTCGCGGTGGATATCGATCTAAGGATTGTACCCCGCTGGAGGCGCAGGTACCTACATTGCTCGTGGAATGTCGTGACTTGGTACTCATGACATTTCCATGGATGCGGTTACTACGAATAGAGCCAGCTTCGGCACTACCAACATGTTTATTAAAATATTTTTACATTTCAGTAAAACTGTTTCGTTTGTGAACATATTAACCAAAGCTCAGTTTCAACAAGAACACGAGAAATCCTCCCCATATCCGCACATGACGTAACCGCACGTTATCCAATTCGATTCTGAGAGCATTGTTATAATATTTGGCAAGGTAGCGATCCTTGGGTAATCCTATACATGGCTTCTGTTCAGTCGGTTGCTGCTTGGATCCCGGCTAATGTCTCAGAGCTGGAGCACTGTACTTAATCCCCTTACACAGTGCGTCTCGTGATAGAGAATAACACATAGATTATGTCGGTGCATCCACATTATTCCACGCGGATTATCTGTCGTGTCGTGCAGTCAGGGCCTCTGTCTCTAACTTGAATTTATAATCTGCCTAAGTGCCTACAGAATTAATCAAGACTTAGTCGGGTGAACACCCCACTGGCGTATTTCGTGAGTTTGTCAGTGTCTTAGTTAGAAAACAGAACAAATATATTTCAGTCAATAAAAATGTTGTTATTAAAATTTGGTTTCTAAACTGAAATTTCAAAATAACGTAGCTAGTTTATTGTGCGGGACTTGGTCTGAGAATGTTAATCCACGTACTCGATGTAAGAGCAAAAAGTACATATGTTGGAATTCTTTTCATAATATCGTTTGTGTGACGAGGATCTGTCGGTAGATGCGTGTACGTTGGGTAGGTAGGGTATTGCTCGTCTCGGAGCGGGCTTGCGGCTTTGTTCACGATCCGGCCGTATCGCATCGATTTATGCAAGCTTGATCGAATCGCGCCTGCCCCCGTCTGCCCTCCCTCTTGCTTCATAACAATACCTGGCTCACTCGCTGCATTGTGTTAACACAATTTAATATTCAAACTTTATAAACGATGTTTGGAATCTGACGCTGAAATAATAACTTTTTATTCCTTTCAAAGTGGCAATATTAATCTGTTTACGACAACTTTAGGGTTGGCACACGTCCAGCTACACTCAGTCTTGCTTTATCGCGACAATGCTTGGAGAACCGTATGGCTGGGTATAACTTACCGTATGCTAGCTAGCTAAAAAGCTAAGCGCGGCCATATTGTGCCTAAACGAAACAAGTGCAAACAACAAAGTGTTCGTTTAATTTTTGCAATGCATGCTGGTTTTGCGTATGTCCTATATGTAAACTATAAACAATATTGTTTTATTTGATTCATTACTTCACTTCGAACAGATCGCGTTGATGTAACCGTCCGTGTGTAACGAATAGCGATGCTTCGCGCTCCCACACGTTCAATATTTCAAATGAAATATTCAATAGATATTGCATTCGACGACTCGTTTCAAAGGTGCTTTGTTATACTAAGTGCGTCAGAACTGAACCTGCCTGCCGCTGCGCGCTCTAACAATTACCTCGAACAGGAGAAATGATATATAATTTTAGGAAATGGAGAAATAGCTTGTTTTATGTATAGTTAATGATATTAGGAGTACAAAATGTGTAGGCGTGCAAGTAAGCCGCACGTGTCGCAAACAGTGGATGAGTGCGCTGCAAGCACGACCGCAGGCTGACGAGGCAGCGCGCGGCGGCGGGCGGCTGCGGTCGCCAGCGCCTCTGTTGCGGTCGCACCACTATCACCCGCCGCGCTCTTTGTCGCCTGTGTGGCCCGCATACACCGCTACCCATGACGCAACACGCACACAATCAAATGTATTTATTGCATTCGTTTCTTTTAAATTTTACGACACCCTATAGCCACTAAAATCGAATTGCACCCATAATTCCATAACATCTTTACAACGCTATTACGTGTGTTAATTGTGATTTAATCGCCTCGGACGATGTTCAATAGCGGATAAACTTAATAAAAACAAACCGAGCATGTTTGTTGTTGAGCAAAAAACACGCTAGAGCGGTCGGGTAATTGAAATCGCTGCATGTAATTAGCAGGTAAGGTGGGTGCGATAGCTCGCGGCTCGCTGCACGTCTTCATAATTTATCTCAATTAGTCGCCGCCGTAATGAGCGGAAGGGCGGACGCTACTGCTGCAGTTAGCGTAACAGCGCATTCTGCTAATGGCTGACGGTTCATTTTTATTTAACTCATTGTTTCTCACTACGGTTGTCTGTTCAGGATTTGTGATGTGGCCAGTTGTGCATGAGTGTACAGACGTACTTACAACCCGTGCAGTTAGTACCTACCTACATGTAATGCATATTATGCATGAAGTGTGTGCGGTCATGCACATGTTGTGTCGCGCGGTGTACCGGCTGCTCGGGCTGCAGTTGCCTGGCAGCATGTTCGACAACGCGGGCAGCGCCGTGTCGCTTGCGTCTAGCGCCTCCTCGGAGCCCCCTTCGTGCTTATCACACATTTACATATGCTTCGCCCGCTCACTGCCGACGCCGTGTACCAGCATCGAAAATGTTTCATGAATAAATTTGTAATCCAATTTGGTCGTTAACTTCTGACTCCACAAACACGTCGACACCGCCTCGCTCACAATAAAAACAAACACACTAAACACCAGTAAACAAACAAAGGCAATTCGATCGAATAATCTTCGGTTCGCTTAAAACGATTAATCATAAAAAGTGAGCGGGTCGCAGCCCTTTTTCGAGTTTCCTCGTTACGGACTAAGACGAGAATCATTAGGAATTAAATTTCCCCTTTCATTAGTCCCTCAACCCTCGTATAATTCCGGACGCGGAGCAATAACAATATAAATCCCCCGTCGCGCCGAGCGGGGGATTACGGCTTGTCTCGACCCTAATTTAGGGCTGCCCCCGCCCCGGATTAACGAAGTGGCGGAATCCGCTAGGGTTGTCGCTGCGCATAAACTTGTTACGTGTTTAATGTTTTATTGACGGGTGGCTAGGGAGCTCTCATTTAAATAACCGCGCGACTACAGCCCCTTTCGCACGCGCGCCGCGGCCTCTGCCAGCTCCGCTCGTGTTCGTCACGTGACATGGTATTCACTTTTATCCGCTAACTACCCAGATATTAGGACACTCCAGGGATCCCCGCGCTGTACAACACTGTCCATGTTTATTTAATTTCATTTATAAATAAAAAATAAACTATACTTAATAAGAACTTTAAAAAAACCTGGTAAACTTCTTCCATACTTTTATACAAGTTCGCCCACTCAAAAGGGACAATGTAGTATTTCAGCAAGCATCTTATTGTATGTTTTATGAATTTTATATTTTTCTCAAATATTATATTTTCTGTTGTTACAATTTTTCGTAACTTTTATATTGTTTACAACGTGTGTAACACTGGTGCCTAAGGATAACATTCCGAGTTACAAGTTATTGGAAGTTAAACATTTAGAGGTCGTTTCTTTTTATTCAAATTATTTTTTACTGCTTGAATCCACGCTATCAAATCGAATCGTTCGTTAAGGCGGAACTAATCCTTTATAGGCAGTTTAAAGCCGTTACGACGTCCATATTGCAGTGAAGTCAGAAACCTCGGCGAGGGCGTTTTACCCTGCTTGATTTAAAACCCCCCAACGCACGGCTCCATCATAATTAAGGGTACATGCTACTGTCACATCACAGCGGCGATGTCATTCCAAAAAGCCATTCTGTCAGATAATGAACGTGTAAAGTTTATAGCGTGTATCGATACTCCTCAGATTTTATTCTTATTTAACTAAACCTGTTAAATTCATTTGCACGTTAATAATTGTACTTTTAGTAAAACATTAATTATGTATCCTTGTAAGTAAAAGTACTTCATTTCGTTGATGCCAATTTTCCAAACGAGTTGTTTTTCAGTATGGCGACGAAACTCGATTCCAGGTAATTTATTTAAGTAATTTTACAAAGCGAAGCCGCGTACACCGTATTAAAATTTGCCTCGAAACCGCAAAGTAGACGCAAACACAAAATTAAAGTCGTCGACACTTAAGGGCTTCGTAGTTTCGAGGGGAGTTTCCGTGAAATTTCTCTCGGAATGTTGAAATGGCGGATGAATTTCGCAAGTCAACTCAATTATCGTTTTAATTAAGGCGCCGTGCCACGTGACATTTGTTTGCGTGCGTGAAAGCGATCGCTCCCTGCTCCTGTTAATTGTGCTAATTACTCCTGTAATAGAGCAAGGGGCGGGGGAGATTGCTTATCGATGGCTTCCCCGGAATTTACTTTGTGTGATACAGCTGCCCGGCGCGCGTTAATTTGATATAATTTGTAGTCCACTTGAGTTCGCTTCGCCCGTTCCATGCACGAATCGAAACTTGTGTTTTGAATAGCCGATTTACATTAGAGCAAGCAGGGAACGCCGACAGCCGGTCGCGCTCACGCTCGGTTAACTGCAGGTTAACAAACAGTGCGGTAATGAACATCAATTGTATCGGGCAAGTTTCCAAGTGTATTTGTAAGTGGCGTAGTACGGCGAAGTTGCCGTAACATAATGGGCGCTGCGACCAGATTGCGGAGCGGCGGCGGCTGGCTGGGCGCGCGGCGTACGGCAGCTCGACAACGAGCACCAGGCAATTTGGTTATTTGGGGTCGGCCATAAAGCGATAGCGAGCGCAGTAAACGCAATCCTCCACTCGCGACTATAAACTTTACGAGTCACGTAAAAACGCGCTCGAAACGCCGACTCGCTTCCATAAATTTATGCTAATGTATTCTTTATAGGAGTTTAATGTGTATTCAGAAATTCCTCCATTATTTATGTATACGAATGAACCGGTAAAGTTAATTTTAAAGTCGCACAGCACCCCGCGGTTTATGCGCTCGCTGACGATTAATTTTTTGTTACTTTTTGTAGGCCAGGTTGCCGACGAGCGCGGATTCTCGTCTCGGACCGATTAACGTGATCGTTTTTGCAAAGGTCTCGGTAGCACTAGCAACTGGGCCAAACCGCGTTGATCCTTATGAATGAGCTTTATTCAGAGAGGGTCGTTTTATGGTATCATGAAGCGCCACCACAATATCGTATGTTATAAATTGACGTCGTAATGGAACTTAAAAATAAAATGTACGCAATAAAACTTTTCGACGACAGTATCATAAAACGAAGTCGTATAAAATTGGTATTCTCGATAAAAGCTGAAAACGTCGCGTGTAAATCACGTAACTTTCAAAACTATTATGCCTGAAATATAGTCCGAACTCAATCCGTACATTTCCGAGCGGCGGGCGGTCTATTTATCTATTTCCCCCGCTTCCGCCCCAGAGCGTCCGGTTAACCGCCCCCCTTCCGGTTAACCGGGCGGCGGCGGCGGCGAGGCGCGCGGCTAAACGGCTCGTCGCGTGACCGCAGACAATAAGCCCGGCCGGCGTTAACAGCGCGCCTGTGTGTTGCCACTTTATATGTTACGTCACAGCGACAGCGCCGAGCCCACACCAGCGACTTGCGCGACGCGTGTGTGCGACTCGCGACACTTGCGACGCTCGGCGATAACACAGAATAACTTGTGTTGTCGGAGCTTGTTCCTCCGGTAGGTACTTGTTTGGCGTGGCAGTCCTCTGTCACCCCCAGCCCGGTCGCCGCCCGACCCTTCGGTACCGCGCTCAATTGCCTTTTTCTTGAGGTCGTCGCGTGTAATGGGATAAAGTAAAGATTAGCTCTGTTCGTTTTTCTGATGAAAATAGAAAAGGTTGCGAGACTACTCGTTATTGAGTGTTTTGTTTGAGTAAAGAGATTTATTTTGTAATGCTTACGTCACTTGGATTCTATCTATAATTCTTAATATTACTGAGAACGTGAACGTTTTTAGTACTGTTCCCCACTTTAACTTAAATCGTGTGTGTAAATTTACATTTACAGCGTTACAGTGGTCAATACAAAGAGAAACTATGACTTCTTGTATATACTGAAGTTAACTTTTTGATCGTGTAATTAATACTAGTAAAACATGATGTTCTTTCGTGTGTGCACACGTAACTGAGCAACTTTACGATATGTCGGAAACACTTATGAAACATTACACAAAAACAACCACCTACCAACGGACGTTAATTTTGTTTCAATGATACGTGGCCACATCCAACGATTCGTCAGCCGGCCACAAATTCAATCTATTAAATTAACGATTAACCACAAACGATGTACATGCCCCGAAGCGAATGACTCGTATGGCCAATATAAAATCCATCCAATCGAATCCGACACGTCACATTACGGCAGCGGGCAGGCTCCCGATACGATATAGCGTCACTTGAAATTCGATGTCGAGTTCTGTGGAGATCGAGATCGTAAAATTAGGGCTGGAGTACACGGTCGACGCGACCCCACCGCTACGTGCTATACAACAGGATAACTTACTTGCACACGTCTGGCTCTGGCTAATACATACTTATCCATTACCCATTCGTTATTACGTTTAGAGCGACGAGGTTGTCGTTTTTACAGTCTTGTATTCCCAGGTTTATTCCCAATAATAAAAGTTTATTAGTAACATGTTGCCTATCAAATAGCCAATAACAGTGGTCTCAATAAGCTGTGTTACTTGTTTATCTAACACGGCGCTGGTTTGTCCCAACGTTATTATCTAATTCCGTGCTCATAAAATCAGGAACCGTATATGAAAAGACTTAATGTTCTAAGATTATTGAATGGCAGAACGCTTAACGTGCATGTTCCAAGAGATTATGTTCTAGTGAAGCGTTCTGTGTATCGCATAAACTTTCCAATACTTATACACATTAAGAAGTAATAAAGAAATAAGGCAATGTATACAAGTTAAGGGTTGTTCGTAAAGTGTCATTGTGTACGATGAAGCCGAGAGTTCGGGAGGGTTGTAAGTCACCGTGGGTGGCGACAGGTCGGAGTCTCGCCGCGCAAATTAACAGCCGCTTGCCACTCGCCTCTAACTTAGTGCCTCATAAAATTAGGCCCGTTAGATCCCTTTAGACACCGCCTACCCGCCAGCCCGCCCGCTCTCCGAATATTCTGCTAGACTCCCCGGGGACGACAGTTGACTCCAAACGGTTTAATGCTCCACAACACTTATGACTTACACTTACAACACATCGTAAGCCATGCGAGTTCGAGCGTGTAATTACAATAACAAGTCTCATTAAAATAATCTACACAATCAATCCACACGAAAACTATGTAATAAAAACTAATCTGCGCTCTTTCCGCTACGATTAACATACAAGGTGCTACGGCGTAGCACGCAACGCAAAACGTTCTACGAACATGCTACTACGCTAATTTCATCGCTACGAAATTTTCATACGTTCTCGAATTCCGGAAAATCTGTTAGTACTTGGTATAATATTCGCGTATAAAATACAAAAGCGCAGTTTACGCAGGGTACTCGTACGGAATAGCTTTTCACTCGAATAACTGCATTCGTTGCTCGAACACTTGAAATAGCATCTGTCTAGCACATAACTGGCCGCGAGCACCCGACCGAATATTGATAATCCGTACGTTTTGTGCGCGACTGTTCCAGTGTTGGGGGAAACACAGACTACTTCTGTACATTGTTCTCACTGTTCTGTATGCGGTTTTTATAAAAATATTGACTTTTTATCTAACTACTAACGTAATCGAATGTCAAGAAATTTATGGGACAAGTACTCAAGTCAAAGATGAAGTAAAGAAAACAAGTGATATAAATTGGCAATAAAAGTGGATTTATATTATTATGCAGAGTGATGTCGTTGGCAAAGGCAATGCCAGTAGGCAAGGCAGCGCTGGTCCACTCGTGGGGTGGCCGTGCGGAATGTGGACATCCGTACGCGAAAGTACGTAGTGTCAACAGGAACGGAATCAGTGAAGCGCGGGGCGGTCGTTCGTCACGTATATGATTATTTCATTAGTCCGTATTTGCGCGCTCATCCAAATGTTGCGGTCGCCCCCCTCCCAGCGCCCGCCCGCCCCCCGAGGGGGCGATGACCACTCCCGGAGCTAATCATGCGGTCAGTTTGTTCTGCCTCAGCGTGTTTTGATATTGATATTGACTGTAGCGTTCGCCTCGCTGCGTGCCGATTTATTTGCGAACAATGATCGATTGATTGCTGTACGTACGTAAGCTCGCCGTAAACGTTTTGATTATGTTTACCTACTCGTATTTGTTAAACTAACAGACCAACATTGCCAATATTAATGGTCTTGCGGTTTGTTTTATCGCTCTCTGTTTTTGTTTCAGAGAAATTCTATATCACCCGGGGAGAGGGAAAAGTATAGGACACGGAGTCCAGCAGAACCTGATCACAAGAAATTAAAGAAGGAAGAAAAGGATATGGGACATGTAAGTTGATGCTTTTTATATACTTTTTATATACCACCACCTACCAAATTTTGTAATTTATACATAATATTTTCTAATGTGGCTATAAAAATTACCTTAATTAAATAATATATTATTAATGTATTAGGAAACAAATAGACTACTTGCTAAAACAAACTCATTAATTCAAAGTTATTTAACCTTTCAAACTTGGTCGTATATATTCTGATGTTCCATTTTCATTATAATTATAATTTACTTAATTACCTGTTGTTAGGTAAGCTTTATAATTTTGTATTAATCATTTTCAGGAGCTAGTAGTCGACGACGCTAGTGAGGAGCCCACGTCACCGCACAATGGTGCCCCGTCTCCGAGGGAGAACGGACTGGACAAACTCCAACCTAAGAAGGAGCACCCGCCACATAGTCCCAGGTACACTTTCTAATTCCACCAATCTACGCACACGACTCCAACAACAGAAAGACAACACTACTACCTTATTTATTAAAGTAAAATCAAAATTATGAAGCGTGGGCTACGCTTAATGCGGTAAAGATTCCCGTGGCGGGCCATTTCACTTGTAATTAAATACAACAAGTAATACATTAGTATGAACACGCTAAGCCGCACGCCCGCGGCGATTCCATCGTAATACTCGCGGGCTGCGTTAACTCGTGATAATCGCTCTATCCGTTTAACAGAAGCCCTAGTGAGAACAGTACTTGTACCTGTAAGGTCATTGCACGCCGAGAGACAAGTTGTCCAAGTCGAAAGTTAATCCGCCTCCGCACTGAATCAATTACGTATACACGGCCGAGGTTCACTGGCACTCCCATTAACACCAATGAGATTAGACGCTTTGATGGATAGCGTTCACTTATCTTATAAAAACTTCTTCACATTCTGTTGTACTCGTACTACATAAATACTTTACAATTTGTACTTATTACTCTCATGCTCAATGCGCCGGTTTTTTATTGCTTTACGTTCACCGTAGTTCCATTATACTACTTTTTGCGGTTCGAATGTTCTGTTCATAAATACAATTAGCGCGGCACTTGATAACTTAATTTTAACAATCATCAGATCGGGTACGTCTAGCAACGCGTCGACGCCTTCTGCCAAAAAACTTGACGAGAAGCCTAGCACGCCGATCTCGAAGCCTGTCACTCCGACGTCGGGTGCAAGCGGGGCGGGGTCTGCGGGGGCTCCGCTGAAAGCCGCGGTGAAGCCCCCAGCACTGCAGTACCCGTACCTGGGCAATGGCGCACACGACGCGTACGGCCTCGCGGGATACTCGGCGCGGGCCGCTTTGGCATATGAGCCACTGCGGCCACCCATCGGGCCGGCCTCGCTTACGCCGATACCGGGTGGCAAGCCGTAAGTGATCTCAGCACATATTCGTTCTAGTTCCTAGTCCAAAATTTGTTAGTTAATGCGATATAGTTTACCACATTCACTACACCATTATGATATATAATTCTTACATCATTCACCATACATAGCATCCTCCCATTGTGTATTCCCCTCCAGCAGTGAACTGCGGCTGATCTGTGACGACCTGGACGTAACTAGAAATTGTTTGATTGCAGGGCATACTCATTCCATGTATCGGCGGAGGGGCAAATGCAACCGGTGCCCTTTCCGCCTGACGCGCTGATGGGCCCGGGCATACCTCGTCACGCGCGTCAAGTGTCGGCACTCGCGCACGGAGAGGTGGTGTGCGCGGTCACAGTGTCATCGCCCACTAAATATGTTTACACCGGGGGGAAGGGCTGCGTCAAGGTGTGGGACATCAGCCAACCCAGCAAAGCACCAGTCAGCCAGCTGGATTGTTTGGTGAGTGGGTAACTGTCGTCGATTCATCATATTTTGGTATTTTTATTTTGGCCATTCAGTTTTATCTGCACTAACAAAATGTTTTATTATGCTAAATTCTAAAGTGATGTTTAAAATATTCAAATCTTGTCATTATATTTATTTTATTTTTATAATGTGACAACGGCAATGGTCTTAAGTATATTTCTGGTCATTTTTTACTGAACTAAATTGCCTCGTGGATGGCATTACGAGATTTTAATTTTTTATTTGTATTATTTTTCCAGCAAAGAGACAACTACATAAGGTCGGTAAAGCTTTTACCGGACGGTCGTACGCTGATTGTGGGAGGGGAAGCTTCGAACCTATCTATCTGGGACTTGGCATCTCCCACGCCTAGGATAAAAGCAGAATTGACATCATCAGCACCGGCGTGCTACGCACTTGCCATTAGTCCAGACTCCAAGGTGAGTCCTAAGCCAATGTTTTACTTCTTAAGTATCCTTACACTTCGAACTAATTAATATTCTGTTAGTATATATAATTTACCTTTGCAAAATATTAAATATGTCCGAAATATTATTACAGGTGTGCTTCAGTTGTTGCTCAGACGGCAACATAGCAGTGTGGGATCTTCACAACCAGACCCTGGTTCGGCAGTTCCAGGGCCACACAGACGGCGCCTCGTGTATCGACATATCGGCTGACGGCACTAAATTGTGGACGGGAGGACTTGATAATACTGTGCGGTGAGTACTTGTAGAATTTTATTAATAAAACACTCCAGAAGTTACGATTAAATATAGTCTTGTCACTGGCGGACTTTTATATTGTAGTTTTTGAAACAACATACTTTAATCTACGCATAAATTGAATTAAAACTCTAATATCAACAATTGCGTTATTGCGTTACAATTGGTTAGATAAAAACAATGTTGTTATTCAGTTTTGTTCGAAACCGTTACGTAGATTCAACATCTAGCATATAATTAGAGATACAATCATACTAATGTAATGTGTTATTATGTTCCAGATCATGGGATTTGAGAGAAGGCAGACAATTACAACAGCACGACTTTAGTTCTCAAATATTTTCACTAGGATATTGTCCGACAGGTAAGTTTTTTTATCTACATTTCTGTTATTTACTAAATGATGCCTCGCTTTGCCACGCTTATAGTGATGTTTTATAGCCTTGAAAAGACTCAGAAACATTGTAGCATAGGCAGTGAATGAATTATGAAAATCCGACCAGTGGTTCCAAAGTTTACCCCCTACATACAAACTTACAAATTTATTATATTAGTATAGATGACAGACCCATCTCAATATAGAAAAAGAAAGCAAAGTTAAAAACCTTAAAGCATCATCATTATTAATAGTTTTGGAAAAATATGTACTTAAAATAATTCATGTTGCTTTTTGATAAATAAAAATAGTGTATTGTATAATACAAACGGTGGCAACTTGTCGTTCGACGTGGAGAGCTAAGGGGGAGGCCTTTGACCAGCAGTGGACGTCATCCGGCTGATGATGATGATGATGATGATGATGATAATAATACAAACAGCATCTATTGTGGTCTCAATGACAGAGAAAGCCTCCAACCAAGCATATTGGTCAGCAAATATTTTAAAAGACAGTAAAGGTATATTCTATCAGTAGTTACTTGACAATTCTAATAAGCAAAATGTCCTTTAAATTACTGTGATAAAGAGAGTTATTTGTTCAGCTTGTGATGTTGCTGCTAATGATATAGACATTAGACATTTTTGGCCATGATCATGATCACATATAATATCATAGAAGTGTTCATATTGTCCTACATTTGGTCTACACACTAAGCTATATTTACACTAATCATGATAAATAATAAATATTAATTCTGTTTTCCAGGCGAATGGCTAGCGGTGGGCATGGAGAACAGTAACGTAGAAGTTCTACACGCAGTGAAGCCGGACAAGTACCAGCTTCATCTCCACGAGTCGTGCGTACTGTCGCTACGGTTCGCCTCCTGCGGAAAGTGGTTCGTCTCCACTGGCAAGGACAACCTGCTCAATGCCTGGCGTACTCCCTACGGAGCCAGTATATTCCAGGTAACTATATTTTAACCACTTTTTAATGTTTAAATACTAAAACAACATTCTGGTCAACTGGCTTCGACTCCCACACGGAACAACTTATAAGTAATCCACAAACTGTGGTTCCGGGTCTGGGTGTGATTAAAATGTGAAATTGTATGTTAGTAAACGCACCCACGACACAGGAGAAAATGACAGCGTGGGGCGACGTCTTTATTAAAAACAAAAATCATACTTAAAATATTGCTATTGTTGTGCTTAACAAATACCTAAGAAAATTATAATTTAAAAATGACAATAGATTGCCTTCTTCATTCAATAATTTCATCCATAATCTACATAAAATTATGCAAGAAGTTAGTATGTAGTTAGTAAAGTACAATCTTGATATATAAATGATTAATGATATTGGTTCTGTGAATAATTAGAGTAGTTTCTAATGTAAACAAGTACTGAATGAAGTTATAAGAAACATTTGAGGTCATCGTTATATAACGAATAGACACAAACACTTATCAATAATAACATTTGAATTAATACTAGAATGATATCAGCAAGTGCACCTTCATTCACAATTAGGTTATCATAATTACAGCAGAGTGGTTTCAAGTACCTTTTTACTTGAGTACTTAAAATAGAAATACGTGTAAATGTATTTGTCATTACCCACCCATTGTCATTGACAACATCTTAGTTAATTTAACTTCATCTTGCATTTTAATGTATTGCAACATAACTTTTTTGGGCTAATTAATCTATTGTCATTGAACATGGAATCAGATTAAAGGCTACTCTTAACTTGAGATCAATGGAAAAATCCTGACAGAAAAGTTAAATCCATTAATTAGTTCTTCCTCTATGCTTAGACCCGAGTGATGTGTGTGTACGCTTTTAAAAGCACTTACAGACAGACATAGGGGAAAATACTAGAGTGGGGTTAATTTTTTTTTAACCTAGGAGAATCCATTTTAGCCTTTAAAAGCATTGAGATATTTTTAATACTCCTATCGGTATTCGTTTATTGCATACTGGTGACCCGCTCCCGGAGCATTGCTGATACTTAATTTCTCCATTAATTAATTAATTTTATTTATAAAAATCTTCCTGTTCAAACACTCTATCTAAAAAAAAACTGTTACCTCGTTTTAAAGATTTAAGAATACACAGAAAAAGCGACTTTGTTTTGTACTATGTAGAGATTATGTATTTTAATTGTATGTATCTCTTTTCCAGTCAAAGGAATCGTCCTCGGTGCTCAGCTGTGACATTTCATCAGACGACAAATATATAGTGACAGGCTCCGGCGACAAGAAGGCTACAGTGTATGAGGTGATCTACTAGTGAGATACAGACAAACAGACAGTCGGACATGCGAACAAAATAGATCAACATATGACTGTGTAGTACTGTGTTAGTGAGTGTGGAACGTTCAGGGAACGTAGAGTGGCAAGTGGTGATATAGCTTTAGACTATGTATAGAATATATCGGGAAGCCTGTATGTACTTATGCGACTTGTTTATATAGATTAGTGTGCGCGATTTATGTTTATTTGTTGAGCGCCGTAGTGTATGTTGGCAGCAGATCTCAAAATGATGATTTCGTTTCAATATTGTTGTAAAATGCTCGTATTAAAGAAAAGATATGCGCAACCCGTATGTATTACTTTTATTTTTAACCTTTTCTACCCTTTACACTTATAATGATGCGTTCAGGAATCACAACACTACCCGTTGTCATTCCTGATGCTATTACGACATGGATCGTTTATTGTCGTACTTTTCCTAGGAGTTTGTAGCTCGTACTTTTCGACTCTACTTGATCTTATAACATTACTGACTAATGTGATTGGGTTGGGGACCAACATTTCTAACCCGACCAGTGATGTGTTGTGATTTTTACTCCTTTTTGGGCAGTCGTGTAAAAATCAATATAAGGAAGTGACTGATTTTGCAAAAAATATCTCAACACACACACGATGATGTGAAGTGAACGTACAATAATTTTACTGTATTCGTCTACTTTTACAGATAGTATATAAAATTCTAATATATGAAATGGCTTCCGAGTTCAAATGCGAATTCATAATCATTTTAGACCTATTGAGAGACAGTTAAAGCGATTATTTAATAATGATATTAATATAATCGTCAAAGATACGTATCAGTACCATAAATGGACGTACAAGCATTGATTGTCCAATAAAATGTCTAGAAAAAACTGTCTGGTTTTCCAATCAGTCGTGTGAAATGTTTCGAATGCGGGTTCTAGTTTTTATGGCCATCTTACATACGATTCAGTCAGCTTTCTACTTAGCCATATTTAAACTGATATAAATGAACGACAGCAGTAATTAGAAATTTAAGAAAAAAACGTTTCAATACGTTATTTACGTCTGTAGTTGTGTCATCTGATTCAAGTTAAGGTTTTTGATGCTTGACAAGTTTATATGGAGAGGAGAAAAGTCTAGAACTTAGTCTTAACTTAGTATAGTTTCGAGCTTTTAAAGCCCCGACATGAAGGGTATGAACTGGGGAACATGAGCAATACCTATTTTATCGTTGCCCTATTTACATTCTTCGCTATTTTTGCTCTGTTTCTTCATTAACTGACAAGGTTTGTCTAGTAAATTCGAAACCAGGGATCCCTAGCTCAGTCGCGTGCGTTCGTGCAGCGGAATGTTGTTGAATTTAAAGATTTTAATTATGCAGATATTTAGTGTATGACGTCGTATAATTGTGTATGGTAAAAAAAAAATTGTGCACGCAACCATTGTGGAGAAATTCACCAAAAACTGATTCCGCTGGGCGAACGTTGTCCTGGCGGAACTTTTTTTAATCCATAGACTTTAGAAGAAAAGAGATGTATCCAAAAATTAGTGTGTATTTGTGTGTAATTGTGTATGTATGAATAAAACTAGTGCATGCATAAACTTCGGAGAAATTCAAGTTTCCGCTACGCGAACGTTTGGCCATTAGCTAGTTTTCATATAAAGCGCTTACATAGAGAGCTGTAGATTTTTACATACGTTGTTTTGAATTTGTGTATATTTGTTTAAAAAACAGATTTAGAAAAAATCGTAGGGTTTAAAAGATAAAAATATAAACGTAAAATACGCTTATTAGGTCTTAGTTCTTAAAGTATGCACTTTAGGGTCTAGATTTTCACGTTTATACAAACCTTGTAAGTGTCTGCAACATGTTGCCAAGTATCAATGATGTTCCGTTAGTAATTAAATAGTTATAGGACAAATTTACCATGAATAGATCACTGTTTACAAAGCAGTCAAATATCACGACGTTCTAAATGAATTGCATGATAAAATGTATGCCAATAATTAGTGTATTCATTCAACTATTCACATGCAAAATTTCATGGCATTAAATTCAGTAATTAAAGAAAAACAATTATAATACTGACGAAGTATCGAAAACCTACATAACCCGACCAAGTTCGGATGGCTACAAAAAAGCGGCTGTGCAA
Organism: Spodoptera exigua; assembly: GCA_902829305.4. NCBI lineage: Eukaryota > Metazoa > Arthropoda > Insecta > Lepidoptera > Noctuidae > Spodoptera > Spodoptera exigua. Next base: position 8,979,234 of record LR824616.2, on the reverse strand, counting down.
TATATTTAGGTAACATCCCAAAATTTACAGTATAATACCGGTATTGAATTGGTACAGGTGATAACACATTTAATTTTGTTGTTTCGAAATAATTTATAGGTCATTTCTTTTTGGACACCTACTTTTTTAAATGTATTTGACTATTAGCCTAAGAGCTAGTGAAAAGCTACCTATATGTATTTGACCAGACCTGGGTTTTTGTACATTGAGGCCCCTATACCTACCATACATGAGATGGGGACCCACTAAGCCCAGAGTGGTGGACGCGGCGGGCGCTCAGGTAGGACAGGTAGTGATTTTTAGCAAATTTTAAATTCATTTGACAACGTCTGCCGTTTAGAAATTTAAAAATATTATTATTATTGGAAAATGACAATGGCAGATCATTATCACGCGTTTAACATTATGGCAGACAGTTATGAAAGCACTAAAAATAATAAAATTTTGAAAGTAGTTGACCAGATCTGCCATTGATATATTTTGTTTATTAGGGTCTTAAAAACCTATGTTCACCACGGCAGACGTTTTCATTGACTGCACACTCCAGCAGATAACAAGACTTAGCTACTACCCGGTCAGAGATGTATGCATAGACTGTCTATGTAGCTATCTTTTTTTCCTATGTGTTACTATTGTATTCATTCTAGCCTACAGTATTTTCTTTTATAGTTATTTACCATTCAAAGAATTCAGGGTTTATACATGAGAGGGCTCTGTTAAGCGCCCTTTTCTAACGGTCTTTGTCAGATGTTTTTAGTATAGTTGTGGACTCCTATACAAATGCTTCGTGTTTTGTGAATGTAATAAAATATTAAATGTTGCTTTATTTGTTTTTGTTAATTTTACATTTATTTGATTAATACAGGGTGTAAAAAGACACTTAACGAAGCCGAAAGCCACGTATTCTACCCGTTATTTGGATAATTTTTTTCTTTAAGACTATAGCTGGGATTCCACGGGTTCTCGAGATATTGAAGGTCAAAGATGCATTTTTAAATACTTTTTTTTGCGCAATCGAATTCTAAGTATTATTACAAAACTTTTTTCCAAACAAACATTACCTGAATTTTCGATTTTTCTAAATAAATTACGCATTTGAAGTTACGAACAGTAACTAAGACATAGATACAGAACAGTACATAATAAATAAACGCAGACCCGCACAAAAAACATCGTGCATCTCAGTAGGATTTTTATTTTACAGAAATGTTTTGTTGTTGCGAAGTAAAACGTCAACCTACGTACTTATTACAGCGTTTTAATGCTAAGCTGTGAACCTACGCACACAATGATACGAAGCCCGTTTGCTTTACATTGCGCGCAATATTTTTTTTTTTTTGATACCTAAAAATAAAAGTCGTTTCCCAGTGATAATTTTAGCGTAAAGCTACTTAGTTAGAACTGCAGTATACGTAGTTAACGGCTTCGTTAAGTGTCTTTTTACACCCTATATGTAAAGAAAAATACATTACTTTTTCTCAACCTCAGTGTTTGAGATTCTTCCAAAATGTATTTATTTTATTATATAAACTACTATTAAATACTATAAAAACATTTATAAAGTTAATCATTGATGTAAAACAGAGAACGATATCCATATCCATATACATCTCTGACCGGGTAGTAGCTAAGTCTTGTTATCTGCTGGAGTGTGCAGTCAATGAAAACGTCTGCCGTGGTGAACATAGGTTTTTAAGACCCTAATAAACAAAATATATCAATGGCAGATCTGGTCAACTACTTTCAAAATTTTATTATTTTTAGTGCTTTCATAACTGTCTGCCATAATGTTAAACGCGTGATAATGATCTGCCATTGTCATTTTCCAATAATAATAATAATATATTTTTAAATTTCTAAACGGCAGACGTTGTCAAATGAATTTAAAATTTGCTAAAAATCACTACCTGTCCTACCTGAGCGCCCGCCGCGTCCACCACTCTGGGCTTAGTGGGTCCCCATCTCATGTATGGTAGGTATAGGGGCCTCAATGTACAAAAACCCAGGTCTGGTCAAATACATATAGGTAGCTTTTCACTAGCTCTTAGGCTATATGACAGAAAGTAGGTACTATTTACGTAGGTACTTTATTTAAGTATGCGCTTGAGACTTGAGATATAATCTAATTATATTTAAGACAAATAAAATTCATACACCTAATTTCTATTGAAGATTTCACGGATCAGGATTCTAACTATAGACCCCTTAGGGAAATTAAATATTTACCACATGTAAGTACTTAAGTACTACTGTTTAGGTAAATATTTATCATATTGTAGCTTATTACACTATTTAACCAATATTTTTTTTATTACACTAGTTAACCAATAGAGGCATGCACGAGCGTGTGTACGATACTGTGTTTTATTTTTTCCTAACGCTTGTGTACGATACTGTACCATATTAATAAATGCTATATTGGAAAGTTAAGAACGTTTCTTAGATATATGGCACGGCCGCTTTTTTGTTGCCATCCGAACTTGGTCGGGTTATGTAGGTTTTCGATACTTCGTCAGTATTATAATTGTTTTTCTTTAATTACTGAATTTAATGACATGAAATTTTGCATGTGAATAGTTGAATGAATACACTAATTATTGGCATACATTTTATCATGCAATTCATTTAGAACGTCGTGATATTTGACTGCTTTGTAAACAGTGATCTATTCATGGTAAATTTGTCCTATAACTATTTAATTACTAACGGAACATCATTGATACTTGGCAACATGTTGCAGACACTTACAAGGTTTGTATAAACGTGAAAATCTAGACCCTAAAGTGCATACTTTAAGAACTAAGACCTAATAAGCGTATTTTACGTTTATATTTTTATCTTTTAAACCCTACGATTTTTTCTAAATCTGTTTTATAAACAAATATACACAAATTCAAAACAACGTATGTAAAAATCTACAGCTCTCTATGTAAGCGCTTTATATGAAAACTAGCTAATGGCCAAACGTTCGCGTAGCGGAAACTTGAATTTCTCCGAAGTTTATGCATGCACTAGTTTTATTCATACATACACAATTACACACAAATACACACTAATTTTTGGATACATCTCTTTTCTTCTAAATTCTATGGATTAAAAAAAGTTCCGCCAGGACAACGTTCGCCCAGCGGAATCAGTTTTTGGTGAATTTCTCCACAATGGTTGCGTGCACAAATTTTTTTTTACCATACACAATTATACGACGTCATACACTAAATATCTGCATAATTAAAATCTTTAAATTCAACAACATTCCGCTGCACGAACGCACGCAGCTCAGTCTTGCGATATTATAGAAAATAAAATTCAAATATACTTTGATATAGTATTGTTCATATTTTTTTAGTACTATAATAAATAAAATATCGAGATCTCAGATTGGGGTAGATTGAATTTGGTCCAATTCAACCCCACATAGACACCATTCTGAGTGTTCAGTTTCAGGGCACCTCTCTAATAGCCTCGGCCGATATTGAAATACTTGGTGTCAACATATCAAGCGAAGTCCAATTTCACTGTCATCTAAAGGGCAAGGATTTTTTTTTTTTGGTGAGGGGAAAGTCTTCAGATGACTTCTCCCGCCCAGGGTCGGGCGAGAGGGAGTGTCAGACACTTACTGACTAAAAAACCCCTCCGTTCCATCTCTTGCTGTGGGCCGAAGCCGCGGTGCCACATTGCGCTTGCCCCGCAACCCCGGCTTAACATTAGTCCCATAGGGCCCCGCCTGTGGACCACCACAGGCGGTTTATTATTGGCTCTTTTATAAATGATTATATTGTAGATAAAGATGCTTGGAGACATGCTGGTCCTGCTCCACAGGATAGCAAACCTACACCAAAATAAATAATGTTGCAGCGGATTTTTGCTTGAACAGGACTTCTCAAATTTAGTAAAATTGCATTATACTGTTAAACTTGATAAATTTGTAAATGTGAGTGCCCTGTAACCTATTACAATTGGTTAGAGGAGAAGGCGAGGATAAGTTAGCCTCAAAAAAGCTAGGTGTAGGTACTCAATAGATCGAGGCAGTATTTCAGGCAGACCTATTCATCGGGACTTAGGGATTTAGGGCAGTCGGGAACTCTTAACTTAGGGAATTAGGGACATTATCAGCCTAACAGCGATCATACCACTCAAAACGTTGAAAGTTAGGGACTCAGGGCACGATGAATCGTACCGTCTGATCGGTGCTTACGCTTTAGGGTATCGCCTGTTACACTATAAAGCAATAATTCGGCTCCCTATGAATACTGTGCTCGTCTTTGGGCGGGGAGACCCCAGTAACAGCTTCTCCCTCTGGTCCTCACACAGCGACGAGCTTTCGAATCGTTGACTGCCTTTAATATCTCAGACCTGTTGAATTCCTTAGCACTCCATGTAGCTCTGCTTAGTTGTAATGTGTTATCTATCTCCTATATCACGGGGAGTCTTCTGAGGAATTGTTTGGGGTTCTTTTCGCCGTCGAGTCACGCGAAAACACTTTCATCTCTTTCTTAAAAGGCCGGCAACGCGCCTGTGATGCTTCTGCTGTTACGGATAGCCGATAGGGGCTGATGAAAAACTTCTTTTTTTTTCTTAAAGTACGTATTTTTTCTCTAGGAAAATCCTAGTCAACGATTTCCAGATAAAAATCTCTAGTAGGTCTACATTATTTTTCTACTAAGTTTTATCAATTTTTCTAACAGGGCTGTGTTAAAACTGTAGGTATACTTATTTATAACTGTATGATTTTCATACATATCACACCCAGACCCGGAATATAGTAATGAGTAGGTAGGTAATTTTACTATTTATGAAGTTTAGTAAGTAAAAAATGTGTGTCAGTTTTTAGTATGGTCAAGCTTAAAATGAGTTTTTTCTATTGAAAGTTTACTTACCAAGTTTTAACAGTATAGTTCTTATAGTTTCGGCCCAAGTTGTAATGACATAATAAAATTACGGACGGACATGACAATTCCACACGAGGGACGAATTATCATTTAATTTTGGTTACCCAATCCTTAAAAATTAATCGAGGTTTATTAATATCCGACCATACTGACTAGAACTCCTTTGAGATGTTGATATTTGAGCAATTACAAAGAAATATTTGGCGAATGAGTGTCGTAGCATCGCCGCGTCGTGTGATTGTGGTCCAAACCTCATGGTATTATCAATGTTTTTCTTATTTCGTACTTCTTACCCTTGTCTTTAAACCATATGAGGTTTTTCCTGATTCAATCAAAGAAAACTAGTAATTCACAGGAAAATAGCCACCGGGCGAAGCTGAGTTGCTAATCTTTCGTACCTATATCTTATGAAATTATTACTCGCTAGGTCTAAGAAGTTATTACCTACGCAAAAACCTCAAAAGAAGCATTCTGCCGTATTCATTTTCGACTTTCATTGTCTTTCTATCCAAATAATTCAAAACAATAAATTTAGCGCTTAATGTAGGAACATTATGGACATACCTACTTGCAGACTTTATAGGTTGGACACTTGGTTGTATTTGTAAACTACGTAAAATATTAGTATTGCGTTTTAGAAGCACGTGTGAATGTATCTGAACGACCTCATTACTCTTAGATAATGCGACCGACTCGCATCCAGACGATGTTTCCGCTAGCTCCACAGACTGGATCTCACTTTCTGGTGGAAACTGGATTTTACCATGTAGACGGACTACTTATACAATAACAATACAAAACATTACCTATTTTATAATATACCTAAGTACTAAGAAAACTTTGAGACAACTCGTGAACTATAGTGAGTTTTAAAGAAGGTAGAGAGTGGATAAACAGTACCCTGTTTGCTGTTAAATTACCACCTTAAAAATGAAAATTAAAAAAAAATTCTTGCTTGTTTTTCTCCGTAAGAATCTAGATACATTTTGGAACTTGTACATTTCTTCACTCAGGAAATAGTGTCAGTATATAGTGCCGACCGAGAGATTGACATTTAACGATTAAATATTTAGTATAAGCGCCTTTTGTTGTAATAAATACCTTATTTGATTACACATTTTGCTACAAACATGAAAGGGGATTTCACACAAAATGAGAGGATTTTTAAGCAGTCACGATGTGAAGAGAAACGACTTGTATTTTAGGGTAGGTGGGAATCCTAAAATATAAATTCACAAATTCAGCAACATCTTGCGAAGGGTTGAATATTTTAAAATTGGCTTAAAGGAGTGTATCCAGGCCATAAACTCCATAAAAAAATATTTAAAAAAAGTTTAACCTATTTTTATTTTGTAATCCCGTAGCAGATTCAGGCATAACGCCTTACACTCTAAATAACTAGATCAACAACATGTTTTGAAATGTCATACAAAGACACCAATTTCATAATTGGAATCAACCACCTACTTTTCACACGTGTTGCCCGATTATCGAATATTTTTGTTATTTTAACATTAAATAAATATTACAGCAAAATATTTTTCAAGATTTCACGGAAATGTGGTAAAACCTGTTTGTTTTACTGCACGAAAACAAAATGAGCAATACTTTAATGTCATTCGTCGACTACGTGATAGTGGATGTAATATAAATCCAGAAACGATAATAAATCCTCATTGAAATTCCCAATTGACCGAACTGTAACCGTAACGACACCATATGGTCTATTAATGACCTTTTTATCTGAAATAACTTTGTTAAACATGTATTGAAAGCTGTTTACTTATCTTATTTTTTGCAAGCCGATACGCAAAGTAAACAATTCTGGTTTTACAAATGACTTCGTTATCGCATTATGTTACTAACTTCGCAGAGTAGCGGAGATTCCTCCATTCCTAAAAGAGGATTGTATATTATATTATTATGATGTATCGCATGAGTAAGCTAAGTGTCGAGACGCTTTGGAAGGAGTAATAAAATCAAATTATGGTATTTTTATTAAAACAGAAAAAAAAATTGTATTTTCGCTGGGTACCAAAACAGAACCTGCTCAGATTTTGCAATTGTGAGCTATATACTACATGACTGTCTGATAATTTGACTTATATGTATGCCATAATAAAAAAGTACTATCTACTTAAAAAAGAAAAAGCTTACAACTTGTGGCACAGTTATCAAAGTTCATTGTACGATACCCCTAATTCTTAGTCATCTCCGAAATTATCACGAATCTTTAATATGTGAATTCGAGTAGTATGTCGGTTCCCAAATAAAAACAAAGTTTCCGTAATTCATCACAAATACAAATATTATTTAACCAATCTATTTTACAGATAAGTTGAAGTAAACAAAAATAAATGAGCAATCCGAATATTGGTAAACATATCGTTGATTTCAAATGTTTAATTATAAATAGTTGGATAATCTGAAGTTGTAACCGTTTCGACGCCGGGGTATCACAATATCAATAAACAATGGTCCTTAAAACCAAGTTCTTAACCCGGGATTTCAGGTCAAGTACAAAAGTCCACCTCCGCCTGGTGGGGCAAGAAAAGGAACACGGTGATTTTAAATCAGTAAGAGTGTGGCACTCCCTCTTGCCCCACCTAACGAAGAAAGAAGTCATTTTATGATTTTCCATCCACAAAAAAATAAACTAAGTATTCAGTTCGGATTTTTTACTTTATTATTTTATGGTCTGTCCACCACAAAGAAAAATAACCTTCAGCTCATAGATCTACATCTACGTGTTATCTAATATATACCTGAGTTTTTTTAAAAATACATATATGAGTAAGTAATTGCACGTTATTTGAAGTGAAGTGGAAATCATCAAATGACTCCTCTCGCCCTAGGTGAGACGAAAGTGGGGTGTGCATGTGAGACTCTTACTGTTAAAAATCCATCCCGTACCAACTTCTGCTCAGACCCGCCGGACGTCGCGGTATAATAACTGCGCTTTCACCCACGACTCCAGCTGAATTGGACCCTGGATTAGTATCAAGTTTACCTATATGGATATACTCATCCCCTATTTATTAGGTACATATTCCTGCTTCAAAATTATGTATCCAGTGGCGTTGTAAAGGTTAATAGGCAAAACACAAGTATAGGTTATGTGTACACTTTACAAAACAGATGTTGGCACCACCAGCCACCGGCGGTTATCTCTTACATATGCACACATAATATACATATAAATACGGCGCGACCGTATTCACTAATACTAATAGAATCACAGATTTTCTTATTATCACACTATCTCATCATCATCATCATCATCATATCAGCCACAGGATCACAGGTCACACTATCTATTATTTGACAAATCTATACTAATATTATAAAGTTTGTATGTTTGTAAGTTTGTATGTAGGGGGTAATCTTTGGAACCGCTGGTCGGATTGCCAAAATTCTTTCACTGATAGATAGCTACAATGTTCCTGAGTGCTATAGGCTAAAACATCACGCTAGGATTAAATGGAGCCGTGCAGCGGGTGAAACCGCGCGAGAGTATCTAGTATGTAATAATTTTATTAGCATGCCTAAGAAAATTAAAAATAAGTATTTAAATTGCCGCTTGCAACTCGTCTCTATTGTCTGAAACGGGGATGGTATTATGGATTTCGTACTATGCACTGGTGCTGTGTAGGTCATGTAGAATTAATATGAAAAACTGGTCAAGTCGTTGTTGTTTCTGTCAAGTAAGAACTACCTACAGTACAAAGTCAGGTTAGCGTATATATAAGTACGCCACGGAATATATTCTGCTTAGCACATTGTGTCGTTATTGGGTAATTAATTAGTGACATTGATTGATTATGAAAGTACCTAAAAGATTGTATGCCACCCTACCCTTACTTTAAATCCTCGAAAAGAAAAAAAAACGATAAAACAAAGAAAAAGGCATGGCATTTTTTCATTGCCATAAGTTGTCATGACAACTAACCTATCCTTTTTTTGTGGAGAGAAAATCATCAAATGGCTTCTCTCACCCGGGTTATGATAAGAGGAAGTGTCAGACTCTTACTAGCAAAAACACCCCGTTCCTTCTCCTGCTCTAGGTCGAGGTCGCCGTACCCATGTGCTTGACGCGCTACCCCGGAACTATAACCTACCCTACAGTGATATTTTATTGGCCGGAAATTAAAACTCACCATTCCATTTCCAAACAGAAATAAAAAAATAGACTTTTTTTACATTTCTACAGGCTAGAGAAATTGTTATTTTATTTAATTTATAAAAACAAATATGGAATTAATAATCGACTAAAACGGTTTATCTACCGCTCATACGTAACGGAACTTTGAGTCGGAAGGAACTTGAAACAGCTCGCATCCGGTGTTCCAAACTACGTAATGAACATTTCTATAAATGTTTTTGATTTTGTTTTTGCATTATCTCACACATGTATTTCCGCGTAGTTACTTATGCGTCATGTTTGCCCGCGTTATGCATTAAAAATAGGTACCCATGGACTTTGATCATAAACACCAAAACAGGAATTGGATCATCTGACTCTATTTTCTGTATCACTTTTGAATTAGATAAAACCATTAAATAAAACAATGTACAGCTACATGTGTGTTTAAAAACTATTGGTTATCAGTTCGCAGTTAAATCGGATGTCAGTGTAACGTGAGCAGGTTGTTCGAGTGAGCAGATGCTGGTCGTGCCAGCCACCGCAGCCGATAGCGTTGGCTAGACGTGCAATAGTGACGCAACACAAAAAAAATCATCTGCGTAAAACCTTGATAATTTTCCCCCGCACATTGTACTACTCGGTGTGATTCAATTACGCATTCTGCGTATGTGCATAATGCAGTAGGTACTGTTAATAATACGCTGCCGAGTTTTATTTTTCCATTGCATTTATGCTCTGTACTATACCTATGGATCTATTTTATGAGATGTCATATTAAGCTTTTACAAGACCAAGATAACTGAAATTAACATTTCGTTTTACGTATCATCAACGAATGTCAGGTAAATCTTTCGTTTCGATGTAGTTTTATTATCGTAATAGAAAATGATATTAATTGGTACATACTTAAGTACACCTACAATATATAATTGTAGTAACACTACAGTGGGTATGTATGGGTATTGTAACGGAAAAAAATTGATAAGAAGCATTGAATGGATTTGAAGAGGAATTCATGAATGAATGCATTTTGAATCGTGTTCGTGGATGTGCGTGGCTAAACAGATATTAATATGTTAAAATATATTTAAACCTTGCATTTATAGATTTGAAATTCATTTTTGGAATGTGTCGTTTCGGTCACCACACGCTTTCTTCAACAGTCCTTTGATGCATTTGCTTTTAAGAACCCTAATTTCGCTTTGCCTTGGTTTTTTGATATATTGATGTACAGCATCAGTTATTGGACTACAAGGTTCTAGTAAGGTGCTGTTCTGACCAAGTGACCATAGAAGAATGCGACATATCAACTTGTCATTACAGCAAACATTTATGACTTTTATTTTTAGGCGAAATAGGTACTTGGTTTATCTAGAAATACGTATATCTACACAATCTGAACTACATTTAAAAAAGAACTCACGCACTAAATAAATTAAATCTAAATTTGTCGCGCTGCTGTGTAATTAAATTTTTTGGAGACCTTTGACCCTAAAGTGGCACTGTTCCGTTAAAAACGCAATAAAGAGAACAGTCTCATATGATCTTGCGCAGCTACATTAGCTACAATGTTGGATGCAAAGACTATTTGATAACCGTTATAAATCACGTTTACACTTTGAATATTGTTGTTAAGTACAATATAAATATAAAAACTTAGGTAAAAGAACTGTCGGACAAGTCGGGCAAACAACCGATAACAACGGAAAATGAATGAGCCGGCTCTCAATTATGTTCAATAAACGGCTTTGTTAATTGATATTTTCTACTGTTTTTATCTTTTTAACTGCAAAATGTATTAATATGTTGACAAAACAATGGTCGTATGTAATGTATATCTACCTACTTACATACAATTATGTGCGGCGTTCGAATAGGAACTAGCCGGCTTATTCTCTGCTAATGTTTATTGTTGATTGCGTAAAGGGTTAGATATATTTTTAATTTATTTCCACTGGGTATGGCCGGTGCGGGACATGTGCGAGCGCGGATCCGCCGATAATCGCCAATCGTCGTTATCGCGTCCGTCGCGCTGTCCGCCGGCGCCGCTCCATCTCGACCACGCTCATTCCAACCCTGGGACGCGACACAGCCGCCCGTCTGCACCTCATCCTGATGTTATATCCGCATACATTACTACCACTGAACCACTTCAATTAAACAGTTGAAAATTAAACATTGTGCACAACTTGGAACCAAACATTGTAAGTTTTTGCAAATCTATGATGATTTTCATTCATAAATTTTATTTTCCTTTTTTTAATTTGTGTTACCATTATCACTTTCAGGTGCACCATGTTTTGTGACGGCTCCGGCCCGCTTCTGGAAGAAGCTCTACTCAATGACCAACTGCTTTTTGAATACTCGCCAGCGGAAAGCCTCATAAACTTTGAGCTTCCGTCATTGGATTCTGATGGCGACTGGCAGCTCAGTGACTTGGATCTCAATTGTGATAGTTTTGTAAATAGTGTTAGTGACTTAAACAAGGACGCTACAAATAGTTGTAACATTCTCGATGGATCAGTTTTCGATTTTGCCGAACTAGATAAGAGCATTATTGACGAATATCTCCTGGAAGCATTGAGCAGCGATCTCTCCAATGACTCGCCACATTCTCCACAGTCCGGTACGGACTCATCATTAAGCAACGAGTCCATCTGTGCCCTGGAGACACATGACTACGTCACAGCCAATAATGCCTGGCCGAGCAATACGCGTGTGTATGAGAAGACCGAGGTGAAAGTACGTTCGTTCGGAGAACCAAAGTTTTGTCAAGAGCTGGGTGCGTTTCGTTGTCCTGTAGACGATTGTGGTAAACTGTACGCAAAGGCGTCCCATGTGCGTGCCCACCTTCGGCGGCACAGCGGTGAGAAGCCGTACAGGTGTACGTGGGGAGGTTGTTCGTGGAGGTTCGCGCGCTCCGACGAGCTGGCTCGGCATCGGCGCAGTCACTCGGGCGACAAGCCGTACCGGTGCGGGGAGTGCGGCAAACGGTTCGCTCGCTCCGACCACCTCGCCAAGCACGGGCGGGTGCACGCGCGCCGCGCCGCCGCTGCTGCAGCCGCTGCCGCCAGCAGGAGAGCTGCCTCGGCACCACTCGGACATAGGAGATCAACGAGGGGAATGCTGCTACTATGAGTACACCAAACATTTATGGTGACTAGATAGATAGACTTGAAGTGTTTTACAATTTCGGTCAGTATTTAAAACCAAGAGGTAGGTACTTACTGAATTCGTTATCACTTAGAAGACTGAGTTTGTTCTTATATTTGAAAAACTGATTCTAGTTGAGTTAGGAGTTAGGTAAACGCGGCCTTTGAATGGCTGATTATGCCACTTTTAATGTTTTTAATATAAACCTGAGTGAACGCTCTGAATAAATACTTAGTACTTATGCCCAAAATTAACTTAGCTCAATAGTGCATAAGTATTTTAAGTTATATATTTAAATAATACAAGAATCTATACCAAAAATTGACTGTGAATCTGAATGAAATGTTTGTAAATATTATTTTAAGTATCCATATGAAGCAATATTATATAAATAATTGTACTTAGATATCTTATAAAAACCTATAGTTTTGTTATGTAAATATTAGTGTTAAGAACGTTAATTATGCTTTGTCTATGTTTGAAATCTAAATAATATGAATATTCAAAAGAAAGTAATAAACATTGAATTTTATTGAAAGCGACTTGTATTGATGTTTTATTAATTTATTATTCTGTACTTATATTATAACCAGTTAATAGATTCGATTCACAAGTAAATATGTACGCCTTAAATTATGTAGGTAGTCCTCCATCCTTTTAAAAGCTGCAACTTCAAGCAAAGCTCTATTTTCAGTCTACCCAGAATTAAGATTTAGTTTTAAGGTTGATTAAGTTTAATGTTCAAACCTGAAAGTGAAAATAAATAAATAGACACGTAATATACATTTGTAAGTAGATTCTTTTTATCCAACTTTTATTATTTATAAATATTTCGGATGCAATTACAATATGGTCAAATATCACGAAACAAATTTATTGATCAATTCAACTTACATATTTAATTTAAAAAAATATGGATTTTCAAGTATAATATTTATTTTATTTTTAAGTCACCTAATATCTAGTAGTGGACGGTTTGTGACATTAGCTACGTCTAAACAATAACGGTTCAACGGTTGAACTTCAAAAATGCTGCCAAGTTCAATGTTACGCAGCTTATCACTTAGTCGAGCAGAAGGCCATGCATATATGCTACGCGTACGGTGGCAACTTTTACATAAAATTTGTAATAGCGTTGATGACAGGACAAAATGTCGTGGTGGCCCAGAGGTTAAGCAGCCCACTTCTCATGCATGAGGGTGTGGTTTCGAAACCTGGCAAGTACCGATGTGACTTTTTCCGAGTTATATGGTACTTTCTATGATTATTAATAGTCACCACTGACATACGGTGAAGGTAAACATTGTGAGGAAACCTGGACTTATAATTTCTAGTTATAAGTTTGAAATCGCCAACCCGCATTGAGCAAGCGTGGTGATTAATGCTCTAACCTTCTCCGTATGAGAAGAGGCCTTTGCTCAGCAGTGGGCATTTATAGGCTGATGATGTTGATGACAGGGAATAAAAAACATGAACCCGGCAGTCAGCTAACGAAAAAATATAGGATAAGGATTTTTTCGTATGTGTAAGTAAACACAATATTTATAAAAAATTAAGAAGTCACTCAGTAATACTGAGTCTGAGTACCTACTGAGTCAGTTTGGATTTGAGTCGTAACGTCACGTGTTATTTGAAATCTATATAGGTTGTTACTTAACGAAAGTATTTTTGATATCGTAAAAAAACAAAATTAGGTACTAACTTCGTAATTAGGTACTACTTTCACTGACATTAAAATAAAAATTACCTAATATTAGATAATATTAGGTTAAAGAAAAGGTTTCGTCGTATTTTTTAAGAAAGTTCGAAATATTTTTTGATGTAAGTAAGTAGGTACTTACTTAGTTTATTTACATTTACTTAACTAATTCGTGTAGTTCATTTATTTATTCATCATTCATATCATTCATCTATTTATTTTTAACCGACTTCAAAAAAAGGAGGAGGTTCTCAATTCGATTGTATTTTTTTTTTTTTTTTTTTTTAATTTTTTTTTTTATGTTTGTTACCTCAGAACTCCGTCGTTTATGGACGGATTTGCAAAATTTTTTTTATGATTGAAAGGATATGCTTCCAGATTGGTCCCATTCTTTTCAAAATTGGGTTTTGATGATGGGATCCATGAGAAATCGAGGGAACTCCTCAAATATTATAGGCAACTATATAGTAATTTTAATATTTTCATAGAGCACTCAAGCATTTACAGTCAAAAAGTAATATTTGATGGGGTGGAACTGGTGAAGAAGATCAGAAATGGGTGATGAAACTTGACACTCGCATAGATATCACAATCAAGGTAGTTCAGCAACTATGAAAATGCACTGTAAACCAATGATCTTAAATAATTATGTTGGAAATGTTATCATCGAACTGATTTAATGATGATTATGGAGCTGGAAGGTAGGCACTGGAACTGCGTACCTAATTAATATATCCTAGCCGTGTTTGGGCTTGTTAGAATTGTTATAAGATGCACTTTGGCTGTAAGGTACTATTGAACTGATGTGATGATGAAGCTGGAAGGTTGGCATGGGGCCTAGTATTGTGTAAGCTTATTAGAGCTGTCAAGAGCAATGGAAAGGGCTATGCTCATAGTTTCCGTGCATGTTCGAATCAGAAATGAAGAAATCCGCAGAAGAACCAGCGTCACCGACATAGCCCGAAGAAATGCCAAACTTAAGTGACAGTGGGCTCGGCACATTGCTCGTAGAACAGATGGCCGATGGGGCCGAAAGGTTCTAGAGCGGGACCGCACACCTTTGGGGGCGGAGTTTGGCCTAGTATTGGCTATTTTGCATTAGTCCACGTGGACTGCGTTTACACATTAGTGGTGAAATGCGTCATTGTGTTCTTATCGTTTTCCTGGTAATAGGCTAAGAGAATTCATTGGCATTTTTAACAAAACAGTCGTTTTAAATGGGTTACAAAACAATAATTGCGTCGTACAAAACAATAATTGTGTTTCTTTTGTGTGCACATATGTAGATAATACTTACTTAAAAAAGGTTCATACATTGAATGACTCATAAATGTATATTTACAATAGCGATGGTCTTTTGTATTTTTACCAACTTGTCTATATATGAATGTTCTTAGTAATAACAAAATAGTATTCTTCATTTAATGGGTTACAATTGATACAAAACAATAATTGCATCGGTCTTTTTTCTATGTACGAATGTATTTAATCATAGATACTAAATTAGATTGCATTTGGTATCTTTGAACTTTATCTGTCTGTTGATGAAAATATCTAGTTTTTTGTTATTTGGCGAGAACTAATATGAATTTATGATAAGATTATTATTTTTTTTTAACTATAAGTCATAAGTATCTCATGCATCATATCATCTCTCCTCGAGATCAAAACGATTACACAGTAACAATGTACTATGATATGTATTTCTACGTATAAGTATGACATTTGTAACTTTTTCAAAAGAAATGTAGGAACGATATTGACTTCTTTGCCATGACACATTATAATCAAAAAAAACACTAAACGGCTACAAATAAAAAAAAATTTTACAAAATAAAAAAACCGCCTTCAAAAAAAGTCAAGCAATAAAAGTTCCTACACTAAAAAGTAACAAATAACAATTTGAATTACTGTAAAAAAACTTAGTTTATAGGTAAACTTATTTGACATTAATATTTTGCAAATATTCAAAATTTATTACTTATTTTTGGAGTCGGTGCCAGCCCATGCAAGGAAATACAAATGGGCAACAATCCCTTGAAAAACTACCTCTTACTTAATTATAAAACTACTTAATACCTATTTGCATACTCAAATATAGGTATATTAATTAAGACATAAATACAGATTAGACTTCTCTACAAAAATGTCCGATTTGCACATTTTTTTTAAATAAAAAATATATACTTACAAAAACATTTTAAGTACATTGAAAATGTTTAAGCATTATGTACGAAAAATGGCACCGGATATTAAAAAGCTAACTAACATTAAGTTTCAACATTAAAATGCTGGCACCGACTCCAAAAATAAGTAATAAATTTTGAATATTTGCAAAATATTAATGTCAAATAAGTTTACCTATAAACTAAGTTTTTTTACAGTAATTCAAATTGTTATTTGTTACTTTTTAGTGTAGGAACTTTTATTGCTTGACTTTTTTTGAAGGCGGTTTTTTTATTTTGTAAAATTTTTTTTTATTTGTAGCCGTTTAGTGTTTTTTTTTATTATGTTCGACAAAATTTTTGCCATCTTGTAGGTAGGGACAAGATCGCATTGCTATAGAAATTTTGGGACTTCTGTTACCTAAAAACTGCGACGAGTGGTTTTGGCAGTTTTCTCGTAGATAATGTTAACCTGATGTTGCTTAAAGAATCCTGAAAAGACTGAAACAGATGGAAATCTGAAGGTGCAAGGTCTGGACTATACGACGGATGTAGTAACACCTCCCAGCCAAACTTTCTTTATTTTTGCTGTGTGACTGAAGATGTGTGTAGTCTAGCGTTATCTATTATAATGAAAAACCACATCCCTTCTGTCGATTAATTCTGATCGGTTACTCTCAACTTCTTGCTTTAATATCATCAGTTGATGGCTGTTCAGAATCGGTGCTGTGGTCCTGTCTGGTGGTAATAGCTCATAATACGCTCTCAATGGCAGCATACATAGCATCACCTTGTCGCGAGTTAACTCGGGTTTCGCCTCAGTCTATGAACCTAAGCGGCCTTTGATAACGACCTTTTTCGCTTCGCTCTTGTCGTAAGTGATCAACTCTTCATCAACAGTTATCAGTTTCTTCAAAATTGGTTCGGTTTCATTACGTGATAATAAAGAATTGCAAAAGTGTACAGGATTGGTTCATTAGGTTTCTTTTAGTGAGCTCGTAAGGTATCTACTCAAATATTGAGATTTTTTGTGTAAGTAGGTACCAGTTTTTTTCCAATGCAATAGAATTACTTTGTGTTCAATTTCCCGTTCATCAGCTACACCATAATTTTATTAAGGACATGCTGCGCTTGTCCCTATTTTTTAAATTTGGTTTTTATATTATGCGTAATACGGCGACCGTGCAGGTCGACGTGCATCTTGACATCAAATTTTCCGTATTACAAATGCTTGAACCAAGTTTTTTGTACTCTCATTGTTCATTTTTAATAATAATAAAGATATATACCTACTCACTATCTTTTAAACTTTCGCAATTCATATTTACAACATATAGTTACGCGGGTATCAACTATTATTTAAATACCTTGGTAGGCTCGACGTTTCGACCTGGTTTCACAGGTCGTGGTCGCAAGCAGACTAAAGATCAATGTCACAACTCCCTGCATTCGGGCGATAAATTTTCATCTACTCCCTTATTTTGTTTTCTACCATATTAGGCCGTCTACTATACACTACGCTGACCGTATCCTAATTGCCTTAATCCCCGCGTAATTATATGTTTTAAAAAAATATATAGACTTTCTTCATTACCAACATTTCGTAATTTTGACAGTACGAGAAACGAATGCATACTTTCCAAATAAATTGATATGCAATTTGGAAAATGTACTGAACTCGTTCAGTATATCCTTAAAAAACTTTAAATGATACAAAAACCTGCCAAATGCAGATATATGCATACTATAATGCGAATGCGATGCGATTAGCCTCAGAATACAGAACAAACCAGAAGCCGCGTTCACTCGTAATTACATGTCGTCAAATGTGTCCAAAAACAATACGTCAATCCCCCCGCCAGCCGCACTTCCCACCCGCGTAGTGTTGCCGACAGTGGAACAATTCCCTTGGTTTGGGGAAATTTTACAACAGGAGGGTAAGATACGAGTAAACCCAACAAAATAGTTACCTATTTTGTTGGGTTTTACTTACGATAAATGCAACAGACTAGTTGTTCACACATTTCATAGAGGTAGCATAAAAGTTGACGATTTCTGGATTTGCGCATTCTAGCAAACAAACAAACAAACAATCTTAGTAGGATATGCTGTTTTCAAACCACCTTTGTCATAAATATATCTCTTCAAAGTGAATTGAGCAAGCTATGCTCTGGCTAGACGGTTTCCAAAATTAATCTAACCGTGCCCTTTGCTTTTATTTGTATTTATTTCATTGTCAGGGAAATTAATATGACATAGGCTCCATAATGGACTAAAATATAACCCACAACAAATAATTAAGTGGGTAAAATTTTCACCAAAAATGACAACACTCACAAAATGGCCGCATCATTTTCATAGAAAAATAAATCGATAAAAAAAATTCAATAATTAATTAAATACACTATTGCAGTCGATGCTTGCAGATGAAATGTAATCTTATCCACTTTTTTCGTAATTCCAGTCGCATTTTTACTCGTAGTAATAACACAAGACGGCATAATGAAATTAAAATTGATGCTCGTAAATACGTCACGACATGCCACGTGCCAAAATTGACTAATCGTAGAAATTTCATACTATTCTAGTTGAGAATGGTTTTAGTTGCGTCAGTTTGAAGCGCGATGACGCCTTCTGGTTTGTTCTGTATTCTGAGACGTAAGCTTACGATTTTGCTTTCGTAGCATAAGCAAAAGCTTTGCCTACTAAATGCCCTGGCCAACGATGCATCGAGAAATCCTGGCTACATGCAACATAGTTAGTTTATTTGAATGGGATAGGAAGCAAACGAACAAATGGGGTTACCTAATCGTTTGCGATAAGGGTCGCCTTTTTACATCTTTAACTTGCAACACTAGAGCAGTAACAACATCTAAACCACATTTTTTTGGTCGTTAAAGTCCTCAAATTGCTTCTTAACCGCTATGGATGGGGCGAGAAGGAAAGCCATACGTCATTCTTGTAAACTTTACTTAAACTGTGAACATACAACCTGATAAAAGTCGCCAGTAGATACATTTTGATGCAGGTCGCTGCTAACTGACCGATCTCGCAATCATTAATGAGATAGGGAGGCCTACGAGCAGACGGATTGCCTGATGGTAAGCAATCGGCGCCAGCCATGAACAACCGCAATACCACATGAATTGCAAGTGAGTAACCGGCCTTTTGGTGATTTAGGGCTTGGCGAGAGATAGGGGAGGGCAAAGTGTGGGAGCGCCAAGCTTCGGCACGAATCGGTTGGCTCGACCGGAGTGATACCACGGCCTCTCAGAATACCGACGTGAAACAACCACAGCGTTGTGTTTCGCCGTGTGAGTGAGGCTACCGGAGGCCTAATCCTTCCCCTCCCCCGATCCCTCCCAATCCCTAAATCTCCAAAACCCTAATCCCTAAAAGGTCGGCTACGAACTCGTAACTCCTCCGTTGCGGGTGTCCATGGGCGGCGCTGATTACTTACCATCAGGATTACCTGACTAGCCTGCTCGTTTGCCGACCTATTTCATAAAAAGAAACAATGGGCTTTCGGTAACGTCACTAATACGACGAAACCCAAAACTGTGCTGGTTTCAAGTCGGTTTTCTGCGAGGCCGTGGTTTTAGGTACTTCGGCAAGGCAATGGCGAAACTCTAGGTATGTCCACACTTGATGATGAGACAATTAGGTACCTAGCAGGTATACATTCAGTCAACAAAGTATCGGGAATGAATGTTTTTTTATGGTTCCAAAAACGAATTTTATTTTTTTTTGTTGTTGTTAGATTGGCATAACTGTTTTCCATTTTGGCGCGGAATTTGAGTTCCATCTGTTATTTATATTAAAAACAGTGCTGTTTTTAGTTTTATAATATCTAGTGTGTATTGCGAATTTCATAATGGACAAAAACATCGAACAAAGAGTTTGTCTTAAATTTTGCATCGCCAATGAAATTTCGTGTTCGGAGGCACTCAAAATGTTACAGAAGGCTTACGGTGAATCGACTTTATCAAAAACACGTGTTTATGAGTGGTACAAAGCGTTCAAAAGCGGTCGAGATGTGATGGAAGATTTGCCTCGTTCTGGTAGGCCATCAACGTCTGCAACTGAAGTTAACATCGCAAAAGTGAAGGAAATAGTGACTGAAAATCCTCATTCAAGTTTGAGAGAGATGGCCGCCGAACTTTCTGTATCTCACGAGTCGATCCGTACCATTTTAACAAATAATTTGGGTATGAAACGTGTTGCCGCTCGGCTAGTCCCAAAAGACCTGAATTTTCAGCAAAAACTAAATCGCATGAAAGTCGCTGAGGACATACTAGAACGAGTCAATACCGACCCAACATTCATGAAACGCATTGTTACTGGTGACGAGACGTGGGTTTACGAGTTTGACATGCAAACTAGTCAACAAGCTTCGGAATGGCGCCTTCCAACTGAACCAAAACCGAAAAAACCACGTCAAAGTCGATCAAAAGTCAAAGTCATGTTGACTGTTTTCTTTGACTATCGCGGTGTTGTGCACTCAGAATTCTTGCCCGAAGGTCAAACGGTAAATAAAGAATATTATTTGAGCGTTATGCGGCGTTTAAGAGAACAAATTCGACGAAAAAGGCCAGAAATGTGGAAAGAAAATTCTTGGATTTTGCATCACGATAATGCGCCTTCGCACAAGGCCATTATTGTAAACGATTTTTTGTCCAAACACTCAACAAACACCATCGAGCAGCCACCATATTCACCAGATATGGCTCCAGCAGACTTCTTTCTTTTTCCCACACTCAAATTACCCCTTCGTGGCACCCGTTTTCAATCGTTAGAAGACATAAAGGAGAATTCGCGGCGAGCACTGAACTCAATTCCGGAAACAGCGTTTAAAAAAGTTTCGATGATTGGATTATTCGTTGGCGTAGGTAAGTGTATCGTTTCTGAAGGAGCATACTTTGAAGGTGATAAAATAAATTTAGATGAATAACAAACATTTTGTGTATTATTGACTTTTTCCCGGTACTTTCTTGACAGAGTAGTACCTATAGCTGCTGGGTGCAAATTCTGTACAGGTACAAAGCAGTGAACTTCAATTATAATATATAAACCGATACCTTAGTGGGTATCTACGCTTTTGATATTGGTGTGTGTATGTGCCATGTTATTGTTATCCACATGCATAGCCGCATTGGATACTATTATCGCCGCTACCGAAGTACAAAGTTGTGTCGAACGTGCTAAAGATAAAAACATTGCTTAGGTAATATTACAATTGTATTGCAAATTAATAACTCCAGACCTATGCACTTCGGGCACGCTGTTATAACAGCTAAGACCCCTCTTTGAGGATAGGCTTGAGAGACGCCACGGCATCCTCACCTTCCGCCTGACGCAGGTGCTTAGCGGGCACGGCAGCTTCGGTAGGTTCCTGTTTCGAATCCAGCGGGAGGAAACGCCCGAGTGTCGTCATTGCGAAGACCACCTAGAGGATACGGTGGAGCGTACAGTGGCGGTATGCCCTGCCTGGGCTGATCACCGCCGTGTCCTCAGGGAAGTGATCGGCGGCGGCGACCTCTCGTGCCCGGCCTTAATCGAGGCCATGGTTCTTAGCAAGAGGAAGTGGGAAGCTATCTCCTCCTTCTGCGAAGCAGTTATGCTATATAATTGAACTATCTTCCTCGCACCCCAGCCGCCGCAGAAGGCGACATTCCGGGCGTTGGGATCGAGAGATGATCTCCGGCCACCGTAAGCGCGGATCTGCGGACGGCGAGTAAGCTAGCTCGCCGCCCGACCAGAACCGGACCCGAACGTACGGCGCGTAGCGTTCCGCGCGCGCCTCATAGAGCCAATAGACCACAACAGACGGGGCCCAATAGGGCTGATGTTCAGCCGGGGCTGCGGGGTAAGCGCAACGAGGCACCGCGACCTTGGCCCAGAGCAGGAGAAGGAACGGGGGGGGGGGGGGGTTAATCAGTGAGTGTGTGATACTCTCTCTCGCCTTACCCCGGGCGGGAGAATTCATTGGATGATTATCCGCTTACAAAAAAAAATAGACCTATGCACTTATACTTTGGTAAAAACAACATGTTAACCTATTCAAGAAGTGTGAATTTAAACTGAGCTGTAAAAAGAAAGCGTATCTTTTTTAGATGTAAGTATCCCAATACTAATGCCTTACTTCGTTGAGGAGAAGTATAAAAAAATTGCAAACGACGAGCGAGATGACAAGGCTACTCACATTCGGCGTAAGGATATGACGTCATGACTGCCTGTGTTCCTGTTTACACCACGGGTTTTTTTTAAGCCATTGAACGTGTATGTGTGATATATTTTAGGTTGTGATACGAGAAAAATGCAATTAAAACATGCATTGCCCGCTTACAGAAAAAAAGGAAAAAATACAGCATCAATAAAATATAATAATTATATTGCTACTTAAAACAATAAAAGTTGCTTCTTACCGACTTAAACACTACATTTAAACGTAGTGCTTATATTCTCTTTGACTATATTTCTTGATACTACATTGTTGAATTTTCTTTTAACTCAAAAAATGCAAACTAAGGACTCAAAAAAAATATATTTATAATAATTTGACATTGGAGCTAAGGAACTTAAAAATTAAATACCTGAAACATTTCTAATTAATGGCAACACTAACTTTTTATATTGGTTTTTAAATATGAACTGGGTTTAAATCGAGAAGTTCTGTAATATTATATCCATTTTATTTTAAATGTGATTAACAATTTTATTAATATCCAATTTAAATATGTAAAAAAATGTTTAGCAACAGTAGGCTGTTTGAGTGCAATCCTGGTTCAGAACAACTCCACAAATAAAAAAAAGAAATAAAATCCTTGTCTATTCTTGACAGTGATTGTCTATGATATTATACGGCCAAATTGAGAAGTTCACACATTCTTAGATTTCATTAACTTTTGAATATATTTTAAATCGTCTATTTTTCCATTGATACACGATTCAAGTCGGACACAAATAAAAATGGTGGTTCAATAGATTAGATTTCTCTGATCAAACTGTTTATTGAAATAACACACGAACTTAATCAAAAGTGTATAAGAAATAGAAAACTTTTTTATATTTTTTGCCAATATTAATATTTATCTGGTGCGATTACGTGGTGCGTTGGAAAGAGTTGTGTTTGACAAATAACAGGTTGTCGGAGACACCGATTTCGCTATAGTTTTGTATCCAGTGTGTTGTTTTTTTAACTGTAATACGCTTGTAAGGTGTACCAATTTTCAAATCATTTATTAAGTGTTTAATTAAGCAATGATAAGTTGAGTTGAGAGGAAATAAATTTCACTATAGATCTCGAAGTAAGCTGGACAACTGTTCTATTCAATCAGCATGTGACCCAAATCTGAGATTTCTCTTCTTTGTGTTTTATCGCTGGGTTCATGTTTACGCAGTGAAAAGCTGAATTGATTGTCAAGGGATACACAGAGTGGTTGTTTGAGCGGCAATCCTCTGTCAGGACATGCTATTTTATGAACTTGTCACGGTTGACTACCTGTGCAACTCGGTGGGGGTCAGGTGCAGTACGCTGAATATCCATATTTTTAAAAACATCGACCGGATTCCCGCTTTACTTGATGATTTACTTATCAACATTGAATAAAAATACACAACTGAGATAGCTGTGAGAGATACGGTGATAACAGAGATCAGTGTTTACCTGAAATGTGTGTAAACACTCACGAAAGCATGAAACAAGTGAAACGCATTGTGGTAAAATGAAGATCAGCTGTAAATACATCGAATTGAGCCGCACAGAGTAGGACAATGGTGCAAAATGGCTCATTCTGAAAATCACAGATATATTGTGCAGGTCAGTAAAGTTTTCTTTATTTTCTGTCACTTCCTTGTTTATTGAATGTTTCAAAGAGTTTCTACCAATTCTTACTTAGTCTTGTTGCCATCTGCAAAACTCTGAATCTAATATAAAGAAAAATAATCCAACATACACTTTCGTTTTTCAATTATAGTGTAGCTCAAAATTCAACTCCTAATTCCTATTTAACAATATTACTGGAAGCAAATAAACACAGCTTTTGTTGTATGAAACAACCATATGTTGAACAAATGTGGTTTAGTTAAAATGTTCTGAGAATAACCACTGACTCAATGTCAAATTTTTCAGTACTGGCTCAGTCTTTCCATCCAGTTAATGACAATTACCAATTTACTTCCTCATCCGAAAAAGGAAGTCTCTTTTTTAAAGTCAGTTCTTAAAGAAAAGAATTCTTAATTTGTATAAAGTTCAATGCCATCCCTGTTCATATTATGTTTATAGTGCAACAGTAAAGAGTAAACATATATGTTTGTTTACACATTTCATTATGTTTCTATGTATTGTGACAAGTTTTAAAAGAATCTATCAATAGAACTGTAATTTAATGCATACTCAAATTGTGGGCAACTAAGATTCATAAGCTGTTGAAAAGAAATTTCTTGAATCTCAAATCTTAAACTGGTTAAATAAAAAATAAATGAACATTGTACTCTTCTGGTTAATTAATGTAATATATTGTTATTTGTTATATATTGTAAAGAAAGAGTAAATTCAAATATGGTTTTATTACACTCACAATTCTTACCAAAAATATTGTTATTTTCATTATTTAATTATTAATTCATAAAATGATTGAAATTACATTTAACATTTTAATACAAAACACAGGTCTATGTGGGTGCACTGTCTCCACACTACGAGGCCCTGTCAGTAGAAGCCTCAAAGCAGACCAGCTCTGAAGAAATTGTCTGTTGCATCACTGACAAACTCGGACTTACCAATGGATCCGGTGGCCCATATGAACTGGCAGAGGTAAGTTTATCAGCATTTAATTGCATTAGAAACAATTCTTTGATTTAGATTAGTAAAAATAATACAATTCCATTAAATGTGTTGACTGGTCCAAGTACCTTATTAATCACAGGTAGTTGATACTTTCAAAGCTCATCATAATGCCCCCTTCTAAGAACCATTAGCCAATAGACCATCACAGATCCTTATAGGGCTGATGTTCAGCCGAGTTGAGGGACCAGCACAATATGGCACTGTGGCCACTGCATAGAGTTTTTTTTAGTCAGTAAGAGTCTGATACTTGCTTCACCCTGTGCGGGAGAAGCCATTTGATAGTTTACGCCTTACAAAAAAAACTAACCATTATAATATAGAGAACATTAGGTTTTAGTATAAAAATATGTCAGGTCTTAAAAAAAAACAAAATCCTGTTACATAGTATCTTAAACATGCTCAGTACCTGTCAACTATAAACAGCTCACCAAATTGATAAAAAAAAATTGATTAACAATATAAACATTAACAGTTTTTTGCTCATTGTAACTGAGTGAGTCAGCTATGTGTCCAAGACGATTACTTCCTTTGCTTGGTCATCAGTGAGACATTCTGCATGTGTCGTCCAGCTCATAGGCTAGATTATAACAGTTTAAGGAAGTTACAGATATGACAAATATAGTTGTACACTTTGTTTTTAAAAAGTGATATCATTTGTTCTAAATTAATGGGTGAATTTATCAAATGAACTAGCCTAAATTCTATTTAATTTGTCGTCACGTTTAAAATGATCAAAATGTGCCAGTTATTTGCCGAATTATTATTTTGTAATGAGTTTAAACGGTTTTTATTAATGTGTAATTGGTTTTTATGAGTGAACTGAAACTGAACCCGTAATTGGTGAGCAAAACTCTTAGTCAGGTTGCAAACATAATAATATGAGCTGGTTCTTCATTAATATTATCCTCATTGTTGTAATGTAAACTAATATCCTCAATAGGTGGTGGGGGACATGCTCAGCGGTGAGTGTAAGGAGCGGCGACTGGGGCCCAACGAGTCGCCCGTCGCTGTCATGCTGCTGTGGCCCAATAACACCGGCTCTGGCCAGTACAACAGGTCAGTAGCAGTACTTAGAAACCCCTCATGTGTATGTGTCATTTACCAATTACTTATGACGCATCATTTCAATCATAATTATCATATCAACTAAAATTTTATATCGGACATTGTCGCTCTACCGATATTATTACGTTCAAACGAACAACACATTAACAACATTGTTTTGAAGCGTTACAACATTCACTCTTGTTACATGTTAATTTTCCTGCTGTAATTAACACTGTAGCATTCAAGTTATGATTAATTTAATTAAAGTACAGACTACAAATTGCATACCTACCCTATTTGAATATATAAATATATTTTCCTCGACGCGGACAGTAGTCTGTGGCGAGTCGAACAATGTTAAATCAGGTTTTTCTATATAATTGTCTTATTCCTGCAATTATGTGTTACGAGAGATACGTCTAACCTTGTCTTAAACACCTGCGTGTCTTGTGTCTGTACCTTTACATATAGTTGTCACCGCAATACTATTTGTACTATGTTCTGTTGTGGTGATTCATTGTAATTTGTTTTGCGCGCGGTAATTATCGTAATTTTGGCTTCTGCATCCTTACTTCATTACAGAACAGAGACAACTTAAATTAACATAAATAGTGCATCGAATTTCTATTATTATGCATTTAAACAAGAGTAATAACAGACGTTACTAAAACGTTATCGAAGTCCCGCTATGAATGTGTTTATAATATATATAAAACGGAACGTTGCAATGAAATAAGTGTTGTTTGAACGACTACTTAGTTGTATAATGAAGGGCTGTAGCAGTGATTGGGGATAATATCCCAGAGTGGCGCATGACTCACTCTTCCTGCGGCAGCGGCGTGATAACGGCGTCTCCATCCTGCCAATCAAACTGAAACTTTGCCGCTCGATCAAACATGGCCTCTAAAACTGTTCCACAACTCACAAATATTTAGATTTCGTCATTATGACTCAAAAGTAAAATCTTATTTTTAGACACTTTCCCGCTTATTAAAATCGATATCGCGGTTCAAAGGTTTGGTTTCTGTTTGCAGATTTTATCTCCGAGAAAAAATTCCCGACGAGCCATGGATGGAGAACTTCTCGGTGGACCCGCAGCTGATAAAGGATTACTTCCAGCGCTTCCTTTACCAGCCGAAGGATCGCGAGTACCCCGACCTGTGCCAGTTGCCAGAGCTCAACGAGCAGACGTTGCTAGATAACTTGAGGGCGAGGTTCTCGGCCGGCTACATCTACACATACGTCGGCTCTATATTAATAGCACTCAACCCGTTCAAGTTCTACCCTATCTACAACCCGAAGTATGTGAAGCTATATCAAAACAAACGGATAGGACTGCCGCCTCATATATTCGCAGTTGCCGACGCTGCATATCATTGTATGCTTCGAGAGAGAACCAATCAATGCATAGTGATCAGTGGAGAGAGTGGTTCAGGAAAGACTGAAAGTACGAATTTTCTACTACATCATCTGACGGCGTTGAGTCAAAAAGGATCTCATGGAAGTGGTGTCGAGCAAACAATATTGAGTGCAGGCCCAGTGTTAGAAGCATTTGGTAATGCTAAAACAGCCCATAATAATAATTCCAGTCGGTTTGGCAAGTTTATACAAGTGAACTACAAGGAAAATGGAATGGTGCATGGAGCTGTTGTACAAAAATATCTGCTGGAAAAATCAAGAATATGTAGTCAAGGTCGCAACGAGAGGAATTATCATGTGTTCTATTATTTATTGGCTGGTGCTTCGGAGCAGGAGAAGGAACAGTTGCATTTACTTAGTGTTGACAAATATAATTATTTATCGAGGACTGGTTGTAGTGAGGTGCCCGGTATTGATGAACAGTATGAGTTTTCTCGGTTAAAACAATCTATGGAGATGGTGGGCTTCACGATGGATAAGCAGCGGCGATTGTTCGCCGTCCTCTCGGCCGTGCTACTTCTGGGTGAGTTTTTTGAATGAATTTCGTCAAATATGTAATATATTCATCATTTCATCATTAATATAATCTTATCAGTTGATAGAGAGGCTTTATTACTTTGATAATTTCTATTATCAGACACATTATTGTTAAATTATATGCCTACATCAAAGTGAAAGTAAATACACAACGCAAATTAGTTGTTGACATCATTAAATGATTTTTGCAATAAACTGAGGCACTGTAAGAATAGTGTTTTATGCAGATAATTACCGATACTATTTAGAAAACATCTATTCACATCATTATATATGTATGTTCATAATTATTCCGTAGAATATAATTAGCTAAAAATAGGAAAATAATTCCTTTTCCTCCTACACTCAACAAATATGTAAATCTTGCATTCTTGTATAAGTGATTGACATAAATTTTGCATCAATCATTTTCCTAAGCTTATATTGCACATAACTTATAACATGGTTTAATTTCATAAACTTTTAATGTCTTTCAAGAAATAAATATTAACATTAACATTATTGTTAGTGTAGTGTATCATCATCAGTATTACAAGATTAATAATTTTTAGTACCTTTTTAAATAATAATTACTATTACAGGTCTAAATTATATATCCCAAACATAAAAAAGAGAACAATATATTTTATAATTAGAGCAATGCAAAAAAGAGATAATATATTGATTCATTATATTAATGTACAGCAACTCTAATAATAGTGTTATTGGTGTTTCTGATAAAACATAGTTAAGTGTTCATAAAAAATCTGCTAAGCAATTCTTATCATGGGCAAATACTATAGAATACTTTAGGATAAAAACGTGAGATTATATATATTAATAAATTCATGGAGGTGGTGGTACAGGAAATACCGAAATTTTGAATTAGCGAATAACTACAAAAGATATCTCATAGTGAACCACTAAAGTAAAATATAGGAACATTAGCTCTATTTGTTTTGGCAATCTAAACTGTATAGAAAATGCTGATCAGTACCATTCATTGCGATTAAATAACAACCCGCCCCGGCTTCGCACGGGTGCAGTACTAATATTAAATTCTCCAACTATTTAATGGATACATAATATATCACTATCCTTTTAAAAAATCGCATTAAAATCCGTTGCGAAGTTTTAAAGATTTAAGCATACATAAGGATATAGGGACAGAGAAAACGGCTTTGTTTTATACTGTCTAGGAATAAATAGCCTATGATATAAAAAGTGTTTTTTTTTTAATAGATTACATTTATTAATTTTTTTTATTGCAAACAAAACTAAATGTGGAAAAGTATATTATTAAGATTTTCAATATATAATTTCCTGTTTACCTAATTCTAAAAGTTTAACTGGAAAGCGAATGGTGTGACTAAGATGTTTCATGTATGACCTTATTGTAAAAATTTATTAAGTGATGGATTCACTGCATACCTAGAAAAGATATATAGAATAGAATACCATTTTTAGTTGTTTAAGATTCTCTTTAATTTCAGTAATGAATGTAGTAATTCAATTGCAAGATAAAAAAATAAGTCGTTCACATTATTTACAGGCAATGTGGAGTTCCAACCGCAGAGGAAGTCATACCACCATGATGAAGCTGTGGGAGTACGGAACCCTGAGGTGGTGTCCCTCATATCCTCGCTATTGCGGGTTAAACAGGAGACACTATTAGCTGCTCTCACGTCCAAGCGCGCACGGGCTTCCGGAGAAACCCTAGTTATAAATTACAGGTAACTAATTGATCGATTACTTTCTTCCAAAGAACGCCAATTCTAATACTAAAGCTAAAAAAAACATTACGTCCTAACTAATAGTATACCAAAACAACTGTATTTACTTAAAATACATTTGTATTACAAGTATTACATAAAATTCATGAAGCGTTCATAAAAGTTCGGGTTTATTCCTATCATTGAATTTCACGCGTTCTACCCAGTTTACAATATTCAATATTATTCAGTGCGGAAATAGTGATCGGCGATTGGCGTAAATATCATCACACAGTCACTTGTTGATTCAAAGTTAAATATGCAAGGAAAATAAACAATATCTTTGAAAAGAGGCCAAGGTAGACAATGTTTTGTGGAATCTTGCCAGTAATTAGGATCGACCGTATGGTATTTATTCAAAAGAGGATAGGCTCGATATCTGTTATTGTAATCAGAGATGTAACGATTATACACAATGTAATCATGCAAATGAATTGATGTAATATTTAAATTTTCTCTCCATAAGCTCATTGTACTCTCAAACTGTTTGTTTATTGTCTTTGTACTTTCTTATCTGTGGAGATTATCGTCTTATATCGAACTCGCATTCCTTTCTTATGAGATGGTTATGGGATTAGAAGCTATCTCTTGTCTCTTGTCCCTTCGTCTAAGCTTAGGTATCTGAAAAGGTTGACGAACTGCTTAGTAGCTTTTGACATGTGACATAGTGATACACGATATTACCTACATTCGGATATAATGTCGTGTGTCACTATGTATTATTTTTCTCATTGTCTGGACTTGAAAATTGACAGACTTTTGAGTTTGTTTCGGCATTTCTTCTAAGAGTAGTCAGATACCCGCTATTAAAATGCCGGCTTCATCTAGTTTTTTGCACATAACTTTGACGTGTAAGTGATGTTTGATGGTCTATTTACAAATAAATTCATTGCTTCATTGATATTATTATATTAGGAGTTAAATTCAAATGTTGCATCCATAATTGAGTTTTTCCAACATGGCCATACTATTTCCAAACTTTCTTTAGGAACAGTAACAGTAAAATGTTTTTCTAATATTTCTTTTGGTATCTACTTGCAGGTTGCCTGAAGCGATAGCAACACGAGACGCGATGGCAAAGTGCTTATATGGTGCTCTATTCGACTGGATTGTAATGCAAGTCAACCACGCGTTGCTCTCTAAAAAAGATACGCTAAGGGAACATCAGGGACATAGTATAGGTGAGTGCCATACTATACATTTATAATGTCTTGAGCTTTTTTTGAAGG
Organism: Spodoptera exigua; assembly: GCA_902829305.4. Classification (NCBI taxonomy): domain Eukaryota; kingdom Metazoa; phylum Arthropoda; class Insecta; order Lepidoptera; family Noctuidae; genus Spodoptera; species Spodoptera exigua. Next base: position 8,948,353 of record LR824616.2, on the reverse strand, counting down.
GGAAATCATCAAATGCCTTCTCTCGCGAGTGGGAGTGTTAGACTCTTACTGAGTAAAAACCACCTCGTTCCTTCTGCTCCAGGCTGAACCACGGTAACTTATTAAACCGTAACCGGCTAAAAGTCTTTAGAGCTAAGATCTACACTTCTCTATTCCTAATAGAATGGCATGTAGACCACCAGTAAGGATGACCTATATAGAGAATTCTAGACGCCATTCTATTACTGAAAACCTCCACCAATTGTGAATGTGGGAGAGCCAAGCTTCGGCACGAATGGGTCGGCTCGACCGGAGTAACAGAATACCGGCGTGAAACAACCCATAGCGTTACAGCGTTGTGTTTCGCCGTGTGAGTGAGGTCACCGGAGGCCCAATCCCTACCCTTCCCAATCCTTATATCCGCAACCCCTATCCCCAAAAGGCCAGCAACGCACACGTAACTCCTTTGGTGTTGCGGATGTCCATGGGCGGTGCCGATTGCTTACCATCAGGTAATCCGTATGCTCGTTTGCCGACTTATACCATAAAAAAAACGAATCATCCAATTATAATGTGACCCCATATTTAATGATCCCGTAATATTAAGTGAATCAAAAATCTTTACAGGCGTTCTGGATATATTCGGTTTCGAGGACTTTGGTCTGAGCAACAGCTTTGAGCAGTTATGCATCAACTATGCAAACGAGCACCTGCAGCATTACTTCAACCAGCATGTGTTCAAGTATGAACAGGAGGAATACAAGCGGGAAGGTATACCCTGGACGGACATAGGGTTTAGTGACAACACTGGGTGCTTGCAACTCATTGAAGGCAAGGTCAACGGACTCCTGTGCCTGCTCGATGATCAGTGCAAGTGAGTATATGTATTATGTAGTTGGAAATACTTTTGACGCCTTGTTTTTTGAGCTAAATAAATTACTAGCTGCTGCCGCGCGGTTTTACCCGCTGCTCGCCTCCTATTGGTCGTACGGTGATGATTTATAGCCTATTGCACTCAGTATCATTGCAGCTATTATCGGAGAAACAATTTTGGAAATCTGAGCAGTGGTTCCAAACATTGGCCCCTACATAGAAACTTACCTATTTATAATACTAGTATAGATTGAACAGAATAGCCCGGTCTTATAAGCATAATTAATTCGGTTTACATAAGCTTATATCAAGATTATCACTAATGAAAGATTTTTTATTGCAGCTTCCCATGGGCGACGAATGAGACCTTGTTACAGAAATTTAATTCTGTACACGAGAACAATCCCTTCTACGAGAAACCACAGAGACGGGAGCCTGCTTTTGTAGTCAGACATTATGCTGGGAGAGTAAAGTATCAGGTAATAACAATAATGACATTGAACATTTAATTTTTTTGAAAAAAGATGGCATAAAATCCTTTTGAATGTCAAAAATGATAAATATGTATTGGTCTAGAATTGAGAAATGAGAACTTCATTCTAAGTGCCAGCTCTTTTTACCACTTGATTATTAGTTCTTCAAACAAGAAACATTATAATCATAAACAATACTATCGAAATACTATGAGTATCCTCTTTTTTACTCGCGTGATTTCCTAAGTTGTTGGAAACTTTACCAAGTTCCGTGTCTGACTCATTCATATTCTTTATTATTCCTATCATATACTTATATTATTTAAACATTGTGTCTGCTTTGTGTTTCGAGAGCATTTATTTGTATTCTAAAGCCCCTTGCTATAAGCCCGAAGCCTTTTCTTACTTGTATGTATTCTTGTGTACCAGGTAACGGCGATGCGTGAAAAGAACTTAGACTTGATGCGGCAGGATATTGTGAGCGTGTTAAAGAACTCCTCGCTCGCCTTCGTCAGAGAACTTGTCGGAGTAGACCCAGTAGCAGTCTTCCGATGGGCGATTGTGCGCGCATTTTTCAGGTAATTAGACAATCATTTAGTACATACTGTTCCTTGTCAGGACACGAGTGTAATCGATGTGCTTGAGACTGATCTGTTGTCTTTGTCACACACATCTCGTAGATCTGTCGACTCGTAATATTGATTGGTAGAAAAAAACCCTATATGTACAGCTATACAAATGATTTAAACAAAAAAGTCATTGCATCAGATTAGCCAGTGTGATAAATAGATAAATTATTTCATTTCCAGAGGGTATTTTGCGTTCCTGGAAGCGGGGCGTAGACACCGCGTGCAGCGAGTTGACGGCGCGTCCCGAGTACCGCGCGCCTCCATCCACGCCCCCAACGACACCATCATCAGGTCAGTTACATTTCCGAACATACCTTATTGCAACGTTATTGTGTCCAATTTGCATTACAATTAAAATACAGCTTAGACAAAATACATTACCACTAACTGCAAATTTTGTAATACCATATTAACTTGAAAGGCATGAAAAGTAATTATTATTAAGTATATTATTATGGAACAAATTGGCAACTGAAAAGATTATTGAAAATTTGTATTGTTGGTCCTGTTTCAAGCCAGATATGTTCAGTTCGAAATAATAGTTTTCTAAGAAACTACAAACGTTTTCTGCAATTGTACTATTCACATGATTAAATGACCTTATATTGCAAATGTAAATGAGCGGTTGCGGTTTGAAACACGACCTTGACGATTTACATTATTGTTATGTATAAAATATGTATTAAATATAGCTTTGCAAGCAACGTTATGTGACGTAATGAAATGTGTCTTGTTGCTCAGCCAACTGGTGACAGTATCGTCAATCAATCTTGCAATCAACCGCATTGCGTAAGTCACCGAATTTACGGCATGCTTGTTATATGTTCTATGTGCACCTAACGCATGGACGTCCATGTCTTAGTCAAACCTGTAACACCCTTTGTTGCGTATTGCGTATACTGTAATGGCGAGGTCGCGGCCGGCCCACCCCCGCCGCAGCCTCGTCTGTGTCCACTGTTGATTCGCTATTAGTCCCAAGCATTAGTTTCCATCTGTTAGCTCTCTATTAGGTATTACTCATTCTCACTCGCGGTCACCCTGAGCAGGTATGCATGCATCACACACTCATGTTATGCGGTCAACTGAGTTATTTTTGTTACATTAATTTTATAATCCTGGATTCCTTTCTCACCCTCCATCACTGGGACAGAACGCCCCACAGAGCGGCCAGTAAGGCGCGCGAGACTCCGACGCGGGCGCACGTGGATACTAGACCCAGGACAGAGACGGCCAACACGGCTCGTGCGGGTGGGAAAGGGACAAAAAATTACAGGATCGCCGAGACCCGCACGCGGCGGGACCGCGCGCTGGACGACACCGACGTCATGCAGCGCGCCAGCCAGATCGTCATGTACGTCGCACCGACATCCACTCCGATACTCTCTCGCACCGCTCACTCCTCAAACAAAGTCTGACTCGACGAGTGCTAATACTACCACTCCTTTGATCTAATTCTTACAGTTATTTCATTTTGTCAACTTTTTTACTTAATTTCGACTCTTTTGAATGATCACTGAAGAAATTTTGTTTGAAGAACCTGCGTGTTTCGGTTGGGGTCTCTTCACTTTCCTCTCTCACGGTGATGGCTATGGGTTTCGTGTTTTCGTGCATTTATCTGTCGCATTCCCATTGTGGCGTCTTTATTGCATATTATGTATAATATTTATTATAATGGTTGGTTTCAGCTATACACATACAATTACATCTTCTATTGCAAAGTAATGTCGAGGTTTAGAAGTAAATAATACATAGACGCTGTAATTGTAGTTTGTTGCTTTATTGTATGGGTCAAGCGTAGTAACAGGTTTCTGCGGATTTTGATCTTAATTAAGCTGTAAATGAATGCATTTATTAAGTAATAAAACACCCTCTTTTACATTATAAGCTTGTTCCTATTCGCAGATAAATTGTTTTACATCGGCTTGTTGGATTGCAAATCGCTCAAAAAGTTTTAATAAAAGACCACATTATTAGCATGTATGTGAATAATTAGCACATTTTCACTGAGCAGTTTTCTTAGGTGGTTGGTTTAAGAGATCTCATGGCTTTATGGATATTTGAAGGAATAAAAATGAAATTTAAACTTGTATGAAATCCATATTGCGATCTCTTAGAGTGTTCGTTTTAGATATTCGTGTTGTTAAATGAATTTGATTTGATTGTGCAGGAAAAACAAGTCGTTTAGACCTAGGGAGAGAGCGAAAAAGGGTTTAAAGAACTTGCAGAGCGTTAAGACGTTGGCGGGCCGTACTGCCGCGCCCGCCGGCAAACGCAAGCAACAACAGACTGTCGCCGCGCAGTTCCAACACTCACTGTCCGCGCTCATGGACACGCTCAACCAGGCCAACCCATTCTTCATCAGGTATCCTATACATATTTTCTTTAGTAGGACGTCAACGAATCGCTAACATTACCAAATATTCTTATGAAGATCCTCACGGTCCAAACTGGAACCAAATTATTCTTCCTATTGACGAATACTAACGCCGCAAATGCATTCAATCACTCATCAGTTTTATAAAAGTAGATGGAATGTTAATAGTTCTTTTTTAAACGGTAGTCCACAGTTCCACACTAGTAGTTTCTCCTGTGTCGTGGTTGCGTTGACATATATACAAATCCGGATAAAAAAGCCACTCAGACCCAATACAACAAATTATGGATCACACAAAGTGTTGCTCCGTGCGGGCATCGAACCCGCGACACGTTGCAGAGCAACTAGTTGCCAGTCGCCGCGCTAACAATGCAGCCGTAGTATATTTTATAGTAGATTTCATGATCATCAGATCATGAAATCTAGTCTATCCAGTCAGATAGTAAATAAAAATGATCCATCAAAAACTAATTCAAATCACAACTTTACTCATATTTTTGTCCTACAGATGTATAAAATCAAACGGCGAAAAAGTTCCTCATGTATTTGACGATGAGACGGTACAACGACAACTTCGCTACACGGGCATGTTGGAAACGGTCCGGATACGACAGGCCGGATACAATGTCCGGCTCACATATGAGGAGTTCATACAACTCTACAGGATATTATTGCCTAAAGGATTACTCAGCTCGCAAACTGACGTGCGGCATTTCCTCGCCACACTCAACTTGGATAGAGATAACTATCAATTAGGTAAGTGCCTATATTTAATCTAATAACCATCTAGACACGTACTAAATTAAATAAAAATATGGCGCATTCCCGTGAACTATTCGAGAAAAGCTCTACTGGTTTCAAGTCACACCGGAACTCTTGAGCAGCGTGATCGACGAAAAGACAACTTCCCATAGCCAAAGCTAACAAAATAATTCAAATGCTGATGGCAACCATCACGGTTTTATTATCAGATCTAAAATATTGTGTACTAGAGCAGTCGCCCGCGGCTCCGCCCTCGTGGATGTCGATTATACACATTTTCAAGACTTTTTAAATGTCTCTCAATGAAACGATTCTTTACCATACAAACCTTCTCTGGAATTCCACTAATAATTCAAGACCAAAATTAGAGAAACCGATAAAGGCATTGTTGAAAAAAAAATCTGTTTCAGGTGCCACAAAGATCTTCATGCGTGAAAGTGAACAGACAAAGCTGGAGTACCGGCTGCACCAGCAGATCATGGCTTCCATCATCACCATACAGCGCTGGTTCAGGGCCGTGCTGGAAAGGAGACGATTCCTAGCACTACGCCGGGCGTCCGTCGTTATACAGTATTTCTGCAGGTAATATATTATTTTTAGGACAGTTAGATTAATAATCAACATAGGACGTAATTTGTATTTCATATGCCTCGTCAACGGGAATTTACACGACAAATAAGCGCTTAAACTATAACAATATTTTAAAGTTGAGTTTAAAATACTGAACTTAAAGTGTGGGAGAGCCATGCTTCGGCACGAATGG